>BTXE01000009.1:0-1200000 GCA_036986855.1 Diaporthe destruens | reverse complement strand
TTACTCCGGTCCTTGATATCGCCCATCTGGACTCTCCAAGCCACCCCGCTACGTCGAAAACATCGACATCATGTCCTGCGAGATCACGCGACTGCGACTGCGACTGCGACTGCGACTACGACCACGTCTGCAAAAGGTTGTAGAGCAGGGAGTGGCTGGCGCGTTGCGCAGAGATGGGGACAAAAAGAAGGATATGCATCTGAAACTACTGGGCGGTGTTTATTATTCTGTTTAATTATGAAGTCTGTCAACGCTGTGGTCTTTATTGTATCTTTTTTTGTGTTTTTTACCAGGTGCTTCCCGGGCGCAAGGCACCGAGGGGAGGCTCGCGAAGACGACGCCAGGCGACGGAGTGGTGGGACATGTTTCGCGACAAAGGCCCACACCGAGGGAGACGAGCGGCAACAGATCTCGACAGGTTTTCGGATACGGCGGCTCGACATCAACAATGCCCGGATGTTGGATTTGTCTATAGCATCGAGCTCTATTTACTGAAAGCCAATATTTTACAATACCCTTTACATACTCTGAGGTTCCCTCTCACTGGCCCCATCAATTGCCGGCTGGCGCTGCTGACCACAATCATCTACCAGCCAGCACTCGCGTCACAGGCTGGTTGATCCGGTTCGGCCTCGGGCAGCAGAGTTTGCCAGAGTCAGGCCCGCATTCTACATGCGACCAGGAGCCAAGATCTGGTGGGGGGGAGGCCAAGCCAGGCAGAACAATAGCCTTTTTCCGCCTGCTCCCTCTTGGATCTGAACTCTTGCGCGCCGACTCACACACACACACGCAGGCATGCACGCTCGAACATGCACAGAATGCATGCGCCAACCCAAGTATACTAACTGACTGGGCGCCCGCGTCGCCCGCCCGAGGCCCACACACGCTGAAACTTCGGACCAAGTGCCTTCCCTCCCACGCTGGTCGCAGCCCGCCGCCGGGGTACAGGTATCATCCCTGGTAGCTGTTGTTTGGGCCCCCGGGGGGGGGGGGGTGTGGTCTCTGGATTGCCGGGATGGGCAGCTAGCTAGCTGGCTGCAGTGGCTGGATGTGGTAATTATGCACAATCACTTTACTTCTTCAGTACACACACACACACACACACGTATATTCAATTGACCCGCGGTATATGTGAGGGAGGGGAGAGCGTGCGGCTACTTGCGAGTGGACGATCACTGCGGCGCGCACACGTCTGTGGTTTCCAGGCAGGCAGGGAGGGAAGGGGGAGGGGGGTGCTCTATGTTGACATTTTTATTAGCGCGGGCATATATGTCGTTGTCATTCTCATTGTCATGTCATGTGTAGTTCTAGTCCCAAACTTGCTGCCGCTGTCACGCCGGTGATCACGGGCGATTGATGATGTGCGATCTTTCTTGATGGGCGCCGGCTCTCGTTTTTGGCTTTCTCGTTAGGTTAGGTACCCGTCCCGGCCCCGCTGCTGCGAATCATGGCCAATCCGGTGGGGGATTTTTGTTTTGCACTACTGTGGTACGCTAGGCGGCAGGCCGTGTGATTTGGATGTGTTTGAGAGTAGAACCTGGAGGAGACGGGGCCAAGTCTGTCCTTTTTTTTTTTTTTTTTTTTTTTTTTTTTTGGCCAGGCCAGGCCGGGTTAGGGCACGGCGGGGCAACAGCATACATGCTTGAGATTTCCCATACCAGTCAGTCAGTCTCCCAGGCGCAAACCGGCCGCCTCGCTCTGTCTGGAGCCCACCCCACCACAGACAAGACGAGCCGGTGATGGGTGGTGGCTGTTGTCTGCGTGGAATCTTGACGTCTCTTGTCCGCGCCCGCCCTGCCGCGTCTTCGGCCCTACCAACAACCTGCGACCCGGGCAAAAAGGGGGGAACGGGGGGGGAGGGGGAGGGGGGGAAGAGAGAGAGCTGAGGAATATTCTATCTAAGCCTCCTCCTTCCTCTTCGGCAGGCCGCCAGCCCGCGCGGGCCTGATACTGTTTGTGTTCGTGCGACACTGGCGCTGGCGATCCCCAGCCCAGAGAAGGGATGGAAGCGGGGACGGAATGGGAAAGGGAAAGGGGAGCCAGATCAGCTGGCGTGGGCTGGTGTTTGTGTTGTGCGTTCATGCGTTGTTTCGACGTTTCATGTCATGGGCGGGTTCTTGGCCCCGCCTGTCAGGCCTGTCCGTCTGTATGTGTATATGTATGAATTACTTGCATACGATATACAGTACAGACAGCCTGATTGGAACGTGACAGACTGCCTTGCCTAGGGCACTCGCTAGGTTGTTTCTGCCTCGCGTGCGCAGGTATCATGATTTGAATTTTGTTTTGGCGCCTCTTTTCTAAGGATCATCTGATCTGATGGCCTGGCTGGCTGCCTATCCTGCCCGCTGACCAAGGTGACCTCTCGTCGCACGAAGAAACTCTTTCCTGTGATGGATATTCCTCATTAGGTAGATAGCTTCAACCCAAAAACAATATGCACCTATCAGGATGGGTGTGATGACCCGGCCCGGGGGGAGCCTGTCCGAGCTATGGCTCCCCGTCCTCGGGCAAGCCGTTGCCGCCCGGCGCGGGCGACTCATACGCGCTACCGCCGTGACGCGCCTCGTCGTCCTCGTCAACAGCACCGTGCTGCTGCTGTTGGTCCTGCTGCTGCTGGTGGTCCTCCTCGTCGCCCACGCCCACGCCCACGCCCAGGCTGGCGGCCAGCTCCTCGGCGTGCACGATCCTCAGCGCGAGCTGCTTGGCCGCGACCTCGACCTCGATCAGCGCGCGCGCGTACCGGTCCGCCTGCCGCACCTGCGCGAGCGCGCTCTGCACCGTGTGCTTAACACCGCCGTCGTGCGAGAACAACGCCGCCGGCGCCTGCCACAGCTGCGCGGCCTGGAGCTGCGCCGGCGAGCCGGCCCCCACCACCATGTGTTGTTGTTGTTGTGGTTGTTGTGGCCCGCCGGGCCCTGCGCCGCCCACGCCTATTGCCTGCTCCTGGCCGAGGACGGGCATCGCTACTGGGAGTGTCGCGTAGGGGTGGTGCGCGCCTGGGAGGGGGGGTTGTGATTTCTCTGTGGTTGAAGGGGTGGATGTCAGCACACATACATACTTGAGAACATACATACATACATGCGTGACACCCGTGCCACAGGGAATCCTCCAGAGGTGGCAGCAACGGGATCGTGTGTGCAGGACAGGACTCACCATGAAAGGAGCACCTCGAGCCGGAGGCGTTGAACCAGCAGTTGGCGCAGCTGCCCATCATCTGGCCGCTGTAGACGACGCACACGGTCCAGGGGCCTTGGCCCTTGCGGCAGTGGGCGCAGGGGTTGGCGGCCTCGGACCCGGCGATCTGGGCAAACAGGGCCTCGACGTTGCTGCGGCGCACGAGGTTGAGGTCCTGGCCCTGGCGCCGCTGCTCGGCCAGCCGCTGGCCCGGGTCGCGCGACATGCGCTTCGCGAACGCGCTGTCCACCTTGAACCCCGCGTACCCGGACTCCTCGGCCATCTGCTCCGTGGTCTTGGGGGGCGCGTCCTGCTGCTGTTGTTGCTGGGCGGGCGCCCCCGAGGAGGAGGCCGCCTGCGCTGTGTTGTTGTTGTGGCTTGTCGTCGAGGGCGTGGGCTGGAAGTCGGTCGCGGCGACGAGGGGCTGCGGCGCTGATATCGCGGCGGTGTTGCCGACGTTTGGCTGGGGCGGCGGCGGGGGTTGCAGGTCTGCGGCGGCGGCGGCGGCCTGCGCGTAGGTCATGCTCGCGTGGGCGAGGATGTCGTCGATGTTCTGGTGGCCGACGTGGTGGGCCTGCTGGTGGTGCGGCTCGGCGCTCATGGGGGCCATGGGCATCTCGTGGTCCAGCGCGTCGCCGCCCTGCATGTCGTGTTGTTGATGTTGCTGATGTTGGTGGTGGTGATGCTGGTGATGATGCGCCTCGTGGTCGACCTGGACGTCACCGTCGCCGTCGGCCTCGCCGCCCTGCAGGTTGGCATGGTGCTGCTGCTGTGCCTGGTCGTTCTTGAATGCATTGCCGACCTCGTCCATCACGGACTCGCCTGTCTCGACCACATCCTGGCCCTCTGCGTTGGCGACCGCGGCGGCGGCGCGATAAAGGGCGTTTTCCTCTTCGGAGCCCTCGAAGTGGGCGGCCAGTTGGTCCTCGTCGAGCCTGCGGTTGGGTCGGCGGAAGGTGTTCGGTTTGGTGACCCGGTTGACGGCACGCTTCTGCATGGTGAGGCTGCGAAGATGGAAGGCCCCGCGAGAAACTGGATCGAGAGGTCAATGATGGCACAGCTGGCGACAGCTGGTCGAAGTCTACAGTACTATGTACAAGTCTGCTGGCTGGGCTGGGAGTTCCCGCTCCTGCGCTAGCGGGGCTGGTACGTACACGGCTGCAGGGATCCCTTATTGAACCCGTGGAACCATAAGTTAGGGGAGGTACTGAGAGTAGTAATAATATCTAACATATACATGATGGAATATTATAGCAGTATGCATGAATACCGTATTTCCGTCCTATAAACCATTAGATTATTCCTCAACTACTAAAATATCTGGCCAGCGCTACTAGACCTTTGTATTTGACGCCTGGTACTTGGTTTCCTAGGTACATACACCAAGGCTATCTGCCCCAGACTTACACATTCCAACTCTTACCTAGAAAGAAGCTCCATCTCCTCTTCATCGATAACTCTTCTTCTGGCCAGTCTTTGACGGTAGATGACAAAGTACCACCACAGTCCGATGGTCAGAAGGGTGAATGCAACAGTGATGACGGCGTAAACCCAGACATAAGAGGAAACCTCGGGATCAGAACCAGACCAGTCAAAGAAGGTCATGGAAAATATCGACTATGATAATATCAGACTTTCACCGAGCGCCCACACATGAATCGAGATGAAGCAGGGTTTGTGACTTACTGCAAAAAATGTGCCTGGCAAGAACACCATGGTAACCAGAGCTATGGATCTCATGTGTCTGGAGTCTCGACTGGTGGCCAGGGCGATCTCCACGTTGGTTTCACCTTGGGCCTGGTACGGTCAGCTTTGGTTACGATTTCCGCTGGCTTTCGACCTGTTCTCCACGGGCTGGGACAAAAAGGAATTGTGACCATATGGACAAAAAAAATACATGGTTTCCTGAAAGTTCGGCTTGGTAATAAGAGAAGACTGACTCCTTTGGATGGTGCGTCTTACCCATTGAGTCGCCATGGCCATCCCGTCAACTCTCATGGTACAGTCCCTGATTTTCGCGTCGTACTCGTCAATGATCTCCTGAACTCTATCCCTGATCTTGGCACCAACACGCCGCAGGTGTGCACCAGAAACGCCGTCGTGCTCCTGATCGTCAACCCGACCGGCCCCCGTCAACGGGGGAGCGCCATCGCGCCCCCGGGGGGAACCCAGACCCGAGAGCTCATCCGCATGGCCGGCCAGCTTCCGGAGCTGCGTGTTCCAGCTGACGAGCTGGTTGCGCAGGTACGTGGCGTCGAGCCACTGCGCGCGCTTGGCCCGGTTGTCCGCCTCCCGGGCCGGCGCCGGCACGGCGTCCATCTCCCCGGGGCTCGAGTCCACCGTCAGGATCCGCGTCTCCACCTTGTCGATGGCCGACTCGATGACGCGCGTGTGCCGCGCCCTCTCGAGCTCCGCGAAGATCCCCGGGACCAGCAGCGGGTGCGCGGCGTCCGCGGTGGCGTGGCTCAGCCGATGCACGACCTGCTTCTCGATGGGGAACGGGCAGCCGAAGAGGATGCCGAACGTCAGCCCGCAGTGGGGGAAGGAGGTTGCCGTGTATGCCAGGTCCATGGGCCAGGAGTTGGTGGTGCGGCAGTTGTATACTGTGGCGGTATTAGTCTTGCGGGTTACAATGGTGCTTCGCCGTTCGTTGGCTTTGAACTTGAAGAGAAAATACAGATAGGTACCGTAGGCCGGGTATCTGGGACCTTCTCTTTTCCCCATGTACACGTTGGCGCTCGAGAAGACCGGGATGTCTGCCCGGCTGATGGTTCTGGCAGCAGAGTCGTGGATGAAGAATCTGGATGCGATTCGTAGGAAGACCTCTCTGGAGAACGGGAGGACCTTCAGACTTCTTGCACCCCCACTGCTATCTTCAGATGTGAACATGCCGGGTGAAGTAGCCAGGCCGTTATGACCATGGCCGTTCTTGGCCATCTTCTCATCGACATACTGCAACCACTGATCCGAGTTCACCTTTTTCATTCCCGTGAGACCCGTCTCACCGGTTCGCTTCGCTAGACTGTGGATACGAGGCAAGTCAGCATACAGAAAGTGCCACGATCTTCCAGGCCTCACATAAGGACCAAACCCGATGCCGTGCCATCAATGGGCGGGAGCTCCTAGTTGTGGTCAGTAAACTTTTTTACCGCATTGTACATTGGAACAGGAACATTGATGCAAGTACGGTGAAATATCTACCTTGCGAAACCATTCCTCCCAGTCCTTTTCATCCTTCAAAGTCCACAAGAATGGCTCCTACTGGACGTCAGAATAGCCCACACGTGCATCCGACCCTCTCCGCCAACGCATCTCACATTACACTGGTTCAGAACCCGCAGCACCGTCGTCTCCTTGGGCTCAAACCTGAAGACCTGCTTCAAATCGGCCGGGCCCAGAACCGCATCGTCGCGAGCCCAGTCCATCTCGTGCGTGTCACATACGGGCGGCCGCGCGGCCAGGGTAGCTGCTTGATGGTATCAACAACCTACACCCTCACGGTACAGAGTAGTCAGTCGGTTAAGAGAGTGGAGGGGGCAGCAACCGGATCGCGGCCCAGATATCGCAATCGTCTGACGTTGCACAACAGGGGGCGCAGCCGCTAGACCTCACACAATCATATGCAGCTGCACTAATGCATGCAGTATTATTTCGAATCTTTCAACTTGACAAGTGTGGCCTCGGAAACATCCAGCGTCCACTCACTCAGCTGTTCCGTCGGAACTTGACTGCTCTAATTCGAATCTAAAAATCGTTCATTCTGCCAAGTCTACTCGCTTCGTGAGGCCACGTGCCCAATCTTCTTACCATGTTATTGGCATATTGTTTTTGCTAGGTCTTTGAGCGTTTACCATTGTGTGAAGGTACCGTAAGCCTTCGGAGTATACGGATTAGAACAAAACCCAAGGAAATTAAGCAATCATCTTATAGGAGGGTGTCTTATAGAATGGTATCCTTAAGAGGATGGCACATAAGAGGATATCCTATGGAGGGTGTCTTATAGAAGGATGTACTATAGGAGGTTGAAGGGGGTGGTAGGGCTAGATGTCTTCCTATGGCCCTTAGCAAACACCCCAGCCAGTATAACTAGATCAACACTAGCCATGATTCACATGACAAGATATATTTCTATGAGATTTTGACACATTTGCAAGAGATCTGAAACACTAGGACTCATGGCAGCCTTCTTCACGTACCTCTCTAAAGACAGAATCACAGGAGGTTGGACGGAGGGGTTAGCGGTTAGGGAAGTAATTTTGTCTCATCATCTACAGTCAATTTGATTGCACCTGAGCTACTAGCAAGTTAATTTTCGGTATTCGGGCATTATTACGCTTAAAAACATCATCTGCATTTATAGATGGCCCTGTGGTCTCTTTTGGGCCTTGTTTGCCTTCATAACGGTAGAGGTAAGTTAAAGCTTAAAGACTTGAACATAAAAAAGGGGCCAGACCTAATAAACTTAACATGGTGCCTTCAGCAGGAATTTAGAGTTAACAATTTTTTTAAGAAAATATTTCACGAAAATTTTTAACGAAACCTTCAACCAAACTTTTAATAAAATTTTAAAAACTTGGAATTAAGGTGGTCAACCTATCAGCAGCTGTGCTCAAATGATTTACAATTGAAAAACCTAGTACCTGACTCAACAAAGAGTATGTAACAGCAGAAGGCCAGAACCCTAAAGCTCGAGACGTTGACCGCGGCTTCTTATTATGCAGTGAACCGAGATGGAACCTTTCCGTCCCTCAGACCCCACGGGCACGCTGGGTCCACGGGGAGGGCAATCATGTCGTTCCTGAACTTACCGTTGTTGCAGCGGGGCTCGCCCATTATGTACCTGCACCCCTCATCGCAGGAAAATGTGCTGACCATCATGGCGTTGATGCCCGACTTGTAGCAGGTATAATAGAGTGCGTCCGGCCCCAGGCCGTCGCACCCTCGCACAGTATTGTCGAAGCATACCGGGCACCTGGCGAGGATGGCGGGGACGAGAAACGTCGCCAGGACGAGGAGTGTTGAGTGTATGTTTAATTGCATACTGCCAAAGTTTGTGTCGTTGTTTTTGAATTGATTGTGGTGTTCCAAGGTTGTGGTTTGGTTATTTGTAGTTATTAATAGGAGAATATTTTTTGGGAAATAGTTTTTGAGTCTCAAAGGTTGCAGGAGAGGCTTCTGAAAAAGGATTTGTATATAAAGGTTTGACTTGAATGCCCAGTAATGATTTCCCTGAAATACAAGATTTTGGTGGCTAAAGCTCATTGTTCTGTATCCTAAAATAGTAACTGAGCTGAATAAATGGCTTGTCTCTGCTGCTTGGCGGCATCGGGCTTCTTTGTGTTCATTATGACCTGTGCCGAATAGCACCAGCCGGGTTGAGTGGTCCTGTGGCGTTTTTGAGCCCACCTCAGCTCTCAAGAGTTCCTTCCAGGTTACCATAATCATGGATGGTTTATACTTAGGTACGTTGCCAAGCTGTAGATACTAGGGATGGCGAATTTCAGTACCCACCAGACCTAATGAAAAAAATCACGAATTTTAGGCCCCCGAGTAAAGGAAACCGAAATTTAATATACTAATTTATTTAAATAAGGTTGTATTATATAAATAGATGAGTAATTAAAAAATAAAATAAGATAAGAAAAGGAAAGACTTTTTTAATTAAAAGTTTTATTTAAAAAATAAAATTTATTTTTATTTTTAAATTTATTAAATTTAATAAAATAAAAAAATGTTAATTAAAGTAAAATATTTTAAAATAAAAATTATATTATATTATTTTTAATAAATATATATTATATTTATTTTAATAAACTTTTTTAAATTTAATAAAATTAATTTTATATAAATATAAAATAATATATTTTATATTATATATTAATAAATATTTAAATAATTTATATATTATAAAATTATTTTATTATTATTTTTTAATAAATAATAATTTTATAATAAAAATAATTTTTTAATTAATTTTAAAAATTAATAATTTTATAAAAATAAAAATTATAAATAAATAATTTAAAAAAAATATTTATAAAAAATATTTATAAAAAGTATTTATAAAAAATATTTATATTTTTTATATAAAAAAAAATATTTTTTTTAAAAAATTTTAATATTAAATTCTTTATTTTTTTTAAAAAGAATTAATTAAAATTAATTATATTTAAAAATAAAAAACAGTTTTTTAATTATTAAAATTAAAATAAAAATCGATAAAAATTAAAAAAAATAAAAAAAAATTTTATTTTAATAAGTTTATATTTATTTTTATAAATACTTTTTTTTATAATTATTTTTAATTTTTAAAATATTTTTATAATTATTAAAATATTTTTAATATAAATATTTATATTATTTAATTATTATAGTAAAAGGAATATTATAGTAATAATTTTAAAGTTAGAAAAATAGTGTGGTAGTTAAGAGGTGGTAAGAGGTGGGTGAGTGATTATAGTGACTATCTCTAGTATATACCAACGCACGGTATGGTCATATGGCCGTGAAGCCTAGATCTCATTGCAGAGCTCCTGTGGCTTAAACACTGTCCATAGATTGCAGTTGTCCCGATATGGGTGATTAATATGTCTTCCATGAGACGTCTTCCCGCCGATATGATCCTACATGACGGTCCTGCAGAAGCGATATTAAAGGAGGTTGCGTCACAAGAGACGGGTCTCACAGGAATCTGACCAGTGAGAATTGCTCCGGTGATTCATTGTTCATGCGGTGACCATATAGCAGACAGCCGAGTAAGGTCCGTAAACAAATTACACGACCATCGACGCATGTGTCTCTTGGCCTGCTAGAAAAACTTGAACTTCTTCCCCGTAGATCGTAAGCCGGAGAAGGGAATCCCCTGGGCTATTATTACTCGATAGAGACCAGAGCTATCAAACACTGGGTGGCACGGTCTGGAGCTGTCCAAAACCGGGACCGTGAAGTACAGGCTTGGCGGAGTGGCTTTCAGATCCACCACTGTTATTCGCTCGATCCGCCCGCTCTTGACGTCATGTGCCCCGCTAGGGAGTTAAGCTTTCTGGCGGCCCTGCCAAGCCACCTCAGCGTGGGCCCGTTTGAGCTTGGCTCGGGCGGCTTTCCCCTCCCGCCGGTCCCCGTTGACCTTGCCTGGGCTCTGGTCTGTCTGTTTTCCCTTGTTTTCGCGGGGTGCAGACTAACCTACAACATGACGATCAAACAATTGGTCGAGAGGCACAACGAGATCAGATCAACTAATACAGTATGCTATAGTCTGAGAAGTTCGGACGCCGGTCGGTCGTCGCATTGAAAACACAATTTATCAAACGTAAACTACCAACTTGAAGTATGCCCAGAGGAGAGCTGTATATATGCGGACATCGGACGGCATCGACGTCACAGGCCCGCTTACTCGCGTCTCAATCGATTACCGCCATCAGAGGCCCCATTGTACCCATTTGCCCTCACCATGGTATTGACTCCGTCCCTCGCAAATATCCAACCAGTAAAATCACCACGACGAAACAGCAGGGTCCGCTTAGCAGCATCCGCAGCTTTCAGTCATGCCGCAGCAGGTCATCGTCTCGCCGCAGCCGCCACGCAGACTCATGTCGGTGTTCATCTGTTCCTGTGCCTCCTGTAGAATCCTCAGATTAGCCACTGTAGATAGAGATAGGGGGGCAGAGAACAAAGAGAAAGATGGCGCTCACAGGCTGCTGAGTAACAACTCCGGAGTCGGCGGAGGCGACCTCCATGGGCTGCTGCTGCTGTGGTGCGTTGACTTCGGGCATTTTGTCTGGAGGCGAGGCAGATGATTCCAACGAGGGGTGGTTACAGGAGCTCCGGGTGTTCTTGTGGACCAATGGGTGAAGAGGTCTCTAAGTGAGGTCGCAGGTCTCTCGATGATGGTGACTGACTGACTGACAAGGAGAATACAAACGTGAACGGTAGAAGAGAAAAGGACTGTCCAGGAAATTGGAGGGGGGGTGTCTCCCACTTCTTATCTTGATCAGATCAGGCCGGTGACCGCCTGATCCCCGTCTGCCCTATTTTAGTCGCACGCGCCCTCACCCTGCTCCATCGTGTTGGTTGGTCCGGACATCCCAGCCACCGGATGCCCGTTGTCAAAACCGGCTGCTCCTTGAATCATGCCGCGGCAGAGACCACGCGGTCGACTTCTTGGGTTCCTCATGATGCAACTGAGAAATCAAGACACAGCCAAAAACTCGTATTGCCATGCCTGGCATCTATATTAATTTATCGCCATACCTAGGTAATGTTTCATTGAATTTCAGTCAGCTATCAGGTTTTTTTGGGGGGCTTGCCTGCGTGCCTTCAAAATGTTCGATGTCGCAGCTGGCCTCCGCTAGTCCCCACATATGTCCGATCTCCTCGCCTAAGCACCAGTTGACCCCCAGATACTCAAGTATCAGCGGCAGGGGCCTTACAAAGATGGACAAAGGCCACTAGTAGTTGCAGGGCACTCCCAAGTTCAATTCTATTTTCATACTGGTGCTGAACCGTATTTCCCTTTATTATTAATCGATCTTCTCACCACATCACCAATACCAGAGATACGTTGGCATCTGGACTAGGTTGTCGTTCGCCATCATCGCGGGTAAATTCCATGTCGACCGAGTCCCAAGGCCGCTTGATGGCCCAAATCTCGTCCCGAATTTTCGAGATAGGTAGGAATGCTTCCATCTACCCAAGAAGGTCCGCCCTTTCTACGACGCCGTGGAGCTGCGAGGCCAGCATAGAAGTATAATAACATCTAAGGCCATCCGAAGAGCTCGGGATCTCTCGTGAAGTGTGCTTTCTTGGTTGGGTCGACAACGAAGTCAGGGTCTCTCTTGAAGTTTCACAAGATGAAGAAATGGATGGCCGGATCATCGGTGCGGATGGCCATATCCCAAATAGCGTCTCGTAACTCTTTTAGGGTTCTGTTCTATAGAGCATCATTAAACATAAGGCTGTCTCATAGGAGGATATTTGTATTAAGAATCCTATGAGAGGTTATACCATGAAATCCTATCTTATGGGAGGCTGTTCTATGAGATTTTAACCCGCAAAGTTAAAACTGCAAGAGTTTGTCGTATGTGAGATTGTCGCTGGGAGATTTCTTAGTGGGCACTACCCACGGAGGTCTATAGTGCGTAGCGGGCTACCGACCTTTTGCAGGACCAAGACTCTTTGGAGGCCTCGGCAGATACTGTACAAAAATGGCACTTTCAATGGATGGTGCTACAAAATCAGCCTAATCACCACTAGTACACCTGGGCAGCAAAATCACCGCTCGTGATGTGAGAGTGTGGTCTCTACAACAGGTCCTGACCGGATATGGTGATTGGTGTGAGTTTACAATTCGCCCTGCGAAGTAGGCAGTGCCGTTCTGAATTAGGCATCAACTTTCGGTGGCTTTTCTGGGCGCCAAGATGGTTGGAGGCAACTCGCAGTGGTAGTCATCTGAGAGGTGTCACGCTGGTGGCGCAGGAGCTACCGCGCTCGATCGTCAGATCGACTGGCAGAGTAGGTAAGACGTATTTAAATGCTACTCCTCTACCTGGAGTTGCATTTGCCGCTTTGTCTGAGCAAATTCTTGGCGAGTTTGAATTCCTGCAGTACGTCAACACTAGAAGCCTGTTTAAGCCATCTCCTTTGCTCCAGGACACCAACGCTCCTTGACATTTGCAATCATGACCGGGTCTGAACTGGTAAGTAGGCCATATTTGACACGGCTTCAAATTAGACATTCCACTTGCTCACTGCACATGTTCGCAAAGCTTGAGAAGACCAAAAAGATTGCCGATAAGATGGCCATGGGCGTCATTAATGCTATAGGTCAGTCATCATCCCAGGATCTATCTTTGCGGACGAAAGATTGACTCCAAACCTCGACATAGCCGGTTCAAATGCGGCCAATTCAGGGAGTGTTGACTGCGTCAGCGGCGACGGTATTCTTCGGCCGTCAAAAGGAGGCACGTGTCCGCCCCATTTGGTGAAGAGAAGAGGGGACAAGGGGGTGGACAAGGAGAGCATGGAAACCAAGCAGGAATCTACTGCCGAGAAACAGTAATCGTTCGAAGTACCCTAGGGTATTCTTCAACTTGCAGTGCTTCAAGATTAGGAGTGTGGTCCGTTTGAGATTCAGCTAAGGGGTAATTACACCGCGTATTTCAATCAATTGGGAAGTGGAACGCGGTCCATAACCGGATCAACAACGCTACTACTCATTCTGTGATGAACTAAATTCCCCGCTCTGATTCGTCATGACTGAGTATCTTCTTGATATCACCTGATAACTCCAGGGTAGCTGAAGTCCCGAAATTGAGACCAAGCCCAAGACGGACCGAGAGGAGAGAAAATGTCACCATACAACAGAGACAGCCCAAGACCTTCATGGCGGGCATATGGGTCATCTGAACATCTCAAACAATACTTAGGATTCTATCTTCCCAGGGTTCCCCTCGAGTAGTTCCATCTATCATGGTAACATAAGTCCTTCTCTCTAACATTGTGCAAGAACCGATCGCGCAAACGGTGACGCACAAAGGGAGCAGGTTGATGACATTCAATGCTTCATTCGTCATGAACTTTGCGGTAACGAGCACCAAAATGACCGACCACACAAATAAAAGTTTCAAGAAACGTATCCATAGCTCCTCGCGGAGCTTCATCATGAGTAGTACCACAAAAACGACTTCACACATCATCCCAGAGGTACACGTCCTGCGGCTGGTTAGTAAGGAATGCGGCAAGGGACCTTGGACTATTATACCATGATGTCGCTAGCGGGAATAGTGTGCGGTGCGAAGGAGAGATCAGGTTGGCCCCGAGACAGATACTGGGAATATTGGCCAACATGCCCGCCGCCGAAACTGTCGCATCCATATAATAGTAAGGGATTGCTGCTGAAGTCACAGGTACGGTGAACGATGCGATGATGACCAGCAATATGAGCGTCTTGGAGGTCGTGCGAAGCCGAATAACGTGACTGCCATTTTCAAGTTGGGTATTCCGACTTTCGCCTTCGAAATTGGTGTTTCGAATGAAACCATTCGGGTGGCAATGTGATTTTGAGCCTATACGATGCGCCTCGCTTGACCCAGGCTGGGGCACTCTTCGATCTGTTCTCTCCATCCCTGGGAAAACAGGAAGCTCGCGGAGTTGTTCATATTCATCTCCGTCTGCTTCTCTCATGATGTCCCAATTATCCAAGAATCGTTTGTCGGTTGAAGTCAGAGTGAGAAAGCTGCAAAATTACGCAAGGTGTTGATTCTCCGGAGAGCTTTCGTCGAAAAGCTTCAAGCGCTTCTATTACCTAGGTAACGTTGGAAGTTGAGAAGTGTATTCGAATGTAAATGGGAAACCTGTCAACATTTGGATTTCGAACATTCCTAGGGTATAGGGTATGGGCTATTCTTGCTTGATAAATATGCCGGCTCATAAACTAGCATGACACCCTGCTTTACAAGCACCGAGTCCGCTCACAGACTAGTATAGCGGACCCTATCTCAAAACCCTACTCTAGGACTAGATACCATCTTCGAAGCTATCATGAATCCGAGTAGGGCATATCCAAAAACAGGAAACCGACTGGTTTCCAACTATGAATGGTGAGCGTGGGAAGCCCGTATGTATAGACGAGGAAACTGCACAATGTTGGAGTCCTGTGCTCTTGAAAGAAGCTCCTGAAACTCTCCGTTGTGACATCCTGTAGTTTACAATGACTGGCTGTAAATGGTAGATGTCAGTATCTGGGCATCTCCCACTAAATAAGGATCCCCGGTCTTATCTGTGAGCGGTTGGCTACATCACGAAGCTGGTGGCACATCATGTTTTCTCCCTAGTTTTAGTGAGTGTTTATTTGACTGTCATTTGTTTGGAATGCAGCATTATCATAGGCTCACGAGCCATGCTGAATGATCCACTCAAGCATACAATAGTAAATGCGGTGTGCCTCAACACACATTCACCGCATCCATGTACTGATCTGAGAGAAATACGAGGATCGCTATATGTTTGACTCTGATTGATTTGTAGGAGAGGTTCCAAGCATATTTATCGTCTTCGCTCAGAGGTACCTATTCTCATTTTAGAGCTATGAAAGTTGCGGAATTTATCTGACTCGTATTTTCTTGTGGCGTTCTAGCTCAGATGCAAATGACCCAGGCATTTCACACATGTTTGATGACTTTATGCAAATGGCTCCATAGGCTTCCTGCCAAACAAAGCCCCAGAACATAAACTCTTTCACTTTAGGTTCCAGTTTCTTTTAATTCTGGATAATGTCATACCTCTTCCGAACGTCCGGCCTTGGTGGCACAGGTATGCTCTCTATCCCTCGAGGCCCGATATTGGGTCTCTTCCTCAGGCTCGCCTGATCCTCGCCGTTTTCTACCCTCTTGATGAGATCCTCAGGGTCAAAGTCGACGCCGATCGGGTTCTCCGCGAACTCGGGCGTATTCATGAACGCGTTCGCGTCCTCAACCGTGTCGAAATTGTCCACCTGGGTCTCGATCTGGTTGCCGTCCGGGTCCTGGTAGTATATGCTGGTCGTAGGCCCGTGGTTAATGGCCCAGGCGGGCAAGATTCCCCGGGCCTTCCGCTGGCGGTAGGCTAGCAAGAGGTCGTCAAAGGTTTTGAATGCGAAGGCCATGTGGGCCAAACCGGCCGCGGCAGGGTCCTTCGGTTTGGCTGAGGGCAAGTGGGCTATAGCCACCCGGTGGTGTTCCTCGTCATATGTCAGGAATGCGAGGTACTCGTTCTCGTAAGTCGCATGTGCCCCTAGGAATGCCTTGTAGAATGCGACCATGGGTTCGTATTGTGACGTCTGGAGGACGACGTGGACCAGTGCGGCCGGGGACAAGACCTTTCCCGTGGTGCTGTCAGTCGTCATTTTGGATGGTGATACTGATCTTTCCCTGGTGCTGGTTGGTTCTTGGCATACCATTCTCGACAGATGAGGCAGTTCATCGTGAAAGGTGGTGATATTTATGACAATTTCGGTCTCACGGACTGATTACTCAGGATTACAATTACCCCGCAAGCATTTCCAATGTTACATTAATTGGATACTGTGTAACAAAAACTGCTGATAAATGAATTGATTGTTTTGATTGGGTGTTGGTGTTCCACTGACATATTTAGGTATTCAGCTTCTCTTGCAACGTGCCCACAGGTGCGTGCCGCGGCGACTTCTTGCAACGTTGCCGAGAAACATGACTATTAGATTTCCTCGTCTTCAGACATAACATGTCGGTGACGCCGATTTCATTTTTCGTCAGGGAATGCAGCTGCATGAAGTGCAACGTAGCTACTCGCTGTTCCGAGGAAACATGTGCTCTATTGCACTCGTATCACCGAGACACGAGTGGACTCATTCGGGGAACCCCGACATGAGCGCCCAGACTGGCCCAAAGCACGAAGCCGGGTTCCAAGGAAATCCTAGTTTTGAAGAGAAATGAATAGTATCTCGCAGCAGAGCTCCTTCGTGCCGGGAAGCACGCTAGGAGTTCCCGTGCCCGGGGCTGGACAACTATCCACAGATGTCCATTGGGATTGATATACGAGAACGCTTACTGAGACAGCTTTACGCACGTTGGCCGCCTGGCAAAGTAGATAGTTGTCTTCCAAAGGATTAATGTTGGCTGTAGCATATCGCCTGATCTAAAGCTCGTCCAGTAAGCTCTGCGTCAGATGGTTCGATGAGGGAGGCCTTTGGCCCAACACCCGAACGAATAATTGGTCACTGGTCACATCCACTTGATACATATTCGACAATTACTATTCTTGGCTCAGAGAGTGTGCTCAATGGTCTCATTCCTAATCCCAACATGTAAAACATATGTGGCGCCTTCATACAGTGGTAAACGCTCCGAGTTTGATAGTCGGGACACTTGTATGTGGTTCATCCCCAAGAATGGTATTCTTCCAATGGATAAAAAGAGACACTCAGCTAGCAAATTTCCAACCACTGCCGGCCTGGCCATGAAAATAATCTTCTCAATCGTTTTCCATCGTTGTGTATCGCAATGACCAAACAGCTGTCTCCCCTAGGGACATTCTCAGTATGCTTTCAACTTCACCAAGAGATAATTCTTCGCTTCAAGTGAGCTGCAGCCGGTGCGCCAGATTTCACACTCTCTCAACGATCACCGCCGGGGAAGGGCAAACCCTTGGAGGAACAGCCACGCGGTCTAATTCTTTCAAAACAACTTGAAAATGTTTTGAGCCCCAGAAGCTTGCTCACCAAGCATCATGGAGGTCCAGGGCATCTTGAATCAGATGAGTCCATCATTAATTACGCATGATGAAGCGCGTTTTAGCACAAATCTCCACCCCTCCACTAAGGCTTTCTCCGCCGCGCGCCCAGAACTCACAAAATACATTGACGAGCGGTATCTTAGGCCTTGCCCTTTGCTCGGCCTTAGGGGACGGTAAGCTGGCCTGCTCAAATAGTTCAGCATACAACGCATGCACGCTATCATAATGTTCAGCACAGCAAGTGGGTGTCCGCCCAGCCTTGTATCTTGTAGCACACAGCCGATGGCCCGTCGAAGTTAGCTATCCGACACGGGCTCTCTCTTCAGCAGTTGAAGGCATGCATTCGAGGCAATTACTTGGCAGGTTGAAGTTCAGATACACTAATTGTAATTGTCCTTCATAGAGTAAAGAGGTGGCCCCATGTTGATGTGGCGACGAGAGAGCCACGAGGGGGGCCGCAGTCTATCCTAGGACCTGCAGATTGAAAGTGAGACCACTGAAATCAAAGCACACCGTGACTGCCTCTCAACTTCCGCCGGTCTCAGACTTCACAACTGGCTCAGAACCCGTGGCAATGGGAACACAACCTCCCGGGGTGCCTCTGTCGAGAACCATAACCCATGCGTCCACCTTCGCGCATACAATCGAGACAGGTTCTCGGTGTGATTGACACCCACCTGCAGTGACACATGCTTGTCAACATCGCTGATGTTCCCCGGCGAGGCTTCCTTGAAAGACGTAAAGACAAACACCCTGTCCTTATTGGCCTCCATGATTTCATCCGCGCACACGAATATGGCCGTGGGCGGAGAGAATCTGGGGTTTCGTTTTGAATCTTCGAGATATCCCAGCCTGAGCGTCTCTCCCTGGCGCAATGCGTCCGCGAGGACCTCGGCCATTTTCCACATGTACTTGGTCGCAGCGTCATCAGTCTTTGATGAAGTCTCGAGGAACTCGTCCAGTCTCAAAGCGAGTTGATCCCCGGCGGATAGTTCATCAATGTAGTCGTTATCCTCGACCCACTCATATTCCCGGATGTGCTTTTGAATATCTCGAAGCGTCTTCCTAACCCAACTGCGACCCTTGAGGACTTGCCCCGAGATCGTGAAACCCCTACTGCATAACCTCCAGAGATGACCCCGCGTATGTACTCCATCATCGTCGATGCGGTACACTTGACTGAAGCGGCAGCCTTTGTTGAACGTCAAGCCGTACTTCAGCGTCGGCGGGCTGAAGCGGTTGAAGGCGTACTCGTGAATAAACTTGGAAATCGTCAGGCGGGAGGACGATGCCGTATCCTCGTTGGGGTCGTAGTAAAAGATTTCGCCGTTCAGGAGAAGCAAGACCAATATCGCCAGGCTCACACTGCACTTGTTTTGCTCAAGCTCTTTCCTCTTGAGGCGTACGTTGTACGAGCAGCAGTTGCCGATGATGTCGATCCGGTCCGGGTGTACGCTCACCTCCCTCTGCAGAACATCCTTGACGATGGACGGCGTCATCGAGTCTTCTCCCTCCAGCAGTTTCGAGTATCTCGCAGCTCTCGACAGGATTCGATTCATGGCTTCCGCGTGGTCCTCAGCCTGGCTTGAATTCCTTACTGCCGAGCATAGATCTGTCGAGGCTTCGGAGAAGTCAATGGACTTGATGACCATTTCGCCTTTCAAGTCCCCAAATACGGTAGCGTACTTGGCTTTCGGGCGTTCGAGATCTGGCGCGTGAGGCATGAGGAGGAACATCCGCTTTCCGCCATGGTAGTTCTCCTGATATATCCAAGCTCTGGTCCACCACCTGTCGGAGGTGATTCTATCCAAAAGCTCAATGGCCTCGTATGCCAGCTCAGTCATCCCTTTCTTGATTGAAATCCTGCCGTCACCATACCCGTATTTGTGGACCAGTTTGCGCTGCAATATCTGAGCCAAGATGTGCACTTCTCTTTCTTCCGTGACGGGTCTGGCAAGCATTCCAAATGGGTGGCTTCCTTGGTTATAGAGCCGGTCCATCTCGCCCATGGCTTTTTGTCGTTCCTGAATGGGATCCTGGGTGATGCATTCGGAATCTATCCACAGATTACTGATTCGCCTATATCTCATGTAGGCTGCGGCCCGCCTCCAAACCATGTCCCGAACTTCTGAGGTCCTCATCAAGTCCCGAGTTTGAGCGTCCTCTACCATGTAGGTGCCAGCTGAGTCGTCCTCGTGCTCCGGTGAGCCTTCCCATGACCAGGAAACAATGGCGCAATTATCAGTGAATCCGTTGATTCGCTTTCTTCTAAACTCGACATTGTCGCCGACATGGACAAGGCGAAGACACTCCAAACGACGAACGAAATCTGACGCCTCACCTCGTTCGTCACGAGTCGTTTGGATCTTCTTCAGCATTTTCATGATAGGCATGCCGCAGCTCATTCTGATTCTCTTCAGAGAGAAATGGCTGTCGTCCACGAGACATGTCTTCTGATCGAACAGGTTAGACTGGGTTAATTCCATGTAAAAGAAGGCTCCGGACTGGACTGACCTTGTCATTATCGGCGGGACTGTCAAGGCGGCTGCGTTTTGCTGCCCCTGGCTGTCGGGACTCGTCCCGCTGTCTCTTGCTGGCAATTGAGTTGTTCGAAGACATTTCATCTTGTCGTCGTGC
The DNA here is from genome assembly GCA_036986855.1 of Diaporthe destruens. NCBI lineage: Eukaryota > Fungi > Ascomycota > Sordariomycetes > Diaporthales > Diaporthaceae > Diaporthe > Diaporthe destruens. The sequence goes on along the minus strand of BTXE01000009.1, from coordinate 1,179,939 downwards.
TTTGTTGAGAATGAGACATCCATGGATCAATGACTTTGGTGCTCAAGATAGGAGAAGACAAGAGCATTTCGAGAAGTTGAGTAATTAACGCGTCCAGACGCGTAAGGGGTATTTCTGACGTAGGAGAAACTGCCTGTTGCACAAGTCTCTCCTGTCCAGGCGCCTGAGGGGAAGGGGGCGCAGTAATTTAGTACCGGTAGCATATCACGGCCAGAAGCCGAGCGGGGCTGATTAGCGCACCCAGCTGAAAGTAAGTCTTGTTTAGTTTGTGCGACAATTAGAAGGCTATAAAAATAAGAGATTGTTTTAGTACGTGACATTTCTTTTGCCAATTCTGTCTTGAAATCTGCAACAAGAAGAAACGAGGCGCACTATAATTAGAACGAACATGTCGTGTAACCTGCATTTCTGCCTCGGGCATGCTGTGTACTCGCAGCACGTCCCAGGTCTAGGCCCCTAACAACACTGCATTCAGCTAGGGCTGTGTTCGCCCACGAGCACCTCCTCACAGCCATAGCAACAACACCCGCCGTATCTTTTGGCTGATCCATTGCTCAGGCGGGGAATCCATTCTATGGATACAACTTTTAAACAAGATTCACATCGCTCTTGAAGACCCACGAGACTTCATTTTGGAGTATTAAATTGGAACTGCCTTGATTAACAAACTCACTCTCTTTGACTCTAAGGGCAATATTCGTACTACTAGTAGCATGTGAATTGGATGAAACACTCGCACACGCATTGGATTGATCGATAAGCCTCAAGCCGTGGTTGTATGGGCTATGATGGACCGCCCCGGGAGTGGGAGCCGCCGTCAAAATTCCCTTTTTGGGGGTGACCCAGGGTCTTGTGGGACAAGCTCTCAAGCTCGTTATTATGTGGTAACTAAACAGCGGGAAGTTCGACGGTGACATGTTCATGTTCATCCTTACAACGAACGGCTGTGTGACTATAAGGATGCCGGGGACTGCAACCCGAGTCTGGGCCTCCTTGGGCCCAACCTACTCGTATTATCTAGAGGTACAGCAGCTGTTCACCGACCATGTCCACGAAACACACTTTGAAAGAGATATGTAAAGAGGGGTATCATATACTCCAGTCCCTAGGAAGAACACAACGTCGCTAAAACTCCAAGCTATGCCATGCCATGCCATCCAGCCCGCCGTCCGAATCAAGACGTAGTGACCTTCCCATTCTCCACAGGCTTATTAGAAGGCTCCTTAGAAGGCTCCTCATCGCCCTCCTCAATACGCTCAGAAGAGCCAGCCCCCCTCTTCTGCCTCTCCGCACTCGTCTCAGTATCAGCAGACCTCCTCGGCCCAGCAGCAGAAGCAGGGTCCAGCGAAGCTCCCCCCTGGTTGTCCGAGGACTTCCTCCCACCACCACCACCACCACCATGCGGCGAGCCCCTCCGGTCGACCGACTGCCTCCCAGAGATATCCTCAGACCTCCGCGCAAGGTCCTCGGACCGCCGAAACTCCTTCATCCCGGTGGTCACCTTGCCGCCCCGCCGGACCTCCTCGAGCGTCCGCTCCGCCATGGCGACGCTCTCGAGCGCCTCGGGCACCCCCTGGCCCCTGGTGCGCGTCTCGCTGAACTGCGCCCTGAGCCCGCCCTTCGCCTTCTCTTTCCCCTCGACCGTGGCCCACAGCGCCTGGAAAACCTCCCACCCGGCGACGACCTCCTTCTCGCGGGCCTCGCGCTCCTGGCCGTGGCCGTCCCCGAGCGCCGCCGCCTCCTGCTGCCCCTGCAGGATCCGCGCGCGCCGGATGTGCTTGGTGGGCTGCCGCCGCCGCTCGACCTGCTTCTTGATGCCCTTGAGCGTGTACCCGAACGGCCCGACGACCGCGGCGATGTTCTTGAGCCCGAAGCCCGTGACGCCCATCCCCACGCCCTTGGCGAACCCCTCCACGCCACCGCCGTGACGCGCGCCGCGGTAGGGGAGCCGCACGACGCCCGTCCAGGCGTCGTAGACGCCGAACAGGAACTCGGACCGCGCCGCCCGCAGGCCGGATCGGATCCCTGTCACGCGGGTGGGCCGTCGCACGGTGTCGTCGCCGTAGAGACGGGGTGCGTTGTGGAAGCCCTGTGCGAGAGCCATGGAGAGGTCGATTGGCGCGGTGGCTATTGCTTGGGCGGACTTGCCCACGCCTTCGGCGACTTGGTCGACGTAGCCTTCGTCTTCTACTGTGCCTTCGGTCGTGGCTGTGTGAACGGACGCTCCGTCGTGGTCATCACCATTGTCTCCGTCTTTTCTATTTCCCTCTGTCTTTGCCGGTACCTCTTTGCTCTCTTTAGACTCGGTGGTCTTGTTTTCGGAAGTGGACTCATTCACAACTTCTTTAGCGTCTGTGTGGTTAAATGTCGTAGGAGCGCCGTTTTCTTGTCTCTCCTGGTCGGCTTTATCCTTCTCTTCAGCCTTTCTGCGACGTCTCTCCTTGCGCTGTCGTCGCTTGTTGGAAGTCTTCGCAAGTCTACCGGGCACGCTTGCCACGCCACCAACCGCATTTCCGAAAGTCCCAGCAATGGACCCGATCATGCCAGTGACTGGCTCACCGGGGCCCTCAAAGTCGTTGTACTCGCAATGCCTCAAGAGCCTCAGCTTGCGCCAGGTGATGTACCCCTTGTCCACGAGTATCTCCGCGGCCAAGGCACTGAGTCTGAGGCTGGTATTCCTCATCCACCACACAGCGACCTTGTCCTCCAGGATCGAGCACCTGATGCTGTGTTTTCCGGAGAGCTGCAGGTGCCTGTGGAAGAATGAGCACGCGTTCTCTGCTCCGTCACCTTCTCGGGCAATGTCGCGCGCCATCTCCTGGGCCCTCTCTTGCGCCTCCTCGGTGAGACAGTACTTGATGCCTTCGGCCAGCTTCTCAGCCGACAAGTGCTTGTAGGGGACGGGCTCTGGCCCCGCCTTGGCCCTGCCTATCATAGGACCCCAGAAATGCTGATCTCCAAAGAATGGCACGACCATAGTCGGCTTGCCACATTTCAGGGCCATGGCAGTTGTGCCTGCGCCGCCGTGAATGACACAAGCCTTGACCTTGGGGAAGAGCCAGTCGTGGGGCGTGTTCTCGAGCATGAAGATATTTTCTGGCACGTTTTCGCCGCCCAGGCCACCCCACCCCTTGGAGACGAGTGCCCTCACACCTGCGAGCCGTACTGCTTCGAAGACCATCTCGGTGAATTTGTCGGCATCGTCAACAACAATCGACCCGAAACCGATGTAGACAGGTTGGTCGCCAGATTTAAGGAATTGGTCGAGAGGGTCTGGAGGGGTGAAGGAAGAAGCCAAGTCTAGGAAGACGAAGCCTGAGATGTCGATATTGTCTGCCCAGTCTGAGGGTTTCGGGACGAGTGAAGGACTCCACAGGTAGGAAATAGGTACGTTCATGCGGTATAGAGCACCCGGTGCCCAGAGTGTTGAGACGGGATCCAGACACAAGGTCTTGACACGGAAGTCGTTGACGAGGTCGCCCAGTCCCTGCCAGACCATCATCTCCACGAGTGGGTAGGACATGAAATTCGAGTAGCCAGGGTCGACGTTGCTCTTCTTGATGGTAGCAAGAGGATGCGGAAACGACTTTGTCGGCGTGTATGGGAAGGTGAATGCCATGATCAAGGGAATTCCCAGTGCTTCTGCGCAATGGACATGTGCGAAGCTCGGTGGGTTGGCGATGATCAGGTCGGCAATAAAAGGGTTCGTGTGCTCCATCATGCGGGCGTTTTTGACGTTCTTCTCTTCGTCTGTAGCGTTGATACAGGCCCTCCAGAAACCCTCAAACATTTCGGCCATTGCTTGTCGCCTGCGGGAGATATCGCCGGCCCTCACGGTCTCGAGAGTAGGTATCATGCCGGGGTTCTTGACCATGAACGCCATCAACTCAGCCGGGTCACCTCCGACGGAGAAGAACTCCAGCCCCGTGTCCTTCTCCACGAAATCGCGAAAGGCAGGGTGTGTGGCGATTCTGACCCTGTGACCGTATTGTTCTTTCAAGACCTTGCCGATCTTTAGGAATGGCTGGGCATCCCCGCGGCTCCCGATGACCATGATGACAATGTTGAGTTTGGGACATTGGAAGCTCTCGGGGGTGAGTATCGTCTCGGAGGATCTTCGCTCGGCAGTGGGTCGTTCTTGGTGCTGCTCGGATTCTCCGCCTTCCTTCAGGGGAACTACCTTGCCAAGGGTGGCGCCGAGGGCCTTCACCAGATAGCCCTTGTCGCTTGTGTCTTTGATGGAGATGGCCAGACGCCCGTCGCGCTTGGATACCCTACCCTTGGTCTTGTAGTTCTCGTTGCCGACCTTGAAGCGGCGAAACGGGTCAGTCTTTTCAGATCGAGGTGGCTGTGGCCTGGCGGCGATAGAAGCTTGATCAGTTCGCTCAACGCCGGCACCGAGGTCGTCATCGTCGGATAAAGAGTCGCTGCTCGAGGACTCATCTTGGAAGTTGGGGTTTGCGTCCCAGAGGGCCTGTTGGAGCTGGGAGACATTGGTGCCAGCTCGCTTGATAGAGGGCGGTAGGGCGGATGTTGTTCGTGTGGTCCTTGGAGGAGCAGCAGTTGCAGACCTCTGGCTTGGCTTGGGCCTAGAGGAGGATTCTGGATCATCGATGTCTGACCCCACAGGGGCTGAAGCTGCCTTTTGGATGCCCCCTGGTGGCGGCGGTTCTGTCTCGGGCTCGGGAGGGTCTGGGCTGGTGGGCGATTGGGGCTGTTGAGGAACATAGCCTGGAAACGCCACGCGTCCTTTGTCGTCTCGAATCAGCGAGGATGAATGTCCTGCTTGCGCATTGGTTGTCTCGAGCTTCAGGTTCTGGTCCTCCGGCGCAACAGCCGGTGGGCTCAGCTTGGGCATCATCCTGCGTGTCGGGTCTCGCGTGCTGGCGGCGGTGCCGTGAACTGGGGGAGGATGCGACGTGTGTTGACCGGAATATTACAGGTTGATGATGCAGGGTAGGTAGGTATTGGTGGGTGGGTCTCCCAGATCAAGAAGTGATGGGAGGAAATAGACAGGAATTATGGGAACCATGAAGCAGGGAAGATCATGATAGCAAATGGCAGGCGCAGAGGAGAAGAAAAAAGAGATTATGATGTCTCTGGGTGGCTGCGCGCCCACACACCCATAGTACAGTACAGAGTAGGGTAGAGTAACCTGAGAACCTGAAATTGACACGCCGTGACTGTCTCTGACGGGCAAAAAAATGCCGTGTCATGCCGTTAGTTCAAGATTGCGAGTCACTTCTCTGCCATTGGCTAGGGCCGCAGGCAAATAAATGACAAGCAGAAAGCCAGAGAAGGGCAGTTCTGCTGGCGCTTGGCCGTTGGACAGGTGACGAGGGTGATGTGCCGTCCAGGCCGTCTGGAGCGTCTGATGTCGTTCGTAGTAATGACATCACGCCCAGAGCAATTTGGGGTGGACTCCCTGAGCTAGATCCTGATCCGTGCACAGCTAGCCCGCCCTAGCCAGTCCTAGCCAACTAGCTTGCTAGCCTGACCTGTCCTGGCCGTCCCGCCCCACGGTTCCTGGTGGCTGCTTCAGAGCCGCTGCACTTGTCAGGATGTGCCCCTCCCTGGGAGCTACCCCAAACCTTCTGCAGCGGAGCGAAAGGCCCGGCCCACGAGTTAAATCTCAACCCTAAAGCCAGTCACAACCTCTCATCCTGTGAACCGCAGCTTTGACATACACCATCATAGTCTTGCTTGCTAAGACAGAATCATAGAATCCGATGAGAATACAGCTGCATCAAGTCCTACGAGTAGAACGAAATTGCGGCAGCCTCAGATATGTGCAATACCCCGGGCAATGCCTAGTCTGCCTGAATCTGACACAGAATTTGCGAAATCTCAGTCGGGGCGTGCCAACTTCTCCTTCACAAGTGACCAGTACCTAGGTACCTAGGGAGTTACACCTAAAGTCTGTTTGGGGCCACGCTTTATTCACCTCTTGCGCTCTCACAATGCGCATACTTACCCATCTGGCATCCTCTTCTGCAAGACCCTCGATTTCAAGAACCATGTCGTCCCTTGCTTCTGCGCATCTTCTCCAGGGTGCTAAATGGGGGTACCGCATTATAGATTCAATCAAAGGTGATGAAACGCACACATCCTCCGTCTTCAAAGCCAGGGTTGTCCCACGCGAGGCTGGCCCCGAAATACCACATTGGTTCGTCATGTTGCAGCGATTGTACCTACCTAGGTATCTAAGCATTAACACTGAACCATCACATCAGGGCTATCATCAAAAAAGCTTTGCCTGGCGATGAGATTGCCTCAGAGAATCTCGAGCGTGAACGTCGAAGTTATCGCCTGACTGGTGTCGCATCGGCGACATGCTTCCGGAAACTATATGATGTGATTGACAACCACACCCTCGCTTTGGAATGGCTGGACTCCACCCTTGCGGATGTGAAATATCAGCCCAACACGCGCACTTATGCCATAATCAAGGCGGTTCTGAAGGAGACGTTGACCAGTTGTGTCGTTCTGGATTGCCAACAATACGTGAACACAGGTGAAACAGCTAACTCTAAATCATTGACATTCGCTGACAAGCATAGATTATAAACCTGCAAACATACTGCTCTCTGGCATCGACACCGGCCGTATCACCGCCAAAGTAGGAGACCTGGGGCTCGGTGCGCAACCACTGATAGACAATATCAATAGGTCCACTGACCCAGTCATAGTCGTTCCGGATGGCCATCTGTACAACGCCCAACCCTATGCTATGCGTGCCCCCGAAGTCTTCTTGGGCCAGCCATGCACCAAGGTATCACAGGTCTGGGCAGTTGGAGCATTATTGCTCTGCTGGATCAAGCCTGGCATCTTGGGGGCGTGGGACAGCCCTCATCCCCTTATCAGCGAGGTTTGGTGCATGGCAAAAATCAAGCGGCTGTTCCCCGAGTGGTATATCCCTACTCCTGAGCAGGTTGAGCGGCCTACCCTCAAATCTGCAGTCAAACATGCTGTAATTTTGAGCCAACATGAGGAAGGTCCGCAATCGATCGGGTCTTTCGCAGAAGAAACTCCAAAACTCAAAATACCCGACCAGTTGAGAGACCTTCTTAGCCTTATGTTGGTGGTCGATCCGCGCCAAAGGCCCTCCGCCTCGGCCGTGCTCGAATCTGAGGAGTTCAAAGCATTCCAGATGCTAGGCTCTTATTGACCTGGAGGATACTATTTGATTCTCGTGCATTTCTCCGATCATTGATGTCTTCTGTATTCAAGCAATGTGCTCATGTGTTTGAGCTCTGGAACTGTCATCTTCCATTATCCCCCCCCCCACCCCCAGGAGGCTTGCGGGTTCAATGGACAGGCGGCCGTTCAGCTTGTGGGCATTTCCAGGTTGACAGCAGTCATGAGTAATGAAGCCTCCAGCTTGTGGCGGTAGCTGACGCTGCTCATGGTGAGGCACCGAAGACGATACAGGGCTCCTACCAAATCATTGTAGGATAGTCCTATATGAAGTACTCCCTTCAGCCAACTCCTCACTGTTACTGACGCTTTAGCAGTATCGCGCTGCCCACACCTATCTACTCGTCCTACAATCTCCCCCACCAGTTAAGGGATTAAGAACACCGTCCGCGCAGAGTGAGAATGTGCGTTTTGTTGCATCAAGAGGGTTGTTATATGTCCTCTACGGACGGCATGCCCAGGTGGTATGTTGATGTTGATGATCAACCACTTTTCTGTTACTTTCTGAGCGCATCCTTTGACCCAGCATTCTAGCATTTTGGGGCTTAGTCGGCATTCCAATACCGCATATACTATAGTTCACCAATAATCTGGCGCTTACACGCAGGTCCAAATACCTCTTCTATATCCTTATCCAGTTTGGACCAGCACGGACTGCAGGACAGGGCCCTGCCCGCGAGATCCCATGTCATGGGCTATTATCAAGGCACGGTCAGACGGAAGTACACGCGACTATGACATTTGGAATAGCCCGCATACCGGTACCTAGTATTGTTTTTCAAGTGCACTTCCCGAAGTCTGATTCGTTAATTGGATTCACATGGTGTCTTCGATGCGTGCAACAGTACTTGAGAAACTCGGTATGCAAAGGTCTGAGTACTTATTGGTGCAGACACTGATTATATGATCCGCTTGGCCAATCTCAAATTTAACTCAGAACTAGGAATGTAAACTCGTATCTACAATTGAGCTGTCGTCTCGCGTCTGTGAAGCATTTGTTGATCGAAGACGGAAGGGTTGAATACCTACCTAGGTAGGTCTTAATTGATGCACTCGATCACTGACCTCCCGCGTCCACGGGTGCCTACTTCACAATATTAACTCAGTTTCAGGTTCAGACCGGAGACCTCGGGGGGTAACTCAGCCGTGACATTGAGTCCGATAAGCCTATATCTGGGATACTAGTAGACGGATACCGGTGGCTCCACTTTCGATCAATATATCTTGTATATCTGAGTCGTGCGTGCCACAAACATCTGCACGCGTTGTGGTACCTTGCGCACTTGCCGGGCACATAACATTTGAACGCGGGGCACTGATGCTGTGATGCTGCCCTGCCAGCCTGCGAGACTCCTTCATGCGAGGCAACCCCGGTCCGGGACATTGCACACAGGCTGACAGGCTACTACGCAAGCTACGGTACAGCCAGTGCTCGTATATGTAGAATCCTGGAAACATTCCCCCAGCACCCCGTGCCCTACTGCTACCGAATTCCCCCCGCAAAGCATCATTGATCCAACATAATGGAATCTGTACCTGCCATATCAAGCTAGCATTCAGTGCGGAATCCGCGCGTCTTGGTGATGCTTACGGTGATTGGTGGGTACCTTATTAGACCCATAAGTCGAGCAATGATCGACAAGCACAGGGACTACGGGAAAGCGGTGTCACCTTCTCCTTTGGGCCCACGACTGATTGCGCTATCACAAGCACGACATTCTGTTGAGCAAACTAGCACAGGAGAGCCTGAGTGCTTGGAGCTCGAGCAGCGTGCTATACTGTATGTATATCAGTCGCTTCCCCTGACGCCAAGGTGAGCCAAGTCAGTTCTGCTCGTGTGCCAAGTTCGACGACCTGCCTGTCATATCCACAATGTCCTTCGCTAAGCTCTGTGTAGGCTTGGGTGCCGTGCTCCTCGGCGCTGCGGCTCTGCCATCTGAATCTCTTTCGACCAGCTATGCCATAAAGGAACGACATTATGTCCCCAAGTCTTGGACGAGTCTTGGCCCGGCAGACAAATCCGACATTATCAACCTCCAGATCGGTCTGAAGCAGAGCAACAAGGGTGCTATCGAGCAGCACCTGCTTGAGATCTCTGACCCTGACCATGCTCGCTACGGCCAGCACCTGTCCGCCGACGAGGTTGCAGACATTGTCCGCCCAACAGACCTGACTATCGACAGTGTCCACCAGTGGCTCGAGGGGCACGGCGTGGGGGAGATCGCTTACTCGCCCGCTCAGGACTGGATTTCCATCATTGTGCCCATTTCCAAGGCCGAGGAGCTGCTTCAGACCAACTACTCCAAGTATGAACACGACGGGGGCCACATTGCCAATCGCGCGACAGAATGGTCATTGCCACTGCATCTTCATGACCACATTGATGTCGTCCAGCCCACAACTTCGTTCCTAACACCCAAGCCTGAGCACAAGCCCATCAAGTTCGACTTGTCCGAGCAAGAGTTGACCTGGTGGGAGCATACGGGCAAGTTCAAGTACAAGCAGCAGTCTGCATCTGTGCTGGCAAGCGGGGACGCCAACATCTCGGCAGTCTGCAACGCCAGTTTCGTCACCCTCGACTGCCTGCGTACAGTGTACGGAACGATCAACTACACCGTACAGTCGGCTGAAGAGAATTCGGTTGCCATCAACAACTATCTCAACGAGACCAGCCGCCGTGACGATGCCAAGCAATTCCTGGAGACGTTCCGCCCGGACCAAGTCGCTGCCGCCGACGAGTTCGAGTTCGTCATCATCGACGACGGGCCGAACTACCAAGGCCCCAACAAGTCCGTCTTTGTCGACGCGGGTTCCGACGTCGAGGGTAACCTCGACGCTCAGCTGGTCCTCGGTGTCAGCTCTCCGACGTCTCTGACTGCGTACAACACCGGTGGAAGCCCACCGTTCATTCCCTCGCTGAGCACCCCAACCAACACCAACGAGCCGTACCTGGCTTTCCTCAACTACATCCTCGCGCAAGACGAGATCCCTAATGTTTTCAGCTCATCTTATGGTGACGACGAGCAGACCGTGCCCCAGTCCTACGCCGAGAGGGTCTGCTCCAGCTTCGCCCAGCTCGGCGCCCGCGGCGTCACGTACCTGGTCTCGTCCGGAGACGCCGGTGTCGGGTCATCCGGTGACTGCTTCAGCAACGACGGCAGCAACACCTTCAAGTTCACGCCCGACTTCCCCACGTCGTGCCCGTGGGTCACCTCCATCGGCGCCACCGCCAACTTCACCCCCGAGACGGCCGTGACCCGCTTCGCCTCGGGGGCTGGGTTCAGCAACTACTTCGCGCAGCCCGAGTACCAGGCGTCGACCGTCAACGAGTACATCGCCAGCCTGAACGGCACGTACGACGGGCTCTACAACAAGAGCGGCCGTGCGTACCCCGACATCTCGGCGCAGGGCAACCTCGACGTTATCATCTATGCCGGCAACGTCATCCGTGTCGGCGGCACGAGCGCCTCGTCGCCCACCGTGGCTGGCATCTTGGCTCTCGTCAACGATGCTCTCATCGCTGCCGGCAAGCCGACGCTGGGTTTCATCAACCCTTGGCTGTACAAGGAGGCCTACAAGACTTTTACCGACATCACCATCGGCTCAAGCTTCGGTTGCAATACTACCGGCTTCCCGGCTCAGGCTGGCTGGGACGCTGTCACTGGATTTGGCACGCCTGTGAGTACTTTACTTGTCACTGACTCAAGTGTTGCACTAACTTGGTAATAGAATTTCAACGAGTTGGTAAGCGCCGCTCTCGAAAAGGAGTAAATGCCATCTGTGGCAAGCCAGAGTTTCATTGTATATAAAATTCATTTCTGGTGTGCATGGAATATTATCAGACCTGGTTGTTGCTCGATAACCAAGGAACCACTTCGTAACACACTGGGCCATACAGCCAACCTGCAAGTGGCGAAAGTTGGTTGGTCACACGAACAGGCGACTGGGCCGCCTAGCCTCCTGTTACATAGATGATCAATCCAGTCCTATGCTGCCTTTTGGCCGGGTTTACTCGAAGTCTGAAGCTTTTCTCTGCACACGCTCACAACATCGTACCGATGTAAGCAGTTTACAAGTTCCTGAGTCGTCTCTTTTTCAAATCAGAAAAATTAGCCAGAAGCAGAGGCTTCGCGGAGCCCAGCGCGCCATGCAGACTTACCAGGAAGCTTGAGGCCTGGGAGTATAGGCTGGAAATCGGCATTTTTCTTGGTGGGCTGCTCATACATTGGCAGTTCCGACCATAGTTGAACGGCTGAATTGTACGGAACCCTGATCTCGTCAAAGAGACGGAGCCGATGAGAAATGGTCTCAGGCGACCGATCCGGTAGGTCTTCGAACAGAGTACCGAGGGCCGCGGCATCGAGGATGGCACAATTGGCCCCTTGGCCCAAGTGCTAGGATCACACGCGTTTAGTCAGTCTCTTGCACCTAGTAGCAGTGAATAGTGGCATTCGAGCCAGTCACGACGCCATCCGCCGATGAACGAGGGGAGGGGGGGAGGTGAACTGCAAAAGCGACGAACCGATAACATGGCATGTGCCGCATCCCCAATGGCAACAAGACGCCCGCGGCTGTACCGTGGAGCAGGCGCTCGCGTATGGAGCCGCCACAGCGGCAAGACGTCCAGCAGGTGCTCACACACCGTGCCGAGATCAGGGTGGAACTCGTTCAGCGCGGCCGCCAGCTGCTCCCGGGTCGTCTCACCCCTCATCGTGTGGATCACCATGCCGGGGATGTCCTCGAGGGCGTAGAGGACGAGGTTCAGGTACTCGAAGCCGTGGCACCAGTACCCCAGCAGGTACCGCATGCCGTCGGGCGCCACGCTGAAGGTGCTGCGGCCCGGCACGGCGGCCATGACGCGCGCGAAGGGGTTCTCCTGCAGCCTGGACACGGGGATCACGGCGCGCGCGGCCGACGTGCTGCTCCGCAGCGCCGGCGAGGGCTCGCCGAGGATGGCGGTCATCGCGGACGAGTGGACGCCTTCGGCGGCGATGATGAGGTCTGCCTCGGCTTGCGAGCCGTCGGCCAGGTGGATGATCCCCTGCTCCGGGTCGATGCTGACTACCTCTGCATATTCGAGAAGGCGGCACGGCAGGTTCGTCGCGTCCTCATCGCCACCTTTGTCGGACAGCGGCGACTCTGCCACACGTCTCAACTCGTCGCGCAGGTCGGGTCGATAGAACGTGCCGCCGGCGGTTCCCGCCACCTTCAAGACTTGCTGCAGCTCCAACGTCCTTCCATCGAGGATCTGTGTGTTTTTTACTGACGGCCATGTTAGCACCAGGGGTCTTGGTCGGCCGTTTGACCTCAGCGTATAGATGAGTGTCCATAGGACTGCTTCTTGGGTGAAAGACACCACCTAAAAAGGCCTCTGACGCTACTCACATCTGCAAATCTTCGCTCTGGTACTATCAAAGCCGAGGTTTTGTAAGTAGTCCAGCGAATTTGACCCGAGTCCAACGGCGGCTCCGACCTCACCCGACAAGCTGTTCTTCTCGAAAAGCTGCGTGATGTGAATCTGTAAGTACTCCTGAATGCAGACCACTACTCCGGTGTAGAAAAACGAAGGGCATTGTTGGGTGTCTTAACTGTTAGTTTGTGCCCGGTCCTCCGCATTGCAACTGCTGCTGTCAGCCCGCCAATGCCACCGCCAATTATGGCGACCGACAAGTTAACGTTACTTGTGGCCATAACAAACATTCCACGGGCTCCCAAGGTCATGTACCAACTTCAAAAGACTACATACCTAGGTAGTGAATAGTCGCAATGTCTAGGTTTCTATGCTCCCACCCTGGTCTATGGTCACTATAACGAGAGGGGAAACAGAAATGAGACCGAATATTCGCGCATCCAAATTCGGCTACCGCGCACCCATTTCGCACTAAAAAAAGAGGCCGGAAATTTAAATACCTAAAGATAGCTAAGTGGTCTATATATATATATATATATATATATATATATATATATATATATATATATATATATATAACTTTATTTTACTTTAAGTTTATTATAATTATTAGTAAAATTATTATATATAATTTATATTAATTAAATAAACTAAAATTAAAAATTATATAAATAATATTTATTTTAAATTTTAAATTTTAAATAGTTTTAATTTTATTCCGTATATATTCGAGGATATATATAACGTTTTTATATTATTTAAATATTAAATAATTTATTATTAATATTTTTATTAATATTTTTATAATTTTTTTATTAAACTTTATTAAAAGAATTTAAAAGAAGTTATAATTTATATTTTATAAATTAAAAAAATATATAAATTAATTTTTTAAAAAACGTTTTTTAAAATATTTTATTTAAAATTATTAATAATTTTATAATAAGTTTTATTTATAAAATAATAAATAATAAATAAAATATTTTTAATTTTAATTTAAATTTTTATAAATATTATTAGTATAATATATAATAATATTTATTAAATATTATAATTTTTATTATAAATATTATAATTTATAATTAATTTTTTAAATTACTTTTAAATTAAAATAAAAAAGATATTTTATTTTTAAATTTATTTTTATTTTAAATATAATATTATTAAATTTATTTTTAAATTTAATTTTTTAAATTAATTTTTTAAATTAATTTTTTAAATTAAGTTTTTAAATTTATTCTTTAAATTTATAAAATATATTAATATTATAATATTAATATATTTTTTAAAATAATATTAAATATTAATTAATATACTATATTTTAGTTTTAAAAAACTTTAAATAATTTATTATTATTATTTATAAATAAATATATATAATATAATAATAAAACTTTTTTAAAACTTTTTTATTTATATTAATTAATATTTTATATTTATTTAAATTTATAAAAACATTTATATTTAATATAAAATAAAGAAATTATAAATTTAATATTTATTTATTTTATATATATATATATATTATTAAATAATTAAATATTATTTATTTATAAAATATAATATTAATAAAAATATTTTTTATATTTTATTATATATTATATATCTATTAAATAATTAAATAATTAATATTATATATAATTAAAAATTTAAAACTTTAAAATTATTAAAAATTTAAATAATAAGTTTTTTATAATTTAAAAAATATGAAAAATAGTTTTTAAAAATTTAAATTATAATTTTAATTATTTATAATAATTTATTATAATTTATACTTTAAACTTTATTTTTTTTATTTTTAATATTTTTTTATAAAACTTTTTTATGTAAAATACTTTTTAATTAATTAAAAATGTATAATATTTAAAAGTAAATATATAAATATTTAGTTTTTATTATATTATATAATTTAAAAATTATAAGTGTAAGAGGTTTAGTATATAAGTAAGTATTTTAACTTACTTTTTATTAGATCTACTCTTTACTATAATGCTTATTAGCTAGTACGAGGTGTTAACTAGTGGTAAGCCGTGAGCACAAATTTCTTTTCCTTTTCCTTTTCCTTTTCCTACTTCTAACATTTTGATCATTCTTGTAATTGTAGGCCATTTGAGGCATGAGCATCATATATGTCCGGCCAGTTCTTTTATAGTAACCTGTGGGAAGCTCCCGTATATTTATGGCTCTTCCCTAGTGTGACAAAATTCTGCCCGTGACGTAAGACGTTCTTGAGGTAAGAAGGCTCTGCCTGTGACACAAGACGTCCTTGATTTCTTGTTTCAATGTTTCCGTGGCCACGTTGTTCGTTTCACCCCCTACTCCAACGTCGTCAGAGGTTAGAGCCGATTTCAATGTATCGATGGAACCCTGAGCGTCAAACGCTCTCCATTCAAGTTCTGCAATCCAGAAGGTTTTGCTTGCACGATGGATCGGATCGGCAGCTTGAAAGGCCTTGGCTTCAGCGTAGAAGTGCATTGCTTCGGGCACTCTTACTTGCATGAGGAGTAACTCGGCAAGTGCAAGCCTGGTCTCCTGTGCTTCGGATACTAGGTCCGGACGCGAAGCTGTGATAGCTAGACGGTCGCGTAGAGAAGATTCATCCAGGCCCCTTGCGTCGCTGGGCACGCACCTTGCAATGTCAACAGTCCCCGTTTTAACTCTGGGCTCAGATGTCCAACATCGTTGCACTGCCTTCACAAGCACGCCAAGGGCAAAGCGATCGGGGCCCTCTGCTGCCGAAAGAAAGAGGCTCTCCCCCCAGGCATGATCAAGAGGGTGGTTGCCCCCGTGGATAATCCGCGAGAGCTTTGCCAGATAGTCTGAAAGCGTGCGACAGACGGCCTTGCAAATCTCGGACTTCGGGTACTGTCCAAATGCAGCGATGCTGGACACGAGCCGTAGGAATACAATTGGGTGGTTCAACGAGACGAGCTGCTTCAGACTCTCAAACGCCAAGTTTATCTGCTTGAATGCCTGATTCTGTTGATCATTTCGAGACAAACGTGCAAGACCTCCCACGAATAGGGCGCTGAACGTGTCTTGTGGGCCGGTCGAGAACCGCTCCGTGCAGAATATGTTGCTATGGCTTGCCGCGTAGGCGTCGAGATAGTAAGTTGCCGCCTCGACTTTTTCAAGTGTGTCCGGCGCTCGAATCCTGCGTGATGGGGTCACGACCGTCCCGGCGTGTGCTTGTGATGGTGCTTTGCTCCGTCGATACTTCCTCACGTGACGATCTATGCGTGCTGCGTATTCGTCGATCCTGTCATCCGACCAGAAAATATGCGCTGATTCCTTTCCAGCGGCAATATTAAGGGCCTCTTGTCTTTTGAGGTTCTTGCGGATTCCCCAACGACGGAACTGGGACTTGTAGACTTTTACGCTGCGGATCATGCTTAACATCCAGCGCCGAGGCGGAGAGAGGCGCATCGGGATGTTACCTAGGTACTACTTACCTGACATCTAACCCGTGTTCTTCTTTCATTATCTCTTGGACCTTTCGTAAGGGCAGGTCCTGGACCCAGAACAGGCTGATAAGCTCTTCGCGGTATTCCTCGAGGTAGTTCGAAACTCCTTGGGTCCCACGCCGGCGACCCTTGTTCCAAGGAAGCGCGTGGGTAGTGTTGGCAGACGCGATTGCCTCGTCGCTAATGATGTCTGGGGAGTGTTCTGAAACTTGTCCATGGCGCTGGAGCAGTGGCAGGACGTGCCCGTTTCGACCATATGCACTTGCTTCAGGTGCTTCGAATGAGAGATGCGTGGCCATCATTCCCCGTAGAGCCTACGTTCGTATGGAGCCGAGGTAAATATACAGGAGGTGTTTATCGGTCGCCCAGCCAACACGTCCTCTTGGATGCAGCCGCACACAGTGTTTGATCAAGCTGATGAGTCTGTCATGATTCTGAAGAGATTCAAAAATTCCCTGGAAACAACTGAAGTCCAGATGCCGGGGGCTAGCGCGGTCTTCTCCTTTCATCAGCCCCCAATTTGCTGTGCCGCAGCTGGGACTAGCTCCATCCTCCGGTCCAACGTCTCATCTATGACAGCATAGGTAGAATAAGTAGGCAGCAGTGGGTGAGAAGGATCCGAATCCTAGGTCTTAACTTACGCGAGCCAATTCTGTCCAACATTGTAACTCACAACACCAGCTTTCACCACATTACCACTTGGTGTGGTCGACGATGCAGAAAGATTCGAGACCGGTTAAAATTGGCACGCACATCGGCACGATGAGACTCCAGATCACGATTGCTGCAAAGATCAAGGGGTAATAAAATTGATTTCTCTTTTCCAAAAAAACGGAGGTGTAATACCTCATATTATGTTTTCCGCGGTGACACTTTTATTAAACATCAGTGGCTGGGCGAACTTTAGGAAACACTACGGAGCACTTGAGTACAGTGGATCCGCAATGCTATCAAACGCCAGCGCAAAACGTCACTACTATCCGAGGCCACGTGCCCAAAGACGTATTGTAGCATCTCTGCCCTGTTTGTCTCTGCAGTGTTTATTGGCATTGTGTCTCCTTTTCTTTTAAAACGCTGGGTCTTGAGCGTTTAACACCCTATGAAGGCGCCATGTGTGTCCTCGGACGTATGCGGCGTATGCGGAAAAGAAGCGAAACCAGATCCGTGGCCAAGGATACATACCTATGTACCTATGTGCATAGGTGATTGAGTACTTCAGTCGTCTACTGGTTGGACTGGTAAGATGAGCATCAACTTGAACCTTGGAACGGACAACTAGCACTTGAGGTATCTAGGTGCTAACATAGGTTGGGAACAGCGAGTTCTTGGATCAGTCAAACTCACATTTTTTTGTTTCTCCTATTTTCGGACGACAACATGTATATAACGGAATTCGTCCTATGATATCAAAATAGAAAAAAGTCGATCAGTGCAGGTCGAGAGGTTCCGTGAAGGCAGTAGGACGAGAACGTTGCCGGAATGCTCTTCTCCCGCCACAGCCCCGCGATTGTGTAGCATTTGGACATCTTGCATCATCCGTGGCAGCTTGGCTACTTTCCCCTGTCAGGAAACGACTTTAATAACCCGAATGCTTATTCTAAGCCAAGGCCGAAGCTGCACAGCACGTCACCTCAGATTTAGGACGAAAGAGGCAGGCGTGGCGATGTGATGGTGCAGCAAGATATTACCCAGTCAATCGGCGAAAGGCCCCATGTATGGCACCTGGGCAGTTGTGTTACGACTGCCCAGGTGCGGAACTATGTAAAGACGACGACAGCCTGTTGTTCCCCCCTTAACTCAACGTACGTGAACTTCGCGCCCTCAGATGCACTTCACTTTCAGCCATGAAGTGGACTATCGTCGCATCGCTCTTCGCACAGAGTACTGCAGTGCTCGCAGATTTCCATCTGGTGCCGGTCTATTTCCAGGCCCCATCCATCGTGCATTTCCAAGACATCATTCGCAATGAGACCTATGACTTTGGCTGCCGGCCAGCTATCCATCCGACAGAAGATGGGTTCAAGCTCCATGCCCTCCTCACAGAGGAGCAAATCGACCATTTCACCAAGGAGCACGTTTCCACGGAGCTCTCCCTACACAAGAGCCTGTTCAAGAGACAGGCGGATACTGCCCCCATTGGAACGGGAGATCGATTCGAAGGAGGCAATATCTCCCCGCTGGGACTGGGAACGAAAGCGGCGGGCTCGAAGATCGACACACTTTTGAACGTGGGTGAGATCAGCAGCGCAGTGCAGGGTCTTGTCAAGAAATACGGCATCTCCACCCTTGATCTTCCACACAAGACATTCGAAGGCGCGACACAGTTTGCCGGTTATGTTGGGGGCTCGAACAAGTCCAAGTACCACCTCTACCTCACAGCGGGTTCCCACGCGCGCGAACGTGGCGGCCCTGACCAGCTCATCTACTGGATATCTGATCTCCTGGCGGCAAACGGAAATGGAAGTGGCCTCACGTACGGCAACAAAACTTATACGAACGCTCAAGTCAAATCTATTCTTGATGCTGGGATCGTCTTCTTTCCTCTGGTAAATCCCGATGGTGTCACCTACGACCAGAGAACCGGATCACTATGGCGCAAGAACCGAAACACCAAGTCCGGAACTGGCAGCGCTGCCGGGGTTGACATTAACCGCAACTTCGATTTCCTGTGGGAGTTTGAGAAGTATTTCGACCCCTCCGTGAACCCAGCATCTACTTCGCCAAGCGCGCAGACCTTCCGCGGGACCGCACCCGAGTCTGAGGCGGAGGCCAAGAACCTGGTCTCTATCTATGACGAGTTCCCAAACATCCGCTGGTACATGGACATCCACTCCGCGACAGGTGATATCCTCTACCCTTGGGGTCACGACGAAGGCCAGAGCACAGACACGAGCCTGAATTTCCTCAACCCGGAGTGGGATCGCAAGCGAGGCGTCCTGGGCGATGCCTACAAGGAGTACATCCCATCGACGGACGACAGCAACCTGCGGACTGTTGCCGCCAAGTCAGTGGCAGCCATGAGCGCTGTCGGTGGGCGCTCATATTCATCCGGACCAGGTGTAGGGTTGTATCCTACATCTGGGGGCGTGGCCGACTACACGTTCAGTAGATACTGGGGAGTCGAGGGGGCCAACAAGGTGTATAGCTTCACTTTGGAATTTGGGTATCCCACAAATTTCTATCCTACGCTGCAAGAGTTCAACGAGAATATCCTTGACACCAACGCGGGGTTTACAGATTGGGCATTGTCTGCAATTGAAGTAGGGCTAGCATGATTACACTGGTGCATTATTTAGCATGTAACTTGCAAATGGAGCGATGCTGTGTGGGTTGTGTGTCTTGCCCATAGAAAGTCCTGTAAGACTCCTAACCATGTTCCCTCAGCGACGTCTATGTTCGCTGGCTGCATGCCGTGTCACAGCACAGCCTGCATAGAGGGTGGAGGGCAGCAGTAGACCGCTGAGCCAAAAGACATACTGCGAGGCCTCCATTCTACTCCCCATTTTGGATCAACGGATACATCCTGACTGCTTTGATAATCAAGGCAAGTGCCACAGGTATGGAAGTGGAAGAAGGGGCCACCAGCGACTTTGTGTGTGGGCGTGCGTACAGGCAGTGCCACATCAGATTTGCTGATAATATTCACAGAATGGGGCGGGGGCGGGGGGCGAAGCATCAACAGCAAGTGGTCTCTCAGCAGAAGGATAGTCTGCTCGGGTGTTTACTGTGGGTGCACAACATGTAGGCAACCTGCTGACAGCAGCTCTGCGTGGCGGCTTTTTCTGCCCAATGGTGAGTGCATCTGGGCATTAGCCACAGCATGGCTTCTCCGCTCGCAGGAGCACTTCAGATCAGGCTCTGCTATTCTCCTTTCATCTACAGACCTCCAATTGCGACCTCGAAACAGTCTTGCAGCATCTTTACGCTCCCGTCCAGTCCATCGAGACACCATCACCAACATGGCCGAAGTCCTCGGAGCAGTAGCCAGCGGCTTGGCAATAGCTGAGGTTGGCCTGAAGGTCGGAGGGACGGTATGGAAGTTGAAGAAGTTGTGGCAACAGCTTGATGAGGTTCCAGAGACGATTCAAGAATTGATGAAGCAGATTGAGATCATGGACCCCATCCTATGCGATTACGAAACCAACTTTGGCGTCCAAAACGCCAGCCTGCCGACTCAAAATACCCCACAATCCATGCTGAGTGCCAAATATTGCCGACAAGTCTTGAATGACCTGCGGAGTCTTATTGAGGAGTTGGATGGAGCCATACAAGCAAAGAAAAAGACCAGTAGGGTGTTGGCCAAGATGAGGGTTGTGCTCAAGAAAGATGTAATCAAGGGATTCCAGGAAAGGCTAGACAGGGCAATAAAGCTTCTACAATGGGCTCAAGTGAACTACCTGTTAGTACTGTACCTACCTCACGGTCCATCGACCATGTCCCGCCAGCGCTAACGAAACTCATTAGTGCCAATGCCATGATTACTGGGGCTATGGTCACAAACATACAGCAGGAGACCAGCAAAAAGGACTCTTCAAACCGGACAGCAAAGCCACCTTTTCCGATTATTAGTCAGCCGCTCCATGAATCTCGATGCCAAGTCCCTACCAGAGGCAATGGAGTTCGGGGTCGAGCAAACAGGATCTCTATGCCCAAGCCCAAGCTCTGTCTCTTTGGCGCTCTTGTGTTCGATAAGCCCACAACAGAGACTGACAGCGAATCTAGTAAGCTACCTATTACAAACTCCGGAGAAATCCAGTTGCTGACCTGAATCAGCTTACGCTGTTCGCTTTCAATTGCCT
Source organism: Diaporthe destruens (assembly GCA_036986855.1). Taxonomy (NCBI): domain Eukaryota; kingdom Fungi; phylum Ascomycota; class Sordariomycetes; order Diaporthales; family Diaporthaceae; genus Diaporthe; species Diaporthe destruens. The sequence goes on along the minus strand of BTXE01000009.1, from coordinate 1,159,069 downwards.
CAGTGGCTCTCGCACAAGGTCTGGGACGTTATCATCGATCAAGCCTGCTTTGGCTGGCAAGCGACCGTTTCTACCTGGAACATTGTGCCTATAAACTCACCCGGTTTCCAATGTGTTATCGAGGGTGACCTCGACGGGCTTATCGATCTTTTTAATCGAGGACTAGCTTCTCCTAGGGACTGCACTGGCGATGGACAAAATATGCTTTGGGTACGTCAAATGACAACAAGGTACTGTACCGGGATAGCAGTGCTGACCTCAATCAAGCTTGCTTGTGTGTGTCGGCATGCTCACATTATCCAATATCTTTTCGACACAAACCTGGATCAAGCCTGTATCAAAGCTCTGAACCCTTCCTGGGAGGCCGCAATACTATCAAAACAATTGCCAATCGACATCCTGCAGCAACTGGTTTCCCGAGGCTTGGTACAGAAAACAGCCGACGAGGTCCAAGAGTTGGAACTTTTCAATGTACCAATGACGGAAACCCGGCGTTGGGAGTTTTCAATGATCATTGCTTTGGCGATACGTGCGTCTCATTCGCCTGAAGCATTTGAGCTTTGTTTCCACACCTTGTTCCCTCTATGGCACACTCTCCCGCCGAGACAGAAACAGTGGATCCTCGTGATGGAATGGCAGTTCTTATGTTGGAATCGCTCTGGTTTCTACCCTTGGACACGCACAGGATCTATAACATGGACTCCTGATGCTCTCCAACTGATGCTCTCTCCTGACCGTCATGTCCGGCCCATCGACGTACAGGCGTGGACCGATGATGGTGCCTCGATGTTGCACCAAGTTCTCTTCTACATTCTGAGGTGCGAGTCTAGCATTGCGGATCAGAATTGGAGGATACTGCTGAAGGAAGTAGTCGAAGCCACAGAAGACGTTCATCGTAGGCTGCAAGTGCCACACTTCAAATTTTTGGACAATTGCAGTGCACTGGAATCGGCACTTTTGTGCGCCATAAAGCGAATATTCATGTCTAGACCGAGAATTTTGGACGGACAGGGAAATAGATGGACCACCCGTCGTTTGTTGAAGCTAACCTTGATGAAGCTTCAAATGGCCATGTCGATTGTTGCGAGCTGCGGTTACGATCTGTTGGAGTTCGGACAGCGGGAGTCAAAGACATGGTTCATCAGGTACTTCCCTGGCCGGAACCCCAATTTGGGAAACACATTATATGTTGGGCTGGGTGAGGCGCATGGAGGTCTGTTCGTCAGAGCCCTCCATTACGGCTCAGACCTGAAAGACTGGTATTTTGAAATGGACTTCTGTTACGAGCATTACGCTGGGGAGTTTTGGAACATGCTGGAAAACCCGCACTTGTACATGATTCCGGGAGCTTGGATAGATTGACAACGAGACTCTATACGGAGATGGTTTAAACCATCTTTAAAACGCCCATACTCTCTGAGCCGTGGTCACGTCGGCGCGAGAATTGGGCATGACGCGCAGAGGTTCATGGTCAGACTCGCCAGTAGTGGGTTACTGTCTGCCACGAGAATAAAATCAGACGTGGACAAGTTCGGTCCTGCCACCTCGTTCTAGATACTGCATATGTACCATAACGCTCCCTGTGGGGTTTATGAAAACGATCTCTAGGCCATCACCTCCACTTCACAACAGTCCCCTACTAGCTACGGTCTGGTGATATATTAAAATTATTAAGAGAACTAGACGTTCTCTTAGACCATCTTTATCTATAAGCAAAGTCCGTACTCTTCTACTTAGAAGACCTTCTCTAAGCGCCTCAGAATACTGTTTTTCCTAGGGGAGAAAGCTCAGATAGCCGGCTCAAGGACCAAGCAGAGATAAGTACTTGGACTGGTCTACGCACAACCCTAATAAAGCACATCGATTTCTTATTAAAAAAGCTAATTTTTTTACTTTTATATTTAAATTTTTAAAATATTATAATAATAAAAACTATATTAAAATTTCAATTATTTTAATTTATAATATAGTAATTTTTTTAAAAATTTATTTATTATATTAAAAAAATAATTAAAATTATATTTATATTTTTATATTTATATATTATAACTTTATATATATTTATATATTTATATATTTATATATTTATATATTTATATATTTATATATTTATATATTTATATATTTATATATTTAAAGTTATAATTGTATTTTATATTTTATATTTTATATTTATATATATATAAAATACTGTATTTATATTTGTATTTATATTTTATATTTTTTATGTATTTATATTTATATTTATATATATATATTTTATATATATATATATAAAAATATAATATATAAATATAAATATTATATTTATATTTATATTTTATATATTATATTTTTATATATTTATATTTATATTATATTTATATTTTTTATATTTTTATATTTATTATAACTTTATATATATTTATATGTTTATATGTTTATATATTTGTATATTTATATATTTATATATTTATATATATTTAATAATTTAAAAAAAATAATTTATATTTTTATTATTAATAAAATTAAATAAAAAATTATATAGTATTTTATTTTAAATAGTCTTATATTTTCTAATTTAAAATAAAGAAGTATTAATATTAAAAAATTATTTTAAATTAAGGAATAGAGTTTTAAAAAGGCGAGTCTTGGTGTGAAACTAGTGTTTTAGGGGGGGGGTTGTGTGTGGATAGGTCTAAGTCCTAACAGGTAGGACATCTGGAACTCATCTTAAGAGGTTAGCAATAGGGAAATAAGACATCAAGGTTAGCTAGTCTTTTTCCAAGGCTCAAATGCTATATATAGGAAGTTGAGGTGGGTGGGGTGAAGGGGGCTGGATGCCCGTGGGACACCCGAGCAGAGCTCATCAATCTGATACTCGTTCAGATAACTTGCGGTGAACTGTTGTAAGGCTGACTCGATGGTCGATAGCATTCATTCAGCTGAGCTTTCTTTTCTGGGGTTAATGACCCGAAGTCATCTCAAGCTGGATTGGTTAGTTCCAATGTTGAGAATTGTCAACATGGATTGGCTAGAGAAGATGTAATTATGTCTTGAAGTATTTAGCCGTGATGAATTAGGTCCATATGCAAAAAGCAAAAACGATTGCTTTGGCTTTTGGCTGGGTTCAGACGCTCTGCTGACCCCTGCGCTGTCACGTCTTAGAACCATTTTAAGACTGCAGCTGTGGAGTAAGATTGCGCGCCGAACCAGACTATTTATTGCAAGGTTCAAGGCGCTGGTATGGTTCAAATGTTTGCAGGCTGGCTGGCTGAAAGCAGGAGTAGTGAGCCAAAAGGGGGATGTGGGGACCGCTAGTTCCAAGCATAATACTGGTGTTCTCGGAAATGACGCAGGTGCACCACAACGTCCGCAAAAAGTTTATTACGGAGTACCGATGTTTCATTGCCGGGTCCAACGGCCCCTAGCGCAGATCTCGGTGGTAGTAGTCCATATTCCAAGCGTCTCACTCGGAGTTGAACCCCCAGACAAGGGATAAGTGCATCTGTCCTGTACCTAGGCACATTTGCAGAGTCAACTACCTAATAAGTATTCACAAGTCATGTTCTGGAATTCGTCTCCTGAGTTCAGACTATTGTTGCAGCTGAGAACTGTAGATGCTGTGGTTTGATTTGGCTCCGCCTCCTGATCCGGCCTCCGGAGCCTACCCTCCGCATTACCCAGGTATCGCGGCTGCCCCGGCACTAGACCGACGTGTCGTCACTTTCATGCTTAGCCTCAGCAGCCACGCAAAAATTATATCCACCTCCTATATTGAAGGGGTCGAGTGCCAAACATGTTGAATATAAGGTTCTGGGCCCACCCACCCACCAACCCCTCTATCCCATGCTATAGTTATGTATGCGCGTATCGGCAAACTACATAGACTGACCATCAGCGTGAGGAACACAAGTGGCCAATTTTGTGACAGACACACCGGTACTGCCAGTAGGTTTATTAGTCAACACTGTTCTTCACGATGGTCCGCCTGTCAGCTCTTCTCCCGACCCTGTCGGCGCTTGGCACGGCCCAAGCAGTCCGCTTCCTCGGGCGGGTGAACCCGGCCACGAGGGAGCTGTCGTGGTCCGGCACGGGCCTCACCTTCAGCTTCACCGGCTCCTCGGCCAGCGTGGCCGTGGCCTCGGCCTGGGGCAGCAACAGCGTCGAGATGGTCATCGACAACGGCACGCCCATAGTCCTCGCCTGCGTCAACGGGACCAGCATCGACACGCCGGCCTCGCTCGCCGACGGCACCCACACCGTCTCCATCCGCAAGCGGTCCGAGGCGCAGTACGGCAGCCTCTTCATCGGCAACGTGACCACACCAGGGACGCTGGGCGAGGCGCCCGCGCCGGCGGGCAGGCGCATCCAGGTCATCGGCGACAGCATCACGGCGGGCTACGGCCTGGCCGGCACGTACCCGTGCGTCAACACGGCGGCGCTCGAGGACGCGCCCAACACGTACGGCGCGCTGGCGGCCCGGAACCTGTCGGCCGAGTACGACATCATCGCGTGGTCGGGCAAGGGCCTGCTGCGCAACATCGTGAACCCGGGCTACGAGGACGACGTGGTGATGCCGCAGATCTGGACGCGCTGGGGCGCCGACGACGAGGACGGCACCTACGCCTTCCCGGCCGCCGACGCCCCGGACGTCGTCGTCGTCAACCTCGGCACCAACGACTGGAGCTACGTGGCCACCAACAGCACCACGGGGCAGGACTACGACGCGCGGCCGCGCATCAACGCCACCGAGTTCACGGCGGGCCTCGTGTCGTTCGGGAGGACCCTCCAGGGCCATTACCCGGACGCCGAGCTCTTCATCACGTCGAGCCCCATGCTGAGCGACGGCTACCCGACCGCCGAGGACGCCCAGCACACGACGCAGGCCAACGCTGCGAAGGACGCCGTCGCGCAGCTCGGCGAGAAGGCGCACTTTGTCGACTTCCCCACCCAGGACTCGAGCAACAACAACATCGGCTGCGACTACCACCCCTCGCGGGCGACCCAGGAGAGCATGGCTGTGATCCTGACGGCGGCTATTGAGGATGTCATTGCGTGACTATCGTCGATCTCGCCGGGGACGGCCCAGGTGTTCATGCGGCCGGTTAATAAGAATTAATGCCGCGAGTTTCCCACTGTATATTCCGGTTTGGACTTATATATACTTGCATGGGGGTCTGGTTGGAAGACTGATCCCCAGGCGCTTACGGAAGCTAATCATATGAAATGTGTTTTCCAATTGAAGGAAAAGGACGTCTAATAGATGAATAGCTTAAGTGTCCCGGAAGTTTCCAAGCGCAAGCAACTTTATGTCGTATTTAACTCTTGAGCTTTTCCTTGCTGTGTCTATGTCGTGCCTTGATGAGATCCGCAGCCTTTGTGGAGGTAGCATTAGTATATGTGACCGCATACTCTCTCCTACCACTTAATCCATGTATTAAAAGCCCGAGGTGCTGCCATACTGGATAAGTTAAAGGAATAGCAGGTCAGGGGGGCTCACCTTCTCAGCCACCGCATACACCGTAGCGCATATGTGCGCGCCAGGGATCAGAGGCAAGACAGACGCATCCGCAACACTCAGCCCAGACACGCCGTAGACCCGCAGGCCAGCATCCACGACCCCGCCCAGGCGGCGCGGCATCATGGCGCAGGTGCCAGACAGGTGGCCCGCGGTAGACACGGTCGCATTGCGGATGTAGAAATCAAACTCGGCACCCGTGACACTGGCCCCGGGGGCGACCTCCACGGGGGCGAAGGCGGCCCGCACGGTTTCGGACTCTGCGTGGTAGCGCCTCGCGAAGCCGAGGCTCTCGCGCACCAGGACGGCGTCCAGCGGGTTGGAGAAGGTGCGGTAGTCGACGGCGGGCTCGGCGTACCTGTCGCTCCCGTTGAGGCGGACCGTGCCGCGGCTGAGCGGCTTCATCATGAAGAGGTTGTACGCGCCGGTGCCGCTGAACGGGAGCTCGAGGACGGGGTTGTCGGCTGCGCCGAGTGCCTCCGCGAGGACGGCGCGCTGCGCCTCGTAGCCTGCGACTTGCTCTGGCGTGTAGCCGCTGGGTAGGTGGGCCGCTGGGTCCTGGGACAGGTACTCCTCCACGATGGGGGAGGTGCCGTCGGGGCTTACTGATGTGAGTGGGAGTAGGGCGGCTGTGTTTTCCCTCGCCTGGGAGTAAGGGCCTGTTTCATGGATGTCAGAGTTTGAGATGCCAACAAAAGACTATTAATCTGACCAAGAATTTCGGAGGTAATTTACCCGATCTGTTCTCATCCCACTCGCTCTGGGCCCAGGATGCAAAGGTCTCATTAGCGAAAGATGTGTCCGGGTTGGGCTCAACGTTGCGAGTGACTGTTTTGGGAGATTTAGCCCTGCCTTGCTCAAACACAGTTGCGGGTGGAAACAGGGGCGTACAATTGTATACAATGGGAATATTGTTATGATCTTGCAAATTAGCACCAACGCCTGGTAGGTCGACAAGCACATCTATCCCGGCTGCTTCCAGTACCGATGGCGGTCCGATGCCGCTCCGTTGTAGGATCTGTGGGCTGTGCAGCGCACCGGCGCACAGGATGGTCTCTACATTAGCTTTCACCTCGAGTACTGCCTCTTCATCTGGGGACCCGCGTTCTTGCATGAGGATACCGGTGACTCGGTTACTGCCGTCGAGAAGTAGCTCGTTCACACGAAATCCAGTGATCAGATCCAAATTGGTCCGGTTCGCGATGGGGTCAAAGTATCCGGTCCTTGCATAGGAACGTGTCACTGTGCGCAGGTCGATGGAACTCTACCCGCCAATCAGTCTGTGTCATGGGAATGAAAACCTCTTTTGATGCTTGCCTTGATCCAAAATAATCCGTACGCATGGCCATCGGACCCATCCAGGGTAGGCTCAACGCCCAATTCCTCAAAGCCAGCCCACTGCAGTTCTAGACCGTAGTGTTAGTACGGAGAATAAACACCAGTAGATATGGCCTCAGGGCTTCTCACTCGTTCCAGGCCACTGGTACGGGGCAAAGCTCTGATAAATAGGGCCATTTCCAAAGGCAGTGTCGTTCCAGGTGATATTGAACTCTTCTGCCAGCTCCGGGGCCGGGTGCTGGAACGTTGAGCTCTATTTGCAGTAGGTCAGCCTTGATTTCATCGCCGTGATCCGATGCCAACCACCACTCACCTTCACGAAGTACGGCAAAAGACCACTCCATGACCAGTCACTGGCATTATTCAGTCTCCCCCAGTCATCGTATTCCCTCGCAGCGCCGCGGTTTAGAAACATCCCGTTGATGGTGGAGCCGCCCCCAACAACTGCGGCGCTATAGACCACCTGCGGCCTGCCATTCAACCCAGGCTGTGGGATCGAGGTGAGGTTGTATATGTTAGCGGCCGGGCCGTTGCGGACACTCGAAGGGTCCAGTTGAGCAGGATTGTCATTGAAGTAGCCGTACTCGACCACCAAAACGGTCACCTCGGGGTCCTCAGAAAGCCGGTTTGCGACGACCAGGCCTGACTGACCACCTCCGACAATTACATAGTCATAGGCAGCCTTCAGCGCAGCCTTGTTGACTTGTCTCTGTGAGAAGCCGTGGTATTGTGGGTAAGCCGCACCTCGGGTGGCAACCACCAAGAACGCCGTGAAAGCTTGGAGGAAACTCATGGTTGGTGTCGAGGAATAAATTCCAGGAGCCAGTCACACCCCCCACTCTAGAGTTGGTCGGGGCAAAGGCGGCACTTGCGAGCTCCTTCGGAAGATTCTTGGCACGAACAAACAGCACCTGGGTCTATTGTATCCGGCTCCTCGACGGCCTAGAAGTCAGAAGGATACACAAGAATCGAGATGAGAACAGAAGCCATGCGGCAGAATCTGCATTCCTCGCGCCTCGTTGGCGTATTATTTCGTCCATGGCCTCTTCTTACATGTTGCCTAACCGGGTAGGTTGCTGGGACCTCGGGGCTCTTGGCGGATGATGACTGCATACGAAAGCGGTCTATTGGCTTCGCAGCACATCATGACATAACAAGCGCCTGGGTTGCGTTTACCATGTTTGGAAGCTCGGACTTTGCCGCCGTGCCGTGTAGAATGTGAACCTTGGATTGAGTTGCGGGCCGTACTTGTCTGACATGGTCAAGGAGAGGCCTGCGGGTGATCGATCTTAGTGCTCACCACACTAGATCGAGTTGTACGACACAATGAGGGGTTTATGATGCAGTGACAATACACTTTAAAAGCTTGTTGGTGCAGTTGGTGCAAGGGACGGCGTTTTAGAATCGTCTGCAGCTCGCCGGCCACACGCGTGAAGAAAGAAGCGAGAAGATCTAGCTCTCTGGCCAGCGCCGAGCCGTGGCAGAGGCCATCCGCGTGGGCGGAGCGATGAAAAAGACTGTCATGGGAGACGGCTCAGAACGTGAGACTTCATGTGTGCGAACTGCTGCCCAGCACTGCTTGCGCCAACTCCAAATGGTGAAGATCAAAAGTTCCATTATGCAGCAGTTGGTTCTGTCGGCTTCAAGGTTCAACACCAATTAAATGCGTACAAATAGGGAAAACATTAGCATTTTTCTTGAACTCCTCACGTTGTACATGAGTCCTGTCGTGGAGGTGGAAAACTGCATCTTCCCAGCTGCTGAGCGCTGGCGAAAGGCCTAGGCCTAGAGCTTCTTGGGATATGTACTCGGGTGCCCATGCTTCTTCGCAAAGCCCTTGATCTGGCCGTGCATGACCAGATGAACAATGAACCACACCGGCGCCATGAACCACGCCATGAGCGTGTCGACCAGCCAGCTGTTCCGCAGGGACCCGCCCAGGACCCCATAGCGCAGCAGCTCGCCCAGCATGCCGACGGTGACGAAGTGCTTGCCGGCCTCCAGGCCCGCGATCGCCCTCTCGGCGACCTGGTCCGGCGTCAGCTTGGGGTCGTCCTTCTCGAGCTCCAGCGTGATGTCGGGCTTTGTCCTCTGCTCCCTCTCGAAGCCGGGGCTGAGGATCGTGCCGGGGAACACGACGTGGATCTTGACGGGCTGGTCGGGGTACAGCATGGCCTCCTGGGTCAGGGTGTCGGCGAGGCCCCGGAGGGCCCACTTGGTCGGGTTGTAGGGCGAGTAGCCCACGATGCCGTACAGGGCCAGCACGGAGGCGGTGAAGATGAGGTGTTTGGGCTCGTTGGGGTACTTGTGGTCGGGCGACCACCACTCCCTGAGGATGGCGTGGGCCATCTCGCTGCCGCCCCAGAAGTTGACGCCCATCTCGCGGCGCATCTCGGCGATGGCGCGGTCCTCCTGGAAGAGCATGGGTATCGACATGCCCGCGACGCACCAGACGATATCCGGAGACTTGCCGTTGTTCCATGCCGTGGCCTTTGACACGATGCCGGCGGCGTAGCCTTCCTGCGTCACGTCTGCAGCTATGGCGAGGAACCGTTGGGACTGAGACTTTGCAGCGGCCTGATGTTGAAGGATGAATGAAGCTGTTAGTGTCTCTCTGATCAACATCCAGGGAGCATGAACATAACATCACCGACCTTGACGTCAGCAAGGGCTATGTCTAGCTTCTGCTGGCTTCGCGAGATAATAATGACGTTTGCTCCTTTGGCTGCTAGTTGGCGCGCCGCACTCAGGCCCATGCCTTCTGAGCCCCCCGTGATGAGAACAGTCTGCCGCTCGTGTCAGTCATGCACAACGCGAGCTGTGCTTGGGCCAGGTCGTTGCTCATACCTTGCCCTCAACTGGCATCTGATTCTTGCCGAAGAGACCCATATTGAAAATAATGAGCGCAATGGCCACACCTGCAGCTGCGATGGCGATGTGTGAGGTTTCCATGGAAGTTATGAAGTTCATCACAGGATCTCAGCCGCCTTTCAGGAGATTCCGAGATGAGATTCCGGGTTAGGCTGCGCCTGGCCAATAGACTCGAGCTTCAGGAGCCCCTGGAATATGCCAGATGCAGTTGGTACGGAAATCCAAGCTTGGCACAGTGTTAGAATTAATAGAATCCTCAGATTTTGGTATCTTTCGACTTTGTGCCAAGGTATGGACTCGAGTATGGATACGTCCTTCGGTTCTCGCAGACCTGCAGTCAGTCCCAGGGTTGTATGGGCCAGGTCGAGGACCAGAGGGACCCCTGTCGTGCGGGCCTGTTTGGAGCTGTCTTATCGCGCCGATAAGCCCCAATCGGTAACTGTACTCCCAAAAAAAATTCTGGGAGAAGCACTCAAGCACTTCAATGTACAATCCAGCGACTTGACGTTTTCAGCACCTTCAAATTTCCTCGCCGTCACCAGGCCCAGCAAATTTGGAGCGGACCTCCCCCCTCTAATTCACGACACCAAAATGGCCAAGAAGAGAAAGGTCTCCCGGGCCTCAGGGCCATCCGGCCCCAAGGATGTCGACCCCTCGGAGGCACGCCTTGCCATTCGCAGTTACGAAGATGTCGCCGACGATCAGGAGCAGTACTTTCTTGACAAGGACAAGATAATGCTCGAGGATGAGCCATCATCCAAGCGCATGAGAACGCAAGACCGGTTGGACGAGTTCCTCGAGCCCTCTGACGAGGAGGTTTTCGATGATCACAGCGATTCCGAGTCCGACGTGGAGGCTGAATACAAGCAACTCCAAAAGGCCGTCAAGAAACAGACCAAAAAGAACAAGAAGAAGGCGGCGGAAGAAGACGGGCAGTCCGGCGACGAGGAGGGCGACGACGGCTGGTGGGGCGACTCCAAGAAAGAGTACTACAATGCCGACGCCATCGAGACCGAGGCGGACGCTCTTGCTGAAGAGCAGGAAGCCAAGCGGCTACAAAAGAAGAAGTTGGCGGAGATGGACGAGGCTGATTTCATTTTTGACGAGGACGAATGGGCAGCACCAGCCGAAGAGACCGAGGAGGGCGCCGACGTCGTCACGGAAGAGCTGAAGGATATCGAGGTCACAGATGACATGGACACGAACGAGAGGTACCGGATTTTACAAGCAAGATACCCGGAGTTCGTACCACTCGTTGAGGAGTTCGAGAGACTGCAGCCACAGCTCGTCCAATTACAAAAGGAGGCCGACGGAAAGCCCGCCCAATCACTAGAGGTGGTCAAGCACTGGATATTGGGCTGCTACGTCGCGTCTCTTGCCAGCTACTTCGCCATTCTGACCTCGCCTGCGAGAGAAGCAGGCGCACCAACGGTTTCACTCAGCCCAGCAGAGCTCCGAGACCACGAGGTCATGGAAACGTTGGTGAGCTGCCGGGAGGCATGGCAGAAGGTCCGAGAACTCAAGCCGGCCAAGGTCACAAGCGAGGAGCCAGAGATGATCTCAGCCGAAGAAGACATCTCGATGGGTGAAGAAGCTCCAAGACCCGTCAAGAAATCCAAGCTGGCCGCGAAGGCCGATGCCGAACGCAAGAAGAAAAAGAAGAAGGCAGAGAAGGAGAGGCTTGCCAAGGCCAAGGAGGTCGAGGAGTCCCTTGCCGATCTATCCACGCTCCTCGACAAGCCCAAGAAGGCGAACAAGGCCAAGACTATCACACAGAAACAAGAGGACGACGACCACTCCGACTTTGGCGAAGAGGAGGCCCTGGACGCACGAACGGCTGCCGACAAGGCCGCCAAGAAGAAGAGCCTGCGCTTCTACACCTCGCAGATCGTGCAGAAGGCCAGCAAGCGCGCGGACGCGGGTCGTGACGCAGGTGGTGATTTGGATATCCCTTACCGCGAGCGTCTCAGGGACCGCATGATCCGCCTCAACGCGGAGGCGGAGAAGCGAGGCAAGAAGGACTCGAAGCACGGCGCAGAGCTGGGCGGCGATGACAGCAGCGGGGACGAAGCCGTGGCCAAGGAGGTACGTGGCGACGAGGATGAGTACTACGACATGATAGCGCACCGGACCAAGTCCAAGAAGGAAGACAAGGCCGCGCGCAAGGAGGCACTTGCAGCGGCCAGCGTGAGGGATCGCGTTGTGGAGGTGGAGACGGTCGGGGCAGACGGCAAGAGAAAGATCAACTACCAGATAGAGAAGAACAAGGGCCTGGCGCCAAAGAGGAAGAAGGAGGTGCGCAACTCGAGGGTCAAGAAGAGGAAGAAGTACGAGGACAAGCAGAAGAAGCTCAAGAGCATGAAGGCCACGTACCAGGGAGGAGAGGGCAAGGGCGGATACCAGGGAGAGACGACTGGTATCAAGACCGGCCTGATCAAGAGTGTAAAGCTGTAGAGGATTGCACAATTGAGTATACTTGCATAATTAGTACCAGAATTAAATACATGAATGCAACTTTGCCTGGTAGGATACATCGAGATATGGGGATTAGACCAAACCTGACGGCTGAAACTGCGGTGCCGATTCGGCAGAAAGTACCGACCCTGAACCCAACTAAATGACAGCACCAGCCAGCGCTTGTAAGCTGTGCATCCAGCCATCCCTCACCACCATCGACTACCACCTCAACCCGAAGCGCCGCAGGGCAAATTCTGAAGCCATCGAACAACCAATTGGTTGAACACTAGTTTCGAAAAGCCATGATAACCCAGTAACCCAACATCGACACACATTCTCCGACAAAAGCAGCTCAGCTGCCCCCTCCATCCGCCTCGACCGTCCAACATCCCTCAACCCAACCCAACCCACCACCACAATCAAGATGGCGTCTCACCTCCCCGAGCCCGACCTGTCGACCCTCACATCCTCGTCGCAGATCTTCTCCGCGGCGGCGGGCGCCCCGTCCTACACCCTGCCGCAGATCCGCAGCCTGCACAAGCACATCCACGTCGCCATCGACGACAAGCAGGCCCGCCTGCGCACCCAGGTCGGCGGCAGCTACCGCGAGCTGCTGGGCACCGCCGACGCCATCGTGCGCATGCGCGCCGAGGTCGACGAGGCCCAGGCCGTCCTGGGCCGCATGGGCGCCCGCTGCGGCCGCGCCGTCGTCGGCGCCAAGGTCGCCGGCATGGGCCGCTTCGCCGCCGAGCGCGACGGCGTCTACGAGGACCGCTCCGGGAGGCGGAGCTCTGGCGATGCTGCGCGGGCCAAGATGCTGGCCGGGTGTGTCCTCGTCCTGGGTGGCCTGCTGCAGCAGGGGCGTGCAGCTGGGCTGCAGCAGGATGGGGGCAGGCTTGTCACCGCGACCAAGGTCCTGGTGCTGGGCAGCTTGCTGGTCCGGAGCTTTGAGGATGAGAAGCCTGGGGTTGAGGTCAAGGGCTCGCTTGCAGCTTCCACCAGGAGCTTGGAGAAACTGAAGAGGAGGCTGCTGCGGAGCATTGATAGGGTGCTGGAGACGGTCGGCGAGAACACCAGCAGGGACCTTCTCCTCAAGGCCCTCTGCGCACACAGCCTGGCAACTGGGACCGGTACACGGGACGTCATCCGCCACTTTATGGACGTCCGAGGCAGCGCGATGGCGTCGGTGTTTGACGTTGAAGAGCAACGCAGTTCTCTGGATGTCATGAAGGGCCTCGAGCTCTACACCAAGACAATCCTCGACGTCCAGTACCTAGTCCCCAACAGACTCACCGAGGTCCTGTCGTCGCTCAAGAAGGAGACCCTATTATCCGATGCATCACTCCGCGGCCTAGAAAGCCTGAGGCTGGACATCTGCGAGCGGTGGTGCGGCGACGAAATCACCGACTACAAGCCGTCAATGCGCCATGACGACCTCGACGGCAAGCAAGCCGTGGAGATGCTGACAAGGTGGAGCGCAAAGGGCAGCGAGGTGCTCCTCCAGGGCCTGGGGAAGACGCTCGAGCGCACGACCGAGTTCAAGGCCATCACGGAGCTGCGGACCGAGGTGCTGCAGCTGTGGATCCGCGACGGCGGCAAGGCGCGCGGGTCAGACCCGTCCGTGATGCTGGGCAAGCTGCGCGAGACCATCAACGCGCACGTGGCGGGCGTGCTGGACGGCAAGGTGCACAAGCTGCGGCTGGTGGGGTCCGAGGTGGCCGCGACGCTCGACGTGTGGCGCCCCGGCGTCACGGACGCCCAGCCCAGCCTGTGGGACACGGGCTCGCTCGACATGGAGCTGCGCCACGGCGCGGGGCCCTTTGCCCTCGACGTCGTCAACCGGCTGTACGGGCGCAGCGACGCCGTCGCCAGGGCCGTGACGGGCTACAAGTCGTGGGCGCAGGTCATCGACGACGTCGAGGGGGTGGTCGAGCAGCTCAAGAGGCAGAGGTGGGACAACGACGTCGACGAGGTCGAGGACGAGGAGACCATCGACCAGCGCCAGCAGGCCCTGAGCAGGGACGACCCGGCCAGGCTGCAGGAGAGGCTGCACGGCGCCCTGGACAGGGCGTTCCGGGACCTCGACGAGCACCTGGCCAGGCTGTGGGGCGCCAACAGGGAGGGCGAGGACGCCGGCAGGGTCGCCATGTATCTCCTGCGGATCCTCAGGGACGTCCGGGCCCGGCTGCCGAAGCTCGAGTCCGTCAGGGGCTTCGGCCTGGGCATGGTCCCGTCCCTCCAGGAGGCTGCCGCCGCCGCCGTCGCCGCGGCGCCGGTCGAAAACTTCGCGGGCGGCGCGCTGGCGAGGAGGAAGGTCGCCGGCCGGAGCCTGTGGGAGGGCAACCCGGAGCTGCCGACCTCGCCGTCGCCCGGCGTCTTCAGGCTGCTGCGCGACCTGACGGTGGCCATGGGCGATGCCGGCACGGACCTGTGGAGCCCTGCGGCTGTCGCGGTGCTGAGGAGGCACGTGAGCAAGGAGCTCGCTGGGAGGTGGTCGGCGGCCTTGGATGCGCATCTTGCCGGGGGCGAAGCGAATCCTGGGGATGAGAAGCCTACAGCTGGAGTCGGCGGTGGCAAGGCTGAGGATGAAGTCATGGCAGACAGAAATGGGGGGTCAGAGGATAAGGCCGAGGACGCAGCAAAGCCTGCTAAGTCTGCCGAAGACAACAAAGGTGACAAGGAAGACGGAGACGAGGCTGTTCACGACACCGCGACGGATGAAAAGTCCGAGGCCAAGATTGAAGCGACGGAAGAGACAACCACAGAAAATGAGGCAGAAGCGGCCGCAGAATCAGCAGCTGCCGAGAAGCTACGGCGGGACGTGCTGGTACAGTGGCTCTTTGACATTGCCGTGCTGAGGCTGTCTGTAAGCACGGCAGAGACCTCAGACGAGTTCAAGAAGTTGGAGGAAGCCGTCTGGAAGAAGACGGACCTCGAGGGCACATCTGCGCAGCAGCGGCTGGGCAAGGCATCTCAGGACTACTGGAAGAGGACGAGCTTGTTGTTCGGTCTGCTCAGCTGATTGTGTGTATATACCCAGATGTGTTTTTATTCAAAGCCATGTTTTTTTTTGGCCAGTCTAATCAATATCCACTCGTGACACACACACAGAGCACAAAACAGACTATACTACAACTTGTGTCTCTTCTCGCCGGAGGCGATCTTCCTAAACTCTTCCTGGGCGAGGGTAATAACTGTCAGCAGCCTGCGTCTTGTCCATGAGGCGGGAGTGCAAAGTTACTGACCTGTGGTATCCCAGCCACGAACCTCTCGAGGCCGTCGAGCGCCTCAGTCACGTTCTGGACATCATGGATGTCCCTGTCGGGCTTGCGGAGCAGCCTCTTGATCCCGAGCAGGCTGTCCCCGTTGAGGTGGGGCCCGAGGCGCTCCTCGACCTCCTTCAGAACTAACTCACGGAACCTGGCGTCCTCCCCCGGCGCGGTCTGGAAGATGGCGTTGACGAAGCCGGCGCGCTCGAGCTCCTGCGCGGAGATGCGCCTGCTCATGATGAGGGCCTCGTTGGCCCTGGCGGGGCCGAGGCGCTGGGCGAGGGCGCGCGAGGCGCCGCCCTCGGCGACGAGGCCCAGCGAGCTGAAGGGGGTCAGCAGGAAGGCGTGCGGGGCGCAGTAGATGAAGTCGGCGTGGGCGACGACGGCGGCCGAGAGGCCCACGACGGGCCCGTTGAGCCCCACGACCAGCACCTTTGGGTGCGTGTAGAAGGCGTGCGTGATGTTCACGTTGGACGCCAGGAAGGTGCGCATCCAGAACTGCCGCGGGTCCGACTCGGTGTCGGGCACCTCGCGGGATATCGAGACGTCGGCGCCGCTGGCGAAGGGATGTTAGCTTAGCTTGTTTGTTCACGATTGTTTTCTTTTCCCCCCTTCCCTTCCCCTCTCTTCACCCTTGTGCTTCTCTTTTTGGGGTCAAGGGGAAATTGAGGAAAACGCCTCGGGGTCAGGCGGGCTGGAAGAATGAGACCCAAGAACAAACAACTGGGAGAAGAGGGCGAGGGTGAGCCGGGCCGACGAAGGGGGGGGGGGGGTGGAAGGGTGGAAGGGTGGGCGTGATGTGTTCTCCCGGATGATTTGATGGCGGAATGAGAGAGAGAGGAGCAGGTGAGACAAGCATACGCAGAGAAGTAGCGGCCCTTGGCGAGCAGGACGGTGATGTACACCTCGTCGTGGGTCGCGATGTCGCGCAGGGCCCTTGATATCTCGTAGTAGTGCTGCTGGGTCAGGGCGTTGAGCTTCTTCTCGTTGCTGATGGTGATGGTGGCGATGCGGCCCTTGTACTCGACGGATATCACGGATTCGGCCATGTTGGCGACGGGCGATGGTACCGGCACAGACTCGGGTGCTGGCTGGCTGGGCGTATCGGTGGTGGCCCAGCGTGCTGGTACTGGTACTGGCACTGGTACAACAACAATATGCTCAAAACGGTGTTAGTCAGAATAGGCCGAGTCCACCGTGGAGGGTGATAGATAGTTGTGTTACCTAGACTCAAGCTACTCCGAGACTGCCCTAGGCAGATCAGATCGTGGGATCAAAAAAGGTGAGACACAGTGTTTTGGGTCAGGGATGGGGAAAAGATCTTGTTTGCTGAAGTAAAACAGTCTGACAGACAGAGCAGGCCTCATGTGGTTGATGAAGCCATCGTCCCCGCGGTTAGATGTGGACTGCCTCGGCATCTCTGAGACACCCCTTGCGAGCCCCCACGGCAAGAAGCTCCAACCTTGCTCCAACCTCCTCCACACTCACAGCTCCACCTTCCCAGACAAGGGTGAGGGCCTTTTCCTGGGGATGATCCCTGGAGCTGTGGGCCTGGCCCGACCGTCCCGACTGGCAGGCATCTCTGAACTGCTCTGTACGGAGTACAACCCATCCTGTCCCATCCTGTCACGCCTGTCACCAACTCATGCAGCACGGGTCTAATCGGATTTATTCCTTCCCCAGGGTCCACGAGGTCTCACCTTCTCCAACCTTGTCATCGCCCAAAACCAACGTCGACTCGACACACCTGTCGGGAGGTGATCGGCCACAGACAACGACAGCCTCGCGCTGGAATGCGCCTCGCAAGCTCCTTCTGCCGGCCCCATTGAGTGACGTGCCGCTGGTCCTCGTCCTCGTCCTCGTCCTCGTCCTCGTCCTCTCTGCCTGTCCTCTTGTCCACTATTCGCTTGCAATGTGCGCCGGCAACCAGCATGGGCCCACACGATACCATCCTTCCGGTTGACGCTT
Source organism: Diaporthe destruens (assembly GCA_036986855.1). Classification (NCBI taxonomy): domain Eukaryota; kingdom Fungi; phylum Ascomycota; class Sordariomycetes; order Diaporthales; family Diaporthaceae; genus Diaporthe; species Diaporthe destruens. Next base: position 1,141,666 of record BTXE01000009.1, on the reverse strand, counting down.
GCCCTTGGGAAACATGCTTGTGGCCCGGGTGCTTCGCCAGTGCGACGGCTCGGTGACGGCGCCCAAGGAGATGCGCCTGTCATGTTTTACCACCAGAGATCTGTGCTCGATGATAACGACCCGTTGGCGAGAGGGGCACAACTATGAAAGCTTTTTTTCTGTTTTGTTTTGTTTCCAGCCTCCACAGTTGCCTCCCTTCTCCGACAACGGTTCATGACCCATCCACCTGCCCGGCCTGTCTGCCCTGCCTTGGGGAGGGCGGCGGCCGAGCCTGAAGGAGCAAGCCTGCTGTCATCGTGCGAGCGAGGATATCGCACACACAGTACGCACACGCAGTCACGGCACTCGACGGCCGCGACGGCGCTGATCTCAGGGGATACAGGGGCGTCGCTGACCTCACGGGGGAGGGGGGCCATGTGTCCAATCGCTGGGAATTTGGAGCCCAGGAATGGAATGGAGTCGACATCCGGATCGTCGACGTCTCTTTTTTTTTTTCCCTCTGCGCACCGCGGGTGCTCCCGTACAGCGCACGGCGTACAGCGCACCTGATGAGTGGTCTAGGCTGTCTAGCCATCGCTGTGTCTGTGACCAGGCGGGCGTCATCATGTCGACACTTGGCCGAGGGACGTGATGACTTGCCTCGACTTCCCGTCCGCACCAGTCCGTCCCGGGCAGTGTGTGACTGATGGTGTCTGGCTCTGCTTCTGCTCCTGCCGCTGCCGCTACCGCTACCGCTGCTGTTGTGTTGTGTTGTGTTGGTCCGTCTACCGTTGAATCTACGATCGTGGCTATCGGTGGCTACCCCCCCTGGTGTTTCCTCCTCTTCAACGTCTTGACGCCATTCCTCCGATCATCGTCGCCACCTGCGTGTCTTTCCCAGGCCACGCTCCCTCCCTCGTCAACGAGACAGGAGCCATAGACCTGTGTGTGTATCTATCTATATATCACCTCGCCACTTGTCTGTTTGTGTACCAAGCACCGCAGCACTCTACCCACCCTTCCTGCCTTCTTCCTCCATGCTCCCCCGAAAGACACCATGAAGCTGAACTCGGAAAAAGTTGATTTACCGCCCAGGCCCAGGCCCGCGCTCTCTCTGGTCTCCACCAGTCCCAGGGTATCCGAGCTCGAGGACGCCGCCTCGACACGACAGGGCGACGCCGACGAGTTCAGCCTGGTTCAGCTTCACCACCGCCTCGAGCTCGAGTGCCTTCCCCCTGTTGACCAGGGAAAGCATGCTTATCTCTTCCTCCTGGCATGCTTCATACTGGAGGCACTGATATGGGGTGAGTTGCACCCCCACCCCCCTTTTGGATGTCCCCCACCCGCCCCCTCTTGCTTGCCCTTATCTCAGAGAAGATCAGACAGAGTGTCTCTGTCGAGATCCCTTCGTACCCGGGGGGCCTTCACAAGGAGAGCTTGGCTGACCGAATCTTGTTTCTCTTGTTGACACACAGGCTATCCGTTCTGCTTTGGTATCTTCTCAGGCTACTATGCCAGGACGGCCCCTTTTGCTGGCTCATCAGCAATAGCTAACATAGGTATGTGGCATGGATCCACAGCAAATCTCCCAGAAACTGACATCCGAGATTTGAAAAGGGACGTGTTGTTCCGGACTGATGTATCTCTGTGGCTTGCCCGCACTCGTTCTCAACCGCATGTTCCCGCGGTGGGCGAGGTACTCCCCCCTGATCGGGCTCTTCGTCGTGTGCGCGGCGCTCTTTGTGAGCGCCTACGCCAGGAACGTCACGGAGCTCATCATCACCCAGGGAGTCTTCTACGGCATCGGCGGGGCCATCGCATACATGCCCTGCATCATGTACATCGACGAGTGGTTCGTCAAGAGGAAGGGCCTCGCCTACGGCATCATGTGGTCCGGGACCGGGCTGGCCGGCGTGGTGCTGCCGCTGATCCTCGAGAAGCTGCTCGAGGTGTACGGCTACAAGACGACGCTGATCATCTGGGCGGTGGTGCTGTTCGCCATCACGGCGCCGCTGGCGTGGTACATCAAGCCGCGGGTCCCCCCTCTGCCGGTGCGGCGCCTCAAGGCCTTCAACTTCGGCTTCTGCCTCTCGCGCCGCTTCGTCATGTACCAGCTGTCCAACACGGTCGAGGCCGTCGGCTTCTACATCCCCGGCATCTACATCCCCATCTACGCCGCCGGCGTGCTCGGCGCCGACCACTTCGCCACGGCCCTGTGCATCCTCCTCTTCAACATCTCGTCCGTCGTCGGCTGCATCGCCGTCGGCTGGCTCATCGACCGCTTCCACGTCACCACCTGCATCATGGTGTCCACCGTCGGCGCCACCCTCGGCACCTTCCTCCTGTGGGGGTGCGCCTTCAACATGCCCATGGTCTACGTCTTCTGCGTCAGCTACGGCCTGTCGGCGGGCTCCTACTCCACCACCTGGACCGGCGTCATGCGCGAGGTGGCCGGCAAGGACATGTCGGACAGCGTCACCCCGAGCTCGCTCGACGGCGGCGGTGGCAGCGAGATCGCGCTCGGGCCCGCCGGCGGGGGCGGTAGCGGGCCCGCCGAGTCGCCGCTGTCCGAGTACACGGGCTCGTACTCGGAGCACGTCGACCCCATCATGGTGTTCGTGATGCTCGCCGCGGGCCGCGGCTTCGGCAACGTGGTCTCGGGCCCGCTCAGCCAGGTCATGTACCACTCGATGCCGTGGAAGGGCGAGGCGCTGCTGGCGTACGGCAGCGGCTACGGCAGCCTGGTCGTCTTCACCGGCGTGACGGCCATAGGGTCCGGCTTCTGCTTCCTGGGGCGGCGGGTGGGGTGGTGCTAACGGGGTGACGTGTGGATGCTGGCCCGCGTACCTGTCATGACCTTGGCGGGGGCGGGCGTGTTGGTTGTCTCAGTGTAATCGACATACATATGACTGCGGAATGTTTCTGGGGGAGAAGAGGCGGGCGGGCGTATGACACGTGGCTGGGAAATTGTGTGTGTATGTGCTTATTTTTGTTTTTTGTCGTTTCGAGACTTCTACCTGCTGGCACACTTACACACTTTGAGGTTGGGGGGGGGTGGCCAGAGATTCGACACACTTCTTCAGGGGCAGGCAGACAGAGGTAAGGGGATTCTGATGAGGGTTTTGGTAGTGATCGATACCCGGAGCGACGATTCCTTCTCTGTACTGATGGTTCGGAGCGCATGCGGCTTGCATCGGTCGCTCATAGACCGGTGCTTTTCCTCCCACAGTTTCTTGTTTTGGTTATTCCTGTCCCCATGAACCTAGTAGGACGAGGTGAGGTGGTGCTTGTTGCAGCTAGCTTGAGACATAGAAGACAAGCAGATAAGAAGAGCAATCATTCTGGACTGGCACAACAACAACAACAACAACAACAACAACAAGTCTGTCCCCCCAATCTCCGTCCGCTGTTTGTTTGTCTGTCTGTCTGTTCTGTCCGTCCGTCCCCGGAGCTAATTTGTCACGGAGTGGGCCACGAGAAATGCTGGGCAGATTTATCTTTGGAACATGTATTCGTAACCTGACTGACGTGGGGATCGAGGAGCAGAGCAGCGGCTCGGAAGGAGATCTGAGACTCACATCTCTGGATCCCAGACACGGGATAAATGCAAAGAGATGGATGGATTGGGGAGGGGGGGCGTCTATCTACCCCCCCAAGATTCCCTGTGCTGTAACCACTTCTGGACTGGATAGAGCCTGGCCGCGCGCACAAGTCAACATCCCGCTGCTGGGCTAAAACTAGGTGGTGACATCCACCACCCTTCCTCCGGGCCTCTTTTCTCACACCCTTGCCTGACCTGTGTGTGTGTGGGTGTACGTATGACAGCAGACGCACGCACGTTCGGACGGACGGACGGGGGGTCTCTCCTGAGACTCTCTTGTCCCAGCCTGTCCAGTTGCGGCTGGGAGGGGGGAGGAGGGGAGGCCCTTGATAACCCAACAATCCCGCTGCCCACACTAGGGTAGGGCTCAACAATCCCGAGGGAGAGAGCCGGCGGCTTTTGGTAGTAGGTTCGGCGGAGGGCGCCGCTGTCCTTGCTTCCAGGGCGGGTAGGTAGGTAGGTAGGGCGGAGGGGGGGGGGGGACAAGGAAGAGCTGTCGGCGGGAAAGGGTGTTCGAGGTGTTTTTCTTTCGTTCTGTAGATCAGTTCCTTGGGCTGCATGTCCCGGGTCGTGGGATGCGGATGCTCCTCGAGTCTCGGGCCTGGTGGGTGGATGGATGGATGGATGGATAAGCTTCCCCGCTTGGTTTTCCGTCTTGTTCTCCCCCCCCCCCCCTTTGGCATAGCTATTCCCTCACCGTGCTCGAGCCTGATGCTGATGACGATGGATGCTGGTGTTGTTTTACCGTGACTTCTCCTCCCCCCGTTCCCCCAATTTTTCTTCTTAAGTGATCAAGCAAATGAGAACGCCGAAACTCCGCATATTTTTCCAAGTCCCTCTCTTTCCCCTCCTGTTGTCTCCAAAGCCAGTAATAAGTCCGCAGGCAGACCAAAGCAAGCCAAATCAAGAAAAAGTCCTCGTGTCACCGAAAAGCCAGGTGAGCAGAGAAAAGGGTGCCAAGCAAGATAGGCAAAGGGCGTCCTAAGCAGACCACTCGGACTGATTCCTCTCCAGGATCGGCCTCTGGTCCCACCTGTCCCCATCGATGCTCCTCCCATCCCCGTCCTGGTCGTCGTCGTCAAAGTCCTCAACCGCGCTCCCGCCGTGCCCCTCCTCATCCCCGTCCTGGGCCTTGTTGTACAAGAAAAACTGCACAAACACGCCCATGTCGAGCAGCAGCGTGCCGACGCTGCCGGCCAGCCACGACAGGTTGACCAGTATGTACCGGCCGTAGACCTTGCCAGCCTCGCCGGGCTCGCAGCCGCCCTCGTCGCCGTAGCACCGTGGGTCGTAGGCGAAGATGGACAGCGCGTAGGTCAGGTTGCCCAGGCACGCGAACAGGAAGAAGAGCATGCTCAGGCCCTCGGTCGACTTGCGCCGGTAGTTGAGGAGGAGCTGCGGCAGCCGCGAGCCCAGGTACAGCACCGCGCACAGGTAGCCGAAGATCTGGCCCCACAGGTCGAAGCGGATCTCGGTGTCGTCCCCGGGCTGCGGCTTCTGCCCATCATCGCCGCCGCCCCCGTTGTTGTAGCCCTGGCTCAGCGCCCACCCGGCCACGCCCGCGCCGATCACCATGATGACGGCCACCGTGTTCCAGGCTACCGTCTGCAGGGCCGAGGGGGGCGGGGGAGGCGTGGCGGTCGGCTCGTTGAGGGGCAGAATCGGGTTCACGTGGATGAGGCGTTCGGACCAGTCGGAGCCGCGGCGCTCGCGCTGGTCTTGGGCGTGGCCCAGGAGGGTGGTGCGCTCATTGGGCTGCTCGGCGCGGGCGGTGCTGCCGTTGCTGCTGCCGTTGTTTTGGTGGTGGCTGGCGCCATTCCCACTCCTATTCCCACCTCCATTCCCATTGTTGTTGTTGTTATTGTTCCTCCTCTTCTTGGGCGGGGGCGGGACGACCTCGTCCTTCCAGGTGAAGCCCCTGTAGTAGAAGCACTGGCCCAGCAGGACGATGTCGGCGATGGTGTAGTAGATGGCCAGGATGATCATGGTCGGCAGGACGCCCTGGAGGACGGCGCCGAGGATGTTGAAGACATCGCCGGCGAGCCAGACGATGACGAACTGGAGGGACAGGCCGTCTGCTGCCTTGCGGCGGAAGTTCTCGATGATCTGCGGGCTGAAGACGACGACCCAGCATGCGATGGAGATGGAGCTGAGGACGAGAGGCGGTCAGAGACAAAGTTCGCAGGGGGGGAGGGGGAGGGGCACTCTTGCATACCCTGCAATTCCTGAGATTGCCTCCACATCAAGGTTGAGAGGTTGCGTTGGTGGCGCCATTTGAGCGCGAGTGCGGGAAGGCGATCACCACCCGACAGGACCCAATGCGACAGGAAAAAGCAACTAGGAAAATATGCTTGAAAGATATCTATGTGCATGCACACCACACGGATCAGGCCAATGGCGTATAAAACCCCTCCCAAAACCCAGTAGAGTTGGTCGGAATAAGGAAAAAGGAAAAAAGAAGGAAAACCAGTCCAGGCAGAGGGTAAGGGAAAGGGCGGATTGGATTGGATTGGTGAGAAGAGGAAGAGGATGAAGGAAAAAGGCTGCAGCAGGATTTTCCATGTGAGTGACGCACCCTTCTCGCGGCAGCTCCGAGCACGGCCGTAGCGGGCATTGGGGAACATGGGAGATTTGGGAGCGCAGCCGGGACTGCGACCCACACAGCTGCCACCGCCGCGACCCTCTTGGTCCCTCATTGGCTCGGCGCTAAACCCAGCCTGGCCCAGAATCCGGGGTAAATGCGGGGTAGGGGCGGGCCCAGGGCTGCAGGTCCCAATGCCAAAAAGGGAAGACTCCATTTGCTTGTGGCTCTGATGATGATGATGTGACAATGAGTGGATCATGTGGATTACTACGTACATGTACAGGCAACCAGGTTCCTGGGAGCTATTGCATCATCTCTGGTGCCGGCTCAGATCTGTCGTGATCCGAATTGATGTGCAGACGAGAAAATACAAACAAGCTCACCTGGGCTGGATCTTGGTCCTCTTACTATGTATCCTGAAGGTTCTGATGCTTGACAGACGGCCAATGTATTTGTGCTCATTGATTTCTGAACGAAAGCTACTCAAGCAAGGCCTTCAATAAACACACTGGCACCTGTAACCAAAGCCAGGCTCATAAATGTACTCATAGTAGACCATGTTGATATACGTCAAGTAAACTAATACTTCGTGATGCTGCATCTTCTACTGTCTTCGTGTGATTGGCCGTATCTGCTCCACTCTGACTTGCCAGCAGGCGTCGTGACCCGCCCAGCAGTGGATCGTCTGGTCCAGTGGCCTTTCAGCGGGTACCCATACCTGTGATAACTTAAATTAACTTCCTCGAGAGTCTCAAGTTGAGTGTATTCTTGGAAGCCCTTTCACGCCATCTTGCAACATGGATCCAACCGCAGCCGGAGGCGACGAACCCCACAGCAAAGAAAAGTTTGTTATGTTGGCAGCCATCACCGATGAGGACAATTCATGCCCACGGGGCTGGCATCTGGACTGGTCCGGGTTGACCGCGATCGATGTTGCTCAGATGTACCGCCGTCAGGAGATGGCTGATCTTCTTAGAGACCATACTGACAGGGCCTTAGGCGAGGAGGATGAGCTTGGTGTGGACAAGATGCTTTCTAAAAACAGCAATTCGATATAGGGTATTAGACCTGCTAAAACTGATGATCAATCCACATTTCTATTACCTACCCCCGGGTAATGGGCTAGCTAGTATTTGTGTTTCAAAAGTTTGAGTGCATTATGAGGATGAGGTCAGTGGTTATCTTACCTGGTTCTCTCTGTTTAAGGCTAGAAAAGTAAGAAGACACTATTTGGTCTAGAATCAGTCTACCTACGGCATGAGCTATCTCCCTATATTTTTTAGAGAACGGATATTCGTACCCGCTAAAACGGATAGTATACCCGCTTATATACCCCCAGTATACCAATCTTAATTTATACTACTAACATATTATATAAAATAATAATATACGGTTATTAACTATATATTTATTATTATATATAAATACTACTATCTTTATTTCTACTTACTTTTATTTTTTTTTATTATAATATTTTAACTTAAAAGTTTATTTTTTCTTTTCCTTTTATTATCTAGGGCGTTCTAAGGAGTACTCGAGTACCTAGACCTCCTCTTAAATCTCTTTTTTATTATTAACAAGGTCTTTTATAATTAAATTAACCTACTATAGCTAATTAATAGTTTTAAAAGCTTTTATATAAGTAGATTAAAAGTATTTATAATATTAAATTAATCGGTTATACTAGGTAATTTAAGGAATTAATATAGTTATAAGTAATTAAAATTATAAGTTAAAAGTAGTTTTTAATAAATAAATAAGTTAAGTTAAAAAAAAATATTTTATATAAGTATAAGGGAGATGGAATAAAGTTTTTTAATTAATTATAACTATTTAAACTAGTTTATACCGGGTATACTATCCGTTTTAACGGGTATAAATATCCGTTCTTATTTTTTAAGACCGGGGATTCGTATACTTAAAATCGAAAGTTATATACCTAAATTCTAATAATATTTATTATTTAAATATATTAATAAAATATATATAAATTTATTTTAATACTTTTTAATTAAGTTTTATATTATTATAAAATATTAAAATTATTTTTGTATTAAATTTTATTATTTATTAAATATAATTAATAATAATTTAAAAATTATATTTATTTAAATAAAAATTATATTTATTTAAATAAAAATATTTATTTTTAAAATAAACTTATTAATTATTTATATAATAAATTATTTAATTAAAAATTTAAAAATTTAAATTAATAATTTAAATTTTAAATAATTTATAATATTAATATATTTTATAATATTAATTTATTTATAATTTTTATAAAATTTTAAATATTTTAAAAATAAATAATATATTTTAAATAATTTAAAATTAAAAAAAAAGAAAATATAAAATTTTTTAAATTTTAATATTTATTTTTTAATTATTTATTAAATAAAAAAATAAAAGTTTTTTATATTTTAAATATTATATAATTTATTTAATGTTTTTAAAATTTTAAATAATTTTTTAATAAAAAATTTAAATTTTTATTATATAATTTAAAAAAGGGTAAATTTTTTAATTATTTATATAATATTTTTTTATTTTAAATATTAATTTTAAAATAAAATTAATTTTACATTATAAAAATAATATTATTAAATAAAAAAATTAAATTATTTAATAAAATTATATTTATATATTTAAATTTAATATAATAATTATTATAATAATAATAATAAATTAATTTTTTTATATTTTAATAATTATTTTATAGAGATCGACAATTCGCGTACCTAAAATCGGCTTCCGCGCACCTAAATCGTAGTTTTTTAATTTTTATAAGTAATATAATATAGATATAAATTTTATTAAAATCTTATATTATATATTAGTTTTATTTATAATTTATATAAAAATAAAATAAATAAATAAAAATATTTTAAATATTGTAAATAATTATTAAAATATATAATCTTTTATTTATTATTATTATTATAACTATTATTATAATAGATTTAAAGATATAAAAATAATACTATTAAATAGCTTAAAAATCTTTTTAAATGTTAATATAATCTTTTTAGCTTCGAATTAATTCTCCTTTAAAGTTAAAATTTAAAAAAGAAAAGATAAATATTTTAAATTAAATAAGTGTAATTTTTTAATAATTTTTAATTATATTTAATAAATATTAAAAAGTAATATTATAAAATTTTAATTGCACTCTATTAATATAAACCTTAATTAAGAATTTATTAAAATAATTTTAAATTTACTTTATTTATATATTTTAATAATAAGTATTGTTAGTATTTGGGTGCGCGGCAGCCGATTTTGGGTGCGCGAATAGTCGATCTTATTTTATATATAATAAATATTTTTTATTTTAATATTTTTATATAAATTTATTTTAATATTATAAAATATTTTATATAAATTTATTTTAATATTATTAAATAATATAAAATTTTAAAATAAATTATTATTATATTATATTTTTTATAAAAATAAAAAAAAACTATAATTTATAAAATAGTTTTTATAATTAATAATAAAAAAAATTTAAATTATTTATAAAGAATTATTAATTTAAAACTATAATTACTTAAAGGAAAAAAGAGAGGAAGATAGCGGAGCCATAATTCCTCGTTAAGAAAAATATGGAGGCCATTTGGGCTGATAAGATAAACAGAGTGTACGGACCTACTCGTTGGTCCTGCTGGCGATCAGCCCACAGCCCTAACAATTTAGGTGTGCAATCTCTGATTTTAGGTGCGCGAATCTCCGGTCTCTATTTTTTAAATGGCCAGCGTTATAATGACTTCAACCTACTCATATCGTTCCCAGTTTCTACGAACTTCACACATAGCAGCGACTATACATCACTGGCCATTACCACTCCAAGCCTCTCTCGCCCGTTGGATGGCAAGGGTATCCTCGCGGAGCCCCCTAAGATACTCCTCCGAGAAGCCCTCCAGTGACATAGGCGTTGGCGTCTGTCCAGCAGCGATCTGTTGGAACACACGGGTCAACGGGTCGACACTCCAAGAAGACGGCGACGCGTTCGGCTCGCGCTGTTTCAGCATGATCAAGGTCAGGTCCGGGATAAACATCTCGTGGAACTGTGTGTTGTCCGGCAGCGGCTGGCCCTCGTGAACACCCTTGGCCTCGAGGATGCTCCCCCTGATCGTGTTCAGCCAGTGGTGCACCGCCGTGATGTAGTCGTGGATCGTGACGAACGGCTGCGATGTGACCGTGAGCGCAGGCGGAACGACGGGCCTGCTCGTGTCGCAGCAGCGCATGAGCCTCCGGCCCTCGCCATCATCACCACCCGCATCTGCATCCTCCCCTCCCACCCCGGTACTACCCGGGGCGAGACGGACCCAGACGGCCTGCTCGTCGTCTGCGTGGGGGACGTGCTCCTCGACCCACTCCTCCTCCCAGCCCTCGAGGTCGGACTGCGCCACGGTGATGGACGAGACAGGAGGTTCCGTCAGCGGCGAGGCGGAGACCGGGTGGAAGCTGGACGGGCCCGTCTGGTAGCATTTCCGGGCCGAAGAAGACTGGTCGCTGGGATCCTCGGCGACGTAGACGGAATCTGCGAGTGGCCCGAATGGCCTCCAGCGGATGCGCCTCATGTCCCGGGAGGGCTGGACAAGCTGTCCGGAAGAGACACGCTCTTGGAAAGAGGGGATCACCTGTGATGTGGCCATGGTAAAAACAGAATCACAGCAATAAAGGTGAAAATTATTTGCGCAAAGCGTCACGGCGAAATTTTAAAAGGCTGGACGCGTTGGTTGGTTTCGAAGGAGCAAGGACCTGGGATCCACTTGTGAGGTACCGTGCCAAAGAAACTTGAATCTGCTTGCCCGTTTTTAGGTAGTGCCGCGATCCTTCTAGTATTCATTTTTCCAGGCATCAGTCGAAATACTAATCAAACTAAACTGTACCTCATATAATAACCAAATATTATTAACTCGTGTGTAAGCAGCCCTTCAGCCTCGCTGAGTTTCACAATTGCGGCAAAGCCGAAGCTGCCCGATGGCACAACAAATGCACAGGAATGTGAGGTAGACACTCAAGTATCCTTTTCACGCTCTTCCACACGATCCCATCTCAGCGCATCTGTGATCTCCTGAATCACTTCTAATCCCAGGTTACTGCGGTCCCGACTCTCCCTTCAAAATTGTTGTGACCTACCAAAGTGGTTTCAAGGGTCGAGACGAGACCAACACTATCTCAAATCACCTCAGGACAGGCTTGAAGCGAAACCAAACCTGTGGCCTCTCCCAAAAGGTAAGAAACCTAAAGTCCTTGTCAAAAGGCAAGTCCTTGATCCCTGGCGTTGCCTGGAGATCAAATTGCCAGAACCTTCGCGATGAACAGCCTGATGACGTTCTGGGAAATCGCGCCGGCGGGGCATCCCCTGAGGCACTGACTGAACGGCCTCGACACTTTCAGGTTGTCGTCCTTGAACCTGCCGTCGAACCGTGGTTGCTCTGGGGCGTTGGATAGCCATCGTTCCGGCCGGAACTCTCTTGGTTCGGTAAAGAACCGATCGCTCCTCACCGCTGCGAAATAACTGATCTGGTAGGCAACCTGACGAGCGCTGAAACGTTAATACGCGCCATCGAAAGTGATTCCGATGAATGATAATGCACGTACGCCTTTTGGAATATACTGTACGTCAACAACAGCTCCTGGACTAATGCGTGGGAGTCCATGCGTGCTCTCCTGGTGGATCCGAAGGCTTTCAGATACACAAGCCTGCAAAAGTCTGAACTTGTCCGTGCTCAATGCTTCCGTATCGATGGATTTGTATTCCGCAAGACCTGTCCTCACTTCCTCTACCAAGGCTTCATAAGCATGTAAGCCTTTCTCGTGTTGCAGGAAAAAGACCAAGGAATAGAACTGATTTGCCAGGGGCTGCCAGCTGGTGAGAAGAAGGTTTCTAGCCACATTTTCCAGATGGAAGATGTGCTTCTTGTCGTGAGGGACCGGTGTCCCGGTGTCAGACGGGATCAGCTGCTCAAAATAGTCCAGGTGGTCCAGCTCCCCTCGCCGGCCGACACGGTCTTGCAGAATCTCGCTGTTCATCTTGATCAAGAATGGCATCGCGGGCCAGACCGTTGGAGGGATTGTGAAATATGGCAGCAGGGTGAAGAGGCCTGAGCGGAATTTTCTCCCCACCTGGCCCATTGTGACGAAGAGGTTGAGTTTGAGAGCCGAAGCCATGAATAATGAATCCTTCACTGCATCAGATCACTCTATCATCAGCATCTGGGATACATTACAGTTTGATCTCCAGTACTTGAGGCACTTCCACTGTTCCCTCCGATGTACTCTCAGCACGAAGACTCAGCAACAAAGACTTGTATGCTAACTACTAGTAAGCCAATCATATTTTCTCTGAAAGGGGGAAGGCTCTCAGGCACCTGCCGTGCCACCTCAGCAATCTGACAGTGCTTCTTGTGCGTCCATCGCACAGCCCTCAGCAGCCAGACAGCCAATCAACAACCCATCATCTACTACCCTCACTCCTACAACACTCTTGATTGCTGTAGCTGTTGACTCTTCGGAAGCGGTCAAGACGCACACAGCTGCCATCTCAACCAGTCTCGCCCCCGCTCCCCCGCAATAAACCACCCAGTTTAAACCAGTATGTCCTCAGACGTATACGGAATAGAAGCGAAACCACCTAATTAGTCTAAATAACTTTTATACCTTTCATGATATAAGACTTTAGCTTTACTATTTCCTCTCTGTTATTGCTCAAGTAACTACAGCTTTAAATTAATAATTCTTTACGGAAATTTTAGCCTCTTTTACCAAAAGTTGTGAGAATTGTCTCACCTAGGTAGTTGTTGATTGGGGTGGTCTGTTGGTGCTGTGCCACTCTGCTACTAGCGGGGAACCTTGGAAGCACCGACCCCGGCTTGCTGAACGGCTTCAATTTTCCGCTTTTGGAACTTCAGCTGCGGAATTCCGAGCCCGACGGTAATATGTAATACAAAAGAGTTGAGTGTAGCTGGTACTCCGGTGAGAAGGTCGAGCCGGGGTCGACACCTCCTGATGTCTTTCTTCGTCTCGACTCCCACTTCCCGGAATGAACATGCGGTCTTTACTGGCGTGAGTAACTGGCCGTTGCTCGAACGCCGGCCGTGCTTGCCCATCATTATACTTTGTTGATTACTGTCGCATGACTCTCTCTACCAACTGTCTTCCTTGTTATCAATATTCACTTGCTTGAATCGTGCAAGAACCCGCTCGGAATATCGTGGCCTCTACTACGTTAATGTCATCATGGGGCTCACCTTTGAAGACGCTCTGAGTGACCCAGACGAGGGCCGAATTGTGATTCTGTCCATCTTTACAGTACCGCTGTGTATTATAGCAACGATACTACGGCTAATAGCTACGAGACGCTCGCGTCGAGCTCTTGGCTGGGACGATCTCTTCGCCGTTCTCGGGCTGCTCGGCTTCCTTGTTTACGCGTGTACGCCGTTCGTTGGTACGTACTCGGAGTCTCGCTGTACCGAAATTGTATAACGGACCTCGGGATTCAGAAACCACGAGACTGACACGTTCTTGAACTATAGGTGTAGCTGCAGCAGGCGGCTTGGACGAAGAAGACCTGGATATCCTGATAGCAAAGGTGAAGCCTCTTCCGCGCAACAAGGGAACTTGTAACAACGGCTCACAATATACTACTATCAGTTATCTTATATAGCTTCCCCCTTCTATTACGTTAATCAGCTTTTCGTAAAGGCTAGCCTCTTCGTCCTCTACTATCGGATATTCTGGGCCGACTACACCTTCATACGCTGGGTGTACATCCTCGCAACCATCCACGTGTGCTGGTTCATCACCTTCCTGTTCTTGCTGTTATTCCTCTGCACGCCAGTCTCCAAATGGTGGGATGTAGCAGGAACACAACCAGGTTCGTGCATTAGTGGAAATGCATTTCTTGTTCCGGAGGAAGTGACCAATTCAACCATCGACTTTGCACTGGTGGCACTCACTGTTGTTGTGATCCGGAAGCTCAAGGTCACAAGGCATCTGAGGACCAAACTCGCGTTTGTGTTCGTTGTCGGAGGCCTGTCTGGAGTCATAGGCTTTGTCAAGATTGTCTTGGTATACGGACTTGACAACAACCATGGCCGTGAGTGATTTTCTTTCCAGCCCTCCAAAGGAATCCATGACCTCAATTCTCTTCCGCTGACTGGGATCGCTGTCAGAGGAAAACGATGCCAATGCATTTTGGGATATTATGCAAATGGCAACTAGCATATTCTGCGCCTGCGGGCCAATGTACAAGACGCTACTTCCGCGGCGGTCTTTCTGGTCCCGCTTGAAGATATCAATCTCGTCTTGGGCCAGCAGACCACGTCTTTACAGGCCGATCGCCAGTCACAAAACTGAATCGGAGGAGAGCATCAGGCACCAACGCGGTGGCGACGGCGATACCAGTGGGATCGCAGGCACCGTAGCACATTGGCCGCAGTTCGTCAATGAAACTGAGGCTCAGTACACTTGGTCTGAAGTCGAGATGGTCGACATTGACTTTACCAACCGACCTTCAGCGGGGAACAAGAATGTCCACAGGCACTCAAGTTTGGAAATAGTATGATAGTTCATGCAGTATATTTTGGAAATGTTTTCATGGGATACCTTGATGGAAAATCCTTCCCGGCAAGGTCGAGCTCAACAACGCGACAACAGTCCTCTAAAACCAACGGGCCAAAGACTCGCGAGACCGCTACCGCGAATCACTGGCATGTTCCGTGATCAAGTTACGGAGAGAGAAAAGCCGCTAATCGGACAGACCAACAGCGCATGGGCAAAGTCACGCTATATGAAGGAGATTTGGCTCAGCCTCGCATTGGGACGTCGAGGTCTGCGATCGAGCATCTCTTCAGCCGTGCCCATCCCATCACTCACAACGGTTCCGACATCTCATACATGCAGAGCAGACGTACCACTCGATACGGCAGCCGAAGTTTCTGACCATCAAAGACCATGCCTAGTGGAGCATTCCGAGGATGATTCGCCGGTCACCAATGCACAATCTTCTGCGGCACACCGACCGTTGGGCTCACGAAGTACAGGCCCTTGGCAGGGCCTGCACATCCCTTTTCGGGGGCCGGTCGACAATCAGAACTGGATCCAGCCGAAAGTTATCTACGGGTCGATGCATTCCCTTAGCAACTGCTTGCAACTTGCGAGGTGAATCCGCAGGGCCTCGATGCCTCCTTTCCCATCTGCGCGCCCCTCTTGGCAATCCTTCCTCAGAATCAAAGATGTGAGATCTAAAAAGTCTGTGGCGCTAAGCAGGCCCTGCTGTTCTTCGCGGCGTCTGCTCATCCGAAACTCCTTTGGCAGGCCGAGCAGCGCATCCAGCCTTTCAAACAGGCACGTGACGGTCTCAATAAGGATGAGCATCTGCAGGTTTCCGCAGTCGGAAGCTTGCTTTGGCATTAGTATGTGAATCGATGACCGGGGCTCCGGTGGACTTACGCAGGTAGAAGTTGCTGTTGATACTGAACCTCAGGAGCGGGCGCAGACGCGGGTGCTCGCTCTCGGAAATCTCTTTGAGGTGTTTGTGCACGTGGGCGAAAACGACCGAGTGGAGCTTCAGCAAGCGCGTATAGATCGCAAGGATGAGGAGCAAGGACGATATATCGAGCTTCTCATGCGCTGGTGGAATGGTGATGGGCGACGACGACTGGTCGGCTGACACGCTTGTGTTTCTTGGTGAGCCCAGCACACTGTCATGGTCGCAGATACTTATGCTAGAGGCATTGCTCAGTCGCTTGTTCTGGACTATGCCTGTTGACTTGTCTGCTGCTGACACTCCCGCGGGTGGCATATAGGTCTCGGCCAGCAGCTTGAGTATAGCTGCGAATTCCGTCGTCCTGTGGAGAATCTGTTCCATGGCCGATGGGTGGAAGGCGTCCGTGCTGCTCTCGAAAATCGCCTCCATTGTTAATCCCGGGCAATCCTTGGTGGTGTGGGAAAGGGTTGCCATGAGCTCATGGTGGAGGTGCGAGAGCTTCCGCGGGGGCGTGTCGTCCGCCGGCTTCCCACTTCGGTGCTCTGGTGCGCTCCCATGCCGGGTCTGTGCAAGGTCAGAGCCGTCAATTTCGCCAATACCCCAGGGCAGCTCGGTGTTCTGAGCCTGCAGTGAGGGTGAAGCTGCAGAGTCGGCCGTGGATGGCGACGCGCCTGTTGGGAAAAAGTGGTCCGAGAAATCCACAAAGTCTTGGTTGATGCTTCCAAGGGCTCCTCCATCCAGGTCTCCCCCCAGATCAGGCCCATAAAAGACATCTAGCGGATGGGATGGGTGCGCGTTCGCGTTGCAGCTACGGTCTGTTGCCGAGTTGCTGGCAACATCCGTAGGGTTGCGTGCCACACATTCATTCCGCAGCTGCTCGTCTGGGAATCCGTTCGATTCACTTGGCGTTGTGGCCGAGGAGGCTTGAGGAGATTGCTTCTCGACATGGCGTCGTTGACGTTTCCTTGGGAGACTGCGCTCGTCAGGCGAATCAGCAATGAGGTCAACTTGGTCGACTGTGCTGGCGGCGGGAGGTTGCCAGCTGCGTAGCCTGAAGATTGGGCTTGTAAAACACGAGGAACCAGTTCGGGAGCAACGATCACAACGTGATTGATCTGGCTGCTGTGCACGTAGACATCTTGCCTTAGCAAAACGGCACTTGTCGCAAGCAGTCCGCCGGGATGAAATGCCTGCAACGGCTGTGCTCCGTTGCTCACGCACCATCTATGCAGCTAGGTCCACGATTTGTAGCCAGGAGATCCCTTGGCAGATCTTCTAGTGTACTGTTCGCAGATAGAAACTGGGGTGACTTGCCAAGATATGGTCTCTACCTGTGACGGGCTCAGGGCCTCTGGTCGCGGCCCAGGGCTGTCACCCAATCGCTTAATTCATGATTTCGGTGTTGGTTCAGTACCAACATTGAACGTAGCCCCGATCCTTCGGGGCGGCCCAGGCGGCCCAGGCCTCTGCATCTTGATCATGTTGGAAGGTGAAGTGAAGCTTGGTTCCACGTTGTTGGCTACAATACATGGAATTCTCCCGTACCAGTATCCGGCCTTTGGACTTAGCACTGGGGACTAGCTACAGGGGTTCATGACTATATTCAGATTAGCACCAAATCGGCCTTTCAAGTTAGACAACAGCACTCTATAAAGGAGGCAAGCCCCGAAGCACAGCAAAGGGCAGGGAAGCTCAGGCTCCAATGGGCACGACCTGAGTTCCCAGGGGACCAACCTATTCAATTTTGGTTCCTCAAATATTAATGAGATGTTGATTTAAGATGTAAAGGCGGAGCAACCTTTCCTCTTTGGGCGTAGCGAGTCCCAAATTCAAAGGCCTGATGGAATATGGTTGTCGCAATTCCTAGAAATTTGCGCGTCAAGTTCGGTGCCATTTCACTCTCGCCCATGGAAACCGGCCAGCTGGCACTCTTGGGCAACTAAACGGGCCATGTGGCCCCGGAACGCCAGTCTCGTTGATATTTACTGTCGAACAAGGTCTCCTCTGAGTATCAGCTGACGGAGCATCTGGTGCGACAGCAATAGCATTGGCAATAGACTCATTCATGTCTACTTACCTACAGACCTAGGTCTCTCAGACCAACGACTTACCTTAAAAGTCAAGAGCAGTATACACGATAGTACAGCCCAAGTTGAGAACAAAAAAACCACCCAATTCCGATGCAAGTTGTTGGAGGCGTAGACCCTCAGGTTATCTATTCCCCATGGGGCGATGGGGCGGATAAGGCAGGGTGGGACTCACCGGTGCCGAGCCGGCAGTTTGGCCCGGGGCCTCGGAGACTGTCAAAAATCGCATTAATCAGCGCCGGTAATCGCCCCTTCAAGACCCCACTATTCCGAGACTCCGTCCATGACGATGAGCTCGACAGCGGTGTGCAACTTCACCTGGCACTTCTCCTCTGGAAACCGTGATCGTTGCGGCTCATAGGATAGGAAATTCAAGGTCCCATCTTCCCATTCCCACGAGCAAACCAACGAGCGGTCCACGACAACTCCCCCCCACCGCCATCCCCAAGCAAACAGACCGAGAATCATGGGAGCGGCCATCCCCGACCTTCCTATCCTGGAAGACGACGACTCGATGCTGTCCAGGAAGTTCGGGCGCGAGGTGTCAAACTACTTCGCCGGCAGCCCGCTGAACCGCGTGGGCTTCCTGCGGGGCGACCATGGCTTCCTCCGCTCGGCCTTCTCCCACCCGTCGGCGCGCTTCCTCCTCCTGAACAACCTCGCACCCCTCGTCGACGACACCGAGAAACGACTCGCCTATGTGGGATACTCAGACGTGACGGCCTTCACGGGGCCGGACCCATTCGAGAAGAGCGAGGAGCAGATGATCAAGGAGTTCAACTCGGATGAGTTCAAGCCGCTCATCCTGCTGCTCGGGCTGGACGAGGCGAACAAGGTCGCGGCGCCGGCGGGAGGAGCGGAGTTCCAGTACAAGGAGTACAAGGGCAGGCCGTACTTTGCCGTCGACGTCACGCCCAACGGTGCCGGGGCCGAGGGGGCCAACAAGGTCATCGACGCTGTCAAGGCGAAGGGATACCAGTTCTACCAGAACCAGAGGCATCTGGGGCTGGAAGCCAGTGAAGGTAAGTAGCCACCACCTTGCACCACTCACAAAAACTCGAGACATGGATGGAATGTGCTTGCTTGCTGACACTTGGCTCGTCCCTCCCCACAGCGGCCATCTACGCCAACGCGCGATCGCTCCTCGACTGGAACGGGCGGATCCCGTTCTGCGCACAGTGCGGGCACAAGACGCTCTCGATAAACGCGGGCACGAAGCGGGCGTGCCCGCCGACGGACCTGGCGGGCGGCAAGGTGACGGAGCGGCCGGACTGCGCGTCGCGGCACGGGGTGTCCAACATCTGCTTCCCGCGGACGGACCCGACCATCATCGTGGCGGTGGTGAGCGCGGACGGGCAGCGGCTGCTGCTGGGGCGCAACAAGCGGTTCCCGCCGCACTGGTTCAGCACGCTGGCGGGGTTCCTGGAGCCGGGCGAGTCGATCGAGGAGGCGGTGCGGCGCGAGGTGTGGGAGGAGAGCGGCGTGCGGCTCAGCCGGGTCGTCATCCACAGCTCGCAGCCGTGGCCCTTCCCCGCGTCGCTCATGATCGGCGCCATCGCGCAGGCCGCGCCCGGCGACGGCGAGAAGATCGACCTGGGCCACGACCCGGAGCTCGTCGACGCCCGGTGGTTCTCGACCGAGGAGGTCAAGGAGGCGCTGCAGGTTGGTGTCTCTGGCATTGGGGAGCCGGCGCCTGCTGGCTACAAGGACGGTGGCCTGCGGTTGCCGCCCCACACGGCCATTGCGAATCGCCTGATCACGGCTGTCATAGATGGGTTTGTCGGCGGTGGTTCCAAGATTTGAGAGGAGAGACTGGGATATAGAAGTTGGATCGGCTCTTTTTTTTGCACATAATAAGATGGGCTCTCAAGAAATAGACGAGACGTTTGAAGCAAGGAGTTGTTGGAGTGGCACGGGTGGCACGACTGTCAGACATTTGTAGTGTTCGTGAACATGGCCACGACCTGCTGTGCGATGGTCGGCGTTGCGTCGCATGGTGGCGTGCTCTCGATCCCGATGCAAGATGCGATATTTCTCATCAATCTTGGAGGCCTCGGTAGTGGCTCCCCCATGAGTTCTGATCTCAAATAAGAATCGAGACGAGGTTAAATCATTGTCGAGAAATGCTCGTGTCCAGAAGTCAATCATGGTGCATCAGCCCATCAGCCAATGGCCCATGTTGAGTCTCCTAACCCTACAAAGCCAGGCTGAGGCGCTC
Organism: Diaporthe destruens; assembly: GCA_036986855.1. Lineage (NCBI taxonomy): Eukaryota > Fungi > Ascomycota > Sordariomycetes > Diaporthales > Diaporthaceae > Diaporthe > Diaporthe destruens. The sequence goes on along the minus strand of BTXE01000009.1, from coordinate 1,121,695 downwards.
GAAGCTGCTGGGCAGCTGGGCAGGCGGGTCCCTCCGATAAGACCGATAACAAAACCACGCTAACCAAACTAGGGGGAGGCCCCACTATCGGCCAGCATAAAACTTCAATCCAGCGGCGCCACGCTTTTCGCAACTTTTCTCTTCCTTCCCTAAATTATCAGTAGGATCCCTGGTACACCGTCAAGTGAACCAGGGAATCTTTAACCACTGGAGGCTCCGCTACGGCGGCTTGCTGAGGGTCTTCCCATATTCTCTATGGATTTTCTTCCGTTCCCGGCCTCCTTGAGCAACGTTTTTGACCACCTTCTCCCTTCTTTTATCGCGCTGGACTTCGTTTCTAGGTCCAGTGCGGTGGGGTGGTCGCGACATTCCAGCAACTTACATAGGATTCGTAGTCATGACTTTCATCAGAGGGCCAGCAGCTCTGGGGCTTTGGAGCTTGCTCTCAACGCGTGTAAATTTGTATGCAGATTTTGCCCTGCTGGCGCGTCTTGCGCATGCCTGCCAGCAGCTTTGCAGGCGAGCACAGAGCTCCCCTGCTGCGAATGTGACATGTGAATGCCTGCTGCTGTGGTGACCTCGTCGGATAATCCTATATGAGACAACTTCTCAGTTGTTCCCAAAGGGCCAGTCTACGATAGGTAGCTTCTTTGGACAGTCTCCCATAGGATAAACTCTCCTGGGTTGACCTCTCATGGGACAGCCTCCAAGGTGTCAACCTCGTGTCGCGCACTCGGAGGGGTGCATGCGCAGGCTGCCTCCCATGGCATAGCTCCTTAGTGAAATAATCTCATAGGAAAGCATGGCTTTGCAACCTTTCCCGCCTTGTAGTGTCGGTACTGGTTTGGCTAGCCAGCTACAAAAAATTACAAGCTACGGGATGCCACATCGTGAACCCAGTTGCGGGGGCAGTCTGGACCACTGTGCCGTACGGCAGCCGTTCTCATCAGCGTTTAGCTCTGATAATTGAAATGGCATCAGAGGCCAAGAGACTGGCTGTGCTTTCTCTATCAAGCAAAAAACTCAATTAAAATTTGAAATGATGGTATATCGCTTCACTGCCCGATGTCTTCCTCGATTTGGCACTGAGGCTCTGCCGCCGCGCTAGATCACGTGATCTGACCCACCTACTCTGACCAACCAGCGCTGTCCCCACCGCCCGGTCGAAAAGTCCCTACTGCTCCAAAAATCTCGTCTGCCTCACCCGCTCCACCTAACCGACTTCATCTACAAACTTCGTCAACGCCAAGGCGCAACAATCCTCACCATTAGAACCTCGAGATTTCTATTGGAAGACCGTCAACATGTCGAAGATCACGGTCGCCGGAGTGCGCCAGAACGTGGCTGAGCTTCTCGACTACTCGGAGAACACGAAGAAGAGGCAAGCGACAAAGCTTTTCCTGCGACGATTCAGCGAGCTGACCATCCCAGGAACTTCCTCGAGACCGTCGAGCTCCAGATCGGCCTCAAGAACTATGACCCCCAGCGTGACAAGCGTTTCTCGGGCACCATCAAGCTGCCCTCGGTGCCCCGCCCCAACATGAGCATCTGCATCCTGGGTGACCAGCACGACATCGACCGTGCGAAGCACGGTGGTGTCGACGCCATGTCCGCCGACGACCTGAAGAAGCTGAACAAGAACAAGAAGCTCATCAAGAAGCTCGCCCGCAAGTACGATGCCTTCATCGCTTCCGACACCTTGATCAAGCAGATTCCTCGTCTCTTGGGTCCTGGTCTGTCCAAGGGTACGTAAAACCCCACCGCCGACTCTCCTGGCGGCAAGAGAAAAAAAAGCTAGGAAAAATCAGGAATACTGACAGAACGTGTAGCCGGCAAGTTCCCCACCCCCGTCTCCCACGCCGACAACCTCACCGACAAGATCACCGAGGTCAAGTCCACCATCAAGTTCCAGCTGAAGAAGGTTCTCTGCATGGGTGTCGCCGTCGGCAACGTCGGTATGGAGCAGGAGGAGCTGATCGGCAACATCATGCTTGCCATCAACTACCTCGTCTCCCTGCTGAAGAAGGGCTGGCAGAACGTTGGAAGCCTGACCATCAAGGCCTCCATGTCTCCCCCCAAGCGTCTCTACTAAGTTGGCGTCGCATGTGTGATTGTGACGGGAGATCTTCGCAACATTCGGAAGACCGGCATTCTTCCCCATGCCATTCCATGGTGCTACACATCAGTTAGACAATCACAATGAATGAGACACGATTTGGACTCTTGAGGCCGATCGAATCTTAACCTGTCCCACAAACTTGGTCGCTGGTGAAAAACGTTGCATGACGTTGGCCATTCACACCACGAAACTCGCGATTGGTGCGAATAGTCGCATCGAATCCTACTGCCCCACTGATGTGATTCCCTCTCTTCCCAGACAAGCGGATTCCCCAACCCACAGACTCCGTTGCACTGCACGACAAAACTTCTAACAACCTCCCCACACTGTCGCCTCCCCACACTGTCGCAGGTCTTGGCTCACATTACACCAGTACAACACAGCGGGCCACCGGTTTCATGGCGACTGTCGGGAAAGGACCCGCACTTGCAGCTTCACGATCGTGTCCCGATCGTGTCCGCCCGACGTTAGGCCTCGCACACCCATGAAGCCGCGAGAGTTGCCGTTCTCGTCGGGCCGTGATGCCCTGCCTCGCTCGGGCATCAGAACCAGACGTGGAAGCCGAGAGTCACATGAACCTGTGCCACGCAATCTGAGGTTCACCCTGGCGATCTGGGTTCCAGGTGATCGGGTACCACAGTGACGAAATGATTGATGCCGTCTCTGGAGGAGCAGCTCCCACCACGTCCTGCGAGAGAATAGCCGGTGAACAAATAGTATAGGACGTCAGTCCAACCAGAATAGACCCCCTGTGCCCCGATGCTATCCGCAGAGGCACACAAATCATCTCCCGGTGGCGACTCACTTTCTCGTGCCGACATCCAGCTAGCTAGCTCATCTCAGGTCGGTGGCAGTTGAGGACTGACGTCTATGATCGATCGTGAGGCCTGCTCGCCAAACTCGCCCACCGTAGCTCGGCGCGTCTCAAGAGATGCGTCTCAGCGTCGGGGTCACGTCACAACCCCACGAACTGGTGGAACGTCAGCCGGATGGTGTTCACACCCCCCCCCCCCCAGATGCCACGATCCTCACTTACCACGGCTCATATTTGCCGCTATCACGACCAGGACGATAATAAGACGTCAGGGCCGCTGGCGGTGCGGGCGGGACCAACGAACCCCTCCAACTGTTGCATCGCGCGCACCTCGGGCCCCTTTGGTCGGGTCTTTTCACCACGCGGCAGAGTCACCTTGCCAACACTGCCGTGCAGGCTTGGTGCGGTCTGGTCTGGTCTGGCCCGTGAGCGCACGCAGATCATAGACCATATATTAGCATGAACCAGATGGACGCTGGCGGGGTTTACCCCAAAGCCCGAGGGACGGACGGGAGGCGCTGCGCCAGACTACCAGAGCGAGGAGTAGCTGGTTACAGTTCGCAGATCACTGGCATCTGCCATCATGCGCTCCCGCCAACGGTTCACCACACCACTGGCAAGGCAGGCTGGCGGGCTGGCAGGGGCAAAGCAGGACAAGGGCCAGCACGGCACGGCACAGGCACACACACACACACACAGAACAAGCTCTGGATCTACTGTACAGTAGCTCTTGATCTGCCCCCGGGAACAAGGGCCGTCGAGGGAACCCCCGGATTGTCAAACTCGAGACCTGGAGAGCGATTGGCTCCTCATGTTGGATCCCTCGCACCCGGTCTGAAACGGCTGCTGGGGATGCAAAAGTATTCGTGCACAGCTAAGGTGAGAATCTTTACCTCCAAGTCACGCAGCCCATTCAACAGCCAGCGAGCAGTGACTGACAATAACAGACTACTAGATGAGTCCTGATTCAATTCTGAATAGATTGATAGTAACAGATCATACCACACGTCTTGTGGTTATTGAGTGAGGTGTGTTGAAACCAGGTGGCAAGTCCCTCCGGGGCCCTGGGAGCTATTCGTCTAGGCCTTCTAGCATACATATTATTAGGGGGGGCCCCTGCTGCGCAGCCCCCCCCCTCGCCACGCCTTCGGCGTGGCTCACCCCCCCCCCGGCGAGGCCTGCGGCCTCGCCTTCCCAATGATGGGGGTTCGGGTTCGAGCTCGACCAATCAGCTTGCAAGTTTTCGGAACCATGGTCTCTTCTCTTGGGTGTTCTGACTATGCTCCGTGCGTGCCTGCGGTGGAGGACCAATCAGAGTGCAGAGTTTCAGAACCATGGTGTGTTCGGCTGGCCTGTGCGTGCCTGCGGCGGAGGACCAATCAGAGTCCAGAGTTTCAGAACCATGGTGCGTGCAGTTCCCATCCAAAGCCTATTCTAGACGAATAGCAAAGTTGACGAGTTTTGGTGGTGCTAACACTTATGCCCGGATATTATTGCATTCCGCTCAGGGGGGAGGGCCACTCACCGATACGCGTTTCCTGTGTGTGGGTGGGCGAGGTTATCAATGATCTTCACAGGGGTCCTCTACTTCCGAAACCCGGGCACCCACGTCAGGGTTGCATCGACATACCACAGTACAGGTCTCTCCCCCAAGGGCCTCACTGAGAAGAGCAGAGCCTCGTCGTCTTCCGTGGACATGTGACTCTCACCTTGTTCGGGTCAGAATCCTGGCACCCGGTCGCTGTGGGGAGCCCGTCTTGATGGGCCGCAGCGCGCGAGTACGCCTGGGCAGGTACCGATCCAATGTCTTCCGATTCGCCCTGCGACTCGATCAGTTCCCGCCTGCTTCGGGGCCGCCAGAGGCCCGGACTTCCAGGACCAGATCTGGCAAGAGGAGCCGCCTGACGTGCTGCAGGGAGTTCGAAAGCCGTTATCTGACAATGGGGTGGGATGGCACCTGAGGGATGAATGCCATACGAGACAGTCGTATAAATTCTCCGATGCTCTCGATCAGCCGTCATGCGGGAATGTCCCGGACAAGAAGATGGCGGCTACAGGGCTCGCGGGATGCGGCATGCGGGTTCAACTGCCTCGTCGGGAAGTTCGCGGACAGCACTGAGTCTCGAGTCTCACTTGCCTCGACTGCTGTGCTGCTCGTCCTGCCCTTGCGGCTCAGCAGCGTCTGAGCCCTGTTCCGGAGAGTCGGGTCGGAAACTTGGGGATAACTTATAACAAACTTCTCGCATGGCGGAGTCTGAATGAGAGACCGCGGAGGTTGGAGTGCTCCTCATGCATCACCGATCGATAGGCTATGGAGGGCCTTCGTGTTCTTTTCCCGCGCGTGCTATACCTCGTCGCCGAAAGTAAAGGTGGCTAGCCGGAACCCAATTATGGTTCCCACCACTACAGCCGGTTCACCGCATTTTTGGGTGTTATCATATACATATTTGCCTATATTGAAACGCCACGAACGGCGAGGCATCTGAGATCCGGCCTCACGATACAACCAGCAGAGTACGAACTGCCTCGATCAGGATCCCAAGATAGCCACGCATTAGGTCGGCAGGGGAGTAACTCGCATGCCTCCCACTCCCGATGAGCCCTTCGCTCGCCCGAATAGGGAAAGGAAGGGTGGGGAGCAGAGATCGCGACTGGATGGATCCTGTCTGTATTCCCACACATTCCCAAGGTAACATCGGCGTCCAAGCGTACTATGATTAGTGGTCGCGAATACGACTTGCAAGACTAACGACTGGTCCACTAGGTGACTAGGACCACTACTACATGTTACTCAACACCGCACCAGAGCCTCAGGGCCCGGGACAGACACCGGCGGGGCGAGGCTGCGTGCCACATCAAGCGATTAGCTGAGTGCCACAGTCTTGGGGCGTTTCGCCATATTTGTCTGGGCCGCAACCATCGTTGCCCAAGATTTCAATTACGCTCCTGGCAGTGTGACAGATCCACACTAAAGGTCAAGCCTGGCGAGTTTGGCGACCACGAACACTGCCCGTGCGCTCGTTGAAACACTGGGGAGCTGCCAACTACCGGAGACTAATACATATGCACCCCGCCCCCAAGCCACGAGCCCGGGTAGTCTCGACCGCACTCCTGGTGCTGGCCCTCTCATAGCATTGCCATTAATGCACAAACAGAAAACATCCAATCCAAAGGCTGCCAAACTTGGTAGACCGCGAAGCATCTCAAGTGTCCCGCTGCTGCCTCTGGGGGCGTGATCTCACGCCGTCCGGCTCAGACCGAGAGAGGTTATGGACACACACCCCTCGGAGTCAGCCTGCCCGGCAGCCCACATGCAAGATGACAGGATGATAGCTCGCCCACAGGAGGGCACGAAACAAGATATACCTTAGCTTATATGGAACAATGCCACCCCCATCCTGCAGAAGAAAACTAACTGGTGCATCGGAAATCTGAGAACCGGATGCACAAGGTGGAGTGGCCAAGGGTTGATGATTGTGTGGCTGACACTTCTACCGTGCGTCACTCTAGACCCCCATACAGAAGACGAGATACACTGTCCAGTCCGCAGCCGCCCATGCCGCCCTCTTCCAGGGGGGCCACATCTGTGCCTCATGACACTCATTGTAGCATTCCTCTCTCACGCACAGGCATCCGTGCCCGTCGTCAGGGATGTGGCACCCTCATTGGTGGCTGCCAGGCATGCCTGGGCCTGGCCCTTTCTTCCCGTCCACGCCGGCTGTCTCCGCCAGGTTGTTTGAACGCCCATCAGCAGTTGTCCGCTGGTGTCAACTGAACAACTGCTAGTCTCATGGGCAATAGCACTCATGCTATTTCGTCCGGACCCGAAGGGAGATACTTGGGGTACTTGGCCTGGACAAGGACTACGTCCGAATGATGATTGTCCCGCGCCCACATGGGGTCATGGGCCCTTGATATCAAACGCAAAACCACCGCCTTCCGCCCCCTTCCTCTTTCTGTCTGAATTACTACACGACCCACTAGACGACCGGATGAGAGCGCTCCCTTTCTCTTGCGAAACCGTCTCTCGGTCCCCAAATGTCAAGACTGACTCGGCGGTGCAAACGTTGGCGGCCGACCGTGAACATGTTCGTCTTGACGTTTGCTTGAAAGAGGCCGTTCCATCCCACCACCCCACTCCTCCGGCGGCCGTTTTCTTTCCCCTAGAAGAACTCGCCACCTTTCTCCCCTTCTTCTCGAAAAGTTTCCCAGCTGCCCGCACCGAGTCCTCTCCCCGCTCGGCGTAGGTAGCTGGCCGGCTCGTCATACGACCCAAATCGACAATGTTCATCGCTCTGTCTTCCGTGCAGCTCTGGCCCACGCCCAACTATGTCAACCCAGATAAGCAAGGGCCGGCGGCGATCATCGTCGTCTCCGTGCTGCTTGTGCTCGTCACGCTGGTCCTCATCGTCCGCATATACACCCGCGTGCGGATATCTCGGGGCTTTGGGCTGGACGACGTGTTTATAATATTCGCCTATGTAAGGCTCTCACCTGCCGTGGCTTTTGTTCACCGGGCCAAAGCTGACGGGGAAACAGTTCCCAACTGCGACGTTTGCTGTGCTCGCATTCATCGCCATGACGAAATTTGGCTGGGGTACTCACATATGGGATATCCCCCCAGTGTCGGCCAAGTCGGCCTTACAGTTCAGGTAGGAGCTCTAGTGGGAATATCGTCGTTACCATCTCTTCGCTGACAACCGTGCTCTTTCAGCCTGGCAGTTCAACTGTTGTTCGACGTGTCGACATCGTTGACTAAGCTGTCCATGTTGTCCCTCGTTTACCGAGTGGTAGCCGTGGAGAAAAGCCGCTACAGATACGTTGTACTAGGGCTGGCAGCCATTGTCGTCGCAGACTGCCTGATTTTTGTCTTTATCACCACATTTCAATGCCGGTAAATATCTCCGTGACCTCTTCAGACTAGATAATTCCCACTAACCAAGCAAATAGACCAATGTCGGAATACTGGACGATTTCATTCACCCCCCAGCAATGTCTCAACGAAGAAAAACACCTGCTGGCTGCTGGATGTATCAACACCATAACCGACTTCCTCATCGTCATACTACCAATGCCATACGTAGCCCGGCTCAAGCTACCAAGGAAGCAACAGGTTATCATTGTCAGCCTTTTTACGGGTGGTCTTTTTGCCACAGCAGCAGGCGCCGTGAGGACCTTCATATTTCAAAAGACGCTCACGGATCCCGCTCGGGACTTGACATGGAATGCACCTATTATCATTCTCACCAGCGCACTCGAGCTATACATTGGAATTGTAAGTGAACGCTTAAGGAGGGGGGGGCTCACACCAGGAGAGTCCAAGAAACTCATCGTGAAACTTCACAGATCTGCGCTTCCGCACCCGCCATCAAACCCTTCGTCGCCCGCTACCTCCCAATCATGCTCGAGAACCCGAGGTTCTGGCTGTCCAAGCAGGTCGAGAGCCGCAAAGACGCCTTCGACAGGCCATCATTCGTACCAGGCAAGGGCCTCGAGCCCGACTTCTGGCTCGTGACGGAGAGGGACTCGACAGCGACCTTCAACGACCCCGACCCGGCCTCGGGCCTGGTCATGCAGATGCAGCCCCGGGAGCCCATGCCGGGCATGCCCACGCCGACCCGGCCGCCGCGCACAGCCTCGACCATCAAGGCGGGCAAGGCCCTGTCCGCCATCACGACCGCCTCCACAGCCTCCACAGCCTCCACCGCCTCCACGGCGTCCACCGCCAGCACGGCCACCGCCGTCGAGGAAGATCACCTGTCGCTGGTCTCGGCCGCGTCGGCGGTCCCGCCGCCGCTCAACGTCGTCAAGAGCCCGCGCACCAGCACGGCCAGCGCGAAGCCCGTGGACCTCAACAAGCCGCTGCCGCGCATCGGCACGGCCGTGCTGGACGCGAGTTTCGCGAGCGAGGCCCAGAAGCACATGAGCAGCGTCTACCAGTTCATCCCGCACGAGGACGGGCACATCAGTGTATACAAGGCGCCCAGGGGCGCATTCAGTAATGGGTGAAAAAAGGAAAGAAAAAAGGAAAAAGGAAAAGAAAAAGCTCATGATACCCGTCTAATTAATTCATACGGGCGATCAAAATTCGCAAAAAAGGAGATATTGGACTCTAATTACATGCGATGTCCCGTCATTCTCGATAAGCCCTTCGCCTGGGTAAGGTGAGGGCAGGACAGGCAGCTTCCCTCCGTCCCTCGGAGCCCCCCTGGCCGGACAAGACTGGACCGGCTGAAGCAACAAGAAGGGGGCGGGGCGGATGGGGAAGACTGCTGCCGCACAGCAGATGCTGTGCAGCGTTTTTGCGCGGATTTGATCCGCCAGTGATGCTCTCCCGTGAGTATCACTCTGAGAGCCGCCCAGACTCGGATGAGAACGAGCGGCGTGCTTTCAGTCCACTGCTGCCGCACAGGCAGTTGGTCGCTACCTGGTGCTCGCGCACCCCGGGCCATGGCGCATGGTTGGCCGGTCAAGGTTTTAACGGCCTCTTTTTTTTTTCTTCTTCTGGGTTTAGATACTTAGATAGCTATCGACTTAATAATTCAAACGGAAAACTGTTATCCACAGACTGGTCAGAAATGGCCAACCTGTAGTTCGAGGTTTTGCTGCCGCAGGCGTGACAAACCACCTTTGTCCAGTCTTCCTCACATAGTGCCAAATTCCCAGTGACCGAGGCCATTCTCAGACCGAATACGGAAGATTAAGATGCCCGGTATTCCATATCACCTGATGCCTTCCTTGGGAGGTCGGTCAGAAGTAACTACACAAGCTTCGGTCCCTGGGGTTTTTCATATTTCTAGCCTCCGGGTAGACGATGCTTCCCGAAATACAATACCAAAGAAGCAACCGTTTGTCGAAATAAGATGGAAAACTAGCAATATCAAAGAACATAATGCCAAATGGCCGGCAGTTCCTCCACACACACACACAACCCCATCCAGCCTCTCCCCTTGCCGTACGTTCCGGTGGGTCGGTTTTTTGTTTCTTCCGCGCTTCCCTTGCCACCCGCACCCGTGGACCCGCCAACCGCAAACATCCGCTTCTATATTAGGTTTGTCCCAAGTTGCGAAACATCGGGCCCCGCCCAATCGCGACAGGCGGCCGTTGGGCATGGAGGACCGCCAGTTTTTGTGGGGACTCCGCTGCCTCGGTGGGCGAAGCGAGGTCCGTCGGACGAACTCGCGCCTTGGGGTTTGTTGAAACAGCGCTATTACCACACACGAGACGGCGCGGTCACTTTTTCCAAGTTTTCCTTGGCGATGGCGGTCGGCGGGCGATTCGGACGAATCGGACGAATTGGATCTGGTGGTTGTTGGCTGTTCTGGCGCTCGACTGTGAAACCTTGGGGCCGGTTTCGCTGGATTTTGGTGGGTTTTTTTTTTCTTTGGTGGCGCGCGGCAGCAATGAAAGGAGAAACGAGATTAGGCGCCACTCAAGTGCTTAGAGATTGTATACGGCCACTTAATATAATATCATATGGTCGTAGCCTTGCTAGATCTCTAAATAGGTCCACAATTTATTATTCACCAAGCATAATGTGCTCTGTCCGTCGTGGCCACTGAAGCCGAAACTGGTGTCCCCTGTTAATAACGGTCTTTTTGTCCTGTATTCGAAACAACAGTAAAGAACCTAAAAGTGAAGAGGCTTGCGCCACGTTCATCAGCCTACTCGGCGCTTTTTTTCGATAGGACCCTTGAAATATTAGAAAATGATGTATTCCCAAGGGTTGGCGGCTTGGGAGTCGTCATATCGGGCTGTAGATGGAAGAGGCCGGCCGCAGGTCCGGCTCCGATCTATGTGGTAGTAGATCACCTCTGACGGCCGTTCGCGGCGCTTAGAAGCTTTTAAACTCAAATTACAATTTATTCGTAGGCGCCCGACACGCCCAGTTAAGGAGATGTCAACCCCGTGACAGCATACTATGTCCGTGAATACTAGGTGGTTTGATTTCTAATTCCATATATATAAACATGTGTACTAGTCGTGAAGCCTACTTAAGTAGTCATTATGCTTGGGCCACACGACCCACGATGGGCAGTATTAACCACCCTGACATGAGGCTTCTCATATCACTCGAAAATCCAATAGGACTCGCCAAGTTTGCCCAGGATTACCGATATTTATAGCCTTATCAGCCAACATGTGGGTAGGGAGAGAGGGCAGCTCGTCCGGCATGACCTGCGGGAAGACACAGCCATCAACGACACGCAGGTTTCTGACTGTCAAGACACAAAGGGCAACTGCCAGTGATGCGAGTCCACACCACGGACAACGGATCATCTTCCGCCCCACCCCCCCCCACCCCCCCGCCCCAATGGCTGCGGTGCCCGTGACGTGGTGGCTGTGAGCCTGCTTGTGATGGTGAAACTCTGGAAATTGTCGGTGTACACTCGACGCCAGGACCACAAGTCAAGGGCTGAGCTGTTGTTAGCTAGGCTGTTGAACACGGACCTGAGGAAGTTGGTGGCTGCGAGCATGGACTCGAGGTCGCGGCCCTTCTCAGTTCTTGAAGGAGGAACCCGAGGCTAATTACCGGCGTGACCAGCGGGTCCGCGGGCCGGGGTTTGAACGTGCCGTTGATGTTATGCGGGTAGGGCTGCATGATTGCTCGGAGAGTTGGTGTGTCAGCCCGCCGGCAAACGAGTGTGGATTTAATAGGTCTATGTCGGTAGGGAGAAAAGCTCCCCCAAAACTGGCTTGAGAAGACATCCTTTTAAACACCCCGCCGTTAGCCTATCACTCCTACCACACCCACACGACACCCTTCTCTACCATAGGCGAGACCCCAAGCCCAAATCTAAGTCCTCTAAAGCCATTACTATAATTCCCCAAGCAGCACTGGCTTCAAAGCGCGAGCTCTCTTATTATCTACAGATAGTCTTACCACTCCATCTTTAAATATATAGCTAGGTGATTACTACTCTAGGCTTCTTACTTATAAAATAAATAAGAAGGTATGTATTTTTAATAAGAAAGTTTATTTACTTTTATTAAAATTAGAGATAAGAGGGGAGGTCTTTAAAGTAATAATTATTTTTAATAATATTCAGTCCTAATCTCATTATTAATAATAAGTTTAAAATTCGGTACGTTAACCCGCCAGCAAAGGAGTATGGGTTTTAGGTGTATATTAGGAGGGAGAAAAGCTCCTCTAAAACTACCTATGTAGTTAGAGAAGACCTCCCTTTTGTCATCCCGCCGTTGGCCTATCGCTCCTTCCAGCACGCCCACAAAACCTAGGAGCCACACGCTGCCGCAGTAGAGGTGGATTCCCCGCGCGCGTTCGGCGCTCGGAGCACTGTCGTGGTGGTTATATCGGGGGGGGGGGCGGTGGATCAAAAAACATAAGACCCTCGATTGGTTGCTCGAATGTGCCATAGAGCGCCGCCACAAGGTTGTCCTTCATGTTCTCACCGATACAAGGGGCAGGGCATTCTTGACCGAGATGATGTCAAATTCCTCCGGTCAATCGCGCGGCCTGATACCGCTGAGTCTGGGAATCTGGGGCTCCGGGCGTGTTGGAGGCGCCGCCGGAAGTGGGTCGGTTTCTAACTCACATACATAGAAAGTGTCTGTGGCGCCTCCATACAGTGGTAAATGCTCACGAGCCAGCTGTTGAAGAAAAGCACAATGCCAATCGCAGGGCAGAGAGAATACGATGCGTGAGCAACCATGAAACAACCCAAAATCTACCTAAATAGTTGCCCCAAGCAGCTAGCCAACCCTTCAAAAAGAGAGCCTTCTCCAGATTCTGCTTCAGTAGCTTACCTACTTAAGTAGGCAATAATTATACAGCATTGATTTCCCTGGACGAACGCCCGAGGGTTGGTTTCAACATAGGATGTCGACCCACCCACAGGTTAGTCTTATTTCACGTTCAACAAATCTCCCAATACGAAAGACACTTTCGTCTCAATAAACAACGGCAAGAAAAAGTTGGCGCTTGGACTTGGCAAGCAAATTAGTTGCATTTTCCTTCAGCATTTCACGTCCCAATAAGACCTACTAGCATGGAAGGGCCTCAAGCCGAGTCGGGTGCAGCTGGTGTCCCCAACTTTCCAACTGCTTAGAAGAGCGCCTGGAGTGGTGAGTAAACAGTCGCTCAACGTTGCATCACATCACCTGACCAACCAGGTATTACACTTCAAACCATAGTACCAAATTTTAATATCCCCAAGGTTGCTCTTGAAGTACTTCAAAGTGCCGGAGAAAATAAGACTTGCTGCACCAAGGTCCTTTAACTTGGTAGCCACGGCGTCTGCCTGCTTCTCCCATCAAAACACATGTGTTATAGATATTTGTCTCAATCAGTCAAAGTAGAATCTCCCTATTAATTGAGGAATACAAAGTAAGTAATTTGGTGGGGAAACGTGTGATGGCAGGAGCACTTCAATATGTAAGCAGGTGAGCAGGGTTCAATGTTGTGGTCGAGGAGCTCGGTCTCCACACTGTCCGAAGACATGTGGACTCGGGCGACATAGGGGAATTCGAGGTGGAAAGCAGCACATATTACCAATCAGTCAAGCGTCAGTGCGGGTTTTTGAAGCGATTCGAGTGAATTCAGAGTGACTTGCCGGAAGAGTAATGAGCCCTGATGGAAGACGTGCAAATCGTGTTCGCCGGGAGGGGGTTGAGCTGGGCGTGAATCTGATTAACAGTCATAGACCCTAGCCACGAGAAAAGGAACTACCTGTAACTTCATATACTCGTTCGAAACCTCAGGAATCTTTCTGCATTATTTCCAATCTTAAAGTAAAAGAACTTTCATTTCAACTGGCTGCATTCAAGAGTGTATTGCTCATCGGAGTATATGTCCCCTATACCCAGCCCTTGATTGGCTACTTCCGGCTCAGCTCTTCCTGAGCTTGCCAGGACTCGTGGCTGATTTTGATCTGACTTTCCTTTGGGCTGGTCCAAGCATCGGTGTACCGCTTCTCCAAGCATTGCTGGAGACTGGTTCATTCAGAGCCAGTGTACTAGGAGCCCGCAAGGAGTCGACGTCGGTCTTCCCGCTCAACGGCCATGTCTTCAAGGCGAATTACAATGACCACGGCTTCGGCCACATTATATTTTTTGTTCAACTATTTGTCTATTCGTCGTCTTTTCAGCTTCTAGACTGCCCTTTTCGTACCTCGAGTATAAAGTTAATAACTGCTCGGTATATACCCTTAAACCTATCTACGTAAGGAGTTACCAGCTTTCCCCATAGGGTTCCCTATTCTACTATATTCCTTATATATTATATAAAAACAGATAAATCCTTAATAATAAAATAATATACCCAGAGAAGAAAGATTTGGTTTTTTAATACCCAAACTTCTACTTTGCTCATATAGTATTTATTTAATATATAATAAATAAACTCTGTTTAACTTTCTAAGAGGTTTTCGGTTTTTTTATAAAATTTATATGGGAAAGCTTTCTTGAATAGGTTTACCATTATAGTGTTATTATTTTATTAGCTATATGCTTATAATGGGGCCCATGGTAACTAGTTTACCTGGTAAGGGTAGATTTAGGTAGCTATTAAGTATATTAATGGGGAAGAGCTAAGTTTCTTAGTTAGGTTTTATTTTATAGGATTCTTTTTCTTTTTATAAGGGTTATTTTTAAGACTATTATAGTCTTACTATATAACTACTTTACCGGCTATTAGCCCTTAGGCTACTTGTGTTAATAATTTTAGTTAATAGTACCGTTAGGGGCTATACCTCCTAGCCTTATTTATATAGTATAAGGCTAAGGCCACATACCCACAGACTTACTATATTATTTTTTTATTATCTTTAACCTTGTATTCTCTTAAATGCTGGGTCTGGAGCGTTTATTACTGTATAAAGGCACCACATACATTTTATATATATACGGCATTAAAAAACAAAACCACTACAATGACCACGCCGAGCTTAAGCGCGTGGTGAGAGGTCAAGACACCGTGATCAGCATGTCTTAACCGCCACGTGGCAGGCAGCCACAAAACTCTGGCTGACGCCCGCGATCATCGCAGGCGTCAGGAGGTTTCCTCCCCAGCGGGTTTGGGCCCCCTCCCTCGGGAAGCCAAGGTTGTGGCGCTGAGTGCCGAAGTCTCGGGCCCAAAGGCAGCCCTGGCCGACTACCTCAAGATAATAATAATCACAAAAACCATGGAACAGTACCGTCACCGGCTCCTCCTTCTGCTGGGCGTTGTGGAATGGCTTGTTCGGCTTTCGATATACCGTACCACACCGCAGGCCTCATCGACAGCAGCACATCCGAGATATCAGCCTAGACTCTCCAATATATCTACCGCTCAGGCCGTGATCGCCCGCCTTAGGCATACATGCAGGTGAAACCAAGAATCAGTACGTGGTTATAGGTTAGCTTCACATTAGTCAACGGGACGTTCTAAAGGCATTGGAGAAGATTCAGTGCACCAAATGGAATGTCAACCAACCACCTGACCTCGCAGGCCTTGATCGCCAGCGGAAGGATACGAAAGAGCCGGGCATCCTTGGTTCTTCAGATAGTTCACGAGAGCTGGAGTATTTGGCAAGCATAACTTGGGCGGTATTAACACACACATGGGCAGTGGGGTCTCTGGGTCTGGGACCAGAGGCTGGGACTGGAGGGGAGGTCGCCGGAGCAGCTCCTGTGTAGAACAACAGCCCGACGTGGCAAAAGCCTGAAGCTTCCGTGTGTGTCAGATATGGACAGGCACATGCATCACATCCCATCCCATCCCTGAGAGCTATGAAAGGCGTCCTAGAACACAACATGCCAACGCTTGTGTCCAATGTCCCTTGCCTCGCGGCTGATCGCCCTGGAGCCATCTTTGCAGTGCTTACTTATTAGGCGGCAAAGTAAGCAGGTATTTGGTTAGTTACCTAGGTAGTGCCACCAGTAGACTCTATCCAGGTGGCGAAGCGACGACGACACACACACATGATGCAAGGGAGCCCAGCCCGTGCGGCCCTTCACAGAACCCATCCAGGCCAAACATCCCGTCCAGGCCACCCAAGCTCGCCCAAAACACACACAGAGATGTCGTGTGACACTCGGCAAGCCTGACTTGCCCCTTGGTCTCACAACGGGGCGCGAGTGGGGCGTGTTGGCACCCTACACACTGTAACTATGTAAACGGCGACTCCATGGGCACGGCCCGTCGTCACCTGTCAGCTCCAGAGAAGATCCAGAACCAACAACAGACTGCTCACACCTCACCATCTCAGATCCATTTCCCCGGCCGTCCAACCGGGAACAATAAGTAAACACACGGAAACACCAAGATGGGGGGGGGGGGGGGGAGAAGGGGCGGCGGCCCCGGCGGGAGGGGGGTGGGTGAGGTGGGTGCCCAGGTGGGAGCGCCCGAGCTCTCTCCCGTGTGTGAGGCGAGGCGACGTGAGGCTTGGGTTGGGCTGCTGTGCTCACTCGCGTTGGGCTCGCACCCACCCATCCATCCACCACGTCCCGTCCAACAAGCCGCCCCTCCTCGCATGCCCGCAACCCAGCCCAGCCCAACCGAGCCGGGGCGCGAAACCAGACCAGTGTGGGCGAGAGCGAGAGCGGGACAATACGCCCGGGGAGCCCAGCAGGTAAGCAAGGGACTTCGGTAGTGGCAGAAGGACACACAGACCGACCCTTTCGGTGCCCGACTGCGACCCGCCGCCCAAAAGGGGCACACAGCCAACCAGTATCCAGCGCCGAAACACAGCACCGGAGCGGGCACGCCCGACGGAGAAAGGATGGGGGGGGGGGGAGGGAGGATGGGCGGCGGCGAGGTGATCGTCCCGCCTCCCTCCACTCGCTGCCCATTCAGGCCGAACCTGGCCCGTGTCGGTGTAGCGAGGACAACCCTGGAAGGAGAAGAAAGTCGGTATAGGCATAGGTATAGATACAGGTGACACAGACGCAGTTGTGACTTCTATAAAGAGGTCTGGCCTGCGTTGTGTTGTGCTGCCCACCAACCCATCTCGTCTGCCTCTCTGTCCAGCTGCTGTTTTCTGACTTCCGAGCCGACAAACCCCCCACCTCCCGGAAACCCCGTCGACGAGATTCACCGGGCACAGGTGTTCATGTCCTCATCCGCATATGTTTTATACGTATGGGGATTAGAAACGAAACCTCTCATCCGCCAGTCCGTTACGGGCAGCCGATCAAGGCGAAGCCGGGCTCTCACGCGTTGTGATTGATCATGATTGCGCCGCGTGCTGCTGCTCGCCTTCTGCTGCTGCTCGCCGTCGACGAGGACCTCGGATCACAGGACGGACACAGACACGAAGACCTCGATGGTCACCACGCCCGCGGCGACATCACTACGTGAACTTGACAGACATACCTGAGAGGACGGGGGACCGGAAGCAATTCGACCAACGCAATTTTCTTATTTTTCTTTTGTTCCCACGCTCACTCGTATCCTCCATCCAAAAACAGCAGTGACCAAACAATTGTGCAACCTCGCTGACGCCCATGAGACAAAGGGGAAAAAAAAGGGAAAGAAAAGACAATGCTAAAACTAACAAGATGATCCTGTCGCCTGGGTACTTTGTCCTGTTCATCCAACGAAGGTTGCCCCTCGATACAAGAAGTAATCTATGTGTTTACATGCCCGTCATGACCCGAAATCCCTCGAATGCAAATTAGTCATTCTCCATGTTTTGTGTTCAATGCAACAAAAATCAATATCAGATCGCAGTCAACCACTGCCTGCGACGGCGCTGGGCAGGTGCCGTTCCTTTCCCTGGGTCGCTCCTAGAGGTGGTTGTCCTCGGGGCGTCTTCCTTTGGTAGGGAACGTTGCAGTCAAATTTTCAAATTTGGTGGGATGGTCCCGGAGTAGTCTTCACGTCCGGGGACGCGTCAAGCATGGGCTGCGTCTTCAGCATCAGTTCCCGAAGGCGAGTCCTGCCTGGCGCAAGATGGTGCGAGGCTTCCCGGGCGCGATGGTATGAGGCTAGCCTCGTCTCCCGCTCGACACGGCCGGGCTCGTGGAGTGTTGGGGACGAATAATAGATCCTCATTCTGGCTCAGTCCAGGGGTCGACAGCTCTTTGCACTTGCAGTCTATGGGTTGGAAATTCCTCAGTTGACGTCTGCAGTAGTGTGGTTAGAAATCACTTCCGATTTATGTCATGTTGATTCCCTCGCCGGGGAAGACGATATATAAAGAGAAACTGACCAAGATTCATTCAGCCGGATTGCTGAGAGAAAGGGTTGTATTGCTGCTGGACGAGGCCTGGGTGATTGTGGGCAAACAGGTCCTTGTGGATCCTTGTCATGGCATCCAGACGGTCCCGGACAGCATTGATGTGTTCCATGACCGCGGGGTCATCCACCTGGGGAAAAGAGGTAACGAGACTAGGAAGAGTAGCCTGGATCTCGGCCCACTCGCCGCGAAGCTTGACAGAGGCATCCTCGACCTTGGCAATCTCCGCGTCCATGACCGGCTTGGGGGACTTGCGGCCGGGCACGGCCTTACCGGTGGGCTCGCTCTTCCTCTTCCTGGCTTTGGACGACTCCTTTGAGATGCTTCCGGTCGGCGAGGGGGGTCCTGAGCGGGCGCCCAAGGTCGACCCATTGTCGTTGTGGACGCGGCGCATGTGGTCACGCAGGTTCCAGTTGCGGGGAAATCCATTGCCGGGAACGGCTCGGTCACATCCTTCATAGGTGCACAGGTAGGGCTTGTCTCCGTGTCCATGCATCGCGTGGGCCTCACGCTCGTGCCTCAGGAGACACGCAGTAGAAGAGAACCTGGCGTTCTCGCACGAGTCGACCTTGCAGCGGTAGGGCTTCAAGTGCGAGTCCACGAATTTGCTGCGTTCATCACCGTTAGTACTCGAGCACGGGGTTACGGGAAACCTGACGGTGGTCCGTCTCCACTTACTCATAGTTGCACTTGAGCTTCTCGGGCTTGTGGTTGCAGCTTGCTTGTCCCTCCCACGGGCAGTGGAAGAGGCCGTCCGCCTTGGGATACGCATTCTTGTAGAGAGGATGATCCCGCGCAGACTCACCTTCGCCGACGGATCGGCGACCATTCCAGCTAGCCATCGAGACTTGTTCGTCTCCCATGGTGGGGATCATGTTGGCTTCAAGATCCTCCGGTGCCATCAGGGGCTGAGAGGCGTGTGCGGGCAGGCTGAAAGTGTCCAGGGACTGGAGGGCTGGGGAGTTGGAGGAGACACTCGTAAGGGGCGAGTGTTGCAAGGCCAGCGGCCAGACTTCCTCCCTCGAGGCGCAGGAGCCCTCGCTCAGGTTGTCCCAGGACTGGGCGGGCGACCCACCAGACATGCTGGTGTCAAAATCCAGGGGGATGGCATTGGGGTTCACAGAGAAGTCATTGAAC
This sequence comes from Diaporthe destruens, assembly GCA_036986855.1. Taxonomy (NCBI): domain Eukaryota; kingdom Fungi; phylum Ascomycota; class Sordariomycetes; order Diaporthales; family Diaporthaceae; genus Diaporthe; species Diaporthe destruens. The sequence continues at coordinate 1,102,446 of BTXE01000009.1, read as the reverse complement.
GCCAGTCCGGCGACGGGTAGACCGTCCATCTGGGGGTAGAAGCCTGACGTGACTATCTCCGGCGATGTTGTCATGGGGGCAGACTGTTGGTAAAGATACTGAGAAACGTCCATCAAACGGTTGTTTCCGAGTGGCCCATCCTGGAACGCGTTTGCATTACCTGAGATGTCAAATTTCGACGCCATGGAGGCGCCCTGAGACATGATTGACTGAGGCCTTGGCTGGCTCTTGCTCGAAGAACCCTTCGAGATCCGGTGGCTCTTGGCAGGGCCGCGTGTGGAGATTCTTCTCATAGGCTCAGCCTTGTGAGTCTTCTCACCTCCAGCTGTGGGAGCTGGCATCCATGTGGATTGAAAGTCCTCGGAAGAAGTGGTTTGTGGTTTCCCGGCAGCAAGGTGGCCCATAGTGAAAGAATAATCCTCGGTTTCTCCTTGGTCTGCAAAGAAGTTCTGTGGTCCTTCTACTGTCGTAGTGTCCCACGCTGATCCCGAAGGATCAACTGATGGTCCTGTTTGAGAGAAAGAAAAAATCCCGGCAGAGTTTGGAGACATAACACCGGCTTGAGTGTAACTGTGATCGCAAGTAGCAAGGTTAGTGTGCTGTTTTTTCCACTACCCCATTTTTTTGTTTGAACAGAAAAGCAGCAAACAGCAAACAAGATAAAAAAAATCAGAGAGACATGTCAAGTTGGCAACAACTTTGTTCCTGCAGTCGCGACAGGTTAGTGTCTACGCTCACACGACCGTCGTTCAAGGTGGGGGCTATTACAGACCAACTTGGGAGGCACTCCTCGATGGGCCAGGCCGTTGTGGGTTCCAGAGTCCGGCTGATCCAGGCAAGTCGAAGTAGAGATCCGGTACAAGTAGAAAACCATCAGGTCGAACAAGGCGAAGACAGAAGAAATCCAGGCGAGCTTTTCAAGTCCTGGCCGCCATGGTAGACATGTTGGAGGCGGGCGGTCACATCCCTAGCTTGAATGGAGCTGACAAATAGAATCGTGGTTGCGTGAGAAAGCAGCACAGCGTGCGTCCAGCGGGGCCAACACAGAAATCAGAGACGATGATCCTAACGGTAAAGGTCAGAAGGCTGGGCTGGTGAAGCCATCCTGGGAACAACGTGGTCCATGATATTGACAGTGTCCTTTGAAGAATCCATGTGCGGCTGCACAGCAATCGAAATTAGATTGCGAGGTCAGTGGGATCTCTCAACAGACCAAGCCGCGAGGGCTTCGAGCTGTCGGTTCACCACGACTGACCATAGTCCACCCAGAAAGGCCTGGGAGAGAACGAGTGGCCGGTCCGTCCACCGGTATGAAAGTCGAGAGTACAAAGAGAGAAGTCCATTTGTCCTTGGGAATCCGGGGCAAGCAAACAAAATTGCGGTAGGTCCGAAGGAGAATCCGCTGATACTGGGGCCAAATCTGTTTGTAGCAGTCTGCATATTCAGGGCGATACTTACGCACGTCACATGAGGCGAACCAGGCGCTGGGTGTCAGAGTTGTCCAGATTGTCAAGAGGTCAAAAGAAATATCATGGTCCTTGTCCGGGTTGTGTTGCAGTATCCGTTGGCAGAACAAGCTTCCAGTGAGAGTAAGAAAAGTCCTTGGGATCCGGGCTGCTCCTCCTAATGGTGGGTTTTCCAAGTCATGGTCTGTTTGGGTTTGTGCTTGGGTCCGTCCGGGAATAGCCTAATAGGGTCCAGATCCACAGGATGAAGAACAAGACTTGGCTCGAGACATGACAGGCTTTCAAGAAGCACACAAAATACGCCTCCCAGGGGATAGACAAAGAAAAGTCAGTGTAGTATACCTAGAAGGGCTTTGGACTTCGCTTCTATCCAAGTGGTATCCGGACATGGTATCCGAACGGTTTGATGTGACAACGGTGGTCATCTCCTCTCCAGAGCGGCTGCTCAAAATCCCAATGGGTTGAATGTATCAACACCCGACGAATTAGTCAAAGGTGGTTGATACACGAGTGGTCCTTGTGTGTAACAACTGAATGTGTTGCTGCTCTGCACCACGGCTGTGGAGGCGAGAGACGTGAATCCTTGGGGCGCGAGTACACCAGCAAAGTTCTCTAGAACAGGCTTGTTCTCCTTGTGGAACGATGCTGTGTTCAAAAAAGCAAAGCAGAGATATCCCTTGGGTCGAGGAAAGGAGTTGTTTTGATCAAGAGTAGCAAGATGGTAGTGGAGCGAGTCAAGAGCGAGAAGATGGGGAATGCTGTTAAGAAGTGGCGAAAACACAGCGGGAGATCAGCAGGAGGAACCGTGTGGAACAGCGTGGTCGTGGTTGGGTTGGGCAGTAATGCCTCAGGAAGCGAGCTGTAAGCTGTGGATGCGAGTCTCAGGTGTGTGTGTGAGTTGGGAGAGAAAAAAGGAGGGGGGCACGATGGGAAGTTGGGCACAGAGAGGGGCCGCTTTGGGTTTTAAACTTGCAGCGACCCGGACAGGGCACAACCAAGGCAAAAGGCAGTTGCGGGTGGGGCCCTCGCGTGAGAAAACAGGCCCCACCTCTGTCTGCTGGCGACCTGCCACTGGACGGAGCTGGCTGCAGCACCCTGATTCTGGTCGAGTCGACCCCTGCGAGTCTGGTGGTGAATGACACGGCACCCCTGCCAATCAATCTCCCAGCCCTCCCTCCTTCAAGGGCCCTTTCCCCTGCCATCCGGCCAGCTGCCAGCCCATTGCCAGCCCATTGCCAGCCCATCCTGCTGTCGCCAGCCATCTTCATCAGCTCGCCAGCTTTGCTCATCTCGATTGATGACCACGATGCCCATTCCCCATTTCCCATTTCCCGTCACGAGCAGACCAGCCCCGTCTCGCTTGCGTCTGCTTGCTGCAATGCACGCACGCACATTCTGCTGCTGGCTCTGCTGGGCCATCACGTCGGCCGCATCATGCGAGCCCACTTTTGAGTTGGGGTGACGACGCACCCTTCTGGCTCGAGCCTCTCCCTCTCTCCTCTCAGAGGCCCTTTCACTTACTGACTGACTATTCTCTCACACACTCTGTCTGTCTGTCCTCATCCTCCTGCGACATGAGCTCGGCCGTCACGCTTCAAGCTTCATCACCAAAGCCAACTTGTCTGGTCCGGGATGCCTTCCCAGCCAATGATTGCCGCACCGGGGCGCTTGGGATGGCTGGTGCTGCCTCTCTACTGGCCGCCCACACAGTAGCGAAGACAACGCATCCATGCAAGAGGGCAACTCTATCACGCCAAGCCCCTCGCTTGATTGGCTTCTCTCCCACCGCTGCTTGTCGCCAGCCTGCCAACTGCCTCGTGCGGAAACCTCGGCATGCGCCGTTAATAATGCTGGTCTTCTCTCGATGACCACCCATCCTTGGCGGGCCATCCTCATCACCAGCGAGATGGCTACTGTGGTACACTACAGCAAGACCAGCTCGAGCCTGGAGCAAGCTCAACGCCCGCTGTATTTCCGGACGCGCAGGACGCGCAATAGCGGTCATGCGCGAGCGATTTCCATGGCCGGCCCGTCGCCTAGCTGTTTGAGATGCCTGTTTCCTAGCTCCCATGAGTAATTCTCCTGACGATCAGCCACCCTGAGCACAATGCCTTCATCACAGAGGCGAATGACTGTCGTCTGTCTATGTACCTGGCTGCGTAGCTGGGAGATGGCGTGTCGGTCGCGGGTGGCTGGGTCTTCAAAGTTCACAGTTGCCCAGTCGTCCAGTCAATGCCCTGTCTGCCCATGTCCACAACCGTTGTTGTTGAGGACGGTGGGAAGTTGCGAGCAACGTTGCACGGCCGCGGTTGTTGGATATTCCATCCACATCCGATACACAGGTATCCTTCGTCGTGTCGGATCCGTCCCCGATGTCACATTGAGCGATAACCTCGCTTGCTGGCACACTCTCAGAACTCAAGACTGTCTATTCTAGGGAATGGTGGCTGCCCAGCTCGGGTGCGAAGCTCCTACACATGACAACGAGGCACCGCTTGCAAAGCTCGTCCGGCTGGCTGCAGAGAGGGGTCTTCTAGGCACATTGGTCTTCGCTCAACACTGCCCTTTCCCATATGCTTTTGAGCTCTTGCTCCCCCTCGAATCCTACATAAGCAACTCTCTTAAGCATGTTGACGGCTTCTGGCCATGTTTGCAGGTGCAGCAACGCGCTGAGATCGCGAATGTTCCGTTCAACCAGTCTCTGCTTCCGTTCCAACCTCTCGGGGCCACGGCCAGACGATGGTGTTAGGCTAGCCATGGCAGCGCTGGAGAGCATCACGTTCCAGAAGGAAAATGCTTGCTCGGCAAAGTCGGTTATCCTGCGTTGCACAAGTCCTTCCATGTCTATACCCAAGGAGTCGATGAGGCACACGACGATTTCGTTGCTCATGCGGCCGGGCCGGAGCACCAAGCTGAGGTACATGTACGCGATCATACGGGCACTTGCAAATCCCCGATCTCGCTGTTGCCCACGAGTCTCTCCCAAGGCGCTGGCGGGATCGCAAGCTGGATTGGCCGACTTCTGGCCGTCTGTATACCACCATGCGTCTGCTGGCTTGGGCGACAGGCCAATGAACAGCACGCAGCGTAAAGTGTGTTGGTGGATATTGCTGACCGTCGACAGCAGCTGCTCCTGCACGCCGTCTCTTGTGACACAACTGATAGCCCTAGTAGCGCAAGTATGGTCAGCATTACTCGTGTAGTTGACGCAGTCACAGCAGCTTCACCCACATTCCCAGGAACTTTTGCAGTAGGGTCAGTTCTGCGGTGACCAGCGAACCACAATAGTGATTTGCCGCAGTGACAAGTCCATTCAGGTGCATGACTACCGCCGATAGGGCATCCGGGTTTGTCTAAAGAGGTCAGATGAGATATCGAAGCCGGCATTTGCTCTCAGCCAAGCCTGAGGAATCCTCACCTCCCAAGAAGCCGCCTCTATGAGCATCAAGCAACTGATTGTTGCCATGACGGACTCACCCGCCTCTTTGGATGGACTCCCGAGATTTCGCTTGATAAAATTGAAGGCATCTTGCTTAAAATGCAGGAGAGGGACTTGAATATGCTCTGGCGTGTTTGGTGTGATATCCACATCTGAGGAGGTACGCCCACTGCGGCCAGGTGTCCAAGGCGGCATAGGCAACCTGATCTGTGTCAGCAAGAATCCCGCGCGCCGTGCATAGCAGTATTGATCATCAAGCTGACGACGTCTTCGGCAGGTCACAGGAGCGTGTTCGAGCGGATTGGCACCTACTGAAACGATGCTCCTGTTGGCGAGGGCGGGAAATCAGCCCTACGCTCCCGTGCAACTATACAGCACCCGAGTTAGTCATCCACCAGTGATAAATCCAGGAGGTGCACAACCGTACGCATGCAGAACAGCCACCAAGTTTTCTCCGACAGGTCGCCTGAAGTACCGGAGAAGAGGGTCGTGGTGAAGTTGTCAGCTCCCAGACTCGCCCAGCCCTCGGCTTCTTCGCTGCTGGACACCGATCCCGATATATCTCTCGCCCTGGACTGGCCTCTTATTCCCTCTTTTCTGTGCCTCAGCTCACCATCACGGCCGTCAGACTGTTCCCCGGTCGATGTGGAATCGTCATGATACGAGCACTCGCACCCGCTGCGAACACAGCTCGCGCTGTGTTGACCTTGTCCGTCAGCCTGGAGATCTCGTTTGCACGTGTCGGTAGATGTTGAAGACCAAGGTGTCGGGGCTTGATGGATCTTCAGACGCTGCGCCGAGTCGGGACCATCCAGTGGTATAGCATTTCATCACTCACCAGACTGGCCTCGCTTCATCACACCTTACATGACGCCTCTTACACGTTACACATCCATTGCGACTTCTCCGATGGTATCTCCGTTGCCGTTGCGGGTGTGGGTCCCCCGACAGATATGTCGATCCGTAAAACGCCATGGAGTCCCTCAAGTTGCCCGGGGCAGTCAGCTTTCTTAGCCACTGAAGGACACCGGCGCTGTCTCTTCTTATGAGGCAAGTCCCGAAGCTATGATCATATCGGCCGACCCACTTGGCAATGGCAACGTTCGACAGCGGTTCACATGCTGTTGATGTACATCTGCACCCACGACGTCCAGATCCCATCACTCCTGATCAAGACGGAGTGGTCTAGCCAGAAAGCCACACCGCCCCGATCAGGAAGCAGCCAAATTACAAATTGGCACAAGCTGGCTGTCATTGCCACGGCCTCAGATCGCGAACGGGCTGGATAGCGTCGCCAGATCTCTTGGCAGCCATCATCCAAATGATCCTGATGTCTTCAATTCTGCTGTCGAGCCCGCATCCAGCCACTTGGAATCCACGTGGGCGCCGGTCTAGCCTTGCATTGTTCCAAGAAAGTGCTAATTCTCCAGGTCAAGCACTTTGAGACGTCACATTAGGCAACCGAATTTCTATTCGCTCAGAGAGCCGGATAGTCGGTGCCTAGGACTGCATGTCTTGAGAAGCTGTTGTCCACCTTCTGTGGATGTTGTGGGCTGCCGGGGAGCTAGACCCAGTACTGATGCCATTGAGCATACAGGTCCTGCGTATTTTCTCCTTGGTGACTCGGTGATTCTGGAGAAGAATTGCCCATATAGAAAAGCCTTGCTTCTGTCAGAAACGTGACAGACCTTGCAGCAAAGCTCTGAGACTCGGCGCGCTTGAGGTCTAAAGCGAGGAGCCGACAGTTTGGGTTCGACCAAGCCGGCGGGAATCGGGATTCTGACGGTAGGAAAATGAAGTACGCTATTGCTCGTTAGCACCCTGCATTTGCATGCCAGAATTCGGCTGCCTTGAGCTATGCCGGCGCCGAGTCTAGCGCCGAGAAGGAGTGCGAGGGCCCAGCTCTACAATGCGAGAATGCGAGATGTGTTTCTAGGCCAGCACATCTTGAAGAAGACTGTTCTAGGCCAGCACATCTTGAAGAAGACTGTTCTGGAATTTGTTGCAGCTGATCTATATCCCACGAGGCCATAGACTCTGAAAATGCATCGTGGAGACGGGAGACGGGAGACGGGAGACCACCATCACCGGGCCACAGTGGTATTCGGGACCTAATATTAGCTCGCATCAGGGCTGGCGGGCGTCGCTCCTGGACTGGAAGCTTTTCGAACAGTCGCTCTCCCAGCAGATCGGGACCGACAGTCGTTAGACTCGAGCACTTCCTTTTTCCTGTGTTGCACGCCGAAACATCAGAGACGTCATGGCCTGCCTGTCGTCGCTGGAGCATAATGACTGCTTCGTGGCACGTCCGCAAACCATCCACGATCGCCCGATGGCCTGGGAACGGTCTTGCGCCCCAGGTGCCGGCCGCGACGAATCCCAAGGTTATCCCTCTCCCAGGCGCGCGTTGCCGACAGAAGATTGTAGCCACGACAAGACCTGTCAGGGCAGCTCATCACCGGAGGCAGACTGACAGATGCAACGCCGGCACGAGCTGTCTCGGGTCTATCTTTGGCCGTTATGCTGACAGGCTGAGAGCATGCTCACTGAGCGCTGCCGAGATACCCCAGTCCCCCCCGCTCGGCGCTCCCTATGACCCCAGCTCACCCGCCCCTGGAGGTTTTGGAGATTTGTTCGAATGCTTATTTCTCAAAGTTCCAACCATTTTCTGCAACTGGCGAAACTTTACTGCAGGCCTTGGCGCCTCAATGTGCGGCCCCATGGCCTTCTCTAAGGTTGCACTCCAGAGCATCTCGCCAATTCTCGTGTGGGAAATTCCCCATACCTCCAGGAACCAATGCCCCAACGCCTTACTCAAGACGCAGACGCGGCCACTTCGGTCGGGTGGACATGGCAGATTCATATTGCTGCATGTCCCCTCCCCAGCGTGTCCAATATCGGTTGCACGACTGTCATCGAACTGCTGACCTATCAGCAGGTTTTCTTTTTAGACTTCAAGGCTACCGCCGTGTGAGACGGCGTCTGTATCTGGCATCAATGCCTCGGTTGGGCACCCCATTCCATGTTTCACTGCCCAATCTCCCCAGCTGCTGTCACCGCTGCCCGAAGACCTGGGTGCTTCCCTGCATGACATGTGCTCCATGATTCCACCAAACCTGGTTTAAGTGTCAACCCTTGGGCCACGACTTACCCTCTTGTTACAGCCGTCGAGGCCCAATCGATGCCCTATTGCCCAGGTCGAACCCACCGCTGCGCCGCCTGCATACCAATTGCAAATCATGCTGCTTTACCCAAGCCGGTCATGTCGGATTAGGAGTCTCTTGCTAAGCCCGCCCGCACGCCCAAATGTGCGGTCTCAGGGTCGGCCCCGGCCCCCTCAGCCAGCTGTCCACCAAGTTCGCTGTCAACGCTCTAGATGCGTTCCCTGACTTTGACGGAACCCAAAGGGGTGATTGCTGGCAGTTGTGCCGTGCTCCGTGGTCTATGCCAGGCATGCCTGTTTCTTTTTCCAGTTGCCCGATCTGCTGTGGTTCGCAATTGTCCACATTAACCACCGTCCTCGTGCATGCGGCTTGAAGATCTTTGTCCCTGGCCCCGTGGATTGTGGATCCTGAAGCAGGGTGCCAAATGAAGCTGTCCTGAGCCAACCTCTGTCGACTCTTGTTCCTGCCGCCCTGCCTTGGCGATAGGCTTCGGCTACTGCTCACCTAGACAAGGTCCCCATCTTCGCCACCTGCCCCCAGGTATCATAGGTATAATTACCCCAGGCCTTATAGGCACACGTTTGGCTCGAGAGGAGTATTCACCTGAAGTTATTCGCAGCCCTCCCGGAGTTGGCAAGACAGCCCATCTGTCACGCAGTCATACATTTTGGAGCAAGCATTACGCTATGGTAGCAGCTGCTTCCTCACGTTACCCCGTTTTGGACATTCCCAAGGACAAAAGACTTGCGAGTCGCCGTCCACTTTCCGGACCGATCACCTGGACAAACTGAACGCACACCGCTGCACCACGGAGATCACACATCCCGGAAGGACTAATTGCAATAGCCGTGGGATCCCTTGGTGACAAGAGCAGTTTTAAACCAAACTCTCATGTAAACTTGGCCCGTCAGGAGCATCCTGTGGACAAACACCAGGAGGAGGGCGCCAGCTTTTACTCCATGACCATCGCTTGTGCCCACAAGTGTCTCTTTGTCTGCTAGTCTGTTTGTGTGCATTTTTTTTCGCTGTCACCGGAGGCCGTGTCGATTTCTACCCACCCTTGGATAACCCGATACCCAGGACGCGGAGTCGTTTTATTTTTTTGCGAAGATGGCGCAGCCGGACTTTGCCTACAGGAGTTCCAAAGGACCTTGGGGAACCAGAAGGTGCGGACCACGAGAACATGTCCCGAACGGAGTCGTGCAGCTAACCCGAAGCAAAGCCCCATTGTGTACCAAGACCCGTACCCCAACGGAGGTGGTCGGGACATGATGAACGGAGCCGCCTACAGCAGCACACCGCAAAGGTAAGAAAGACCAGAGCCAACCAAGTGGACCCCCCCAGAGCCGTGGACATCGAGAATAACAAGCCAAATCCCAAAAGTATACAATACAGCGGGAGCGCCTCGGCGTACAACCTCCCAGGAAGCATATCGACAGTGACAGCGAGTCATCATGGACGATCCGAGACGGCCTACTCAAATTCTCAAGCATACAACTCTAGACCGGTTTCAATGACCTACGCAAATGGTGCGGCCCCGGCCCCGGCCTATGGGTCCTACAAGAGCACGAATTCACAAAGCTGGGACCACCAGGGGAGGTTCTCGCCGACGGACTCGATGGATGATATCATGGCGTCACCAAGCCTGTCCGACTACTCCATCGACAACAGTGGCGGCACGGGGACGACGCCGCCGGGCAAGGCCCACAAGTCATCGTCGCACAGCAAGAGCAGCCGCTCACAACGGAGGCCGTCGAACCGCGACGAGTTCGACGGGCCGCACCAGTTCCTCCAGCGACCGCCGCCCGAGTACATCGCGATGCAGGAACGCGAGCTGCCACACCTCCCGACCAACCTGCTCGTCCAGGAGCAGGACAGCGTGCTGGCGCAGGTCAACGACCGGCTGTCGCAGTGCGCGTACGACTTTGTCGCCAAGTACCAGTTCCCGATCCCGCTGACGCAGGACATGCGGCCCGTGGAGCGGCCGCAGGACCGCGAGTGGACCGAGTGGGTGTACCTGCTCAAGCGGCTGGCGACGAAGCGGCGGATCCCGGCCCGGGTGCTCTACAACGGGCAGATCAAGCAGTTCGTCACGATCCTCGAGAACAGCCTCGAGATGAGGCACGCCGCCAAGCACCAGAGCCGCCCGCTCAAGGACGACCGGAACATCCTGCAGCTCATCAGCGCCGGCATCCAGGTCGCCAAGATCCTCAAGGACGCCCAGGCCATGGACTACCTCGACCGGCTGTACGTCAGCACCGAGCAGCAGATCCAGGAGAGGGCCAAGGCCGCCGCGGCGAGGTTCAGCCGTGCCTGAGGTGACCCGCACCGTCTTGGCCACCGGGCGGGCCAGATCCCCACCCGGGGATAAGGTGATGGTGTCGAGAGCTGTCACCTCGCCGCAACATATTTATACGTTTTTTTCGACAGTCCCGCAACCACTCCGCGAGGCCCGAACTACTACCCATATGATGGGCTGCCCGGACCACGGGCGCCAGCCATCCCACGTTTCCAAATCCATTTCTTCATGCTCTCCTGACCCACGGTCGACATGTCGATGTCGGGTCAGGGAGTCGATTATTTATTATATGTTTTTTTTTTTTTCAAGGGGAGGAACCACTTGCCCATTCCACTGGAATGAGCAAGATGCAGCAAGACGAATCAACGGAGGAGGGGAAGAGGCTGCCCTCGGGTGTATTAACTCGTCCACCCTACTCGCCTGTTCTTAGCCAGCCGACGAGAGCAGTCCCGACGAAACGGCAGTGTACATTATCAAACCACCGAAAACCAGAAAAAAATACAGGGGGCCATCTTCTTGACGAGCCCCATTTCACGAGACCCATGACAACCGCGAAAGACAAAAAAGGAGGAACGCAGGAAGGAGGACAAGGGAGAAAGATAAATTGAGCGAAAGGGCATCCAGATTAGCGAGACGGGCCTGTCTTTTGGTGTGGAACACGGATGGCGGATGGAACATGGGGGGGGGGGGGAGGCGGCACTCCTGCCCTGCGGGAGCGACATGACTGACTCCTTCACGGCCTTGCCCCCCCCCCCCCCCCCCAATCCGCTTCCGCTGCTCGTCCCGCCATGCTTTGGCGGCGCCCGCGGAAGGACCAGCATCGATCGTCATCAGGGCCTGCTCGTGCGTGCGCGAGGGTTCTGGGTGCCTGGGAGAAATCGGAACGTTACCAACGGGGAACAACACTCGTCATCATCAGCGATCTTTTGGATATGCGTGGGGAGGGTGTGGGGGGGGGGGGTAAAATGGGACCCCCGGGACTCCGGGACGGGATGGGCGGGAAAGCGAGGGCGGGAAGATCTGACTTGGGGGGAGTTGTCGGATGTCGTGCTTTTACTTTTTGCTCGCAATTGCATGCCTGTTTACCTCTGCCCTGCCCTGCCCTGCCCTGTCATGTCATGTCATGTCATGCTCTGCCACGTTTTGTCTTTCTTGCCTTCCCCGCATCTCTTTATTCTCTTTCTTCGTCGACTTCCCTGGAGGATGGTTGGGAAGATGGCGAGTCCTCTTTCTAGCATGTTTTTTTTTTTGCACAGCTTGGAAAGTTGCTTTTGCATTTTCTTTTCCTTTTTTTCTTTTGCCATCCGCACACACCCATCATTAGAGAAAGCGTCTGTCTGTCTATCTTTTGCGATGCGATGCGATGCGATGCGCGCGTCGGTCCCAGCCTGCCCCCTCGCAACAAAGAAACCAGCTCCTGCCGGCTCTGCAGTCCGGCATTGACCAGTACTACAGCGCCTCGGGGCCCCCAAGCTGCTTCCCGCCCTAAATGGATAAGGAGAGAAAAAAAACATATGTAGAATTCCACTAGATTCATCAGGGGGAATAACAGGTTGAGTGTCTCTGTGTGTGTGTGGGTGTGAGCAAGCATGTGCGTTGCGTTGCGTGTGCGTGCAAGTGTGGTGGCACGACCTCGTTGGGAGCCGTCCCGATTGGGGTGGACTGCCATGCCTGTGTCTCTTTTGCATCCTTTTACTTTTTCTCTCTTTTTTTCCCTGGTGGCACGACAGAGATTGAGATGTGTCGTGGGATGGGGTGTCCAACCCCCAGCTGCAAGTAAACTGTTTGTGTCGCACGGCATCGCTGATGCATCGCTGGGATGGTGTTTGTTTGCGGCTTTCCCCGTGCCGCTGCTGCTGCTGCTTGTTGGCCTGCTTGCTTTCTGGCTTACTTGCTTGCAATGGTAACCGGTGACGACGTTCGGCGCAGCATCGTATGCATGCGCGTCCCCGGGAAGGGGAGAGACATGACAACTGACAGATAAGAAGGCCTACTGCTGCTCTGCTGATCGGCGTGCTTTGCCTGAGAAGGCCCAGAAGGGGTCCGTGTTTCAGTCCGACCCGTCGAGTCTGTACGTACGGTGTATGGCAGAGGAGGACAAGAGGTGCCCGTACTCGACGCCTGCCGGGACACAGCCATTCCCGATGCCATCACCGGTGCCCATCACCGGTTACATTGTAGCAGGCCCCGTGGGAATGGCTTGCGTGGTTTTTGTTGCGGCTGGCAATTTTTGCTCGGTGGCGGGTACGTACTCTGTATATGAATAGCAGCAAATAGACATCTGGACGATGCGAGACGGGGCTAGAATTAACTGCGTTGGGAAATCGAGGAGCCCCCCTGACCCCTGCTGCAGAAAGGCCCGGCTTCCCACACCCCCCATCATGCCGAGAGCAAAAACGCTGGAGATTCTGCCTCTCGGTCACGTTGCGGGGGTCGCATTGGCTGGGCCGTCCAAAGCTACTTGCCCAGGTATCCTTGTGTCGGTCGCCTCATGCGGTATAGCGGCGAGCAGCCTCGGGCGCTGGACAGGTGAGCCGCGAAACAATACCCAGACTGCTGGAAAATAAAACAACCTCCACGCCCGCTCTTGTCTGGACGCCCCCCCCCGTGGCCTCCCCGGGGGGCTGCATCTGCCCTTGATCATCCCCCGCGGAAAGTTCCTTTCGTAGATTCCTGTAGTGAACCTCTCTTTTTGCTTGCTTCTTGGGTGACAGGACCAACAGAAACCCACCCGGGGAATTATATTCGCCTCCGCCCTCCCCGCCCTCACATGCAGGTGCTTCCAAAAGCGAACACCCGAGCCGCAGGATACACAGGAGAGACGTGGCAGCGACGTCGATTTCGCATCTGCCGAACTGTCGCCAGCCCCGCAGCACTAGGTTTCAGTTGTGCTTCGCGGTGACGGGAGGCATAGAGAGATTGTGGAGAGGGAGAAGCAAACCGAGAGGACGAAGGCGGAGGACACACACGACACGGGTAGGCCGTTGTGTCTCGTCTCGGCGGGGAAGCACATCAGTGCAGGGCCGCGCAGGACAGGGAGGGACGAGATAACCACGCCTCATGCAGCTTGCCTAGCCCTGGTGCCGTCCTCTCGAGCCCGCGCGCATATGCACAAGTGCACATGAATGAGGCCGTACCGATAAATGGGAAAGAGGGGAACCAACAGGACCACGACGACAAGCCGCGAGGTCACAGCATAAGCCCTGCATCCGACGCTCCAGGCGGGCGATAGATCGTCTTTTCCGGACAGAGTGTGTGAACAGGACAAGGCTAAAATAAAAGGAAGGAGGAGAAGCCCGCGTGGAAGCAATCCGGCCAGAGGAGAACGCTCTTGCGAAAGTCGTGAAGCTGGATCAACACGCCAAACGACAGCCCCCTCCTCATCCATCGCTGCCTCCGAGCGAGGAAGGATACCGCAACTACTTCCGTCAGGGACAAGGCGAATTGTACTATCGCCATCGCCATCGCCATCGCCACCACGACCAGCCCGGCGAGCACCACGAGGAGGAGGGCATATTCAGCATCGAGGGCCACAGCCGCAGCAACAGCAGCAGCATAGAGGTCACAGGGAACGACATCCGCATGGCCTCCGTCATCTCATCCGGGACGTCGCCCATCTCTGGGTACTCCCAGATCGACGAGGACATGGAGCCGTGGCCGTTCGAAATGGAGGGAGCTGGCAACGGCCCTGGGTCGCTCCAGGAGCTGGCCGAGTCGCTCGGCCTGGCCGCCAGCCCGTCGATTGTGAGCCAGGGGTCATGGGGTGTTGTTGGGACGGCCGCCCATCACCAACATTTCCAGCAGCAGCAGCAGCTTCATCATCAGCAACGCCAACAGCACCAACAGCACCGGCAGCAGCAGCAGCAGCAGCAGCAGCACCACCACCACCACCAACAGCAGCAACAACAACAACACATGCTATTGCAGACACCATCACCGATCATAGACCACGCACTATCCGGCTCCCCCATGACCGGCGTGGCATCCTTCCCCAATGCATCCCCAGTCGGCGTGGGCAACGGCTTCGGGTTCTCCGGCTCGCCGATAAATGCGCAGCATCACGTCCCGCAGGGCCAGTTCGTCATCGAGGCGCTGCAGCACGGGCAGACATTCGGCGTGGAGACGAACGCCGCGGCATTTCTCGGGCCCCCTAGCTCGATAGGTCAGTGAAACTCATCCCATCCCATCCCCTCTCCTTCGCATGCGCTGGCGTGATAGCGTGATTTATTTAGCATGGGGTTTGATCGCTGAACATCCGCAGGGTTCGATTTCGGCCTGGGCAGCTTCGGCATGCTGCCGGACGCCGGGTATGGCCATGGTCTCGAAGATGCTCAGTCCCAGTCGATGGTGCACCTGGACATCCCCACCTCCATGCAGACAGGCGTCAACGCCTCGCCGCCGTGGACCCATGTCCCAATGCAACACGATTACAGCGCGAGCATGGTCCCCGGCTCGTTCGACAGCCACTCGAGCTCATCCATCCGCCAGTTCACGCCGCACTCTGGGTCATCCTCGATCGACCTGAGCCCGAAGGCCTCACCGGGATCCCTGCAGTTCAAGATGGAAGGGGGGAGCAGGTCGGCCACCAGCAAGGCCATCCCCATACCCACGGCGGACAAGAAGGACCGCGCCGCGTCAAAGGTGCGCAAGACGCAGAAGCGCAAGAACTCGAGCTCGACGTCGCCGCTCCTGTCGACGTCGGCGGCGTCCAGGCTCGCGGGGGCGGCGGCGGCGACAGCAGCAGCAGCACAGGGGGGCACAACAACGCCGGGGTCAGCAGGTGCCGAGAACCCCGTGTTCCTCTTCTGCAACGCGACGCCGGACACGTGGGCCAAGGGCGGCGGGGGCTTCGACGGGACACCAGATGCCTCCAAGGCGTCGCAGAAGGGCCGCAAGGGGGCGCTGTCGACGGACACGCGGGCCAACGCGCTGGCGGTGCGGCAGAAGGGGGCGTGCTTCTGCTGCCACGTGCGCAAGGTCAAGTGCGACCAGCAGCGGCCGTGCCGCAGCTGCGAGCGGTTCTGCGCGCAGGTGCCGCAGGCCGTGTGCTGGCAGTTTGACGACTTCACGCGCGCCCTGTTCCCGGGCTTCATCCGCGTGCACTTTGCGCGCGACGAGCTGGCCCGCTTCGTCGCCGACAACGTCGCCAGCTTCACGCTCAACGGCGCCGAGCACCCCGAGGTCACCGTCATGCTGTCGTCGGGCGCGGGGCTGCGGTCCAAGCTGTCCGTCCGGGCCAAGTTCTTCACGCCGCGGGCGCACAACTCGGACGTCATGGAGCACTGGTTCCACACGGCGGGCGGCGGCTCCGGGGGCGGCGGCACCGGGGGCGGCGTCGAGCTCGAGGCGCTGCGGTCGGCGCCGCTGGGGCTGGACGGCGAGGCGGCGAGCCCGTCGTTCCGGGCGGAGCTCAAGCGCAAGCTCGAGAAGTACGTCGACGACATGGTGCAGGAGCCCGTGTGGTCGGCGCAGCTGGCGGCGGGCATGGAGCGCAAGACGAGCCTGCCGCGGCGGGTGCTGCTGGCGGCGCAGCGGTACGCGCAGCAGTCCGGGTCGCCCATCGTGCGGCGGGCGCTGGGCGTCTACACCATGTACTACCTGCTGGCGCACCACCTGACCATGACGCCCCAGTGCGTCGAGAGCCTGCGGCACATCAACCCGGTGGTGGCGAGCGGGCCGTGGATGACGCCGCGGCTGCTCAACCGGCAGATCAAGGCCGTGGTGGACGGGCTGATCGCCGAGGGCGTGGCGACGCTGTTTGACGAGTTCGGCAAGCTGCTCAAGAAGCGCCACCGCGACCAGTGGGCCCCCTGCACCGCCGCCCTCGTCGTCTTCTGCCTGCTCATGGAGTCCATCCAGGCCTCGGCCGACATCTACGCCATCTCCGAGATCGAGATGGACATGCGCAAGGGCCGCCCCGCCGTCTTCCGCCGCAACGAGGCCCTCGAGGCCAACAAGGCCATCGAGGACATGCCCTTCAAGCAGCTCGCCTTCCAGTTCCACCAGATCTACCAGTCGCACTCGAGGGACGCCTCGTCCAGGGCCTTCAACCCGCTGGTCGACAACGCCCACGCCCAGGCCGCCGAGCTGGACAGCGCCGCGCTCGAGTTCGTCATGACCCTCAGGGGCATGGTGCACGGGGAATGTAAGCGTGAAATGATAGCCCTAGCCCGCGTGAAGTTCGAACAGCTGCACAGTACTGACACGACCCTCCCTCTGCCAGACAGCGAGCTGGACTGGCTGACGCCGGCCCCCATGGCACCCGCGGGCGAGAGCCACCCGTACCCGCGCAACGTCGAGGAGGATTACATTGGGCGCCTGATGTCCAAGTTCCTGTTGTCCTTCTTGGACAACAGGTACATCACCGGAGAGTGCTAGCTCCCTGTGCCGGGGAGGACAGGCGCGACTGGCGGCCATGGGCGTCGAGTGTGTTTTGCTTTTTTTTGTTTTCAGGTCAGCCTAGCGGTGAAAGGGGGTATCTCGATCACGGTATGATCTTTGGGTCTCAAACCGGCTCTGGGACGAGTAAGCCGACCTGGTTGCATGTCAATGCGGGAGTTACCGACGGGCGATTTGGTTGATTGATTGATTGATCTGCTTTGCTTCACAGGATTCTATCCGAGAACGGTCTACTTGACTAGATAGAGGCGACAGAAAAAAAAAAGAGTGCATCGTGTGCAGTATAATGTAGGCGAAAGCCATGGTTTTCCCCAGCCCCATAGATCGACGATCTCGGCGAACGGAGTGGAATATGGCGTCTTCAGTGGGAGTGTTCCACCAGGCTCAAGCGTTTTACCGCGAACCCGGCTTCCCAAACCCCGATTGATCTAGGACCTGTCGATTGGAAATTGACATCATGGGGATTTGATGGCTCCTTGGTGTGATCGAACTGCCTCAGCAATCAACCCTGAATTCGCACGAGGCGAACAGAGGATCGCTGGGCACAGGTCCAGTTGTGTGTATGTGTGCAAAGGGTTGTGATGATGGCATGGCTGGCCGAGTGCCTGCCTCTCTCTGGCAGACGGCAGACGGCTCAGATGACTGAGCACGAGACTCTCCAGCTTCGGGACAGGCCTGTCGGCAAGGCTGAGGGCTTCCGATGGAAATGACAGCCACGATTACGGCCGTCTCCTCCTCAGAAGCGCCTTGACGCGTTCGAAGCCGGCTAGTCGCATGTCGAGTGTCGAGTCGTGAGTGACCAGTCTCTTCTTCATCCCCTTCATCCGTCTTCCTCGCTGGTTTCGTTTCCAGCCCGCAATGCTGGCGAGATGTCTGTCCTCATTAGTCCTGCTGTTGCACTTTGATCTACACCAGCAGGGTGGATTGGACGGGTTGTCTAGACCCTGGTTTTGCTCTTCCACTCGAACGATATAAAAAAGTTGACCGTCTTGTGCATAGAGAGAACACAGCGGTAGGCAATTCGTGGTTGGAGACAAGCATTCTCGCTGTCTTTTGGGGTGATTGGAGACGAGACAAAAGAGAAGGATTGCGCAGTCGGCCCAGTTTGCACTGGATTGACTGACTGCCTGTGAGAGAAAAGGAGAATGGCTTCAAACCTGTGTCGAGCTGCGAAGTCATATCCGCGCTGCACTCAATTCCATCCGAGAAAGACATCTCGTCTGGCGGGCAAGACGCTGCTTCAGCTGCTGCGACGCGACGCGCTGCGAGGCTGTGGAAGGGTGGTCGGTTGTGGTGTTTGCTAAGAGAAGAGGAAAGAGGACAAAACGCAAACGTTGACGTCGAAAACTTTTATGGGAGGCAGGGCCCCACCAAAGCTCTTTGGTTTGGCGCTAAGACATCTGGCTTGGTACGTACTCTGGCCTGGTGGGCCCCTCGGTCACGTGCCGCTTGTGCAAACCTTGCCTATGTTCCGACGTCCTGGCTTCGTCGTTGCCTTCTTCCCTTTCTTCTCTTCTTCTTCACACTTTTTACGCACGGTTAATCAAGCGGTCTTGAATCCCCAACTCGCGATCGTTCATATTTACGTGCTAGAGCAGAACTGGATTTCTCTGCCCGTCATCATTACACGCCTGGCGCTGCTCTCACGCATTGCTGCAACGGGCAAGGCGGGCTTTCCGACATCTCCAACCGAGATCGCCCAACGGGATAAGCGCAACTTTAAGCGAGTGAGGCACTGCCCTCCCTCCTCTATTGGCGAAGTTCTGGACGAGGAGGATTCTGACTTGCCGTGTCAGTCGGTCGGTGTCGGGACGCGAGGTGCTGGGAGGACACCCTCCTCGCCCAGGGCGCTTGCTCGGGCATCGCTCGGATCTTGGGCGGCCCTGGGCTCTCCTGGACCTGCGCCTTGACACGTCCGCTCGCTCTGCCCGCTCTTCCGCATCACACAAGAGTGTCGGCTTGATTCAAAGACTGTTCACGGCTCGTCTTGCCCCTTGGCCTGCCTCGACCGACAGGGCAGTCAATCATTGGCCTTACCGTAGAGTCAACTGGTACGGCAGAGTAGCGGTCGGCCTCTCTCTCAGCTTGGTTGAACAGCTTATGCTGTGCAACTTTGGGGAACATCATATCTTCCCTATGGCGTTTTCATTTAGGCGTCAAGTTGTCTGAGTATAGTCGTCCGCATGCCGATTCTCGCACCATCTAACACGCCCATTCGTTCATTGCCCCTGCTAGGCAATGCTTCGACTGGACCTGCTTTGCCCTACGAGCCATTGCGTAGCACCGTCGTCGGTCATTTGAACACAAGGTCCGTTTCAGGAGTGTCAGTGGCTCCAGCTTCTCAAGACATCGCCTCACCCCATGAAGATCTCACGAACACTTCATTTGCGTGCTGCTCACCGGCCTCCGCATCATGATTGAACCAACAGTGGATCTGTCAATCAGGTTGGCAACCATTCTGGGCTTATGCCCAATGAGCTCTGGGGGGCGGCCGCACCCGTGATCTTGTCCGTCACCACCCCTGACAGTCAGCCCGGCTCCTGTCACAGATGGCAGAGCCAATTCGAGCGAGCCCCTTGCGGGCATGGTCCACCTCGTCCACCTATGTAAAATTGCATGCGGTGCTCCATGTTCTCTGTCAAGCTGTTGATCTTGTCGTGCAGGACGTTTGGTGGCCGGACAGCCGTAGCTATAAATTCGACGCTTCGCCTCCGGAAGACGCTGGCATTGGGATGGTTATGCAGACACTTCCATCAAACGACCTGATCCTCCTCCACCACATAATTCATCGGGCCTTCGTCAAATAACGTTGCTTTTTGTCGACTCTACCTGGTCACTGAGCCTTGGCTGCATTCTCCGAAGTCTACCAAGAAAGGGCTGCATCTGATCGAGTCCATATCGTCCCACTCACGGGCACTACCACTGCACACTCGCTGTCTTCATCGTCGTCATCACCACCTGACCCGCTCCGGCAGTCAAACATGGCAATTGGCGGCTTACCCACGTTCCTGAGCAGTCAGCCGCCTCAACCGCCGCCACAGCCAAAGCCCCAACCAAGGGATGTGAGTAAGTAGTCACATGAGCGCCCTGCACTGCGATGCAAGGTGAGCCGAGGAGATCAAGGGGCGGCAAATTTGCAGCCCGGATCGCGGTGCAGACATCGCCAGCTCCTGGGTTCTGGTCCTCCGGGATTTTTAACAAGACAACTCAGAGAAGAAGATGGATGATTTTGGCTGACAATTGTCTTCATCAGCCCACGGCTTGAGACAATGAGGAACGGGCTTCACGGGTCGGGGTGCCGTCTGGGGGGAGCGGGGCTCTACACCGGTCCATACAACCGGAAACAGCTGGGATTTACCTTCAGGCACCTCGAGTGCTGTTGACGTTGGCGTGCAGTAGCGCACGTCACAGGGGTCAGATCTCAAAACGGATACCCGGGTGCAGACAAGGGTTCTGGCACCGCTCAGCTGGGCTGGGCTGGATAAAGTCTCATCTCCATTCAATTGCCAATTGGTAATCAATATCATGTCTACATGCGCGCATCAGTGCTGTCGACCACGACAGGCAACCTCTACCGTGCCCATGCAATCTCCCACGCCCTCCGTTTCAGGCGGAGATAGCCGTACATACAGCCAGCCCAATCAGAAGGATGGCCGTCTAACCTGCTCATCAGGACACGGCTTCCCACACCCTTAGAACCTTCTGTACATCTTTCTAGCTTGTTCGAGGATTGTCACCCACCATCCCACGCGAGCCGTCTGACGTTCGGGACCAAAAGACGCAGGTGTCCCCAGGATATTCCCGGCAAGCCAAGACGTGACTGGTGCTGTCAACTCCCAAGCAGGATTCACTACCGGGGACCGGTGTGAGCCTGCCATTGCCTGCCATCCTGCCCACCCTGCCCATCCTTAGCCGGCCTCTCATCAGGCGGGTTGCCTGGGTTGCCCCATATCAGGCATCAGGCGTTCCTCAGTCATGGGGGGGCAACCACACTGCGACGCAGCATCACCGATGTATGTCCAATATCCGCACCCGAGTCCCCGTGTGAAGTAATCCTACCCTGCGCACACCACTCCCCATCGAAAGAGGTCCTGACCGGGCACCAACCAACACAACACCCCACCAACAGCCCCGCGAGCCCCCTCCAGCCTGCCGGGCACGGGCGGAAAGGGCAGTCCATATTGGACGATCGACGATGTCACCCGCGCGCGGCGGCGCGCGACCAACAACACGCCCCGTCGGGGTGCGACCCCGAGGCGTGCTGCTTGCTGGGTTCTGATTCCCCCGTCAATCACGGGAACCTGCACCCTCCTGTGGTAACCCACCAGCGCTCCAACCAGGCCAGCCAGCCCTGTCGTGGGTACCGTACCCATCTTACCACAGCGCCGGGCGAAACGTGGCATCTGGGGTGGGAGAAAAAACCCACGGAATTCGCCGGATCCCAGAAGGGGGCATGCGCAGCCCGGGGATGGGTCGAGGGGGGAAAAGGCGCGGGTTTTATCGTTGTGCTCCCACGCCGTGCGACCAGGCCCGCCTGGCACGGCAGGGACAGCAGCAGCAGCAGCAGGAGGAGCCGGTGTGGCTGGCCCGGTTGTGGGCCGAGCCTGGCAGCAGCAGCTGCGAAGCCGGGCGGCCCTGAGGGGGGGCGTCAGGAGGAGGAGTGTGGTGGTGGTGGTGGTGGTGGTGCTGTTGGTGCTGGTGCTGGAGTTTGTGCATGTGTTGTTGGTGGCGGCGGCGTGGGCTTGTCGATGCCGACGGTAGCCCCCCCTCGTCATGGCCTGCGGTTCCGCTTGCGGCTGAGGCTGCGTCTGCGTCTGCATCTGCGGCTGCGTCTGCACATGCATGTCCTCCTGTCCCTCGTCCTCCTGGTTTTGCTTTTTCGCATGCACCTCGGGCGGTGCCGTCGTCCCTGCTGCTGCTGCTGCTGCTGCTGCTTCTCCTTCTGCCCCAGGTCCCTCGGTATTGAATCGGCAGCGGGTCGCTCACTGTGCCGAAGTAGGCGGCCCTGGCCAGCTCTGGGTTGTACCCCGGCGAGGGCAGGTCGGCCAAGGGGCTCGCGGGCCCGACTTGTGCGGCCTGGTTGTCCGGGCTCTTCGGCTCATCGGTGCTGGCGGGGTATTTGTATCTCTCGCCGTCCACAACACTGTTGTTGTTGTTGCAGGTGAAATAGTCCTCCTCTTCGGCCTTATCGTCGGACAAAAGCACCTCCATGCTGGAGATGATTTGGTCCATGCGGGTCTTGTGCCCGTCTTCGTCGTCATCTTCCTCCTCTTCGGGAGGGGTTTGGACCGGGCTGCCCCCGTGCTCACTCACGTCGGTGTCAGAGCTAGTGCTCGCGGCGGAGGTCTCGGATTCGACGCTCGTGACAGCCGCAGCCTCGGCGGCGGCGGCGGCGATCGACCCCGGGGCCGCCTCCGGGACGGCGATGCCCTGGGGCCACTCCACGATGTACTTGCTGAAGAGGAGGCCAAACAGCCGGCGGCAGAATTCCTCGCGGAAGGGCGCGGGGATACCGGCCAGCGCCTGCTCGTAGCCTCGCGCGTACTCCTCGATGGGCGCCGTGTTGACAAGTGTCTCAAGCATTTGCTGGGAGAAGTGGTCGAGGACGAAATAGTCGACAAGGTCGTCTATTCTGTCTGCTCCTTCGCTGGCGACGTCACCCTCGTCGACGAGTGTCCTGTTGCCTGCGTTCCTGCTGTCAGCGATATTGATAGGGGTGAAGCCGATCGGTGCCGAGTATGAAGGCGAAAGTGGTGTTGTCGTGGTCGTTGCTCGTCCCAGGAGGCTGACGAGGCTGTGTCGGAGGCGGTCTGCTGCGTTCACCCGCACCGTCACGTGGATGTACCACATGTACGAGGCTATCTTGGCCTCGTTGATCCTGCCACCGCAGTCCGTATAGTTGGCCAGGTACGTCGGGGTCTGGTCCCCGGGGGTAGATTGGGTTGAAGAGTCAGGCATAGTGTCTGCTATTCCTATTTTCCAGTCAAGGTATGATTGAAGTTGGCGTTATTTTCTGTCTGGTTGCACATGTGAAAGGAATTAAGTTGGTGGAATGAGATGCCAGGTTGGCGCACTTTTATACATCTGCGAAAAGGTCGTCCGTCTCTGCTGAAGCTTGATTCTTTGTGACGATAGAGTTTTGGTGTGATGCCACTCTGCAAGTGAGTTCATCTGTTACTGGTACCCGAACAAGCAGCTCAACACGCTTCCGCATGACTGACTGACAGGCTCAACGACGTCACAAACTTGGAACGGTGAGTGTGGATGGCAAACTGACACAAAACGTCACCACAAAGTAACCAGCTGATTATGGCCAAGCGTCGTTCCAAAATACAATCATATTTGTTTGTGTAAGAGGCTGTCTAAGAAGTGAAATATCCCTTTTCACGCTCTCTCCTGAATTGGCCGTCCTGTCTGTCTGTTGTCGCATGCTATTTCGTGCCGCACTTGCACAACACACTGATTCCCGCCCATGCCGCCCACAGCCTTTGTCGACAGGGACAGGAGAACCACAGCTACAGCCTCACAGAGAGCTCAACCGTCCACTGGCACATCCCACCAGCCACACCTCACTTAGTTGGGCAGCGACGCCTCACCAGGGATGATGGTCCCGTTCTCGATGGCAGCCTTGTGGCCCCTCGCGACCATGCCGTAGGCAGGCATGTACTTGTCAAGGTAGGGGAACAGCTCGGCGGCGCCGGGCGTGTTGCGCCAGTCGCGCATGAGGTCGCAGACGATGGAGAAGAGCGAGACGACCTGGACGCCCGCGCGCGCCATCCTGTCGTTGGATATGTCGCGGATCAGCGGGGTCGTGGTGCCCGAGGCCTCGACGTTGGCCCACACCGAGTAGCCTTCCTCACGCAGCGAGAGGGCCAGGAAGGTCGTGCCTTTGCGGGGGGGGGGGGGTTGCCCTGTTAGTCACTCGTGGGTTCTCTCGAGAAGAAGCAGATGGCAGGAGGTTTTGACTCACAGACGTCGGTGACGATACCGCCCATGATGATCTGCGACTTGTTGGTCGCCCTGATGGCGTCGCGGAACTCGGCGTTGTCCCAGGCGTTGACCTCGCCCTGGCGCTGGATAAGAGGCGCGTCGGGGTACATGTCCAGCATTTCTTGGGGCAGAGGGCCGTTGGGTCCTGTTCTTGCTTGTTAGTCGATCGACATTCACGAAGTCGGCCAGTCGGATGCTTTGGGGGTCGGACCTTGCTGAGCCGAGGTGGTCATCACGACGGGGATATCAAAGATCTGACCCAGGGCCGCGTGCGCCATCATCGAGTCTCTGTACAGGGTGGCGTCAAAGTCCCGGGCGAGATTGTAGAGACCCTCCTGGAGATCGAGAATCAAGAGCAGCTGTCCCTTGCGTTAGCTGGCGCGCCACCACAGGATGATGCTGTGTGTGGGTGCTCAATTTACGTACAGAATCATTCTTGTCGATCCGCTCGAAAGGGAAGGCTGCTTCGTGTCAGCTCATGAAACAAGTTGCCCATGGATATGAAGCTACTCACAGTCCCCAAGTGCCATACCCGCCAGGGCAAAAGCCGGCAAGAGAGACGTCGTAGACAGCTTCATATTGAGTTCTTGATGGTACTTGTTGATAAAGCGTGATATTTATCGAAGGACAAGGCCGAAGACTTTGAGACGAGATGAAGAGATGAACCATTGCACAAAAGAGTCCAGCACCTGGCCGTCCTTTATATCTTCATCTGAACTCGCCAAGGAGACTAAGAGGCACCCCAGGTGCCCTATATTCCCCAGAAGAGGCGCGTGGATAGGGGAGCGGTCTGAAATTTCTCATCATCACCAAGTCTTGACCAATGTGTTACACTGGCATCTGGTGGGCACTGCACCTAGGGATGCGTGTATACACGGCACGTCAAGGCTGTCCCTGAGTAAGCCAATAGATCGTTATCTAGATCAATCTCGACTGCACGATCCTTAGACCCCACCGGACAAACCAAAGGACGCTACCATTTGGAATTGTAGCTGCTGCTTTGGTAAACAGGATTCTTCCAGTGATATTGTCGTATCCACCGCTTTGATGTCCGGAGTGGCTGCAGCTTTAGGCTTGGTGTTGACTTGGCGCGGAAGGGGCTGGGGTTTCCGCTGGAGCGGGTTCTGGCTGGGGTATGTGAGGACTGCCATGACTAAGGCCTCATGTTCTCTTGGAGGGGATTTTGCTCGTTGTGTCAGCGTCTTGTCAGAAACGCCTAATGGTTTATCATGAATATTCTGCAAGATCCGCAATGATCGTGTGTAACGAACGATTGTGGTGGTTGACTCGATGAGCGTCCCAAGGTTGTGGATTTACTTCCGTAAATCCGTCCTGTTTTACATCAGCAACAAGGTGATGTCTGGTAAGCATTTTGTCAGTCTTTGGAATTTGCGGAGTAACAGGGCTGCTGGAGTGGGTTCCCAAGGACTGCTGACGGCAGGTGACAGAGTTACATCGTCCCGTTCTATGGGCCTCGATGGCGTTTTCGTAGCGCCGGCGTTGCTGCAGGGTGCTCAGTAATCAGGTTGCCGTTCTTAGCGTTCGTGCGGTCCATCTTCATATCATAAAATTCGTGGCTCAATTATATACAGTTGGAATACCAGGTGCGCCCGAGAGCGAGAGCGATCCCTGCGTCATTTTCAACGAGATAGGTGCGTCGGATTCCCCATTATTCGTCCCGCAAATAGAGATAGTGCCGCCTGAGAAACCAATGTACATCAGGCCGGCACCCTCCGCCCTATTCCCGGAGAAGTACCTAGGCCCGGAGCTGTTGTCCCCAATCTGGACGACTATGCCGTCGTTCGTGGTATAGGAGAAGCCGTAGTTGCCCTCCTCGATATCCAGGCCCGTCGTCGGGAAGCACGACATGCCGCCCGCGGCAACCTTGTCGTCCAGCTTGAAGACCTCCTTGCCATCCGGCGCCGCGATGGCCTTGGATGGCTCCTTGGTGATGGCGAATTTGACCGGCAGCGACCCAGATCCGGTGTTCTTCGCGCAGATACTGAGCCCTGAGCCGGCGTCGGCATAGAAAGTGCCTGTCCAGGAGCCCATCGACTGGTGGTAGCCCTCGTTCGTGGAGCCCGTCTCGATGCTCACCAGCAGGTTTTCGTCGACGTCGAACGAGAAGCCATACGTTGTTCCGGCCGTGGCGGTGAAGCCTTCTGTCCGGAAGCAGGACTCGGTCCCGGCGGCCACCTCATCGTTCAGAGAAAACAGCTCCTTAGGCGCAGGTGCGCTCGTCTTGGCGGGGGGTGGGCTAGATGTCGTCGCTGGCCGCGGAGGAGCCGAAGTCGAGGTGGGTGCTTTGGTCGTTGTTGATGAGACGCCGTTGAACACGACTTGGCCTCCGTCGGGCACACGCTGGTAGGCCATGTCTATGAGGAGCTTCTTCATGTTCTCTGCCACCTTGCCCGTCTGGTACAGCTCTGGATGCTCTCCCAGGGCAAGCAGGTAGGCTGCGAGGCCAGCTACTGCTGGTGCGGCTGTGCATAGATATGTCAGTGATTGTGATGGGCGTGATGTACGCTGTTGCATTCTGGACGACGTGACTGCTTACCAAAGGATGTGCCATTCTGTTTCTGTGTGTTAGAAGAGAAGGAGTTGGCAGCACATTGGACCTGTTGGCCCGGCGCCATGACATGAACCAAAGGTCCGCCCTGGGAAAAGGATGCATTCTTGCCCGTGTTGTCAACAGCGCCGACATTAATGATTGGCACCCCAGAGGCGGCTATCAACGCCGGGTAGGCGTCGACGTCAGCAGCAGACGCTTTTCCGTCCTGTGATACCGGTAGGGGGTCAGTTTTTTGCTCCCTGCATTGAGCAATTATCCAAATATGGAATGGATGATGCTTACGGCGACCTCTTCCCGATCGTCATTTCCGGATGCCGTTATGAAGATAACATCTTCCTTGATCATCTCGTTGACGTAGTACTCGAGCATCTTCTGCGTGAATTTGCCTGGGCCCGCAACTAAACTGTATGTTAGCGGGTGGTCGACAGACAGCTTTGGACATTGTAGTACGTACTGGAGCGTGAAAAGTTGACAACTGCCTTGCCCTGCAGCTTCTTCTATCTCACATCCGCGAGGATCTTATTTAAGGCGTCGAGTGTCTCGTCGATGTTGATCGAAGCCTTCGCAACCACAAGATTGACCTGCTTAGCAACTCCATACTTTGGTCCGTTAACTTTGGAGCCAGCACAGCTACCATCACCGTCCGAGCCAAGGTCCTCCTCGACTGCCTTGTCCGCCTGTGCGCCTCCGAAAATCCATCGTGGCTTCTTGGCCATGCCGGTGTACTCCTGAATATGCCATTTCGTCAATGAGTATTCCAACAACGAAGAATATGAGTACTATGTGCTCACGCTATTCTTGGTATAGTAGCCACTGTCCAAGACATAGACTGTGATATTTGTGCCGGCGCTGTCATCATAAGTGTAGCTCTTGAGTGCCGCGAGGTCCACCAGAGGAGGCTGGGAGATCATAACAAGCTCAGTCGGGGCATTGTCCTGCTTCACTATAGCACGCTTCTTGATCCTGACGAGTTTGTCTAGCGACTCTATCCACCACTTCTCATGGACGTCTTCGTCCCGCTTGCTGTTGGGGACCGGCACCGATTCGCCGGCGTTGTCATCAAGCGGCACAATTGGCTCTACGCCACCGACCTGCAGTGTCTGTGAGTATCAAAGAATGGTGCGCATGCTCTGAAAGCATTTCTACTTACCAGTGAGTCCGCGGATAGAGTTACATTCTGCGCCGCCGTGATTTTGGCGCTCACGAATAACTGGACCGTGTCGGCCGTCTCCCGGTAATTTCCCTTTCCAAGCTCCTTGTCGATGAGCGCGATGAACTTCGTCTTCTCCTGGCTTGTAGCTCCGTCCTTGGGGAAAATGAGGCAGGGCGTGGGCGGCCCGGTCGGCGCCCCGGTCGGCGCCGAGGTAGTAGTCTCCAGAGTTGTGGGCACCGTGCTGGTCGGTGGCACCGAGCTCAGGGGCTGGCTCGTCGGTTCCGGTTTATCAGGGTTGTCCGGACTGTCACCCGAGGAGGACCCGGCCGTCATGGTCGTGCCAGCCGCCACTGACACCGGCGCTGCCAACGAGCCGGCGATGCTGAAGAAGCCGCCTTCGACTCCTCCCACCACCACCACGCCGGCGGCGACGACGATCGTGTCACCATTGCTGACTGTTGTTGTTGCTGCCGGAGCACTAGACGTCGCTGTTGAGGAGGGGGGAGCGCTGGTTATAGTGGGTGGGACTGTTGTTGGCGGAGCAGAAGATCCGCCGCGAGAGGTGGGAATATTTGAAGGAGGGATTATTATGGGAGGGAGAGGAGGGCGACTGGAAGATGATATCAATCCGCCCGTTGAATTGCCATATGACTGGCCTGTGGAATTGTCTCGTCTGATGAGACGAGCAGCATCGTAGTAGGGTAACCCTGGATGTGCGCTCACCGGGAAGGAAAGAAGGCCCAGGCCGAGCAATAAGTAATGTTGAACACTGAACTTCATTTTCGATCAACGAGAGTAGATAACAGTAAAGAAAAGAATATGAGGCGCATGACGCCACTTGAGCAGGCAATGCAGAGGAAGGTTGGCAAAGAGGGGAATCAGAAAGCTCACTCCATGGCTGCAAATGTAGCAATCTATATCAAAGTCGGGATCACCAACATTGAAGCACGAGATGCACGATCCTTGGCTTATTTGAACATGCGTATTGTGGCACGGCAACCTTGGAAGCCGTCATAGAGACGAGCCTTATCAACAAGCAACCAGCAGGCTTTGCAATCACATTGAACCCTGCCCAGGTGTCTATTTCTATCATGGATCCCTGCCCAGGTGTCTATTTCTATCATGGCTCCCTGCCCAGGTGGGTGACCAGCCCCGTGGCGCTTGGCGTACTACTCAGTACGGAGTAATGGTTACCCGAGGGAACGCCGTCTGGGGAAAAACGAGAGTTGGCGCCCCCCCTGTTTTATTCGAGCGCACGTGCCACAAGAATTTGGCACAGTTTGGTGGTAGTTTTATGAGAGGGCAGTGTTTTTAGTATGGGGAAAAAAAAAAAAAAAAGAACTGGAAATGCTGGTATTTACACAGCTATTTCAGCGTGGAAGTGGGTGTATTCAGCATTTTTTTGCGCAAAGTCTTGTCGCACGTGCGCTCGAATAAAACAGGAGGGGGTCCAACTCTCATTTCTCTCAGACAGGCGGTTCGGGAAGAGCAGCCTCAAAAACTTGGAATGGCGCATTTAAGCTGCTGTGAAACAAGGCCCTGAACACTTTAATCTGTGGCTGAGCCTTTGACGTGCCTAAGCCTCCAACAACGCCACCGAATATCAATATTGATCTCTCCATTCTGTGTGTACTGTGGACTGGGTTTCGATAGCCTCACTGGCAGTACCACAATTGACGATACAGACATAGTTTCCAAGGTTGGTAATCCAATTGCCAAGCTATCTTTACTGCTGGTATAAGCCCATACTGCGCGACACAAATTCCGTCGACACGGTACATCAACCACACAGCAAAAAAAGGACTAGACTAGACATAGACAGCTTGAAAGAAGCAGCACTCAGATGTGATTTTCCTTGATTGCCGGGTCTCAGAGCAATGCTGTATGAAGTGACCAGGGACGCGTTCGGGACTTCTGTCTACGGATCAAGCACGAAACCACCCGCATAGCACTAACAACCGCCAACTTTTAAGAATCG
The DNA here is from genome assembly GCA_036986855.1 of Diaporthe destruens. NCBI lineage: Eukaryota > Fungi > Ascomycota > Sordariomycetes > Diaporthales > Diaporthaceae > Diaporthe > Diaporthe destruens. Next base: position 1,072,986 of record BTXE01000009.1, on the reverse strand, counting down.
TATATTGATCTTGCCTGTACAACTCGAGTTTCTGGAACTCACCAGTTAAAGAAAGGCGCCGGTCGTTCTCACATATGCTAGCATTTAGGCATTCGTTGCGCTATCCTCGCCTCCGCTTCTTTCTCTGCACATGGCTCGGAGGGCCTTGATAACTTCAGCAACTGAATCAAAGCCCAGAGGAGACAGCACTTCTCCCTTGCGAGCTCTGCCCTCCCTCATGTAAAACTTTCGGATGATTGTTTTGGCTAGAGTCTCGACGTCGCGACCGCTAGCCCATCCAGTCGTATGGCTGAGGCTATCAAAGAGCTCATTGATGACTCTCATTTTCCCGAGACTTACGTCTTTTGCCTTTGGTATGGAGATATTGAGCTTTTCTAACTCATTTCTGAGATGATCAAAGCAAGCACGTGGGGTCATTGGCGAGAAGACAACTTGCTCGGGAAACCTGCTGCGCAGCCCGGGGTTGGTTCGCAACAGCAACTCCATCTCGGCGGTATACCCGGCCAGGATGACGACCATGTTCTTGCTGTAGCGCGGCTGAGTCATTGCGTCGACTAGCTCCCCGATAGCCTCGGTTTGGAATACGGTACCTTCAGCCAATCGATAGGCCTCGTCGATGAAGAGAACTTTGCCGAGGCCAGTCTCCAGAGTGTTGACGACTTTGGGTCCGGTTTGTCCGTGAGCCTCACCGATGAGATCACTGACCGAGCAGGTCACGACTTCTTCCGTGGAAAGCAGGCCCATATCGTAATACAGGCGTCCTACCTTCCGAGCAGTCGACGTCTTGCCGGTGCCCGGGGGGCCCTTGAAAATGAAGGCCCAGGGAATGTGAGGCTTGGGATCAAGGCCATGGAGCCGCATGCCGTCTACCAGGAATTTGTACCCCTCAAACGTCTTGACTATTTTCTTAAACCCGACAAATTCGTCGAACAGGGCAACACGGTTCTTGTCGGCTCTCAGCATCCGGTCCCACTGCGGGTCGATATCGCCAGGTTCCAGAACAACTTCGACAAGGCCCGATTCATGGGAACTGTTCCTGAGCCGCGCATTGGCACGGACTTTTGCCTGGTTGAGTAGGTTCTCGACATCCCCTGCGTTTCCGAACTTCGGGTTGATGCGCATGCGGCCGAGGACCTGTCTTGACACAGCCCTGGCCTCCTCCGTCATCTCGATGTCACATTCGGCGGCTTTCCGATCCATGATCTGGCAGAGGTGATCCTCGCTGTAAGTTTCAAAGTGTAGGGCGGTCTCCTTGGGGAAGCGCCGCTGGAGCCCAGGGTTGCTGTTGTTGAACAGTTGACCCATCTCGTGCTCGTATCCGAGCAGTAGGATGCACCTGTCCTCGGGGTCCGCAGAAACGTTCGCGACAATGGTATCGAGGACAGCGACGCGGAAGATGTCCGTCTTGGTGTGGGCTCCCGCCGATGCGGGATACAACATGTGTGCGTCGTCGATGATAAGCACATTCCCTCGCGCATCGTCCAGGACGCGCTTCGTCTTTTCCTCAGATTGCCCTATGTATGCGCCGATCAGGTGGGATGGATTTCGCAACAGAACCGTGTCGCCGGACACAAGCCCCAGGTCGATCAGCACCTGGCCGTATAATTGAGCAACAGTCGTTTTGCCCACCCCAGGCGGTCCGAGAAAGATCCTGTTGAGGCCGATCTTGAGCGGCTCCTTTCCGACAAGCTGCCGGCGGTAGTTGTTCTGGGCATAGTCGATGATGTCGCCACACTCGGCCTTGACACCTTCGAGTCCAATCATTTTCTGTAGCTTTGCCCAAGAGGTGTTATCGTGACGAACGTTTTTCGGTTGTGGTCCGATGATGTCTTCTGCCGTGAGGAGGGTCTTTTCCTGATCATTGATCATGGACACTTTCCCCAAATCACCACCGGACCACTGAGAATATTCTTGCTGAATTCGTAGAGCCCGACGGCGGCACGCCTTGTCCAATTCTCTCTGTAGGTGATGAACATTCGAGAAGGATTCCGCCGTTCTCTCCCGGGCAACTCGATGCACTAAGACATCGAGGCTCCGATCCTCGTACCCGCCCTCCACTGACAGGCCCTTCTTTTGCATCATGCGGACCAGGATTCGTCTCAGCTCATCTTCATTGTAGTCAGAGATTATCAAAGGTACTGGAAACTCCTGCAGCGCTGTCTCGCTGCTCTCGACAAGCTCGAGAAAAGACTTTTCCCGCGACGACAGAATCAGGACAGATCTCTCCCCAAGCTTCATGAGATCTTTTATCTCATTAGCCTTCCTGGTCTCCTCCATCTCGACTTGTGTCTTGCCGCGACGGGGTGCATTTCGTGTGAATAATCCCATACCATAGGGATCGTCCAATTTGTTGTCTTGTTTCGTTGACCCAGACTTATCGTAGAAGAGAACTGACGGATAGATTGGCATCTCTAGGGGATATGAATAAGAAGCAGCCTCATCCACCCTGGAGCTATCGAAGGATCGCGTTGTCGACCAGTCCCGGTATCTTGTTGTCGAATACACGGGCTTGAGACCCTCCAAGCTCGAAGCTCGGGTAGCAACCTTGGTTTTCACAGCCCCTATTGCGTACAGGAACTGCGCGTAGAGCTTTGCAATGGTCTTCTTGCCTGTTCCGTCTCTGCCCTGGAGAACCAAGTGAAGTCGCAACTCGGGCTGTTTGGCACCGCCGTAGCTGCTTGCTTGGGTCCTGGCCTGGACCCTGGCTTTGACAGCAAGGAAGTGAGCCTTCACCTCTTCCAGGCCAACCATAGTCATGAGTTTGTCGAGGAATTTGTTCTTCTCATTGTTTTCCCGCTTCTGCCTCAGCCATTCGAGCCGTGACGGCGAATCGTCGTCGACATCCTCTGGCTTCATCTTGCTCACAATTGATATTGCCCACGAGGACGCACGGTCGGGCTTCTTGCGAACCTGATGTGGGTCCTCGTAAGCATCATTTGTTGAACTGCTTGACGAAGAGTCACCATCAGAATCATCGTTCGAAGCCTTTTTAACAGGCTCCTTGGGGGCTGGGGTAGCGGCAAGTTCCATCGTGGGTGGCGGTATTGCAAGAGGCCTGTCGAGAGGCGTTGGGGACACAAGTTGTCCAGGAGGAACCTCCTGCTTTTGATCGCCGTCGGCTCCGCTGGAATTTTGTGCTTTGTCTCCATTTTGTTTCGGATCCGTTGAGCGCATCGTGACAGTTTCGAGCTCAGTATGGCTATTGTGCAAGTTTTTGGTCTTGGTTTCTTTGCTGTTTCCAAGCGTTTGCGTGAGATTGTTGCAGTGGCTTTCGGCGCTGTAAAAGAGCGTCGATACGAAACACGTCGCGCGGCCGCCTTGGCCACCTTCGTTTGTGTTTTCTGAGGTTGTAGGCAAACTTGGGGGAGATTTTACCTCGATATTAGCAGATTCATTCTCGTTTGTCAAAGTGCTGTTAGACTTTTGACAGCCAGCTTGCTTCTCTTTATTATCGGACTCCATGTTGAGAGGCACAGTGGAGGAGAAAAGAAAGCAGTTCGGTTATGAAAGAGCGGAGTTCCTCTGGTAGAGCGGAGTGTCATGAGAGAGATTTGTGATAGCGCACCTTGGTTGAATTCTGGATTTGGAAAGTGGGTTGCAGTCAAAATTCCGAAACTTTGGAAAATCTTGCAATCTGCATCGCCCAACTGAGGAAAATGGGTTCCCAGGTTGGTGACATCTGCCGAGATTTGAGGAACGACTTAAAAGGTCACTTGTACTCAAGTGTTCCCATGTTCATTATGCCAGAACCATCAGCATAGCCAAAAGTTAGCACCAGGCTATCTAGGCTCCCAGGTATTTGAGTTGACGAGTCTACCTATGTAGCTTACTCAGTGCCACTCGAAGCGGGGGAGTAGCCCATTTACGCAGTCCTAGTTTCTACAAGGATGTCTTGTGTACCTAGGTAGAGCTTCCCAGTCACAGACAATCTCATTCAAAAGCAGTTTACCGAGGTTCTATCATGGGCATTGCATGTTACCCAATACTGCACCCTAGGGTAGTCTTGGGTGTTGTCCCCTGTGCGAAAGTGAACACCTCAGGCTCAGCATACACACGAACTGAAGACAGAGCCAGCGCTTAAACAACTTGAATTTGATAATTGTTATTTGATATCGTATTTTTTTTTTTTTTTTTTTTGATCGCTGGGTCTTGAGCGCTTACCACTGTATGAAGGCGCCATGCATGTCCTCGGACGTATACGGAATAGAACCGAAACCACCTAAACAAGTTGATTTGTTGCAAGACGATGTATGGGAGTTCTTCGTGTGTCCACTGTTAGGTCATCATTTTGTTGTTGGGCACCCTCTCTTGAAGAATGTCTGGCCTCAAGGCTGACAGTGATCAATTGATAGCATCCGAACTTCATGGATCATGCGGCAAACGGAGGCTGCTATGTTCACTCGTTGCAGACTCCGTTCTTTCTCCCTTATTTTACCATTGTGAGCAGCGGCTCTTCTGTTGAATGACGCCCTTCCTGAATTCTCCGAGACATAAGCTAACTTAACTTCCAGGGCTGTCGAGTGCAATTGTGCGCAGTTTTCTTCCCCCACCCCCAAGTGCCCCACCTGTAATTGAGCGTTTGTGCTCTCAAGTCGGCAGAATGTCTTTCTATCTTTTTTTTGCGGACTTTTGCCAGTCTATTCACTCTTTGGCTTGATAAAATCTCCTTCGGCTCTCTGTGCTAGTATCATCAATGATAGCACCATCACCGAGCCTGGTATGGTAGCATACTTAGAGTAGGCAGCGATGTGATGATAACAAAGTAAATACCCGGCCAAAACTCCATTCTCAGATCGTCTTTGACTGTACGTCGCATGCGGTCGTGTCACCACATGTACGCACCTTCTGGACACCCCATCTGATGCACGTGAGTTTCGCCGTCCAACGTATAACAAGCCCCCGCAGTTCCAAACCCAGACCTAGATCTACCATATCGGCTTGAAGAATCAAGATTTAATGAGCCTGTCAACATCCACCTGAGGTGGCGAGGAAAGAAGCATTGCGACGGTTAAAAAGAGCTGCAAGCGCCTGCTCGGCAATGATAAACTCGAGAAAGCCAAAACTGGTAGGCGACCTTCTCTGTTTCAGGCTATTCCTCCAGCCTACTAACAGCAGCAGCAAAGTACTGTGCGATCGCAAGTGTTTGCATTGTCTCGCCATGTCTTCAGGATCCACGAGCGGGTTTGAAGCCAAGGCCCACGAAGCATCCCATTCCCAGAGCACCACAGCTCTCACCCACACTTCATCAGCACATGAGGGACCAGTCTTCTTAGAAACGAGCCTCGAGCCGATGAAACCCCTGCGCCGTACCAAAAGGGAACGCGATGTCCCCCTGACGAGGCAATCATTCCGTCGACTTCGACGTCAGCCCATCGACCCCTCTTTGGAACAGGTCTCAACCAAGTCCGAGGAAGAGCCTCGTAGCAGAAGGCGGCGGCAACACAGACACAATGTAGAGACGATTCTCATGGAGGTTTTACCGAGAACTGAGGGCGCCGTAAAATTACCAGAGTTCGACGCCGCCGGACCGTACGCTAGATCCGATGATGTCGTCTTGAAGATGTGGCGTGACGAGACAAACTGGTTGATGGAAATTGTGAACAACCCAGAGAAGAAAATTGAGTTTAAAAGCAACGGCTTCCTTCATGGAGATACGAAAGAGGGCTACATGAGTGCCACTAATCTGTCTCAGAGGGTCCTGACTGCTATCGCGATCTGCCTTGTCGACGACGAATGCATCAGAGCGAAGCACTGTGGTCAGCTTTCAAACCGAAAAAAGCTTTCTGACCTCATCGATCATTTAAATAAGAGTCAGCGTACCACAGAGACCATTGCGGGCATGGAAGACCGTGAGGCTCGGCAGCAGGCGTTGCACAGTCAAGCAGCTACTTACAGCTTGGTTAACTACATCTCCGTGGTCCTAATCAGACTAATGACTGGAATACCCCCAGGCTTCTCCTACCGGTACTTCGATGGCATAAGTATACTGATCAGGCGCACTGCCAAGATCAAGTTGTTGTTGCTTGATCTGCAAGCGAATTTTGCGATTTCTGTCAGGGCAGCAAAAGCTGTGCTTTCAAAAATGCCCGAATCATGTGATACTCAGCATCCTGGTGGCGATTTTGACCATGAGGAGAAGTGCGACGAGTACTTGAGAATGATTGAGACCAATGAGAAGGACGGAATCGCATCGTACGACGAGACCCGGGTCACAGTACACTGTATTAAGCAGACCAAGTATCGGTTTCGGTTTAATTCAGCGTTGAGGGACATGGTTATGTCCGTGCGGTTCACCAGTCATCTGGGTCTACCCGCAACGGCTTTTGAAATCTCTGCGATACATCATGGCGCATTTCCTCTCAGCATCCAGGTTCGTAAAACGATCCCCCCTCCCCCCGGGGGGCGTGGGTTGAAACGTATGTTATCCATCATGAGACTTATATCGTACGACGCAGACCGTTATTCACCAAGACAAAGATCTTGAGTACTCGGCTACTTCGGACTTGGATAACTTGCGCACAGCAAATGTCGCATTCCACATTCTCAACGAGATAGTTGTGCGCCTTGGACAGAGCCGCGAGCAGGGGGGATGTACCAGTAGCATAGGAACAAGGCTGGAGTGGAGGCACGACGGCCATGACGGTCAGAAAGTCCACGAATATCTGCGGCTCAACTACATGGATCAAGTCATCACCGTGTTGATTCCTCTCGCAACCACAAAACCAGCGTTCCTGGCTACTTTTACTTACTTCCGGTACGCCATGCAAGTGGCCCCAGTTGGAGCCCGGAATATCCGAGACGGCGTACATGTGGTCGACTACATGGGACTTGGCGCATTCTTTTGTCTGACTACCGACGAGTTTGATGACATGGTGTTCCACGGACTGTTAGGTGATCATGTTATGAGGCGAGTTATTCTCCGTCTTTCACAGGCTGTTCGGGCCGGGTTTTTCGATCAGGGGAGCGCTTTGCTGCTGTTGACCCAGTGGAATAACCAAGTGAAGCTGTTAGAGGAAGCTGAGCAGCTTAAAAGGAGGATTTACAGATGTAATGCTGAAAATAGGCGCATTCGTCAATGGGTTGTTGATGAAAAGTCTGTGATGGTTCCATGCCCGGGATACGTCTGGAGTGTAATAGCTGTGGCCAGCTTGCTCGTGGGCGCCGGGCTGGGTATTGGATTCAGTGTTGGCGAGCGCATCCATGGTGTCGATCCCTCTCATCTGGCAACCTATCTCTGGGTGGTGGCCGCCTTCATCGTCCTGATTGCCAAAAACATGAAGGTGAACGAATGGACCTGGAACGATTTTCTCCGGAGACGTGTTCGTTGCTGCTCGGTGTCCCAGCTGCAATCCATCACCAGTATCGACGGACAGACTATCATTACCAAGTTGTTATACGATGAACGTCGGGGGAGTGTGTTGAACATCCGTGGTCCTTACAACTCGGTGTTCCTCAACAGGGCAAACGAAGGGTTCTCTATCGACGAACCGATCGACTCATCGACGCTTATCAACAGCGGTTTGCTGATGCTCACCGTCGCCACTGCTAGAGGATATGCCTTGGTATGCCTTGACTTTCGAACAGGCACTAACTTGAGTGTCATAGGACACACTCCAGACCCCCAAAAGGAGTATCTGATCTGTGAGCAAATCGATGACTTTGAGTTTGGGGACCAGCTTCGTCTCATTGATGTTGTTGTTTCAGGGCGGCCGGGTAGAGAACGTAAACTTGCATTCTCGAGGTCTAGGGGGCTGAAGTGGAAGAGAGTGTTTGGGATCTACACAGTCGATGGAGCCAAGTTTATTTGAAATTTGCTTTCCAACTTCTGGGTTGCCTTGGCAGTTGCGTGTATTTCTCCATAAGACCATAGTCACCGATGGATCTTATAGCTGTCAGGGTAACCTTGGCGGGGAAAGAAAGAAATCCCGAGACAGTCCGAGTCGTGGTTTCGTCCTCAACCTTCACCCTAATACATTCCGAAGCCGTATGCGGTCCCTTCATACAGTAATTCACTCTCAACGATCCAACGTTGGATAAAGAAAATGCCCATATTAGTTAAGAAAAAGCAAAGTGAATGGGTACCTAGGTATGTGGCCTCAACCCCTTGTCGCACAGACAAGTTGAGAAATAGCGTAACCCTTGGTACAAAGCATGAGGTAGAGTTGAATTTCCATTGCTAGGAGTTCTCTGAAAACCATCGGTCGTTTTCTGCCTTGAAGGAAAGCGAGTCTCAAGTAGACCAACATCACCATCAATACCTCAAGTGCTATCTTCGAGTTCCTCTATTGAGTCGGAACAACAATAAGTGCACTAGAAGAACAAGGCAATATATCTTTCAAGATGAAGACGGTAAGTTTCGCCATGTAGGAAATCTGACGGTGACTACTTTGTTTCTGATACTTAAGTAACTACCTAGGTAGTACTCTAGCCACTTGCATGTCACTGTCTGTGACAAGCGAAATAATGCCCCCCTCCCTGTTTTGTTTGTGTCGTACACGTGCCGCCGTTTGTAATAGCGAAAATGCGCTACATAACAGAAGGCCCGTGTAAACACCGAATATGCCTGTTTAATTAGAGCATTTTTTGCCAAGTTGTTAGAAAAACTACAATTAAAAAAGAATAAAAATAAAAAATAGCAACAATTTCCTTTCTTTCTGCAAAAATTGGGGGCACGTGCACGATGAATAAAACCGTGTTTTGGGGGGGGGGGGACAAAATCACACCGCTTCCAAGTTACAGACAGCTGCTGAGCAACACTGTCACTCATTGCTACGTTCTACACTAAAATAAGAAAACTGGCCAGTTTCCGGGGGTGCGTTCTTATCCTTTGTGGAAAAGATTAACTAGGCTGGTTGCAGTATGTGCATACTAAACATACCTAGGTAGTTGGCAATGTCTTCAGGAGCTATATGTAGATCTCCAAGAACTTTGATCGCAACACAGCGAAGAACGCATGCCTCTGAACTGTGACGCTTTGCACTGGGAGCAAATAGATAGACACGCTCATTCACTGAGCAATCTGGTGAGATTCTCACATCTGTCCTAACGCAACAACGCACACCTTTCCAAACCGGCCAGCACCAGCTACCGCCTCCGGTTCAACATCTCATTCCACTGCTGCGCAAACTCCCTCAGCCCGCCGGCGCCCGACGTGCTCGCGCCGACGACCTCCTTGGGCAGCTTGTGGGCCGAGTACTGCGGCGAGCTGAAGTTGTACGCGGCGGGGTCGTCCTTCTCGACTATCCGCAGCTCAGGCTCGTAGTCCTCCTCCTCCTCCTCCTCCTCGGTCTCCTCCTCGGTCGTCTCCGCCTCATCCCCACCGCCCCCAATGCGGAGCCGCACCACATCCTCCTCGACCCCCGTGCTGCCGCTGCCGCCAGCCACGCCGATCATGGGGTTCGGCACGTGCAGCGCCAGGAGCTCGTCCCAGCCGAACAGGAGGGTGTCGGTCCTGGGCGCCCAGGGGTTGATGTCGATGAGCCGCGCCTTGCCGAGCTTCTTGCCGGGGTCCTCGTTCTCGCCGTCACTGTCGTCGTCACTGAGGCTGTGCACCTCGGGGATGTAGATGTCAAAGACAAAGTTGCCGTCCGGGAAGGTGAAGCGCAGCCGCGAGTCGAACAGGTCCTTTGCGCGCGACACGACGGCGGGGCGCATGCGCAGCAGGAAGTTGTAGTGGTTCAGGTCGCGCTGCGAGATGGCCACCAGGCTGCGCTGCTTGACGAAGCAGCGGAACTCGAGGGCCTGGTGCGGCGTGAAGAAGGCGCGCAGGACCAGGACGGGCTGGAAGCCCAGGCCCGAGGCCGAGGCCGAGGCCGCTGCCGAGCTGCTGCCGTTTGTCGAGGGGGCTATGGTCCCGTCGAAGGCGTGGTCGAGGTCGTGCGTGATGAAGTTTGAGCTCTTCAGCAGGAGGTAGATGTCGTTGGGCGAGGTGCACTTGACCGTGTTCTGGTGCGGCGAGATCCAGGCGGCGTCCCTGGGCGAGGACCAGTTCAGCTTGGGCGCGACCTCGCCGCCCAGCTCCTTGATGGTGTCCTTAATCCTCTGGTGCAGCTCCGGGAACCGCTCGTTCGGGGGCAGGCGTGACGGTGCCGAGTCCTCGTCGTCGTCTGAGTCTGAGTCCTGCCCGGGCTCGTCCACCCGAGGAGGGGCGAAGGCGGTTGATGTGGGCTCCCAGTCATCGTCGTCATCTGCTGCTGCGGAGGGATCATCGCTCGAGAGAATTATGCCGTCTTCGCGTATATACTGGATGAACTCTGGGGGCAGCTTGATGATGCGGGAGCGGATGCATGATGTGCGGTATCTGAGGTTGCATTAGCCGTGAACATGAGTGTGAGACGAAGGCCATGATGGCCAGTGAGATGCCCTTACTTGGGAAACCAGTAATCATAAGAACATTGCAGAATATGATCCCTCGTGACGGGCGGGAAAGCAATGTTTGAGTCTGCAGCCGCAGTGTTTGCTACAGCAGCAGCGGACTGCTCGGGACTGTCGAATGCAGGCATTTCGCAATTTGAGGTCCAAGCAAGACGATCGATCTTGTTTATGACGGGCAGAACGAAGCCAAGCCTGCAGCAAACACCCTCGTTAAGCAACACGCCTGAGATTTAAAAGGAAGAAAAGATTGGGTCTGATCTTGGTATAAGTGAATCCGTAAATCCAAACCGAGAGACAGACAGAACAACAGACCGATGGTGTCGGTATTCAAAGAGATGAGATGTTGACTCACAGTCGAATCCTCTGTGACTCTTTTGGTCGCCTTGAATAAAAGTCGCCGAGGGGTGCAACGGCCAAGCACCCTGCAAAGCGAAAACGTCAGAGACATGCCCCGCCAATTGCCGCTGAAATCCCAGCCCGCCCCAGCATCAAGGCCCCTGGTTGCTCAGCATCTCGCCACACCGCTTTCCTAAAGCACCTTATCGATAAACCCCCGATCTTTGGGGGGATTAACTGACTGGTCCCAAAAGCAAAGCAGAGCAGCTCCAAACCAACATCACCACATCCAACTACATCGACCAGCTCCACACAGTCGTCAGCCACGACCCCATCCACTCCCTGACCCCTTCTCTCCGACTTTAAACAACATCCATCGTACTGTAAAGAGAACACGGGCAATAAAAGACACACGAGACGAGAGAAACAAAAGAGGACCACCAACCCCCGTCCCCCCCAACAAAACACCCAAAAAATGTCCGACAACGTAGGCCTCTCCACCCCACGAGGCAGCGGGACCTCAGGCTACGTCCAGCGAAACCTAGCACACATCCGCCCCCGCGACAGCGGCGCGCCCTACCCACCCCGGGGCGACCCCCTCGACAGCCCCAAGCACAAGCCCCGGCAGCCGGACAGGGGCATCCTCGAGCACGACCGCAAGCGCGCGGTGGAGGTCAAGGTGCTGGAGCTGCGCGACGAGCTCGAGGACGCCGGGGAGCTGGGCGACGACGAGATCGACGAGCGGTGCGACGCGCTGCGCAAGAAGCTGCTGGCCGCCGGTGGTGCAGGGGCTGGTGGCCCGGACAGGAGGAAGGGCGCGCTCAAGATGCACCAGGTGCACGAGATGGCGGACCAGAAGATCCGCGAGAGCGAGAGGCTGCGGAGGGCGCTCAAGATCGGGCGGGATTATGAGGAGGGGTCGCACTGGAAGAGGCAGGAGGAGCGGGCTGCCAAGGCGGCTGAGAGGGCCGAGGGGGATGGGGATGAGAGGGGGAGGGACTCGCGGGATTGAACTCGTGAGCTTGGATGAGGGGAGGAGGTTTGGATAACGAGGCGCTTGTTCGGGTATCTTGTCTTGGTCGGTCTGTTCACGCACGGATGGGACACATTATTGCACGGCGCGGCAAGAGGCGTTTCGGGTGTTGGCATTGCCAAATATCATTCATTGATATCTGAATGCATGGGCTTATGACCTTTCATAATACTGGTATTCCACAATACATATGATTCACTTGAATATTTCATCTGATACAGCAATCGTAAATGCCGCCGCTGCCAGACCTATCTGCTTGCAAGTCAAACTGTGATGCTCCTTACGCCATCTTCGCCCACCCTTAACCCCGGTCTGCGAATACTCCAATCATTCAGTAATCTTTCCCAAAAGGCCGCCCGTCCAAGCTACTCTGTCTCTTCCACAACATACCATGACCTGATTATATGTCTAGTGTAGCGGTAGGCCCTTGAGCCTGGTCTGCAGGATATCCAGCTCCAGCAGCAGCGCCTGCCCGCCCTGGTCGTCGTTGCCCTCCCCATCCTTCTGTATGCCCTCTTCCAGCTTCTTGGCGGCCGCCAGAAGCGGCTCGACGTACCGCGTCTCGACGGCGGCGCCCATGGCCCCGGGGACAACTTCCTTGCACACGTCCGACGAGAACAGGAAATAGGCGAAATTGGCCGCCTGGATCAGGAACGTCGAGTTCTCGGACCAGTAATCGAGCAGCGTCTCCGTGCTGGCCTTCTCAAGCGCTGACACCAGGTTCGGGAAGATGGCGTACTGCAGCTGCTCTATACACTGTGTCGTCGCGAAGACGTTGCCCTGGTGGCTGGCGCTGGCGCTGGAGCCGGTACCAAGCTCCTTGCCCTTTGCAGACGCCTTTTGGGCGCTTATGAGCTCCTCGCGCAGCCATGTCAGGGCGCAGGCCTTGAGCGAGGCAAAGGGCGCATTCTCCAGCAGGTCTTCCAGGATCTTGAGACGGTCCGCGTCGTCGGGGTCGTCGTGCAGGACCAGGCCCGCCAGGGTTACAGCGGCATTGCGCACGTGTATTGACGGGTGGAACACGGCGCAGAGGGTCAGGGCGTGATGGTAGGCCATGAAGTTGGGTTCATCCTTGGCGTCCTTTGCCGCGTCCGCGGCGATGAGCTTGTTTTCCTCGAGCCAGAGGCCGAGGACCAGGATCGCCTCGATCGTCGCAGGGTGCTCGAGGATCTGTGACTGGGGTGTCTCGCCCAGGAAATTCTCGAGCAGTGTCAGGTGGTCGGGGAATAAGCGCATCTCAGGCGTTGGCGCGTCGGCATCGAAGACGGTTGATGAGAAGACCCAGTAGGCCATCAGACATATCATGCCGCCGGTTGAGAGGTCAATGTCTGTTGCATTGGATGCCTCTTCTATGTTTGTCAGAGGTGTCCTGTTGACTGGTTCGTTGCAGATGTCGTGAACGATAGACCTGGGGCATTTGGCCAGGCCAAGATCTCGTGTGAGTGCCTGTGATGGAGTGTGAGTGAGACGCTGCGAGACAGGGGCTGCGAAGGGTGATTGAGACAGCACGAACCACCAACTTGCCAACCATGGCATCCCTATTTGATAGCTCCTGGTCCTCCCTAAAGGCCTGCGTTGCTGTTTTCCTACCAGGGACTATCTTGTCTGGGCTGTAGAACTCCAGCAGCCTCCTCGACCAGGACATGTCGTTGGCGCCAACATATGACTCGAGTACACAACTTGTGAAGGACAGCAACAGCCGTCTCTGGATCTCGTCCTCATCAGACGAGTCTCCCTCATTGTCAGCCTCAGGGTCGGGGGCATTCTTGGAGGCGTCACCGTCGTGATCCGGGTTGGCAACGTTGACGCTGGACTTCCTCTGAGGCAGGGGTGGGCGTGCCCTCTGGCCGGACAGTGAGTGGACCAGGTTGAGTACGGAGGCTGTCTGCTCCTGGTTGGGCTGGTAGGTCTTGTAGATGGTGAGCAGGCTGGAGGCCAGGAACCGCGAGGGATACTTGGTCTTGATGCGCTTATGCAGGATGGCGAGCATGCCCAGCAGGGTGATGAACTGGCGGTTTGCCTCTTGGGTTGAGATGGGCTGATGCTTCCCTTTGGCCTCCTCGCCGTCGTCCAGGGTCAGGTCCTCGGGGATGTCCTTCTCTGCGGGCACCTGAAGGGCATCGAGGACCTCAAGGACCTTGATAATACACTCGCGGGGGTTGCCGAGACGAGCGACGGTCTCGAGGACCTGCTCTGACCCCTGCACGGGGACAAGCTTGTCGACAAGGTCCCATCCTATCTCGGAGGTGAGGCTTGCATCTTGCAGGATCTCGTCGAGGGTGGGCAGGATTTCTGGCGAGAGGAACTGCTCGATGAGAGTGAGATAGGTGAAATTGTCTGTGGCCGGGGGCTTGGACTCCTTGAGCGCCTGGACGGCCTTTGCAGTGTCTCCCATGGCGAGCAGAGTCGGAGTTGGAAATGTGCAGTCAGATCGACAGATACACAGCAGATCAGAGCAGGGCTGGGCTGAAGATGAGATGCCAGATGGGCAGGTACCGTTGCAGTGGGCGTTGAGGGGGGATTCGATCAGACGAGATGGGATGAGATGCCTGTTGTTAGCTGCTACACACAGTCGATGCTAGGTTCTTGGCTCTGCTGGGCTGGCCTGGGCTGGTCTGGTCTGGAGGATAACCCAAGCGCCAGTGCAGATGACAACCCCGCAGTGAGCTGGACCAAACTGGACCTTGAACTGAGGGACGTTCTTTGGCGGGGCAGGCACTGGTAGAGAGGAAGGTGTGGGTGCGTATTACAGCACAGGTGGGACCTGGTTGATCCCCCTATGACGCCATACCCAGCTCAGAAAGGGCCTGTCTGGCTGGGTGGGTGGCCAAGGCGGTTTCCACTTGAAACATTAAAGCTGACACACGTCAACACCAGCTGTGCTGTATGCCACCAACGAGCCGACTCTAGGCGCTGCCTCATCCAAGATGATATTCCCTGTCATACGCTGCTAGACGCCGTCAAACGCCCCTTCCAAACTGAAAAGACTAAGACCAAGACCAATCAAGACAGCAGACAGCAGACAGCAGACAGCAGACAGCAAACACCCAGACGCCTTTTCAGCCAGCCCACAGCCCACAGAGACTACAGCTCATCCTCGTCATACTCAGCCTCGCCCCCGTCAACCGGCCGCATGGGCCCCCAGCTCATCCTCTTGCTGGTCCTCAGCATCCAGCTCCAGTGCGCCCACGGGTTTTCAACCAGCTTTGTCATCTCCTGGACGTCCCTGTCCATCGGCCCCGTGCTGGCGAGCCCCGTCTCGATGGCCAGCCGGGCGTTCCGCACCGCATGCCACGGCTCGCCCACCCCGTTCCACTCGATCGCCGCGAATGTGTACGCCTCGTAGATGCTGCCGCTGAGCCGCTCCTGCTCGTACAGGCTCACCATCAGTTCCGCCATCGCCGGCGTCGCCGACGACCCGGGGGTGTAGTCCTCCAGCTGCTTGCGGATCCGCTTGATCTGCCGGATGCGCTCGTCCGACGCCGCCACCAGCTCCTTGCGCTGCGTGCACGCCGAGCACCCGCACTTGAACCCCCACACGTACGAGAGCTTCTCCTGTCGCTTGGCCTGCGTGCGGATCGGGCTGTTCGGGAGGGGAGGTCACTCGTTAGCGTCGTGGCCATATCAACATGGGCATTCTTGTGAGGTGCTAATTGATATGGTGGGACAGACTTACTCCATATATGTGAGACTAATCTCCTCCCCGATCTGGATGGGCCGCGTGGCGTGGATGTGCTGCGCCAGTGTCTCCGGGTCGAACCAATAGTCTGCATTCGGCCGGCAGTCGTGGTTGAACCGGGAGACTGTTTCCTCTGGTTAGACACGGCACCAAAAAAAATGCGAAGGGCTTGAAGGGCCTTGGTGGACTTGACCGACTTTCTGGAAACACCACGTAGAGCCCGTTGGTGTTGTCATCCTCCACCTCGACGTCAAACGCGTTGGTGCGCAGGATCTTGTCCACCTTCTCGACGTACCCGCTCGCGCCGTCGTGCGTCGACAGGTTCAGGAACCGCCCGCGGAGCTCCGACGGCAGGTAGTCGATCGCCTCGGCCTGCAGGCGGTGCATGTCGGCCACGGGCAGCTCGTCGAACATTGCGTAGTCGATGATGATGGCCGGCGTGAACGTCATGATGTGGTCGCCGCGCTGGAACGGCTGCGTCGCCACCACGCCCATGTCCTTGCCCGGGACGTGCACCATCTTGAACTTGGCGACCTCGGGGTCCTCGTCGCGGTTCTCGTGCGCCAGGACCTCTGGGTTGGTGAACCCGGGCAGGTTCGCGATGTAGTCGGCGCGGTCGGGGCTCGTGAGCACCGCTATGCCCCTGCCGTTGGCAAAGGTCGAGCTCACGAAGATGCAGTACTCTGCCGTGCCGTTGGCCGTGCATGAGGACGCCCTCGTCCATGCCCGGTTCGACGGGCTGTGGCTGTCCCCGGGAAGGTATTTGGTAATGAGCGTGTCATTGGAGCACACCGGGGTCGAAAGCAATGGGAAGGAACGCGATAATGGGGAGTGACAAAGGCCGGCTCTGTTGATGGTCGACACCTCATGGGCGAGCGCCACAGGCGCTACGCATAGCGCGAGCCAGCTGAGCAGCAGAGTCATGATGCTGTCGAGTATTCGCGGCTGACGGTGCAGAGGCGATATGTACAAGAAGAAAATTACAGGTGAGACAGCACTTTATTCGGAGCTCACGAAGAAGAGAAAATGGAGTTGCAGTCCACCAGACAGGAAGCAGTCATGGCCTCGTGGGATATCACGGACAGACGCAAACAGGATTCAAGACCGAGGGGACCGAAGAGAACCTTGGCAGAATTAGCAGAACCTTCCTCACTTCTCCTCCACGCAGCTACCCTGCGTTGCGACCCCAATGCCCGAATGAGACGAATGAACTCCCGCTTGGATGTTTCATCAACGAATGCGGAGGAACGATAAGATGCTTGAAACAGCCGGATAAGGACCCTGGGCATCCAGCCAGCGATCTCAAACACACATCAGCCGCAGCATCCCAACGGAGGCTGCGGAGCAGGCCAAGTGGGGGTGGGGACAGGGCCCGGTTAATAGACTTAGACGACCACTGCAGCCAGCCTCAATTATTATTAGACCTGTCCATGCTCAGGTTCGGGCCCAGCCCCTTGGGGCAGTGGTGCTGGCCTCGACCATTCGACCCCGGTAATCGGATCTGTCTTTGACTGGCGGCCCTTGGCGAGGAGCGGCGCTAGTGTCAAGTTCGTTACAGAACTACAACTTTAGGCGGAACCCCAGACAGGAGAAGAGTAACGTGGGCTTAGGGGGCCGGGTACTTTGAGAGGAAAAGAGGAAAAAGCTTTGGGCCGGGAGGGGAATCCGGGGCTTTCCCACCTATTCCTTTGTATACACGGTCCCAAGCCGGCGATATTACCCTTAAGCCGGCGACATGAGGAGTTTCGACTGCCAAGCTTGGTCTATACCCGATTCGGGTGGTGTGGCTGCTCGAAGCAGGGAGGCCCTGGTGACCAGAGGGGTTTCTGGTGGTAGAGGATATAAGAGAACGTAACACGCGGGAGGTCGGGCACTTCTTGACATGTCTTGGCGTTGGGGAATAGGGGAGCCGAGCTCGAGCTGACGGCCAGTCAGCGCAAGGGCTGCAGTCAATACACAATTTTTTGTTCTACGTAATTCCAGAGATACAAATTGTTCACTCCTGCGCACCATCCATCTGTTTGACTAGATCCGCTTGTCTCCAGCCAAGTCGCTCTAGGCTAATAACAGCTTTGCGGCAGCGTTCTCGGAAGCCGGGCTTTCAGGAGTATAACTAACCCCCTGCTTGGCCGAAGTTGGTCAGGTGTTGACCATCCCTGGAGCTTTTGGCGCCAAACTATCCTTGAGCTCCTGACACAGAGCTGTCATCTGATCTGAACGTGGAAATGCAGAGCTGCTCAGAAACAGACAAGTGATGTATGTACCCGGAGACACTCCACATCCACGCAAAGACTATGAGGCCCGGGTGCCATCCGCTTACCGAGATGGTGGAAGAGCTGGCAAGGCAAATGCACACCTTTGGTCTCCCACCGTCCTGGCCAAGGGCAAAACGAAGGGGTTTTACAAGAAGTCGGGTTCGCTTCGCTAAAATCCATACTACGACCCTTCACAAGCTCCGGGGAGTACAAATTTTAGCCTACTTCTTGATTTATTTATTAGGCTATAAGAAATTAATATTACTATCATAAAGTAAATTAAGGATAAATATAATAAAAGAGAACTTAAATATATTATTAAAAGACCGGCTTTAAAACATAGTTTACCTTATTTAAACAAATTATTAAGTGTAACATAAGAATATATAAAGTTATGTTAAAATCTAGGAGGGGGACCCTCTAGGAACCTTTATTATAAGTATTTAAAGTTAAATAAGTTAAAGTTTTTATTAATAAGAACTAATTAATTCTTATATAAGAATTAAACCCTCTTATAAACACTAGTAAATTTAATTAATTTATACTTTAGAATCCACCCCACTTAAAAAACTAATTAATCCTTACATAAAAACATATTATACCGGTTTACCTAAGTAAAGTAAGTTACGCTCCAGAGTATCCTCACACAGCTTAGGCACTCTTTTGCTGTGCTTAATTAGAGTACGAAGAACGGAGCTGCGCCCCGTTACCGTAGACATCAGGATCGACACAGCGTCCTAGGGCGGGGCTGCATCTGGACCTCTCGGGCGAGAAACAATATAATTTCGAATGAAACCCTTGTGGACGGTATTCTTAGGCATATCAAAAGACCGATAATTCGGATAAGTATTTGTCGGGGACAATGCATGAGCGGCTGGAGAAGAGTCGCTCACACAACTGCCCTCTTATCAGCCTGAAGTTCTCCATCTGATATCAAAACCAGGTGTGTAGACCTCCTCAAGGTGTCTATCGAAGGGGCGAGAGATGTAGGGCAGTACTAGCCATTCAAATTACACCAAGTACAAAATGATTTTTTCAGAAGCGGTGAAGTCATCTTACCATTGAAGCTTCCTGCTTTTGTCACCTGGCAAGGGTGATTAATGTAAGATGTCGCCCTTTGATGGTGGGCATACAGGGCTCTTCTTGGACATCTCCAAAGGACCTGCAGTGTAAAATGTGACTGTTCGGTGTCCAAGGTGCAGCTTATGTTGTCCCGAGCATCCTGCCCAGAGTATTGGGTCGGCAATCAGCCGGAATGACACCCTTCTTTCAATAGAACGGGTTCTGATGTCAGATGAGGTCAGCTTACATGGGGTATGTACAGAGCCTTCAACATGAGCCCACTTCATTCTCTGAAGCGCGATCTCATACCAATATAGAGGCGGTGGTACCCTTTAGTAAGAAAGGGAACAAAAACAGCAGCCCTGAAACTTGAGGCCTCTGCTTAGTGGAGGAACTTGAGGAACACAAGCATCTAGGTACAAGGAATATACACCCGAGAGAAAGCCAGACACGTATACAGCCAAGCCAGTCTAGAGATGAAACTCGGTCCAGTCTCAAAGACAGGAAAGACTATTATTGTCTGCAAGGGCGGCGGCAAAGTCGGGCATACGCTTCCTGAAGATATTGAGCCGCAGCAGCACCTTTCATGGGCCTAATGACCCCATCATGACTGCTTATGTCGGGCAACCAGTCTAGGCACCTCTCAGAATACTAAACTTTAGAAGATTCTATTGGTCACTTACGAAGATAGGTAACCCTGAATGAGGCTCTCATCATACTTTGTGAGTCATCACGCTTGTCCCATCAAGCTCTCGTCATCATACGTCACATCGTTATCCCAAGTCCCTCTAGCATATGTTCTCCGAGCAGTATCCATGTAAGAAACTACCTAGGTAGTAGTATAGACCGCAGGGGGGGTGCAGGTTTTCTTATTAATAAGACCTTATTAATAAGATGTTATTAATAAGACCCCTGGACACCTACCTAGACTAGCCCTATAGCCCTTCTATAGAACCTTCTATAATTAAAAATATATAAATAATAACACTTTCTTTTTTATACCCCCTTTAATTATATTAAATAATAACTATAAATTAAGATTTATTAACTATTTAAATACCTTCATTTTAAATATTTTAACGATATTAATTTTAATAATTTTAATTAAAAATTAATTAATTTATAAACGTTATAACTAACTAATTAATTTATTTATTTATAACTACGTTTATAATTAAGCCGCTTTTACATTTATTAAAACTATTAAAACTACTATAATTAAATTAAAAAAAACACTTTAACTAACCTAATCTTTTTCTCTCATATTATAATAATATATAAGGCCCGCTTAATAACTTTTATTACTTATAATTAAAAACTAAAGGGTAACCGCTACGCTACACCTTAAATTCTTATTAAGTACAGCTTTTAAATATTAATAAATAAATAAAATAACTTTTTTAAAACTAGGTATATTAAATATAATACCTATTATATTAATAATTAAAATAATTATTAAATTTTTTTATATTAAAAAACCTACTCTTTTTATTATATTATTATTTAAAATAATTTTTTTATAAAAATTATTATTTTTAAAAATTAAATTATAAAACTTTTAAATTAAATTATTTTAATTAATAAACTTTATTAAAAAAACTAAATATTTTAATAATAAATTAATACTTTTAAATAATAAAATATTATTTTAAAAAATTAAAAATATACTTTTAAAAATAATTATAATATTTTTTAAAAATAAATTAAAAAATATACTTTAATTAAAACTACTTTATATATTACTATTAGCTTTCTTACTATTAAATAATAACTATAAAACTTTTACTAATAATTAAATTTTTAAAATTATAAGAAATATAATAAAGTTTTTTTTATTATAACCTTTTTTATTAAATTATATATATTTAAATATTTATAACTACTAATATACGTTAATACTACTACTATTCTTTTTTTTTTAACTTTTTTAAATATTAAAAATAAAAATATGTCTCCTTTTTTATATACTTATTAATATTTTTTTAAACTTATTAAATCTTTTAAACTTTTTAATTAAACTAAGTTTTATATTAATTAAATAATAAATACTAATTAAATAATAAATATATTAATTTTATAATTTTATAATAATTTTTTAAAATATATTATTTATATATTTTAAAAAAAATTATATAAAATTAAAATATAAAAATATTTTTAATAATTAATTAAATTATTAAATTAATTTCTATTAAAATAATTAAATAAATAATTAATTAAATAATATAAAAAATAATAACTTTTATAACTTTAATTATTTAAATAATAATAATTTATATAAGTTAATAAATAGTTAATAACTACCTATTAACTAATAAAAATTATATAGTAAGTAATTAAAAATTAGTAAATTAAGCTTAATTTTATTTATTAAAAGAATTTAAATTAAAGCGATTTATAAGTATTAATTTAAAGTATTTTAAAGCATTTAAAATAAGTTTAAAATAAATAAATTATAAATATATATTTAATTAATAATTTTAATTTATTTAATTTAAATTAATTAATAATAATTTAATTAAAAAAACTAATTAATAATAAGAATATTACTATTTTTTTAACGTACAGTACTTAATATAAACTATAAAAGGGGTATAAGTTTCATTATTAATAAAACTTTATTAATAAAACATTATTAATAAAACCCTTAAGTACTTATTTAAACTAGCCCTATAGCCTTTCTATAAAACCTTTTATAATTAAAAATATATAAATAATAACACCTTCTTTTTTATACCCTTTTTAACTACATTAGGTAGGGATAGATTTCTTTTAACTATAGATTTATAAAGAAGGGAGAGGACTACTTTTTATAAAAATAAAAGTTAAGCTTTTAAATTCGTATTAAATATTTATAAAAAATAAAAGAAATTAATTTAATATATAAAGTATTTATAAATATTTAATTAAATAAAAAATTAAAAAGTTTTAAAATTAAAATAATAATATAATTTTAATTTATAACTTTTAATATTTATAGTACGTTATATAAAAATATATATTAAAATATTTTTATTTTAAATTTTAAATTAAACTTTATATTTTTAAAATTAAATTATTTATAACGTTTTAAAAGAAATTAAATTAATTTAAAAATAAATATAATTATAATAATATAAAATAATTAAATAAAATTTAATTAAAAATATTATTATAAATCTTTTAAATTTATATTAAAAAAATAAAACTAATTATATTAATAAAATATTTATTTAATTTATTAATCTTAAACACATTTCCGTTTAAAACCCTCCTTCGCACCTCATCATTGTAGATGCTGTACTTATCCTAATAGAGACTTCCTGAGAGAATCCGCACACTCCTTGTGCTCAAAATGCTCTGCAGTCTGCTCCGGAGTCAAGCCAGCGCCGTTTCTGATATCGCTCCTGGCGCCTCTACTCAGAAGAAACTCGACGCATGCCATCTCGCCCTTGGCAGCGGCACCGTGTAGGGCCGTCCCCCACTCCTCCTTCAATTCCCAATCTGAATTCTCCGCCTCGGGGATCACATCAATGCCGAACACTTCTCCTCCCTCGTCCAGGAGCACACGCAGTGCCTCCACATTACCATTCCACGCGGCCACCAGCCCCGCAAGACCGCCCATCGCCCCGTGCTTCAGCAGAAGGCTGACGATATCAGCCGGGATGCTTGGCCTGGAACACGCGGCCTCGAGTGCAGTCGAACACACGGGGTCACTCCGAGGGTTGGCATTGGGGTCCGCCCCGTGCTCGAGAAGCCATCGGGGAAGGTCGGGCGTGGCTGCGAAAAGCAGCGAGCACACTAATGCGTCGCCGCGGTGGTCGAGGCTGAAGTCGATGTCCCACCCGTGCTGGAGCATGCATTCGAATATTGCGATCGTGTGGCCTCCTTTTAACGCAGATTGTGTCTCTTGGAAGCCACAATAGCACCCGCAATCTAGCAGCAGGTTTGCTGGCCCGACGTGACCGTGTTGGAGTGCTGTGTTGAGTGCTCGCTGTAGCGGCTCTCGGTTCGAAGACTCCCATTTCTTGAGGAGACTTTGCAGGTCTTGGACTCTATTTTCACGACCCGCGCATGTGATGGATTGCTCAAGCGAGTTGAGTGGTTCATTCGAAGACATGATGTCGCACAGCCCTCATCACTAATACGTAGAATTCTGAGAGATGCGGGAGGATTTAAAAAGACCAATGAGTGGGGAAACTTAAGTGGTTTTGTTTTTTAATGCCGTATACATATAAAATGTATGTGGTGCCTTTATACAGTAATAAACATTCTAGACCTAGTATTTGAGAGAATATAAGGTTAAAGATAATAAAAAAATAATATAGTAAGTGGGCACGTGGCCTTAGCCTTGTATTATATAGATAAAGTTAGGAGGTATAGCCCCTAATAGCACTATTAATTAAAAAGCTAGCGAAACAGTTATACAGTAAGACTATAATAGTTTTAAAAATAACCCTTATAAAAAAAAGAAGAATCCTATAAAGTAAAACCCAACTAAGAAACTTAGCTTTTCCCTATTAATATACTTATTATATAACCACCCAAATTTACCCTTATTAAATAAGCTAGCTATTATAGGCCCTATTATAAGTATATAATTAATAAAATAGTAACACTATAATGGTAAACTTATTTAAGAAAGCTTTCTTATATAAATTTTATAAAAAAACTAAAAACCTTTTAAAAAGTTAAATAGAATTTATTTACTATATATTAAATAAATACTATATAAATAAAACGGAAGTCTAGGTATTAAAAAACTAAATCTTTTTTCTTTAAGTATATTATTTTATTATTAAGGATTTATTTATTTTTATATAATATATAAGGAATATAATAGAATAGGGAACTTTATAAGGGAAGTTAGTAACTCCTTATGTGAATAGGTTTAAAGGTATGTATTAAGTAGTTATTAACTTTATATTCAAGGTATAAGCTAAAGGGTAGTTTAGAAGTTGAAAAGATGACGAATAAATAAATAGTTAAATAAAAAATATAATGTGGTCGAAGCCGGGGAGACTTAAATTGTGAGAACTTGTGATTGGGTAAAGAGGAGAGGACTGGAAGGTTACGGGCCACTGGCGATGCCGTGGCGTTTATAAAGATCCATATAAAATTGGGTACCGTAATAACAGGTGTTGCAAAGCCTTACGAAGAAAGGAGTGCATGTGATTTAACGAAAAGGAAGAATAAATTCTAATCTGTCGGCTTATTTGCAGTAGGCGAAGAAATTAACATTGTAAAAAAGGGTAAAATTTAAAATAAAATAGATAGAAATTAAATATTATTATTTTATTTATTATATAATTAGTTTTATTAAAATAATATAAATTATAACTTATAATTTTATATTTAATTATAAATTTATAAAAAATATACTTATTTATTTTAATAAATTAATTATTATATATTATATATTTAAAAAATATATTTTAATATTTATATATTAAATTAAGTGATATTATATATATATATATTATTAAATATATATTTTTAAACTTAGTTTTATATTTTTAATATATAATTTTAATTTAAATTTATATTTTATATTTTATAATTAATATAATTTAAATAAATAATTAAAAATATTTAATAAATTTTTTAATTAATTTTTTATATTATTATTATTATTATTATTATTATTATTATTATTACTACTATTATTACTATTATTATTATTATTATTATTATTATTATTATTATTATTATTATTATTATTATTATTATTATTATTATTATTATTATTATTATTATTATTATTATTATTATTATTATTATTATTATTATTATTATTATTATTATTATTATTATTATTATTATTATTATTATTATTATTATTATTATTATTATTATTATTATATATAAATAAATATATAAATAAATATATAAATATTTTATATTTATATTTATTATTATTTAAAAAGTTTTATTTTTTTCGAAATATAATATTATTATAATTATAAACTATTAATATATAAAATATATAAATATATAAAATATAATAAAAGTATTATTAAAATAAAATATAATTTATATTAATAATAAAAATTTTATTTAAAATTAAAAAATATAATAAATTTATTTATTATTATTAATAATAATTAACTTTTTAATAATTTAAAAAGGTATTATAAAAATTAAAGAATGAAGGGATCTGAAGTCTTTTTACAATAGGATTATAAGAATATATATAAAGCTGTTAAAGACTTTATGTGTGAGCTCTGGGCTGCTAGGGAAGATACGACCGATTACATATCGTAAAGAAAAAATATGGTGTGGCCAGCTGGCCGAAGCCTCGTAACTGGCACCTGGGTATCAACAATTTTCTTTTCCAGCTAGGTAACCATAGGTAACCAGTCGACCGGCCTCACCCAAGACTAGTCACGACGGAGGCCTTTTCACACAAGCGCCGCATACCAGGGACGAAGAGATGGACAGCTACCTAGGTACCTATCACTGGCGTTCGTCGGCCGGACGGGTGTTGCAAGGCGGAGAGCTCGGGATAGTCCCACCGCATAAAGGCGTCCAGCTCCCGAAGTCACTGCTGCGGCACTGCCTCCTTTAGCTGAGGACTCCAGTGTGTACGATTACCTAATTACTGTCCGGCAGTTGGGGCACTGCGAAGCTCGCCGACCAGGTACTGGTCAAAACCTGCATGTGGGCTGGTTCAAATCCCCGGGTTAGTTGAATCGTCTCAGAAGCCGGGCTGCCGGCATATCCCGCTCATGTTAGGATCACCCCACCTCACCATAAGCACAGTAAGACTCTATCCCCACGACTGTTCCAGACTTGGGGGCAACTCAACTCGAGGGACGAGTATTCAGGTAGGGCTTGTCCACGGGCCATATCCACCCTAAATTCTTTCACGCCCAATCTTGAAGCTCACCGGTCCAGACTCACATCAACACTGCAAGACGCGAGTGCACTGCCCCTTTGATATACTATATGATTGGACCCAGCGTATCTAGGTACTTAAGTACCTATGACTAGGTCCGGCATGAGTCACTCTCAGCTGTCTGGTGGTGGCATGAGCGCACTCGATCCCTAATTTTCGAAAGAAAAAAAGAAGTGCCGTGCATGTGTACCTAGATGCATTCACACGATCCTGAAGTCAAAGATGGCTTTAAATACTTACGTTTTCTGCGGCCAGATTGGGCATGATGAATTGTCGTTTTTAAACCTTCAACTCCAAGCATGGCGCCCACACGCGACAGGGCTTCCCAAGCCCTTCACTACGCCTGTGCCCTGAGTGTCTTCTTGGTCTTGTCCATCTCGGCATGTTGCCGAACTGGTGGTAGTAAAGCCAAGGCAGAGAGTTTTTCGCTATCACTTATACACCACCGGTCCAAACTGTCCAAAGTTATACTACCTGCTATCACCATTACTTATCTTGGCGAGGCCATTATCACTGGCTTCAAGGGGACTTCTCTCAGCAATGAAACTCCACACGGCGTTCATCTCCTTTTTTCTTCCATTGCATGGTTCATTTTTTGGTTTGCATCGAATTGCTCTCGGCGTCTTCTTTGGGGAGCGTGCTTGATCACTATTCTTCTCGAAACCCCGTTACTTGTTCTAGTCATTCTCGACGGGTTTGCAGCGCCCGAGGCGGTCGCAAAGGTCTGCCTACAAGCAGCCAGATTATTGTCGATATCACTTCTAGTTTCAGCGGATATCAGTCAGAGACTGTTATCCAGGCCGCGGCTTGAGACGGAGGAAAGCCAATCTTTTCTCCATGCGCAGCCAGAGGCTGGCGGGAACGGATATGGCAGTGTGCCGTACCGTGATGACGCCAACACGGAGGTCGCCAGTCCGGACACCACCAGCAATTGCAGCGACGACAGCGACGATGACGATGGAGACGACGCAGCCAGTATCAAGCGGCGACGAGCTCAACGTCTTCAAGAGACCGGGGGTTGGCTGGGATATCTGCAAGACTTTGCCATCTTTATCCCTTTCATCATACCACGAAAAGATCGCAAGGTACAGTTTTGCATACTGGTGACCCTTGGCTGCCTGGCCGGCAGGAGAGCCCTCAACATCTTGATCCCGGCTCAGCTCGGTATCATCACCAATATGATCCTCGAGAAGCAGGCTCCTTGGGGTGCGCTATTGGTGTGGCTGCTCCTCACGCTACTCGACAACGACGCCGGTCTGGGCCTGGTCGAATCACTCGCCAAAATCCCCATAACACAGTTCTCATATCGACAACTTACCAATGCAGCCTTCAACCATGTCATGAGCCTCTCGATGGAGTTCCATTCCGAGAGAGACTCTGCGGAGGTCATGAAGGCCATTGAGCAGGGAGAAGCACTTTCCAACCTCCTCGACACTGCAATCATCGAGATACTTCCTACGGTCGTTGACCTGGTCGTGGCTTTTGCTCTCCTATACAGCAAGTTCAACATATACGTCGCCCTCACCATGCTCATCGCCTCAGTGGTCCTCATGGCGATGGAAGTCTACACCTCGAGCGTGAACATTGCCAACCGCCGCGTCTCGAGCAAAGCCCAGCGGGAAGAGGCGCGAGTGCTGCACCAGGCAATCCAGGGGTGGCAGACCGTCAGCTACTTCAACATGTTCATGTACGAGCGCCGCCGCTTCGGCCAGGCCGTGGACTCTCAGCTTGCAGCCAGCCGCAAGTACGCCATGCGGGACGCCCTTGTTCAGGCCCTGCTCGACACAATGGTACCGCTCACGTTCTTCGTCCTGACCAGCCTGATCTTGTTTGAAATCTTCAGCGGCCGGGCTACCCCCGGAGACTTTGTGTTCTTCATTCAGTACTGGGACGCCCTCATCTGGCCGATGAAGATGCTAACGCACGATTACCGATGGCTGATGACGGATTTGGTCGACGCGGAGAGGCTGCTCAACCTGCTGCAGACCAAGTCGACAATCGTCGAGAAGGAAGATGCCGTAGAACTGCACAACGTCAAGGGCCACGTCGAGTTCGAGAACGTCGGGTTCGCCTACGACCCCCGCAGGCCAACCCTCCGCGACCTGAGCGTCTCAGCACTACCGGGGAGGACCATCGCCCTGGTCGGCGAGACAGGAGCCGGCAAGTCCTCCACCGTGAAGCTCCTGCTGCGCTTCTACGACGTGACCTCGGGCCGCATCACGATCGACGGGCACGACATCCGCGACGTGGCGCTCAGCTCCCTCCGGCGGTCCCTGGGCGTCGTCCCGCAGGACCCCTTGCTCTTCAACGCGACCGTCATGGAGAACCTGCGGTACGCGCGGCCCGGCGCGACGGACGAGGACGTCTTCGAGGCCTGCCGCGCCGCCGCCATCCACGACCGGATCCTGACGTTCGCGGACGGCTACGGGAGCCGCGTCGGCGAGCAGGGCGTCAAGCTTTCGGGGGGTGAGGTGCAGCGCCTTGCTATCGCGAGGGTCTTCCTGAAGGACCCGCCCGTGCTCATCCTCGATGAGGCAACGAGCGCGGTTGATACGGTGACGGAGGCGAGCATCCAGGAGGCATTGGATAAGTTGCAGAACGGGAGGACGACGTTTGTCATTGCGCATAGGCTCTCTACGGTTGTGCGTGCGGACCAGATCGTTGTTTTGCACAATGGTGAGGTTGTGGAACGCGGAACCCACGAGGAGTTGCTTGCGATGGGGGGCAGATACTGTAACTTGTGGACGAGACAGATTGGTGGAGCCATGGGAGAAAAAGCGTTTCATTAGACATCTTTTGCTACGATTCACACTTCAATATAGACTTGCATTTCTGTTCGGGCTCTGGGTTCACAAAGCGCGATAATTACCTAGGTACCCGAGATTCGCAGCTTAAGGGCTCTTATGATTAAACTTGATCAATGATTTCTATTTTTTTTATTTATCTTGCACAGAAAAGAGGAAGTTCGAGAATCACGGAGTCCGTGACACAACATTACCCAGTTTAAGTCTTGGACGAGGCTGATGTGATAATGTACTGAACCCCTTGCAAACAGACGCAGCACAAAATCACTTCTGGACCAAGAGCTCAGCATCCCGGCGTCCAGAGGATTCAACACGCCACGTCTTCCCAGCCGCCTCAGGCCGCGGCGCAAACACGATCTCGATATCATCATCAGGCTGCTCCATAGCCTCAGCCTGCGAGGACTTCTCCGTCTTGGGATCGGCCCACTCCCCACCCGCAGGATGAACGTCGAACCGAAGCAGGAGCATCGCCGCCAGCATCAGGATTTCCGCCGTGGCAAAGTGCCGGCCGGGACACAGCGTCGTGCCGCCGCCAAAGCCCCGGAACGCGACGGGGTTCGGCCGCGGGCGGCCCTGCTGCTTGAGAAAGCGGTCGTGGCGGAACTCGTCCACGTCGGGGCCCCACACGTCCGGGTTGCTGTGCTGCGCCCGGGCGGACATCATCACTAGGCCGCCCTTGCGGAGGCGGTACGCGCGGGTGCTGTCGCTACCCTGTAGTGTGCAGTCCTCGCTGATGACGCGGACCGAGTTTGCCATCCCGTGGAAGCGAAAGACCTCGTGGTAAGTGGAGAGCAGGATTGGACATGAGTTTAGGACAAGGCTCAGGTCGAGTACTGATTGAGATGCCTTGTCTTTGTCGCTTGGCCGGACAGCCTGGCTGACCTCTCGCCTGCATTCTTCTAGAGTGTCTGGGTCGCTGAAGATGCGGTAGATCACCCAGAAGGCGGTAGGGATGGTGTTTGCCACGTTATTAAAGACGGTACCGACTAGTAGCCGAGGTATGTCGTGTTCCGGTATCTCCTGGCTGATGCAGTGCTCTGTAAACTTCTGGATATAATCGGACCCCTGCCTGTAACTTCCTTCGAAGTAGTATTTCTTGAACGCCTTGATTAGATCACCACGGGCTTGCACAGCTTCTCCGAAAAAGACGCCTTGCGGCAGAACATCCAGCATGATATACATCAGTGCTGGGTGAAATTTGCTATAAACAGATTAGTTCATGATGAGAGACATCTTTTCATGAATAATACTTACGACCAGGCATCGAGGTTACGTCTATCTCTCATCGGATTAGACGGACCATATATCGCCTCCGTGGTCGCCTGCATTATGAGCCTGCTGATCCAGTCGTACATGTTGACAGTCGTGGGCGTAGACAGGTGCCTCAGTGCCTTGTCGAAAACCTCGAATGAGCTCGTATTCAGGGTGTCCAATGCCGGCCCGCTGCTCATCGTGGGATGCGTGACCTTGACCATCCCGCCCATGAAGCCCTGCTCAGTCACCAAGTCGCGCTCCATGATGGCTAGGGCCTCTTTGCTTGCGCCCATGGCCGCCTTTGCCGCCTTGACTTGTATCGGTGCAAAGATCAGCTTCCTCCACTGGCGCTGTACCGCAGGAATGAGGTCTAATGAGTTGATCGCATAGATGCGGACCCCGGGGAGTCGGAGGGTATAAATTGGCACGTCTTGGTTTTGCTCCCGCATGTGGGTGTAGAAGTCTTTGCTCCATTGAATCACTGCTTCGCTGTCAGAATCGACACTGATATGTGTGTGCTGAGAACTCGCTCGCCAAGTTTATCAAAGGAACCCCCAGGGCGTGAGTGGAACGTTTGCGTCTTCAACGACAGGTCCAACAACCACAAATTCAAATCGGCCAAAGTGACTCAAGAGACCTCGAGAGGTTGGTTGTTGTCCCGGGACACTTACTGCCAAGTATGGGACTCACGAACGGAACAGAGGTCAGCAGCACAGGAGGCTCATCTCTGCCCTGTGTGAGATGCAGAAGACTCCATGCAAGTACGTAGGCTGCCACCGCTCCGCAGACGAGCGTTGCAATGACTGAATTCAGCTCAATCGGTGACATCTTGACTCGTTTGGACTCGCAGCCAGAGTGCTATCGCATGAGCCTGGAAGCAACTGAGGTTTTGAAATTACCTAAGTAAGTTTAAATCACATCATGCTGTGTTTGTTGGTTCCTCGTTTCGCAGCAACAATGATCCTTTCCGGTGTGCTGGCTTCTTGCTATGGCTTGGAGAAGGAGAATATGCGTTTAACCGAGGATTGCGGGCAGCGAGGCGTTTGACAGATCCCCGGAACTCCCTACCAGCCTTATATTGTATACTTGAGTTATTACAACCCGAGGCCTCGTCCCTGCAACCTGCTCAACCTCTCTCCCTCAGAAAGAAGGTACCTAGGTAGCGTTTAGCGCCGACTCGATTGACGTGTTGAGGACAGCTGAAGCTTGCTCTAACAGCCTGGAGTTTTGAACCCCCACTGTGCTCTTGTGGTCCGTGCGCTTGACCGGCCTGCTGTGCCGCACGCGACTTCATAAATACCTCCAGGGCTCCTAGGCAGCGGCCTGACTTCAATAGGACCGTCCCCATCGATTCACTCTTCTTGTCTTACACACAAGCTAAGTCCGCCTTCCACAATTTGATGCAGCAGACAAATCATTTCATTCGGATATCATTCGGGATCAATTCATCATGTCGCTCAAGCCTTGGTGGAAATATCCAGCGTGGGACGACCCGAAATACGACACCGTGCCACCGCCGGAGAGACTAGAGACAACAACGGCGGCACAAGCTCTTGACGAGGACCATCTGGCGGCGTATGCCCGGGCAATGAAAAACGTTCTCTCGACCGAACTTGCCGAGGCAACATTCGCACAACTTGTCGATGGCTTGCCGCTGTACAGCGTGGTGTCAAACCTGGCACACTATCGGCTTGAGAAAACAGAGCCAGCCTACAATCACCGAACGCTGTGTCCGGGGGTACTGGAAAGGACGAGGGCCTTTCATTCTGCCTTTGAACCAGACAAGCTCGATATCCGTGCAGATGTAAATAAAAGATCAAGCTGTCAGGGCTGTCACCCCGCACTCCAATGTTCTAATATAGTCCTCTAGGTACTACACCGATATCAATCCGCTCCAGTCGGCTCTAGGGCGTCAAAGCTGCCCTTCATTGAGCTTATTGCCGTCGCTATACATGCCACTGCGGCCCAACTTTTTAAGGAGGTCAATGGCGGGCTCCATCAGAACGAGGAGTATCCAAGCGAGGAGTGGTATAAAGAGTTCGGCCATCGACGCTGGAAACCCACGCCCTTCTCACTCTGGCGTTACGATGACCCGAAGCAATATCCGGACGGAATCGCCGACATCGCGGGTTACTGGGCAGAAGATCAGATATTTGGAGGGATTGTCTTATTTGATCGAGGAGACAGCGGTACTGAGGTATGCAATCCTTGCGTGTGAACTTTTAGCCACTCCGCCCTCAATCTCCGTAACAAATAAGACTGATTCACTTCTTAGAACAACGGAGTCTGGTTTCATTCCTCTCGCTTTGGGATCACAGACCATGTCTACGCTTTGAAAGACGAGCAGACCGCGTCTCTTCTCCTTTTCCTTGAGTCAGGACCTGACGAGGCCCCATGCCCTTTTCCAATACAGGAGCATGAGGATAGCACGCGGAGAGATTGGCAAATCTCAATCCCGAAGTACAATATCTATAGGGATCGCTGGGAGCGTAAAAGCCGGTTCAGAAGTTACTGGTGGTATGATCATTTCCAGAGCAAGTGCAGAGCCTTCGACGAGGACCCGATACAACACCCAGAATGGGGCCACGAACGCGACCCATGATGCAGAAGCGGCCATGTGCAGTTTTAATGCCAACGCCTTCGCACTTCTAAAGCAAAGTTGGCAGAAGTTTCCACCACCGAGACCCCGTCGCATGCTTGTCTCCCACCTGAGCGCCCTAAAACGTAAAGATCAGAGGAGATTGTCGTAGAGAAAGCAAGTGGCCCCCTTTTTGCGAGAGGAATGAAGGTGGGTGAGAAGACAGGAGGCGGAGAAGCAGACTCAGGGGCAGGTCGGTAGAGACTTGAGTTGAAGCTGAGGGGTCCGTTTCATTGGAGATCACTTCATAGGAGAAAAGGCAGCAAGTGGTGTGCTCATAGTTTACATATCTACCATGCGGGTTCAATGGCCGACGAGGACTCGAAACAAGCTGCCATGTCCACCGAGCTTTGCAGGCAGCCATATCAATTGGTAGTTGATTCCATCAGAGCACCGAAAGGGTAGTCTGAGACGCGAAATCCATTTCATATTGTGCAGGATGTCTGCCCAGCTGGGGGCCATGCGCCAGTTCTGGCCCCGGCCGTACCATCTGTGCCGCATGCAGTTCCCCTACATCGGCCTCATGTTGACCAGCAGTCAATTAAATTAAGTGCATATCCCCACAGTGAAATTGGGGTCTATACAATTGACTGGTCATGATGTCTCCCTCAATGGCTGTGCCTCTGTGCACACCGACGGCACTGCAGACCGACCTGGTCGGCTGCGATCCTCAAGCCGGGCCTGAAACTCGTCAATCACGTCGCACACCCAATGTTGGCGAGGTCAAGAGTGGTTTCTAACAATCCTAGAATGCAGGCTATTTTGTTTTGTATCCACTTTTGTCCTCCACTCTTGGTTCCATCATCAAAAAGGATTTACTGCATGAGTAGATTCTTTCTTATATACAGACATTCCACCCTCTCAACATTCTCCTTGGATGAAGATTGTACAACAAACAGCATTATCACATCATCATCATCACCTACCCACAAGAATCAATCCACAAACTCATCTCCGGAAAACCACTCAAAGACTCTTTCATCTACGTCTCCGTCTGTGTCGCCTGAAATCTGTAACTCTTACAGCCCTCTTCTATCCAATTTCACTTGCATCACAAAATCTTCACAGCTTCTTTGCCTTCTATTCCATTGAAATGTCGCCTCAAAGCGGAAAGGACATTCAGCAAGGAAAGACTGCTCAGCAAGGAAAGACTGCTCAGCAGGGACAACCTACCCAACAGGGGAACAATACCCAACAGGGGAACAATACCCAACAGGGGAACAATACCCAACAGGGGAACAATACCCAACAGGGGAACAATACCCAACAGGGGAACAATACCCAACAGGGGAACAATACTCAACAGGGGAATAATACTCAACAGGGGCCTGATGCGTCTGTCGGGTCAAACCTGAAGCCTGGAAGTACTGGGGGTCCGTCTAAGTCTGCCAGAAAGCCTCTCAAACTCAGTCCCAGAAGCGGAAATCCGGGAGGTTCTTCTGCGAGCTCAGAACCAGTTCTCATCGGTAATCTACGACTCTTTCGCGACAAGCAATGGGGAGTTGGTGACATCGGCTACAATGGCGCTGAGCCCAGTGACGTTGTGATGATTCCGAAAGGCGACCCCGGGTTCAAGCTTCTTTCGCATTGCATTCATCTCGGATTAAAATTTCTCGAGCACGAAATCGGCAATGCAGCTCTTGTGGAAACAGCCAAAAAAATCATAATCCAGCGGCGCGAATTCAAGAACTCGGAAGACGAAAGTTTGCGCGCGCTGGGCGTAAATGTCTATGACAATGGAAACAAGCACAGGCCCCTGACGGAAATGAAGTACTGGGTAGACCAATTTTTGCACAAGGTGCGCAAAGACTTTCCGAATACTTATGCTACAAGGACTCTTCCATCCTCCATAGATGGGATGGTGCATAATTGCGCATGGGGCAACGATATGAACGACTATGCACCAAAGCTTGGAGGCCGCATATATATACATCAATGTGTAAGTCCACCATCCATCCACGGCTCAATGAGACCACAGCTTTCCTATTCGAAGCTGGTCCCTCCAGCTCAAGTAGCTGGCGACCTACAGCTAACTCCTTGTAAAGCTAGTGGACCAAGTTATCGCAATAGCAAATGCTGTTGATAATTTGCAGCAAGACCTCAAGACCTATACCAGAAAGGGCGAAACGGCCAAAGCCGCGACAGCGTCAAGCCAGCTGAATGCAATGCAACTCAACTACAACAATGCCATCTATCATATATCTATTACCTTCTCGCATGAGCTCTGCCACTTATTCACAGGCTTTTTGACCGGCCTCGGCCGCCCTCGTACCCCTGAATCAGTCACCGTTGCCGACTATGGTGTACCCGACAATTCTGGCGAACACGGGTGGGCTTGGGAGTACAAAGTGTTTCAAGGCTGCACGTTCTTCTTCGTCGAATCTGAGTGGGAGAAACAGCCATTGCTACTACAGGCAGGAATTCCATACGCCCATGACGACGATACCACGCAACGATCTTGGTACAGATACCACTCGGACTTTGTGACCAAGATGATAAAGCTTGGTGAGTTTAGAAAACATGTTGATCAGTACCCCCTGCAAAAACTTACTAAGACATACAACTCACAGAATTCGAATCTTGCATGACAGCGTCAAAGACTCATTTCGCGGCATTCAATCCTCAAGACCCACTGACAAGAGCTGGCGTGCCCCAAGTATCTTTTGCCGATGTTAGGAAGAGGCTGATGAAAGCTGGGTTCATAAAAGTTGGGAAGATATTCCCTGAGATTGAGCCCAAAAGAGCCATTCCAGCAGTACAGCGGAGTGTTCTGATGCAGTTGAACACCTTGGAAACTTTCGATGTAATGGAGTCTGATATTAGCCTTCCACTTCGAGCTTCGTCTCTCCGGGCGCGGGCTGCCTAGGTACGTAGCTCGTGATAACCCAGGACGGACTTCACACAAAAATGATGTATCTGAGACGAATACACATCTTACGCCAGCATTTGAAAACTTTCTACCTGTTAGAAGTGAGCAAAAGTGTTGTGGGACTTCCCATTGATGGGTCATGCTTCCTAGAAGCATACGATGTGGTTAGCTGGTTTCGTCCCTAAAATTCGTCCATGCCTAGGTATATGAAGCGCAAGCAGTGCCTGCTCTGGTATTGCTAGTATTTTGTGCACGTCCTGAAGGCGTGCGGTCCCTTCACACCGTGGTAAACCATCAAAGATCCACAAAAGGGTCCATACAACCCTCGCAAGCCTCGGAAATGCAGCCCAGCCAGAAGCTCTTGAGCGCGGCAACGTTCCCCTAAAAACGGGTAATAATATATCCACAAATGATTTTAATGGGTCCGTCTCCCCTTGACTCACTATGAATCATACTCTGTGCCGTAAGAGCCTCTGTCTGGCCCGGTCTGGTGATTGCCCGTACTCGGAATGGCCTCCGGAGGTCCCGTTGTAACTGACTAGCGTCCGCTTCCGACTAAAATCGATTGTGAATATATATGTAACCAAAGCCAGAGCCGGAGACAGAGAGGAGGGATGATTCTACTGTCATTCAAGCCATTTCAACCCTTCAGCAAGGAGCCCTCATTCCACATCCTACCCGTCTCCGTTATTCCGGTTTCCCCGTCTACCATGAAAGCATTCCGATTCCTCGGCGCCGAAGAGGGCATGGAGCTCCACGAGCTTCCGGTTCCGACGCCTGGGCCCGGCCACGCCCTGATTCAGGTCAAAGCTGCGGGACTCTGCCACTCGGACACACACGTCTTGCATGGGGGCGGTGCAGCCTGGATGTGTGCGTTGCCCATCACCCTGGGCCATGAGATCGCCGGCGTCATCACCGCGCTGGGCGATGGGCCTTCCTCCTCGCCCTTGAAAGTCGGCGACCGCGTAGCCGTGGCTTGCGTCGGGCATCCCATCCAGGAGCGCAATTTCCAAGAAGCCCTTGGCGTCGGCTGCGACGGCGGATACGCCGACTACGCGGTTGCTCCGCTGAAAAATCTCGTCAAGCTGCCGGACTCGGTGAGCTTCGTCGCCGCGGCCGTGGCAACCGACTCCATCGCCACGGCTTACCATGCCGTTGTTGCCGAGGGCGGTGTGTCCAAGTCGGCCACCGTTGCGGTCATAGGTCTCGGCGGGTTGGGCCTGAACGGCGTCGCCATAGCTGCGCTGCGCGGTGCGAGGGTGTTTGGGGTCGACATCAACACAGATAAGTTCGAACAGGCACGGGCAGTGGGCGCTGTCGACTGCGCCACGAGCCTGGCACAATTTAAGGATGAGACTTTTGATGTTATAATGGACTTTGCCGGCGCGCAGGCCACGGTCGAGGCGGCAGTGTCTACAGTCCGACCTGGCGGCTGCGTGGTGCTGGTCGGGTTGGCGGCGCAGAAGATCCAGATCACCACTACCTCTCTGGTCACCAACAACGTGTCATTAAGGGGGTCGACGAGTGCCAGCGTTCAGGAGTTCAGTGAGGTTTTGGATCTGCTGGCTTCGGGCTCACTTGAGCCATGTGTGGAGGAGATCCCCTTCGAGGATATTCCCAAAGGTCTCGAAATGCTGGGTCGAGGCGAAGTCAATGGTCGACTTTACACAATTCCGTAAGCGTTTAATAAAATCATTTTCACGAAAGGTTTTCCATAGTCATATATCTAGTTGAAGGGCTTTACTGGTGCTCGAGCTTTAACTCTCGTAACGACTTGGCGGAGAATGCCTAGGTGCGTTCTTGGTTTCACGATTAGTTAACAGTATAGCGGGCTTCAATCAATTATACCATAAATACTCCAGGGTATTGAATTTTGATTTTTACTCCACCAAGTTCGAAATCATCCCTACGGAGAACAAGGCCTTGCCCTCATAAACCTTCCTCTTCTTTTCTCTTCATCTGAGAACCTTGGAAGACAAGGGGGGGGGGGGCGTTCCTTTCCACCTAGCCGCTCTTTGCAGAGCCAAATGGTCGATCACTAGTAACTACGTGATGGCGTTCTTTGGGGTAGATTTGCCAGCATAAGGGTTTCAAATGATTGTTGACGAACACAACCACAGGAGTTAGGGGAATCGTTTGTTGCGTAAGAATATTTTACTTTAATCACACCTCCTATAATACCAGTATGCCCTTCTATGAGTAATGCTATGTAATGTACAAAGACCCCCAAAAACTAAAATCCTAAAATCTCGGCTCCTCGTTTAAGCTTTATCATCTATTTTATATCCAATCCTCCATCGCCTACGTTACGGACCCAGGTAGCGGAACTCTTGAGCGTTGATACTGTGTGAAGCGACCGCGAACGGCCTCTTACGTGTACGGATCAGTTAAGAACCAAGCCACCCCGGGGGCGATTGGTCGATTTCGAGCCCAGATCGGTGTATTAATGTCCAGTCCCAAGCTCCACAGGAGCTTGGCCGGGTAGTTCTGTGTGTTGTGCGCCGTGCGGCGGCAGCTCGGAGTGCAGCGATTGTGTGTGGCTCTTATTTGGGTCGGTGATGCCGTGCTGGTAGTACCCATATCCACCTTCTTGGTGCGTTGGCTCTGTCGGCGGAGGTTGCGCCCGCGGCCTGGAGTTCTTTCTTCGTCGGTACAGCAGCCACCCGACTACAACGAGCAATATCGCGCCTGCTGCTGCCCCAACACCAATTCCAGCACTTGCACCAGCGGACAGTGACCCGCTGGAGGAATTGTCGCTACTCGATGGGGTAGGGGCGGGGGAACTCGAAGTCGAGTCGGTTGGTGAGGCGGTTGGTGAGACGTTGGTACCAGTCGACGATGTGTCGGTTGTCTATCGGTTGGGGTCGCAATTGAGTCAGCCAATTCGCTTCGTTTGACATGTCCTTGTAATTTCTCGTGCCGCAAAACACATACCGGAGTTGGCGTGGCATAGATGATTGCCAGTGCAAAGAGATGCAGAGGGGGTGAGTGTATGGGAGTCTCAAGACTGGTGCTTGACTCCGACAACATATATGTCTGCGTCACGACCCAGGTGCCCGTATCGGTATATTGAGACATGCAGCGGAAGACGGAGGCGTGAGGACCGGTCGTCAAAATAGACGATGCTTGACAGGTGAAATCGTGCAGCGTTGGGCAGCAGACGACCGCCAGGCTCTCTTCTGTTGCCTGGCACGCTTCAGTGTACCGGGGAGGACACCGCGTGCCCGCGTATGTCATTTCCGTACTCCATCCGCTCGGGAGGCACTCGCTCGTCTGCGAAGGCCCGCCGACAACCGTTCTCCGGTCCTCTCGAATGCCCCAGTCCCATCGCCAAATGTCATCCGTCTTAAGGCAATTGGCTTGATTGCTAGGGACCCAGTCCCCTGGAAGGGTGACTGATGATGTCGTAGTCATGTCCCGTTTCGGAAATTGGGCGACCGCGGTGGTGGACACGTCGACGTGAAGATCTGTCTGTTCACGAGGAACACTCGAGCAGTCAGGGAATAGAGTAGAACAAGAGCACGACATACCCACGGGCGGGCGTGTTGCAGTGGCTGGGGGCTTCTAAAAGATCACTTGATCGACATCAGCAGCCAAGAGTCATGAATTGAAGTCGCACAGCACTTACCTAGATAGGTACTCGGCACCGAACGCCTGATTCTCCAGATGTCGTACTTACTTCTTCACGTTACCAACCATCGCCCCCAAATTACCACGCTCTTTATTTACTGTCATTAGAATGGGCCACTGAAAATATGACTTCCTGACTTGCAATGTAAATTTCGCCACCCTCTTCCGCCGTTCTAGGCCCATCCGTACAAATAAATCGGAGTGAACCAGACATCCGCTGTCTGCAGGTTTCCGAGCCGCTGTCAGCATTAGTCCCAGCAGTGCCAGAAGGATCCTGCACGGGAATCATACTGTGTTGTCTTAGGTTCAGCTCAACGAATCCATTGGTGGCGCGCATAGAGCCAAGATCATCCCACCGGAGCAAAATCAAATGAATTGCATCGTTATTGGGCCAGTTTCAGTCATACAACCTTGCACTTAGTAAGCCCAAGACCTTCGCAATTCCCTTCCCACAAAAACCCCCTTTGCGGACTCAACTCCACCACTGGAGTGCGTCAAGTTAACGCCAGGATTGAGTCTTGAAAAGAGAAAAGGAAAATAAGGAAGAAAAGAAATCATTGATGGTTGTGTTGTATTCATCAATTAATTATTCTAATCTCACTATCCATGGATGTTAAGTGGCATTGAAGAGGATGAATGTGCTCCAGATAGGCCCTGTGTACGTAGTACCCAAGTGTCAGACTACCGAATCTCAAACATACGTCTCGGTATGCCCTCATTGATGTGTAGCCTCACCGCTTCTCCATCCATCATTCCGTGTATGTAAGCTTCCCCTATGAACTCATAGTAGACATTAGGATCTTCCCTCTTAGCCTCCTTCTTCTGCCTTTGCCTGTCGTCTTCGAATTCACCCGGCTTGTCATCTTGATGTGTCTCCCTGGCAGTATCTTTTCCGTCTTGATCCTGTGTCTGCGAGGGGACGGCATCAGTGCTTTCCGCCTCCTCGGCGTCTTTTGTTTCACCCCCTTCCGCCAAGTTAGAAGCGGTGCCAGCGACCAATGGCCCGCGATTAGGCATTGGCATCGTGGTGGACCGGTTCATGTTTTGTAAATGCTGTCGCGTCTGTGGCATCGCACCATCTCTTCTCTTCTTGGCAGATGCCTGTCGAAAATCGGCCTTCTTCTTCCTCATTGATGCTTGCTCTTTATCCTTGGCCTCTTTCCTTCTTTTATCCTCCTCCTCTTCCCTCCACATCTTCATCTGAAGATTGACCTCTTCCATTTCTGCCAAGACCTCTTCTTTCCAGATTTCCCCGAGTCCTTCGCCAGGCTGCTCTTGCTCTTTCTGGAGCCGTTTCTGATAGCGAAGCTTCCGGAAGCACGCCTCTTCGCAAACCGCCATGGCGGCTTTCATGGACTCAATTTGGTCCTGCATTTTCTCCTTCTCTAAATCTCCCCCTTTCTTCAACTTTTTTCTCAGAATGACAGGTACCGTGCAGCCGAAAATGATACAGACCAGGTCGCCCTCCCGGACATGTTGACTAGCAAGCCCGAGGACCTTTGGTGACTTCCCGGTCTTGATCAAACATCGGTTCCAAATGACGGCCTGGACGCGGCGACAAAACTCGGCAATGATGGAGTTTCTCTCAGTATTGATGAGGGCACCAGTGTCCACCGAGCCGCCGCGCAGCCCACCTTTCCTAACCGATTCCCGACAAGCCGTTGCGTAGTAGTACGGGGGGTTGCGCTCGTCTTTACCCCTGTCAGCCACGAGTGTTCTCCAGAAGTCCACGGGCGGGAGCGTCTGGCCGTCGACGGCGTTTTCCCAGCCCGCGACCTTGGTCCATGTTTCCGGTATTGCACCCAGCCTCGCCGGCTCGGCCACGGTGGCGATCTCGGTCAGGATGAACCCTTCAGTGAAAAGACTGTAATGATTCGACACGGGCCGTTTACGGAAGCGCAAGCGACGATCTGAGTCATAGTCGACTTTGGTGTTCTGAGCAGCGCTGTAATTCTTGTGGCCATCTTGAGGCAGCCCGACCAAAGGGTCCGCGTTCATCCTCCCAATTCTTTCCGTCTTGTGCATTCCAGGGTGCCGGTAAAGTGCAAATGATGCCCCAGAAATACGAGATATCCAAGATGGCAATGGAATGTCTGTTTCCTGCTCGTCTTGTTCTTTGTTGTCGTTCCCCCCTGACTCCTCTTCAGACTCACTATCTTCCCTGACGCCAAGATCCCCCTGGCCTACCTCTTCGGCTTTCTTTGGTTGCTCTTTTCTCTTTGGGAGAAAGGGCTTCACATCTTTTTCAAAGGTTAGAACACGATCCTTGAAGTTCTTCCTCCAGTCCTCCTCAGCCCGCCTCCAGTAATCGTCAGTGGCCGATTTGTCTTTGCTGATTGGCCAAAGCCTCTCACGCTCTCGATCTGGAAGAAACTTGTACGGCATCGGCTTCCGATGAATCACACCCCCAACGACTAACTGCGGCTCAGGCGCCCAGGGCCGGCACAAAATATCCAACGCCCTCGTTGGATCAGACCTCCCGCTGACCTGGATGCAAAAAGAAATGAAGTCCTTGCAAACATCACTGTATGCGCGACTATAGTCGACTCTGAATGGCTTGCGTTCCAAGAAGCTTGAGACAGTAGACATGATGATTGCCTCATCGGATATTTCCTGAGACTTGATCCGCACTTCGGCGAAAGGCGCCGTGTCCCGAGCAATCGCTAGCAGGGAGTATACCGCATCTCGAGGTTGTGTAGCCTGGAACACTGATAAGCTCGAGACGAGGTACTCGAGGCTCAACAGCGGCCTTTGTGGATTCAGTGCTGAAGGCTTAGATGGTGGCTCCAGATTTTGGGCCCTATCTTTCTTCAGGCCCTTGCGTGCGACTTTCTCGGCTCGAGCTCGAGGTTTTCTCTCAATATTATTCTCCACATCGGTGGTTTGGTTACCATCTCTTCGAAATACCTTTCCTGTGGCCTGGACAAGGACACTAGCCCCAAGTTCGGAGACATGTTCGAACCATTGTGGAACGTGGCCAAACTTTTCGTCTTTCCGCACCACCTCGGACAGCCTGTGGGTCGCCGTTTCGACCTCGACGAACAACTCCACTGCGACTGCGAAGTTCGTCCATGGAATCTTGTCAGTGCCACAGTAAATTGTGGCAGATCTCGCGAGCGCAATCTCTTGCACGACCCAACGCCGGGAGAACCACGGGCGCTGCATCAAGAGAAGCAGGGACTGCCACTTGGAGGCGTTTTCTCTCTTCTCCGATATCGTGTCAAAGTTTTCCAGCTTCATGATCTCGTCAATGAATCTGATCGCGGTGGTCGAATCGTCAGTGTCTTCGCCAAGCCAGATGCAAGCTTGCTTTGCACCACTGTAGATAAGTGACATCATCTGGACCTGGTGGTTTCGTTCTTCGTGGTTATCCTGGTTGATGCAGAGTGCATCAATCCACAGGATCCTCTCCTCGTGGGGGTGCCTGAGGTACTTGAGCGCCAAAGTGAGATCCCTCGTGACGGCGAGGCGGTAGTATTTGCCGTTCTCCAGGATCCTGATGGCGCGGTCCTTGACCTCCTGTCCCCAGCACCACGAGAGTGCCTCATATTCGACTACGCTACCATCGACATCCGGGCCCTGACCGTTATTGGAGCGGTCTCGGTTCACTCCGCCGAACTGGTGCCGCTCCCACCTCTCGCGCCTGGCGGCTCGCTCGCCCCTGCTTAAAACTCTCCTGACTGTATTTTGGTCGTCTTTGTCATATTCGACCTCGAATAGCTCGCAAGTAATTTCGGGGTTCGATAAGCCACCACCGTGGAGACGGAGTAGTCGTAGGCGTCTGCGCATTGAGCGCAGCGGCTTATATTTATAAGCCTCCATTCGC
The DNA here is from genome assembly GCA_036986855.1 of Diaporthe destruens. Classification (NCBI taxonomy): domain Eukaryota; kingdom Fungi; phylum Ascomycota; class Sordariomycetes; order Diaporthales; family Diaporthaceae; genus Diaporthe; species Diaporthe destruens. The sequence goes on along the minus strand of BTXE01000009.1, from coordinate 1,030,349 downwards.
CTGAGCTCGTTGTCATTGTACATGGAAACTTGTGAGCGTTGTTGACGAGAGGCTACAACGCTGCTCACAGGCTCGTAAATAACGTTGTCAAGTATAATCCGCTTCCGAGACTCCCCGGAGTCATTAGCACCGTCCATGGCCATGACTTTGCTTGAGTTCCCGAAGGAGTCCAAAAAAGTAAATTCAAGATATTATGAGGCCAATCATGCGTAAATTGCCTCGAATTGCACTATGAAGACCGTGGTCTGTAAACGAGTGTAACGCGGCGCCCTTGGGCGTGAACTGCATTTTCTCCCGCATCCCAGGGCGGCCCTCAACGTAAATAGATCATGGTGAAGCAGACTTAATGTGGCATCGATGAGGCTCTGCGATGACAGACAGACCCAGAGACTTTTCAGCCCCCACAACCTTCGGGACGCGATGTCGATCCCCTTTCTAGGGCCTTAGTAATAGCTGGATGCGGCTGTGGTCGGCTGAAATAAAACCCGTCGAATCTGGCCAATTACCACTGAATCTGCTACATGGTCTATGTCAGTTACCAATAGTCGGCCGCACCTCAAGTTCCTGTGGGTGTCGCCGATGAGATCCTGCTGCAAGCCTCATCACACCGACTGCGAGTGTGGTTGTACGTGCTCAGGTGATGGGCCGCGACCCTTGGGGTAGAGATCCCGAGGTCACCAGAGCTGAACCTTTGCAAGCAGTGCATGGCTCACTAGTACGCGGCGCTTAGCGGGGCCTGACTTCAGGATGGCTTTATTCCTCACATTTCAATAATTCTCTTATAGTCGAATACTAAAGAACAATAGTCGACCCGAGGGGATTATCAATGAGTAGCGCGGAGCCACATCAATATCTCGAAATGAGGACCGGATGTCAAATGTAGTGTTCGCTTCGATTCCAACTTTGGGCGTGTAAGATCATCTGTTATGCAGCGCCCATAAAAGTATTCTAGTAGTGGTGAACGGAAGCAATAAATATTTAATGCGTTGTGAGCTTAAGAAGAACAACCGGTCACAAATTCACGGCCTTGCTGGCCTCAATGCTTGCTGACAACAAGAAAAGTCGTAGGCGATAGCGACATCGGCCAAGGCCAACCATATGCAGCGATCCCAGAGCTCCCCGAAGCTTACGAGCGCGTTTACACATGACGGCGTGAAGGCGTGTGAAGAGAAAGCGGTGGGCAAATCTCCAGGGTGAGGCATGAGCCGCAGGGTCGTTCGGACGTTGCCCCTCTGCCGAATCAGAGGACGAGCCAAATGTGCCTACCAGGGGGAGGGGGGGGGTCCCTGACACTGGCCTACAATTATGTCCAGAATTAACATTCAAACAAAATCTAGACACTGTAGCTAAATAGTAGCAAAAGGCTAACGAAATGCTGTTATAGGTAAAATGCTGTTATAAGTAAAATATATTAAAGGGTTAACATTATGTAAATATTAAAATTTAAATAAAAGTTAAATATTTTTAAAAACTTATTAATTAATAATATAAAATAAAACGAATATTAAATGTTAAATTAATATTAAATAATAATATTTTAAATTTTTATTTTTTAAAAATAAAAATAAATTTAATAATAAATTTAATATAAAACGTTTTATAATAAATAATAATTATTTTATAATATAAATGTATAATAAATATAAAAAAGTTTATAATTAATTTATAATTAATTTATAATTAATTTATAATTAATAATTTTTAAGAAATTTTATAAAATATTTTATTTAAAATTTTACTTTTATAATTATTTAATAATTAATTATTATATAAATTTAATATAACTTTATTATTTTATTTTCTTTTTTATTTTAATAATAATAAGTTTAATAAATAATTCAATTATTATTTATTATTAATAAATTATTGAAATTAATAAATTATTTAAATTAATAAATTATTTAAATTAATAAATTATTTAAATTAATAAATTATTTAAATTAATAAATTATTTAAATTAATAAATTATTTAAACGAATAAATTATTTAAACGAATAAATCATTTAAATTAATAAATTATTTAAATTAATAATTAATAAAAGTTATATATTAAATTATTTAAATTTAAATATTAATAGTTTTATTATTTTCAAAAATTTAAAATTAAATATTTAAAATATTTAAAACTAGAAATAATAATTATAATAAAAAGTATAAATTGATAAATTAACTTTAATTAATAACTTTAAATTTAAAATTAAAGCTTTTAACTTAACCTACTTATAACTAGAACTTAATAACTAATATAACATATATACATTTACTTCTTCTCTTCACATATCACACAATTATCACTCGAATCATGGCATCATGGCGTTCATGGACTCGTTTGCCCCAACCATCTTCGTCTAAGTGATGGGATCAGGCCTCATGGCAGCAAAACAATGGATGTTCTGCTGATTCCCAACGCAGAATCGTACATCAAAACGAGGCTGACATGGGGAAAGACGCTGGAACTGAGCTCGAGATGGTCAAACACCCGTCCAGGGAGCGCATTACGCACGGGAATGACCACAGCTCATCCGGATCCCACATTTTTCACGACCATTCAGATCGACAGCCGGGAAGACGCTGCGTCGAAAACAGCACCTGATCCTCACATTGAGTTACAGCACCCCTGGATGGCTCATGATGTGTAGTGCAGACAGTTGAAACCTGGAAATCTGGGCCAAGGCATGAAATTTGAATGTTTTTGCGGATTGTGTATGGCGGGCTAGTGTAGGGCAACAAAACATGTATTTCTTCAAACGTACATGAGGAGCACTCCATTCTTTGAAGTTGAGAGAAAACATTCCAAAATAATGTTTTGTATCATTGGAATTCTATGTATTGTCGCCAAAGAACCGAGGATAATCGACAAGTTAGACAAATGTCAGAGAAGTGTGCACAGAGGTGAGAGACGGTGTACATCAGCACCTTAGATGCAAAGTGTTTAGCATACTTCACAGGCGTTCTCGAAATTACGTTCAAATGTGATTTCACAAAGACTTCTCTCCAATTCTGTGGAAGACAGATGGCAAGAACAGAAAATCTTTGAATGAAAGCCCTTGGGGAGTGGGCAGGGCAGTGAGCCGGTGTGCCCGCTGCGTGACACCATGAGAACATGGACACAGACGATACAGCAAAGGTGGCACAGCAATGAGTCACGAGCTGAATGATGTTGGTTGGAACCTTTCCGATAATCTGTGACACGCGCCACCAACTGAAATGCAGACACCGCAGCCGTGCCGGGCCTCTCTACTCATTCGCCTCAGGTCAACTTGCAACTCCGTTGGATCAAGTTGACATGTGGCTCAGCTGTGTGTTGGTTCCGAAATATCTCTTGGCCAACTGAAACTTTCAAGCGACTGGCACGTCAGGGTAATTTGATGTGTGAGTTAGGCTACCGTGCGCTCTGGGCTCCCTGCCATGCGCCCCCACCCAGGTCAGTCTGAATCTCAACCGACGTGCCAGCTCCCACACCCCCCCGAGAGCTGCTTCCTCTTCTTCTAATGAAATATCTCACACGGCCAACATCCTCGAGTGGTCACTCCTACCCAAATCCTGCGAGCTTTTGTCTATCAGCTTCTTTTCTAGCGTATGATTCAGGGAAGGGCTTGAGTACAAGACATAACGCCCAGGACAGACTCGAAACTTTGTACTTCAAAACGCGAACATGGCGTCTGGCATCCTCGCCATGATGGATTCGGACACTCTCTCCGCAGCTCGCATCTTATTGTCTTTGGTGCGTCCATCGGCCCTCAAGCGGAGCCTCGAGGAATGACTGACTTGATATCGTAACTTCCTAGGCACTACTTATCGCGACCTATGTTTCCTATCAGCTCTTCTTCCATCCTCTCAGACGCTACCCCGGCCCACTTCTTGCCAAGGTGACAAGCGGCTATGGAGCGTTTTACGTGTGGCGACGATGTCTTCATCTGATTATGATCCGGCTCCATGAACAGTATGGTGAGTGTTCATACTGTCTCTTGTTATTGAGAAGGAATACATTGAGGTCGCGTCTTTCCCAACACATGCACTGACAAGTAAAACAAGGTCCCGTTGTTAGGTTGGCACCTAACCGCTTGGTCTTCAACAGCGCGACAGCAATTCAAGGTAATTATAACCTAATGTCATACCCTTTATAATCATTGCCCTAGATAGCACATTGGTGCTAAAAGTGGATTTAAAGATATTTACAACAACCCCCGTGTGAACAAGGGGCGAGCATATGAGCAACTACGACATGGCGGTGGTGGTGCTTCCAATTTGTTCAATACTACGAACAAAGAGGAGCATCGCATGAAGCGGCGCGTTATCGGACCAGTGATTGGGGAGAGCTCCATGCGAGTGTTTGAGCCAGACATGATGAAGCATATCAACTCGTTTCTGCGCCGCTTACTGCATTCCAGTCGTAACATCGAGGTGGTGAACATGACGCCACGATGCGAGCGGTTCGGGGTCGATGTCATCGGCCAGCTTGCTTTTGGGTACCAGCTTGACACTCAGGTGGATCCTACTCATCGCGTGATAGTGGAAGGCATCAAGAACCGCAGTGATAGGAGCTCACTCTACTTCTTCTGGTCACGTCTGACAATCCTCGAGGGCGTCTTCAACTTGTTTGAGGGCAAAGACGCCCTCAAGGGCTTCTATAAATCTGTGCAGACAATGATTCAATCCCGAATGGCCATACCGAAGGACGCGAAGCATGACTTCTACTCTCTTGCGTCCGGAGATAGTGACGGCGAACCGGGTCTCATCAGCAACGACCTCTGGGCTGAAGCCGTGTTCTTCATCGCCGCAGGTACGAAACCCCAGAGCAATCCTCGATCTGGACTGCTACCTCCATCCAAGCTACACTTGATTTGACTCGCGAGACACTGACTTCAAACGATTCCTTGCTCTCAGGAGGTAGTACCACCTCAACAGCCATGAGCGGGATCTTTTTCTACCTCTCGAGAAATGCCGACGCCTATAAACGAGTGGCCTCAGAAGTCAGAACAGCATTTGCCTCAGGGAAAGACATTGTTCAGGGCCCGAAGCTTAATAGTTGCAAGTATCTCCGCGCTGTGATCGAGGAGACCATGCGCATGTCACCTTCAACGCTTGGCCATGCTTGGCGCGAACAAGACCGAACTTCAATTGCTGCTGGAGAAGATTTCGTCGTCGACGGTCACGTTATACCCCCGGGCACGCAGGTCGCTGTGAGCCAGTTCACCATCCAGCACAATGAGGCCTACTTCCCTGAACCGTTCAAGTTCAGGCCTGAGCGATGGCTTACCTTGGAGGCAGCGGACCAAGCTTCGGCTACGGACAGCGCACACGCAAGCCAGAAGAACCGACCCACGGCGATTCGGCGCGCCTTTGCCCCATTTTCCATTGGAGATCGAGGCTGTGCAGGAAAATCTATGGCGTGGTTGGAGATGAGACTGGCAATCACGAAGACACTTTGGTACTTTGACTTCGAGCGGGCGCCTGGAGAAGCTGGCCAGTTGGGCGGAGGACGCGAAGACAGTGTTGAGGAGGGTCGAGAAAAGGTCGACGAGTTTCAATTGTATGATAGCGTTGTCGTTGACCACACTGGACCGAACCTGGTGTTTACGCCGCGCGGTGACTTTTGGCGGGATTTGGAAGATCCCAAGGACTGAAAGAGAGTTATGGATATCTGAGAACAAGGTCAAGATGATTGGTTGAAGATCAATATTTCCCTGCTGGCTTGGCCACTTTTACAAGGATGAACCGAGGGCATTGACTTCCTCGTATTGATGGGAGTCAGAGATGTGTTTACTACGGCGATAGTCTAGGACATTCTATCACGAGTGGAGGCTCGTTCCAGCTTCATCACCGTGTAAACACGCACGCAGTCATGTTCAGGCAGCAGAACAACTTCCTGTAACTTTGGCATTGCCATTGACACCGGCCTGAGTCTGTGTAAGCCCAGAACTGCACGCCCGGGCGGCATATTCAATGCTGAATCACTAACTTGACAGGAATTCTTTGCGGAAGGGATAATCAATGTACCCCTTAGACTGGACTGGGGTATAAAATGGAGATCGGATATTCGCTCCGATTAAAACGGATAGTATACCATCTATAAAAATACTATATAATTAAACTAAATCACTTATTGAGATCGTAGACTCCATGCTTTACTATGCTCAGCTGCCAGAGAAGATGCACGTTCGGGGCCAAGACCCGATTTATTGTGGTGGAAGCAGCGGGCGAAGTCCATCTGATAAATCTGTGCTGCCATAAAGAACCTCGCCATCCGGTTCGACGTCGATAAGACCACCTTTGTTCAATGCATCATTTGCCTTGCTCAATAGCTCGGCAAGGCTCGCGCTCATTCCACGCTCCAATCCCTTCTTCCATTGCTCTCGAGGCGCCACCTCCACTTTGATCTTCCGCCCCAGCAACCGGCTCAATGCTGCTGCTACATCGTCGACGCTACAACGCCGCGGCCCTTCAGCGTGTACGATCTTCAATTCCTGATCTTGAATACTTCGCAACAAAATGCCGGCTGCAATTTTGCCGACGTCAGGCGCGGACACAACAGGGAGCTGCTTGAATGTCGAGATCGGGAAACTCGTAAGGGTACCGGATGTGATGGCCGCGGGAATAGAGCGGCTCCAATTCTGCATATGTTCCGCAGAGCGCAGGATGACTTTATGGCCTGGGAGATGGCTTATGCGAGTCTCAAGAGTGCGACACATCGTTGGCATTCCAATATCAAAGTCGACGTGCGCACCATAGTCAGAGATCGCCAGCACTCGTTTCGGTCGGGCCTTCTCGAGCGCGAACACAATGCTCTCTATGGCATTGCGCATTTCTTGTGCACCGTCTTTTGCCTGTGGCAATGGTGGAACGATGACCTGGACTGTCTCTGCGCTCGCGATTGCTTTGGCAAGAGCCTCGGCATCATACAGGTCGGCTATTGCGATGTCGCACCCAATGTCACTCAGACGAGCTGCCTTGGAATCATCACGAAGGACGGCTCTAACTGGCTTATTTGCTTCTCGCAAAGCTAAGCAAGTGGCATAGCCGACTTTTCCAGCTGCTCCGATGATGGCGAACATGTTGTCTTTGTCCTGAGGCAAGGACTTGGTGTCGAGGTGAAGATGTATGAAAGGTTCTACGGTCCGGAGGCAATGATTCTGATTTGGGGTCTGCAGACTAACATATCGGTGATTTGAGAATGTCTTACACATCTCGTCACCGGATGAGTCACTAGCGGGCAGAGGCATCCGAATGTCCCGTTCCAATCAACCTTCAGGTTGGGGATGCGCTATGTCCGCGTCTCTAGTCGCACCGGTAGGCCTCACGCATGCAAGATGGTAAAGAGACTCTTCACAACCTACTCACTGGCAACGGAAAGGACAGAGCTAGCTGCACCATAATCTCGTGTATGACAAGTCGTTATTACGCAAAGATGTCTCCCTCCCATTTGTGCTCAGTGCTCCATGCTTATTAAAGCTTGTAGCCTCATACCTAGGTAATTCAGGATGCTCATTTTCTAAAAGCTATCTATGATATGCTGTACACAAATAATAGCCAGTCATTAATATCTCCACTAACATACTTAACAATAACGATTTGATCATCTTGTAGTTATGTCAATAGCATGTTTTAATGCTGAGAGGATGTCGTGATTATTTTAAAATGATGGTACTATACCTAGGTAATCTCAATTTACCCCCCTCCCCCCGGTAAGTAATAAGTGTATTGGCCGACTGGGTGGGCTGTATGAAGGAAAGAATTCCGGTTCCACTATAGAACTAAAGAAATCTTGAAGACCATCTAGCTCTCACGCTCCTGACTTGTATGAATTCAGGGATTACAAAGAAAGAAAAGTACACGGGTAAAAGTCTCGCACACGCTTCCCGGACCCGTGTTCGCCCAAAAGAAGCACCGCCCCCTGGCCTGACAAGATGCAAAGGTCAGATATCGTGTCAGCCATTGCACTAAAAATTCATTGCCTGCTCGTCTTCGTCGTATTCCGCGTTCGGGTCATCACCCTCGACCTCCACGGGGTGGTAGGCGGCACGAGCTCGCCTTACTGGTTGTCTCCTCGGCGTGTTGTAGGCAGGATCGTAAGGGTCGTACTCTGCTGACAGCCTGCCACCATCGCCACCGCCGCGCTGCCCCATCGGCCTGTCGCCTCTGTCTCTCGCATATGGCGCGCTGGGCGCAGGCTGCGGGTATTTCTGCGCAGAAGGCATTGCGACGCGGCGACGTGCCCCGGGTGGCGCGCGCTCCCCGGCCTCGGGCCCACGCTCCTCCTTCTGTCGGGCGAGCTCCGAGTCCGTGGCCCCCAGCATCTTCTTGCGGAACTCGTCGTACTCGACTGTCGCCCTCTCCACCTGCTTGAAGTGGCGAGCGAGCAGGCGCAGGCCGCTCCCGGCCGGCGAGGAGCCGTCCCCCCCGGAGCGACCCCCATCGTCGGCCGCCGCCGCCGGGTCTCTTGTGCTGTCAAAGTGCTCGTAGCGCGCTAGGGATGCCGCGATCTGGAATGCATTGCGGATCTGCCGCCCGTTCCACCTGCAGTCGACTGTGTCCGCGTAGCTGAAAGTTTCGAAGTGCTCCCTCGCAAAGTCAAGGATGCTCCCTTCCTCAATTATCATCTCGGCCTCTTGTGTAATCGCCACGCGTTGCTTCTCGATCATCTTGATTCTTTCTATATTCATCTGGAATAGGGACACGGTGTCTGCTTTGCTTAGCTGTGGGTAGAAAAGGGTGATGTGTACCCTGGACTTTACAGCTTCGTCTAGGGCCCCTGGGCGGTTAGTCGTTAAGAACAGGATGCCTGGATAATACTCTAGAATCCGGAGGAAAACTATTCATAAGCAGAATTGTTAGTAAATGAGGTTCTCCGAGTCTTGGTCTAGGGAATACGTACTTGACACTAGGGCATTCCTTTGTAGATTGTCATCCCTCTTCTCCCTTGGGGATAGGAAAATCTCAGCTTCATCTAGAAGCAGTATGCAATCCCATACGTTTGCCAAGCGGAAGATCTCGTTAAGGTTCGATTCTACCTCCTTCGGCTCAGTCCCCAGGTCACCACAGGTAATAGCGAACAAGGGCTTCTTATAGACATCCGCTACAGCCTCGGCTGTAGCGGTCTTGCCGACTCCAGGGGCTCCGTGCAGAAGCATTACAAGCCCCCTTCCTTTTCCCCGAATGAAGTCTTGGTCCGAGATCTCGAGCTGCCTGTCCCGGCCTTTTTCTTGGGCCTCCTTCTTCTGGAAATGCTCATGCACCAGTGACTTTATCATGCTCTTGTGGTTGACTGAGATCTTGAGCTTGTCAAAGGTGGTCAGCTCGCGTTTGATGGGCTTCAGGTACCGAATGTCTGCGTTGACAAATCGACGGTCTCGGAGCGAGTATGCAAATACCCGACATGGTAGCAGGGCGAGATCCTCGGGATCAAGGTGATGTCTGCCGACTGACGGGAGGACTTCTCTCGCCCAATCCGTCCCTCGTATTGTTTTCAAGAAGCCACCGGAGTCAACCAACTCAGCCAACCTTGCGAAATCTACCTCATCCGTGTGAACCACCATTTCAAATTTCTTGCTGTTCTGCTTAGACCGATCCCTAGCAGCCCAATGGGCTACGGCGAATTCATCAACAGTCGTCACAGGCTTGCGGATGCTATCGTCGAGAGCAAGGAAGTTAGGTTTCCAGGGCGGAAGAGATTGGTAAGTCTCGCGGAAGTCAATAACGACGTCACTATCGATGTGCTCAGGGAAAGTGATTGGGTTGCCCAATTGGGTTCTGATCCGTTCACCAGAAGGGTCGTGAGTCAAAGTCCATCCCAGGTACGACATCGTTGGGCGTTTATGGGTGAAGACAAAGTCCCGAAATTTCTCGCCCCGAGCCTGCAAACGCTGAAAAAACTGCTCATGGTCCTTTGCGAAGCGTATTGGGTACACCGGAAGACTGGTCACGGCTTTCGTTCCCTCGTACCAAGCGACCCACTTCGTGCGGGAAACGGGGGCAAATGCTTCGCCGTCGAAGTCGATGCGGTAGTGCCTCAGCTCTATCGACCACTTAGGTCCAGTCTTCTCCACATAGAGCTGACCTGTGGACTTTTCAGTGAGGTCATCTACCTCCCAACCATCGTCATCCATTAAGGTAGCCCAAGATCTCCATAGCTGCATATCAGCCGAGGCTGGCCCAAGAGGATCAGAAGCGGAATCGAGGCCGCCAGTCTTGGACATTGGCTCTGACGCATCTGGGCCAAGGATTTTGCGTTCGCACAGAATATCTCCTGGTCGAAACAAATACCAGATATCCGAGTATCTTACTTCGACGGAGTGGCGATGGTCTGCCTCTTCGAACATTGTATAGAGAGGCATGATTCTAGTCTTCATGAAGTCCACGTAGCACTTCATGTCTTGATACGCCTTGAAACTGTCCATTTTCGTGTCGGCCAATGCTTTAGCCTGACTAGGGCCGGCATCCTTGTGGGCATCGACACTATCTGACAAACTGGGAATATCGGCTGTTGCCTGTGGCTCTGAAGCTGCCTGTGAGAGTCGTTAACGTAAAGGTAAATAACATATGAAACACAAACTACCATGTTGGTACTTACAAACCTTTCCTTCAAGATTTCGAATTCGGACTCCATCTTACGATGGTTATGAATAAAAATCTTGAATGGGTTCAGAAATGTATGAGGCTTTCGGTTCCACGAACCTTCTCCAGTGACCTTGGAAAGGTATCCAAGGATGAACGCAGAATTTATTCGAACGCGCTCGAGCCGTTGGTCGCCTACAGCTCCAGAGCCCATCTCTTCAGGTTGTGCAGGTATTACTGCGATCTTTGATCTCGGTATGCTGCGCTGTCTTTCCTTGGCTTTCCGGTCGATTTGCTCGAGCCTGATCTCCGCACTGAGATCCCTCGAGGCCAGGAGGGTCTCAATGGCACAATACTCGTCGTCGTCTGGGTACCTATTCTTGAACTCGTGCCAATCGCAGTATCGAACCACTGGCTTGGTACGGTACATGAAAGCATCTGATGCTTCCATCACAGCTTCTGTGGTCTGATTCTTCGCTCGGTCCGGCGACTCGGCCTTTCTGCTGTCTTCCAGCTTCGATGTCGCCTCATCACGCGCTTGAGTTTCATGCACTTCAAAATTCATCGTCAGATCAAATCTTCAGTCTCGGAGGACTGACTCGAATATACTCACGCTTGGGAGATGCAATGGTTTTCGGTTCAGGAACAACCTCGGTACCGTGCACATCGGCTTTATGAGCCTGCGGCTGACCTGCGGTTGATGAACTTTCACTCTTCTTGTCTCCACCTTCAATGCGGTCTTTGACTTCGTCTCTGTCCATGGAGGGGGTGGCACTATATCAAAAATAGCGGATGAGCTCGTTGGGCCAGCAGGGTTCTATGAACCAAAAACCTGGTTATGGATAGCGAGGAGGCGATCGAAAGATCGAATGCGAGTGATGTGGCAGCACAGGAGGGAAAGACCAGAAAAATTCGGGGTAGCATCAACTTGAATGGGCCATGAAAAGGCGAGAGTGTTGGAGGAACAATCTCTGAATGTAGGTGCAGTTCCCGCTTTGAAAGGGGCTAAGCTCGATAATCTGCACATTGACGCAGTCAGGATCCTGAGGTCGATAGATACCTAGGTAGCACCCGTGAGGATCCAGTTGGATCATTTGGTACCACACCCACCGCCAGGCATCAGGACGGAAGGAGAAGGCTAGCAGTCTGCATGTGTATCTACCCACCCTTTCATACACCGGCTTGGTAATACAACAGAACAGTGCTTACGCATCATTGATTGCGCGACGCCTCGTCTGTCCAGCGCGTGTCACCTCAAGCATTCCTTGCTGGACATGGGACCCCCCACCCCTTTTCAGCTGAAATGAACGCAGTCCGCTACGCATATGTTTTAAAGCCCACACGGGTAATCAAATGTCGTGTCCCCGCTAGCCGCCGCAATCACCCTCTTCTGAGGCATTGCAACTTAACAAACTTGAGCTTGAACGAGCTGCAAATGATATGATGAATTCAGGACTTGAGGTTTCGTCATCACTGCGGACGCAAATGAGTAGTGTGGCCTCTGTCACGGCACTCAACACGTACAGGTACAGTGTCGGCAAAAATGTCTTGGGGGGCTCTCTCAATGTGGATGCACACTTTGACAGGCAGACTGCCCAATTTGTGCCTAGATTGATGAGTCGGTATGTTTGTCTCATCCTTCTGGGCTCCCATGATAAAGCTTGTTCATGAGAAAGTTCTAAAGCCAAGCAGGGAATTGCAACACATAATCGAGAAATACAAGACCTTTTACCGTAACGACAAGTTTTTCGCGGACCTTGACCCGGATCTTTGCACTTGGGATCAGGTACAAGATCAGCTTGATCAAGCCGAGTATGAATACCAGCAGAAAGGGAAAACAAACATCGTCCGGCGCGCATTCCGAAAAGACCGCCTGACAAGGACCTTGAGCCCGCTGCTAGAAGGGATACCCGAGAACGATGGACTTGGCATTCTCAAGGGAGCTTTGATTATACTGTTCAACGCATGCTATACCCCTTCGTATCTTGTACGTAGATATGCTGACAAGTAAGCCTGACACAGGCCGTCAAGAGCAGGGCACGCGCCTGCGAGAAGATCTTCGAGTGCTTCCATCAAGTCCCGAATCTTCTCAGAGGAGTACATGAGGCCTTGAAAAGGTTTCCAGACGATCAAGAACTGTACACCCGATCACGCGACTTGCATGAAGGACTTCTCAGCTGTCTACCTCGACTGATAGCCATCCTTCTCCATAACTCCGATCAACCCAGTACGTGTGAATCGCTGCGCAACATGCCCTTCGAGCCATTCTGTCGCTGTCCCTCACTTCTCTCTCGTCGATCTCAGAAATATTAATGTAAATCTTCAGAGGCTAACAAGCATTTAAGGAGTGCAGAGATTTGCAAAACAACTATTCGGAGATGTGAGCGCTGATGTGGACGAGATCTTGCGGCCGCTCACAGCTGCCCAGGATTCCCTCAGGGTGCACATCGGTCGGTTAGAGGAGAGGCGAGGCGACCAAATGGCAAAACGCATCGACCAGATATATGCCGAAACCAGCTGGATGAGGATGCAGCAACACGAAGGTCAACACCAGATCCTGGCCCAAGTGGCACAAATGAACGAGGCGCACAAGACGATCGAGGCGATAAACGCTGAAAACAAGAGCCTTCACGCGGAGAACTTTGCTTTGAAACTAGCTGCAAGCAAGACCTATACTCTGAACATGGTGCACCAGATAGTCGATGAGGTGCTGAGGAATCGCAGCTTCAACGCCATTGGTGAGCAACGCGGATCAAGAATACGCCCCCCCTCCCCCAAAAGAAAAAGTCTACGTAGACACGATCGAGCGAAGGCTACCGCTGATATCCCAACAGAAATGCAAGACCGGGAGGCCCGAATGCTTCCAGAGGCCCCCCCAAGGAAAGAGTCCGCGGCGTATAACCTCGACGAGCTGGTCATGATCCTCAGCCACGATTCCGAGACGAGCAGCCACGTGGTCGACCTCTACGACGCGCTCGGCCAGTACAACGCCTTCAGCGACAAGGCCATCGCGCAGGCCGCCTACCTGTCCGAGACCAGCCGCTTCAGGCACTGGCTGCAGGGTTCCGGGCCGCACCACCTGCTCGTGGACGGGCACTGCGAGAACCACGCCGCCAGGAGGACGTCGCCGCTGTCCGTGTTCCTGGCCAGCCTCGTGCAGGGGCTGCTGGACCAGCCGCCGCGGCCTGCCGGCCCGGACACGGTGCTGTACTTCTTCTGCGGCCGCCACGTCGGTGACGAGGGGTGTCTCGCGGGCCCGCAGGGGCTGATCCGCAGCCTCGCGACGCAGCTTATCCTCTCGTGGCCCCACGAGTCGCCTCCGCCGGATGTTCGGTTTTTGTCCTCTCTGCTTCCGGGCACAATCTCTGTTGCTGAGGATGATATCGAAGTTGAGACGGTCTGCCACATCTTCCTGGCGTTGCTGAGGCAGCTCCCACCACGCTCTACGGTATATTGCATCATCGACGGCATCTCTTATTTTGAGACAAGTATTGGCGGTTGGTCTGAGGATATCTGTTTTATAGTCGACTGCCTGCAGAGTTTCTCTTTACCTGACACATCCCGCGGCGATCAGCCGATAGTCAAGACCCTGCTGGGCAGTGCCAACAGGAGCATCGAAGTCCGCGAGCTTTACCCGCCAGACTGTATAGTCCAGCTCAGGTCAGGGGGCTTGTACAGCTCTGTGATATCGCGAGGTGCGTTGATATCCGATCTGCGGAGCCGAGCATCCTTTATGGGCTCAGCAGCAGATGACGACCCAGTCCATGGATACATTGGCGCGGATGAGAGACAATATTGGGATGATTAGGGATACTGTAGGCCTCTTGTTTGGCATTTAGTCGCAATCAACATACTCCGAGTCCACGGCTGAGCCGCGCTCAAGTCGCCGTAGGACAGAAGTTACCTAGGTATCCAACTATCCATCAGCATTCATATGAATGAGCATTCCAGGTAACTACTTGGAGCCAGCGGGGAAGCTCTCCTTCTAAACGGCTTCATTCTGATCCACATACAACCCGAGTCGTATGCAGTCCCTTTGTACAGTGGTAAATGCTTAATGACCAGCCTGAAAAGACAGAGCACTGTTCACAATGATAAAAGATCACACCTGGCTCTCCTTATTGAAGAAATCAGACGTGAAGCTTTGGGCCAAGGTAGCACAAATGTATGCGATGATTTCCCTTGTCTGGTATCTGAATAGCGCACTTGCCCTTCTGAATCATGTATTTACGTAGATTACCAGGGCCTCCAGGCTTCAGGCTCTTTCCGTATACAGCGCCTCGGTTCAGGAATGTCTCTAGTGTCACCGTCGTCGTGTTGACCGTGAAAAAAAGCGCATGCAAGGTAGCCTGGGCGAGTCGGGCCCTGGCCCGCAGTTGTTCAACCTAGAGCAAACTCTTTTTGTACGCCAATGGAAAACGCGATGACTTATTGGTACTTTTGTCGCTGCAGCCTCACATACTTACTTGATAGAAACCTGCCCCGGTTGCTACAAACCCAGAACCCGCGCTCGGCAGGATCTACACTGAATATATCCTAAACTACGACCACGTAGATCCGATATATCTCCTGTCTGAACGTATGACGGTAGTGTCAAGGAAAAAGCTTTCACGGCTGCTAAGGTTGAATCTAACCGACCGGCGGCAATACGCTGGGGAGACAGCCAACCGACAGTGCAGCCGCATGTGGACCCCATATTGTGCTGCGCAGACAGCCTCAAGGGCTGCCTCCCAACATTGGACACTCAACATCTGGGCGAGCACGGCATGGACATAGCCATAGGCACGGCCAACAACCAACAGCAGCCTTTGGGAGCGAGGTGCGTTGCAGAAGCTGAGCCCTTTGGAACCCCTGTAGTGTTCCTTGTTCAACCACTTTTGCAGCAGCCGGGCGAGATGGTATGGACACACGTGAAATAAAGCGTGTAGACTACATACTCCGTATAGATCCACGACCACGACCCCGCCCACGGCGAGCTTATCAGCCTTGGTTCTTGCCCCCTGCCTTCTCGAGCCTGCCCTCCCGTCGTCCACCGTGACCGAGCTCCCAAAAAGGAGGTCATGCAGGTCGAATCACGTCACACCAGTCCTCAACCTCAAGCGACCAGACCAGTTCGAGGCGACATGCATGTGGCATCTGATACCGCCTCACTTGAGCACCGAATGTTAGAATTCGCCTCATCTACTGTAAGTAAGCTTTACCGGCAACCTTGCTGCTGGTAGCCGGGCTGCAACCCGTCCCTCCCAGCGCACGGACTATGCCGCTACAACACAGCCCTCTGCAGGTGTGCCAAGGCATGATGAATCAGACAATAGCCGGCTTGGTCCTACGGGATATGCAGTCTAGACCCGCACAACAAGGTGCGCCGAGTCCCAGATTTGACCCAGCCGTCTGGGACGATCCACATTTCAGTACACTAGAGAGGTTAAAATTAAGCAGGGAGCCGAATCCTGCACCTTACTTTGGACGCTCTCCTGCCCGGGACTGACAGATGGAGGAGGCTCTCGTCGATGACAAGTGCACGCACGCACGGGGGTGAACACATTAGCGTTACCACGAACGACAAGGCGGGCCGGTGGAGCCGTTGAGGAGACGAGAGCTGCCGGTGGGTTTGTTGATGATTCCTTCAGCCGTTCATGTCGATCTTGGCCGGACCCGGGCTCCCGAGATGTGCGGCGTTGATTTGTTATTTGCCCTCCATTTGCCAGTCCAGGTTCTTGCCCCACCCATCCCCCCTGACGGAACAAGACCTGGGGAAAATTCAGGAATTAAGAGTTGCGCTAGGGGTCCAGCTGCAGGGACAGGGGACTTGACTCTGTCGCTAGCTGCCCCCCCCCCCCATCACGCCTATTATCATCCACCCAACCGCCCGGCTTGCCTCGTCTCCGACCGGCAGGTATGCCCTGCCTGTGGCCTGGCCCCGGAGTCGAGAGGGTTGCACGCTACGGCGATTGGAAAGTGATCCTGGGACCCCTTACCTGGTGCAGATGCCGGGTTTTGGTTTCTGTCTGGTGGAGGGTTGCAGAGAGGCTGAAGAGACGGGCGGAGTCGAGCCCGTGCCGAAGCCCGCAGCGAGCGACAGCTCGTCTTGCCAGTTCTCATTAGTCGAGTCGTAACGTCGTACTCGATGCAGAACAGGCGAGGACCTAGCAGTAGTTGGTGATCCGGTGGATGGGTGTTGGCCTCCTGGTCCTGGGGTATGGGGGGAGGCGACTGTTAATAGGACAGAAATGCTCCTGGTAAACCCCCTACCTCCCGCTCGATTTCCGACCGTGACTTAATTGCTTATCCAATCTTACATCCAACTCCGTCCGACTCCGTCCAGAGCCATCATTGATGTTGGTCGTCTGTCCCGAGCTCCGTTCCTATCTGACATATCATCATCCAACACCCTGGGCATCACTGGAGACGTACCGCACCGTTCCGGCCCACAGCTTCATCGCGGGTGGGACCAGCACCAGCAAAAATGCTCCCACCGCCGACCGGATTGAAAGCAAGACCCGTATGAGCGCACGCACAGAATGGCTTCACATAATGCAGATCAGGACCCCCGCCGGCCGAGCGACCCGGACGACCAGAAGGTCCGGGTCCATTCCGGGACCACGGGCGCCAAGATGGTAGCCCAAGGAGGAGGAGGCGCCGCTTCTTCTCCCCAAGAAGGAGGAGGAGGAGGAGGAGCAGGACCAGGCCCTCCCGCCGGCGACTCCTTCGCCAACAACAGCCCGCCCAGCACGCACTTCACCAACTTCACCCCCAGCACCAGCACCCCAAACACCACCGCCGCCAGCACGACGCCGCACGACGACCGTCGGCACCTGATCAACCGCGACGACTTCTCAGGCCTGCAGGTCGTCGACCCGGCGGGCCTCGAGGTGCCCCACAGCAGCCTGCCCGAGGCGCTGCCGCCCTCGGACCCGGAGGCCCGGTACGCCGAGCACAAGGGCCAGGGGTGGGGCTCGCACCCGCCGCCGCAGGCCGTCGTGCTCCCCGGCGGCGGCTGGCCGCTGCCCGAGGCCGTCTCCCCCGGCGGCGGCGGCGACAACCTCCACACGCCCTACAGCAAGGCCAGCAGCGCGACGTACGCGGGCGGGCATAACCCCTTTGAGGCGGAGAAGCAACAGCAGCAGGGCGGCCCGGGGGACGGGGGCAAGATATGTGGCCTGCGGAGGGTGGTGTTTTGGTGCGTGCTGGCCGTGGTTGTGTTTGTGCTCGTTGCTGGTGTTGCGGTTGGGGTTGGGGTGGGCTTGGGGACGAGGAGTAGTAGTTCGAGGTGAGTCAGGTTCTCTTTCTGTTGTTTCTCTTACTTGTCCTTCTTTTTTCCCCCCTGCCCTTTGTCACCCCACGATCTGGACCGCATCCTGGGAGAAGGTGGAGAGGAGAGTTGGGATGAGGCACCATCCATCCGGCTCTTCCCGGCTTGTTCCCCCAAAAGACAAGTTGTCGCAGGTGGAACCCGGCCGCGGAACGGCTCGCGGGAGCCAAGGGGGGAGGAAGGCGGACGATCGAGTTGGCGTGGAGAACATCATTCATGCAACGGCCGATATGCTTTACTTTGCCTTGCCTTGCCTTGCCTTGCCTTGCTTCGGCACGAGGCCCATCGCGGAAGCCAAAGTAAAACAAGGCAACCTTATAAGCAAAAACAGTTGACCACCACACTGCCCTCACCCACGCCGCACCAAGAAGCAACGCTCGCTGACCCCGTCCCTCGTCACACAGCACAAGCACAAGCCCAACATCAACAAGCGACGTCAGCAGCATCCCCTCGGCAACAGCCACAGCGGCGGCGGCCGCGTCGTCGCTGATCCAGTGCCCCTACGCCAACCGGACCGTCTACAGCCTCGAGTCGCAGCAGGACAAGCGCTTCCTCGTGCTGTGCGGGCGCGACTACAACAGCTGCTGCGGCGCCGTCGACATGCTCACCATCAACTCGACCAGCTTCGAGGACTGCCTGGAGCGCTGCGGCGGCCAGGAGGGTTGCGCCGCCGTGGGCTGGGGCAACTACTACGGCGTCGACACGTGCTGGCTCAAGAGCGCGTACGGCAAGCCCAACTGGAGCGGGGACTGGTATGCCGCCGTCCTGGTTGAGTCGTGAGGCGGGGGGGGGGGGATGAGCAAGGTGAGGAGAGGAGCCTTTACTGTTTGTTGGTGTTGACTACGGTATCTATGGTGACCTGAGCACCACCAAGCCCGTGTAAATCAAACCACAGGCGCATATACATGACCGGCGAGACCAGCGCCGCACGGACTGTTTACGTCGACAGAGATGTTGAAACCTCGGGGCATCAAGGAGCTCGACACATTAACGGCAGGGTGGGATGGGATGGGATATCTGGTTTCTCTGAAGAGCGATACGGAGTTCAGGATACGGCGCATACCTAGGCACCAGGGGACGACTCCCCAAGACATCCATCATGTCTCTTTTAACGGTCGAGCAACTGTTTGAACATTTTTTGCGAGTTTAGATATTGTGTAGGCTTAATACCAACACTACCATGTCGCCCGGGCACGCATCCACCCACTTGGCTTTTCTTTTATATATATATTCAACACAACACGACAACACCCCCCACTCCAGACTCCAGCCTCACCTCACCCCCCCTCACCTCCTCCACATCAAAACAAGCCACGCCACAATCCTATACCCAGCAATAATCCCAACCATGATCCCAACATTCCTCCCCAGGTGTCCGCCGCGGTACCCAAACCGGTCCAGCACGCCCTGCCCGTCGATGCGACACTCGGCCGCCAGGGCCGTCTCGTACATGCAGCGGCACGCGCTGCCACAACCATAACTCCGCCCGGAGAACTCGTTGACCATCATGCCCTCGAAGACGTACTTCTGGTAGTCCCAATAACTAAAGACATACTTATAAAACACATTCAGCACCGTCGGCTGCACCATAAACCCATTGACGCACATCCACAGCCCGTTGGCGAACGCGACGAGCGCGAGCGCCACGACAAAGTTGGGCGCGAGCGACCCCACCAGCACGACGAGGCTCTCGGCCGCGAGCAGGTCGAGGAACACCCACATGACCCAGGTGAAAAAGGCCGCCGCGGGCGGGTTGAAGTTGGACAGGTAGTACGAGATGGCGCTGAAGCCCAGGGCGATGAGGAACAGCGGCGGGACGCCGATCAGGAAGTTGGAGAGGACCAGGTGCGCCGCCGAGTACAGCCCCGTGCTCGACTCCTTGACGTACTGCAGGCGGTCCTCGAGCCACGCCGGCACGTAGGCCACCGCCATGAAGGACATGAAGGCCGAGCCGAAGAACTGTGCGGGTGTTTGTGTTAGAAAGTGTGTATATATGCATGTATATTGATCGTGGGCATCATCAAGGGGAGAAAAGGGGGTGAGAGAAAGGGGGTGGGAGGGGGGGTTTCCCGCAAAAGAGACTCACAATAGCGTTGATATAAGGCTGGATATACTCCTGCTCCGTCCTCAGCCTCACCCACACCGTCCCCATCATGACAGCCAGCCCAAAGTACATGGCCATCCGCACGCCGTACGCAATAACGTCGCGGTAGCTCTTGATAAACGACCGGTGCAGCAGCGTGAGCACCAGGCTGCCGAACCCAGGCCGGTGCCCCTCCTCGCCCGCGCCGTCCGAGAGGAGGTCCGCCTCGCTGCTCCCCCCCTCCTGCTGCCGCGTCCGCACAATCCCCGCGAGCTCCTCGGCCAGCGGGCTAGCGAGCCACGCGCGCCGCAGAGCCAGCAGCCTCTCCTCCCCGTCCCCATCCCCAACATCCTCCCCGCCCCCGTCAAAGTCAACACTAACCAGCTCCAACAAGAACTCGGCAGGGTTGACGCGCAGCGGCAGCGCCCGCCCGACAGACTCGCAGTACGGCGCCACGGCCCCCATCGGGCCAGAGAAGCACGTCCTGCCCCCCGGCCCGAGCAGCAGCAGCCTGTCGAAGAGGTTGAACGCCGCCGTCGACGGCTGGTGGACGCTGGCGACGACGACGAGGCGGTCGCGGCGCGCCACGGCCCGCAGGTAGCGGACGACCTCGAGCGCCGCGGCCGAGTCGAGCCCGCTCGTCGGCTCGTCCAGCACCAGCACCCGCGGGCACGTCATGAGCTGCGCGCCCACGCCGGCCCGCCGCCGCTGCCCGCCCGAGACGCCGCGCCGCACGGGGGTCCCCACCAGCGTGCCCGCCTGGCCCCGCAGCCCCAGCGACGCGAGCACGTCGTCGACGCGGGCCGCGCGCTCGCCGGCGCTCAGCCCCGCCGTCGAGAGCCGCGACGCGAACGTCAGCGTCTCGCGCACCGTCAGCGACCCGATCAGCGCGTCCTCCTGCTCCACGAAGCGGGCGAGGCGGGCGAGCGTCGTGGGCTGCGGCACGGTGCCGTTCACGCGGACCGTCCCTGTTGCCTTGGGGCCACTCTTGCTGCCGGCCTTGCTTGTGATGTTGTTGCTGGTGGGCTGGCGGCCCGCGAGGACGTTGAGGAGCGTCGTCTTACCGCAGCCCGAGGGCCCCATGAGCGCGAGGACCTCTCCCGCCTCGACGTAGCCCTCGACATTGTCCAGCAGCGTCTTGGACTGTTTTGTCTCGCGGTCCGTGACGGTGACTGTGATGCCCGACCACGACATGTTGTGCACCGTCGTGTTCCTCAGGAGGTGGTGGGACCCTGCGCCGCCGTTGCGCTGCTTCTCGATGTCCGTGTCCGCCTGGTAGGGCAGCATCTTGGTGGCCGAGTTGCTCTCTGAGCTGCGGGCCTCCTGGACTGTGTTTGATGTGCTGGTGGTTGTCGTGGTCGTGTTCAAGTTGGTGGTGGTATCTACCATCTTGATCGGCTTCGGGGAGTCGCCTATATGAAAAGGCAACAAACTGGATTGCGCAAAAGGGGACGACCGGCAAAATATAGGAGAGCAGCTGAAAAATACTACTAGTTATGCCTTGATAACCTGAGCGTATAATAGACAGGCCAGCAGTCTAGTAAACCCTTGTAGTGGTGGACTCGCCGAAGGATTACACGAAGAGGATCATAGCGTCTCGACTAAGCGAACAACAAGATGATGACAAGAGGAGAGGGAGTGGATCTTTTATCGTGCAGTGCAAAGGAAAGCAGTATGCACGATCAGATCATACAAACCTGGGCAGTCAGCACACACACACACACACACTCGTACCTCCACCTCTCTGAATTCGACCGAGAAAAGACGAGGCTGTGTCAGAGATAGAGCCGTCATCCCATCAGAGCCAAGAAGCCCGCCTCGTCACATAACGTCTTCCGGTTGCGGAAAGTCGAGCAGCCAACCATATTCAAGAAGTACCCCGGACCAACCGGCCCCCCGTATAGCACGGCTCAGCAAAAACAGGAATTAGCCTAACACACGGGCCGGCGCGATACGCCGGCCGGGTGTGGATGGGGAGGGAGGGAGGGAGTAAACACGAAAACAAGGCAGACCAGCGAGCGAACGGGAAGGGGCGGAGGAGGAATCACGCACGCAAAAGAAAGAAAAGACGGTGACTTACTGACGATACCCTCCCTCAACCCCCCCCCCCCCGTTGGATTCCATCACACAAACGCAACCATAATAAGCGGCGATCTTATAGGAGCGGGATCTAGTTCGCGTATGAGAAAATGGGGGCCGAAACAGGCAAGCAGGCAGAAAGACAAGGACAGGAAAGTACAGTACAAGTACAGACCCACCAACAAAGATCGGAAAGAAACCGAGACGGAGAAGAGGCCTCGCCTGGCCAGAGGGAGGAGTGTCCTCCGCCCCGCCAACTAAGCTCACTCACTCACCTACCTACCACTCGCCCCCGGCCGCGACGATGTTAGATGATGATGATGATCCCCGCCCAGCCAGCCAGCCAGCCAGCTTCGGTAGGGCACGGGGGGTCCAATGTTCGTGTCGAAAGCAGGACAAGCTAACGCAGGTATCACCAGGATGAGAAAGGTAACAAAAAAAAAAAAAAACAAGGTCAGGCCTTCCTACCATCCCCATCCCCATACCCATCCCGCGCGGAATACCACCACGGGCAACCACCCCAGTGCGACCCTCAGGGGAGGGGAAAAAAGATCCAAAGTAAACATCGGGCCCGGCCGCGTGTGTGCGATGGGAGGAACCCCCATTAATGCGACGACATATGTGTGTATGTATCGGTCGGGAACGCAGTATCAAAATGTCTTGGCCCCATGTGCGCACCCATCCAAACAGCCCCCCGGTCGCAGTCGTCACTCCTCCTCTCCGACCCGCGGAACGTGCGAAGGAGGAGGTTGAAGAGAAAAAAAAAAAAAAGGGCGGAACGCCCAACGCCGCACACATGATGTGAGGTGCAGCCAGCCGTTTCGGTCTTCGGAATCACTCGCATGCATGATACATAGTACCGAGGAGCAGCGGTGGTGCTGTGCTGATGAAGTGCTGCCCCGGCTGCCGGGCGCGGATCCCTGCGTCGTGAGTGGGCGTGTGTGACTCTGTGGGACTGGGGGGCCAGGATCAGAATACAGTACCTCCGTACAGGCCTGCCTCCAGGAATAGATTGCTCGCATGGATTGCCCATGCACGTGCTGCCCTGGATGGAAGGTTGAAGGGGCCGTTTATTACTGTAGGAATATAGCCTGGTGGGGCGGTGGCCCATAAGTTCCATCACTATAGCAAGCAGTAGTAATAATGTAATCACCATACTATCAAAGTGCAGTGGGTAAGTTTGAGGTCGGCGACCACCACGCTTATTACCCAGTAGATAGGCTCAGCACGTGCGCCAGGTGTGGGTGGTCATCGGGGAATGCCAACCAGTCGGCTCGACGGGCAGCCATCAGTGGTTAGAGTGGTGCCCGCAACTGCGGGAGCGAGCGGCTCGGTCGTCTTACCACATCAGTGGGAATCGGGGGCCCAGACCTCAGCCGACTGGACGGCGACCAAGAGAACTGAACTGCACTTCCCGGGAGGAATATCACCCCTGCCCGACCTTAATTATCACTCGGTTAGGCCCAACTCGAAGTTACATCTGGACCATCTCCAGCGCTGCAGATTCCGTGGTGCCGTTTCGTATGCGTGGTGTTTTACTTTTTGCTGTGACGGCTTCGCATATCTTCAGCACATCGCCAAGTCCGCATCTCCGGTGGTCGCGCAGCATGATAAAAGTCCGAAATAATGAATTGTCCTCGAGCCGGGGGGGCCGAAGAATGATATCGCTCACCTGAGCTGCCAACCGGGTCCACGAGTTTAATGTCAAATCATCCAGCTCATCCCAAGAAATTTCGAACTGTACCTTATTAAGGAGATATTATTCCAATTCCCATATTCCCATATTCCCATATCCCGATCCCGAGCCCCAGCCCCTAGCCAAGGGCCCCTTCTTGTCCCTCTTAAATTTGACCGCTAAGAAATGCTACTGTAATGTCCAGGTGTTGTTTGATTTTATCTCCTGTTCCCCCTTCCATGTAGAGGATAAATACTCGAGACCTCAGTAACTCACTCACCTTCTGTCCAGAATGAAAGGAAAACATACTCCAGGAAAGGCCTCAGTGTTCCAGCGCTCCAGTCACTCCCGGCACAGAGACGGGCGCACCCGACACCGACAGCATGGAGTCGATCTCGCTGATGATCGCCTCGTCGGCATTGAGGCTCTGGATCATCTCCTCCTGCGTGAAGGCGACCCAGAATGCAGGGTTGATCTGCTGGGCCTTCTTGGCGCGGTAGATCTCGCGCGCCACACCACGCACCTGGTTCGCTGCATTGTCGGCCGCCTTCCACACGGCCGACAGCTTGGACAGGGCCCCGATGCTCAGGCGGATCTGCTGCCGCAGGTCGTCTTCGTCCTGCAGGAAGTACAACGCCCACTTGGACAGCTGCACGATGGAGCTCATGGTTATGACGCACGTAAAGAAGTGTGTGTGGCTGGTAAGTCCCACCGGCGCTGTGATCATCTTGGAGATGTCCGCCGCTGCCGTCACCGTGTGCCGTGTGTGGATGTTGTACGATTCACCCGAGGGCACCGCTCTGTACGGCGCACACGAGTTGACAGCACGCGCCGGGGACGAGTCTAGCTGGGAGTGTGGCTGGTGCAGCATGATGGTGCATCTGGGTGGGAAATAGAGTTAGCCCGACTTCCTGAAGCGCCCACGTCTCCCTCCCAGCGGTCAAGACAACGAGAATCTGAAAAGATGTCACGACGTAGAAAATAGACATACGCCGTAGTGATGAAGTGACCCTGAAACATCATCTCGTCATGCAGGCAGTTCTTATCTACAGGGTCTCTCTTTCCCGGCGGCAGATGCAGCCTCCAGTTGGTAAGATGGGCCTCCATCTTGGCGAGGTTCTCATCCTCCGGGAACAGGATGGGCCCACAGCGCATCATGCGCCCGAGATTTCGGATTGCGGCAACCCGATATGCGAAGGATGAGAATTGGCGATCCTCGCCTGAGAAGATCTGATCATCAAAATCTTCAATGTGCATTGGTGGCTGGGGTATGGTCTGTTTGTTTTTGTTTTGTCAGTATAATGTGCCATACCGTGGGTTGTAATGGAGGTGGGCACCGCCGTATGCATGTCTAAGTATGTGGGTCTTGACTTACACCCAGGAGGTACTCCGACTCCTCGCACGGGAGCGCCACGTCGGCGGCGAGGTCGAAGAGGAGGAAATTGGTGACCCTGTGCACGCCTGCCACCATTCCGTCGATTACGTACAGATCCCACCAGGTCCTCCTCCAGCTCTCCTCGAGCATGGGGTTGCCGCGGCCATGGATAGTGGCGAACTGGCGCGTGTTCATTCCTAGCTCAACGGCGATCCTCTCGCAGTCAGTCAGCAGGTCCCGCGCCTTATCCTGCTGCAAGCTCCCGTCAAGGGCGACGATTAGCAGCATCAGGGCCTGGACCAGAAAGCCGTCCTTGGGGGTGCTGGGCGAATAAGTCAGGCGCAGGGCCTCGTCCAGGTACGAGGCGCGTGCTGGGCCTACGTCCATGAATAGTGAACCAACATATCTCATAGCCGCCTGCAGGTGGTCTAACTTGTGGCCCGTCTCCCGGATGTGGCGGAAGAAGTGCTCCCTGGGAAGCAGGAAGGGGTGGGAGGCATAGTAGTGGTAGTAGAAGGAGTCGAGGCACTTGTCAGCAATGGTGGGGACCGGCACGATGGGGGTGTGGTGCTGGATGGCACTGATTGGGGCGCCGAAGGGGGTGGTCCTGAAGACCTGCAGATGGTTCATGGAGGCGGCGGCCGTGAGGAAGGGCGAGTTCGGATCCGAGCCAAGACCTGCAGCCGGGGTGAAGGCGGCACTGGTCATGGCGGGAGCGGTGGCCCCGAGCAGCATAGGGCAGCTGTCGGGCCCGGCCGCGGAGGTGACATCGGTGGCATCGGGGGACGAGGATGCGTGGCGCTTGTTTGGGTTCTGAGCGGTGCCTCGACGTGGACCCTTGTAGCCGCGGCGGGAGGCGACATATACACATTCGGACTGCGAAGCCACGCAGCGGGTACAGGGAGTGTTGCCATCGCACTTGAGATGTTTGCTTCGCTGTCATTGCAGATACCGCATGGGTACGAGTCAGCCCTGTGTCTTGTGAACCCAACCCGACAAGATGGAAGCGAGCAGGCTCGGCCCGACTGAGACTTTCGTGGAGTCCCCGTGGGCGGGATGAAGGAGGCCGGGCCGGGCACTGTAGAGATATATATATAGATGGAAGCAGAAGGGGGCTCATGAGGAGAAATTGGGCTGCTCACACATGCCAGGCAGGCGGCGGGCACAGCAGGACCCGTGGCCGCAGACTGGGAGCCCTGATCGTGGGCGGATGTTGGGGTCACGTTGCCATTCGCAGACCCATTCTCATTGCCATTATTGTCACTGGCATGGCCATTGGCACTGGCACTTGCATGCCCGGGTCCTCCATGCCCGTGCCCATGGCCATGACCGTGCCCATTCGCGGAGCCATTCCCGCCGCTACCATTAGTGGTGCCCGAGCCGAAGACGTCGGGCGAGGAGAGGTCGCCGACGGTGGGGGCCAGGGCCAGCGGAGACTCGCTGGTGAGGCTGGAGGTGGGCAGTGGAGCCGCGGACGGCATGTTGTAGAGGCTCATGGTGGCAGCGGTCCAATCGAGAGCGAGGAGGGAGAGCGAGGGTGCAGGTGGGCTGGAGCAGAGCCTGGGCCTGAGCTGAGCTGAGCTGAGCTGACCACGGCTGACCACGGCTGGGGAAAGGGCTCGAGTCCTGGTTTGTCAGGGACGTCTTCTTCGTGTCTCCGGGGCCAAAATCGTTGGCAGCTGCGCGGGCAGATCCCCGTTGAGCAATGACAGCTCACCCACAGTAGCAGCAGCGGCAAGCAGGCAAGCAAGGCAAGCAAGCAGGCAAGCAGCAGCACCAGCGGGAGCGGAGTCGAGGGGACCGTTGTTCTACAAGTGGTTGAGCAGGCGCAGCCAAGACAAAGAAGGTCGGGGGTTGCAGAAGAGGAGCTTGGGCTTGGGCTTGTCGACTGTCGACTGTGGTGGTGGTTTGATGTTGTGTCGTGTCGAGTCGTGTCTGGATGTTCTGTCTGGATGGTCTGCCTGTCTGGATGTCTGGACGTCTGGCTTGCCAACAAATGACACAGAAATCTCCCCCCTTCAAGCTTGATCCTCGGGCACAGCAGCAGCAGCAGCAGCAGCAGCACAGACAGACGCAAGGTCGACGTCAAGTCTCGGGCGAACGGGGGAGGCGGCAATGGATGAATGAATTCGATGGACGGGGTTGTCCTTGAAGGCAGGGCCCCACGCAGGCGCGGTATTGCATGCGCGTTGTGTGCGCTTTGGGATGCAGTTTCGACTGATGCCGGCTCCTGATTGACGGCTCAGGGAAGGAAAGAAGCATCATCCTCCCGCGGTGAGGGGACAGGGGGGGGGGCAAGAGGGTTGTGCAGGTAGGACAGGTCAGGCAGGTCAGTCAGGTCAGGCTCGACTTTTCGTCCTGTGCAACGATAACAAGGGGCGCCTCCTGCAGCAGCCGTGCTCATTGTTCATTTTCTTTTTGGCTGCTTGTGTGACGCTGTCGGCTCACACTTGACGCGTCGCCGCTTCGCCTTCGCCCAGACCGGGCAGGCCAGGCCAGCCCGCGTGAGGGAAGGAGCTCTGGGCCCTTGGCCGTGGGCTGTGGCGAGTGATGTTTACGTACCTTACGGATACTAATATCTGCTCCTGCTGTTTTGCAGTGGACATGCTACGGGCATCCTGCCTTTTTGGCCCATCAGCCGAATGGACTTCGGTGCAGGCAGCTTGACCTCGCAGCAGCCACCGTCTTCCTCGTGTCTCAAATCCCCACCTTCACCCACCACCATCAAAGACCATACACAGAGACTAAGCATATAGATCTATGTGGCTTGCTGTCGAGAGTCAAAACTACCAACACGTTTTACAAAAAGTCCCAACCAACACGGTCCAGTGGGGGGAAGGCGAGCAAGGTGAGCACACCCAAGCCTTCCCCCACACAGACAGATCGATCCCCCGCATCAAGAATGCCTGGATGCCCTGCCCACGCACATGCCCAAGGAGAAGAAGCAGAAGCTTTGCACGAACTCTTGCCCCCAGCCCCTTGAGAGACACTGAAAAAGCAAAAGACAAAAAATGTTCCACCCTTGAGCCCCACCCCACCTCGAACCTCTCCTTCCGTAGGACAAACTGAGCACAGCATACTGCCTCCGACGGCGCACAGCATGTCCTGTCGACGAGGCGGTGAACCTCTCGAGCGAGCCTGTGACAGTTTAGTAAGCACGGGAATAAAAGCCCTTTAAAGTCAGGGTGTTTGCTGGTTAGATGTGGTCAAGACGTCTAAGTCGGTATGTGGTGGTGGTGACCAAGTGAAGCATACTTAAGTACTCACTCACCTGGGCACCTTTCTGCCCAAGGTCTGACTATCCATCTCCTCTCTCTCTCACTGTCACATCACGTGCCCTTCGTCCCTCTGAGTCCTGAGTCCTGTCCTATCTGCAACTTCTGTTCACATATCCCTCTCACGACTGCCCGGCTCCTGTCCAGATGCATAGATATGCCCGTACCTCCGAAACAGGCATGGCATGGCATGGCATGACATGAACCTGCAGCCGGAGGTGATCTCGGCTACCTGCAGCAGCGCATCGCTTCAAGGGGAATATATATAGACTATATATATCATGAGGCAGGTGTTCGCATGCCCTGCCTGCCTGCCCGCCCGCCTGCCTGTGTCATGCATGCATGTCTCGTCGAGGCTGGATGGGCCGCGCCGCGCCCGCGCCGCCCCACCACGGGCAAGGGGGGCTTTGACTGTTTCTCATCACGGTTAGGTTTCAGGAGCATCTGCTCAGGTGACTGACGGGTGGCGCTTAGATTAAAAAATTCGGAATTTCCAGAAGAGAGATAAGAAAGAGAGCATTGATGTTTTTTTCCTTATTTCTAGACGATCACGCAAAGGGGTACCGGCGGCGGCAACGGGTATGGTACCCAGGGGGAGTAGAAGGAGAGGCCAGAAGGGGGGGGGGGAGGTTGCCACTTTCAAGCCACATCTCACAGCACCAAAGAAACACCATCTGCTTTTTTTTTTGTGGATGACCGTTTATTACACATTGCCTACATATCCTGAGTCAATCTCGCCGCACTAGGATGTGTGCGTCTGCGCGCGCGCTCGCGCCTGTGTGTATGTATGCTTGTGTGTGCGTGCCTGATGCTTCCCCGTTCGTATTCCAGCCCAACCGTGGGCCTATTATGTCCACATCCACACACCCACACACACTCTGTCTCTCTCAAGTCTTCCAGAACTCCTCATCCACCTCTCTTAGCCCATCCTTTCCTTGGCTTTCTTCCTCCGTGCAAAAAAAGTCCGAGCACCTATGTATCGGAGCCCTGGATGGGGGGGAGGTCGTCGTGTAACCGGTCTATCCAGGACTGAACCGTCTCGGCCACGCGCACGTCTTCACGTTGCTCCTCGTCGCGGTCCGCCTCGGCCATGCGCACGTCTTCATCTTGCTCGTCCTCACGGTTTGCCTCTTCCATGGCCCAATCTTCATCTTGCACCTCGTCGTCGCTGTCCGCCTCGGTCACAAACATATCTTCATCATCTTCCTCGTCGTCAAGGCCTGCCTCAGCCATGGGCACATCCTGCTGCTGCTTCTGCTCGGCTGCCTGGGTCGTGGGCACCTGCACCCCGCTGTCCATGATGGCCCTGGCCCTGGCCCTGGCCGCGGCCACCGCCTGAGCATTCCGCTCGTCAATCCAAGAAGGCTCGATGTAGGCCGCAGGGTTGAACCCATCAGCCTCCTCCTCGTCGACGGCAACCTTGTCGGCGATGGACTGGTCGATGGTGCGCAGCGCCTTGATGGCCGCCAGGCTGATAATGTCGTCGCCCATGAGGTACACGACGTCGTCGCGCGGCAGGATGCAGTGCACGCGACCCTCGCCCGGCGCCATGCGGAGGGGCGCGGCGTCCTCGTCGCCCTCGCACCGGCCGAGGAAGTCCTTGGTGGTGCAGTCGTTGAAGCGGCCCACGGCCTGCCCGGCGGCCACGAGGACCTCCCTCTTCATGCGCCACTCGAGAGTGTCGACCTCGGCCGTCTCGTCCATGAGCATGTGGTACACGTACACCTTCTTCTTCTGCCGGAACCGCACGCACCGGCCCAGCGCCTGCCGCATCTGCGCGTCCCAGTCGGCCTGCTGCCGGCTGACGAGCGGCGACACGAAGATGACATGGTTCGCGTTGTGCAGGTTGCTGCCCGCCGCCTGCTCCGAGTTGACCGTCTGCACGAGGACCTTGTTCTTGCCGCTCTTGAAGCTCTCGATGGTGCCGGCCTCGTTCTTTGACAGCATCGACGCTGTGACGTGGTCGATGTTGGCTGCTTCTAGCTCGCGGTAGATCTGGGTCTGCATGGTGGCGGTCTGCACAAAGACCACGACCTGGTCGGTATCCCTGATCCGCCGGATGAGGTTGATGATGGCGCGGGCCTTTGGTCCCTTTGTGGATCCCTCGTAGTCCGGGTCAGAGTCGACGTATGGGTCGGGGTCGCTCGTGATGGCTCCAGAGAGGCCGCTGGCGGCAATGACACGCTCGCTGTTCTTGATCTCTGAGAGCGGAATGCACACGTTGTTCACGCTGCGCTGGCAGAGACCAACGCCACAGGGCAGACGGTCATCCGGCTTGCCGCAGAATACGTGACCGCAGATGAGTGAGACGAAATGCGCGTCGAGGTCACTGCCGCAGTGCTCGTTGTGACATGTCCAGGTGCCGCCGAGGACCTCAACCACGACTGACTGGAGGTTGCGCCTCGCGTGGATGGCGACGCTGCGCTCCAACACATTCGTCAGGCCATTGAGCGCTTGCATCAGGCTGTCAAATATGACCTCCATATAACTACCCCTGAATTTTTTCTTCCCTTCCTGGGGAAAGTCGACAAGTGTCACGCTGCTTGACTCTGGAGAGATGTAGTCTTTGTCAGTTGCAGTCTTGGAAATGTCCCTAGCCACTCGAGCTCTGAGAACTTCCTTATTTTCGGTGCTCTTCGCAATAAGGCCTCGGCGGTTGCATTCTGCCTCCCAGAAGGATTTGGTGTCCTTATAGTCCTTGCGACCTGTTACGAGCTTCATGGCATCCTGATCATCCTTATTCTCGCTTTCCTCGTCGATAGAAAGCTGGTCCCGGCGAGAGCTGTCGAGGGCCTTCAAATACTGGAGGTCGAAATCGTCAGGATTTGGATCATTGCTCGGAGGTTCTCTCAGCTTGTGGGGGAGTACGAAGCCCGATTGACCTCGCTCGGAACCATCGTGACCTCGGTCCCAAGTGAGCTTCGACGACCACTCTAGACGGAGAAGCTCCTCCTCGGCGGGATGAAATTCATCGATACGGTCAATTAAGAACCATCGTCGTGTGTGAAGTGGGGTCTTGGTGATCCAGTTCTTGAAAATCCCAAAGTATTTCATGTTCGCCTCGTAGACTTGGCGGGCTTTCGAGCTCCGCGGCGGGGCCGCCCTAGGCTGGGGCTGAATCGTCGGAGTCTCACAGATGCGCATATGCTCGAAAACCATCCGAAGCACAGGGGGCAGTTCGTTGGGTTCCGTCTTGAACGCGCCGAGAGACTCTCGCATTTCCTCTGGCCAGATCAAAATGCGCATGGCAGAACTGAAAGCATCCCAGCTCTGGAAGACCTTCATGTCCATGGTAAGCACCGACTCCACAATCTCTTCCAGGCTCTGGTGGTAGTCAATATGCCGCTCGTCCTGTCCGTCGACCCCATCCCTGGCATTCTTCAGCGAGATGAAGGTCAGCCTGTACGCCAGGAAGATGGCCTTGCCAAGCAGTTCCCGGCCGCGGTCTTCGATACCATGTATCTCCTCATCGGTATTGGAAAGGAGCCTCCGAGCAGCTTCGATTTCAGGGAGACCAACCAGGCTAGATTGCTCCAGCACATCATCGATGGACGCCGAAGCACGCACCGTGAGCGCCTGAACGGAGCGGTCGCGGCCGCTTTGATCTCCTCCCCAGTCAATGTAGCCCATCAAGCGACGACGACATTCAGTGCCGACGTTGTTGGCATTGTATTGCCGGCTTTGAAGTTCAATCTGCAGCTCCGCGTAGGCCAGCCGGGCCAGCGGCGACATGGTCAACACAATCGGCAGCTCGATCTTGGCGACTTCTGTTTCGCGGTGGTTCTTTCGCATGAAATGCGATACAAAAGACACGAGTTGCTGGTGTCGCTCTTTCAATGCCTTCAAAGAAGGGCGGCTCTGGAACAGGTCGGTCGATTCGAGATCAGAATGAGGTCCGAGCGGCTCGTTCTCGCATATTGGAGGCTGTCGTCCCTTGATCAACTGCAAGGGCCTGGCTACGTGCACGTTGAATAAGTACGCGATCTTGCAGACATCGCCGAGCGTGTTCAGAGGAGGAGTCCCGGAAAGCATCCACTTTGAGGTGGTGGCACAGTTCGCCACAAACTCTGTCACTGGGATGTTCTCATACGGGAACTCGTCCCAGATAACCCGTGACCAGCTGAACAACTCGAAGAGAATTTGTGGTTGCCATCCGCTTCCTTTCTTCCCGCGAGACTGCCTGTTCTTGTTATCTGCGGGAGCGAAAGCCAGTTGCTCATCGTCGTCGAGCTCTTCAAGGTCAGCTCTGATCTGATCTAGTTTGTCCGTCAGGGGGACCATTTGCGCCTTGACGACTTTGCGTAGCTCCACAATCTTGATAGCTTCATCTCGGACCTTTTCAAGAATCCTCTGGAACTGCTTGTACCAAGCTCGGTAGACCTTCTGCATAGTCTGAATCCTGTCAATGTCGTTGCGGCTGCAGTATGTGGACAGCTCCGAATGGTACTTGTTGTCGACGAAGACCTTGTTGCTGCAAATGACAATGTCTGCCTTCTTCAACTGAGCAATACTGAGATTTTGCAGTTCGGCAAAGGTCGTGATAACAACGATGTTATATCGCCTTGTGCCCAGGAACCGCTTGGCCTCGCTCTGCCACTGATGGGTGAGCTGGTTCGGGACGATGATCAAGGTTGCGTGGAGATGGACCAAGCCCTGGAGATGCTGGTTCTGCTTTCGCATCTCCATGAACTCCTTCCTGTCTGTGTCGCGCTGAACGTCAATGAGACCGAGGCAAACTGCTGTCTTTCCGAATCCAACGTTGTCCGCCACGACTCTACCGCGGCGGTAAACGGGTCTCTTTGCCGTAGCATGCACTCTGAGGTGTAGCTGTTCCTGGTGAACCTCTGCGGTCTCAATCTCCATAAAAGGTTCTGGTTCATGCACGGGCTCCCGAGACAGCATCCATTGCAGAGAGTCCGACTGCTCCTTGAATAGCTGGAGCCCGTCTTGGAAGCCCAAGGGAAGCCTTGCGTCTTTCAGGGGGACTGGACTAGGCGCAGAGATTATTGGCGGGCTCAGGACTATCCTAGGATTCTCAATGACGGCGACCTCCATCACAAAAGTCCCACTGGTGCAGGTTGTATCCTCAAAGTGCGACGGGTGTTGGGGCATGTAGGCTCGAGCTTGGTGAAGGAGCGCGTGCCCGTGAGCAAGGAAACACACATCAACATAGCGGAAGTTGACTCGCTTCAATCCCAACTCGTCGTAGGGCGATTGCGAAGTTACGTTGTGATCAATGTGCAGGAGGCCTGGCTTTGACTGTAGGTTCAGCTCGTAGTTCTGCTGGTCGACCGCCCTGTGTCGAGCAACTACAGCTCCCGTGGCTCTGGAGGCTCCGGGCTTGTCTGTTGATGACTTGACGTAGAATACCTCGGGGACCTTAGGAGCGCATGAGTGGCAGTCCGAGCTCAATTCCACATTCTCTTGAATGAGCACAACTCTCTTGCCAATGCCGACAAGTCCAATTTCGACAGCGGAATAGAGAGGGCCGATCAGTTTGGTCAACTCCGCGACGTCCAAAGGCTTGGTAAGGTCAAGAGTCTTCAATGTCTCCTCGATCTCCAGGGCCTCTTCAACATTTCCGAGTATGGGCAGGGATGTCGTGAGCAAACTCTGGAACTCGTCACACGAGGCTTCGTAACGCTTTGCCTGGGACGGATTTCCCGGTTTGCGAATGCAGGTAGGGGCTGCCTTCGCGATGGTCTTCACACCGTCGTATTCCATGTTTGGGAAGCATGAGAAATCGACACCGCAATGCAGAAATCGCGCCCACCAGCCTCCGACGGAGCCTTGGGCAGAAATCTTGTGACCTGCATTGGCAAGGAAGGCCTCGTGGTCCAGAAGCACATCTTTGATGTTTCGGTGGATTTGGTGCGATTTGGATATTCTCAGCAGCACCGGGCGGGTCTCCAGCGGGGCCCTGCGGCCCATCTCTCGGCTGACAAGAGTGATCACAAAAGCATCTTGGTCTGCCGCCCCGATAGGATCGATATCTTTGAACAGAAAGTACTTCCTCTGATCAGCTTGGTGAACCCACAAGGCGTACTCCGGGAATCCACACTCCGGGTGGAATGTCCAGAGGCTTCCTGCCAAGCCTCGGATAGTTTCTTGTGTATCCTCGTGAACGCCGTCCATGTCACCAATCTCAACGAGCGACAATGCCTGTTCCTCTTGCAACTCGAACTCTAACGGGAAAGACACGTGATGCGGGATCCAAAATTCCCATGCTTGGGAATCTGGGAATAGGCTCGTCTCGTCTCGCCCAAGAATTGCCCGGGCGATCGGTTCACCCTTCGGAAGAACACTGGAGAGGAGGTCGGACGTGTGGCAGTATTGATCGAGGTGCAGGGACCAGGTCACCTCATTTTCCTCAACGACCACCCTGAGTCTGGAGTTCAACCCCGCGACGTATTCGAGCCGAACAACGTCGGCGATCTCGACGAGTTGAAGCTGGTATATGCTGTTACACAGACCTTCGATGATGGCCTTGGCCAACTCGTGTCGCTGGGAACTGTCGCATTGCGATTCGAGAAGCGCGTCATCCAGCCTCTCTACCAGGGTGGCAGTCGAAGATTGCATCCACAGCATTGCTGGAAAGCGTTTCCGGAACTCGTACTCAGCCTGCGCATATGGAACGAAGTTTATGTCTTCCAATGTCTGCTCAGACCTGGCAAAGGCGTGCTCGGGGTTGCCTTTGCAGCTCTTGCAATGGCTCACGCCACACACTTTGCAAACGTACAATTCCACGCTGCTGTAGGACAGAATGTGGTGACATGGGCAACGCCGGCGAGCGCGCCTGGCCAGATCCAAAATGTCTTTGACAGCAGTTTGAGGGTATGAATTGGTGTTCACGGGGACGCTGTGTGCATACAGCTTCAAATGTAGAGGGGTTTGTGGTCCGTGGTCGACGTCTGCCGCATCGTGGTGGAAAGAGTTCAAGATCTTGGGCAGCGGCTTGGAATCGCCGGGGTGAAATATGTGCTTCAACCAATCGTATCCTTCTCCATCTGCAACACGCGCGATCGCCGTGAGTGAGGCGAGGATCACCCCGCCGACAACGGTCGTTGTCATTGCATTTCCAGCAAGATCCTGGAGCTGGGCTTGGGTTTCTACACTCAAATCGAAGTTTTCAACAAGCAAGCCCTGGAGCCGCAGGGACTCCGCTCCGATGATTGGCCTAGCCTCCAGAGTGAGGACAGGAATCGCGTTGGGGGTCAGGCAACCAGTCCGACCGAACTTGATATCGGGGGAAATCCTGTCGACGTTCTGACTGCAGTCGATGATCTGAGCCTTGAACCTCATGTCGTACGGTCCAAGATTGCTTCTCCCGTACACACCATAGAGGTGGAAGCAATCCAGAACGTCGAGAACACGAAGCGGCATACGGTTTGCCCAAGGCTTCCACATGTTGGCCGGGGAGTTTGCGCGGGCATTCACGCTCCACTGCATCCAAGGATGAAGGTCTGGAAGGGAGTGGTTCCTTCGGAAAGCCCTGTGTCTATCCTTTGAGATAGACCAGCTTGTCTCCAGCTCGCGTGATCCCTGGGCGTCAGACTCAACCTCGTTCCGGGCCTTTTGTAATTCGTGGCTGTTGAGTGGAAACAGGAAGTCGAGGACCGAGTTTGAATGAGGATGCTTGAAGTCGTCCAGGATACCCTCGAACATCTTGCTCAGTGCCTGCGCGCCGGCCAAAGTGAAGGCCCGGTGGCTGAAAAGGATCAGGTACTTCCGAACTCGCGTCTGCGGCATGTAAAAGTGCTTAGTATCGAGTCTCAGCACGGTGGCCGAGTAGCCCATAAGTTGGAAAATCCCGTCCTCGACAAGCTTCTGCCAGGGGGCGCTGTCGACATTCTCACAGATGACGACCTTGGGCTGCCGGCATTTGATGTAATTGATCGCCCCGGCGAACGTCTGCTCGGACTGGTTCTTCTGTTCGGTTTCCTTGTTCATGGCGTCCATTGCAGAGCGCCAATCGTCAGACGAGAGGTGTTGGTACGACAGCTTGTCGCCATGAACTTTCTTCAACTCTGACCATTTCTTCAGTGCTTTCTTCAGTCCGGCGAACTCTTTGGTCTGTTTGGTACTCAGTGTGGAAAAGTCCACACAGGACGTCCCAGCGATGAAGAAATCAACAGCCGGGATCTTGGCTTCTGCGCCGGTAACTAGGCGCCTGTATAGCAGTTAGCGGCGAACAGGGAAACAACTATTGTGTCAATAAACATACGCTGTCTCACAATCACCCCGAGCAAAGTCTCTCGCGTCCCTAAACAACCGCTTGGGCTTGCTGTTGCGCTTTAGGAAGCTTTGCTTCCACCACTCAATCTCACACGCGAATTCGTTGCTGACGCTGAAGACGGGGTTCCCTTGCTCATCCTTAAACATGGAAAACATTTCCATGACATGGATAGGCGCATCTGTGCCCGAGCATACCGTCCCGACACGAATGTAGTACGGACGACCATTGCTTAGGAAGTGTGACAGGCCAATTGATCTCGCGATTCTGATCATCGCGGCGATGATGTCACGGAGTTCGAAAATAGGCCTCCTCCCAGGAGGCCTTTGTGAATCCGAGGGCGCCTCTGAGGGCTCTGGGGAGTCGCTCCCGCCAGGGGGGTCAAAACGAGTATCGCTCGGTCGAGATTTCTTCTTAGGTCTTGGATCCGTTTCAGCTGCTTTGCGCCTAGTATTCATCTTCTGCCCCGCTAGGCCGGGTGAGAAAGAAGTATTAGCATCGTTGACACAGGTTCCGCCGGTCCTGGTAGCCGTGGGTGCGATCATCGATGGAGCACAACCCGAAGTCCTCCCCGGAGGACTCGTCGGTCTCGTGGCAACCCCAACGCCATGGTTCGCATCGAGATGCAATTGTGGAGGTTGTTTAATGTGTCCCTGATGATATTGTTGTGAGCAAGATTAGTCTAACGTGCTGGAGGTGTGTGTATTACCTGACGATGCGATGAGCCAAGACTAGGCCCAACATGACCGAGCCGAAGTGAGGGTCGTGACTGGGAAGGAGAGCTGGTCATTCCTCGCGTGGAACCCAGCGAGAGTTGTTGCTGCGAGACACATCATTAGCTACGCGCAACAATGAAACGATTTCGGGCGAGATTGGCACTTCGGGCCAGAATATAGGAGCTACTCACCGCATCATCAGTTTTCTCGCCGACAGCAAAAGTAGTAGTAGCTGCGCCAAGGCTCTGAGGCGTAACGCCAGCATGCGAAACGGGTAGCTCTGGTTTGGATTGAATGGGAGCCATCGTGACCTGTATGGCGAGTACGTTAGGGCGCGATTCAGCGTACGTAAGTTTGCAAGAAGACATGAACGGCACGAGGCGATCAAAAAACGGTGGAGGAGGGGCATACACAGCCAGAGCAGGAGGAAGAGATGGGAGGCTTGGGCTTGAAGTCCCCTAGGGGAACGGATGCCGGCAGTTGAGTTGTTGAGCAGGCAGTGTACAAAAAAGAGCTTG
This sequence comes from Diaporthe destruens, assembly GCA_036986855.1. Lineage (NCBI taxonomy): Eukaryota > Fungi > Ascomycota > Sordariomycetes > Diaporthales > Diaporthaceae > Diaporthe > Diaporthe destruens. The sequence continues at coordinate 992,529 of BTXE01000009.1, read as the reverse complement.
GGAAGGGGAAGGCAAGCTCAAGCTGGTCAAGAACAAAAAGATTGATGAACTTACCAGCAATGCTGGGCTGCCTGGACAAGCAGTTCACAGGCAGCACAGCCGGCGAGGGTCTTCAGGGAGCAGCCCGGATGCAAACAAGAAGGCAGAGTAGCTTGAGAGGTGATGAGTCGAGGGCAGAGCAGCTTGAGAGGTGATGAGTCGAGGGCAGAGCAGCTTGAGAGGTGATGAGTCGAGGGCAGAGCAGCTTGAGAGGTAATGAGTCGAGGGCAGAGCAGCTTGAGAGGTGATGAGTCGAGGGCAGAGTAGCTTGAGAGGTGATGAGTCGTATCAAAAGAAACAGAGGGAAGTCAGAATTGGGAGGTTGATCGTCCAGGGCAGAGCCAGAGGTGGTGGGAGGGTAAGGCAGCACACCAGGCGAGGGCTTTCAGGGAGCAGCCCGGATGCAAAAAGGAAGGCTGGGTAGCTTGAGAGGTGATGAGTCGTATCAAAAGAAACAGAGGGAAGTCAGAATTGGGGGGGTTGATCGTCCAGGGCAGAGCCAGAGGTGGTGCGAGGGTAAGGCAGCACACCAGCGAGGGGCCAGGGAGCAGCCCGGATGCAAAAAAGAAGGAAGAGTAGCTTGAGAGGTGATGAGTCGTATCAAAAGAAACAGAGGGAAGTTGGGATTGGGGGATTGATTGTCAAGGGCAGAGCCAGAGGTGGTGGGAGGTTAAGGCAGTTGGTAGGTAAGGGCAGAGTGGTGCGCCGAGCTAGGACGTCAAGACAGGAAGACCACAGCATCAGACAGCAGTATGATTGCAGGAGAGGTCAAGAAGTGTGTGCGAATTGAGTCCAACAGGTGCCGGATGTTGGGCGCCGGAGGTCGTTGGGCGCCGGAGGTCGTTGGGCGCCGGAGGTTGGATGCCGGAGGTCAGGCGCCGGATGTGTTTGGATGCCGGAGGTTGGACACCGGAGGTCAGGCGCCGGATGTGGTTGGATGCCGGAGGTTGGACGCCGGAGGTCAGGCGCCGGATGTGGTTGGATGCCGGAGGTTGGACGCCGGAGGTCAGGCGCCGGATGTCGTTGGACGCCGGAGGTTGGACGCCGGAGGTCAGGCGCCGGATGTGGTTGGATGCCGGAGGTTGGACGCCGGAGGTCAGGCGCCGGATGTCGTTGGACGCCGGAGGTTGGACGCCGGAGGTCAGGCGCCGGATGTCGTTGGACGCCGGAGGTTGGACGCCGGATGTCTGGTGCCGGATGTCAGGCGCCGGATGTCAGGCGCCGGCTGTTGCTGGGGAGGAAGAAGGTGAGCTGTGGGAAAGGGAGGTGAAGTGACAACAACAAGCAAGGCAGCTTGGGGACCAAGATCTGGACCAAGGGGTCCGGATCCGCAGGAGAGAGCTGTGATAGGTTCGTGAGGGCGAGGTTGCCCATGGAAACACTGCTGGGAAACAGGATGGGGGCAACGTGCCGTAGAGAGTGAAATCCAAACCCAAGTCTCAGGCCACTTGATGCTGCGCCGGTCCAAGGCAGCTCCTGTAGCCTGGTCTGCCGTGCTTCCGGGAGCTTCCAAGGTTGGACTCCCTGGGCCAGACCAGATATGTGCCACCCATAGCCCGGAACAGACAGCTCAGCTCACAGGCAGCTCACAATGGCTGTTCAGGAGAGCCTTAGCTCCGGCGAGGTTAGACATGGCCCAGGCAGGCCAGTACGGGGGGTATTTGTCCCACTTGTCATCTCTCAAAGGGATTGCCTCTGAATTTTCAACCAGACCCGAGACATGATCAATGAGTGACCTCCTTTGTCTTGCACCTCGACAGCCAGGACCGAGAAATAACGGACAGACCGTTCCTGCCAACACTGGGCAGTCTTGGGCATGGACGGTGCGTCGTGATAGGAATCACCGTAATGATTTCGGGTCACTTCTTAAACTGGTTGATCAAATTTCGTCCATAAACCCGAGGCGTCGGAGCCACCGATCCAGCAGCAGGCCCCATCACTGATAAGCTGCGCAAGCTGAGCGTCTCCAGTTAGATGATCAACATCAGCTGCGCAGTGGGCATAGTGTTTCAGAAAGGTGTTAGCGAGACAGCCTGATGAAGCACATGCGTCAACGAGATGCCGGGGCGATCTAACATTGTCATCCATCTGAGCTCAGCGAGTGTGCCTGAAAGTTGACGAGGTGGTGTCATGGTCCTTAGTTGCAGCCAAATGCTCCTGCTCAAGCACAACTTTTATCCACGACGTTGGCAAACTGAAACAGGTTGATAGCCGTGTCAGAAGTATGGCCTTATGGATCCATGGCGCAGTAAGCTGAGATGACCAGACTGAGGTTAAGTATACAGGCGGTTTAGGTTATGACTGCAACCTTCGGATCGGACACTATCTCGTCGGAATAGCCAACTCATACATAGCTGAACACCTCCGCATCGAGGGTCAACGACATGAGTGTTAATTATTCATGGCTAGAACAAAGTGGCGGTTGAGCGGGAGCACCATCAGGTATCGTCTCGGCAGTCCCGGCCGAGGAAAGGAGATGGAAACCGTATGGTGAGGCCCCGCTGTTGAGGGGAACAAATTGGGAGAGACAGCCTGCAAAGAATGGTGGATCAGACCTTGAGACCTTGAAGCCATTGCGTTGACGGATCATCAAGTGCCCCTGCCCCCGGTCCAGACACCGGTATCCGTCCGGTAGAAAGACTTGGGTCCGGATGTGTGCTGGCTATCAAGTCAGCTGAAGTCGATGCAAATCAGACGTCAGAAAGATTCGTGATGAGTCACAAGACGAGAAAAGGCTGAAGAGGAACCTTGTTTCGCAGTTGTGAGGGGTGACATAAAGGAGACGTCTGGAAGGATATGTCCACAAACCTTAGCATGTATACTAGGTGACCAATATATGCGGTTGCAGAAGACACGCATATGGGGATTCAACCTCGAAGGTCTCCAGGAGTCCATATTAAATGGCTCCTCATGGCAGACCGTACTGGTCTGGTAGAAGCGTGGGAGAGGAGAAGAGCATTTTCTCCCGGGGCCGGATGAGACCTCAGAGATATGAATCATGGATACTGGTGACCAATGCCTGCTGCCGTTGACCCAAGTGTGATGAGTTGCACATACCCGGGATCCTGTGCACTGCTCGCCCCACGGTGCGGCAAACTCCGTGTAAGTTGTCATGTAAGTCGTCGGTTCCGGCAACCATCCGTGCTGCGAGTCTATCCATGTCCTTCTGCCATACCTACTTAAGTAGGTAATTAGCAGGTTGGTCATGTGATTTTCCATGCAGGTTATCTTGCAGATGATCGGTAAGTGGTCGTATGTAAGTTCCAAGGTTGTCTTGTAGGTTGTCTTGAAAGTTGTGGTGCAAGTTCTCCATCCCACAGCAAGCATCTTTCCCGCGAGCCCATCCATGCATGTGGTCGTGCCGGAGTGGGAAGTCGCGCCCCAGTGTACTCCGTACCCCCATGTTCCCAGTCATGCAGGCGCACAGACGCACTAACACCAGCCCGGCATAACTCACGTGTGGGCATGTTAGCAACGGTCCCCCCGTCAAATGGCGCAGCCTCAAGGGTTCGCGACGCGATTCCTCAGGTCCACTCCCTCCCTCCCCGCGTCCTTACCCTAATTACTGCACACGCCCTGAACACCTGCTCTGGCCATGACGATTCAAGCATGGCCCCAACCACCTCTACCCTCTCCGAGTTGACGCGGACGCCGACACCACCGTCCAATGAGTCGCATTACCTCACCGCCAGCGAGGGCACCTCCGGCAGCGCCAGCGTGACCGAGCCTAGCAGTCCGGCCGGCGACTCGAGGGATGACCTGAGCCGGCCCAAGGCCGTCTATCGCGATGCCGTCACTTTGCCGCGCGAGCTCAAGCTGCGCTGCCACATCCACCTCGAGGAGCAGTACTGTGAGCCCAGCCCATATCCGACCTTTCCCCAGCCTTGTTGTTGTTGTTGTCATTATGCATGCTAACCGACAACACGCAAAAAGACACTGCCGCCCTGAACTTGTTGAACAGCCTGCTCTGCGACGGCATCCCGCCCGCCGCCCACGCGCAGACCAGCTGGCCAGGCTGCGTCGCGCCCCCCGCCCAGATGGCGGTGCTGGCCACGCTCGCAATCCACCCCAAGCACACCTCGAAGCTGCCGGGCTCGGCCGCCCACGACGTCTCGGCCCTGGCCCTGTCGTACCTGCGCACCGTCCTGGCCACCGTCGGCCCCGTCAATGCCAACCTGCGCGACGCCTTCCTCTTCCGCGGCGACAGCGGGCGGGGGAGCCGCCGGCGCAGCGCCGAGAATCCTGCTGCTGGGCTCCTCGGCGGCGGCGGCGGCGACGTGGAGAGCGACGAGGACCTCGTGCGCGGCAAAACGGCCAACAAGGGCAGTGTCTGGGTGCGCGGCCAGGACTTCTGGAGGGTCCTCGGCTGGGCCTTCAACTGCAGCGCACAGCACCCTCACCGGTGGCGGTGGTGGCAGCCGTGGCTCGAGTACATGGTCGATGTGCTGGAGGCGGACTACAAGGAGAGAAAGAGACTTGACCTTGAGCGCGAAGGGTGCCAGGAGGAGTACGAGTACCAGCTCCTCCAGGAATCGCTGCTGGTGTCATATGTGGTGCCGAAAAATAGCCGTGTCAGCGCCCTGAAGCCGATCATCAGCGCCCTGTTTGCGGATGGCAACACATCATCGCAAGCCATCTTCAAGGAAGTGTTTACGAGGGAGAACAAGGTTGCGTCCAAGAGTAGCAAGAAGAGGAAGCGGGAACGGGTTGACCTCGAGAACGACAAGTTTGGCGACTACGACGATGATTCATCCACCGGGGGCTCGGAACCACCTACCCCTGAACACCTCCGGGTGCTAGCCATGGACGTTAAGAACGACACGGCACTGTGGACGGGCTCGTCGTTGTTGGACACCATACCGCTCCGACTACGACTCTTCGCCTTGGTACGTATTCGATTTACAAGGAGGGCCCCCATTCATTCCCCGTTCTCACACCCCTCGTACTGACCATGGCCACAGTTATCCGAGGCAGCATGCGACCTACCAAGGACGTGCGTGATCAGCCTGCCGGACCTCTACGAGAAGACGACGGAGCGGATCTCGCAGCTGCCGGTGGTGGCGTTCTCCAAGTTCCTGGCGCAGCACGACACGCCGCTCAGCAAGGACAGCCTGGTGGCCATCATCCGGTGCCTGATGCCGTACCTGCTGCCGGGCACGGCGCCGCGGCCCCGCGACGCCGACCCGGAGGTGGACGCGCGCGAGGACATCAGCACGCGCATCATGGAGCGGTGCTACCTGCCGTTCGCGTACCGCACGGCCGAGAACAACGCCAAGCTGTCGCTGGCGCTCGAGGCGCTGCTGCGCCTCGACTTTTGCTCGTGGTCGCCCACGCTGCAGCACGCCGTGGAGAAGGGCGTCGCCGCCCGCAACGGCAAGGGGGGCGCGCCCAGGAAGGGCGGCCGGTTCAGGACCGACGGCGAGCTGGCCGCGCAGGAGATGCTGCGCGCCTCCGGGAAAAGACTCCTGGCGTGGGTTGGGATCCTGAAGATGGAGTACGAGATGGGGTGCGATGATGAAGAGTAGATGTAGAGAGAGAGGCGCGGCGGCATGTCGCTACCGCCCATTGCTAGAGAGCTTACAGTGCTATGTCAGGGGTCTGGCAAGGATTTGTCGTTGTGAAGGGCAGTCAGGGAGTAACGGTTCTCATTCCGGGTTGTCAGTCACTTGGGAAGCTGCAGTGACAGCAGCAAGGCGTTTGGTGGCCTTTGGCAGAGGCGAAAGGGAATACCTGCCATGTTCGGAGTTAGGGTGTTTAAAAACCAGGTAGAGCCGGCCGATGGCACTCATGTTAATCAAAAAGAACAAGGGGCAATATTAGCCAGAGCATGGAGAGATGTCTTTTGTACATTGATACTACACACGACGGCCATCGCTCTACCTCTTGGGAGCTGGAGGCGACCACGCCTGCGGCTGCCAGTCCTCACTCGGCCCACCGCGCCTACTCTGCCTCCACGGGTCCTTCTTGTCGTCAGCATCCTCCTCCGCCGCCGCCGCAGAAGCATCCCCCCGCGTCTCCTCCCCCCTCGGCACGGCAGCCCCCTCCTCCCCTCCCCCAACCATGCCGGCAGGCTGCCCAACACCACCAGCATCCAACAGGCTCGGCTTGGCGGCCCAGCGGGCGTCGGCCTCGGCGGCCAGCAGCCTCATCTGCTGGCGGCGGCGGGCCTCGGCGTGCTGCTCGGGGATGGAGGGCGGGTCCTCGCGCGTGTGCCGCAGCCACTGGTGCCACTGGGGCGGGACCTGCACGTCGCCAAAGTGCGTGCCGCGCCGCGGGTACTGCACGATGCGGCGCCAGCGGACGCGCGGGTCCGCCGGGTCGCCGCGGGCGTCGCGGAACTCCCAGTATGTGTTGCCCTGGAGGTCGAGGCCTGTTTGGGGGGTTTGTCAGTCTGGTCTGGTCTGGTGTGCCTTTTTTTTAAAAAAAAAGATGTTTATTTTTTTCGTGTTGTGTGTGTGTGTGTGTGGTAGGGATGGACGAATGGATGGATGGATGGCTGGGTTGGAAACAAGTTTGTTGTTGTTATACCCAGCCGGCCAGTCTGTGATGTGCTATCCCGGCCTTGGCTCTCGTGATGAGATGAGTCGGGCTCTTGAGGTGAGCCGTGGTGGAGTCAGTCAGTCACTCACCCACGAGAAAGCGTTTTCGCCATGGCAGGCGCAAGGCCTTCCACTTATACCATGTCTGCAACAGAGGTGAAATCTGTTTTGGGGGCATGGCACCTGCGGTCGGTGTGTGGCAGGGAGTGAGTGTGTTGTGATGTAGGTCAACCCAAGGAGCGCAATATGGAAATTATTGTTAGTGTCTTTTTTTCCCTCTCTCTCTGTTTTGATCATGATGCGTCATTGCGTCCGTCTCCTAGCTGTCAGTGACCATGCCTGCACGCGCCAGGCCGCGTTAAGTACTTAAGTACCGATGGGGCCAATCAGCAGCCCCTGTGTGGTGGGTCCTTCCCTGTACCGTCGCCTTGTCGGGCAGCGACCAGCCATCCGCCCTGCCGCCGTGGCAGCGTGTGCACGTTTATCCCTGGACCCCTGCACCCAAACCTGTGTGTTGTTGCATGGGGGCTGCACGCTGCAGGGTGGGGTCCCGCTGTGCCGGAGGGGCTGGACTAGACTGCCAAACTGACAGACTGACTGCCAGACAGCCAACTCTCCCCATCCATGATTATTATGCTGTTGCCACTATTGGGTCTGGTCTGCACTGCACTGCACTCATGACTGCATTGTTTGTGCCTGGCCTGGCCTGGCCTGGCACTAGTGTAGGGACATTAGCATAGGGACATTTTAGGACATGTTGGATTAATGCTGCAATCATCTCCCATGGATTGCTCGCAATTTCCATATCCACAGCGTAATTTCGCCCTCTCCCGTGTTCGCGTGGCTTCAAATGTTCACCAGCCCGTGTCGCCATCACGTCCGTCTTCAAAAGCACGATAAAACAACCCTGGTTAACCATCTAGACCACTTACTGAGTCCTCGACTAACTGCTCGACTCCTCGACTCTCCAACTTCTCCATCCCCCCTCCGAAACAACCCTCTCGCCTGGCGCTACCAATAGACGTGCCAGACCGGGTAGCACTGCCTGGTCACTGACGTAAGCCTGCGAAACAGCCGCCAGCACAGCCAACCGCCACTCCATACTCCGTAATCCCCGTTCCTGCCGCCTCGGTGGGGAGAGAGAGCGTGCGAGAAGAAGAAGAAGCAACTCTCGACTCCCAGGACTGCCCAGGACTGCCCACGGCACAACCTCTCCTCAGCCATATCACCATGTCCCTGGATCGAGACCTCAAACGCCTCCGCCTGGAGAAGTACACCCCGGCCGCTGCGAATGAGGCGCGAGAGTGGATCGAGGCCATCCTCGGCCAGCGCATATCCGGCGACCTGCTCGAGTCGCTGAAAGATGGCGTCGCCCTGTGCAAGTACGTCTCTTGTGTCCTGTCATGTGTCTGATGACTTCTCCAGCAGCTAACCAGCACTCTCCTCCCTCCCACAGGCTCGTCAACCTCGTCCTGCCTCCGCCCGGCGTCAAGTTCAAGGCCTCGGCCATGCCCTTCGTCCAGATGGAAAACATCTCACACTTCCTCCGCGCCTGCAAGGGCCCACCGCTCAACCTACAAGAACACGACACGTTCCTCACCGTCGACCTGTACGAGGCCAAGGATCCCGCACAAGTACTACAATGCATCGGCGCCTTCAGCCGCGCCGCCAACAAGGCAAACCCCGCCTCCTTCCCATCCGCCATCGGGCCCCGTGCCTCGGGCCTGAGCCCCCAGAGGACCGGCGCCGCCGGAGGGACGCTCTCGCCGACACCCACCCCAGGAGCCCGACCCCGTGGCCTGTCAACCTCCAGCAACGCATCCTCTGCATACGGCAGCCGACCGCCCCTGGTGGCGTCCAAGACCGGAGACTCCACAAGCGGCCGGTGGTCCCCTGCCAAGAGCCCTACACCAAGCGGGCCCAAGTCACCCTCCGTCTCTAGCTGGAGCAGCAGGGCCAACGAGGGCGCCACCTCGCCGGCGTGGAACATCGCGCAGTACGGCTACATGGGCGGCGCGAGCCAGGCCAACCTCGGCATCTCCTTTGGCGGGCGGCGGCAGATCACTAGCGCTGGTCCGTCCGTGCCCAGCTTAGCAGAAAAGGAGAAGCGGCGGAAGGCCAAGGAGGCCGAGGAGCAAAAGCAGCGCGAGGAGGAGGAGGCCCGGCGCCAGGCGGAGCTCGAGGCCGAGGAGCGCGCGAGGGCCGAGGAGGCGCGCCGCTGGGAAGAGGAGGCCAAGCGCCAGCGGGAGCAGGAGGCCCGCAAGGCGGCAGAGGAGAAACGCCGCTGGGAGGAGGAGGAGCGCCAGTGGAAGATCACCGAGGAGAAGCGTCGCAAGGAAGAGGAAGAAGCCGAGAAGCGCCTGGCCCAGGAGCGAGCCAAGGCCAGGAGAAAGTCGGGCGACTCCCGCCTACTACAAGGCCAGTTCCTCAGCCAATACCAGGCCGAACAGTCACCCGGCGGCGGCGGCGAGGAGGTCTACAGCAGCCGGATCAAGCAGCTGGAGAAGGAGCTCGAGCTCGCGCGGGAGCGGGAGGCCCGGTACGAGCGCGAGCGCCAGGACAGGCTGCGGCTCAAGAGCGCCGACGCCAAGTCCAGGGCGCGCTCCCGCAGCCGGCCCCGCCCCTCGTCAGGCGAGCCAAGCCGGCAGGACTCGTGGGCCCACGGCGACGAGCGCTCCGCCATGTCGCCACCGCGCAACGAGTACACCCTCCCGGGCTCCCCGCTGGCCCAGCAGCGGCCCGCTCCCCCGCCGCGCCAGGGGTCCCGCCCGCTCCCCGACCCGGCGGCGGTCGCCGCAGCAGCAGCAGCAGCCCCGCCAGCAGCGATGGTCAAGACACACCGCACCGGCGAGTCGGCCAGGTCGGGCGGCACGCGGTCCCGCGCCAACACGGCCGGCTCGCGGCCCCTGCCGGACCCAAAGACGTACGCCTCCTCCTCCTCGCCATCGACGACCCCCTCGCCGCAGATGACCCGCACCGCCGACCGCTACGCAGCCTCGTCCTCCCCGAAACCACCACCAGCGGCCGCCCCCGCGCAGCAGCTCACGTACTCGCGCGAGGTGGGCTCGTCGGGCGAGGAGCGCGACGCCGAGGACCGGCGGCGCGCGGCGGCGACGCAGCGCGCGCGGGCGGGCGGGCTCGCGTCCAAGTCGCTGCTGGAGCGCGAGATGGAGCTCGAGCGGCAGCGGCAGCGCGAGTGGGAGGAGTCGCAGAAGCAGACCGCGAAAGCGCCGCGCGCCGGCGGCGGCGTCGACGGCATCGGGGGCGGCGTCGGCGGGCGCTGGGACGTCAGCCAGTTCGCGGGGTACACGGGCGGCGACAACTTGAACCGCGGGGCGCAGGGGGTCGGCGCCGGGAGGCGGCAGATCGGGGGCCCGCGGCCGCTGCCTGGGACGCCTGGGCCTGCTCGTTGAGACGACGTTAGCTGTGTGTGTGTGTGTGCATGGGTTCGGTTTGGTTCTCTCGTCTTGGTTGGTCATTCTGGCGTGGCGTGGCGTGGCGTGGCGTGGTACAGAACGGTGTGGTGGGCTTTTGTGCTCTTTTTTTCCCTTTTTTTTTTACCCCGGCGGGTGGGTGGTACACGTTTATATAAGTCGTTGGTCTGATTGGGGCTTAATATCTGCCCCCCCCCCCCCCTAAGGCGCTGGTATACCCCATTCCTGCTATCTACTGGGTTTCTGGAGGATCATCTGCCTTGCTTTGTTGTTGTTGTTGTGCCTTGGTCTTGCTTGTGTATTCGCTTGCCTGCCTGCTTTAATCCCAACCCCCTGTGGTGTGGTGTCCTATCGTGTTGTGTGCTGGGCTGGTCGGCGGTCCATCGGTCGAGCCCCCCCTGGGGTGGATGGGTGGATGGATGGTGATGGAGAGCGGATACCCTATGTAGCACGCAAGGTAAATGGATTGGTTTACAAACATGCCGTTTCGTTACTCTGCAGTACCCAATCGTGTGTGTAATACTATACATGACCATGTTTGAGCTGGCGTCACGTTCTGATGCTGAACGGGCATCAACCAACCGGCCATTCTCCTTTGCCTGTCTGCCTATCGAGTCCCCCGTGAAACATGAATACGTGGGTATGATTGGAGCTAAGTCTTCGGTTGAATGTTTGCTTCCACGCCGGCACTGCCATCAATGGATTAGTTGACTACTGTGTACGCCAGCAGTATCTCCTCCAACGTCCACAGACGTGCGGGCTGGCGTGGCTCAATGTTCGACAAACAATGACATGCTATCTCCATAAAATCGAATCTCATGTGCATTCCTAGCTCCTCATTCTCTTTCCTACTTTGGCACATGAACGACGTGTTTTACGCTGCCTTGTTGGATGTCGCCGTGGTCCTCTTTCCAGCACTTTGAGGATACTTATGCCCCTCGAGGTGGCTCGTTTTCAGCACGACGCACTCGAGATATTTCATCGACCTTGACTGACACCAGATGCCCAAACATCGAATCACTCAAATCTTCTGTCACTTGGAACCCAGCGACCTAATCCGAAGTTGAAGAAGATGGATCCTTTATCAGTCGCTGCCGGGGTTCTCGGGATCATCACTTTCGCCCACCAGCTGGCAAAGACAGCCTCCAAAGCGAACAGGGCTATCCAAGAAGTGAAGTCTGCACCCAAGGAGGTCATGGTGCTCATTGAAAGGCTGTCGATGTTGGAGTCCGCGTGTCAGATCGTTAGCTCTCACCTAGAGCGCAGAAAGACCCTGCCAAATTACTCGATGCCAACCATCCCTGACACCATATCGAAAACTCTAGCCTCGTGTTTGGCGAGGGTGCAAGACCTCGAGCTAGAGCTTTCGAACTTGAATTCGAAAGGAAAAGTGGCAGGTGCGCAGCGGTCCAAATCCGACGCTTTCTCCGGTCTTCGACTCGTGTTTCGGAAAGATAAAATCAACTCCTTGGTTCAAGAACTGGACCGAACTGCTTCTCTCTTGCAATTTGTCATACAGATCGACATATGGTCAGTACCAATTTGAACAAGTCCACCGGGCACACAGAGGCAATCTAATACCCTTGCGCAGGAACATGACATCAAACGTTCTCCAGTCAGGTTCGTTTTCCATCAAGAGTATCGAATTGATGAATGCCTTGCCTCGGCCAGACGAAATATCAGGCAACACGCCTGAAACCCCTCCATACTCTCAACCTATTGTAGCGCGGAGTGCTTGGCGAGTGACGAATCGCCCGGCTCACGCTTCTAGATATCTGTGTTACTTCACGTGGACCATCGATTGTGACACAAACATTAGTGAAAGCGGCGCCGTCAACCGCAGACCCATGAAAAAGGGATGCATCACCTTTCGACTGCCGCTCACCGCAACGCAACTCAGCTTGCACTACGATCATAGCATGGGCTCCCCTTCATACGCACTTAACGTAACCCATGTCATCGGACTTCACTCAGAGCTGGGAGTGCGAGTGCACAGGCTGATGCGGCTTGGGGGTGATGCCGCAGAGCTCAATGACTTGGTGGCGAACAGAGAATTGTCGGTTTACAGCGTACTTCGGCAACAAGGATGGGAAATAAATTTGTTCTTCGTCAGTATCGTGCCGTATTCCCCAAGGTATTTTTTCCTCAACATTAACAATACTTAGTTCGCAGTAGCCGTGAACTGGGCAGAAGGATGCAGATATCTGTTGGACCACGACTGTCGCCGAAAATTTGTGGAAGAGTATGGCAGGTTCCCTTTGATTCTAATTTGTGTTCAAGACACTCATGATTGCTGATGCAGTGATACTCCTCTATTTCTGTTCGGTACATTGCGCCACATTCCTCGTCAGAACTGTGAAGCTACGGATATCTTTCTACGCACCAGATCGCATGACTCGAGAGAGAGAGACATTAGGTTTCTGCTGGAAACCAGACACGACCCAGAATATTTCAGCCGATATTTAAGGGTGCTTTTGAATACTTCCGAGATAGATCACGCTGCAATGCTCAACTTTGCCTGGAAGCATGTCGTGTGGAACGTATCCTTGCATGGCGCTGTCTCCAGCTGGATACCAGCCATTCACTACTTGATCGAACAGGGTGTTGACATCCATCAGCGATTCTATGAGTACTGCAGTTCAGCCTACACGAAAATTCTCAGCATGGAGACCCATCCTTTCGACGCCGATGAAAAAGCGCACACGTGGTTGGAGATGCTCAAGGCATGTGGCGTTGACCTGCGTGGCTATACCGACGCTGAGGCCGCCCTGGTAGAACAAATCGGATTCGGCCGCTTTCCATGCGCGAGGAGAAGGAAGACCGTCATGCTCGATTTTCACGGTCTACCAATGCCTTCCTGGCGATGGGAGATCCCCACGGAAAGTAAAGTCGTTGAGGTCTTGGAGGAGTTCGCAAATCTTGGCCCTGACAATATAGGACACCGACTGCCGGGTCTTCATCCTGCCGGGCCCAACGACTTGAATTTCTGGAGAGCTGGGAAGAGCTATGATGAGAAGTACGACACATGGGGAAAGGACTGTTTTCCTTTCCTCTTCTCCCCAATCGACTCTATCTACGCAGAGGACGACAACAGATTGGACAGACCTTGGTGTCGGGAGACTTACCATCGTGCGGTCGAAGTCAGAGACAAGCGCCTGGCGCGGCGTCAATTGAAGAAATGGAGAAAAGCGCATCCAGGGACGAAGTTACCCTCAAGCAAAATGCCAGGCAGTTGGGTGGACTGATTCTGATTTTCTCGTTTCGAGTTTCAGAGTTCTCAAAATATAGTACATGTTGTGGATTGCTCGCTCGGTGGACGTCGTGTGTGCCTGGATATCGATATCCGTAATAAGACTCGCCTCTTGTGTAATGCGTGCCAAGAGATGTCGATGTTCTGCGACTCTGTCACGCAATCTACGAGTTCTCATTCCTCACATGCGAGATTTGTCGTCAACTTGAACATAACTGGGGCCTTATTCCAGTTTGGTACAGAACTTGTGGGGTGCCAAGCTTTAAGTAGGGATTTGTCGACTAAAATGATGCCGCCGTATCAAGCTGACAACAAGCTCTGGAGAAAGTTGTACCCGCGATTGCGGCCGGTCATATTTAATAACTTGCTTATGGCTGCACAAGACACAAATCGGGCTGGTCCTGCCCCTCTGCGTCCCTCTTTCTCCTCCCGCGACCTGCACAACAGCCATCATGGGGTTCCAAAATATAGGCGTTGATGTCTCCGAGACGGGTGTGGAGTGCAACGCCTCCATTCCGTCCGTGTCTGATCTAGAGCAAGGGGCACCTGACGAGGGTGCATTCAAGTACATTGCCAAGGTCATTCCGTACTTCAGGAACCGAAGAAATGTGTTGGTATTCAAGCTGGACTGCCTCCTCCTTCTCTGGATGTTCGTCGCCGGCCTGATGAAAGAGATGGACCAATCGGCAACAACGCAGGCATACGTCTCCGGCATGCGGGAGGCTCTTGGCCTCTATGGCAACGAGCTTGTCATGTTCACCACGTTCTTCTCGATCGGGTATGCGTTGGGTCTTGTCCCCGGGCAGCTTATTCAGACCAGGGTGAGTGCAGACGTGCCGTCCCGCCGGGATGTAGGGCGTCTCCCGAAATGAGGACGAACTGACAACGATCAAAGTTCCGGCCCTCGATATTCCTCCCGTTGTGCGAAATCACCTGGGGCCTCCTTGTCCTCTTCACATACAAGGCTCCCAATGCTCATACAGTGTATGGCCTTCGCTTTTTCCTGGGCCTCTTCTCGTCCGCCTTCTGGCCGAGCGTGGTGTCACTCATCTTCAACTGGTACACTCCAACCGAGCTCGCGCTCCGCCTCGCATTCTTCAATGTCTCTGACGTCGCCGGGGCAATGTTCCTCGGTGCGCTACAGGCCACTCTGTACACCAACATGAATGGCGTCCACGGCTTGGGGGGTTGGCAGTGGCTGTTTCTGATCGCCGGGTCCATCACCGTGGGCCAAGGCCTGCTCGGCTTCTTGACCATCCCGGACTCACCAGCCAACACTCGAGCCCTCTGGCTCACCCCGGCGGAGAAGCGGCTGGCCCAGCTGCGCATGGGGGAGTCAGGTATCAACACGACAGTCCGCATTCCCGCCTCTGTATTGAGAAAGAAGCTCCGACACATAATCGTCCACCCGATCACCTACTTCTTCCTCTTCGCCTTCGCCCTCACATCCTGGGCCCACCGCGCCAACTCGTACTTCGTGCTCTACCTCGAGAGCCTGGGCTACGACACCTACCACGTGAACATCATCCCCCTCGGCGGCTACGCCCTCCAGATCGTCACCAACCTCGTGTTCAACGGCCTCTCGGACTGGAAGCACTGGCGCTGGCAGATCAGCATCGGGTCCGCGTGCGCCCTGGGCGTGTGCCTGGTCGTGCTGTGCGCCTGGCCGCCCAACAGCACCGCCGTCCTGACCTTCTACTTCCTGACCTACGCGACCAACGCCGGCGCGCCGAGCCTGATGGCGTGGATGGCCGAGATCCTGCGCAAGGAGCCCGAGGCGAGGTCCGTCATCGTGGCCGTCACCGTCACGGTCGTGTACGTCGGCCACGCGACCATCCCCCTGCGGGCGTGGCGCGTCGCCGACTCGCCGAGGTATCCGACCGGGTTCCCGCTCGTGACTGCGTTCACGGCGGCGTCGATTTGCGTGCAGCTGGGGATGTTGTGGTGGGATCGGCGGCACCCTGATGTTGCTGACCGTGGCTTTGAGAAGCGGGCGATCCCAGCGGATCATTTTGATGGTGGACACAAAGTTCCGAATAAGGAGGAGCTTGTATGAACTCTCTCGACATCTCAACGAGACACCAAATCGATTGATTTCTGCTGTGGTCGGGACCAAATCGGTGCGGTCTGATGGCTGTCACATGCTAGAGAAACTGAAGAAGCAGGACCCCTGAGGGCCATCGGCAATGTCAAAAGCCATGAAATGTGACTGTGATATAGATGTTTTGCATTCGTAGCCACGTGTGGAACAGAATGCCCAGTGTCAACGACACCCATTGCCTTGGGAAACCCGTGCGAACCGACGACCCGGGGGGAGGGGGGCCGGGAGGAATGGCCTAGACCAAGACCCTGGATTCATTTGTATGCTACTTGTGCCAAATTGCCTTTTTCAGCGGCGATTACTTATGCCCATGCGAAGTGTGGAGGGGATCCAAGTCAAAACAGAAGAGGCGGGAAGAGTAGGATTGGCGCCTTGAAGGGTCCCTGAGATTCTGGAACGAAGGATTCTGCACAAACCAACATCTCGATGTGCCCTGGCTGACGAATTACAGGACTACCCGTAGGTTTACTCTTGCTCCAAGGAACCCACTACTTGCACAGTGGGTACCGTAGGGGGTAACCGAAAGTCTAACCCCCGGGTACAGGCTTAGCGAGACTTACGGAGTACTATACTAAAGCTTACTCGAACACTAGTTGGCTTCTTTGATTGTTATCTCAAGCAAGCTCCTTTAATGTCTTTTTTTTCTTGCCGTCTAAGGAACTCCTCGAAGACGCAGACTTCTCCTATTCTTCATAGTCCAGATCTGCATCCAAATCTCAAGGACCGGAGCCGCTTGCCATTTCGTACGCGGCACGGAGTCCCACGCATGCTACAAAAGACATGGCGCTCCTGTCGGCTGCTTTGAGCCTCATCCTGGCATTGCTCGGAGGCACGCTCCTATGCTCTGGAGTCTGCCTCGTCCGCAACTACCTGATAGCCCTCAAGTTCGGCGTGCCAATCCGCATTATAATGATCGACCATGCCAATCCCTTCTGGCTGGTGGTTGACCGCAAGGTCCTCTCGCTCGTCAAATGTCTCCCGTTTGGACTGGGGAACAACAGCTTTACGAGATATAATTTCAGAGGTTGGGAGGTTCCTGATCGGTATTTCTCGCATCGCGAGATGGGTGATGCCTACGTCCTAGTCTCATACAGATGCATTTGGCTCTATATTGCAGACCCGGACGCTATTTCTGATATTCTGCGACGCGGAAATGAATTCCCTCGCGATACGACTATCACCGGTGAGCTGGGCGCCATCAAACATCCCACAGCGAAATCTCTAGCTAACCGGCTGAAGCCATCCTTGATGTGTTTGGCCCGAACATTTCCACAGTGAGCACTCGAAAATTGACCCTGATGTACCGCACGGGCGTCTCTGGCCTTCCAGAACCTATGCAGTTATTTGCCGCACGAGGATCGGGTCTAACAATGGATATCTCTAGGCCCAAGGCGTCCAATGGCAGAAACATCGCAGAATCACGGCATCGTCATTCAATGACCAGAATAACGTTATTGTCTGGTCTCAAAGCGTCACCGTTGCACATGATATCCTTAAATATTGGACGTCGAAGCCCGCTATTCAGACTACTGCTGATGATCTTCGCACCTTATCACTACACGTCATGTCAAGGGCTGGTTTCGGCAGATCCTCCAGATTCCAAAGCCAAGAAGATAGCGAAGCTGCCGAGCTGTCTGGGGGAATGAGTTATCAAAACGCGCTGAAGATGATACTAGAGAATTGTGTCCTCATTTTCGCCCTCGGAAGGAAGAACCTCGTTCATTCGTGGCTCCCTCGCAAGCTCCAACGGCTGAATGAGGCATGTGTTTCTTTCCAAAACCACATGACACAGGTCTATGAAGAAGAAAAGAAATCTGTAGCACAAAGCAACAAAATCGACGGCAACTTTATGGCTTCACTGGTCCGGGCATCCCAGGACGCACGACTCGGTGGTCTCACGGAGAGCGAGATCTACGGCAACATGTTCACCTTCAACTTTGCGGGCCATGACACGACTGCTCACACCTTCACCTTCGCGCTCTATTTCCTAGCTGCGAACCCAGGGGTGCAAGACTGGGTCTCCGAGGAGATCAACCACGTTATGGGGAAGCGCTCGCCCGAGGAGTGGACCTCCTCTGACTTCACACGGCTGAAGCGCTGTCTTGCAATAATGTACGAGACTCTGCGCCTATATACGCCTGTCCCAACGTCCAAAATCGTCGACGGAAACATGCCGAGGTCTATTGTTGTCGGAAACAAGACAATCGTCTTGCCACCAAAGACAGTGATCGTCCCAAGTTATTCTTCCCTACAAACAGATCCCAAGTACTGGGGCACAGACTCTCTCGAATGGCGACCCTCGCGATTCATCAGCTCGCCCACCCAGAGCGGTACCTCAGCACAGGCCTTGGACGAAGAGGAGTTCATCGCCCCGCGGAAAGGCACCTTTCTCGCCTGGTCAGGAGGCCCACGCGATTGCGTCGGCAGGAAGTTCTCCCAGGTCGAGTTCGTCGCGGTCATGGCATCGCTCTTTCGGGACTGGCGGGTCAAGCCCGTCCTCGCGGAGGGCGAAACGGCCGAGGATGCCCGGAAGAGGGTGCTGGACCAGATCGAGACGGGTTCCGCCCCTGTTCTGCTCTTGCAAATGTTACATCCTGAGCGCTGTCCGCTGGTGTGGGAGAAGAGGTGAATCGTTCATGGGATTTATGAAACACCCGAGCAGGGAGGGGTTAAAGTCCGAGCCGGGGAATTTCTGTGAACTGACTTGGGGCGCGGTCATGAAGGTTTCGTGTTACCCTACACATGCGTCACATATACTGCAGATTCAAGCTCAATTTCTTACCACATGCACTGGGTGTACCTGTGTAGACCTCAGAAAAACAAAACCTGTACAGTTGGCCTGTCTAGCGCAAAGGATTTAGCGGATCAGCGTCGTCCCTTGCGTACGTACTACGTCGTAGGGCCCTAACCCCAGTTGAGCCTTGGATCACTATAGTGTGAGCCTGCGTCATTGATCTTATTCTCAGCCTCCTAATAATAATGCTGCCAACGCGTTCTCAGCTCTTGATCAGAGATTCCACACAATCCCTCACATAATAACATTTACCATTATTCGACAACGGGGCGATGTCGAATCGCGATGAACAATCACCGCTATTACAGCATGATAGGGGGCAGGATGGAGGAGAAGAAGAACCTCAGACCATTGAGTTCTCCAAGGAGGATGACGACAACCCCAGGGCGTGGTCACGCCCCAAGAAGCTCACGAACATCGCAGTCGTGGCGATGATGGCGAGTACGCACGCTTCCAAGACACAGGAGCTTGCAGCTCGCTGATACTTCTCCCAGTTCTCAGTCCACTCGCCAGCTCCATGTTCACGCCGGGAATCAATTCCATAGCGGAGGACCTCGGTACCACAATGAACGTCGTCATCGGTGCCACCACGGGTTTCACTGTGATGTTGGGGTTCGGACCCCTTGTCCTTGCGCCCTTGTCCGAGACGTTCGGCCGGAGGACGCTGTACCTGTTGTGCTTCTCGGCCTTCACGCTGCTCCAGATCCCCACGGCGCTGAGCCCCAACGTGGAGACTTTGATCGCGATGAGGGTGCTGTCAGGTGCTGTTGGCAGTGTTGGCATAGCAAATGGAGGTGGGACGATCAGTGATATGTTTGAGCCTCACGAGAGAGCGGGCGTGTATGGGTGGTACCTGCTTGGTCCGTTGCTGGGGTGAGTCCCACTGACTGATGACTCAATGTAGACCGACACTGACTGATAACCATGATTTGTTAGCCCGACAATTGGACCTCTCTTCGGTGGTCTAATAGTCCAAAGGCTTGGCTGGAGGTGGATATTCTGGGTCTTGGCCATTGTCTGCGGAGTCAATACACTCGCAGGCTTCTTCTTTCTGAGGGAAACCTACGCTCCAGTCATCCTCGCCAAACGAATGCGAGACCTCGAGAGCGACGGAGGCCGACAGGGAAGATATCGCTTCGCCGGCCAAGACACTCGCCCCCTGTCCTCGAGGCTCGCGACCGCCTTCTCAAGGCCAGTGCGAATATTCGTCCAGCCCATCGTCCTGACCTTGAGCCTCTATCAGGCCCTCATCTTCGGCACCACGTACAGCCTGTACACCAACTTCGAAGCCATATATAGCGGTATCTACGGGTTCAACACGGAACAAGTGGGCCTGATGTATTTGTTCCCTGGGGTGGGCTTCCTCATAGCGGTGCGGCTCATTGTGCCGCGCATCGACGACGTCTATAACGCCCTGACGCGTCGGAACAACCACATATCGAAGCCGGAGTTTCGGCTGCCCCTGGCGAATATCGGCGCCATCCTCGTTCCTGCCTCTCTGTTTTGGTTTGCATGGACTGTTGAGGCCGAAGCGCACTGGTTCGCAACGATCAGCAGCACGTTGTTCTACGGAATCGGTCAGGTCCTGATCGTCAACTGCGTTCAAAACTACTACATCGACTCCTTCGAGAAGTATGCAGCATCAGCCATTGCTGCTGGCGCAGTCTTTAGGTCGGTGGTCGGAGGTATCACACCGTTGCTGGCACCTTCGCTGTTTGATACTTTAGGGTATGGGTGGGGAATATCGGTGTTTGCGTTCCTCGCTGTCGCGCTTGCTCCGGCGCCAGTGGTGTTCTACACATACGGTGAAAGAATCAGGGAGTCATTCCATGTAGATCTCGATCGTTAAATTAGAGAGGCTTTGGGATTTAAGTGGTTTCACTTCTATTCCGAATATGTCCAAGGACATACATGGCGCCTTCATACGGTGGTAAACGCTCAAGACCCAGCGTTTAAAAAACATAAAGTGTCGATAACAGTGGTGTTTAACATATAACATATAGCGGCGTTTAAAGGAGTACCATGTATCGTGTATTCTAGAATTTGATCGATCACCGGTCAGCTTGATGGTTTTTGATGATTTCTCTGCGTGGGTGATGTCGACCGCATCAACTTCAAACTACATCACGACCAGGACTTCCTGAGTCCCTAATTAATTTCAGTTTAGAAGAAGCATCTATGAACGTGGGTTAAAAGCACATGATGCCGGTATTTCATCATATTGAACTCAAAAAGAAGCGTTGGAAACTCTTTCGGCACCACAACGCCGTTTTCCCATTAGTAGAGCCTGCGTCAATTTAATATTCGAGGTTAAAGCTCTTCGCACAAGAAGACTTCAACTCGAGCGTTTACAACGTCCTCCTCCAGTACCTGGGTATCTTCACCGAGAAATACCAAGGAGAACTGCAAAATCAAGCCTTAAATCCGAGGCGGAATTCAACTCGATACTAAGTGGTTCCATTCCGTATACGTCCGAGGACTACTACACATTGATGAATAGGCAAATGAGCCTGGCCAGACCAGTTGAAGTTCAGAGACAAGAAGAGGACGAGAACCCTGGAGCTCGAACTTCGCCAAACCGTAGACCAGAACTTTAACGAGTAATAGCAACAGGTGGACATATGTATCATCTAACATGGGTATCTAGGTAGACAGGTGGACAGGAACGAACAGTCTATGACGTGCTTGCTGCTTCGAAGCACGAATTCCGACTCAATCTCACTTTGTGGGAAGCCCCATTACTCATGCATTGGAAGAGTCTGGGCATGGCATTTCAGCGCACTCATACCTCATGGCCTCTTCGCCACAAACTCTACTCCGTACCACAGCCTAGGGACAGTTCGTTCCTCGGACACCCAAGTAATGCCAGCACCTGGGCAGGTCTGGCGGGCAATTGGTCAGCTCGCCACCTCATCAGGTGACTGGTGCTGGTTAACTCAAGCTTCAATATCTCCTTGGGCCACCACTTCCGTCCACCTTACCTACCTTTTCTAGCAAGCTCCATCCCACCCTCCTGAAGTCTCCGCCCGTGGTGGCGGTCTTGGCATCTGAGCTCGCAGAAGACCAATGCGACCCTCTTCACATCGTCTGACCTGACAGGTCCCTACATAACGCTTATAAAGGAAGTTGGGCAGACTTGCCAATGTCACTAAAACGTATGTGGCAGCACGAGGCTCCACACCTGAAGTCAGTTTGGTGCCGTACGGCATATTATATTCTTTTGCCAGCCACATCTGAAATGGTCGCAGGGATCATCAGAGCCGTCGTGACTCGTGACATGGTGCTCGGAATGGTCAGCAACACACATGGCTTGCGGCAATCACATCATTCACAGCCACCAGAAGCAAGCCTCTCTGCAGCCTCCCCGCAAGCAACGCCCCCTCCTCGGGTTGCTATTTCCGGGCTGATTTTGTACGACCTCCCGAGTGCCGGAGAATTCTAGACGCTGTTGCAGCTGTCCGTATACACGTAGTAGATATCGCCTAGTAATAGGTGCGGTCCTGAGGTCTCACCTGCCTAACGCGGTAACAATGGCAGCCTCCGTCCACAAGCGCTTATCACCAACGTCTTGGCTAAATACGACAGCGAGATACACCTGCTGCTGGCCAACCTTGCTTACAGGATCCGGCACTGGCCAATCCCAACGGCAGATGACTCCCGGCGATTGAACTGATCCAAGAAGGACTCCGCTTGCCGCGCCCCTTGCAGGCGTCGGGTTCACGACCCGCTCCGCTTAGAAAGTGCCGTGATCCTGCCACCCTGGTGTGGCCGCCTCTGGGTGGCATCCGCCATTTAAGCTTAACAAGAGTGGATTGTTATTACCAACGGCCGGATAATTGCAACTTTCTCCGCAAACTTAGTATCGAAGTGCGGATGTCGGTGGCACCGTGGGGCTCACAATAGTTGACTTACATGTTCAATTCATTTGCCAGGTTTACTTGCTTCTTCCGCCACTCCGGCGATCCACATCCTCGCGGGCCGGATCCTTCCAGCCCTTTGGAGGGGCGATCGCCCGGTTATGTCGGCCAGGGCCTAGAAATATCCATGGACACTTACACGGGCCAAGCAGCACATTATCTTGTCCGCCTGCCGTGTTTGAAGATAAGCCCGATTCCGACGCCGATGACCTGGAGAAGACTTGGCGAGTTGACCGATGTCACGAGGTGAGCTGGCGTTGAGTTGCAGCCGCACCTTATCTATCAAAAGCTCTTGTTTAGCCTCTTGGCTGGCCTCTTGGCTGGCTTCTTGGCTGCCTCTTCTCCTTCCCATTAGGCTAGGTATGTACCGGCTTGTCGTGCAGGGAGTATGCCATATCTTCAAAGCTGCCTTTTAGGGACGGGTACCATACCTCTGTTGCTACAACGCCGCAGATGTAGGAGGCTTTCCTGGCTTTGCAGTGCGTTTCGACTTGCCGATACTATCGAAACCCGGGTGACATCGTGGCGAACGGATTGGGGCAGATTGGGAAGGAGGGATGTGGTGAAAGCTATTCTGATTGATGTGGGCTCTCAAAATGTCTTAGTCGGCGGCAACAGGAACATGAGGAAAGTCACGATGATGGAGTCGGGATCAACATATATAAGAGTCCATGTCCTCCTCTTGTCTTGGATTTTGTTTTAGCAGCAGCAGCAGCAGCAGTAGCATCGACTCGTCCTGCCTCATATCCAGCCTCTGCATTATCGCCGTCTCTTGTCCCTACCAGTTGTCTTCATAACGCCTTCGACATGGAGCTGACCAAGTTCATCGCCTTCCTGGCAGCCGTCCTGCCCGTCGCCTACGGTGCCCCCACCCAGGCCGCTGAGAACCTGCACCCCGAGATCGTGGCCGCCATGAAGCGCGACCTGGGACTTGACAGCGAGCAGGCTCACGCTCGTGTTGCCCGCGACACCGCGGCCGCTGAGACCATCGAGACCCTCAAGGCCTCGACTGGCAGCGCCTTCGCCGGTGCCTGGACATCCGAGGACGGCGAGACCCTCAACGTCGCCGTGACGGACGCGGCCCTGGCCGCCGACATCACCGCTGCTGGTGCCACCCCCGTCATCGTTGCCAACAGCGCCTCCAAGCTCGAGGAGGCCAAGGCAGCCCTCGACAGCATCGACATCGACCAGCCCAGCACCCTCGCTGCCACTGAGAACGCCGACGCCTCCGGCATCGCGTCCTACTACGTCGACGTCGCCGCCAACAAGCTCGTCCTGGAGGCTCTCTCGGGCAGCACCGCCCACGCCGAGGCCCTCGCCCAGCAGGTCGGCCTCGTCGCCGGCGAGTACGAGGTCCGCACCGTCGAGGACATGCCCTCGACCATGGCCACCATCCGCGGCGGCGACCCCTACTACATCAACAACGCGGCCCGCTGCTCCATCGGCTTCACCGTCACCACCGGCTTCGTCTCGGCCGGCCACTGCGGCACCGTAGGCAGCTCCGCCACCACGAGCTCCGGCGCCGCCCTGGGCACCTTCTCGGGCTCCGTCTTCCCCGGAAGCGCCGACATGAGCTACATTCGCAGTGTAAGCGGCTCCACCCTCCAGGGCATTGTCTACACATACGGCGGTACCAACATCGCCGTCTCAGGCAGCACCGCCTCCGCAGTTGGCGCCTCCATCTGCCGATCCGGCTCCACCACCGGCGTCCACTGCGGCACCGTCCGCGCCCTGGGCGCGACCGTCAACTACGCCGAGGGCCGTGTCACTGGCCTCACCCAGACGAACGTCTGCGCCGAGCCCGGTGACTCTGGCGGTTCTTTCTACACCGGTGGCCAGGCCCAGGGTGTCACCTCGGGAGGCTCTGGAAACTGCGCCTCCGGCGGCACCACCTACTTCCAGCCCGTCAACGAGATCCTGTCCACCTACGGTCTCACCCTGGTCCGAGGTTAAGTGGCTTGTCGTCGGCTCCCTCTGAGCTGTGGTGGATGAACTTGAATGGTTTGTTGTTGGATGTTGGAGACAGAAAAGCGGGTACATATTCATATAAGCTTATCTTATCATCAGCCGCAACCGGCCTTCAAAGCCGCAGCCAGGCCGTTTCATAGCTTTTTTCCCTACCACCTTTTCCATAGTTGGGAGATCGAAGTTGTAAATAACAAATGTTCAATATGTTCACTTAAACTACGCTCTTGTTGCCATTCAATGTGACCACTGCCTCACCAATCCTTTCTATGCACGTAGTCGCATTTCATATCCCCGTACCACCTTTCAACTCAAAATCTCACGTGTTGAGCTTATTTTGACTGCATTGATCCGCTGTAGATCAATGCGAGTAGGTGGGATCAGAATCTCGCCAAGAAGTTCTTGGGCCTCCTTGGGGACACTGTTCTGGTAATGAACATCGATCGACCAACCCCGGCTTTGTCGATCAAACTGCAGGTAACGTGCCGAGCCGCTGGGCCAGGACATGAGCTCTAGAGGTTCCTGGCACCAAAAGATGGGTCTGCGATCTGTCACACCGATATGATGTATTAATCTACTTGGAACACGAATGCAAATGCCAAGTGCCGCTATTGCATGTGGTATGGATTGTGTTCCTCGAAACATGAGCAGTGGGAATTGCCAGCGCTAAAACGCATATGTGCGGCCATGTTATAATATGGTCAGAGCATGAAGTCACAATAGATCGAATCGGATTCGACGGCAGAAAAAATGCAAATACGTGCCTGGGGAATATTTCCAACATGCATAGACTCAATCTTCTGAGGTCGCCTCAAGATGTCGTTCCCTCACCTGGGGCATCATAACAAGCTTGTCCTCAGGCTTAGCTGAACCAAATCTTGCCCGTCTACATCCTGGAATGATTTTCCTCAATCTTGGCAAAGAGGAGAAATATTTAAAAGAGAGATAACACACTTACGCTCCGCACACAACACGCCAATCTCCGACTCTACTGCCGACTTCTGGCGTCGTGTTTACGGCAACATCTGACGGCGCAGAGAACATTTTTCGGATATTTTCTAGGCACAGTCTCACATGGAATTGCAAGAAAGGCATATCATATGGGGAAATGGCTTTTTTCTTTTACGCTGATACTAATCTTCGAAAACTTCGTGGCAGGCATTCATTGAAGACTATGTATTCATTGACTTCTGTGAGCCACATGTCGGCTCATCGGTGAGCGTCCGTGAATCAGGCACAGACGTGACGAAACAAAAACACATTTTGTTAGCTCCGTCGTGGCTCTTCATATAAAATCCTTGCCCTCCAGAGCCAATTGTGCATCAAAGGACCGCTTCTTTAGAAGATCTCAACATTGCTGCTCTACAAAGAACCCAATGACCGCCCTCCACCTACAAGTTCGCCGACGAAATAGCAGCCTGCGCCCAAGTGTATGCAAAGTCACACGATTGATAATAACAGGAAACAAGGGAAGAGACCCCTTGACCCGAGAGAAAAGCCTCTGGACCCTCACCATTACAGTCCCGTTGAGCCTGCCTCCTCATGATTGCGAAACAGGTCATGGCTGAGGACTTGCCAACTCTTCGTCCGGTAGCGTGTGTCGGAGAAGAATCCCGGTGCGAGCCATGGCCACGCATGCCAGATGGTACCAAGTGGGACGGCAAAGACCTGCTTGCCCTGGTACGCGATGGTAGGAGCCCTTTCGGCAATGCGTGGGACGTCAAGCTGTTGTTTCGTGAGGTTGAGGACCATGCCCATGGTACAATTATCGACATCCCAAAAGTCCACAACGGTGCAAACCACTACGTACGTACTCCTTACAGTTCTGACTCTCAGTGTGAGCCTTGTTCACGTTGCTGACCAATTTTTACGAGTCTGCAGGGCTTTCAGATCAAACTCTCCGACCAGCGCGAGGTGCTTGCGCGTCTGTCGAGGGCTGACATGAACGTGCCGAACTATGATGGCTTCTCTGAGACCTGGCTCCACAATCTTGTCGAGTTCGAGGCCGCCGTGTATCATCTTCTTGCAGACACTGTAGGCATCCCGACCTCGCGCCTGGTCTACTTCCGCCACGCCATACAGTCTCAGGGGCCGAACATAGAGCTCCCCAAGGATATCAGCGGCCGACGACTCATGATTTTTGAAATGTCCAAGGATAATAAACCCCTTTGGCGGGTACTGAGCAAGCATCAGAAGGTCGGTGCGATTACCTTACTTGATGGGGAGTCAGTGCGCTCCTCATAAGTGCCAGTGGCTTACCGAATATATCGAGTTGCTAACCAAACCTTTTGAGATAGAGTTCGCTCCTCACCCAGGCAGCCAAGAGTCGTGCAGCATTATTGAACAAGGAGTTGCCAACAGCCTTTGTCGCCAACTGGATCTTCTGGACTAGCTTTCAGCCCGTGGAATGGATGCCCAAGATATTCCCGCTCCCGCCCGCTGCAACCAGAGACTTCTGCATCTCGATGCTCAAGGCCAAGGTCGAAGGGCTGATCGGAGACGTAGGCGACAGCATCGGGTGGGCGGTGGACAAGCAGACCGTGGGGCCCCGGGCGTTCGCAGCGAAACAGTCGCTTCTCCGCCTCATACCCCTAATCCTCCCAGCGGAGAGTGACAACGACCACGCGCTGTACCGCTTCGTTCTCCAGCACGATGACTTCGGCATCCACAACATGTCCGTCTACGTGGACGAGCAGACGGGGGACCTCGGGCTCACCTCCGTATACGACTGGGAGACGGGCTGCATCGTGCCGGCCATCCTGTCCGAGATCGACTTCCTGATTTATGGGCGCGATTTCAAGTTGTTCGTCGGTGAGAGGGGCAAGCCCTCGGTGTACACCCGTCCGGACGTGGAGCTGGAACCGGAGCGGCTCGTTGAGGATCAGCAACATGCCATTGAGTTCGTAAACGTAGGTCCACCAATTGGTATTCTGCGACTTTCTTTTGTGCTTAACTATCAGCGTATCTACCGGTGAAATGTGCTCGCATAGGCTGACCATATTCGCGGTGTTGACAGGCGATCTATGAGTACGCACCATACATGAGGGAGACGATGTGTGTTGGAAGCGACGCTCGTAAACTGTGGTCCACTTTGAAACGGTGGCAAGGAGATGACCCGGAGGAATTCTTTGGCGAACTCGGGTTGTGGGCTGCGGCGAGGGTGAGTGACCTGGTTGCAGACACACTTCCCTCCGCAGCCACTTCGCCCATTTCTGAACACGGTATACTGGTTAAGCATCCCGGAAGTTTTTGAAGGACAAGGATCATAAGTAAAATCTTTCCATTACGCCAACTAAAAGCTCACAACGATGCCAGCTTAGAGACAACCACATGGTCCTGTAAAGCCTGGAGAGTCTAGATCCCTATGTAATGCATTAGGCCTGATTTAAATCACAACAACGACCTTATTCAGATCAATATATTTGCAAGGTTCTTTTAAAGGCTGGGTCTTGAGCGTTTATCACTGTATGAAGGCGCCACATACGTTTTATATGTATGGGGATTAGAAACAAAACCACCTAACGCATTTCATTAGAATAGCTGCCATTTATCTCAGGAATAAATGAAGTCTATGAGTCCCGCATTAGCCTATATTTGTAATACAAATACAGCGCCTTGCCTATGCAGCTTCTTTACCTGGGCACTTCCAAGGTTGCATGTGGTAATTCTGACCACAATCTACCTACCTACATATTTGAGTACTCCGGAAGCCTGTAAGAGCAGAAAGCTTCTTCTAAGAAACAAGGTATTCACTGGTTCAACTTAAAACAAAAAACAACACTGGCTAGGAAAGGCTCTATGATGCTCGTGTCTAGTAAAGCCCGGAAGTCTACACCTCTAGTCCGGGCATTGGGCTTGCTTGACAGCGTAGAATTGATCCAGCGCTCTCACAAATGCCATGAAGTGAACAGTCAGTCCAATTGCCATCCCCACATGGAACAGCTGATGAGATTGGCCCCAAATGTCGAAGGCCCCGGGCTTCCACGCTTCGGTCAAACGCAGCTGTTTCACGGCCAGGGACATCAGTAAGGCCGCACGCATATCCCTGAATTCAACCATGAAGGGACGGGGTAGAAACTGACTGCATAGGTTGTCACCGAGCACAGGTATATGACAATGGTCCAGACATAGAATGAGGCTCCGTACTCGGCGCTCGCCCGTGACCAACCGGCTTGAAAGATCTTGATGATGATGGGATAAAACGCCGAAGACGCCATAACTGAGAAGACAAGGGCACGAAGGGGTCGCATCCTGGCGGTCTGGAAGGTCCTAGAGAAGAGCGCGGCGAGGGCAGCCAGGAACTGGGCGGCAAGGTCGACCTACAACAGGTGACCACGTGGTTAGCGGACTTCCTTTTCATTTTCTTTCCATCTGAAGAGCGGAGATGATCCTTCCCAAAGGATGACTCACGGTGATCCATGTAAACTTGACCTCCCGTGAAGCACAGGGAAAAGTGTACCACAGACCAGGTGGCAAGCACCCAGCAGTGACGACGAGGATGCCCATATAATCGAGCTTGAGGCAAAACGAATGGGTCGCATGCGAGTGGTTCGAAAAGAGATGGTAAGCAGTCGAAAGGAGGAAGCACACAGCGCCGCCCAGGAAAAACAGGAAGAAGACGACGGCGTCGTCAGAGCCGGCGGCGGGATAATGGGCCCTGGCATAGAAGCCCCACCACGTGCCCAGGACCACCATCCAGACGGCCGCGAGGAGGTGCGAGTAGATGTTGCCCGTCTCGTTGTGGACGTAGCGCATGCTCTTGATGCACTCCAGGTATGAGTTGGTCTCGGGCCGCCAGCCGGAGTGGATGTGCTCGTTGTCCTTGGCCCACCCCGGCAGCTCGTCGTAGAGGAGCAGCAGTCGGAGCTTGGCCTCTTGGAGCAGGCTGGATTCGTTTGTGGTGTTGCCTGTGGTGTTGTGCTTGCGCTTGTGAGTGCCGTTCAGCGCGGTGGGGGACTGAGGGCCTCGGTGTCGCATGGTTGAGGCCATGATGAGTGGATTGCTGGGCGTGAGGCCAGAAGAGTTTGGGTCTGCCAGCGCAGCTCACGCGTTCATTTCAAAATTCGGGCAGGTCGGCGGCTTGAAATGAGAGTGAGTTGAGTTGGAAGTTCAAGTCGCATGCATGGTGGTAGCAGAGGGTGCTGGTTGTTGGGGTGGGGGCCGGTTGGAGGGGGCAGCTCTAGAGGGGGGTGCAACGGTCTCGGAATGATAAACCAACATGCCAGTGCACACCCGTCAGTCACTGGCCAAAATTTCAGTTGTTAGAGAACAGTCGTCTCAAACCTGCGAGGATGAACGCTGGGCACATTCTAGTGTAACCTCATATGGGACAATCGGGTAACAAAAGTTCAGCGTTGGTGCACATGTGAGCAGATTGGACAGCCTTGTGAGATCTCTTCCAGGCAGCCTCCTCCGAGCCAACTGTGGCACACGAGCGCCCTCTTACGACATATCTCCTATCGGAAGACTCGGATCCCCCATCAAACCTCAA
Source organism: Diaporthe destruens (assembly GCA_036986855.1). Taxonomy (NCBI): domain Eukaryota; kingdom Fungi; phylum Ascomycota; class Sordariomycetes; order Diaporthales; family Diaporthaceae; genus Diaporthe; species Diaporthe destruens. The sequence continues at coordinate 962,999 of BTXE01000009.1, read as the reverse complement.
ATCTACCCTGGGGTACCTGGGTACCATCTATACCTGGGCACTTAATCAAGCCATTCACACCACTATTGTGGAATAGTTATATGAACGACTATTCAGAAGCCTGATAAACATCATTCAACTTTTTTCACATATTCCAGGAATCACGCGTCAGTTTTCATAGAGGATGGGATTTGGGAAGGCCATCACTCCTTGGCGGTGCTATCATTGATGCATATTTGATAAACAGCAACAGATGTTCCCGCACAGATATAGGCTCACTGTCTTGGTTCTGCTTGCCCAGTTTGAAGTGCTGGCAATTTCTTGTTTTATATTGCGCTCACCCGAGTCTCGGGTCCCATTCCATGACTTTGAGACGTGGAGTCGACACGTAGAGTCGACTCCCAGATCATCAATAGACGTTCTTGTTCCCGTGGGAGCTGCCATAGAGTGCGTCTGAACAAGCGGCATGGACGTCGTGTTTTGCCGCCGTGGTGCCAGTCAAAAGTTGTGCCACAAGTGACGAACACACTCCGTTTCAGCTGCTCTAGCTCTGATTCATTCGGGGAACTTATATAGGTACCTAGGTAAATGTCCCAGTCTATCGTGAACGAGATACGCATCTGTCCACAGCATGAGCCCCGACCAGACAGGCCCAGGGAACAAAAGTCCACGGCTCCTGCAAGGCTCCAAGAGGAGCGGTTGCATTGGCGCCGCCCGATTTTAGGCCTCGGCACAACGCACGAGCGGTTAGTCGTCCGTCCCAGCAAGGCATCCAACGCCGGCCAACAGAAGCTTAGGTACGCTACCAACCGAAATCCCGGCCTCCCAACAAGGGCGGGCCTGTCCGTCACACCAAGTTTGACATCTCATATAACGCTCACACCGCCGTCCCCGGACCCAATCGTCTTCAGGTTCTGAACCACCTCCTCCAGTCTTTACCCCCGCCCGCCGCCAAGCAAAACATGACCACCACGGCCCTTCGACTGTCGCCCCCGGACGCGGCCATGTTCCACGTGCCGCCCCGCGCCGACCCGGCGACCGTGCTGCCCCCCGCGCCGGGCTCGATGTGGTCCGCCGCGGCCTTCACGATCCCGCCCGCGCTCTACCACGGCGCGCTGGACGTGCGGGTCCCCATCACCATCGCCTCGCTGTACGCGGTGACGGCGGTCATGCTGAACGCGCACAACCGGGCCCGGGGCAACCGGCCGTGGGCCGTCAGCAGGACGCGGGCCTTCTCCTGCTTCGTCGTCGTCCACAACGTCGTGCTGGCGCTCTACTCGGCCTGGACCTTCCTCGGCATGGTGCGGGCCGCCCGGAGGTCGGTCGCCAGCCCGCTGGGCACGGCGGGGCTCCTGGGGATGGTCGACAGCCTGTGCAAGATCCACGGCCGCGCCGGGCTCGGGAATGCCGTCTCGTACGACGCGGCTGGTTCGAGGTGGGAGTCGTACTCCCTGCAAGGGGGCCCGGTCCTGGATGCTCGCACGGGGGCGCCCAGCGCCGCCAACCTGGGCCGCCTGTGGAACGAGGGCCTGGCGTTTTATGGGTGGCTCTTCTACGTGAGCAAGTTCTACGAGGTCCTGGATTCCGTCATCATCCTTGCCAAGGGGAAGAGGAGCTCGACCCTGCAGACTTATCACCACGCCGGGGCTATGATGTGCATGTGGTCCGGGATCCGGTACATGTCGCCGCCCATCTGGATGTTTGTCCTGGTCAATTCTTTCATACACACGCTCATGGTACGTGCCCCCCCCCCACCCTCTCCATTACTCACACTCACATAATACTGATGCGTGCCCGGGCTTCAGTACACATACTACACGCTGAGCGTGCTTTCCGTGCCGGTGCCGGTGTCGTTCAAGAAGGCCCTCACCACGATGCAGATCATCCAGTTCTTGTATGGGGCATCCTATGCTGCCGCACACTCCTTCATCTCCTACACCCTGTCGCCGAAGCACTCTTCCGGCGATGGAGACGCTCGAGTGTCCTGTATCGACACCACCGGCGAGACTTTTGCCATCTGGTTTAATGTGCTCTACCTGACACCCCTCACGATCCTGTTCTTCCGGTTCTTCATCAGGAGCTACTTCAGACCACACAAAGGCGGGAAGCGAGCCACGCAGAATGGGAAGGCTTGAGTGGCCGTGATGGCCTCTAGAGACATCATGATCGGGACTCCGACTGCGCGGACTTGGCGGCCTCGCTGGGGTAAAGATAAAGGCACGCTATTAAAGAAAGAGGTCTAGACTTTTTTTAGAGGTACAATCTCCGGGCTAGACTCAGTTACTGGCGCGGCTCTTTGAGATGAAATGGTTGATCTTGTGGTACACATTTCATCTGTCCATGTAATGGTCAACTAAAAAAAAAAAAAAAAAAAAAAAAAGAGTTTTATGAGATGGGCAGAGGATTAAGTGCTTTTGGTTCAGCGTGGGATAAGGCCGAGGGAATAATTTCATCAATGACAGTGCTCCCTCGTTGGCCCAGACACTGGTTCCATCGTGGGGTGTCGTGCGTTATTACGGAGGTAGTTTCGACTTGTGCCAGATCCAGCAGGCCTCTTCCGCAGAAGAACATGTTACCTTGAATATGAGTCTGACCAGTTCCCTACAGCCCCGGCTCAGCAGATCCAAGATGGAGACGAGGCGCAGGACTACGAGAACGCAGAATGCTGAGGAGACGTTCTCGGTGCTCTGTCATTGGTTCCGAGGAGCTTGCCGCGGGGTGTCGTGCATTATTAGTGCTGACTTATAAGGTTGAGAAAATGAACACCCCTTCGCCATGGGAAAGGGGGGGGGGGGCAGGTAGCTATTATCTAGTGAACACTATTTTGCCTGCTAAGAGAGCTTTGTAATAGCTCGTAGCGGGCTGCCTGCGTCAAAAGGTCTTGCCTTGGATGTTGCCTGTTGGAATGGTCCTAGGGTCGTCATTGACTTATGGTTTAGTTAATATAGTGATGGTAAACCCAATCTCATTGTCTGTCTTTTGGTCCATTGTCGCACCTGAATAGCAGCCGGGCACAATAACAATGCCTGCAAAAAGGGTCAAGTTGCTTGTCCCATGCCTGGAGAGCTTATTAGCTGCTTATTACACGGTACCTAGGTAGAAAGTTCTGCTTCGGCCATCAGGATTGTCCCACTGGCTCTCCACACTTACGAGTCGGTGTATGTCTTGGCACAGCAGGATTTCAGAGAATCAACATAGAATTGGACGATGACATTTACATATGAGTTCTGGATCCGCTGTTGGGACATCCTCAGGCCAATCCATGTCAGTTTCAAAATCTACCGAGCCTGAGGACCTGTAAAAACCACTAATTCCAATGAATAATTGCCGGAGCCGGTAGTCTACCAGGTTCAGGGGTCTCGGAACAACGTGAACCTCCATAGATAAGAGACACCATCGCCGAACTGTGGATATGTCATTTCCCAAGTTCACGTGAGCGACTATGCGGAGACGATGCCGCCAAGTATTTGTACAAGTGGGATTCCTCACCCGCGACTCGGGCCGTCCAAGTGCCTCACGCCTCACGGCCCAGCAGTTCTCGGCAACCGTCGAATCCCCAAGAGAACAACATGATGCTGCCCCTAGCCACTCTGGCGGCCACCATCTGGGCGGCCGCCCCGGCCCACGCCAGCTACGCCTTCTACGTGGGCAAGAACCTGACCGCGGACGGCAGCGTGCTCCTGGGCGGCACGGGCGAGGAGGTGTCGAGCCACTGGCTGCAGCTCTTCCCGGCGCGCGACCACGCGGCCAACGCCACCATCACCGTCGGCGTCACCAAGGACGCGTCCTTCCCGGGCGAGCTCATGCAGATCCCGCAGGCGCGCCACACGCTGCGGTACCTGAGCATGCAGTACTCGGACTACGAGGGCTTCCCGGCGCCGCTGACCAACGGCGGCCTCAACGAGAGGGGCGTCGCGGTGCGCGACGTCTGGGCCGACAACCGCCAGGAGCTGCTCGACATGACGCCCAACCCGCAGCGGGGCCCGCAGTACAGCGACCAGGCGCGCATCGTCATGGAGCGGGCCGGCACGGCGCGCGAGGGCGTCGAGATCATCGGGGAGCTCATCAGGAAGTACGGCGACTCCACCTACGGCGGCAACTCGCACCTCATCGCCGACAAGGACGAGGGCTGGGTCGTCTGGGAGATGGCCGGCGGCGCCGGCATCTGGGCGGCGCAGCGTCTTGGGCCGAACGATGTCCGGGTGTCGTATCCTGGCTACATCGAGGACTTCCCCGTGGACTTTGCCGACAACCCCGACTTTATGGGATCGGACAACATCGTCTCGTTCGCCGAGGAGCAGGGCTGGTGGGACGCCAGCTCGGGCAGGCCGTTCAACATCTTCGACGCCTACGGCCCGCAGGACCCGAGGTACAAGGCCCGCGACGGCGGCTACAAGTTCATGTCGCAGGCGGCGCTCGAGGACGCCACGCGCGCCATGGCGCCGCTGACCGAGGAGAAGCTCATGCAGCGGGTGCGCGACCACCGCATCGCCGACGACGAGGCCGGCTACGGCCAGGTGGTGCGGCTGCACGCCGACATCACGGACAGCGACATGCTGCGGGTGTGGAACGCGCCCACGGGCTCCGTCGCCGCCCCCTTCACGCCCTGGTGGCTCGGCGTGCGCTCCGTCCCGCCCGAGTTCGGCGAGCACAGGTACCTGACCACCGGCGCCTCGAGCAGCTTCCTGAGCCCGGACTTCCAGCTGCAGGAGGCCTCGGTGTTCGCCGGCCGCGTCTTCAAGCGCGTGCTGTACTACATGTGCTCCGACCCGGACCGCTACCTGCCCGTCGTGACGGAGATGCTCACGCGGTTCGAGAACAGGACCCGGGCCCAGGTCGAGGAGTGGGTCGAGAGGTCGGCGTACCTCCTGATCCAGGATGGCCAGCGCGAGGCGGCGAGGTCTCTGCTTACCTCCTTCTCCCACTCGACCGCGGCCGAGGCCTTGGAGATTGGTCACACGCTCGGCAGTGCGCTTGATGGGTACATCAAGCTGACTGGGCAGTGGCGGTCGCCGGTGGGCAGCGAGATCAACGACAGCAATGAGGGCAAGGAGACCGTCAACTGCCTCGTTGGATATGATCCGGACCAGCCCGAATACCTGCAGCCACCCTCGCCTCAAAAGCGGTTGTTAGGCCTGTGATGCTGGCCTCAAGCTACTTCGGCTTCTATCAACGTACCCCATCAGCTGTAGCGGCTGTGTGGAAAAGGGATCATAATTTATAGCACCATTCTTACTATCGAGTTATGTCGAAAACCATCTTCTCTGATCTCGAGTGCACCTGTGATGAGTGATGTTGTAATCCACAAATAGCTGCTCAGAGGGGTGTACCTAGGCATATATAGAGAAATACCTTATGCACCAGAATGCGAAACACAACTTTGCAGCTTCAATCACCACTGCCTTTGCTTTTTAGAGACTAGAGTTTTATGACTAAACCTTTTAAATAGCAGATATCGTGATTTATCTGTCTACATATGTACCTATTTAAGTTTTTAAAGTAATAGACTACTCGGTTTTAATATATATTAAAATAAAAGTTTAATTAAAGTAAAAAGAAATTTAAAAAAAATATTTATAATAATTAAAAAATTCCGGGCTTACTTTTTAAAAGTTTATATTTTAAAAAAATTAATAAAAAAATATATTTAATTTATAAATTTTAATTATAATAAATATAATAATAAAAAATTAAAAAATATTTAAAATAATAAAAAAAAAATTTATTAAATTTAAATTTTTAAAAAATTTATTATTAATTAAATAATATTAATTTATTAATATAATATTATATATATATATATATATATATATAAATTAATATATAATTTTTAGTTAATAAATTAAAAATATAAAAAATTAAAAAATTTTAATATTTATTTAATTATTATTTTTTAATATATTATTTATTATAATATAATAAAAAAATTTAAAAAATTAATTTTATAAAAACTTTATAATTAATTTTAAATTTTAAATTTTAAAATTTTAAAAATATAAAATTTATAATATTAACATATTTATTTATTTAATATAAAATATATTAAAATTATATAACGGTATAAGTTTATAATTATTAAATTTTTAAAATAAAAAACTTAGAGAATTATAGTCTTTTAACCGGGGCGTCTGTAGCATAGCAGTCTACGGGTCCATCTCACATTGCTGTCCCACCGGTCAACCCTAACCCCCAACACGCTCTTATTAGTCGCGTCGCGTCGCGTCACGCAAAACAACAGTTAAGAACCGTGTCAGATAGATACTTAAGTGATATTGCATCACTGATCAGTCCTTATATCCGAACCGTCAAACAATCTGGAATCCCAGCTTAAACAACCAACCTCGTTAATCACCGCTCTTATACCATCGCGACGCCTGCAATGTACCACCACGCTGTACACTACAACTCGGTGCTTGGTCCTTGCCCTCCCGGCATCATTTCCTCTGCACCCTCTCCCAACTCGGAGCTAACAATGGCGTCTCTATTACAATCATCACCTGCGCACGTTGGACCTGTCATGACCCAAGCCCCTATCCCTGCGGCCCCAGCTAAGCGCAAGCGCACCACTGGTGCGGCCTCTTCCTCGTCGAGGCCTAAGAAACCAAAGAAGGACAAGACCTTTGACACCCAGATGAAGCGGGCCGAAGTGTGGATGGGCTACACGGGCAAGTACTACGACTGGTCCGACATGCGCGAAACGTCAGCCGGCTTAGACGTGAGCTTCAAACTGGGCAAAATGATCCAGAATATAGCCGAGGCCGCCCAGCAACCCGATGCTAGCTGGGGCACCAAGAAGAACGCCATCAACGCTGTCTGCCACATTGTCATGGCTGTGCTGTGTGCCCCTGTTGGACGCTGTGCCAGTGAAGTGCGTCATAATATCTACGACATTGAAAAAGAGTTTGAGAGAGCCATCATGAACGCGCTTTCGGCCGAGGAGAGAACGAGACTGGCAACCGAAGATGGGGCCGCTTGGATGTATTTCCTGGAGGATTTGGAGAAGCAGGCGAATTCGTACTGTATCCTGGAAAAGGTTGGCGAGATTCGGCAGAAGCTGTTGCAGGAAGCACCAATGTCCCCGCCAAATAACGAAAACAACAATGACAGCAGCAAGGCCACAGAGACATCCTTTCAGAGTCTCGAAGGTGGGGCACGGCCGAAACCTCCGCTGGGTCGCGCTCCTTGGTATCCCCTGTCGTTCAATAAGCCTATAATGGCCCCTGAGGTCCCCTACGAGCCTGCCTCTGACCAGACACCCGGCGCTGCCCCCGCGCAATTGGCCGACCAAGACTTTACGGTCCATCTGCGGGACCTGCGCTCTGACATGGGTCCAGGGTCCAAGTACGCCCGACGTCGGTGCGAAGATTCACTGTCCAAGGGCGCTTACGAGATTGTCGAGAGGGCGCGGGTGGCCGCAATGCAGATGCTGCGGTCCACGGCGAGAGAGGGCACCACATGGGCCTCCAAGCTCAATGCCTTCGACACACTGCTCGGTATGTGCAGTGCGCTTGCCGGCTGCAAGCCCTTGGGCGACCGGTGGTTGTCGAGTGAGCCCCTGATTGCGTCCTTTGTGTGCGAGCAGTGTGCCATGATAGACCAAATTTTGATGAGGTTGGTACAGAGGATGGACATGACCGAGAGGGCCAGGCTGGCAAAGGAGGAGGATCGTGTCAACAGATTGGAGGACGTGATGAGAGAGACGAGACGGCAGCAAAAAATGGCCGAGTTGGAGACGGTAAGGGACTGGTTGTTGGGGGCATTGTAATCCGCAAAGGTAGATATCAGTGTAGCAGAATCCGTTGGCTTCCCACCTGTGGAAATTCGGAATCAAGGGCACGGTGTTCTCCTTGTTTCCAAGACGGCTTGACCCCCGTGCAGGCGATACTCGAGGCAAGAAATCAGCCGCCGAGCCAGCTCTCTGTTCTATTCTCATGGCTGACCTCGCCCTTTCGTAGAGTATAGTTTCAAGATTCTATGTCTTTAAGCGTTTACCACTGCATGAGGGGCCACACACACCTTCGGATGTAGACGGCTTGAGAACCAAACCACTCTAGTCGCCGATCAAATATTTCAGAACAGGCTTGGGCACAGGCCTCTCTGAATCATGCTAAAAGCGCCTATCTACCATGATCAACCCCGACTTCATTCCGTCTCGATGGAAGTGAGAGTAACTTGGCGGGATCCCAGACCATCTGCCGTCGCCGAGACCGTGATCTCCCCAGCTTCTCCTGCCCTAGCACGGACAATAGCCAAGACCAGGCCACTGAAGGCCTTGCGAGTCAAAGACGGAAAGGGCGTCTGGTCCGATGGATCACCGTTGTCGGTTGACACGATATCACCTGGGCCAGCAATGGAGAAGGTAACACTGTTAGCCGCGTAGGGTACGATATCGCCCAGCCCATCAGTCACAGCGACGGTTATGAACGACAAGTCATATTCATCCGCAATGATGGTCGTGCGATCAGCTGTCATATTCAACCCCTCGGCCGGACCGACGGTGCTCCTGCTCGCCTCTGCCCAGACACTGCCATTCTTGTATGTCACGACGCGAAGGTCGCCGGGCGCATAAGTCACGTTGTCCCAACGGAAGCGGTAGGTGAGCGGTTCCTTAGCGAGGCGGCCGGCAGATTTACCATTCAAAAATAACTCAGCCTCGTCGGCGGATGAAAAGACATGGACCGGAGTAACTTGACCGACCCGGTCGGGCCAGTTCCAGTGTGGCAGGATATGCGCACTCGGAAGGTCGGCCCTCCACCGGGACTGGTAGAGGTAAAACCTATCCTTCCTGAACCCAGCAGTGTCGATGATCCCAAAATAAGAGCTGCGCGCAAGCGGTGAGGCATCGTATGGCGTGGGCTCTCCGAGATAATCCCATCCACTCCACACAAACTCACCCGCAACATAAGGGTAAGTATCCTGCTGCGTAAACACCTTGTCCGGGCCGGTCGCCCAGACAGGCGCATATAACTCGTACGCGCTGACCTGAAGCGAGGGCGAGTTGCCGCCCTGGCCGTCGCTGACGATCTGGCTCTTGTCTCCCGTCACCGGGAAGACGTACGCCCCCCTCGTGCTCACTGCCGCGGAGCTCTCGCTCGTCCAGAGCAGCTTATCCGGGTGGGCGTCGTGGAACCCGGGGAATGCGCTGGCCCACGATGTCCCCCGGCCTTCACCTTGATAGTTCAGGCTTAGGACATCCATTATTTCTGCGACTGCATCGCTCGGCTGCGCCTGGTCAAATGACATCGTCACAGGCCGTGAGACGTCCTCGCTGTGCACAATATCGCGTAGTTTTCGTGCAGACTTTGCGCCACCCGCGGTTCGCTGTTCGGGTATTTCGTTCCCAATACTCCACAATATCACAGAGGGATGGTTGAGATCACGGCGGACCAGAGACCGTGTATCTGACTCGTGCCAGTCGGGGAATAACAGGTGGTAGTCGTTCTTGACCTTGGCCCTATTCCAGGCATCAAAGGATTCATCCATCACCAGAAACCCGAGGCGGTCTGCTAGATCCAAAAGTTCAGGTGCGGGTGGGTTATGCGACATCCGGAGAGTATTGGATCCCATCTCCTGTAGCATTTGGAGCTGCCGCTCGGCGGCTCTCACGTTGAATGCGGCTCCAAGGCTGCCAAGATCATGGTGATTGTTGGTGCCTCGGATGTGTATGACCTCTTCGTTGACGATGAGGCCTTTAGAGCCGTCGAAAGTCACTGAGCGGATACCGAATACTGTCTCATACTCGTCAACGATCGAGTCTTTTCCGATAAGCACTTTTGTCACTGCCTTGTACAGATTCGGCGTCTGAGTTGGTGGCGGGCCCCAAAGCTGCGGCCTGGATATCATGACGGAGTTTTCGACGGACTGTTTTGTCCCGGCGGAAAGTTGAATCGTCGCTTCAGGGAGCGATGCAACCAATTCGTCAGTGTCGGCAGGATAAATGTATGTCCTCACGACCACGTCCTGGGTTGAGTTCGCTCTATTCTCAACATTGACACCGATGTCGACCGTCGCTGCGTCTGCTGAGACAGACGTAGTAGTGATCCGTGTTCCGTATTGCCCAACATGGACTGGATTGAGTTTTACAAGCCAGATGTTGCGGTAGATTCTGGCCCCAGGGTACCATCGTGACGAGTCAATGGCATTTTCTAATCGCACAGCGAGCAAGTTCGCAGCGCCAGCTTGGACATACGGTGTCAAGTCGAGGCGAAATGATGAGTATCCGTAAGGCCAGCCACCCACGAGGATGCCGTTGACCCAGACGCTCGCATGAGACTGGGCACCATCGATATCAAGAAATACCGACTTTCCCACGTCGTCTTCTGCGATGGTAATATTTCGCCTATACCAGCCGACTCCGTTCACCGGCAGCCGGCCCATTCCGCCGCTGATACCATGTGCGCCAAAGGGGCCTCTAATCGCCCAGTCATGAGGCAGATTCACGCTTTCCCATGATGAATCGTCGAAATCCGCCTGCACGTACTGGACATCACTCCCCGGAGGAGTGCCGGTTGGCCGCTCATGTTTGGTCCCATTGACAATGAAGTCGTTTGCCGAAGGAAGGATCCATGGCTTCAGGATGGGATCATAAGATAACAAGTCTGGACTCTTGGCAAAGCGCGCGAACTTCCAGTCTCGGTTGATGCTGAGACACTGTCGTACGACAGATGCGGCCAATCGCTCAGTGACAGATCCAGCAGGGTGGCAGACGACTTCTTGCAACAGGAGGGCCAGAATTACGAGCCTATAGGCTCTCATAAATGTAAAATTGAGACCCAACATATTGAAATAGTGCTTAGAAGTGCGAAGTGGATGTTACCGCCTGCTCCAGATCTCCTGGAAATCGCTTTATAACCTTGGAACTCAAGTCGGGCCTGACTTCCACCAAGTTGATGGCACTGGTGATGGGAGCACGGCATACCTAGGTAAAAGACGCCAAAACCTCCGCACAACCATTTTGACATTTTTGTATGGGAAATGAGTGTGTTCATGTCCAAATTACTGCACAATAGATAGTATAACATTAAAAATAAGAATAGATTTGAAATTTGGGACTTTGAGAGATGATTATTCTTTATTCTCAGTTAATTCTAAGCCATTTTAATGGTGTTCGCATAAAAGCTGATTGATACTTATACTGTGTGTTGAAATGCGGCTTATGTTAAGAGTTATGCAGAGCAGGTTTAAAATAGATTTTACTACTACATAAAGAATTCTTATTCAATTTAAAAAGAAACTAATGCATAAACTCCTTTAACCAGCATGATTCTTGGCCTAAAAAGTAGCACATAGTGTTGCTCTCATAGAAATGTAGAATCAAGTTTTTTAGTATCTTATTTTGAGTAGCTTTCACACGAATTAGGAAGGTTTTGGCACCTACTGCGCCAGCAGCGGGTGAGAAGAACCGAGACCCACGGGTAGTCTAGTTATCGTATAGGCTAATCATGAAAGAAGCAAATATCTAAGAAATGCAACGTCGGTAGTTAGCGAGGGCTGCAACTTCCATGTACGCGCACCTCTCGACCGACGGACCGGTGCGGGGGAGTCGCGGGTGAGAACATCGTGACCCTAGCCGTGCGTCCGAGTAAGAGTAACCCTCTTTCGTCCTATAGACGAAGATCACCAATGCTGCTCGACTCGTGCGCTCCCTGTACTTGCCTATGTATCTTCGGATCGACATAATAGAATGCACCTGTTCTGTCACAGCATTGGTTGGGGGCCATGGTTATGAGTTTATTGTTGCACGCGGAGGGAAAGGACTAGGAGCTGCGAGCCGCCGGCGCAGCCGCGGCACTTATTGGATCATGTGCCGTTCTTTAAAATTTCGTTTGCTAAGTCCCGAGGTTGACGTGACCAATCGTCGAAACAAGCGCACGCGGCGAGGCGCGGAATTTATATACCTAGAAGCAAAACCACCCACCCACACACACTTTAATACCTAATAGAGTGGGCTGTGGTGCACATGTGGCTGGTGGGTACTTGAGAATTACCGTGACATGGTCGGTTCTGCTCGACCCTTTGAATTTAGCACTCCCCTGCAAGTAAAACGACTCGCTCATCCCAAAGAAGCCTAGCCGGCCCCACCCAAATACAACCTCAAATACCAAGCCTCCAAGGTACTTCAGAATACATCAACCACTTTTTTCGGGGGGTCTGGGGGGACCCTCCTAGGCAGGGGTTTAGGGGCAAGGCCCCCATGGTTAGGGTTAGGGTTAGCGGTTAGGGTCAGAGTTATGGGTTAGTGTTCAGGTTAGGGGTTAGGGTCCTGGAATGTAAAAAAGAAAAAGAAGAAGGTACTGATAAGTATTTTTCAGGATGTTAGAATTGAAGTCGAATTGACCTTCCATTTTGGGATGAGCAAGTCGTTTTACTTGCAGGGGAGTGCTAAATTCAAAGGGTCGGTTCTGCTTCAACGGGATGACTACCACGTCCATCTCTCTTCTCATAATCATACACAGCCAAACTTTAAAAGTGTGGCCAAAAGTTTGCTGGCTCCACATGGTGCTGAAGGATTTGTTGTGCCCACTGGCCACGTGGTGAGAAACAAATGAGTTTGCAGGCCCTAGCAACCATAAATTTAAACATATCACCATGGATTGGACTTGGAAGGGGGGAAAAGTAACATAGATCCAGGGGGATACGTGGGATGGGGGATACTATCGCTTGGGTAGCTGGTGGTCGCAGTCATGGCCATACATTCAAGCAGAAGGCTCGAGGCTTAAAGCCGTCCAGGTGCGAGTTAACATATAATGCACTACTATTCTGGCTCCTTTCTAAGATAGTAGATTTACAGGGAATCACTTTGTACCTGGGTATTTATTAGTAATAGTAGGTGGTTGTGGTAGTTTGCTCACAATCCGGGTACATCCCGAAGGCGTACAGTCCGAGTCCCTCTTCCGAGAGCTTGCGTCGTCAGCCTCTATTAAGCCTATTAGGCGATGTAGTCTTCGCACAGGGATTAGCGCCCAAGGATTCAGCGTTCAAAAGAAATACAATGCCAATAACAGCACAAGAAGACTCTGCCCGGGCACATGACCTCAGCCTTGTGCCGCTAGTAATAGTAAACTGGAGGTTAAAACCAGTCTGTTCCCCCTTGTCTTTGACAAGGATTCTTTCACCGAGTCATGTTGTTTCCCAGTGATGCTAGATCCAAGAAGCTTTGATAGTGTTGTTGGAACGGTCTATTATCTCCATGAGAAAGTCATGAGTTAAAGTCCATCCTCCTGATCACATTCACACGGGGCGGCTAAGGATGCACCGAGACGGAAGTGGACTCGGGACTGCCGGATCAACTTGAACAGTGGACATGGGATATTACGAGACTGGTGATATCCGAATTACGAAGTGTGAAGGTGCTTTCCAGGCATGAGTGAGTTCCGAGAATCGGCAAGAAGTGACTGCATGACTTCTTCGAATACCGGCGTCTTTTTGTGACTGTTACTAGTAGGTAGGAGGGAATGGGAGCCAACGTCCACCTTCACACATCGAGGCAGCGTAGAAATGTTGGCCGACGGGCCGATGGCATGGTGCTGACGACCACATTTGGCCAATCAAGCCATTTGAGCATGATGAGTTCATATAATACACCTGGCGACAGGCATTATTCATGCAGTCTCCAACCTGGCTCCATGCCTGCATTCATAAAGCTTGTTCATCCCATTTCCATACTAGTATAGGGGGAACTCCCTACTATCCTCTCTGCCGGGCTGCCAGGCCCGGGTCCAATTCGGCCTAGCTGCTAGAGACGGGTGGTTGCTTGAGCGGGGACTCAGGCCAGCTTCATTTCCTTTCGCGGGTCGGTTTGCGGGGAATTCGGCCCTACTTAGAAACAGATTCATGTTGTGGATCGGCAAAACGTACCTAGGTACCGGGGAGGCCCGACTCATACGAGTACACGAATATGAACGCGTATTTGACGTAAATATGCCATGGCCTGGCGTGTTCGCCAGGAACCCCAGCTCAGGGTGCTTTTCTTTCGCCTTTGTGTGTCGGTGTAAACAAGATGGTCGTGTACAGCGTCTTAGGACGGTTGGCCCTCCTGGCTTCTTTGGTAGTCTCGGCGCCATCACCCGCAAGTCTTGACTCGGACCTCACTATACTGCTCGACAATAATCTGAGAGGTGAGTTGAATCGAGGTGCATTCGTCACTAGTTAGTTGAGTAAAACTCACAACAATACACAGGAGCCAGCAGTCCCACAGCCGACTCGGGGGTGATTGTGCTCAGCCCCAAAACGTACGAAGATGCTCTCGCGAGCTGTCGGGCGTTGAATGAGGATCTCTGGTCCCCTGACTTGGGCTCGGCAAGCATTCAGCCGAACCTGGACTATCTCGTCTACGAGGGCAAGGCCACCAAGCACTCCAATTTCTGGATAGCGGCCAAGAACAATCAAACGCGTGCTCTGAGCGCCTCAGGAAAAACCAAGACGGCACGTCCTGACCAGGAATTGAGCGTCTTGTGCACACAGTCGGCCCCTTTTGCGAGTTCTGCCTCCACAGATACAAGCACTGAGTGGCAAGTATCTGTACAGTCGAACAATGAGGACCTCGTTGGGTCAGTATAAGCCCGCAAAATTCTCCGCCCAGTCGTGGCATCGCACCCATCTAACGTGTTCCTCAGCTTCCGTGACCGTACATCCTTCCGATTCTACGGGGTCCGTTATGCGCCACAGCCAGAGCGGTTCACATATTCTGTGCCATATGCCGGCTCCAATGGCTCTGTCCCAGCAACCAGTTTCGGATCCCAGTGCGCCCAGCAGTGGTCGAACGGAACCGAGGACTGCCTGTTTCTGAACATCTGGACGCCTTACCTGCCAGCTGAGAACAGCAAATGTGACAAGAGCTCTCTGAAACCTGTGATGTTCTGGATCCATGGCGGTGCGCTCACCGGCGGCACGGGGAACGACAATACGTTCGATGGCGGGAGCGCCGCCTCCAGGGGAGATGTGGTCGTGGTTACCATTAATTATAGGCTGTCGACGCTCGGCTATCTCGCCCTAGACGACGGTGTCACGAACGGCAACTTTGGCCTGGGTGACCAAATAAACGCTCTGGACTGGGTGCGGGCCCACATTCAGGTAAGTTGGTCCTAAAGGCAAGGGACCTGTGTCCCCGTCGAGTGCACCAACATACAGCTCACATATCACCCAGGACTTCGGCGGCGACCCTGACCGTGTCACAATTCTGGGCCAGTCCGCCGGGGCTGGTTCAGTCCGCGCCATCATGGCATCTCCTGAGGGCGAGGGAAAGTTTGCCGGTGCGATCCAAATGTCTAATGTTGGAAGCACGGATCTCGGAGGAGGCACATACTCTCACTTCTATCCACTCGAAGAAGCATTCGAAGCGATGGCCAATCCAATCCTGAACGCAACCAACTGCACAGAAGCAGAGTCCCAGGTCGAGTGTCTTCGTGCCGTGCCTGCTTCGACCCTCCTGAGCCTCGACGATGTCGCTCGCTTCTTCGTCGTGGATGGCAAGTACCTCACTACAGAGAACCTGACTCTGACCGGGCCCGAGGCCCCGTACAAGCTGATGATCGGCACCATGAAGGAAGACGCTGGCGCATTCTTCTCATACCCCAACACAACGAACGAGACAGATTACCTGCAGTCAATCGGCTACAACCTCTCACAGGCAACGCTGGACGCGCTCTTCCCACTGCCCAATGGCACAAACCAGACCCTGGACGTGTTCGACGTCGCCTCGCGCGTGGGGACAGACGCCCAGTTCACGTGCGATGCCGAGGCCACCGCGGCCGCGGGGCTCGCAAGCGGGAGGTACGGCTCCATCTACGTGTACGAATTCGAGAGGTCGTACGCGCTCTTCAACTATCCCGACATGGATGTGTGCCAGCCACCCGCGACCGCCTCGCACCCGAACGGGGACCCCAGCCTGCCCTACCTGAGGTGCCACTCCGGCGACCTGTACCTGGTATTCGGCAACTTGGCGTTCCAGGGCCTGCCCGAGCGCGACGGTTACGACCTTGCCTTTGAGCAGCTGACGCTCGACTCGTTCACCTCGTTCGTCAGGACCTTCGATCCCAACCCTGACCGGGGCTACCTCGAGGCGAGACGGTTCACGAATACCAGCAAGGAGCTGGAGAGGGCCGGGCCGTGGAGGCCTGCCACGAAGGGGGACCTGACACTCAGGGCGTTGGGGTGGGAGTCGTATCAGGATGACTTCAGGGAGCTGCAGCAGTGCGAGGCTCTTGGGCTACCCCTGACGTATTGGGAGTGAGGACATAATGATTTAGTCGCTTTGCACAGAATCAGGGAATTCTGAGTGGGAGTAATGTCATCTATTAATTAATTGGGACGCTGCTGGCTTAATACCGCCACATGCGCTTAAGCTTTTTACATCACAAGGGCTCCCAAGGGTGACAGTATCTCTGTATTGAGAAGACGTGTAAATAACAGATATTAGGAGTGGTTTCGTTTCTATCTAATCCTATTACATAACTATATAATTCACTTATATAAATATATAAAACTTTTAAATAATAGTTAATATATAAAGAAAAATAAAGTAAATACTAGCCGTACTATTATTTTAAACTATATTTAAATAATTTTACTTTTATTTTATATATATTTAAAAATATATATAACACCTTTATATTATAATAAGTACTCGAAATCTAGCACTTAAAAAATAATATTATATTAAAATAATAATTAAAATACTATAAATACTTATAATTTTAATTTTATAATATATAAATAAAATTAAAAAGTATTATTTTAATAATAATATTAATATTATAAAAAAGTTATTTAATAAAATTTAATTTTTTAAAATAATTATTATATAAATAAATTTTATAATAAAAAAACTTTAATTAAAAAATTTAGTTTTATATATATATATATATAAATAAGTTTATAATTAAATAAATATTATAATTTTTATTTAAATATATAATTAATTTTAAAAAATAATTAAAATAAATAAATAAATTATAATATTTTACTTTTAAAATTTTTATAATAAAACTTTAAAACTTTTAAAAAGAATCCTAGAAGTAATTTATTAAAAAATAAAAGAAAAGTATAATAAGCGTATTCTTCTTTAAATTTATATTTTTATTATTAATAATAAGTAACTCCTTCTTAATATAAAAAAATATAATAAAAATAAAAGAAAGGGGGTATTTAAAGTTCTTTTATAAAAGGATTATAAGGATATATATAAAGCTATAAAAGATTTTATACGTAAGCTTTAGGCTAAGGAAGAAATAAGTAATTAAATAAAAAGATAGTTATATAGTATAAAGGAAAAATATAGTATAGTTAAAGCCTGGGCTATATTTAAATAATCCCCTTCTTTTCCCTTTCTCCTCTTTTAAAATAAGTATATAAAGTTAATATACTTATTATCCTCTATATAATGCCTAACTTTAGAAGACCGAGTGTTTGAAAACTATAATACTAATAATAGTGAGGATACTGCTAGATAGAAAAAAAGATCACACCCTAGAGTTACCACAGGGGGCAGCAGAGGTGGGTCGTGACTCGAGGTTCCTTATTGCCAGCACGCATCCTGGGCTGCTTCTGATACTCCATTCGCGCATTGCGCCCTCCAATACCTAGGCTTACTCAAGGTATCAGGACGTTCAAACGATGATTCATTGTTAGTTCATTGTTTGTTTCTTTGTTACCCGTTGGAAAAGCGTGGTAAAATCCAATTTCGGAACAATCCAATCGGTGTTCAATGCGAGATGTTCGACCATTGAGCAAGCCATTGTGCGCTCCCGCGTTGCGCCAAGCCCACCATCATCACAGCACAAGGCACTGCTTGGGCCTTATATAGGCCACGTGCCACAAATCCATTTATGAGTGTCTTGAGCATTCAGAGAGTACCACTGATTTACAGTTCCGCTAAAGAGCAGAGACACTTCCGAGGTGTCCAACTCCAGCCAGCGCTTCACCCCAATCCATCGCCTTTACAAACTCAAAGCCGGTGTGTTGGGCGAGTGCAACTGACCTTTTCTGCTCCTTTTTCTAGAAAAAAATGGCAAACGTAACGAGTTTCGTGGTGGGGTTTCTTTTCCATCTGCTGTGGCTGGCCATAGTAGAAGGGCTAACTGTTGAATTCCTGAAATCAGAAATCCAAATGGTGCGAACGCAAGCCGACGAGAACTTAGAGCATGAACCGGAATCACCCAAGACGGAGCAATTCCCGGAATATGTAAATCTCGCCGCCTCCATGGTAAGTAGCTGATTCACTAACATGCTTTTTGCAGGATGACCCTTTCTACTACGAAACCCACCCTTTCTGGAGAGATGGATGGTATTGCACAAGCAACAGGCGTTTCTATATGTACAAGGGACCCTCGAGATAGACACAGTTAGGTGGTTTTGCTTCTATTCCGTATATGTCCGAGGACATACATGGCGCCTTCATACTGTGGTAAGCGCTCGAGACCCAGCGCTTGGAAAAAGATACTGTGTCGAAACAATGGTTAAAATACTATAGGTGCTTGTGGCCTTAGCCTTGTGACGCACAGACAAGGCTAAGGGGCACCGATAGACACAGTTAATTATGGTGTTTTCTTTCTTTAGGTCACGTGTGCTAGCGTTTAAAGGTCATTGTGCAAATATTTATCTTTGTTCCGTTGAATTTTCCAAGTTGAAGGAATCACACGCCTGTGTTTTCAATATTCTTAAATCAGAAATATCAATTAGATTGAATTCGGATACTCATTACCACAACAGACTTTGGAATGACACAAATCTTTTAACAACCTTAGGACATTCTAACCCACTTGTGAAGTCATCCTAATATGTCTTGAGTTTTGAGTTCAGTCATCCAATTATTTGTCAAATCCTCCAACATTGAAGCCTTTAGCCCCCTAATGGCATTAACCCTGATTGTCATCCCCTTTTACAAGTCCTGGTGCTATCACGAAGAGTCTATATGACCACCCATCATTGCCTTAGCTTTTCTTGACATGCTGTAACAAAGAACGGCGTTCTAGCTCATATGCCCCATGGTGGTGGTCGGACTGGTTCAGTGAAGTTGTTCCCAGTACCAGGTCCTTGTCCTTGGTTTCAACCCCCTCGCCCTCCTCGGGTCCAGACTCCCCAGGGCATCCCACCCCCTCTTCCACCACGCGCCGCTGTTCCTGTTGGCGCCGCTGTTCCTGTTGGCGCCGCTGTTCCTGTTGGCGCCCCTGTTCCTGTTGATGATCCTCTTGGTGGCGAGGGCGCAGATCCTCCTCGAGTGAAAACTCCCCAGGGCCTTCCACCCCCTCTTCCCCCACGCGCCCCTGTTCCTGTTGGTCCTCCTGGTGGCCCTCCTGGTGGCCCTCCTGGTGGCCCTCCTGGTGGCCCTCCTGGTGGCCCTCCTGGTGGTCCTCCTGGTGGCCCTCCTGGTGGTCCTCCTGGTGGCCCTCCTGGTGGTGGTGCGGGCCCGCTTTGGGTGCTATTAGGTAACGCAGTCCCGGGTGGGTGGCCTGTGCCAGCAAAACCTGGTCCAGGACTCTTCTCGTTACCCGTCCGCGGCCCCCTCCACTGTTGAGGTGGCCCGTTGCTAAAGGCAGCCAGGATCGCGTTTACCTGAATAGGCTGGGCTGGCGGTGGACCAAAGTCGGAGCATATCCAAACCTCGGCATCCTCTCGGTAGCCCGGGTCCTGCGAAGTCATGCGTATCGGGTTCCAGGCGTCACTAAGTCTATCTGAGTGATGCCAGATTGGGCGCAGATAGTTTTTTGGTGTGGCAACACCAGCTAACCCCACCCTGTTCTCATGCTCGCTCCATCCCTGGCACACCGTGTATAGGGTGTTGGCCCACGTCTCAGCGGTCTGGATGAGACCCGCGGGCGCAGTCGCGTTCGGAGCCTGCAGAGGGTCCGTTGCGTTGCCAAGTTCTATTAGTTTCCGCACGTAAGGGAGGAAAAGCTTGGTGTGGATGTCTATAAACGTCAGTCCTGTATAATTTCGACCAGTCTTGGGCCATTCGAAAGGCTGCTGATTTAGGGTCCGCTCTCGTGCCCAAGTGTAACTATCAAAGGTTAGGCAATTTTGTCCTCTCTGGCGCCCGACTGTCCAACAGCCATGTCTCTGCAGATGCATCGCAAGTAGAGTGACGTCTAGATTGAAGCCATTACTCACATGTTGATAGTTGTGACGTGCTTGGGCCAGTCCACCCCGTTCCTCTCCACGGCGCCCCACCGCGCTGTTTTTTTCGAAGAGCACGTTAATAATTTGGTAAATCTCTCTGGCCAAAGTGCTGAGTTGCCCACGATAGATGAGGCTGTGATGACAGTGTACCGACTTACTGAACCAAAATCCTTCCTCTGAGGTCATGCCATATTTATGAGTAAACAATCTTTCAGCATAGTCGTCCCACGAGGTACCACTAAAGCTTACATATCGCAAGCTGGGCAGTTTTAGTTGGCACATAAAGGAGTCAAGTCTCAAGTCGGCCCCGTGAACCTGCGCGTTGATTTGTTCAAAACGGATCCCCATTCTAGGTGGGACCTGGTTGGATGGGACCAAGCCAATAACATTTCTGGTCCCGTCTTCGGACCACCAGCCAGATTCCCTTAGACTCCTAATACGCACGTCGAACCACGAACGGGAGGCCTTCCGCAGAAGCGACCAAGCCCAGCGGACAGTGCCAGTGTATGGATCTATGCCCGGCGGGCCCATCAAGTTCAGCAGGTTGACACCGAGGTTTGGATCGTCTCTAGAATTTATGGGAAGGCAGTTGGTAATCCGGTTTACCCTAGCCTGATACCCTTGGTTGGTTGCTCCAGACATGGTTGTGGTGTTGTACACAGCCTCAAATAACCTCCCAGCATCTCTGTTTCCCAGGACTCGCTCGAGGTTGTTCCCGGCCCCAAGCCGCGTCAAGTCCATGATCCCTTCGGGCTGGTCGGCTTCGCGAAGAGCCGTCGTTGTCGCGTTCGTAAACACTCGGCTTAGCTCTATTTTCTGGCCAGCCTCGCTCGCGGGAACATTGACGCCTTTGAGGAACAGAACAAGGTTCCTGCGCGACCAATTGGCAGCTTCGCGTGCCCCATGTCGGTTGCGGATCTGGCTACTACCAGACATGTAGTTCCACCTCGCGGGGTCTGTTTGGGCCAAGTTTGCAGGAACCATCGGATTGACTGGCACAGAAGTTCCACCAGCACCACCATTTCCAGTTGTCCCTTGGCCTGTCCCTTGGCCTGCCCCTTGGCCTGTCCCACGACCGGCCATGAACGCACGTCGAGGCGGGCCAGCACGACCGTTTCCGACATCGTCCGGCGACCTGGCTCTCTTCTTTGACGTTGTGCTCATAGCTACTGGCGTGCCTCTGCTCTTGGTGCTGATGTTTTAAGACTTGCAGATGCTTTCTCCGTATGTGGCGTTGCACGACTTGTCAACTTTTTGAGTCACAATACGCACATGCTTGAATTCTGTTGCTTTGGTTTGGCTTTAACTTGCTCAAGGCTCACTCAACAAAAGAAAGAAGTGTTGCAATTGAAAATAGAGTCCTAAGATAACGAGCCTCGAGCGCAAGGTTCAACGCTCGTGTGTGGAAATGTGTGCATACACATGAGCATCGCATTATAGCAGCCTGTGAATGAAAGCACTCTCTCAGAGGTGATTTGTGGACGGCTGCTCCGCATCCGGGGTCGTAATAAAGACAAACGTATTTTCATGGAGCTTTCACGTTGTATACTCTGACCTTGATCTCGGCTCAACAACAAAGAACTTATCTAGTCAAAGACAATCGAGTCCTCGGTCATTCCGGACACAGCTAAGGGAATAAACCCCAAGACCTTCCCGATAGTCATCTAAAGACTACTGCTTTGGCCAAATGGGGACAGCCACGAGAAGGAAAAAAGAGAAGAAGAAAAAAAGAGAAAATACTAAAAATTACCACTTTTCACACGCTGTCTCCACCGTCGTGAAGAATGATAAATGGAAAAGAGGGGAAATATTCCTATTACTATATCGAGCTTAATTAATTAATTAGCACGTTAATTTAATTTAAAATAAAAAGGCCGCTTTATTTTAATTATTATTTTAATAATATTATTAATTAAATATTATAAAATAAATAATATATTAAATTTAAAAATAATTATTATATAAATAAATTTTATAAAAAATAATTTATTTAAATAATTTAAATATATATATATTTAAAATAATTTAAATTAAAAATTAAATTAAAATTAAAATTAAATAATTTTATATAATTTAATATTATAATTTTAATTTAAATATATTATTATTAATTTTTAAAATTTTTATAATAAAATTTTATTTTTTAAAAAAATAAAATAAAAAAGTTTTTTTAAAAAAATTAAAAAAATATAATAAATTTATTTTTATAAATAGTTTTACTTTTATTTTATATATATTTAAAAATATATATAGTATTTTTATATTATAATAAACGTTTAAAACTTAATATTTAAAAAAA
This sequence comes from Diaporthe destruens, assembly GCA_036986855.1. Lineage (NCBI taxonomy): Eukaryota > Fungi > Ascomycota > Sordariomycetes > Diaporthales > Diaporthaceae > Diaporthe > Diaporthe destruens. Next base: position 940,606 of record BTXE01000009.1, on the reverse strand, counting down.
ATATTATATTAAAATAATAATTAAAATATTATAAATACTTATAATTTTAATTTTATAATATATAAATAAAATTAAAAAGTATTATTTTAATAATAATATTAATTAAAATATTATAAAAAAAATTATCCGGTAAAACTAAGTTTTAAAATAATTATTATATAAATAATATAATTTTATAATAAAAAAATTTTAATTAAAAAATTTAATTTTATATATATATATATATATATAATTTTAAAATAATATAGTTTAAAAATTAAAATAAATTTATAACTAAATAAATACTATAACTTTTATTTAAATATATAATTAATTTTAAAAAATAATTAAAATAAAAAAATAATTTATAATATCCTACTTTTAAAACTTCTATAACAAGGCTTTAAAACTCTTAAAAAGAGTTCTAGAAGTAATTTATTAAAAGATAAAAGGAGGGTATAATAAGTTTATCTTCTTTTACATTTATATTCTTATTATTAATAATAAGCAACTCCTTTTTAATATGGAAAAATATAATAAAAATAAAGAAAAGGGGGTGTTTAAAGTTCCTTTATAAAAGGATTATAAGGATATGTATAAAGCTATAAAAGATTTTATATATAAACTTTAAGTTAAGAAAGAAATAAGTAATTAAATAAAAAGATAGTTATATAGTATAAAGGAAAAATATAGTATGGCTAAAGCTTTTATTTTTATAAATTTATATTTTTATTATAAAAAATAATTAATTTTTTAATAATATAAAAATATATAATAAAAATAAATAAAGGAGGAGAGGTTAAAATTCCTTTATAAAAAAATTATAGGAATATGTATAAGATTATAAAAGACTGCGTGTATAACTTTTAAGGAGAATAAACGAGTGGTTATATAATATAAAGGAAAAATATAGTGTGGCCGAAGCCTTATTGTCGCTCTAGAATGATAAACTGAGCCAGGTGTTAATCTTCTTAAGGCGTCACCAAGTTTTCATAATGTTCATGCGTAGTAGAAAAGAGTCCGTGGTCATCTCGAAAGGCGGATATTTTGAGGAGAAGACATGTGCTGCTCCCCAAAAAAAAGTCCCATGACTGCCGTACACAGTTTCCCCGTGTAGAGCCAGTAACATTTGAAAGCAGCCACTGCGGAACTTATCTCCTATAACATGAATACTTGATATGCGCTATCTATAACTTGCACAAGGTTATCAAATACTTAAGTACTATGACATCACTAAATCCCATTTGCTGACATATCCCCTTAAGCCCAGCTCTCCCTCCCACTCGATCGGCCCACCACGACGGAAGCCATGTCCGTTGCGACAACAAAACCCCCCAGCCTCAAAATCAACCACAGCCGGCAGACATGAACACACCCCCCTTGGCCCTAGCGGGCAAGACGGCCATCGTGACGGGGGCTTCGCGCAGCATCGGCCACGGGATCGCCCTGAAGTTAGCCCAAGAGGGCGCAAACGTGAGCCGAGCCCTCCTGATAGATGACCCAGCCTCCCAGAAACGCCCTCGCACACACACACACTTTCCTGCCGACTGACTGACGCCAACCAAACCCCCAGGTCGTCCTCGGGTACACCTCCCCCTCAAGCAGCCCCAAGGCCGCCTCGCTAAAGGCAGCGATCGAGGCGCTGCCGCACCGGCCCAGGGCCCACGCCGTGCAGGCGGACCTGGGCAGCCTCGAGGGCCCGGGGCGCCTCGTCAGCGAGGCCGTCGCGTGGGCCGGGGCCGAGGGCCTGGGCAGCAAGATCGACATCCTCGTCAACAACGCCGGGCTCGAGCGCGTGAAGGGCCTGGCCGAGCTGAGCGCCGAGGACTACGACGCCGTGTTTAACGTCAACGTGCGGGGCGCGCTGCTCCTGACGCAGGCGGCGCTGCCGCACCTCGGCGCGGGCGCGAGGGTTGTGAATATCTCGTCGGTGGGCGCCAGGGCGGGGTTCAGGAACCTGGGGCTGTACTGCGCCTCCAAGGCTGCTCTGGGTAAGTTGGACCCGGGGGGGGGGGTTGCCGCATAAGTACTCGCGGCTTTCGTGGACGTGATAACTAGTTATCTGCTGACAATCTTCGAACGGGGGAAAGAGGGCCTGACGCGCTGCTGGGCCGCCGAGCTCGGGGGCAACGGCACGACCGTGAACGCGGTGAGCCCCGGCCCCGTGCAGAGCGAGATGCTGGACAACATCCCCGGGGAGATCGTCGAGATGCAGAAGCGGCAGACGCCGGTGCAGAACCGGCTGGGCACCGTCGGGGAGATTGCGGACGTCGTGGCGTGGCTTGCCGGGCCTTCGAGCTCGTGGATCACTGGGCAGACTATCAGTGCGAGTGGTGGGTGGGCGATGTATTGAGATGTCATTGACAGGAACACTGGCAGGGCAATGTTCTTTACCCAGCAGAAAGTATGATTGTCAAATTATATTGCCATATAGCCTGTTCTTGACAATGTGTAGACTGGAACTCGTTTGGAGTCTATGATATATTTGAGTGTAGTCACATTCAATGATACGGACAACAATCTCAGACCGTAGAATATGCCTCAAAAAAAGAAACTGTACGCGTATTTCCGCCTAAACTCCTGATAAATCCTAACCAGCCTCACGGATCACAGTCGGTCGCAGTAGCCAAATCCTCCCACAACCTCATATCCCCCTCAAGAGCCTCAACAACCCCACGCACAATCCCATACGAGTCCCTCCCCACAAGCAGCCGGGGCGGCAGCTCCCGCCCCGCGCACGACCTAGAAGATGTGAGGGCATCCACAATAAGCCGGCACGTCTTGACGGGGTCCCCGGGCTGGCTGAGGCTGTACTTGTCAAACGCGTCCAGCGCCGCCCCGAGCGCGCCCCCGCCCCCGCCCCCGCCGAGGTCCGCGATGGCCCTGGCCGGCCGCACCCGGTGGCTCGGGGCGAGGAAGCCGGTGCGCGTGTAGCCCGGCTCGACGGCCGTGACGCGGATGCCGAGGTGCGCGACCTCGGCGCGCAGCGCCTCGGCCACGAAGGACGCGCAGGCCTTGGTGGCGCAGTAGAGCCCCGCGCCACCCGCCGACACTGCCCAGGTTGGCGACGACGCCCGACCTCCGGGCGCGCATGAGCGGCAGCACGGCGCGCGGCATGTTGAGCTGGCCGAGGACGTTGGTGGCGAAGAGGGCGGCGGCCTGCCTCCTCGACGCCGCCGGCCAGGATAGGATGTAGCCGGCGTTGTTGACGAGGATGTCGACGCGGCCGCCGGGCGTGCGGGATGTGATGCGGCTCACGGCCGCGGCGAGGGCCTCGTCGCTGTCGGTCACGTCGATGCGCTCCGTGAGGGCGCCGCGGGCGGCGAGGTCTGATAGTTTGGATGGGTCGCGGGCCGTGGCGGCCACGACGTCGCCCCTCTCGAGGGCCTGCAGGGCGATCTCGTGGCCGAGGCCTGAGGTGCAGCCTGTGATGAGCCAGACTTTCCTGTCGTCGGACATGGTGGGACTATTAGTATCGTTTAATTTGCAGGGTGTCTATATAAGGTGCGGGACGATATCAATATCAAACCCCTGGGCTCAGTATATGAGAATGTGGTAAGCTACTTTAATATGCTCTCAATAGATAAGATGATGACTATGACTTTAGTATTCAATCTATTCAATTGAGTTGTGTTTAATGTTGCCAGCCTTATATGGCTGGCTCCTATTGCGGCGATTGACATAACGCCGACGAGGTGGACTTTTACCAGATTCACACGTCGGTGATATCGCTGCACACAACATTCTTGCACCCGACTGATTGGTAGGTATGAATTATAGCGTGGCGGCCAAGACTGAAGTCTGCAGGTATGAGTAGGGCATTTGGCTCAAGTGCAGCAGTACTGCAGACAAGATATACCAATTCATCCGATTTCAACCTGTGTCCCCGTGCGTCGAATGGAGGATGAGGCACTATTAAATATCACTGATGAGATGGAGCTGGCACTAAGCAAGCATACTACATAGTATAGGGCTTTTTGTCCCTTACTAAGTACCCAGGCAACCAGGTAGCCAGCCCTACCAGGCAGGGGTGAGATCCTTTGAGTGGGGCCGGAAACTGCAGGCGGCACGAGGCGGCTGCCATCGCCGATACGTGCCCAGGTGAAAGCGCAGAACAAAGCCAAGGAGGGAAAAAGACTGGTCATGCTCACGTGGCGCCCGACGGATGGGGGGATCTGCCTGGCTACAGTAGTGCCGATTTGCATGATAGGTAGCAGGGCCCGTCAGCACTTGTCCCCGGTCGAGCCATTGGCTGCTTACACTGCCGACCCACCGGGTGAGAACATGTCAGCTCGGGGGGGGGGGGGGGCTCACGTCGTACTTGGCGCGTAGGCGAGCCCGGACTGGGGGGGGGGGGGGGAGGGAGGAGCAGGCTGGCAGCCAATAAATTAAATATGTAAGCACGTGTCGAGCAGAGACAAGACACATCAGCAAGGTCGTGTCGTATCGCCGCCCTCGCCCGGCTGAAGAGGGACGACAACTAACTCAGTTGATAACCTCGGAACACAAAACAGGATCAACGATTCGCTCGCTGGCCATGCCTCAGCATGGAGAACCGGCTCATCACCGCCCAAGACTTGCGCGCCTGCTCCTCGCCACATACAGGCACCAGCAGTAGCAGCACCGGCAGCACCGGCACCGGCAGCAGCCTGAGCAGCACGCAGAGGAGGACGACATGGGCGTCGCAGTGCGACTGGGAGCGCCACCGGGACCGCATCATCGACCTGTACAAGTTCCAGGATCACACCCTGCGCAGCGTGATGCACATCATGCAGCACGAGCAAGGCTTTGTCGCGACGTAAGTGAGCCAACAGGAAGTCGCTCGGGGACACCCTCTCTATCTCTGTCTCTGTCTCTCTCGTATACTCACCCTCACTCACTCACTCACTCACTCACTCGCTCAGCCCCCCCCGTGTCATGTCGTGTCGTACTGATCACCAATATATACTGACCCCGAGGCCAGGCCAAAGATGTACAAGTACCACCTGCGGAAATGGGGCATCCAGAAGAACCTCCGGGCAAAGCAGGCCCGCGAGCTGCTGCAGCAGGCCAGGCACGGGGGCGCCAGGGACGTGGGCGAGGTGTCGATCGCCGGCATCAGGGTCGACCAGGACCGCCTGCGGAACCTGCTCAAGCGGGCGTCCAAGGCACAGCGCAGTGGCGCAGCAGCAGCAGCAGCAGCAGCAGGGCCACCCTCGGGCAGCAGCGAGGCGAGCAGCTCCTCGTCGCCGCCATCGCCACCCTCGCCGTCGCCGCTGCCCACGGCCCGGCTCCGGCCTCCCCACCCGCAGCCCCAGCTGGAGCAAGTGCTCCACGCCCTCCGCAGCTACGTGCGCGGCAGCTTCGGGGCGGGGCGGTGGACGCCGTCGCACGTCCCCTGGCAGGACCCGCTGGTGGTGGCGGCGCACAACGTGTCGTGGACGGCGGGGCGGCTGATGAACGGCGGCCACGTGCGGGCGGCGTTCCGGGTGCTGTCGGTGTGCATGGACCAGTGCCGGCACCTTCTGGCGAGCGACACGCCCGCCTTCCCCGCCAGCATCTACGCGCTGCTGTTCGAGTTCTCCAAGCGCCACGGCGACCTCAGCCGCGCCGTCCTCGCCTTCCTGCGCGACCTGAGCCTCGTCGTCCACGGCAGCACCGCGCACCCGACATACCTCCTCTTCGACGCCATGCGCCGCATGTCCTCGGCCCAGATGACCCTCTGCGCCTGGCCCGTCCAGCAGGCCTACCACGACGCCCTGCGCGCCGAGCTCGCCGGCGAGCCCGCCCACCAGGCCCTGCTGACCGCCCACAACGGCCGCAACCTCAGCTGGACCGCCGCCTACGGCGCCGTCGACGACCTTGGCGTCGAGGTGGCCCTGCACGAGAACCTCGACGACGTCTCCGTCTCGTCCGACACGGCCAGCTTCGAGGCCATGGAGGCGAGGCTGCGCATCGCCAACTTCCTGCTGGACCGGGACCGGCACGCCGAGGCGCGCGGCCTGGCCGAGCAGGTGCTGGCGGAGGCGGGACGGCGGCACCACGACTCGCAGGACGCATACCTCGTCGACGACTGCCACCGCATCCTGTTCTGGGTGTCGCGGCGCGAGGGCACGCCAGAGGAAACAACCGCGGCGGCAGCACGGTGGGTCGGCACGTGCACGGCGCGGCTGGGCCGGTGCCACGAGCTGACGGTCGACGCGCTGGGCGAGGTGGCCGCGTACCACCGGGACGTGGGGCATAGTGGCGAGGCGGAGCGGCTGCGGCTGGACCACGAGGACGCCATCGAGGGCATGTGCGAGCGCCTGGAGCGCCTCGGGCTGGTGGGCTGCGAGGGGGAGGAGGAGGAGGAGGGCGACGCGCCCCAGCGCCGCACGGTGCTCTACGGCCGCACCACGCAGCAGCCTGACGCTGTCATCAGGCGGCCGATGCTGTGCGAGGTGTAGGGTTTCGACGTAAGTAGATAAAATGCTCGACGGGAGGGGGGGGGGGGCGTTCTCCGTGATGGGGTTTGGTATATACAGAGTTTGGTTGCATAATAGCCCGGACATAGCGTGAATTGATACCATGAGAAACACCAAGACGTGCTAAACCGTGACCCCAACCGAGACGACGACGGCACCGTCCAGGAGAGACCCGAGAGGTCATGTTCAACGGGTGTATCCTCTGACGGGCTGATGAGCTTGTCCTGGACAGGGGGATAACTCCGGCCACTCGGACTAAGTTCTTACCAGAAATAGAGGTAACTCAATCGGGCCGTGTACACAAGAATCATCACCTAGTCCTACCTAGCATATACCATCGACCACATCGGGTGGGACCCCTGCGGTATCAGAAAGACCACGACCTCCCTCAACCACCGCGCGCGGCACGGCCAGTTACTTGTCCCGGACATATCAAGCCGCCCCAGGGCCACGGCATCAAGCCCCTCTCTGCCAGTTGCCTAATTGCTTCCCTCACCGAGATCAAAAATCCCGTCTCCTGAGCACCCCCCATGTGAGACATGCCCATCCCACATCCCCTTCCCTCACACGCATACACACATGGTCTTTTCGGCACGCCACCCACCCACAGACCACCCGCGCCGACCGACCGACCGACCGGTGACAGCCCGTTAATCATCCATCCCGAGACACGGCCGCAGGCCGCTTGTGGCTGGCCGGGCCGGGGAAAGCCCGCCCGCCCCTCAAGTACTCGGGTACTAGGGGAAAAACAAAAAGAGAAAAAGCAACACCAACACCTGCGGGTCGACTGAATAGGCATGCATACCCAGGTATGTATATACCTAGGTATATATGTACCAGCCAGCCCTGCCCAGCCCCTGGGGGAAATCCCGAGCGCAGCAGAGGTGAAAGAATGAATGATCTTTACCGGAAACAACGCTCGGTCTGGGTCCTCTGCTTTTCTTTTCTGTTGTCTTTCTCCGTGTCACATACGAATAAGAAGGCGGGGGGCCCGGGGCATTCTTCCGCAGGTCAGGAGAGGGCAGGCAGGTCCTCCCGACCCCCAAAAGCAGGCCACAAGTAATACCGCCTATCCATCAAGCGAATCACCAAAGTCTCGCCGTGATAAGCAAGTAGCATACAATCCCCGGTCTGGTATTCAACTGCTGAAAAAGAAGGCCTAGCACATACATACAAACTCCGGTAGATACATACAACAAAGAATGGATGGAAACTCCGCTCTCACCGGAAACGCTTTCAACTCCAGTACATACATACATAGCTACCTATTCGCGAATACCATCCCCTGTCCCCCTCCCCCCCAACCAAGCGCCGGCCCCAGAAACGAGATGTGAAGAAGCGTCCTCCCTCACGCCCCCCCCCCCCTTTCTTTTTGCGACCCCAATCAATATGAGGGCCACTGACCCGCCCGCCCAAGGTATCGATATAGTACCACGCGGCCGTGCGAATAGACAAGATGCGTCTCCCCGAGAATGGCAGTCATCGTACAAGTGTGACGCCCGCCCAGGTGGCCCCAGCCACGAAACGAAAAAAAAAATATACAAAAAGGAAAAATAAACAAGGGGTCAGTGTGTATATTCGTCCGTCGGCCACTCAGGGAGGCCCGCCCACCCAACACCCAATCAATAGCTCACCCCGCGGCTAGCAGGTATGATCTTCGTCCACTTGCCCGTCCGGTCCCAGTCAACCTTCTTCTGGCTGCCGCCGAAGCGCTTGGCCTGGTCCGCACGGAACGCCTCCGAGACCAGCAGCGGCTCCTCCATGGGCATTAGCTGCGCCTGCGACGAGTACGGCCGGAGCTTGGCCGGCCGGGGCGTCGGCTCCTTCTTGGGCTGCATGCTCTTGCGCTTCTCGGCGCAGATCTCGTTGAACTCCCTCATGTCCGACGTGATCTGCGCCTTGATGAAGGCCAGGTCTGCCGTCGACGCGTCCTCTTCCTTGAGCGTCTGCATCACGGGCACCCGCGGGGTATACCGGATTTGGTCGAGCTGTGGTGGGGCTTCTGGGATGATGGCTTCGTCGAGCAGGGCTTCGTCTCCCTTGGCCAGCAGTTGCTGGATGTCGATCGACTCCCCTGGCGGGATAGCAGTGTGGTTGGATGGGGTGATGCAGGGCATGTCGACCTCCTTGCGGAGGACGTGGTCTATGTCCACGGCGCTGAAGAAGGCGCACGATTGCGGGAGGTCGTGAATGCCCACCTGCTGGGCGAACATGCACCGTGTCCAGATGTTGGCAACCTGGAGTGCCATGGCCGCCCGGTACTTGTCCTCGTTCTTGACCAGGTACCGGATCTCGTCGTGCACCGAGATTGCGAGACGCGCATCGATGTTGAAGCGCCTGGTCAGGTAGTCCATCGACACTATCAGGAGGTGGAGGTAGTCGACGCCTGAGCTTTGGATGGCCCAGTTGATGCGGCTGGTCAGGAAGCCGCCCTTCCTCACGTAGCTGCTCATCAGCGCCTCCGTGATTCCAGCACCGAGCACAGGTGTGCGCGGCCGCCGCTGCTCGGCAAATTCTTCGAGCTTGTTGAAAACGAAGGATTCTGTGCCGCCTCGCCAGAATTTTCTCTTGTAGAGAAGCTTCCGATCGGCCTGTGCCCCTTTTGTGGATGTGTACAGCTTCGTTGCGATGTTGTATGTCTCACGCTCCGAGAGCGACGGGTTGAACTGGCGGAGTAACTGGGACGCGAACTTTAAGCCGGCGCCGTATATCCGCCCATAGTTGAAGACTTTGGCATGGTTCCTCGAGATGCCGAGAATCGACGCGGTCCGCGAATGGAGATCGGTTCCAGCAGCCTTCGAACCTTCTAGCGTCATGAAACCGATTGCGTTGCCGCCATGGAGCTGGAATATGGCGTCGCCGAGTAGGCTTGCGATCCAGAGCTCCTCCGAGTCCACATCGGCGCCCACGAAGCTGTAACCCGGGGGGGCCTTGACCATTGCCTTCAGCTCCGAGCCGACCCTGGTCTTCTTGGCGTTGCTCGCTGTCAGCCAGGTGTTCTCAACCGCTCTCCTCGTGACGGTGCCCATAGGTATGACCTGTGGGAGGATGTAACCCTGAGCAGACTCCCCTGCCTCTTCTCCCTTGGCCACCTGCAACTCCTTCTCGTAAACAACCAGCTGCGACTTAATCCTTTCCCGCGCGCTGATCCAGTATGAACACGATGCGTTCATCTCTAGCGCCTCCTTCGCATAGTCAAACTCAGACGTCAAGACCTCGCTTTCGAAATAGCCCAAATAGCTCTTCGCCATCGGGTTGGCGCATCGAGCCGTGGGGCCGTCTTTGTGTGGCACCTTGAAGTAGGCTCCGCTCACGTCGTCTCGCAGCAGAGGGGCTGTCTTCTCACCCGTCATAGAACAAAGTATCATCGACTTGCTGATGTAATCTTCTTTCTTTGCCAGAGGAACGCGGAAGGTCCATCCGTGCTCGTCCGACCAGAACAATGGGTACCCGTCCCAGGATAGCCTGAGAAGCAGAGGTGCTATCCTCGTCCGCACTGTTATGTTCATAGGTGCATCTTTTTTCGGGAATAGATCCTTGAACCATTTTGGCATGCCAGGCATTTTTTGATTCTTGGCCAGCCTTGGTTTCTCGCCTTTTTTGCCCTTTACGTATCTGATCTCCTGTCCCGACCAGTCCAACTGCTTCAGCCAAGGGTCGCTGCTCCATTTTGTCTCATCGTCTTTCATCTCGACGGCCTTCTCAGCGAGTGCTATGAGACGCTCTTGGACGCCAGTCGACAATTCTTGATATGTTGCCTCGGCGGTGTCAATGTAGGACTTCCAGGATTCGTCGACTGGTAGTATGACGGAGGACAAGTGCCGCAGTGCTGCAAAGCTGACCGGATGGGGACATGTCTCGAGGAAGTGGGTGAAGACGATCGAAAAGACACGGTGTGTGATGGCGACGTCGGCTGCGCAGTAGGTGATGAGGTAGTCAAGCTTGTCCATAACCTTGTGTCGATCCAGCCCGCTGAAGTCGTCTCGTGCAGACTTGTCCATAGAGACGTTGAGATGAAACTTGGCAACATCCCGAAGGGAATTAATGGAACTCCTCCCAACCCACAGTTCCTCCTCCTCCATCATTTCGACCAGGCTGAAGTCTCCCTTGGCTCGGGCAGCCCGCTCATTCTCTCGATTCTTTTGGGCCTTGATCCAAGTTGGCCTTTGTTGCGAGCACATGCCATTTACTGCCACATGCAGGGACATGGTGTCCAAGAAGCAATTCCTTGTCTGCTTCAAATCATATTCCTCGAGCACTCTGGCCCTATCATAGCCGACGTTGTGGCCGACAACGATTCGATCCTTCGTAGGGTCTCCCAGTGGCACGAGCTGGGTCTTGACATCGGTCTCACCCAGCAGCCAGGGCGAGAGCCACACGTACCAGGCCGTTGGACTCGCAGCGCAGGCCATGACAGCAAACGGGTTCTCCTCCCACATTACTTCGACGTCGAATGACAGCATGGTCTCGTCTGGCGCTTCCACCTGTTCCGCAATCTCGGGCCCCGACCCGTCTTTGCAGTAATATTTTGTCCACCCGCTCCGGTGTACCCATTCCCTCGGCTGTTGGGGCGTTTCCGACTTTGCGAATTGCTTTGCGTAGGACAGAAACGGCTCCGCGGCATCCGTGCCGAGCCTGAAGAAATGCTCATCTAGCGTCTCCGTGTCCGGGGCTTGTAATCTTGGGAGGTCGAACGCGATAGGGTCGGTCGGGTCGGTAGTCTTACCCAGGAGATCCTGACGCAGTAGATGATCGCGTGAGAGCTCGACGAGGGACTCTGGAGGAGGGGGGACCTCGGAACCCCTGGGAAAGACTTGATCGTAGAGGTGCTTGCTTAGTTGCTGAACTCCGATGGGGTTCTGGCGGGCGGTCGATTTTATAGCAAGAGTGCTATTGACCGTCTTGCCTTTGACCTTCTTGCCTTTGACTTGGGCCGCGGTAGTGGCAGACTGCCATCGAAGTTGTGCTGGCCATCTCCGGTATGCGCGGTGCCTCGCCAGGCGGACAAAGCTCGCAGTGGCGCAAGCACCTCGGAAGGGACCTCTGAGGGAACTGATCATTCTATCACACCAAGTTTTGCATTTGTGCGCCGCGCTGCCGGCTTGTATCGAGGGTTTGGCTCTGGCGGCTGGACGGGATGGGCCCGTTCGTAGGTGGGGTTGAAGGTGTCGTGGGATGGCTGTCGCAAAGGGGGCGAAAGAGGGCAGTGGTTTTCAGGGTTCCCTGGGTCATAGATTGGACGATGGCGCTAAGGACGATATCATGGCTGGGCGTCGTGCCTGACGTTACGACATATCTCAGTCCATGACCTCGAGCGGCGTGGGCCGATCAGAAATTCCAGATGAGCCTGACTGAGTGTGCTTCTCTGCTGGCTGGTGGCTTCCAAAGTTGCCAGGAGGATTAGCGTCGCGTACTCTGCTGCGCGTTAGATTATCTCAGTCTTGGGGCGGGAAGCCTGGGCAGGTGCGACTGGCTCGTCGGCATTGACATGGATGGGCATGGGGTTTTGGAGTGTAGTGGTAGTAGTAACACGGGCAGAAGAGAAAAGTTGCGACGGTGTGGGCGGGTTACTCGATTGAGCAGCTCCCCACCCCACTCCCAGAAAAAACCAAGTGACAGGACAGACAGGGGTCCGTCGCTAACATGGGATTTTGCCCCTGCCTGCCTGTTCCATAAGCAGCACCTCCATACGCCCAGGGCCGCACCCCTGCCCCTTTGCCAAGCCCAGCCCTGTAAGCCAGTCGACGGATTAATGTTCAATGACAGGCAGACGTGCAGCACCGTGAGCTCACGGACCCGTGGTCCGGCTTTGGGACCAACTTGCGAATGGCGTTCCTACGGGGGATGGGCACGGATGTTATATGTACCTAGGTACTGACATGGTAGTAAGTATTTGTGTGGCAGGCATGGACCGTCGATACATACTTAGGTTCTTGGGTACTTGCCCTGAGTAGTAAACAGGCAGGCCCAATGAGATGAATGGTGGCACATGTGTGGTCCGAGTACTCGGTTGTAGCAGGGCTGAAGTGATGTTTGATTGCCCGCACTGCCGCATCGATTCTTGCCCGAACTGCAAGTTATTCTGCCAGGCCCGCTGGAGCTGTTTGGGCTGTCTGCCTGTCCAGACTCCAGGCTGGCAGGATTTCGGACAGCTCATCAAAGTCCCCTGTGGAATTTGACATGTCACCAAGCAAGGTGTACTTCGTACGGAGTATACCTATGTAGCTAGGTACCTGGGTACCTAGATACTTGGTTTCGACGCCGTTTGGACTGACCACTGTCTGTATCACGGGTCATGCGAGCAGAGCAGAGCAGAGCAACGAAAAGAAAAGAAAAGAAAAGCGAGCCTCGCTGGTGGTTACCTTCCTTGCGTTGCTCGTCCCTTGTGCCAGTCTGCTTGTGCTCCCCGAAAGGCAGATCAGCTCTTGCCGTTACTGTGTACAGCTGCTGACACTTTGCAAGTGGGATACTTCGTATGTGTACTCCGTACATGCACCCACTGCAGTCTAGACCGCACATACATACCTAGGTATGTACGTACATACAATACGTAGCATATCACATCGACCTCTGGAGGCAGGCAATAAGGTAGGCAACAAGGCGTGAGTCCAGATGAATAGATACCTATTCGTGCAGGCGTGCAGGTCTTGCCCCCTTTCCCCCTTCCCCAAAAGGCCCAGCTCCAGCTCTCCCGATCCCACCACTCCCGCAGAAGAGGTCCTCCCGTCCTTTCCCAAGCTGTTGGTCCGCCCCCTCGCTTGTGCGCACCTTCCAAAGTTCCCAACCCCAAGCAAGCTTGCTGGCCTGGTGAGGAGGAGACCGGGAGAGTGGTGCCCCCGTAACGCTGTGCCGCACCTGCACCTTATATCTATAGTACTTTAATCTGGCCAAGTCCAGCCTCCCAAGGCCATATTTCTTTCAGCCCACCCGTTCGTTCTCCACCCCTTGTGCTCCTCTCCCCTGTGAGGTGTGTGATGACCACTATACAAACCCTGCGCCCACTCCAGCTTTGTTCTGCTGCTGCTGCTGCTGCTGCTGCTGAGTTGCTTATTCCCATCACATCCCAAATATTATCTGGGGCTCCGTACATGAAGGCACACCACAGCCGAGCGGTGAGAAGATACGGATACATTTGATCACCTCTCTATTTTTCCCCAGTCGCCCTCAAATACAGCCCAGCCTCCCCTCCTGCGTCCTGCACCCTGCGTCCCGAGGCCTGTACCGTGTTTTGAGTTCTGAGCGTCGTCCCCGTGCAAACAAGGGCGAGACGCCGGCCGACCTTTGCCGCCCTCCAACCTTCAAAAGCCTCTCAGCTCCTCGTCACGCCGCCCCCGGGGAGGGCCCATTTCACCTGCCTGATCCCTTGGAACCAGCCTCATTCCTCTCCCACCATTGTTCGCCTCCTGTTTCCTCTGTCTGCCTGCCTTCTGCTGCTCTGTGACGCCGTTGAGATATGCGATGCTCATTCGACCCGGACTGTATATCACCACCGCTCTGCCAGAGGCCACAGCGACGTCGCCAGTGAATCAATCAATCCGACAAGGGCATCCTTGGTGGCCCGTTAAGTGCTCTAGCCGGGTGAAGCGACCTGGGTTGAAAGAAGGACGTCCCCAAAGCCGCCGACTCTGACTGACCACAGAGGCCCTCGCCCTCGCCCTCCTTACTCATTCACAACAGCCATGACAAACTGGTCTCCGTTCTTGTCGGACGGAATGGACGCTTGGATTTCTGGTTAGGACCTGACCTTTTCTTTACCTGCCTGCCTGCCTGAGACTGACGACTCGACTTCCGTTCTCGTCCTGCCTGCATCTTGTCACTCTCACCTTCACTCTCACTTTCACTTTTAGTCTCTTTTTCTCCCTCTCCTCTCCTCCACAGCACAGCACCGTGCAGCTTGCAGTTCCAATCCGTTCTGCCCACTCGGAATCTGAGCTCACCCCAGCCTGTTCCTGGGCCTTCCCACCAGCCAGCCCGCATCCAATTTCCCACGCTGCCTTCGTTATTTCTCGTTGCCTTCTCTTGCCTGGGCAACCAACCTCACGTTTGATCGCCTCCTGACCGTCTCCTTCCCTCGGTTTTTAGGATCCTGGCCGGACCAGCAAGTGCAGAATTCACTTGCACCACATCCCGGTCTGCAATCCAGCCATCCCTTCCTGCCGCCTCTGCTCAACTCCCTCTCTGCCTTCCACTCGACCCTGGGCTCGCCGACGCACAGTTTGGGCCGGTTCACAAGTCTCGGCCGAACCGCAGCTGCAGCTTCTCCAGCATACGGGACTGCCCCAGGCCTCGGCGGTCAGTCGCCCTTCACGGCAGCCCAATTAGTGTCGACGTCATCCCAACTAGCCAGTCGCCGTCGCCGTGACGGACCATCGCTGGCGCTCTCACATAATCCCAGCACGGACCCCTACCGCCCTTTTCGCCCGACCGACTTCGTCCCGAACACAGCCGCAGCAATAACATCAACAACACGTTCGTCAGCAGCAACAACAGCCAACTCTAGCCAAACCTCGGGTCAACAACATAATCACCTGCCCCTCTTCCCCCAACCCTCGTCCAGTACCGCCCCCCAAACCCTCCACACCCTTCTTAGCTCGCCACTCGACGACTTCGACTTCCTCGACCACAACCCTCGCCCGCTTCACCATCGCGACCCGAACAGCGACGACTTTCTCGAAGCTCTTGCCACCGCCGACTTTTCTTCGCCGTCCTTGCCACCCCGAAGTACTCAAAGCCCACCCCAACAGCCATCTCTCCTCCAGTTCTTCGACGACGACCCGCCCCCTCGACAGGAATCCAATCCTCGCCCGTTCATCACAGCAGCCCACCAACTGCCCGACCCCGTGACTGGGCTATTCAAATTGGAGGAGCAGGGGGACGGTGACAACGATTTAGAGGACGACAACACCCTTGATTCACCGCTATCCGACATGCCTGCTACTAGAAAGCGCTCCCGTGCCGCCGTAGCCGTCTCACCCAACGAGCACGATGTCGGCCCGTCTGCGCCCAAGCGGCCCCGTACCTATGTTTCCCAGAGGGCGGCCACGCCTGGGCGTTCAAGAAATACCCCGCGACCTGCGACCTCGAGGAACTACACACCTGCGCCCGTCGCAATTGAGTCTGACGACAACGACCTCGACAGCCTCTTTGGTGGAGATGGTGACTCAGGCAAGGTGGAGATTTTTGATTTGACCAAGTCTGAAGAGGAGGTACCTAAAGAGCTCTTCCAGCCCGTCAAGGATAGCAGCATCAAGCTTTCTGCGTTTGAGTGCGTCATTTGTATGGATGCCGCCTCCAACCTGACAGTTACTTGTTGTGGTAGGTCTATCTTTGCTTGCCTGGCATGCACTGCCAGTTTTTACCACGAGTTATCTAATTGTACGTGGCAGGTCACATGTTCTGTGCTCAGTGCCTGCACCAGGCAATGCATACCGAACTGACCAAGAAGGTCTGCCCGATGTGCCGCCAGCGCTTGGACAAGCCGGTTTCGAAGTCCAGGCCGCCAGCAAAGGCCTTTTTCCACCTCGAGTTGAAGCTTCGACCCTCCAAAAAGATGGGAAAACAACCCGCTCGGCGTTGATCCACCGATCGCCACGACTTACTGAGGGCCTCGCAAGGGGCACACACTGGTGGCCCACAAAGCTGCCTTGACGTGACAGTGACAGCCGCCTCGATGTGCGGTCATGGACGGCCTTGGGTGGATGAAGCAATAATGAGGTGATGTCAATGGACATCCTGCACGCCTTTCTGATTGAAGATCCTGGCATGTGTGTGTGTGTCACGGGCCGGCAGGCTGTACAAGGAACAGTTTGCAGCATTCACGATGGTTTTGAAACAAAATACCCCTATTGCATTTGCGCGGCGTCTTGCATGGCTGGTAAAGGGCCTGGAAAGGGGGAGGGTGGTCACAGGATCGACAATTGCGGGTTTGTCACTCTGTTGGTACATAGGTAAATACCCGATGCGAGCTTCCCTTTCTCCCTTCATGTTGCTTTCCGCCGAGAAAGCCGAGGGCAGGAAGCCTCGACAAGCAACACATGGAAACAAAGACATAATGCCATGGTCAATTTCTTGCACCTTAACTCGGTGACTTCTCGCTCCTCCGCACATGGACCTAGAACGTCAATTGCCCCAGGGATATCGTGACCATTCTAAAGCAAGCAGATTGAATGAATCTCTGGAAGCAGTGATTCGGACACCCGCATGCTCCTAGCCGCAATCCACCCACTGCGTGGGTGTTTGATTGCTCTCGTGTGCAGCAACAATCCGCCCGCAAAAGTATTGCAACAAGTCTGTTGACAGTCCTATAGGCTAGATCATATGCCCAATCAACTTTTTTGCTCGCCGACTCCCTCCCACGAATGCATGCCCAAAAAAATCACCAACCGCCAGAACACACGAGGATCAGCTAACCTCCACACACAACATGGTTAATTGCCACCGCAGACCGTCAGGCATCCTAAGATGCATTCCTCCATACATAACTAGTCGGACTCTGTTCCTAACCTGGGCCGGGCCAGATCCCCCTCCGCCAAACCCTCCCAAAAACCCTATCTCGTCTCGCCTGGCCTGGCCCGCCCCGTGCCATGCATGCATGGACCAGCCCAACCCACCCGCTCACTCAATCAGTGGAACAGCACCGGCAGCCCCCCAGCCTGCGGGCCGCCGTCCCTCCTGGGCGCGGCCATCTCCTCCTCGAACTCGAGGAACCCCGTCGCGGCGATGAGGATCACGAACGACTCGGCCAGCTCCCCGACGGCGTCCTCGAGGGCGGCGCGCGCCTCCCTGGCCTCCTTGTTACCGGCACCAACAACACCGCCCTGGTCAGCAGCCCCAGCCCCAGCCCCGCCGATGCCGGCGCTCCGCTTCAGCGTCTGCACCACGAGCATCCTGTGCTCCGAGAGGAAGCGGCGCGCGGGGCCCTGCGCGACGCTGCTCTGCGGGCCGCGCGTCAGGACGGCCGCGCAGACGGCGCGGGCCACGCGCACCAGGAGGGCGTAGTGCCTCTCCAGCAACGACGACGTGTTGTTTTTGTTGCTGTTGTCCTCGAGGAGCTCCGGGTCCGCGGCAAAGAGGCCCGACTGCTCGACCGCCGGGAACAGGTTCGCCTGCAGAGCGTGCTTAGCGCCGTCGCGGGTCTGGCAGATGGACAGGAGCAGGGCGAGCCTTGCGTTCCAGAGGAGCTCGGCCTCTGTGTTTCCTATTTTTGGGGCGAGGTGGTCCCGCGGTTAGCGGCTGGCTAAGTCGTATTGTGTGTGTTGGTTGGGCTATGTGGGTTGGGGGAGGGGGAGGGAGAGGGAAGGGAAGGGGGCGGGGCGGTTGGCTCGGGCCTGGGGTTGGCTGGCCGGTTTGGTGCTTGGTCTGGTTCGATGGACTTACTGGTCTGGGTGATCTCGATCCACTCTGCCAGCACGTTCCTGAGCGAGTCGACCAGGATGCCGATGAAGTTGAGCCTGTTAAGATTCTCAACGACATACGCATCGTCTTCGACGCTGCCCACCTTGACCAAGGCGTTGAGCAGGATGATGGCCGCCGTCTGGCACGCCGTGTCGGCCCCGTAGGCGTCGTCGCAGATGACGTTCAGCAGCCTCTCCCCGTGCACGTGGATCGACTTGACCGCCTTGTGGCGGCTGGGCAACAAGTCCTGGTCCTTCTGGACTATGCCCGCCAGGTAACGGTAGCAGATGCTGTAGTACAGCGCGCGTAGCTCCGAGCTACCCGCCCATTTGCCGACGGCCGCCAGGCAGATCTGGAAGAGCTGGAACAGCTTGTCGCTGACCAGGTCTCCAGATCTCCGCACGTCCTTGTTCTCCCCTGTCGTTGTCGAGAAGTCAATCTTGAAGAGCAGAATCTTGGCCAGCTTGGCCAGTTCATATGCCTCATCTGGGCTGTCGGACGCATATATCTCCAGGCTGGGGAGAACTGCCTGGAGGGCTTGGAGAAGGAACGATGTCTGCGCGCTGCCCTTGAATTCGTTTGACTCGAACATGACCAACAGCACATTGCTCCAATACCTGAGAACTTTGAGGCGGAAACAGCTCAACTGTTTTTGCCGGTTCGAGAACTCCAGAAATTCCACGAGAAGAATCTCTTCCCGGTCCAGCAACTCTATGTCCTTCTCGAGGGCAAGCTGACCCTGACCGGCGAACTCACTGCGTTTCAGCGTTAATATGTCCTTCACCTTCCTGATATTGTATATTGGGTTGCCATCCGCGTCCTCAGCCAAGCAAGGCCTCAGGTCTAGGTCACGGTAGTATTGGAATTGTGGTGGTGGCACTTCCCAGTTCTGCCCATCCGGCGGAAGGAAGTCGAAGAGATCGAAAATGCTCGAGACTGGCATAATCTCGCCCTCATCACTCTTAAGCTGACCGTTTAGCGCGTCGATAAGTCGCCGTTTGAAGTGCGGCAGTCTATGCTGCGAGACGCTGCACAACTCAATACTGGCATACTCGAGGGTGATGGCGCGAAGGGCAAGGAAGGATATGAAAGTCATGGATGATTCGCTTATCAGGAATTCTGGCCCATTCATGAGCTGCCCATCCCAAGACAACGACGGGTGGATAGGAATTTCGCCGAAAAGGAGGTGAAAGAGGAATTCGTTGTCCCTGAGCTCAGCTAAGACGATCGGCGCGGTCAAAGATGATGTCCAGAGGATTCGGAGGATCCTCATGATCTTGAACTTCAGCTCAATCGTCCATCGCCACATGCCCGTCTCTTCATCACCGAAAGGTGTCTCCAGGAGGACACGTAACAAGTTGTGGAACATGGAGGTGCGAGAGTCGAAGTCTCCATCAGTCTCGACGGATACCGAGTCCATGCCACATCGAAACCCTAATAACAAGTGGGCGATGGTAGGTTGGTTTGGGGTTGCCTGCAGGCAGGCGAAAAGGAAGTCCAGGATGTACAACTTGATCAGATAGTTCGGTGAATCCGCTCCTCGAGCCAAGTCGAGAGGCGCCGTCAATTCCGCGACGAATGACCCAGCAATTGACTCACCATCGCCGTTGGATTCCAAAGCCACGATAGCTTTGTTGCGATGTGTCTGTCCGAAGTGGCCAGGGTTCCAAGCTGAAGTTATCCTTGCCGAGGACGAGACTTTCTCGAGCAGTTTCAGACACGCGAGTGTCAACGCTGGATGGCCCATCCCACAGTAGCGGCCCAAGTTCACGATCAGAGGAAGGTGATTCATTAACCCGTCAGCGAAGGACGTATAGGATGTCGCTACCGGTTCTCTCTTGATCGATTGACTCCGGAGAAGCGGGCGCACGAGGTCGGCATATGTATCTTGCATATCGAGCACTTTGCTAACAACCTCGATTGCGCGTAGCGTGCTTAAGATTATCGGTGAATCTGGGGGCGCACTGGCGAGTTGGGCGATGTCATCCGGGTGTCTTTGGTTGACTGCTTCAAAAAGCGCAGCCATCACTCGCTCGTTGAGCATCCATTCCATGACGCGCGCGAAGGGATGAAGTCTGATGTAGGTGGCAAGATCCGTTGTCGCTATGATGGAATCCACAGGGATATTCGTTTCGTTGCCGAGCAGAATCAGATCTTCATTGAATGTTTGGAGACATAAAAGCGTAAACTCGAGGCAACTCAGCCGCAGCATCCTCATCTGGGTCATATCTTGCAAAGATCCGGAATTATCGGCAAAGACAAACCCCAGGACATAGTCCACGTAGGGATCGATCCCCGGCATCCTAACCTGGGAGCCTAAATCCTCGGGAAAGGGGAGAGCATCACTCAACGGTGACGATTCGTTAACGGGGCAGATCAGAGAGTTCAGGAATTGAACGACTGCGTTTGGCTCCTCAAAACCGCGAGAAAGTTCCATCAACTGCCTTCGCATTTGAGCGGCCGGGCTTTGGTTGGTCGGCCCAACCGGTTGTCGTCCTTGTATCTGTGGTGGATTATGCTGTCCAGTCGCCCACGAGTCGAGTACAGCCCACATTATGGTACCCTCCTCGTCCGATTTGCGACTCATCAGCGCCCGCAGCGCATAGAAAGTATAAGACTTGAGCCGGGGAGGGATGGACGTGCTGGCCAGAAGGAAAAGCCCTTGCACCAGGTTGAAGTCATCGGTAAGGAGAAATGTCCTGACGTCTTCGCTTTGGGACGATAGCTTGGTGATGAGTCTCAGATAACACTCCAGCATCATGGCCGATTCAGGTTCCGCCTCGGCTTGTTCTGGTGGGGGCTTTCCGGAGCGGTATATGTGTGATTGCGACGTGGAAGGCCGCTCCCGAAGTTTGACAGTGAAGAAATGAAGTTCCTTGAAGATTTGGGTCCACGTCAGTGAGAGTGACTTCCGCATCTTGCCAGATGCCGGCTGGCTTTCATCCAGAAGGAAATTGTGAGCGGCTGTAGCACAGGCATCGTCGTCCGAGAGCGACTGCAGCATCTCACAGAAGGCGCTGACCAGTGGGGTCGACGCTCTTCGGGAAGCCCAGTGGAGGAAGCCAGCCAGGTTACTGTCCGGGTCTGTCCAAAACGCTGAGGCTGCATCAGGCCGGCCTTCGTACGCGTAGGCGATGATCAACAGGAATCGTTCCAGATCCAAATCTTGCTCGTGAGTTTGACTGAGTTGGCGTTGTTCGTCCTCCTCGCTCCGCATCCTGCGGAGTGCATCTGGAAGGTTAGAAATGAGGCCCTCCACCAGATTCTCTAGGTGAACCATGAGGACTGTTTGGAAAGGATCTGAGAACTGAGCAGTTTCGAGAAGGGAGGGTGACTTTCGCTGTAGCCAATGCCGTATTCCCAGCCGACCAGCGTCTAGCCATTCCGGAGTCTTCACATCCGCAGCAACAGAAAGGATGAAGTCGAAGGCGCCGGCTTTCATAGCCTCGTTAAAAGGCCCGAAGAACGTTTCCTCGTCTAGATCAAATGTTAGCGTGCGTGATATCATCAGAACACTGATACTTACCAAACTTCTGCCTGCCCGTCTCACCAATTTGGGTGAACCAGCCCGAGTATTCGGCAATCCACCATACTTGAACTGCAGCATGGAGATATGGCATGACCCAAGTGTCGTCATCAGACTGTTTGCATATCAACTTGTTGAACTCCTCTCCTTCTTCCTGGGAACTGCTCCCCTCCGTTGATCCGAAACAAGAGACGTAGGCGCCAATGACAGGGAAGAAGTGGACTGAAGGGGCGAGTTAGCATGCATGTCTGGGGCTAGCACCTGAAGGCTTTTCATACCTAGGAGGTGATCGTAACGATCCACCTTTTGCAGATATTTAAGTAGTTGCTTGAAGTCTTCCGGTTTCGCGTGACGTTTCTCGATCGCGCTGGCCATTATCAAAGCCAGCAGCTCGTGCTGCTGAGCGAGGCTGATCCTCGAGAACTCGACCACCTCATGGTAAGGCAGACGAGGGGCAGCGCCAGAGTAGACGACATTCGCAGTAGTCATCCGATCTGCAAGCTTCTGGAACCAATTCTTGATGTCCTGCATGGCCGCCATACACCGGGAAACAATCTTTGCGTTGTCCCTTCCGCCATATATGTTCTCGGTGACATATGTGCCAAAGACATCTTGTAGGGGCTCGAGCTCTTCATCGTCGGAGGTTCGTATCTGGATGCAGAGTCGCATGCAGTCCAGCAAATACCTGCGTTGTTGGTGGAACCGGATGACACCGCATTCCAGCAGCGGGCGGCCGAGGGTTCGAGTGTCGTCCTGAGATTGGAGAAGCAGTTTTGCCGAGTCCACCTCGTCGATGTCTAGCTCGTCGGCGAGCTGGAGCGCCATATCCTGGAATTCCGCATTGATCGAGTATACCTCGTCGTCAACCGTGATCTTTCCTGTGGTGTGAGACTCCATCATCAGCATCGGGTCTCCAACTGTCCATGAATCCTGGGTGCGCAACGAACCGGTCTTGACAGCATCGCGGCTAGCATTGCTCCTGGGTCGCTTGTCAAGGAGCTTCTTGAAAGCCTCGGCGTGGGCGTCGAGCTCCTGTTCGAGGAGGTGGAGGCTCTCGAAGCGATGCTCGCAGGCGGCGACCAGCTCTCGGTGGAGAGCCTCAAGGCCATCCAGGGCAGTGACTTCGGCCATGGTGAACTGCTCTGGTCGGGTCTGCCGATTTCAACGCATCGCAGGCCTTCGTATCTCGTTTCCGCCGAATCGGTCGCGCAGCACTGGGTGGATGCAGGGTGCTGCAGTGGTGCTCGTCGGGCCAGTAGAATACAGGCGCTGACGCTGTTGAACTTTTGGGGCAGGGAAGCTGTCGCGTACCGTATGTACACAAATTTGGCGGCAACGCGGTTCGGCCGTCCGTCCACACATGGGCCGTTAGTTGCCCAGGGGCCAGGTTTGGTTTGTTAGACCTTCTGCAGCCTTGTTGCTCGTCTCCCCAATCACAGGGCCGCCAAATGTGGAGCTGGCTCACTCTGGCCAGAGCTCCCGGTCTGGGCTGGCAGGGGTGCTCCCAGAACCATGCGAGAGAAGTCGCATCGGAGCGCTTTCAACGCCAGCTCCTTCCTGCCTTATTTTACATAGCTGCACTGTACCCTTTCACATCATGGATTTCAGAACTGAGAACACCACCAGACCGGATCCCATGCACAATATTTGAGGCCGACCCGTGCACCTGGCACCCCTTTTCGAGGAACATGTCCATCTCATACCGGTCGCAATTTCAAGAATGGTCTTTCTAATTCGGCCCCATTACAGTTTCCATATCACGGATTCGATCCCGGCGTGTGGATGTTGATTCAGTGCAACCGGCTTGCAGCCTTGCCTTGCCTCCCCTCAGCCCCTGGTTTCCTTTTCCCACTAAAGGCCACATTTTGTTGGACAGTAGCCTCGCCTTCATGATATCTTCTGCTGTTGGGTTTCACAATGCCTCCTCGGAAGTCGGCCTTGAGGCCGCAGGCCACCAATCTTGCGCAACTCAAGAGCGCCATCACCGGAACACCGGTGACAGCTCGCAGTGAGGCGCTGGAAGGTAAGTCATGAATGAAATCACCATGCTCGCCTCGTGTCGTAAAGCTGCTAAACCACTTACAGACCTGGCCTCTTTCTTCCGGAATCCTTCATTGAACCAGTAAGGCCCATGTGTCCCGCTCTTTTGGCGGTTTGAAGCTGAGCACATTTGTCTTTTTTAGCGAGGCTTTGAAAGACAAGGAATACCACAGCATTTGTGAAGCCTTGTTCTGTGCAGCTCTGGTTGACAAGGAGCTGCTATCGAGTGGGAAGGGCGTCGGGACGGCGAACGAAAGGCTTCGCCGCTGTGCCAAGGCGTTGCGTGAGACCGTCAGCCATGGCGTTTCCAAGTTCAAGGGAAAGACAGTGAGAGCCATCATCGATCACATCACGAACACTCTTCCCACATATGACGGAGACTTCTTGGAGCCTCTCGCGAACGATTACATGCAGACATTTGTGCTTCTGCTCGACAGCCCAACACATGTTGAGAACCTGGCCTTGAAAGATGGCGGCGGCTGGAAACAGTGTGCCATGTTTCTCCTTGACAGGATCTCCAACCTCTTGGACGGCAATGATTCTGCCCCTGCCTCCATCCTGGTTGGACGAGACTCGCCAGTGCCAGGGACAGCTCGCCAGTCCTCGGTTGGCCCTTCGAGCGCTCGATCGCGCCTTGGTACCCAGCGAGGTGCTGTTCAAGTCCAGCGCAACGATCTGCTGGTGCTCCTCCAGTGCCTGCAGTCTCTCTTCTCAGCCCCGAATGCCCCCTGCATGTCAAAGCGCAAAGAAGTGGCCGATGCTGTCTTGCAGGTGTTGCGACTGCGCTTCGATTTGGACAAGCTGCACAGATTTGCCTTTTCAATCCTGAACAGCATCTTGTTACAAACTGCCGGTGATGATCCTGCCCTCGGTCAGCACTTGACCAGAGAACTTGTGCCAATGCTTGGCTACTGGTGGCAGAGCCGGACCCTTGATAAGGATGAGCTCCAGTTCTCAGTCCGGGATGAAATGCTCAAAACAATGCACGCAATCAGCGTCTACCTGGATTATCTATTGCAGGATGACCCAGGCGCGGCCCTACTTCAGCAGGTGGAGGAACTCTTGGATGAACTCTGGGGCGAATACTCATCGCGCAACCCAAGGGCTCGTCTTCAACTTGACGATGTTACTTTTTCATCTCTAAAAGCTTCAGCCGGCCATTTTGCAACGGACCTCTTTGCTCTGAAGCCTTTCGACCAACACGCCGAACGCCGCTGGGCCTTGGTCGCGGTCATGTCTCGCCTTGAGTTTATATTCCTGCAGCATTCCAAAAGCAACTCGCAGCGTCTGGCGACTGAGGACCGCCAGCCAAGGAAGAGACAACGTCGCGCTGGAGGTTCCAACCGGATACACCAAAAACTGCTGTCCTCCGATGTTGGTGTCAAGCTGACATCACTGCAACTGCTACCCTTTTTCTTGCCCGTGGGCAACCTGGACCAAGAGGAAATCCTGACCGTGATGGAGGACTTGTTGCCCATGATAGGTGACAAACAAGGCCTTCTATCGTCTTGGGCGATGGTCGCATGTGCCAGGTACGTCCTCTTCTTCTGAACATGACTGAGCAATGTACTCACCATCACTGAACAGCTGTGCTCTCGAATCACAAGCGAAAGACGAAAGTACGGAGGCACGATGGAAACAAGTATGGCAACTGGCCGTCAGGTCCATCAGCATCCCTAGCACTTGCCGAGCAGCATGCGTTCTGCTTAATGTCATTCTTCAAACACGTCTGGTACCACACCATGCAATTGCAAATGATGTCAACAATATAGTGACAATGGCCGACATATGCGGACCCGCTACGCTCCTGGACTCATCTTTGGTCTTCATGCATTGCTTGGCCGATATACGCAATTCTTTGGCGCCGAGTGCCAGCCAAAAGACCTCCAGCTTCATAATTCGATGGGCGTTTACAATGTGGCGACCATGTAAGTCCGCTTGAAACCCTGACCACGTGCAAGAGAACTTCCTCCAGGCCGACTCGCTCTGACTGACAATATTTAGCGGAAGCTACATACGCCTCATCACTGGCAAATAATATGGTACCCATTGACCTGGTCAATCTTCTCCTATTATGCTGTGGTGTGTCCCAATTTGAGATTGCGAGGCGAATAGGGCTAGTAGGTGGCGGTCTCAGCCAATTTTGGAAATGCTACAACGACACCATTCCGATGACGCGATACCTACTGCTACTGAGCGAGGATGACGCCGCAGGAAGGAATCAGTATCTAATACAGCCCTCGGGCGGAGGTGATGGAGGGCAATTCTCGGAATTGGACGAGAGCTCTACCTCACAGCCGTCAAGCTCTCAGACCTCGAAGACGCTGATCCTGGATTTGCTCTATCCCAAGCTGGTTGACTTTGTCGAGATGCTGGAACCTGCTTCACAAACGGGCATTCGCCGAGCCGACGCTGCAACGATGCACCTTTCTTCTGATCGACTACGAAGTATGGTAGCATGCTTGATCTCAAGCACCATTCTCTTATCACACCTCGAAGTTGTGGAGAATCGGGGAATCAATGATGTCAGTACCCTGTTATCAAGCTTATGGGAAAGGCTCTTTCGGATGGTAGCATCGTCTGGGAGTACCGAATCTTTCGAGTTAGTCCTGGCGATGCTCGCTCCCTACATCCCTCCTTTGGACTCGTTGCGAGTGCAGCAATTCTGCAGCAAAGAGACCCACCTTCTGCAAGTGTTCGCCAGCCTGTCAGGCATGATAGATGAGCACCGAGACCAACGGAGGACCACCCAGGATTCCGACGCTATGGACGTGGATGACGAATTCGAGACAAGAGACAGACGCAAGCAGCCTGGCGACGGAGGCTTTGCGATTCCTAGGAGAAAAGTCGCATCAAGTATGAGCACCAACGCATTCTTCGAAACAACGAAAGCAAGACTCCAGCTTTTTTCAGAGTACTTCAGCGACCCTGGAAAGCTTGGGCTTATTCCTGATGCCTTCATGGACAAATTCCTCTCTCTCGAGGACGATCAATTCCTTCTTTGCCGGGAATTCCTCGTCGAACTTCTTCAGTCCGACTTCGGTAATGTCTCCAACTACGCCAAAGATATCGTTGAGCAGACTGCGGCCATAGTTTTCAAGGATCACTACAAAACAAGCGAGGTTGCTTTGTGCACGCTGGTCGACGTGCTCCTTTCCTTCGCGCCCGTGTGGTCCATGGGCGAAGGCGATGCTGACGTTATTAACCCATTTGTGGATCTTTACAATCTGCTTGTGAAGTCAGTCTGGCCAAACAACTTGATGTCTCCGGAGGTCCAAGTATCATATTCCGAGCTGCTTCTTCACCTCTGGGGGACGAACGCACAATTTCACAAGGATAAGAAGTCGTTGGTATCACCCCCTCACAAGACCTTGCTTTCAACACCTGAGAGCCTCAAGGAGACTCGCGCTGAGATCCGTGACCCACGACCAGGCCCTTTGTGGGAGGGTTGCATGCGCGCTAAATTTTACATCGCGCCGAGGCTGACGACGATATTCGAATTCTTCGTTGTCAGCACCCACGAAGATATCTTCGTCGACATCTTGAAAGCCTTACCAACCAACCCGGAGGTGATGGAAGGTATCGGTTTACGAGTATTCGTCTTGGCGGGCCTTGGTTGCAAGTGTCCTACACTGCTAAGGCGATCTGTCTATCATATTGTCGAGACATCTGGAAAAGTCGTCGGGTCTGCCAAGTATGCCACCCGCGGCATGAAGATGGTTTCTCTGGCAAGGTCATTGAAATCCCCTCAAGAACTTTTCCAGTTATTCGCGCCTCAGCTTCTCTACACCTGGCTTGAGAAGGATTCCTTCGAAGACATTCCTTTCAGCATATTCGGTTTTGCCAGCCTGGACGATCTCCTCCAGCGGTCGAGCATAGAGGCCACAGCCCTTATGGTCATGCGATGCCAGGATGAAGCGGTGAATGACCTGGCCAGTAGTCTTCAAGTCACCCCTGTGACATTGGTCGAGCAGGGATTTTCTAAAATCATGGCTTATTCGATCATGCATGACCTTTCTACGTCTCAAGACTCATCAACGTCCTCGGAATCTCAAATCCGGAAGCTCCTCGGCAAAGAGCTTTGGCTTGAATGCATTTATCGTAATTTCGCCGACATCGTTGGACATTTCTGCGATCTCATTGACCAAGAGGATGCGGTTGAAGATGCGTGGCGCAAGGATGAGACTTTCGCGTACGCCGCGGACTTGATGGACCAGATCAAGACCTGTGGCCAATCCTCCACATCCCTAGGACCCAATCAGCAGCCCATGTTCAAGGGAAAATACCTCAACCGGGCAATTTCACATCTGGTCCGAAGAACGAGTTACGATGTCATTTCCATGTGGACGCCACCCCTGGTCACGTCTGTGGCGCGGAGGCTCTTGAACACCATTCATCCTGCTCTGGGACCTTTGCATGCACTATCAGTTGTCCGGAAGGTTCGCATATTGATGTGTCTTGCCGGTTCCCAAACTACGTCTGCTTATCCTCTCGAGATGCTGTTACGGTCAATTCGACCTTTCCTTTCAGACTCGCAGTGTGCGGATGACGCACTCGCGATGAGCAACTGGCTCATATCACAAGGCCGAGTCAGCTTGGCACAGACACCCTCATTCTTAGCTGGCTATGCTTTGTCTACACTGGCCAGCTTGAGGATGTTCCTGGAGTCCAGCCAGGCCAGCTCTACAGAGGAGAGCCAATTCAAGTCGACCGTGAGCAAAGCTCAGAAGTTCCACGTCTGGTTCGTCCAACTGCTGAAGGGTTACGACTCCGGCTCAGCCGCCTTCAAGTCAGATAAACAGGCGCAAGCGTTCAAAGCAATCATCGAGTCAGCGTCTAATATTCGATCGTCAGGGAACTCTCAGAAAGACACGCAGGAAAGCAGGCTCTTGCTCGAAATACTAAAGGATGCAGAGCAAGAGGACGAGCTGCTCAATGAGTCTGCCCGTGACCTAGCTTTACGAATGCTTTGCGGGGAATTTAAGATCCCGAAGGCGAATAGAGACGACATAATCGACACTGATGACGACGCTCGTGCCCATGGACCGATGATCTGGAAGAGTTGTAAGGCTGTCAACTCCAGTAAGGAATACCTGACATGGGCAGGACGAGTTGTTGGCACTTCCTATGCGGCGTCTGGCAGTATTCCACACGATGTCCTGAGAGAATCACAATTGTCGTCCTATCAAAGGACGATGGGAATCAATGGCGATTCTGTCCACGGTCTGCTGAGAATCTTGGCAAAGCTGACATTGAGGGACAACTCGATCCATGCTGGTCTTGCAGAATCTGCCCTGAGGCAGATTGTGTCCCATGCGTCCTCCACGGAAGATCACGATCTGATTGCTGATTGCAGTCGAAGTCTTCCAGAGAACCTCCTTGCGTCGTCGAATTGGTCACAGTATCAGACACCTCCCACAGACAGCGGGCTTGGCCGGCACGCCAAGGGGGGCGTGTTCGAGGCTGAGAGCATAGAGTCGTCTACTTGGGCCCAAGACGTTGCGATCCACCTTGCATGCTCTGTAAAGAGAAATGCAGTCCTCGCGACCCTGCCTTCGATTCTGGGTGAGATTGGTGGCTTCGCCGAGCAAGCCCTCCCCTTCATTGCCCACTTGGCACTTCTCGAGGAGCTCAACAGCCAGAGACCGCTAAGGCGGGGCTTGTCCACCGCCTTCAAAGAGTGGTTGAAGTCAAGTTCCCCAGCAGCCAGTGACAACATCAAATTGGTGGTCAATGTCATACTCCATCTGAGAACAAGACCATTTCCAAATGAAGGGTCGATTGCCGATAGATCGCATTGGCTTGACTTGGACCTAGCTAGTGTAGCGGAAGCAGCTACAGGGTGTGGGATGTACAAGGTCGCCTTGCTTTTTGCCGAGCTGGCCTCTTCAGAAACAGTGAGAAGCTCACGGCGGTCTTCGGCTGCAGCAAGAGAAACAGAGGACTCCCCAGAGACGTTGCTGAAAGTGTTCGAAAACATAGACGATCCGGATGCCTACTACGGTCTCAACCGTACCGCGTCTCTGTCTAATGTGTTGGCACGACTCGAATTTGAAAAGGAGGGTGGGAAGAGCCTGGCGTTTCGCGGCTCTCAATATGACAGCCATTTGCGTCTAAGAGACTCGGAGGCAGATCGTGACGGACAGTCTCTGGTCCAAATCCTTAGTGGATTGGGGTTGGCTGGCCTCTCGAACTCCTTACTGCAAGTTCAACAACACCATGATGATTCTGCCTCCTTGGATAGCACCTTCACTACCGCTAGGCGACTGGAGATATGGAATTTGCCAGCACCTCCGAGCCTTGAGAACCATGCCGCCACATCCTACCGGGCTTACCAATCCATATACAGGGCTGTGGAGATGGACCCCGCAAGACTTGCTGTACAAGACGGATTGGCGACGACAATGAAGCGTCTCGCCACCAAGGACTTGAGGGTGTCCGATTTGCGCCAGCATCTAGGAACTCTTGCAGCCCTTACTGAACTGGACACTGTTCTGGGTGTTACGAACTTTGCCGAGCTCGAGAAAGTCTTGGCTGACTTTGAGGCGCGGTCAACGTGGATGATGAGTGGAAGGTATATAACACTGGCCACAATGACTATCCTCATGTCTTGCTAATATGAGAACAGGTACGACGATGTCAGTCAGATTCTGTCTCATCGTGAGACAACCTTCAGTGTTCTTGGGCAAAAGAACATGCTTCGAAGCATGTTGAATCTCACTTCACCGGAAACTCGATTGGTTGAAGTTCGGAGCATGCTGCTCTCATCAAATATCTATCGATTCCACCATGCAAGGCAAGAGTCGTTGAACGTTTCGACGAAGCTGACAGACCTTGTCGGCTCAAGCGAGGCCATTGGGCTAAACATTGACGCGGCTGTGTCGATGGAGACGGCCAACTCGTTCTGGGACTACGGGGAAATGATTCCGTCCATCAGGCTCTTGCAAGGGCTCCAGGGAAGCCCTTCGTCTCTGAAAAAACAGAGCATCCCCGTTACCCACGCTGACCTGCTTTCAAAGATTGGGTATCAGGTGTCGGTCGCAAAGCTCGAGACAGCCGATAGCATCCAGAAGAAATACCTGGAACCTGCGCTCAAGGAGCTGAAGGGCAAGAGCTCCGGCAAGGAAGCGGGACAGGTATTCCACCAGTTTGCAGTGTTCTGCGATGAGCAGCTGCAGGACCCAGACATGTTGCAAGACTTGGGCAGACTGCAGCGCCTCGTTCAGACCAAAGCGGACGAAGTGGAGCATTACAAGAAAGAGAACAGATCAGCAAAGAATCCCCAGCTCAAGGAACAGTTTGAGAGGTACCAAAGGACAGCCGAGAAATACTTGCTTCTCGATCAGACGGAGCTCCAGCGCACCCAGAGGACCCGAAACGAATTTGTCAAACTGAGCCTCGAAAATTATCTGCAGTCTTTGTCTGCCTCGGACGACCATGACAGCGACGCACTCAGGTTTACTGCGCTGTGGCTGGAACGGTCCGAGACAGAAGTCGCAAATACGGCGGTCCACTCCCTTGTCCGGAATGTGCCAACCCGCAAATTCGCCTCGTTGATGAATCAGCTAAGCTCACGTTTACAACTCGACAAGACTCATTTCCAGACTCTGTTGAGAGACCTGGTCTGCCGTATCTGTTTCGACCATCCATATCACGGCATGTATCAGATCTGGTCGGGAATTAGGACAACCCCGAATCCAGAAGACGAGGTTGCCCAGCTGCGCAAGTCTGCCGCAACGAAGCTAACGGAAGAGTTTGAACGCCAGAGAGGCAGCGTCGCAACTACGTGGGATGCCATTAAAAAGGCGTGCGGATGCTATCACTACCTGGCCAAGGAAAAGAATGAACGGTATAGAAGCGGAGCAAGAATCAAGGCTCAGGACTCGCCGTCGGCGGCCACCCTGGCGAGGTGTCTCGCGAGGTATCCCATCCCGCCACCAACCATGGAGATCGAGCTGCGTGCGGATCGTAACTACTCAATGGTTCCAGTAATAGAGAGACTGGAGCCTACGATGTCGATCGCATCCGGCGTCAGCGCCCCAAAGATCATCACAGTTGTTGCCAGCAACGGGCAGAGGTACAAGCAGCTGGTCAAGGGCGGCAACGACGACCTTCGACAAGACGCAATCATGGAGCAGGTTTTTGCTGCTGTCTCGTCCCTGCTGAAGCAACACCGAGCGACCAGGCAACGCAACCTCGGCATCCGAACCTACAAAGTGCTGCCCCTCACGGCCAGGTCTGGACTGATCGAGTTTGTTGCCAACACCATACCCTTGCACGACTGGCTCATGCCGGCGCATGAACGGTATTACCCGAAGGACATGAAGGGCAATTTTTGCAGGAAAGAGATCTCGAATGTTGCGAATCGCACCAACGACGTGAGAGTCTCTACCTACCGCAAGGTCGCCGACAAGTTCCACCCTGTAATGCGATACTTCTTTATAGAATCATTCCCGGACCCGGACGACTGGTACATCAAGCGCCTCGCCTACACGCGCACAACGGCTGCCATATCGATCCTCGGGCACGTGCTTGGGCTTGGAGACCGACACGGGCACAACATCCTCCTCGATCAGAAGACTGGCGAGGTGGTGCACATTGACCTGGGGGTGGCATTCGAGTCAGGTCGCATCCTGCCGGTGCCGGAGGTCGTGCCGTTCCGCATGACGCGTGACGTCGTGGACGGCATGGGGGTGACCAAGACGGACGGGGTGTTCCGGCGGTGCTGCGAGTTCACGCTGGACGCGCTGAGGGAAGAGACATACTCGATCATGACGATCCTGGACGTGCTGCGGTACGACCCGCTCTACTCTTGGAGCTCGACGCCTATGAGGCTGGCGAAGCTACAGGGGGCGGCGAGACGGGCGGAGGAGGAAGACCAGGAGGGGAATGGGAACAGCGAGGGAGGCGCGGCCGGCGCTGGGGCGGACAATAAAAAGAAGACGGTGGTGAACGAGCCGTCCGAGGCAGACCGCGCGCTGGAGGTGGTGAGGAAGAAGCTGTCAAAGACGCTGAGTGTGACGGCGACGGTGAACGACCTCATCAACCAGGCGACTGATGAAAGGAACCTGGCAGTGCTGTACTCGGGATGGGCGGCGTATGCTTGATGGGGGGAGGGTGTGCAGGTGTGTTTCGGGGCTGGGATTCGTAAGGGGACTGGGGGACTGGGGGACTGGGAGACTTTGCATGTTGGCTTTAGCTGGGGCATCGTGGAACATATACATATACCGTACTGGGCCTCGAAGTGAATAATTCAATGTTTGTCAATCACGAGCATGCTTGGGAGGATTTTTCTTCTTTTTCTTCTAATTCTAAGCAAATTACTCGTGGGGATACATGGAATGCTTCTTTACATGTTTAGAAACAGATCGTGTCCTGCGTCAATAACGGCGCCGGCAAGGACCTGCTGACCGGCTGCTGGTGAAGGGGATATGTGGTTAGCTAAATTGGCCCTCGGCATGTCAGCCGATCTCTTATCAGGCGCGTCCACAGTAACTGCCTGTCAGACGCGGAGCAATGTGGGGGAGCTCTTTAGCTTCGGGTCGACATTCACGGGGCCGGGGTCGTCTCCCTCGTCATTGACCGTGGTACATACACACATTGTGCAGCCAGCCGTCTCGTCTCTTCGTCTTGGTTAACTGATTTGATTAGTTCAAAGTTGCTGCTTCTCGTTTGTCCCCTTTTCAGCACACACTTTCAAAACCCATCAGACTCGTCATTCGTAGTCCGAATTGGACGTCACGACAAAGCAAAAAGCACACAGAGTCAGGCCTGTCAGCCAAGAAGTAACCTTACCCACCAGGATCTGTGCGACAACAGCTCGAGTTGTTGCAGCTGGATCCCCCGGGGCCCGGGCATGCAGTCACGGCCATTAGGAACCGAGGGTCCCTTCGACAACAGCCACACCCCGACCCCTTCGTCCCGACGCCGCCCTCGAGTCGACTCGATCCCTTCCTCGTCCTCCCAGTCGCGATCCGCCCAGCCCGACCCTAAGCGAATCCGCTCCGGCGAGACCCCCCCGGCGACGACGACGACAGCCTTCAGGCCCACCTCGGCCGCCTCGATCAACACCATGGCCACCAGCACCATGAGCGCCAAGGCCATGGGCAAGAAGCCCGAGGGCGCCGCCGGGTTCCAGCCGCTGTCGGGCGCCAGGAAGATCGTCATCAAGAACCTGAGGACCAGCTCCAGGACCGCCGCCGACGTGGACGACTACTACAAGAAGACGTGGGACAACGTCGAGGGCGCCCTGCGGTCCATCCTCAAGGGCGACGTGCCCCGCGTTCCGCTCGAGAGGGTCTACCGCGGCGTCGAGGACCTGTGCCTGCGGGGCCAGGGCGACAAGCTGTTCGACCTGCTCAAGCACGAGTGCGAGAGGCACCTGTCCCGCGAGGTGCTTGGCCGCATCAGGGACGGCGGCATGGTCGTCAGCACCGACGTGCTGCAGCGCGTGCGCTCCCAGTGGGCCGCCTTCAACAAGACCCTCATCACCGTCCGCTCCACCTTCAGCTACCTCGACCGCTCGTTCCTGCTGAACAACAAGAAGTACCAGTCCATCAACGACCTGTTGCTGTCGCTCTTCCGCAAGATGATCTTCAACTCGGCACAGGCCGACGCCGACGCCAACGCCGACTGCGGCAAGAAGGTCATCATGGGCATGTGCTGGCTGGTGGAGCACGACCGTAGGGGCAACTCGGCCGCCGACCCGGAGCTCCTGCACGACTCAATAAACATGTTGAAGGTTCTCGGTGTCTACGGGAGCAAGTTCGAGAGGGAGTTCCTGCGCCAGTCGGAGGTGTACTTTACCGACTTTGCCGCCGAGCACAGCACCGAAGGCCTGAGGTCCTACATCACCTCGTGCGAGGGGCTTCTTAAGAGGGAGGACTTCAGGTGCAACAACTACAACTTCGACAGCACGACAAAGGTGTTGTTACTCGAGAAGGCCCACGAGATCCTCATCACAAACTATAGCGAGGTATTGCTGGACCAGGGCGATGTCTCGAGACTACTGGACGACAACGACATCAGCTCGGTCAAGGCACTGTATTCGCTGCTGTGTCTCTCCAACATCCCTAGAAAGCTGAAAGGGCCGTGGGAGGAATACATCCAGCAGGCCGGCTCGAGGATCGTGAACGACACAGAGAAAGGCGACGAGATGGTCATCCGGCTCCTGGAGTTCCGGCGGTCCATGGACACCATGATCAGAGACGCATTCGGCGGCGACGAGGTCTTCACATATAGCCTCCGAGAGGCTTTTACAGTGTTCATCAACGACAAGAAGATTTCGTCATCTTGGGGTACCGGCACCTCAAAGGTCGGCGAGATGATCGCCAAGCACATTGACATGTTACTGCGGGGTGGTATTAAGGCTCTGCCCAAGACATTAATCTCGGACAGCAAGGACCGCAGTGAGGCAGAGAAGAGTGGCCAGGCCAGCACGAGTGACGAGGACGCAGAGCTGGACCGGCAGCTGGACGCGGCGCTCGAGCTGTTCCGCTTCATCGAGGGCAAGGATGTCTTCGAAGCCTTCTACAAGAAAGACCTGGCCCGGCGGCTGCTCATGGGCCGGAGCGCCAGCCAGGACGCCGAACGTAGCATGCTCACCAAGCTCAAGAGCGAGTGTGGCTCCAGCTTCACCCACAACCTCGAGCAGATGTTTAAGGACATGGCCCTTGCAAAAGAAGAGATGGACACGTACAAGAGCTGGCTGGAGTCCAGCGAAAGGGGCCGCAAGGGCGTCGACCTCAACGTCAGCGTGCTGTCGCAGGCAGCTTGGCCCTCGTACGACGACGTCAAGATGCTGATACCGGAGGAGGTGGCCGAGAAGATCGACCAGTACGACGCCTTCTACAAGAACAAGCACACGGGCCGCAAGCTCTTCTGGAAGCACAACCTCTCGCACTGCATGGTCAAGGGCTACTTTGCCAAGGGCACCAAGGACCTGGCCGTGAGCGCGATGCAGGCGAGCGTGCTGGTGCTCTTCAACCAGGCGGCCGGGGACGACGGCGCGCTGGGGTACGAGCAGATCTCGACGGCGACGGGGCTCACGGGCGGGGAGCTGGAGCGCACGCTGCAGTCGCTGGCGTGCGGCAGGGTGCGCGTGCTGACCAAGCACCCAAAGGGGCGCGACGTCAGCCCCACCGACACCTTCACCTTCAACAAGGGCTTCACGCACCCGATGGTGCGCGTCAAGATCAACCAGATCCAGCTCAAGGAGACGGCCGAGGAGAACCGCGACACGCACCGCCGCGTCGCCGCGGACCGCCAGTTCGAGACGCAGGCCGCCATCGTGCGCATCATGAAGAGCCGCAAGACCATGCCGCACGCGCAGCTCGTCGCCGAGGTCATCGGGCAGACTAGGAGCAGGGGGGCCATGGACCCTGCTGATATCAAGCAGAATATTGAGAAGTGAGTTATATACATACATACATACTTTTTTTTTGCCCTTTTGCGGTTGAGGAGTGGTTGGTTGGTTGGGTTTTTGCTAACGTTGGTTCACCCTGCAGGCTTATTGAGAAGGACTACCTCGAGCGGGAGGGTAATTCGTACACATACTTGGCTTGAGCATGCTGTTTTATGGCGGTCCGTGATTATTACGACTTGTTGGTGGTTGGAACCTTGTTTTAACGCGGGGGAAGGGTGGGTGGATGAATGGATGAATGAATGCATTCGGGCGTATCTGGTCTGCTTGAGGGGGGCATGCACACACACACTCATGAACAACAACACGCAACGCATCACATATTACATGTCCTTAGACATAGAACATGGCACTGCGGCACAGGTCCTAAAGACCTGTCCTATTTGTATAACTCGGTTCGAAAAGTACGGGTGAATGTGTGTGACACTGCATTGTGAGGGTACTTGCTCGTGCGGACAACAATTCCAAGGTTACTGTACAGTGTATCTCGTCCGTTGCTGGGAAAGAAAAGTTGCATTCGAGAGTTGAGCAGCGCATCAATTCCATTGACCTCCATATTTGAGTGTGAATCTGTGTGATTGATCTGCGGATAGATCTAGCTTAGACTTGAAGTGCCACATAGCTTTCCATACTGTGCTTTGGTGGGCACAGAAGAGGGTCACTATGACCTTCATATACCTATTTGAACATCATTACGCTAAAACCAACTTACAGTGGAATTAAGGTTAATTGTAGCCTTATAGTATGGGCGATATTTTGGGCCATTTAGTGGTTTCTACATAGCTCGGTAGACTCGTAAACGAGAGGGTCATTAAGAGATGAAAGTGTTGTTATGAAGTTTTTGTACCTTACTCTCGTCCCCTTACTCTCGTCCCCTTACTCTCGTCCCCTTACTCTCGTTCCCTTACTCTCGTCCCCTTACTCTCGCCCCCTTACTCTCGCCCCCCCTCCTCGCCCTCCCCTCCCTGCTCCTTCAAGTCAATCAGAATAGACCACGTCTAGAGATTCATGCTCAAGACTCAAAATCAGAGCCAGTAGAAGCCTTAAATTGAAAAAATACCCACTAGGAAGGGGAAGGAAATGATTCTCTCGGCCAGCCAACGTGCCAAAGCAGGAGACCAACCCCTAAGAATTTAGGAGAGAATCTCTCAGGCGGAGGAACCTCTTAGGCATGTCCATTTTTACTCCCACGAAGTAACGATACGGTACTTATATACTGCTAGGAATAGCCGATCGCTTGATTGGTTATTATGGTCTTTTGGCCGGACGGTCAAGGCGTGTGCACATGTGGCCAGCAGTCGCGCCTTCCGTTGCACACGACCTCTTTTTCTCAACAATCAGTGTCAACCTTGAGAATAACCTAACAATTCCTAAAGAATTATCTGAACCTGACATTATGTATTATTTTAATCGTTAGATCGAGAGAAAATTATAGTGGCAGTTTCAGTCACTAAGAAGAGGGTCCAGAGCGAGAAAATAGACAGGAAGTCCTTGATTCTCATGGTGATTCTCTTTAGTACGCACCAAAGCACGGTATGCCAGTGGTTGTTCAAAGTTATAGCCCTATGAATACTTCCAGTCCGGCCGCACTCTTGATTCCGATTCCGAGCCACTCTCAATACCTGACAAGCCCGGCTCTTTGACCTTCATGCCCACATTATTTCCGCCAAGCTCCTGAACAGACACGCGGGCCTTCCATGTCGATGAGCTCTTCACGCCGCCTCCTGTGTTCTCCAGTCCTGATTGTGTAGGGGACCGGATGGCCAGCACAAGCAACTCCCCGACGCTCTTCCACGCGCTACTGCTCCAAGGAGTTCCGAGGCTTATGACGAGGATGTGGATGAAGACTGTAGCCACATAGAGGAACAAGACGACGAATGCCAGGATGGTTGTGACGCTGTGGAAAGCATAGCCATACCATTCCTCGGACACAACGAAGTCGAGCCGCGTGGCCGTCTCCCTTATGTCTGAGGGTGACAAGATCGATGAAGTCCAGTTCTCGGCCATTATCGTGAGATGCCCAGGGGAGGCAGGTTGGTCCGGACCGTACCACGGACTCAGGGTCAAGGAGGGACCGAGGTGGATCCCTTCCACCACACTGTCCAATGCTCCCACTGCATATATGTTGGATCGATATTGGATTTTTGAGAGACCTTCAGTGATCCCGAGGGAGATTCCAAACGCCATGCAGAGAGTGCCCGGCTTTCTCTCAGGCTGGCTCGAGGCACTGGGGTTATTTTCACTAAAATCCACCCAGTCCAAGCAAGCCTGACTCAACCTTTGAAAGAAGTTGTAGTCTCCGTCGCTGCCAGTCCCGCTATCAAAAGCCAGTAGCCATTCTTAGGTCCAGGTGGATGATCTGGTTCGGTTCGGCCTCGTTGAACCAGGTCCCTGCCGAAACAAGCCAGTCCTCTTCCCAAGGAAGGTCAGGTGCTGGCCACAACCAATCAAAGCCTGATGTATAGGGTACCGAGCCAGTAATGGTAACATTAATCCAATTTGCCTTGATTAAACAAAGTGTGATGTTTGGAGACTGGTTATAGATGAAAGCTGCAGAAGGTGTGAGGCTTGGTGTGATTTGAAGATTTGAGACGTTGAGGAATCCAGTTCGGGTGGTATTGAAGGTATTTGGGAGAAACTGTGAGTTCAGATTGACTGTATATGTTGGCCCGCAGTTGGGTAAATAATCAAGACATCGATTGAATACAAATGATAAAAACTGGTGATCAACGGTGTCTTCTATTTGCATTGAGCAGAAAGAAGAGACGTATGGTTGCTCCCAGGAAAGCGGTGTTTGTTTCTGTCCCATTTTTCTAGGATACAACTTGAATGTGGCAGGTCGATTCCAAGTGGGATTGAACCGATCATGATATGGACCGCCGAATATACTCTCCGGAGGTTCAGAGAACCAGTTGTCGGAGTAAAGTTCAAGTAACATTCGCGATAGTTGTGATAAAAAGTCGGAAGATGTCGTCGCTTCCACAACAGTCTGGTTGTGTCCCATGGGATATCCCCTGAGTATGGCACACATAATGCGAGACATCAGTGAAGGCGTCTCATTCTTTTGAATAGTGAGGTTGTACCAGTTTGAGCGGAAAACAAAGTATTCCCCTCCAGATTGAGTTTCTAACTCGGCTGGTAACCAGCCACGTAGAATATCCTCTAAGCCATGGCCGGGGCAGCTCCTAGTCTGAGGACCAGAAAGATTGCCATAGTCGCAGGCTTCAGGAATGAAGTCTGCTGTAATCCTTTGGGGGTAGAGGTCCGATAGCTGGCCGCCTATATAGATCTCCAACGGCTGAGGATTTTCGAGGAAAGGCACATAAAAGGGCACTTTATCGACTGTTTCAGCAAGTTCCCAGTTAGCGAGCCTTGGAAGCATGCCGCTAGCAGATGCAGGACCTAGTATTGCTGCTAGGGTGAATAAGTAGATGTGAATGACGATGGTTATGAATTTCTGTATTCCATTCTCGCCTGACCAGGATGCGCACAAGAACTCCTGGCTCCAGAGATAGGTTAAATCAAGTAAGCGATATGGTGAAGTGACAATTCCTAGGGGTACACCTTGGAGGGTTGACAGCAGTCGATATCTGATATGATGTAGAAGAATACGGGCGAGTGATGCAACCATGAGAGTTTCGTGAACCTTTGAAGCAAATTGTAGGGCATTGAGTATGTTGGTCGTTGGCCATGGTGGTACCCATATTACTTGACGAATATAGAGTCCCAAGAGTGCAAAGTTGATGCAGACTGGAATGAAGTGGAACAAGAGAATTTGCCGGATGATCTTGCGTCTTTTGTGGCTGTACACGGTCTTTGGCCTTTCAGATTTACAAGAAGCTCGTCGTCTACGATTGCACTGGACATTAGCTTGGTTATACTGAGATAGGGCATCAGTACACAGTACCTATGGATGATCCATCTCAGTAATCTTTTCCCAATGCCCTGAATCCTAGACCGGGACTCGTTATCCTCTTGATGCTGGCTTGTGTTGCCAGCATCGCCTGGGTTCGGGAGCATCTCAGCCCCTTCGATCAACGTCTCGGAAGAATGTTTCGCTCTGTTTGTGGTTTGTCTTCGCAAGAGCAACATCTCAATCGATGCGTCATTCCGTGAATACAAGTCTTCAGCGATCATACTTCGCAAAGTTTCCTGGATTTCGAGGGCTGGAAGATCAGGCGGCCCGTGGTGCCTTTCAACATCAGGCCGTTGATGCTCTTCCACGTGCTGCGCGACGGGTTCCATGTCGGCAAGGGCATTAGACTCAAGAAATGTTTTATAGTGATCAAATGAGAAGTTCGACTCCGTTGATTGTGATGAACGGGGCTCTCAAGAAGCCAAGGGTGGATGGTGAACAGCGCGACGGAGAAGCGACATACGCAGCCTTTAGTATGGCTAATTTCAGCTGTCTGCCCCCACGCTGTCGTGCTACTTCTCGAAATCGTCAATATCACCCGCAGGATTCTAATCGTCGAATCAGCCTCATGGGATACTGAATTACCAGAAATTTCTGAGAGGTACTACCGAAAGGACTTGGTAGGCGTTCTTTGCTGTGGGTACTGGGTATTTGGCCCCCAGCCAACCCACGAAAACAAGAACGATGGGACACACAAAATGCCGATCTCAAGCAGGCTCTCGTGTGTTCTCAGCTGAATGCCGCATTGCTCGATGCATCAAGTCGCTTGCATGATTATATCAATAATGATGGATGGCCATGGGTCGCACAACAGTCTCGCTGCCTAGTGATCAGTCATCACAGTCTGGGAGTGAATCCACAGTCTGAGTTGATACTGAACTCGAAAGTGGCATTTCTGTAGAGGAGGGACTGGATATCCCAGGCCCTCTGCACCGTCCACATCTCAGGTGAGAGTCTTTGCTAGTCACACATACTATTACCGCACCATCGCCACACACTCAAAAAGTTGTATGTCATACATGAGCCCCGGTGGTTTTCCCAGCTCGGTTTCTTTAGACCTTATATCTTTATGAGATTAAACCTCGGAGGTTCCCTTATGTGGGCAGGTACCTGCAGGTCGCGTAGCTAACAACCGAGCAGGGGGCGTAAGCACCGATCAGGTGGGTGAGGACCCAGTATAGTGAGGTACGCAGCCCATAAATCAGCGACCCAAGGTATTTTGAATGTGGAGACAAAAAAGCTCTGGGGGACTTCTGGTCTCGTTGTAAAGAGACTTGCAATAAAAAATCCTACCACCTGTCATTGTGGTATGATAGATGCTGGAAGTTGATAAGATTTGGTCTGCTAATACTTAAGTATATTGGCGGGCACGGTGGTGGGCCTGAGATCCCTGTCGAGACCCTGGGCCAGCTCTTATCAGCAGCGCCGATAACAACTTTTCTTTCTTAGACCACTTGATTTTCTCGACCACATCGAGACCGCTCGCAAACCTGCATTCTCCCCCTCCAAACAAGCCAATTGTTCGATCCACACAAACACACCAGCCAAGATGCCCAAGTCAAAGAGAGGGAAGGTGTTCAACCTGACCCAGGTGAACAAGAAGACGAGGGAGCAGAAGGAGAAGCTGTTCCAGGACATCCGCGACACCGTCCCCAAGTACGAGCGCTGCTTCGTGCTGGGCTTCGACAACATGCGCAACAACCACCTCAAGGACGTGCGCCACGAGCTCTCGGACTCCAGGTACGGATGAAGACTCCTTACAACCAGCAGTGAGGGCATGGCGGTCCAAGAGACGTGCCTGGTTCCTCCTGCTGTCCCCCCCAAAAATGCAAGATCGAAAGTCATTTGGCCCCAGACCTTCGCCGCGCACTGCCTTCCCCCCTCGAGTGAACGAGGGGGAAGGGGGCAGAATAAGAAGCAGGCCGCTGACTAGATCCCCCTCCGCCTCTCGGAACCAACAGGCTCTTCTTCGGCAAGACAAAGCTCATGTCGCGCGCGCTGGGCACCACCCCCGAGGACGCCACCGCGGACGGCATCCACAAGCTGTCGGCGCACCTGGCGGGCAACGTGGCCCTGCTCTTCACGAGCCGGCCCGCGGCGGACATCACCTCCTACTTTGCCGACTTCAGCCCCGTCGACTTTGCGCGCGCGGGCGCCGTCGCCCCGCGCGACTTTGTCATACCCGCGGGCGTCGTCTACGCCACCGGCGGCGCCGTCCCGCCCGAGCACGACGTGCCCCTCGGCCACACCATCGAGCCCGAGCTGCGGCGCCTCAACGTCCCCACGCGCATGGTGCGCGGCAAGGTCGTGCTCGGCGAGG
Organism: Diaporthe destruens; assembly: GCA_036986855.1. NCBI lineage: Eukaryota > Fungi > Ascomycota > Sordariomycetes > Diaporthales > Diaporthaceae > Diaporthe > Diaporthe destruens. Next base: position 898,567 of record BTXE01000009.1, on the reverse strand, counting down.
AGGGCGGCGAGGGCTACACCGTGTGCAGGGAGGGCCAGGTCCTCGACTCGAGGCAGACGAGGCTGCTGAAGCTTTTTGACCAGTGCCTGAGCGAGTTCAGGGTCAAGATCCTGGCGTGAGTTGAACACATCCTCCAACCTCTTCGAATTCCACAAGATGGATAGGCGTCCCTCGAGATGTTGCAAGTCTGGGGCCTTGCGTGTGTGTGTGCACAGTTTCGCTGACAAAAGTACTGGGTTATCAGTTACTGGGAGTCCGAGAGTGGACTAGTCACCGAGGTCGAGGAGGCCGACGAGAATGCCATGGACGCTGATGATGATGAGTAGGGGTGACATTGAATGGACAGATGTGGACGCTAGGGGTCATGAAGTGTTTTCTGGACTCCTGGGGCTGTCTGAACAAGGGTGATACCAGTACATACTGGGTTTCGTGGCGTTCGGGAAGGCAAAATGGACAGACAGTATCACGCACGGCAGAAGGCCTTGTGCACAAGACCAAAAGAAAAAAAAAACTACAATGAAATGTATTGTGTCTCGAACCTATGAGAGTAAATCATCCGCAGACTTTGTGCGCCCCGCTACGCCGTGTTCGCTGATTGGGCATATGATACAGTCTTGCTACTTACGCAAGCGACACGCTTCAACTCGATGGGCTCGTTACAGTATCCTTTTGTGTTTCCCGAAATGCATTACTAACACCAAGCTGGCAAGGAGCTCGTGGTCAGTAGGATCCGCAGTCCTTACCTCTGACCTTACCTCGAAAGCTATTCCAGTATTTTCCTCCGCGTGACTGGCAGATACAAGAAACACGTCACCTTACAAGGAGAAATACTACCTGTCCTATCCCTTTGATGAATGGCGCCTACCTACCCTTCTGGTGGCACCAATGGTGACGATATGTCAACCAGAGATACCTTGGGTGTAGGAAAACCACACACTTTGGTGCCTTGTTGGATGGTCCAGGCGAGGTCTTTTCGGCGGGGTTGGTGTCGGTGGTTCCGATATGGTTGCCTGGTGATTACCTTGAGAGACAAGGAGTCTGAAATTGGCCAAGGTTGTTGGGAAGACCTGTCTCCGTCGGCTTACCCTTGTTGTCAAGGAAGCAAGAGAGGTGGAAGACGACATAAGCGAAATGAGTGGACTCAAGATACCCACCACAAGACGAGAGGCTGTCTTGTCATCAGTAGCGGCGCAGTTTGCGTTCACCTTCGTAGCCTGACCCTCCTTCGTAGGGCCGTTTCCGCGAGTCGTCACGGTCGTAGTCGCGGCCGCGATACCCGTCTCGGTCGCGGTCTCGATCTCCGCCGCGGTCTCCGCCGCGGTCGCCGCCTCTGTCTCTGTCTCCGCCGTGCCTTTGGCCGAGCGGCATGGCGTTGCTCCCGGAGCTGGACCTATCACCTCCGCGGTAGCCGCCTCCGCCTCCGCCGCCGTATCCTCTGTCGTCGTCGCGTCGACCGTATCCGCCGCCGCCGCCGCGATCTCCGTAGTCTCTACGATCGCGGTCATATCTGCCGCCGCCCGGTCCGCTAGGTGCGTTTGGTGGTCCGCCGAAGCCCCGGTCGCGGCCTCCAAAGCCTCCACCGCGACCTTCGAAACCGCCACGGAAGCCACCTCGGTCTCCCCCCCTGAAACCACCTCGGTCTCCACCCCGGAAGCCACCTCGGCCTCCACGGAACCCGCCTCCGAAGCCTCCGGGGCCGGCCATGGGGCGACTGGGCATGGCTTTAGTATAACCGCGCCCTCCGAGTCCACCACCGAGGCGACGAGGCTTCCAGCCTGAAACGGTACGGCCGCGTTCGACGTCGGTCTTGATACGGCGGCCCTTGATGCTGATGCCATCGAGTTGTTCTAGAGCAGCTAAATGTGCGCGTGGCAAAACGCGCTCGTGTCAGTACGACCTTACCATTGTCTGCATACCTTACGTGACGAGTGAGATGAAGGGGGAAAGGGGTACCGAGACAGGCAAGCTTGAGGGCCATGGTCTCGGTGGGGAATTGGATCGCCATGTAGGCTGTAGGGCTGTCTCGGGAATATCAATGGCGGTATTACCTCTCATGTCCTTTTCGCGCTCGAATACTATAAAGGCATAGCCACGGTGTGGCTTCTTCTTCTTGTTGCCCTTCTCGTCGGCGTGGGTGTCACGAACGATCCTGATCTATTATGCTGTCAGCGATGATGCTCGGCTGGTGTTGTAGGTGTCCTGGATGTTGTCATACACGCTCGATGGTCCCGACGCGACCGAATTCTCGCTCGAGATCCTCCTCGTTGGCATCATAGCTGAGTCGCGAGACCATCAGTGTCTTGAAGGCATCGCCGCGAATGTTGGGATCATTGGCTGGGTTGACTGGGTCGAGGTGTTAGCGTTCATCATTGCGCACAATGGACCCGGCAGGGATCTAACAAAGCTTTGGGGCCTCGGTGATCAGTTTCTCGATCTCGGCCTTCTTCTCGAGCTTCTTGCGGTCGCGGGCCTGCAGCCAACTCTCGGTGGGGACATAACCGTCGGCATCCTTGTAAGCCTCGAGGTGAGGCAGGAAGTCGGCCACACCACCAACGGCAGCAGTTTTTCGCTGCTCAGGGGGGAAGTCGCACGGAGGGACCCATCGCAGAGGAGGCCGCGGCGCGAACAGCGCCAAGAGGTTGGGAGGGAGCTTGTCGGTCATTTTCAGTCTTCCTTCAGCTTCGCACTGAGGCAAGACCCGGTCGAAATAAAAGACTGCCCCGCTTCGATTTTTTGAAGCAGTTGCGCGCTGTGGACCCGAACGGTCAAGTCAGGACGAGCGCAAGCAACCGGGGAGGGGGGTGAGAATGTGGGAGGCGGTTGAAAGGGGTGTGCTTTGCGACAGGTTGCCTAGTGCAGAGCTATGCCGTTCCTCGACGGCAACAAGGGCCCAGCACAGGAACGCGTTCTGGAGAAGCTCAGGCCACCACCTTACGTAAGCATCATTTTCTGGGTGCGATTGAACGCATCGAGCGAGGCGACGATTCCACGACGACGACATCCGTCCCTAACCCATTTGACAGACCACCATGACAATAAGACCAGCATTCGAGGCAGTGACGAAGGGCCAAGTAAGTCTCCCACCCAACAACATGTCCGTCCATGCCGCATCATCCTGACCGCCGCGGCAGAATGGCGTCGGCGCCTTCATCCTGCAATGTAAGAGGATGGATTTCTTCTACTGCGACTGGGCAGGGAGCTCCAGAGGCATGAAGTAGGTGTTTCACGCCCTCTCCAAGCCGTGCTTGTGGTGCTGACCTGACCCTGTAGCTCCTTCATCAAGTCCACGCTCCCTAAGTTCGCCGCCGCCCACCCTGAGATCGAAATCACCGTCTCCCCACGGCCGACGAAGCACCCTCTCATCACCGCACACTACATCAATGGCAACACGCGGCCGGTCTGCGTCAAGAACATGCACGCCAATCAAATACAGAAGAAGGTCGAACTGCTGCGGGACTCGACGGGCGAGAAGAACAAGAAGTTCAAGAAGCCGGTGAGGAGCATCAACGAGAGTGTCAGAGGAATCTGGTCACCATATCACGGCGAGGGCCTCACAGTATAGACGGGGCTGAGCCGACTGGAATGAGATAGAAGGAGAATGTGTATTTTATATGCATGGTGCCGGAGCGCCAAGTCTCGACAGAGGAGCGGTCTTCAAGGCTGGCACAAACATGTCGATTATGTACCCGGACTAGGTCTTCAAAAGCGTCAAGAAGCGCAATTCAACGAGACATGAACATTCGGACGGGCCAAGTGGAGTGATTACAAGGATTTCATTTTGACTACTTTTGGCTGCCTATCTCAAGTTGTCCTTATGCCCCCGATTCCGTCGGGAAGCTACCCATAGACTACCTGCTCCTCTCCCAGCTCGACGGCAAGAACCTTATGCCAGGTGGCTGTTGATGATGTCGACAAAAGCAGGCTTCAAGCTGGCACCACCGACGAGGAAACCGTCAATGTCGGCCTGCTTGCTGAGCTCCTTGCAGTTCTTCTCGCTGACGGAGCCGCCGTACAGGATGCGGGTCTCGTCGGCGGCCTTGGCGTCGACCTTTTCCTGGAGCCACTTGCGGATGGCGGCGTGGACCTCCTGGGCCTGCTCGGTGGTGGCGACCTTGCCGGTGCCGATGGCCCAGATGGGCTCGTAGGCGATGACGATCTTGGACCAGTCGTTGCCGATCTTGGCCTTGAGGGCGTCGAGCTGCTTGGTGACGACGTCGACGGTCTTGCCGGCCTCGCGCTCCTCGAGCGACTCGCCGCAGCACCAGATGACGCTCAGGCCGCCGTCGACGGCGACCTTGGTCTTGTTGGCGACGACCTCGTCCGACTCGCCCAGGATCGTGCGCCGCTCGCTGTGGCCCAGGATGGTCCAGGGCACATTGCTGTCCTTGAGCTGCTCCACCGAGATCTCGCCCGTGTAGGCGCCGTTGGGCTTGTCGTAGACGTTCTGTGCTGCCACCTCGATGTCCTTGTTCAGGGTGTCACGGACGTAGTGCAGGTACAGTGCTGGTGGTGCAACAACGACCTCTGCGGTTGGATGGCTGGTTAGCAGGAGACGACTTCCGACATGGCCGGTTCATCAGGAGCAAGTAGCCCAGAGCCGTGTGGGATACCAACATACCAGTGTTGGAGTCGAGCTTCGCGCTGTTCAGGTTGTCGACAATGGTCTTGATGGACGACTTGGTGCCGTTCCTGCGGGTTTGGCGAGGCCATCGTCAGTCTTGAAGCTCTGCGGGAGCTTTTCGGAAGCTCTGCGGGGTTTTCATGAGCTCGAGAAGGAGCTTGTTGGGCAGGCTCACATCTTCCAGTTTCCTCCGACAAAGAACTTGCGAGCCATGATGGGCAATTGGTTTCTTGGGGTATCGTTACGGGTGTAAAAGAAGCACAATTGGTCGTGGAGAAGAATGCGTATATTGTGTAGGTGTAGCTGGAAAACTGAAGAGAGTGAGGGAGTTTCGGGAAAAGCGCACTCGAGGTGACGACAGCGTGCCTGCTCTTTAGAGGGGCAGCAGATGGAGGGGCACAGAGCACTGGAACGACGTTTCTGGTGGGGACTACCGGGACTTGGCGGCTCTCGTTCGACGGCCCCTAGTTTCCGCCCTCAACGAAAACAACTCATCGCCTCACTTTCCTCGGTAAACAGCATGACTTCATGCTTAGCTCTCCCTGCTTTTCCCGCATGATTTACTGTTCTCTGTGGCGTGACGTTATAAATCCACCCAACCCATCTGCCGTCCAAGCCGCAGTGAGGGACTGAGTCGCGCTCCACTCAAAGGTGGACTGGCAGGACTGGGCTGGATGGGCCTGGGAACACCAGCGTTGTTACCCGAACCCATCACCGAACGAATCGGCTTCCAGAGGCATACAGAGTCCTAGTTCACGCACACACGAGTCTCGACCTCCGTCCCCGAGGCACACTTGGCAGGCTCAAACACGGCTGGGCAGCCAATTGAGGAAATGCCACCAGTTCTAGCCACGATGAGGCAAGCAGCTGGTTCGTCCACGTTCAATGCTCGGCCAATTTCCTTCGGAAGGGTGGCTCGCCACCAAGATCCAATCGTCTGAGGTTGGGCTGACATGCCGCGTGTAGGCGGAGCATACAGCTTCGAGCCTCTTCATAACTACGAGCTTTCCAGCAGCCCCGGCATGGTCCTTCTCTCTCGTGAATCTTGTCAATCCTTGCCCCAACCGTTGCAGACACCTCATCAGCACGGTTTCGCACACGACCCACAGTCCTTACTGCAGCTGCAGGCACGAGACCACAAGACATTGATCAGTGCTGTCGAAGAAAGCACCCTTTGATCCTCCTCCTCATGGACTGGGCAGAATGCCAAATCTCGGCCCAAGCTCTTCCGCCTTGAACCACATGTCTGGTTGTTGGTTCTCCTCCAACCTTACAACCTGTTTCATATGATCAGGTGCCCATTGGGTGCCCCCTGAATCGAGCTCGATGCACAAGCCAATGTGAAGCTTTGGTTGGATCAGCTTACCGAAGCTGCTTCCTCACGCGCCACTTGCAGTGTCATCACCAGTGAGAGAAGCTGTGGAATCACCATTGCTTGCATTCTGAGTACAACGCTCATGCCAAGCAAACCGCCGGCTGAGACGAAATTCTGGAACTATGAAATTGGGGAGCAGTCTCGTCGATCGCACTCATCACCGCTCAACTTTTCTGAACGCTACCGTGTTACGCGTGTTGCGAATAACTTCTAGGCTCCTAAGAGACGGACATGTCCTCCTGACAAAAGAACTCATCGCCTATAATCACGATCAAAGTCATATGTGCGGCCTGCTCTCCGTTGCAAAGGCGAGAACGGGTTCGCAGAAGATGGGGGCGACTCTTCTCGCCGCCTTCGGTACAACATCTCCTCGTCTAGTTGCGCTCGCATGATGTTCTCCTGCTCTTCTCGCGCCCGTGCCTCGCGGCGTCTTTGGGCCTCAAAATGGACCGAGTCATTAAGATCTTCACGGTCGAGTCTCAACCGATAGAAGTCATCCTCGAGCTGTCGATCTACCTCGCTTGAGGTGACATGTCGGATCCTGACTGGAGGAATCGGATCATGGATGATTTCAGGACGGGGCGCGTGTCGAGGCCTGTATCTCCTCGCGGCATGATCAAGACTCCCGGGCCCTTGCATAGTGTGCCGGTCGGCAACCTTCTGGTCCGATCTGCCAGCCCGGTAAGCCTCGGCCTCGATTTGATCAATTTCCTCGACGGGGATCGCAGCCTTCCTTGGAGGCACCGCAACCTGGATGATTGGGACTCGGGCTCCACTCCCGGTAACAATGTATGATCCATCCTCAATGAGGCTGTGGCGACGGCTGGGACGGTAGACGTCAACGCCGAAGTTCCTAGGCTCTTCTAAGTACTTCAAGGATCGCCTCTTCGTTCCCCTGTGCTTCCTGTCATTGCGCGAGCCTGAGGAATGGGATGGCTCGGTGACCAACGTCGACTCAGAGCCAAGTTCGGAACCTGAGTCGGAGTCAGAGTACTCGGAGCTGTCAGAACTTCTTGAGTGTCGACTTTTGTGGTGCTCGCCCTTTCTGTGGTCAACCTCCACGCGGATTGGTGTATGGGGGCGACCAATTCCTTGTCCGTGATGAGGCTGTTGCATCGGCATTACTTGGGGGCGGTGCATTGCTCCATGCATTGGTCCATGCATTGCTCCATGCATTGGTCCAGGCATTGGTCCAGGCATTGGCCTGCCAGGCATTGGTTGGGGCATTGGTTGAGCCATCGGTTGAGCCACCGGTTGAGGCATTGGTCGAGGTATTGGTGCAGGTATTGGTGCATGCATTGGTCCTGGACTACGCACTGGGGAAGCCTGCGAGTGGACCATTGGCCCCGGTTGAGGCTGATGGCGACGAGGCGGGGCCATATGATGGTCCTGTGCCTGGTGTCTCATCCGCATCGCTTCAGATTCGCGCTGCCTCTCCATGCCAATGGCACGAGCAAGCTCACTCGGTCTCTGAGTATTCTTGGGGCAGCGTTTGAAGTATGCGGTTATGGAGATACGCTCGTACCTCTTCTTCTGGTGGATCTTTCTCTTCGTATTGGACTTCCGGACATACACCTTTTCACGCTTTTGTATGACGGGCTTCAATGTGGAGTCGATCTGTGCGAGCACGGTATGGAAGCGTGCATCCTGTTCCTCCAGGGAAAGGTCGCGTTCTGCTTTGGCAATTTGGCCCTGCTGCTTTGGCGACAGGTCATTTTGCTTCTCAAGGAGGGTCTTCCCCTTCTTCGCGTCCTCCTTGTTGAGCCGCCGGATTTCTCTTCGAGCGTCCACCTTGTCGACATTAACAATGCGTGTCCTGGTGCAGTTATCCCAGCCCGCCTTCACTTCTTCGCCATCAGAGTCATATTCGTCATACGGTTGAATCTTCTGGAACCTCAGGATGACATATTCTGAAAGATCCTCCCGAATATCTTCTTCAGTCAACCCCTCGTTTCGAATGTCGGATACGACGACTGGACGTTGAAAGTGGGAGGGTATGATATTCCTAGGAGGATGAGGTGGGTGTGATGGGAATGGAGGGGCTGAGGGCGGCAACGGCCGTGGGGAAAGAGACATCGGCGCCGCCATGGGCATGGGACGTTGCTGATGCACCATCGGCGGCGGCGGCGGGCCACCCACACCCGGCTGATGATGTGGAGGAGGGACGGGGATAGCGGGTGAAGAATGGTGCTGACCACCATTGAGGTGGAAGAATTCCGGCATTATCACAAACGTGGAAGATGCGCTCAACTTCGGAGAGGAGCAAGCGACAATTCTGTCTTGTTCAAAGGGCAAGAGAAAGATTGAACGAAGAGTGACTGCTCCCGGCCGGGGCGAGCATTCAGAGCCAGGCAGCCAGGCTATAATATATCTGGGCGGCTCCTGGAGGACAGGCAATCCGAAGCAAGCCCACTAGATGGTGTGCAACCCACAGCCTGTTGGTGCGTCATGAAAGTGAGGCGAGGACAAGAGAGGCCACGCGGTTCGTTCGTGTCGCAACAAGACCAGCGAAGAATGAGACAAGGAGGGGACAGCCATCAAGATATGAGCCACGCGTGTCTAGGACTTGGTGTCTAGAGCCGTCGAGGTCACTCGGTACGCGGATCACTCGGCCAGATGAACAGCTCCGAGGTCCTAGAGTGGTCTTGGGCGGCTGCTGCCGCTGCGACTTTGCGATGAACCATACCTAAGATCAGCAGCCCGAGACTTGACTCGAGAACATGGGACCGGGTACATGCACACCAACCTCGAGAAACAATTGCCGGGCATGGAGAGGCACTACTTGATGACCTCCAACAAGGACTAAAACATAGCGACGTCTCGCCCCACCCTGGCCTGCTCGGTGAGACGGTGTGTCACACACAGGCACACACACCTTCTTCAACGCATGAGGTGCGCTCTCCTTTACAACATGGGTGGTGATTGGCCAGGCAGCCCCCGGGGACCAACGCGGAGTGCTCGAAGGATTGCCAAGACCGGAGAGCTAAGCTTGAGCTCAGCTTGTCACCCAGGCTAGACAGGTCGCGATTGTGGCGGCCCTGGGTGACGACAGGCTGCTGGCTGTCGTCGCGAGGAAATGGTGAAATGCTCGCAGTGCTGAAGTAGCGACCGCATATGCGGTGCCCTGTTGCTCAAGATGTCAGGGTATGATGATCTGGTACGAGTTGGAGACACTGTGAGACCGCGACTGCCGCCCGGCGGAACCTGACGCCTTCGTACCCACTGACGCCTTGATACTCACTCAAGCCTAGCACACTACAGGCCGTCACCGAAACCTGTCCAGAGACGTCTCTGATGCTGAACAGGGGCGGGTGGTATTCGATAGCCCATGTGCCTGTATGCTGTACGACACGGAGCACCTGAGCCTCAATCGGCCGCATGGTTCGCCGGGACTGCGGAGCAAGAGAAGGCAGCCGACCGGCTGCCTTATTACACTCCTCTCGGGCAAACGCTAAGGCAATGCACGAAGTGGCCCCAGCAAACGGTGGCCTTTGAATGCAGATGCAGCCTCGTCCGATCTCCACACTCTTTTTTCCTATTCGCTCTTCTCCCGTCAAGTGACGGCGACAAGGGTCCCGTATTCGCCAGAGATCTCTCCTCACGTTGATAAGGCCGACACCATCAGCTGTTCCTCCGCGGACTCCAACAACTCGGGCTCGATTGCTTGCCGCGCACCCCAGACTGTATGCTTACTGACTTGGGTTACCCATACCTCAAGCCACCCAGGCACCTCTACAGCGTCGCCAATAAGCGATGTCTGCTGTTGCGGCTGCGGCTCTGCGACCAATGCTTGTCAAGTGAGAGGTCGGGCGCGAGCAGCGCGCCCGTGGCTGCTGACGACCTTGCCCTGAAGCTACTGCCTCTCGACTTGTCATTTTTTCTGATCGATGATCTCAGTGCCTAATGCGCAAAAGCTGCGAACACCAGGCCGAAATACTGCTGGTAATAGCTTGTCATTTGTCAGTCAAAGAGACAGGCTGGTATTTTGAGCCGCAAGCCCCGTTCGTGCCTGAAAATGTTTCTGGAAGGCGAAGCCTGCTCGCTCTCTCGTATGCAGGAGACATGTCTCTCGCTGCTCAACCAGCCGGTCCTTGTCACGGAACCCCCGTTTCTGGAACCACCGTTGCATTGTGTCCATTACAGGCGTGCACCGCCGCCTTCTGTGTGCCGTCAAGAACGAGTAGCCATTACTTTATTGCAGTTTTTCTTACAGCCAAGGCGATCCATTGTCAACTGAGACATTCATGGGGATCCATGCTCACCTCTTCGGCATCATTATGCCATGCAGCCGGCCATGCGGTGCGCGCCGATGTAGACGGCGAGGACTCCACCCTCATCCTTGGCCGGGCAAGATACATTGGCCAAACATATGCAGGCCTTGCATATGCTGACCTTACCGAAGAAGGTATTGGGCATTGGGCAGAAAGCAAGGATACATGTCTACCTGAGCCCGGTCTCTATACCCTCAACAGCACCCACCTGCACGTGGGATTGGTTCCCATTCCTCGGTCCCAGCGGCTGTGTATACCTTATATGCACACCTTGATGCACCATTTGGCATCATGTCGCATTACGTGCATTCGACTGATCATATATCACAGTGCTTTGTATACGTCCTACCCACCTGCTATCGTCTGTGCCCCGTTGCTCGGATCGTTGATGCGGGCTACAAGGTGCAATGCCCAACAGCCCCCATATCCTGACCACCACATATGCACTATTACCATTCGTCCTCCCTTCGCACTTCAACTTGACCGAGCTCTTTGCCACGCCCACGTTTTCTGTGGTGTTGCATGGATATACTTTTACCCTCCGAGGTCCTCCGCTCCATCCTCCCCTGGAGGAGTCACTCGCTCACTCTCACATACATGCATGTGTCGTTACACGTGGTGCGACCGGAACATTACGTATGTACGATCGAGAAGCCCGGTACGCCCGGCCTGAGTCCGTGTTACGTGCCAGCGCGCTTGTGTGCAGCATCGGGCCCCCATCCTCTTCTTCTCGTCGGCCGCCCTGCCAAGCTCTGTTGGTAGACAATCCCATGTTTTGAAGGGGTGGCGTGGGGAGGCGGGTGGCTTGGGGGGCAACAGAGCAGGCAACATAGAAAAGAAGAGGGCGAGGCGGCCACAAGGGCCCAAACCGGGTTGATGGAAAGAGGCGGTGGGTGCCCAACGGTTCCGCGACGCCGACCCAATGCTGGACGACCGTGCCACGATACGTGCTGCCGCTATGCGTTGTTGGTTCTTCAACTTGTTGGGAGCGAGCGACGTGCCGCTCGACGATGTCGCCCCTCGTGCCGGCTGAGGTGCTGTGCTCCGTGCTGCAAGAGGAGAAGGAATTGGCCAATTCCTGCTCGGTCGCGTTTCAGGCTGCCCATTGAGTCAGCAGGTGCTATGGGGGACGGCCTCGAGTCCGTTTGGGAAAGGTTGGTCAATGTGCATGCTGTGGACTGGAAGAGTTGCTCGTGTTTCTTCTGTTTGTGTGTCGCTGTTGTCCTCGCTCTGTCATGGTCTTTGGTGCAGTGATACGAAGCCCCCGAGGCCTCGTTCGTCTTGCTCGTTTGGTGCGGACTACCGTATACAGATATCCGATATTGTGCTGGCAAGCTTGCTTGACAATCCCCTTTGGGCATGGGTATCCTGGATATGGGACCGTCGACACTGACCTTGTGGGCTCGGTGTTACCACGACTGCACATGTGTTGGGGGCGAAAACTGGCACGCCTACCTGCAGCTCATTGTCAGAACTCTGTGGAGCAGGCCTCATAACACAAGACAGATCTTCAAAACACGTTTTCGAGAAGCACACAGGATGACGATCTTTCATTGATGCATTTCATGTCCAGCTGGTACTACTCTGTCACACTACACTCCGGAAACCTTAACTCCCCGCCCGTGGAATTTCCGTCCTTTTCCCATGGCCTATTCCCTCTCGCCCGGGCCAAGATCTCAGATTACTCTAGGCTTCATTTACCCTTTGATATTCTGCTTATCCGACAGACCTGTTCCAAAGGCAGCCATGAACGATGGCTGAACTGCGTGGGGTCGGTGTCACGCGCCTCAGATCTCCAGCATCCAGCCGGCCCTTTTTGAGCAGAAGAACTCGCCGTTAGGTGGCAGCTGCGCAAGGTCATCTAAAGTGCCGTACGTGACGTACCTGAATTTGTCCGCCGCTCGTTGCTGCCGTGACCAAATGCATCATTTCGTGTTCGCGGGGCTACCAACCCATTGCCCAAAATGGTGGGCCGTTAGAATACAGAGCATACATACCCCGTATTCGCACGTGAACGAGCCGCATTCGCCACACGACTCCCTGCCAACGCACGCGATTATCCAGCTTGAAGAGCTTAGTAGACCCGCCTTGGCTGTACTTACTTGAAGCTACGCTCTCGATTGGGATCTTCGTACTTGGTTGGCGACGTGTGCGTAAGACGGCTGGCTGACTTGGCTGTGTAATGCGTGCGTGTTGCGGCATGGCCAAGAAGGACTGGTGCATATCACCACATGCTCTTAGACGTCAACCCGAAGTTCGTGCCGAATGCCTTGTTGCAGCTCGAACAGGGCCACAGTGATGTCCTCGCTGAGCCGGCAGAGTCAGTGTTCACGGTGTACTGCAGCTTCCTGCATGTACAGGCGCCGGTGAGGTTGCCCATCTGGTCTCCCCTTTGGAACAACTGATGTTGCGCCCTGGCACGGTTGTTAGCCACCGACATACTCCCTCTCACGTCCATCGGTAGTAGGTATGGACCCCTCGGTCGACCTGGAAGACCTCACGGTGGAGGAGTCGTGTCTCTTGATGTTGTATAGGATCGGTGTGTACGAAAACGAGAGCAACCCCTATGCAGATCCGTATAGCAGATACGTAGATTCCTGGCATCAAAGCGTACCACTCAAGGCAATGGTGCTACTGCAGGGTCCATACCCGAGCCCCATATACTTGGAGACAGCAGTCGCCATGTCTTTCTCCCAGTCCCTCTAGGAGTCCGTCATGAAGAGGAGTGCGCCTCCTACCGTAAGAGTGCTGGCTAATGACTTCAGTATGAAAAAAACATATGGACAGAGAAAGTAGGTGGTTTCGCTTCTACCTAGGTATTCGGTATACGTCCGAGGACATACATAGCGCCCTCATACAGTGGTAAGCGCTCAAGACCCAGCGCTTGGAAAAACACGGTGTCGAAAAAAATTGTTAACATAGGTACCTATACCGTCACAAATAAGGATACATGTAGAGGTCCGAAAAAAAAAGGTGGCCGAGGCCTGCAATCTTCTCTCTCGCCGGGAATTGAACCCGGGTCTCAAGCGTTGCTGCTTCCAAGGATGGCGATGACAAGCTTGCATACTAACCACTATACTACGAAAGAAGTTTCTTTGTCTCGGTGTGGGGCCGAGGTAGCTGGTGGAATTCGTTGGGGAACGGGATGGTCTAGATATATATATAGACGAGTCATGCAAAAGAATTTTCTCTATTACTCAACATGGGGTCAAGGCAGCCAGTAATTAAGGTAGACTGCGAGTCACATATTATATATAAATAAGTTATATAAATTAAAGAACACTTATACCTATTAATATTAATTTATTAATTTAATTTTAAATTACGAAATATAAGTACACCTTACGTATTTATAGGTGTGGAACTCCGATCTCACTTAAACACTACATCTTATAAGGTGTCTGAAACCTAAGGCTGTAGCATAGATTTATGTCTTCTTACCGCGAAATTATCTAAAATGACTATCGCATCATGCATCACTATAACATAAAAGTGTGCTCAGGTGAAGGTCAAAATGGTACTTTACGGCCACGACGGTCTTCTTGTATTTTGGCATGGGAACCTGACATGAGGTTACCTAGGTATCTTTATAAGTTGCATGCACTGAAACCATACTTTATTAAGACACGAGTTCTCCAGACCTTACATATCTTGATAGATGCAAGATTAGACGATATTACTGCTCGAAATGTATATGTGTATTGATGTAAAAGGCATCGCCAATGTAGGATAGAGTTTGGCAAAGACCATCTATCTGTAATGCCATAAAAGAGTCCCAGCTCTGACTTACTTCGCTGCTACTTTTCAAAATTGAGGAGCAACATGACCGGCTGAGCTGCTTTAGGACCGATTCCTCGGGGCCAACGCTGGACATCCGAGCAACAGATGTGCGGCCACTGCAGTACACTTCGCCACGCACTCGAACTGCAGGACCAACGTGACCGAGAACGACGGTACTGAGTTACGAGCCTGTCGGCGTACGGGTGATATAACGTCATCTCGATTGTCAGCTCGTCGTAGACGACAATCCTACTCGGCAACCTAGGGTCACCATGTCGGACATCAACTGGGTGATCATCCGCCCGTTGCTCGGCAACAACGGCGGCCTCTCCAGAATCGTGAACTGAAGGTGACATGCGCTCGTCCACTTTACTGATACTATTTATGAGCCTGTTCACGTCGTTACCCGCGACGATGTACGGTTCCCGACGGTGTCCAAGTACGACATCATCTCCGTGAGCTGGGGCATGTCGGTCCAGGGCTGCCGTCCACTACACTATACGCACTAAACTCTTTAATATAGTGTAGTAAATTTTAAAATATTCTTAATATAAATGTAGTATAATATAAAAGCTTTCTATATAAATATATATAATATAATAAGTTAAAATATAAATAAAAAAAAGGGTAAAAAGAAGATAAAAGGAAAATAATAAAGTTTATTTAATATTCTTTTTAATTAATTTTTATAATTAATTTTTTTATCCTCCTTTTTTCTCCGCTTTTTTTATCCTCCTTTTCTCTCCTTCTTTTCTCACCTCCTTTTCTACCCTCTTTTTTTCTCCCCTCCCCTCCTCTCTCCCACTTTCCTCTCTCTTACTTTCCTCTTATTTATCTCTTATCTCTTATTTTATCTAAGTGCTTAGTTAGCTATTTCAGCCCTCCTCCTTCCTCGTCCTCGCTCTTCCCCCCTCTTCCCCCCTCTTCCCCCTATTTATATTAAAACCCACTACATTACACGCACTAGGCACTTCGGTATAACATAATGGACTTGAAAATACCCTCAGTATAATATGGTGTTGTGGGCTGATTTACACGCACTGTGACGGTACGGGTTTATAAGTGTTGGATTCCAAGTTGAGACAACTTGGAATTGTGGTCTTTTGGCCGGGGCGTCTGTCGCGCAACACTCGACGGGTCCGTCTCACGCACTACATTACACTGAATACACGGAGTGTAGTGGACGGCAGCCTTGTGTCGATCGAAGGGTTGAGTAGTTGTCCATCTCGAGCTTCATCACGGTCATTCCGAGAGCGTGCACGATCGTCGACGCCATGGTGGCGATTGAGTAACTAGAATATACGACAAGGCAGATTTTTGCTAATGATCAGCTACTCGGCGGTTACTAACGGGTACCTATGTACGTGAGAGTTCGTGTACACAAATGTATATTGCAACTCCATGAGCGAGGTTGTCTCTAGGCTGGTGACTAATTTATTCGAGGGACGGAGTCTTCCATGATTGCAGGTGACTCTGAGAGGGCCTCATGGACGTATGTATATTAATCCGAAATACCTCATGATCTGCCCATTCCGATGATGTCGAGCGCTAGGCGTCCAAGGCGACTTGTGGCCAGTCTGTTACCTATGACCATTCTGAGCAAAGAAATCAAGCCCACGCTTCCGTCACACTCAATAATTTCGTGCTATCACGAATAATATCCTGTACCGCAAGCTGAAACAGAACCTGCACATCATGGACAGAACCATGACACTCGATCTGGCGAAAATTAGCTTCGTTTAACTAAGTCATGCATAGTTCTTACCCTCCTGAGCCAATTCTGGGACAGGCCTTCGACAATTCTCTCTTGCGACTCTCGGAAGGTTTGAAGTCTTCTTGGAATAACATGTTCCTCATCGTCTTCCCGCTTCGATGTCCCAGCACGGCGAGAAAGTCGTTGAGATAAAACGTCATGGGGGCAGTCCATGACAATGGTTGCGAATCGGCTGGTGATCTGCTGAGAGTTAGGTGTGTTTCCACGTGGTATGGGGCTGCAAACCTGTTCTTGAAAGGCTCGAAGCTGCTCTGAGCTTCGAGGGAACCCATCAATCAAAACTCCTGCCTTGCCTTGATCTTGCGCGCTCTGAATCTTTTTTTCTAGCAGCATCATGGTTAAAGCTGCCGGCACGACAACGGACTGGCGCATGCTATCTCTGATGAAGTCCTTAAAGAATGACTCCGGCGAACTTTCCTCTTCCCTCAGTAGTTCGCCAACTGAAACATGTTCAAAGCCAAATTGGGCGGCAGCTAGTGCGCACTGAGTGCCTTTGCCTACACCGGGTCCTCCGATCACGAACACTGTAACCAAACTTGACTTCGTACGCAGGTCAAGAGCTTCCCATTTACCAAGAATCTCATCTGCTTGCTGTGCGAGCCAAGGATCGATGATTTCACTTCGGTGACTCTTAAAGTCGCTCAAATCGAGGGCAGGGTAACGAATGGTGTATAGGTAGGCTTGTTGTAGTGCCTCAAGCATGTCAACTTGATTCACTACCTTGGAGATATGAGTGGAACCTTCTTCAAATTCGTCCCAAAGGCTCTTGATTCGACCTGCTAGCGGCTCGTTGTTTCCTTGTCTTGCGAGACATCGGAGAAAATCCAAGCCAAGTTCTTCCCGCACACGCTTCGCCTCTGTTAGAAACCCATTAGATACAGCAGTCAATACAGGCTTTAAGCATACTTGCCTTGACTGATGCCGTCTGAAGGAGTGATGTCCCCTGCAAGAGCCTCCGGCGCATCGTGCACGATAGCCATCTCAACAGCTTTGGACCGCTCGTCCTCTGATTTCTGCGCCTTTGTGAGCATAAGTTGGGGAAGGGTTGTCAAAGTCCCTACCCAGGGGTAAGCGAGGCAGATCAATCCCATCTGGTACATATGATCGGCGACACTCTCTGGTTCCTCTACCCCGCGGATAACCCAGCCCTTCCGCTGCGTGCATTTGAGCAGCTCTGATGTGGCGAAGAAGGATAGCATTGCCATTTCGTGCGCGGTGGATGAGAAGTTCTTGTCCTTGGTGAACTCGTACCCCCGCCCGAGATGATGTGGTGTCAGTCCTTCGGGAAAGCTGGACGATTTTCCGCATGGGGGCTTTGATTGGTCCAGTCTCTACGCGCAAGCACGGGTTGTATGGGGTTGGTTGGTGCTTCAGTCTGTGGCGATACTGATGAGCTCACAACATGAGCTGTGTAGGAGCGCAACATTCACGATCCGTTATACAGGTTGCTTGTTATAGGCATTAAACACTTCGAATATCTTAGTGTTTGTAACTTCCGGGGATGAAGAGCAATGTGGGTATCATGTCACCTGTAGTCTGACATGCGTTTTAATGCTGCAGTTTCGGTCTGCCATCCTCCAGTCACGGCCTTATAACCCTAAGTCTTTTCAGAGACGGAATTTCCAATTTAGTAGACATGGATGGAGAAAGGTACCACCTATAGCTGCAAAAGGGCATATATGTGGATTAAGGGAGAGTCTACTTATATCCTGTACGCTTCACACCGAGGCTTCCCTTTCTATCAACGGGTGCCACTTCAATACCTCACCTACAACCTGGCTTCAATAGCACTCTGAATAGGATTGTCGAGATGTCTCCAGACCTTCACACTCTTCAGTCCAACCTCCCCCAGAAGCCTCTCAAAGTCCTCTTCGGTGCGTTCAATCCCACTTTCCATAAACATGTTGAGATCCATTAAAAAAGGGAAAGAGTCTGTACCAGGATCAGCTATAGTGCGCAGAATCATCTCCCCAATCAACAAGCAGGAAGTCGGGCCCATGGCGTCCGCGATACTGTGCAGGATCCTTCGGCTAGGCTGAAGTCATCATAGTGGTTGTGCAGGACGAAGCGGGCAAAATAGATGTGAGCATCATGACGTGGGTGTCTCAGTATGTCTTTGAGGAACCTCTCCGATCAAGACGTAGTTGTAGGCTGTAGCGTGTACTTACTCTTCACCGGCTGCTCGTTGAAGAAATTGTGTGGCATATTCACCACCCCTTGCATCCTCACAGGATCCTTGCCTTCGAGGACCCCGTACATGTCCTGTAGTATCATCGCGGCCCCGTAGCTCTCGCCGCATTCAATCATGATAGTCGCTAGCGCGTTGCCACTTCCTCCACCGACGTCGACGACAAAAGGCCGCCCTGGATCAGCCTCCACATCAGCCTTCATCGACCTGAAAGGGGACATGCCGAGAAGCGACTGCGTCGCCTCAATCATCATGATGGCTTTGTGCCACGTCACGGATACCTGCGAATCCATTTCCATTGCGTCGTAATGTGTCATGCCCTCCTTACCCTGCGCCCAACAATACGGCGACTTTATGGCGTCTTGGGTTTCCTCAAATGTGTGGCATTTGAGGTATTCTGTGACTTTCCACCACATGCGGTTTGGAAACTCCCTTGTTCTTAGTATAGTTACTATACCGGTATCCGGTTTATAAGAGCTTATAAAATAGTTATTAATTATTATAAGTAAATTTAAATATTTAAATATTTATTAAAGTGTTTAAGTAGGAATGGAAGGATATATGTAATTAAAAAGTATAAATTTATGTTATATATAGTGAATTAGCGGTATAAATAAAGGTTGGCGCACTGGGGTGTTATTTATATTTATGTACACTGTGTTTTCTTATAGGAATCTCCGATCTCATACATATGCATATACACACTGGCATGTCCTGTTTTCTGCCTGATGCATACTACTGTGTATTCTCAACCTGGCAGGATGCCTTCAGGCATTCCCCGCTTACCGGCACTCTGGAAATGTAAAAAGTCCATTTCCCTCAAACCAACATGCCCCAAGGTCGGTCTTCAGATCAATGGTTGATCCAGCCTCGGCCTAGAGATCCTAAATCGAAGTTGGGGGTTAGGGCATGAGAGCGGGTGTGGAGAGGAGGCCTCGTAAAAAGGGACACTGCAGTGGCTCTTACCCCATCGAACTCATCTCGACGCCTACTTGAGCTCCGACAGGGCATAATAGAGAGGTGTGAGCGTGAGACACGATCGGGGGACGTGGAATCCGGGCACGATTTCATATGTTTTGCGCATTTTGCATCATTGAGCCAGCCTGGTACCAGGGGATAGAGGGTGTCTACTAGGAATCTAATTACCTACTCTACACGCCGCACGTGCATCCTGACAGCCGCCCATCATCCATCGGCAGCGATAACTACAATCTCCAGCTTGGTTGTCTACAATGGCCAGACTTCGGAGCGACGACGGTCTCAAGTTCCCTTTCCCGCCCACGATTACCAAGAGGCTTGTGAGGCAGACACCTCCTTCCAAGAATTGCCAAACGCAAGCTGACGCAAAGCTTCCAGAACAGCGCCCTCTCGTTTGGCAATACGGGCATCATCGAGCTCCTCCCTTCCGGCGACAGGATAAAGAAGTCTCCGCACCCACAAAGAAGCAGCTATGATAAAGCGTGGCAGCGCGGGCAGCTCAGACGCGAGTTCGAGGTCTACCAGCGACTTCCTCCCAGCGACCGCCTGATCCGCATGTTCGAATATTCTGACGATGACGACGGCGGCCTCATACTGGAATATATGCCCAACGGCAGCCTGAGGGCCATGCTCGAGGCGGAGGTCGAGATCACGCTCCTGCAGAGGCTGCGATGGGCTGTTGAAGCGGCAGAGGCAGTGGTGCTGCTGCACTCGCATGGCGTCATCCACGCCGATATCAAGCCCGAGAACATGCTTTTGGATAAACATCTAGGACTGCGCATCATCGACATGTCAGGAGCGTCCATCGATGGGAAACCGCCCTTGTCACTGGAGAGCACGCGCTTTTATCTCCCTCGTGATATGCAAGACGAGATGCCGTGCAGCATAGCGACTGATATTTTCGCATTGGGATCGAGCATTTACCAGATCGCAACAAGGAGGCAGCCATACGAGGAGCTCGACGACGCGGAGGTAGAGGCTAGGTTTGCACGCAGGGAATTCCCACCGCTGGACGGCGTCGCATGCGGGGGCATCATCAAGAAATGCTGGCTGTGTGGGTTCGAGTCGGCCCAGGCTGTACTCGAGGCTCTCAAAGCAGGAATGCGCCAATGCGAGACGGAAGCAGGAAAGGATTGTATTGTTCACGCTACATCCACCCTATGTTGAGATTGTTTCAATATACCCTAGGTAGTCTGCCTTGCTTCACATCGGTGAACTTCAGAGTCCATTTGAAAGAGACCGGAAATTCGCGTACCCAAAATCGGAAGTCGCGTACCTAAATACTAACCCTACTTATTATTAAAATATATAAATAAATTAAATTTAAAATAATTTAATAAATTTTTAATTAAGCTTTATATTAATAAAAAATATAGAAAATTTAGTAATATTATTATTTAATATTAATTAAATATAATTAAAAATTATTAAAAAATTATATTTATTTAATTTAAAATATTTACTTTTTTTATTTTTAATTCTAACTTTAAAATAAAATTAATTTAAAGTTATAAAAACTTTATTATTATATAAAAAAGTTTCTAAACTATTTAATAATATTATTTTTATATTTTTTCACTTCTTATAAAAATAATAATAATAATAATAATAAATAAAAATTTATATATTTTAATAATTATTTAAAATATTTAAAATATTCTTATTTATTTTTATATTTTTATATAAGGTTTATTAAATAGTAAAGAATAATATAAGAGGTTAAAAAATTTGTATTTCTATTATATTACTTATAAAAATTTAAAAAAACTACAATTTAGGTACGCGACTTCCGATTTTGGGTACGCGAATTTCCGGTCTCATTTGAAATGATGTTGTGGCTCCTCTTTTCTTTTCTTTGCGAGGACCTTCTAGTTGGCGTATCCGACAAGTCCTCTCAACATCTACTCAACTGTGCTCCCTGATCTGACCAGAGGAATGGGTTCCCAGAAGTCTCCTTGTAGACTCGGCTTTTACATTGTGCTCTTCTTGACGTAGTGTCAGGGAAACGCCTGACAATATCTTAAAGCCTGTACCTCGTGCTGGCAGAGACCAATCCAGATTGATTCAGGGTACATCATACTAGTAGGCTTTGGGCGTCGTTCGAAAAACCTTACTTAGGAGTTAGACCCACAGTTTCTCCATCTGCAAGTACTTTGAGACTTACTCGCAGAATGCATACCACACACGCTCGCGCAATTCAGCTGTCGTCTCACACACACTCGTGAAGTCATCCGGCGGCAGATCTACCAGGTGCTTCAGATAATCGTCCAGCTTATCGTACGATGCAGCATCCCATTCATCTCCGTCAAAACGGGCAGCTTTCTCGTAGTCAGGTTTTGTCATTAGGGGCAGTAGATAGTACCTAGGTAGAGGTCGAAGTATGGCGATTCAACTTCGATGAACAGCAGAAGAGGTAGAAATCAAAATGTCTGAGAAGTGATGATGGGGCTTGAAATCCGGGAGAAATGAGGCTCGTGGATCAACAAGGCTTGACTATATAGTACATCTAGTTCCGTCTTGCCGCAGTGGTTGCGAATGCGGCATCGCCACATACCTGACGATAAAGTCCTCCTAATTGAACGTTGAGTTCCGGTATTCCAATTCTCCTATTTTCGATTTGATTGGCTGATTTTATGACCAACATATCTGTCTCGATGAGGTCCAGGAACTTGTGCAGATACTCGGAACAGGCTGCATGGCTGTGAAGAGACTTGATGAACTGTTAAAGGTCAGTATGCTCCTTTGCAGGATAAGAGGTAAATTCTCACCCGTTTTACTGCAGGCTTCACTGCAGCTACGCCCAAGCCGTCTCCACCGCCTGGGTTGATGGTGAAAAAGGTACCATTAATAACTTTGGCGTAGTACTCCGGGTTCGTACTTTCTCGAGCACTCTGAAAACTCTTCACCAATTCCCAGCCCCCGAGCAACCAAGTAATAAGCTCCAAATAGAGGCATCCTAAGGACCAGATATCGTGAGATTGACCCACACGACCACCCGGTGTGTGGCACTCGGGTGGCTGATACGGAGGACTGAACTCGATCCGGCTGGCTCCTCTATACAATCTTGCGGGGCTTGTTTTAAACTCAGCTAAACCGAAGTCAGTGATCTTCAAAACTCCCCTGTCACCCCTTTTCTTCGGGTCACAGAACCATAGTATGTTCTGAAGCTTGATATCTCCGTGCCGGCCATATAGTTGAACTTGGCTCGTCCGCCCATTTTCATGCGTCTCTGAGCTTTTTGTTTCATTATCTGACCATGCGCTGCTGACATAGGTTGTTTGATGCCGATGTAATTGACCGCCGCTGGCGATGCCGTGACATTGCTCTGCTAACCACTGGACAATTGGATAGTCAATGTTCGGATGTGGATTTATCCTTTCCAAATAGCACTGTAGATCGGCTTCAGCCCATGGGAATATCAAATAGAACATTTGATACTGCTCGTATGTCGCCAAAAGTGATATTAAATGCGGATGAGTGTCGCCACTGTAGGTCATGAGCATGTCCACCTCTCGTTTGAAATCTTGTCTCATCCTTGAAGAAAGACATTTCACCGCGAAGTGATCATTGTGAACATTCTTCGCCAGCGTTAGAACGTACTTCCCCATAGACCAAGCGGAAAAGCTCACCTCAGGGCCATGAAAGCGGTGGTTGGCGGGGTGTATGTGAACCTTGGACACAGTACTAAATCCTCCTTGAATGAGGGTATGTGCTTCGGAGCTACATCGACTGTCATCTGTGAATGGAAGTGGCACTTCGTCTCGAATGACGAGATGCTTGACGTTCCTGCGTCCCCCACGTTCAAGTACAGGGCTCAGGGTAGTCCATTGCCACTCTTCAAACGTCCAGATATCTATCGCGTCCCATTTGGCAAAACACTCTAGTTGTCGAATGTATTTCTTTGAGGTGCGGTTACTACCCAACTGAAAGGTGTTTGTCGAGTTGGACTCAGGCAGCTTTGATAAAGGGAGAGTTTTGTCCGAAACTCCATCATCAATCAATGCCTTTATGTCGGCCAGCTTGTTCATGATGACCAGAAGTGCGAAGACTCTTCTGAACGGTCTGTCTCCGCACACTGTTGCTGTGATCAGTTCAACAGATTTTGAGTCGAACCGCAGCGGATACCGGTTCAGTTCATGACGTACAGACTGCTCATTGATGATTGTATTGAACGTTGTTTCAGGAAAAAATCCTTTCCTGTCTTTCCGTCCTGGAATCCTGAGAAGCTCGCCCATAAGGCGAGATTGGAGCTCGTTCCCACAATGCCATGTGTACTGTTGTGGAGATCAGATTAGGGATCAGAGCTGAAGATAAGGTGTAGATACCGAGGATCAGAACCTACAGGGCTCTCAAGGTTGATATTCCTTGCGTTTTGCTCCCTGAGCGATGATTCTTGAGTGTGGAGAGTTTCGACTGAAGACTGTGAGATTGTGGAGAAGTTGGACGAGCAATCCGACTCATCAATCGATGACTGGCTGATGACCTCGAACTCCTCCCAGCTCGAATGAGTGTCACAATCACTGAGCGCATGAGCTATGAAAAGCGTCGAGATCGTAAGTCTCCATTTAAAACTGAGGGCTAGCCAAAGAAAACGTATCTGTTGATTTCTTACCTGAGACCTGAGACGAACTTGTATCACAATTTGGAGAACCCATTGTGCTCGATGAGTAGGATTTCCAACCGAACAAGCCGCCGAAAACTCTACCGCGAATACCAGAGAGTGAGATAGTTGCCAAGATCGAATTCATTTCTGTGTGTACAGAAGAAATTCGAAATGTACTGTTGACGGCATGAATCTTCACCAACTTATAGCATTGTGGGAAGCTCCTGAATTTTAACTCTGGGAGCGGAAGGCGGAGCAACAGGTGGACATGCCACAGGAAAGGCAACAGGTGCATGGAATCTGCCCTGTGGAATGAGCATCGCCCCGGGCGAAGCCAAAATGGCATATCTTTCAGCTCTCACAATTCAGGCGTTCATAGGCTTACTGGCCCAGTTCGGCCATGAGGCATCATCTTTTTGCCAGGGCTGCCTGCGGCCTTGAACATCCCCCTGCATATTACTACGATTCCGTGTATGGTTGACAGTGTCCATTATTATACTTGAGCATAACAATTGATATAAAAGGTTCGTCGGGGTCTAAACCTCTACGATAGATTTTTACACTTCGCCCAATAACGAGTCGACATACCTAAGTAGCTACTCGGGGGTTAGACCGTCGGTTCTTGAGCTAGTTAATAGTCCCATAAGCCCTCGTATGGGGCTTCTTAACTGCTAGCCTGGGTATTAAGAGTATCGCCGCTTGGGTTGCTACTGCAGAACGTTGCTTCGGCTATTAACCAGTTGGTGGAGGAGGAGGTCTGTTAAAGTTGGAGTAGACTTTAATGCGGATGGGTGGAGTTGAGTTTATCCACTAAAGCTCTTGTCGGAATTTACACTTACATCGATACCCGCGAACAATCTGCCTCGGGCAATGTACCGCAGTCCCACGTTCTTCTCTGGGTCGGTTGTAACAGGGAGGATAGCTAGGACGGCTGACACTATACAATTTAAGTCCCTAGGGTACTGCTTCAAATCTGGGAAGGGTGGCACCACACAATAGACTTGTGTTTCCAAATGGAATAACACCCGCATGCCAGGTTGACTTCACCCAGAAACAGGGTTTCTGGCTGTCGTGTTCAAGTCCTAAGCTCTTTCCAAGTTCGTTTTGCTGATGCGATGATTCAAGCTACTTTACCCGGAAGGTCAATCTAAATTCGATCCCCAGCCGCCTCGTGTAAATATCGGTGGAACTGAAAAGGGATGGGCTACAAATGCCGGGCAAAAGTTTTGTGGCTTGCCCATCTACAGCGCTGACCACCATTCCCAAGATTATCAAGCAAGACGGAGATTGGCCGGAAAGGGACGATGGGGAGGACCAGAAGTGGATAGCCTATCAACATAAACACCGAGGCACCATTACAGCGGCACAGGAATCAGAGCCTGCTTCAAACATTGACTTCGTCGCACGCAGGATCATCCCACTTGCATAAAATTGCAGAAGATGTGGCCTATGACTTCTAGATCCGAGGCACCATGATAATAGCCCTGTATTTGAACGTCCCGAAGGGGCAAGTCGTCCAATAAATCGGTCTTGGCCATTGTATGTCCGCCCAAGTACTGTTGAGCATATGATCACTGTGCACACCGCTGGGAAGCTAGCTCTGACGAGACTTCGGTATTATTATTACACCGGTGTCCTGCTGGACCCAGGATTTGAGGCTCCTCCTGCCCCCACTTCCAAAGCTGTCAGGGAGCACATGGCATCTTGTACAGCTGGTCCTGCGAACACCGCCATGATGGCGCCGACCTGCGCCTGGTGGGAAGCGATTGAAGAGGCTAAGGCTTTATCAGAATACCCCCACAAGGCAGAATTCTGGCCGGAAGGCTCCTTGCACCAAGCCATCAAACGGAAGGATGTCAGCACAGAACTGTACCCAGGCACGGCCCCTTCTCCTGTCGACGACGGATTGATTGACTTCGTCGAGAAACATGGGACAAAACTTCTGGTCATTTGTCTGATGTGTAGGATCCGGAAAGCAGAACTCAAAAAGGCCATGCGTGATTTTAAAGATCGCGGATTACACGACAAAAGCCTCCCCGTCAGTGAAAGCGATTTGGCTCCGTACGCTCAACGTCTTGGATGGGACAAAATAGATCATCAAAACTTCCTTCAACATCAGTGGAAGTTTATGGTACCCACGTTCTCCAGGAGTCGCTGCCTTATGCCAAAATTGTCGGAGGGAATCATACTCCCATTTGTTCAACTCAGCTTGGCGGGTAAGGGAAGCTTTGGCACTGTATACAAAGTCGAAGTTCACCCCTCCCATTTTGACCGTGACGATCCCATTCGACAAGTAAGATACCACTTTTCTAGCTTCCAAGGTTCCCGATTGCTTACCCACCCCCTCTCAAACCATCAACCTATTCCCATCTTTCTCTTTTGACTTCGCATGTTCTTGATTCTCTCAGATAGTTGACTCTCGAAACGTCATTCCCCAGGCAAAATGCTATGTCGCTATCAAAGAGGTCGTCCTCGAGGGCAAAGAATATGAGAATTTGCAAGAAGATACACAAAATTCCCTCTCAGGACGGGAAATTGGAGCTCTGCTGCATATAAGGTCTAAGGAAGTCAACTCGGTATCAATGGAACACATAATTGATGTCAAAGCCATTTTCGACCAAGGACGGAAGCGCTACTACATGTTTCCATGGGCAGATGGTGGTAATCTTTGGGATTTTTGCAAGAACCGCAGCACTATTCAACAGGGAGAAGAAGGAAGATTCATTTCAGACATCCTCACGCAGTTGTTAGGACTGGCCGAAGCCCTCTCAATGCTGCATGATGATAACTGCAGACACGGCGACTTGAAGCCGGAGAACATTCTGGTTTTTGGACCTTCAGAACAACCCAGGATTTGGAAGATCGCAGACTTGGGACTGGCGAAAATCCACAATGATCCAACTTCAAAGAGGACCGGACCGACCTCCACTAGACATGGTACATTCTCATACGAGCCGCCCGAATTTCTAGAAGACAAACAACCAACGTCACGACTGTATGATATTTGGTCTATGGGCTGTATTATCCTACAGCTCATTACATGGCTACTCTACGACCTCCGCGGGGTCGAAGAACTCACTTCGAAGACCAAGAATCCCTTTCAAACGGAAAGTACGTTCTGGAACCAGAGAACCAATTTATTGGGATGGGGAGGGAAGGTTGTTCATGAGGAAGTCACAAAACACATGAAGAAAATATTGAAGAATTTCACTGGATCTGATGCAATCAGAGACCTGTTGAAACTCGTCAGAGATAAACTCCTGGTTGTGCGACTTCCCGGCAATTCTGACAACGAGTGGCAACAAGACTATCGTGCCAACGCTAAAACACTCCGTGATGAGCTGCAAAAGATTCTAAGTAAAGGAGAGGGCGACCCTGAATACTGGTTCAAGGGGGAGACTGGGAGTCTTTTCCGCGACCCATCAAACGCAAAGTCTGTGACGAGAAGTCCAGGTGGTCGAAGGCGCAATAATGTGAGTTCTTGTGTTTGGTCCCTCCTAAAAAAACACATCGATTCATGGGTTTCCCACATTTCTTACAAACTTAAGTGTCTCAGTAGTGCTAGCAGTACCATGAGAAACATACAAGCGTTAATCTCGCTCGGGTGCATCTGATGAGATTGAATAATTTTCATATATTCATTGACACCCGGTGACTCATCCTAGTCTTCTTGAATACCTTTTTACTTTGCTAACCCAACAATAGTATGTAAGAGCCAAAGCATTACCACCCTATTCTGGGACTGAGGACACAAATTGAAGGCTGACATTTACGCCTGGTTTAACCAAATACTAGCATGTAAGTTGCCTGAGCTTTGGACTCTTTCCTCGTGATTCGGCAGGATTTGAACTGACAATTAACTTAGCACGTAAGTCAGCAGCGTATCACATTGTGTTCTTGCTCATCTCAAACAGCGTCCAAGAACTGATCGCGTTCATAGCCAGTAGGTCTTCTCCCAGTGCTTACCTGCGGTGCAATGACTTCTTTTTTTTTTTTTTTTAACATTTGAGTAGACTGTAAGCCCAATCGTATAGCCTTTGGCATAAAGCGTATTCCTCTTTCTCCGACTGATAGCACTGCATAGCTCAACGAAGTATGGAAGTTCATAGTAGACAATACCTTTGCGAGAAACGTCATTATCAGCAATCAAGTCACCACGGCAGCCAAATCCATCGAAATATGGCCAGAGCCGTCCGAGAGACTGTGTGGGGGCTGTCAGAGGCTGGATTTCTTCCATCCAGGATTTGAGATAAGAGACATTCTCGTTGTCCTCAGGATCACAGCGAACTCTTGCGATTTCTGCCTCATGCGTTGGAAAGCTTGCCAACATTTGGAATCTGAGAATGTTTCGACGGTCTACTTTGACAGACATAAGTCCAATCTGCGTCTTAACAAGAGATATCCACCCGTTATGACGTTGCTCCAAGGGCCGGGTATGTATGGATCAGCTAGGGTTCACTTGATCATGGACAAAACAGCTGATGTTAGAATTTTTGCTAAAAAAGGTTTGAGATTCACGGGCGAAAGTGTACCAGGGGAGTTTCAGATTGGTCTTCCACGACTTCCCGAAACGGAACACCCATTCAAGTTCGACATCCTTCGACGATGGCTACATGATTGCGATGAGAACCATCGAGATTGCATGCCTCGATACTCAAGCCCAGGCGGCCTTCCGAGAAGGCTGATTAACGTTGGAAAGAGTCATTCCGGTGTGGTCAATCTATATGAAACCCAGAAAGACGACAATATGAGATACTTGGCTCTCTCCCATCCTTGGGGTAAACCACCACACTTTTGCAGCTATCCTGACAACATTAACGAGCACAGAAAGGGAGTGCCACTCGAAAGACTGCCGAGAACATTTCGAGATGCAATAATTGTCACAAGACAGTTAGGCTTTCAATATATCTGGATCGACTCCCTCTGCATCGTTCAAGGAAAGCAAGGCGATTTTGATACTGAAGGAAAACGAATGGAAGACATCTTCTCCCGTGCATATTGCGTTCTGGCAGCCAGCGCTGCCACAAGCCAAACGGATGGATTTCTTAAACCTTTACAACAACGGAAATCGGTCGGCATTCAGCAGCCTGGGAAAGATCCATTATATATCTGCGAATTCATGGACGACTTCAAGGAGCACGTTCTCGATAGTCGACTGAACCAAAGAGGCTGGGTTCTACAGGAGAGGGTCTTAGCCCGCCGGACCATCTATTTTTCCAACAAGCAGAGCTACTGGGAGTGTGGGAGAGGTATCCGATGTGAGAGCATGACCAAGATGGAGAAGTGAGTACTTCCGTGGCAACGGTCCAAGAAAAGCATGATACCAGCGAAAGAAAACCCAAACAGCCCATGAAACCCCATGTCTTAGGATAGCATGAACTAATGCAATCCATTCGATAGCGGCCTTGTCTCATTTTCGGGCGACCCACAGTTCCCGAGGATCGCGGTGGAGGCGTCCCGTGGAGGCAGAATTATTCTCTATCAGGACCTCTACACAAAGTACACGCGATTAAGCCTCACCCGAGACACAGATCGACCAATTGCTATTGCAGGCCTTGAAAAGCGCCTAATAAGCAGTTTTCAAGTCAGTAGTAGTTTTGGCATCTTTAACGGCCCCGGGTAGTCCGGCTTAACATAGATAGCCCATATTCCGCCATCTACCCGATTCCACCAGACCCATATCCGTATTCATACATACACATATTTATACCCACTTTATAAATACTCTTTATTTTCTTTATAAAAATTTTTTTTTTAATTACTAAACTTCTTTTTAAAATAATTTTTATTATTATAAAATTATATTCTAAAATTAAATTATATAATATTTTTATAATAATTAAAAATAAAATACTTATAAAAAAAACTTTTAAAATTTAATATATCCTATATTTAATTCTTTAAGATTATATTATAAGTATATAAAATTACTTTAATATAATAATATTAATAAGAGTTTTTTTTAATTATTAAAAAAATTAATTAATAATATTTTTAATTAATTAAAATAATTTAAATTATAGATTAATTTATTAAAAAATTAAAGCTTTAATAACCTATTTAGTTTTTATTAATAAAAATATTATTTTATTAAAAAAAATAATTAAAAATATTTTTACTTTATTATTTAATTTTTAAAAACTATAAATATTAATAAATTAAAATAAAATAATTTAAAGTAATAATAAAAAAAAATATTTTTATATAATTTAATTTTATATAACTTCTTATTATTAAAATAATTAAATTAATTAATTATTAAAATATTAATAAAGGAGAATTAATAAAAAAAAAATTTAAATAAATTTTAATATTTAAATATTTAAAAAAAAATAAATTATTAAAAAAAAAATTTAATTTATATATATAAACCTTATTTTTTAAATATATCTCTATTATAAGTAAATTTCTAATCCCTTTAATTATTTTTAAAAAACTAAATATTTAATAATAATAGTTTCTTATAATTTTTAAAAATTATAATAATTAATAATTTATAATAATAAAAAAAAATAAATAAAAAAATTTATTATAATTTACTAATTAAAAAAAATCTTTTTACTTTAAATAACTCTAATAAACTTATTAAAATAATATTTTTTTATAATTAATAAATATTATATATATATAATAATTAATTTTATATATTTTAATTATTTAATATAATAATATTTAACTTATTTAAAACTATTTTTAAAAAGTATTTTTATTAATAAGATAACTATAATTTATTTATAATAATTATAAAAAAATAATTTTTTTATTATTATTATAAAATTTATTAAAAAATATTAATAATATTAAATATATTTTTTAATTAATAAATAACTAATTTTTAATTATATTTTTATTATAAAATATTAAATAATTATTTTATTAAAAAAGATTATTAAAAAAAATTAAATTAATATAATTAATAATTATTAAAAAAACCGTATATTAATTTTATATTAATAAATATTTTTATTTACTATAAAATATAAGTTTTTTAATTTTTAAATAATTTTAAAAATTATATAAAATAATATTCTAATATATTATTTAATAAAATATTAATTTTATAATAAAACTTCTTTTTTATAAAATTTTTAAAAATTAAAACTAAAAAAACTTTAATTTAATAATATTTATATAAAAAAATTAAAAATTAAAAAAGAAAATTAAATTTATAAAAAGAACTTAAAGAAAAAAAATAAAATTTAATTTAAATAAACTTTTTATTAATATTAAAACTATTAAAAAAATTTAAATTAAAATAAGATAAGTATTAAAAAAAAGTAATAATAATAATGAGTTAGAAATACTAATAATTAAGGAAAAAATTATTATGGTTATAATATTAGAAGGGGTAGAGAAAAGGCGTGGTTAGTAAGGGATATATGGTGGGATTGGGGGGATAGCGGAATGTGGGCTATCTATGTTACTGCTGTGAAGCCTGTTGTGGTATCGAGCAGCTAATGTCGGCCTCTTGGAGATGATTGACTTCCAGAGCGTCAAAAGCACCTCAAATTCTGTGTCAGAACCTCCTACATGGTCATGGATGGCATACAAGGGGGCAATACGGTACTTGGATATACCCTTCGGCCGCGTAGAATGGGAACACAACAACGTCCGTTCGCCATGGTCAGGAAGCCCAGTTGGGACCTGGACCTACAGTCGGGACCGCTCCAGTCACAGACCTACATTGACAGCTACCGTCAGTATGTTTGACTCTCAGGCCGCATATGAACTCGGAGATGCACTCTTTCTTGATGACCCCACAAGCTGGGCGGCTGTAGCTAAGACCGTAGCGTGCGTCATCTTTGGGAGGCTTCAGAGCGAGGACCAAGACTCGCATGAGGATACGCTTCACTACGTGTTGTTGGTCGCACCTACGGAGTCTAGGGTGTTACAGTGCAATTCAGTCTATAGGAGAGTAGGAGTTGGGATCATCCGGGGTTCCCTCCTCTTGGAAACCGGGCTGGGCAGCCGTGAGCGAATCTTTTGAGAGTTAGGAAGGAGGCTCTCAATATTATTACTGATCAAATTTCCCTATCTTCGGCCTGGAAAATGACTTGTTTGGTTTGCCTACAACCGATCCACTACCACGAACTGTAGCTGCTCATGAGGGGCTGGATCTCTCGCGTTCAGGTCATGGCAACACAGAGAATGATATCCCGCGCAGGAAAGACCAATATAGACGTGGCGGCTTGAACACTCACGCCCAAAGCAGTCAATCCACGTGAGCCTGGCGCGACGCTCGTGAGCTTGGTGAGACTATTCATTTGAGAATTGGTCAGAGAGTCAAACGCGCATATGATGGTATGACGCTCAGCCAAAGGTCACAAGAAAATATTCCACAGGGGGTGCAGCTAAGCAGACTTAATCCGAGGGACTGCTACTCATCCAGTGCAGCCCATTTCTTCCGGTCACGAAATAGGCCACAGAACCCTGCGAAACCATCATGCTGCTCGAACCCCACAAGTGTATTCATTGGTTCATACAACCCGTGCCTCAAGACCAGCCCTTTTTCCTAACCGGAATATCACCCACCGCCATCCTCCGCACAATCCTCTTCATAGCAGTGTCCCTCTTCTCAGTCTTGTCCCTCCGGTGGGCCTCAGCAGCGGGCCCAAGCACCTCTAGCAGAGGGAGATTGAAGTTGGGGGCGCCGAACCAGCCCACCAAGGGCCACGGCCGACGGCAGTACCGCCCCTTGCGGACGACCACGTTCTCACCGGCGACGTACTGCCTCAGCCCCTCCGGCGGCCCACTGCCGGACAGCCGGCTCTGGTGCTCCAGGACCTTGATGAGGTCGACGTAAACGGTGCCGGGGGGCAGCTCGACGCCAAAGGTCCCGAGCGCGCTGAGGGAGTCGCGCAGGTCGTGGCTCACGATGCAGATGGACGCGTATTGCTCGCGGAGCTCGGCGAAGACGCCCTGCGCCTTGGCGTTGGCGCCGTCGCGGCGGTCGCGGAACTGCTGGCGGCAGTTGTAGGGGCCGTGCCAGGGCAGCCCCTTGGTCTCCTTGGGGACGTCCAGGGCGACTATGTGTCTGTGGCAGAGCTGCCGCGTCGGGTGCTTTTCTCTGGGCTCTGATCCCCAGACTGGATTCGAAGTTGGGGATAGGATGTCGAGGGACAGCACGAACGTTTCGAAGAGGTGGGCGCCTGTTGGCTCGCATGCTACTATGACGACTTTGTCATTCTTCCAGCAGTCGGCTAGTGCGTTGTTCTCTGCCAGGCAGTCGTTGATTCTTCGTAGGTCGCTCTTGGTGAGTAGATGCGGTTGTGGCTGCACCATTGTTCTCAAAAGGATTGATGTCTTTTTTTTGTTTCTT
The DNA here is from genome assembly GCA_036986855.1 of Diaporthe destruens. Classification (NCBI taxonomy): domain Eukaryota; kingdom Fungi; phylum Ascomycota; class Sordariomycetes; order Diaporthales; family Diaporthaceae; genus Diaporthe; species Diaporthe destruens. The sequence goes on along the minus strand of BTXE01000009.1, from coordinate 865,658 downwards.
TTTCTGTGAACTTTGAATTAAAATAGTCAGTCAGTCGGCACCTGGGCACAATGACGAAGTAATGAATGGCTATTCTAGTGTAGTCATTCTAGTGTAGACGTCCAAGTTCGAGGATTAGCACTGTCATCGAGATACCTAAGTATATATACAGCTATGTAGCGACCACTTGGGAACTAATATCATGTTTATTGTAGGGCTTTGGCTGGGGCGGAGCATGAGTCACTCGGCAGTAAGGTGAGTAGTATATACGAGCGGCAAGGACTAAGCCACAGTGTAGCGCATCCTCCCGGTTGATAGCGCAGACGACCCCAATTTCCAGGGCTGTCAAGTAGAGCAGTGTGTTGATGGATGTCTGGAAGTGGGGAATGGTCGCCCGTCCACTCATAGACTTCAGCCAGTGCGGTTCATATTATGGCATTTTCAGTGCTATTGAAGGCGCCATGTATGTCCTCGGGCGTATACGGAATAGAAGCGAAACCACTTAATAAATAGTATAAGAACTTGCTCCTCTTAAGCACACATTAATATAATCTCTTAAGCTAGCCCCGACCCATTCCTAGTCTTTAAGTCCCTACTATAATATTAGTATCGAGATTTATATTAGAGTAGATAGTGTAATACTAGTTATAATACTAGGTAACTACTAAGTAGAGTAGGGCCGGCCTTACCCTACTCTAGGGCAGGGTAATAGTCTTATCCACCTTTCAACTACAAAATGAGTCACTGGGCCATCTAGTCTTGTCCATATAGGCTTCATACGATATGTTGATTTGGATGTGAGTTGTCCAGGTGGTGTAATAGAAACACGGCTGCATACTGCTAGTACCAACCGCAAGTGGTTAACCACTATAGTAGTAGTGAGGGCTAGATACAGACTTGCAGACACTTCGAGTTCGAGCCACTGTTGTGTTGTCTCCTCTGCCTGCGACTCACATCCTTTTTCCTTATCCTACGTACATCGTCGTCTACAGCTCTTGCACAGTAAGCTGCAGAGACCGCAACTGGGGTGTCTTTCCTTTGAAGTCTTCTCTCGGTGTGCTAGCACATGCTACTCATGCCGCAGCTCTGATCGGCACAGCCCATAGATGAAGGTGGATGGGTGCAATTTCTCAGGTCGGTTGAAAAAAGAGATTAAATTGTAAAGTATCTCTCGATGAGAGAGCTAACTTGGGTAAGTGTTATTGCGATAGCTACCTATGTGCCTTATGTGCTTGAGTGTGTACTAGACCGAGTTATAATAAAGGTTAAAAGCTTCTAAGTTATTTTTATATTTTAAAATTATTTTAAATATATAAAATTATTAATTTATATTTTTTTAATTATAAAAATAATAAATATTATTAAATTTAAATATAATTATATTATTTATAATATTTATTTAAAAATTAAATTTAATTATATAATAATAAAAGTAAATTTATTTATAATATGTTTTTAAAAGATTTTTTAAAAAATATTTTTATTAAATTTAATAAATATATTAAATTTTATTAATTTAATTTAAATATTTTAATATTTAAAATAAATTATTAAATTATATATATAATAATAACGGAATGTTAAATTAAAAATTTAAAAAATAAATATAAAAATATAAAAATAAAAAATTAAATAAAATTAAATAATATATAAAAAAGTGTTTTATAAGTTTTAATTAAAAATTTTATAAAATTATAGTTTTTATATTTTTTAATAATTTATAAATTTATTTTAATTAATTAATTTAAAAAAATAAAAAATTTAATATATTTAAAAAAAAAATTTATAATAATATAAAAAAAATATAAATATTTTTTAATAATTATTTTTTATTAAGTTTTTATAAATTTATTTAATTATAAAATAATTTTAAATAACTGAATAGTTGAATGTGTGTTGTAGTGACTACCGCATATGCCTACTAAAATATAGTATGATAGTATATCTGGAAGTGGATCTCATATTGACCCACTCTGGGGCAGTTCAGCTGCTGTGGACTGCGAACCCCGCGTGTACCCCGCACGTGCGTTTAGCCACAGGAGACCGCACACGCAATATCAGCCTACCTTATAAGAAACTATCTCGCTGGTATTACTGGTTAATGTTGATTCTCAACAACAGCATAACTATACTGAAGCATATGCCACTGGAATATACCGATTCAGCTGTAAAAGACAAAATAGGAAATCATAGGGAGAAATGCCCCCGACTAGCGTGCTCTTGGGACAACAAATGACACGGTAGTAAGCTATTACTAAGAAATCGTCATCGACGGCATCGGCATGGGGCCTCACGGCCGTAGCTCCCGCGAGCATACATACATATATGCACAGCTCCTGTCCCCTCGGCATATATCACAGCGGCATATATCAGAGCCGCAGACCGAGCTGATTCAAGAGAGCTTTTACTATTCCCACACAGACTCACAATTGCACATCACCCACCGACCATGGCCAAGAGCTTCCGCGAACTGATCGGCGTGCCGCCGTCGACGGCGTCCACCAAGGACAGCGTCCTGGTCATCATCGACGCACAGAACGAGTAGGCGACCCCTGAGGACACAAGCCACCATTATTGTGCAAGGAAAAACCCGGTGGATCCCAAGCACGAAGCTTCAATCCCACACTCGCTCACACACCGGCATCACGCAGGTACGCAGAGGGCCAGCTCAAGACGGCCAACGTGGACGCGACGCGGAAGGCCATCGCGGGCCTGCTGGAGAAGTACCGGGCGGCATCGGCGCCGCTGGTGCACGTCGTGCACCAGACGCCCGAGGGCGCGCCCGTGTTCACGCCGGGGACGGCGCTGGCGGCCGAGTTTGGCGAGCTGGAGCCCAGGGCGGGCGAGAAGGTGGTCGGCAAGCAGTTCCCGGGGGCCTTCACGGGGACGGACCTGGAGGGGTTCCTCAAGGGCACGGGGAGGGGCAAGGTTGTGCTGACGGGATAGTGAGTCCTTTCCCTTTTTTTTTTTTTTGTCCCTTGCTACTTTTATTATCTTTGTGTTCCGGCATTGGGCCCGGTTCTCCTGTCACAAAAACGTAGATCTACCTTCTCTGTGGCACACGACGAGGCCATGTAGTGACGCACCCTGTGGCTGACTTTATTGCCCGTGCTCGCACTCCAGCATGGCCCACGTCTGCGTCAGCACGACTGCGCGGCAGGCGGCCGAGAAGGGCTATGACGTGGTAGTGGCGGAGGACGCTGTGGGGGACCGCGACATTCCTGGGGTCAAGGCGGAGGATCTGGTCAGGACGTCTCTGGCCGAGCTGGGCGATGCGTTCGGTACCGTGGTCAAGTCGGCGGATATCAACTAGATGGAAGTGGGGGGGTTGTAGCCATGGCCTCGGCTGTTAGTCATATTTGCATGTTGTGATCAAAAAAAAAAAAAAGCCATACTGGCGATGCTCTGCTCTGCCGTAAACCAGTGCCCGTGTTTCCACGGACCCTTTTCTCGGCCGCTGACCTGGGCGAGGTTGTGCAACAACGTCTTAGAACAGCCGTCATGACATGCAGGGCGCTACCTGCGCAGGCCACACGTGGCTGACAACCCTTTCTTCAGCGGACATTGATGTAGTCTAGCCTGCTGCTATTGGGCCACTGACTCTTGACCGCTGGGCTTGTTTCGAAACAAACCGAGTTAGCCCTCGCGGAGGCCCCAGGCCGAGCACAATCTGAGCTGGAGGCCGCATGCATAGCGTAGTTAGTGGATGTCGCCGGGGCCGCCCAGAGACCAAATAGACCCGAGGGGGCGGTGCTCGGGTGGCAGGCGGAGCTTTGACGGAAGACCGGACAGCCGTGGATCCGGGGTGGCAGGGTGGAAGGGCAGCCTGGGGACCCAAGACACCAAGACCCCAAGACGCTAGCCAGACAGACCGACCAGGACGACCACCAGATGGCAGGCAGGCAGGACGGACTACGGACGGAAACAACAACAACATCGGATGAATCCAAGATGGGTGGTGTGGTTGAACTGTGTTTCGCGCTGTGCTGACGATATTCCAAAAATAGGAGTTCGAAGGCGATGGAGGCGATGGTTGTGTTGTACCCGCAGAGCGAGTGCAGGGACAAAAAAAAAGTAGGGGCGAACAGGCAGATTCGGAAGTGTGCCGTGCAGCGTGCGGGGGAGAATTGGATGGGATCTGTGGGAAGTGCGGGCGGGTGGAGACGTGGATGCAACCCAGAATCGACATTTGGTTCCTTGGTCCTGCTTACTGTTACTCCCAAGCCGTCCCTGCCTTCGTCGCATACTGGGTAGTGGGTAGTGTCAACTGGTGTAGGGCTGGGATCAGTGGGGTTGCAAGCGTGATCTCTTTTTTTGCAATAAGGTTGTGGTATAGCTCTTGAAACATTCTCAGATTCAGAAGATGCCGGTTGGATGCCCTTGACTTTCTGGGCTGGCGAAGCTCGACGATGATGCAGCTGGGGATGCGTCAGCTGGGGCGGGCGGGATTGGAAGGGGACGGACAGACGGCAGACATGCAAAGTGACTCGACGATGCTGGCTCTCTGGGATGGGAGCACTTGAGAGGACGAGGACCGAGGTCGACGGCCATCTCTTGTGTTTATATTGTGGTGTGCACGACATGCAGAAATGCCATTGTGTGTCTCAGATCGAGGTCACACACCGTCCCACACCCACATGGCAGAAGGATCCCGATTGCCGATGCTTGTCTTTGGAATTTGCATTGCCTGCGTCCGGGTTTCGCCAGTGCATGTGCGCTGCCTGTGATCAATGGTTTATTCTTTTTTCCCCCCCTCCAAATCTCACGTCATCGGCAAGCTGAACGTCCAAGTGGGTCTAGCCTTACTGTGGGTATAGGCACGCTAGCTGTTTCGGGTGACGGGCCTCGCTAGCGCACATGATGTTGCCAAAGTATAGCCGTTGTTAGTCCCCAACTTCTGGCCAAGAGTCGAGGACCTCGCAGGCTCGACTGCGGCTGGAATTAATTCCTCGGGCAGTGCGCCAGGCGGTCAAGACAATTGACCAGGCTAGCAGTACTGTCCAGTCGGGTTGTGTGTGGTGCTTCTGCCTGCACATCACCAAGTTAATAAGGCGCATGGCATGCATGTTATATGTTATGGGGCCCCAATCCTGCCAAAGGCTGCTCCTTCCTGATTTTATGTGCATCGGCCCAACATCCAACACCCCTCTTCCCCCCCCCCTCCAACCATCAATAGACCGCAACCAACAGACCCAAAAAACCAAACCAACCACTCCCTAACCGCAACCCACAAAGCTCCTCGCTGTGCCGTCCACACGCGTAATCACATTCCTCTGCGCGCCCATTGCCCCCCGCCCGCTCGCCCTCTCGCCCTTTCGTCATGCCCAGAACGTAATCACGGCGGCCGCTCGACTGGTTTGGCTCAACTTTGACCACTTGCCCCTCCCTCGTAGCGTCACTCCCGACCTGGACGAGCAGTCTGCAGTCTTCAGTCTGCCTACCGCCTACTTCATCTCTCCTCGCTTCTCCAACAACCCAACCCTTCATAATTCTGCAAGGTTCTCGTCCTGTGCCGCACCTCTTGTCGACCACCACACCATCTCTCTCCCCCGCCCAGCAGGATCAAGCAGGCCTCGTGCCCAGAAACGGCCCTTGACTAGCACCAACCGACCCGGCCTCCCAACCATCACGTCGACCAAGTCCAAGTTTCAGGGGTCTTGCGCCAAAACGCCCAAAAGGCTAAATTGCTGGAGGATTCGGTTCCCGTCAGCCCGGGCCCCTATCGTCCTTCCTTGGACTTTAAGACAATGTTAGTCCACCTTTTGGTTCCATCTCAGCCGTGACCCAGCCGCATGTGATTTATCTCCTCGCCGACCCCCGCCGCCTGCCTCCTCCAACGTCCGTTTTGTCTCAGCCTTACAACCTCCCAACCCGTAGCCGCCGCCCCACGCCGCCAGGCAGCTGACCAACGCTCACAATGTCTAGCATGCTGCGCAAGAAGGAGGTCTACACAATCGTGACTCCCATCCCGGGGTTCATCCCCCGCCAGCTCGCCATCGACATCCTCCACAGTCACTCAGAGGTCATCACCCTGAATCCTCTGGTCCTCGACCACAAGCCCATCAAGGCGCCCCAGAAAGCTGCCTCGGATGAGTACTACAGCACTTGGTATGAGATCAACCAGAGGATCCAGTATGTCCCGGGCCTCGGCAAGATGGGCTCCGGCAAAATCACCTTCAACGGCTGCTTCCACGACATGCCATGGGGCCTGCAGACTCACATCTACGCCCCCATGAACGTCGACTTGAGGAACAAGTATCGGATCTCCGGTAACCAGCCCGGTGTTGAGCCCCCCGAGCAGCCTGAGATCGGCCTGGCCTCCCTGGGCGCCCCCAGCGACGGGCTCTACCTCCGCGACGACGTCGAGATCAAGTGCAATGTAGCGGTCATGTCCTTTGTCAAGGCACAGATGAAGGCTGCTTCCAAGGAGATGGTTTCGCGGATAATCAAGAAGGCCGAACTCCTCGACGCCGGGGTGCTGCATGCCATGATCGAGGATGGCAAGCTGAAGACCATCAACCCCAACGACCGGACTGTGACTGTACCAGACGCCCAGGTGTCCCCCAGGCCCTCTCCCACGTCCATGTATCACCATCCTGGCTCCATGTCACCGCCACCCACGCCGTACCAGATCCCCCGACCAACTTCGCACCAGTACCAGAAGAGTGGCACGCCCATGCAGCAAAACCCACACTGGTCTGCCCCGTATGGAAGTCCTCCACCAGCACATCTCCACCCAGCACTTGCGCAACCGACGCATGCCGAACTCCCCGCCCATCATCAGCAGCAGGCCGGCGCCAACAACAACTTCCCAGTCGAGATGCCCGGCGACTTCTCATACCCCCAGACCTCACCACGGCTGCAGCCCCCCCAGCCGTCCCCCACCTACAACTCAGACATGGCCTCGGTCCATTCCTCGCGCACGTCACCCCAGCCCGCCAGCGACTGGCGGTGGTCCCAGAGCCAGGCCGCCTCGCAGAGCAACACCTCCAGGCCCACGTCCGTGTCGTCCGACGTGTCCGGCGGCGGGTTCCAGTCGCCGGGCCTGGAGCACCAGGGCTTCGCGTCCGAGCTGGCGACGCACAAGGAGACGCCCGAGGAGCACAGCGCCGGGGCGGACGCGGTCAAGAGGCGTGATTCGAAGACGGCGCAGGCGCAGAATGCGTATGTCCCGTATAACCCGGCAGACTATGCCAAAAGTCGCGGTAACTATCCGAGCCATCCGACGCCGCATAATTATGGATACAGTCATTGAAAGGAGAAGGGTTGAGAATGGAAAAGTGGGAAGGGAACTAGCGCCCACGAAATCGAAGCTCGTGGGACGCTCATCTGAAAGTGACATTGATCGACGACCGTGTTTGGACAATTTCTCCCAGCTCTGCAAGGCGTTGTGGGGTTGGTAACACCAATCACTAATGCACCGGCGCTTATGGTAGTTTCTTATATTTTTTAGATAGATGGCTGGTCTTTCTACGGAAATTCGAAAAGGGCGCATCTCGACGACAATATTCTGGTTCACGAGTTGGGGTGACCTCTGTTGGTTGGTTCTGGGAAGTGTGATGGATACCAGGCACTCGGATTCGGGACACGTGACGAAATCTTTTGGGGATTTCATGTTCATATTATTCATGAATTCTTATTTCATATACCCTCCAGGCCCGTGGCCCGTGACGTGACACTCGCCCGTTACAGGTTCAAGATTCCCGGTGTGCTCATGCGAGCCAAAGGGGGGGGGGGCTTGAGACCAGCGAGACGACAACGACCACATCAAACACAGGTCCCGAGCGAGTATGTATATATATCGCTCACCCGTGCTCCCCAAGAACCGAGCAAATAACGACGACGAAGCACAGGGCAGATTATCGCCCCACCGCAGTCTCCCTCGCTCAAAATACCTCACCCAAGCCGAGCAAGCAAGCAAGCACATGAGCAGACCCCCGATCCATGCTGCTCGACACGAGTAGAGCGGATGCAAGCCTAAGCCAGGTCCCTAACCTACGCCGCGGCGCGAGGCCTAATCTCGACCTTCATCTCGTCCTTCTGCCACGTCGTGTACGTCTTCTGCCTGTCCAGCCAGCCGGCGCTCTCCGGGTGCAGCGCCATGTCGAAGTTCCAGAACATCCTCGCCAGGACGGCCCTGGTCTCGGCGTACGCGAGGCTGTTGGGTGGGGGGATTAGCGCGACGAACAAATGGTATCTCAGCTGGGGAAGAAGAAGGAGGATGGGTGAGTGGGTTTGTGGGGGGAGGGGCGGGTTTCGGCCGTCAACTTACTTCTTCCCGATGCAGTTCCTAGGTCCAAACGAGAAGGGGTCTGTCGTTTTTGTCCGAGGTCAGCCATGAAAAAAGAAATCCCAGAGAAAGGGAGGGGAAGAAATAACAAACAACCACTCACGGAAACAAGCCCGGTTATCCCCCTCAAACTCGGGGTCCCCAAGCCACCTCTCAGGCCTAAACTCAAGCGGCCGCACGAAATTCCGCGGGTCCCGGTGCGTCGCGACCTGGTGGACGCCGACGGCGACGCCGCCGGGGACGAACCCCCCGCAGACGACGCGGCCGCCGTCGGGCACGCGCCGCGGGAACGTGCCCGGCCCGGGGGGGCACAGGCGCAGGGCCTCCTCGACGACGGCGTTGAGGTACGGCAGCGCCGCGGCGCTGTGGGGCAGGATGTCGGCGTCTGTCTGAAAGGCGGCGCGGACTTCTTGGGTTAGCCGGGCGAGGGGCCCCGGGTTGGAGAGGAGCAGGTACGTCGCGCCGCACAGCGCCGTGGCTGACGTCTCGCTGCCTGCTACGATCAGGACCTGCGCCGCTGTGTAGGTCTCCTCTAGGGTCATGCCCTTTTCGCCTTCTGCGTTGAGGATGTAGGACACTTTTTTGGTGGGGGTGGGTGTGTTAGCGACCTGGTAGGCGTATTTGGGGCTGTTTTATTTTTATTTTTATTTCTCTTTTTTCTTTTCCTCCTTGCGTTCGGTGGGAGGGCAGGGTGGAAAGCAGATTGGTTGGAGGCTTGGGGGGGGGGGAGGAGAAGAGAGGAGAGGAGAAGGGGCTGTCTCACTAAAGTCAGGCCTGTCGGTCGTCTGCTGCAGCCGCTTGTCGACCCTCTGCATGCCGAAGGCGAACTGCTCCTTGCGCGTCTGGATCAGGCTCCGCGGGATGAAGAGGCACAGCAGCGTCGCCAGCGGCTCGGGGAAGCGGCGCGCCGCCCGGAGCATGGTGCCCGCCTTGAAGATGTCGAAGACGGCCTGCAGCCACCAGTGCCATTCTGCGTTCTGCAGGCAGTAGAAGGGCTCGCCAAAGGCCAGGTCGCCGATGATGTCTGGTTGGTTGTGTGTGTCGAGGTTAGCAGCTCATCTTATCTCATCTGATCTGTGATGGGTGTGAATATAGCAGAGGTGAGTGAGTTGGTGATAGACATCTGGATCATCTGGATATCATTTGCACGTGGCTCACGCAGCCTTCTCCTATCGTTCGCCATTGAATAGACTTTCCCACCCGCAGAGAGGTGTCATAAAAAAGAAAAGACAGAGGATATCATGATAACATACCAAACGTGGTAAAATTATACCAGGACGTCATGTCCACCACGGCACTGCCGCCGCCGCCGCCACTGCACAAACCATGCAGCTTGTGCACCAGCAGCGACGCGTACCCGCAGATGACAGACTCCTGCGCGCGCAGCGCCTTGTCGCTGAAGGCCGGGTTCTGCAGGCGGCGCATGCGGCGGTGGCCCGCGTCGTCGGCGTCGAGGATGTTGACGACGCCCGAGACGGTCTTGTTCCACCACCGCGGGTCCTTCTCGAAGTTGCCCGTGCCCTCCCTGTTGGGGAACCCGTAGATGGCCGGCCAGGCCCGGCTGTCCGTGTCTGTTATTTTTTTTTTTTGGTTCAGCCGACGCGTTAGTTCAAGTTGCTGGCCAGTGGATTTCTGCAATGTAACAGCTGCTGAGGCTTGTGACAACCCAACAGAAAGCCCTGGCCGGCTGAACAGACAAGGTTTAATATGGGAAACCATCCCGCGGTGGCGGGCTTATGCGTACATGAGAGCTCATCGGGCGCGATCCTGATAACTGGCCCGTACTTCTGGTGCCACTCGTTCACCTTCCAGTGGCTCTGCCCGCGCACGTCGTACCAGAGGTAGTAGGCCCTCGTTGACCCGGCCCAGAAGGGCCCCGGGTACTTCCTGAGCGGGTGCAGGAAGAGGTTGTATGACACCTTGCCGACCGCGAACAGCAGTATTGCCTTTTCACCAGGAGGTTCATGTTAGCATTGGTTCATCCTGCGAGTGCGTACACTCGGGAAACGGTGATTTCTTACAGCGAGGCAGTACAGAGGCACACTCTTGAGCGATACCATCGCCCCCATTCCTGTGAGGTGCTCCATCTTTTGGTGTTTTGGCTCACGCTTGTTCGCCAGAGAGGAGAGTGAGTGTGATAATGAGGGCGCAAGTGACGATCAGTATTCAGGTTACTAATACAGTTCCCTAGTCCGTGACAGCATTGACGTGAAAGTCTATCTTTGACCCACAATTATCACGTCCTGCAATCACCCCATTATGATAGGCAGTGGTCCCCAGAAAACAAGCATATGTCCCCTGTGTACTAGTGATGGCAAAATTTCAGGCCCACCGACCTCTGTGAATGAAATTTGAAATTTCACGGGTCCTAGTAAAAGAAATCGAATTTTAACTAGTCCTAATTAAGTATTAATATAGGTACCTTATTAGGGGTTAGGGTAAGCTAGATCCTTAAGTTTACTAAGTTTTTAAAAACTTAAAAAGTATATAAAATTATTTAAAAGATATATTAAAATTAAAATACTTTATAAAATTAAGGTACCTATAAAACCTTTTAGATCTACCTAACCTGGTGAAATGAAAACTGGCTGGTAGAGTGAAAAATTTTGAGATTAAAAATTTCACTGGCCCATTACTGTTGTGTATAAGTACGAAGGGGGACTCCCGCGGGGGAACTCCAGCAGACACCAATGGTGGGTCCTCACCATTCTCGATGCTTTCCAAAAAAAACTCTCTCGAGATTAAATGGTGGCCATAGAAGGACATGGGCTGTGCGCGTTTATCTTTTCCATTTTGCGTCGTTACCTCTTTGGCACGAAAAGAGCCCAAAGAGCGCCGCGAGTCATCTCACCGGTTTCGTTCTCGTTGATCTTGCTTATCTGGAGGGCCCTCAGCTCCCGAAACCAAGGAAGAGCTGATTCAGCCTTGTACACCTCCACAAAGGTGATAAAGGCTGTAGGGATAAAGAGGGTCCTGGCTGGAACTGAGCGGGTCCTCCAACTTTTGAGCCCTTGAGCTTCCTCCTCGTGGGGGCTGGTATGACTCGGTCCGACAAGCCGCGATATCGTATCAATGGCCCGCTGTATGGAGTAATGCCGATGGCTAAATAGAAGATTTACAATAAAAAATAGACTGATGAAAAAGAGTTGTTTGTAGTCTTAAACTTTACTTATCACGAGACCACTTCGAAATGTTATTGGCCGGGGCTTGCCGGGGTGGGGCTATCCACGAGGAGTTTGACGACCCTTTGAATTTAGCACTCCCCTATAAGTAAAACAACTCACTCTTTTTAAAGAGGAAGGATATCCTATATATATTACTATTACCGAGGTAATATGGTTTAACAGGTATATTATAAGACTTTTTATAAGACTTTTTTTATACCTAATTACTATATATATTAATAGGTTTAATTTATTTAATATTTAATAAATTAAAAATTATATAATTTAATAATATTAAATAATATAATTAGTAAAAATATATAATAATAAATATTAATTTTAAATATTTATAGTTTTTATAAATAATTTAAAAATTATAAGTATACTTTTTAATAAAATTAATTTTTAATCCTTTTATTTAATATTTTTTTATATAAAAAAAATTATAAAAATTAAAATTAAATAATTAATTTATAAGGATTTTTTTTATATAAATAATAAAATAAAATAAGAATTTATAATAAAATATAAAATAATATAATATTAAAATAATTTATAATATAATAAAATATATTTATTATAAATATAATATAATTTAAATAGTTATAATATAAGTTAATATTTATAAATATTAGTTTTATTTTTTTTAAAATATTTATATTATAAAATAAATATTAAATAAAATATAAATAAATAATTATTATTTTTATATTTTAATTTAAATAAATATTTTTAATTTATAAAAAAAAATAATATATTTAAATTAAAAATTAAACCTAGAATTTTTATTATATAATAAATTATATATAGTTTTTTAATATAAAGAATTATATATAATATTTTTTTTAAAAAAATTATTATAAATTAAAAATTAAATTATAATAAAATTAAATATATTATTAATTATATTATTTTAATTTTTTATTAATAATATTAAAAAATATTAATTTATATATAATAAAAAAAATAATAAAAAAATTATTAAATACTATTTATTATAAAATATATAAAATAAATTATTAGTTTTTATTTAAATTAAATATAAAAATAAAGAGTAATTATTTATAAAATATTATAAAATTATTAAAAATAAATATATTAATATTATTATATTAATAAAATAAAAATTATTAAAAAATATTAAACTACTTTTAAATCTTAATTTATAAAATATAATTATAAAAGATATTCTTAATAATTTCTTAAAAATTTAATTATTATTCTAATTTTCCATTTAATAAAAAAATTAAAAATAATTAAGAAAGAATTTAAAAGATAAAAGTAAAAAAAATTATTATATTTACTATACCTATTATAATTACTATATTTACTATAATTATTATAAGTATTATTATTATTAAAACTAATATTAAAATTATAAATAAATTTATATTTTTAATTATTATAAAAAAAATTAAAATGAATATAATAATTATTATATTTATTTTAATTCCTTTTTATATTTATTAAATTTTTATAATAAACTATATTATTACTTTATTTTCCTATTATATATTATATTAAATATAAATAAAAAAAATATAAGGTTATAAATTATCTTTTATAATTAATAAAATAATAATAATATAAAAAAAGTATATAAATTAAATTATATAATTATAATAAAAAAAAATTAATTATATATATTAATATTAAAATTATAATTATAATTATAATATAATTTAATTTAAAAATAATAATATTATTATAAATATTATAATAAAGTATATATTTATTTAATATATAATATTATAATAATTATATATAAAAAATTATAATAATTATAATTATAATTATTTAATTATTATTTTAAAAACCTTTTTTATTTATTTTATATATACTTATATTAATTTTTAAAACTTTTATTTAAAACCTAATATTTATTAATTAAATTTATTAATTTTATACTTTTTTTTAATTAATTTATTATATAATAAATTATATTTTATATTTATAAATTTATTAAAAATTATTATTTATATTTATAAGCTTTTAAATTAATAATTTAATAATTATATATTATATTTATATATTTATTTATTTAATAAAATATATAAATTAAGTATAAAATAAATTTTAATTTTTTTTATAATAATAAATTATTAATTTAAATTAATTAATATAAATAAAAATAATTAAAATAAATATATTATTTTTAAAAGAATTATTAATATAGTATTATAATAAATAATAATTAAATAATAAACCCTATATATTATAATATATATTTATTTTATTAAATAAATATAAAAAAAATAATATTTATTTTAAAAACTACTTTTAATATTATATAAATATATAATAATTTATATTATTTAATAAATTTTTTAATATAAATTATAATATTATAATTATTTATTTTTATTTTTTTTATTAATTAATATTATAATCTTATAAAATTTAATATTTAATATAAAATTAATTATTAAATAATATTAAAAAATATATTATAATATTTAATTTTATTATATATAAATTTTAAATTAAATATATTTTATTATTATTTAAATATTTTTTTTATTATATTATATAATATAATAAGATTTATAAAATAATTATAAAAATATTTTTTTAAAATTATATATATATTTTTAACTTTTAATATTATATAAAAATTATAATTATATAACTTATTTATTATTTATTTATAAAATTTATATATATATAAAAAATATATAATTTAAAAATAATTTAAAATAATTTTTTTTTTAAAATTTATAATATATTATATATTATATTAATTTTAAATTTTTTTTATATTTATATATAATAAAAGTCTTATTATATATTAAAAATATCATTAATAATATTTATTTATATATATTTAGATTTTAATTTAAATTTATTAAATTTTAAAAACTTTAAATTTATTTTTAAATTTATAAATTAAATAAATTTATTTTTATTATTAAAAAAATAAATAATAAAATTATTAATCTAATAATTTTTTATAATAATAATTTAATTAAATTTATTAAATATAATAAAACCTTATTAATAAAATATAATTATTCTTATTAAAAAATAATTATAATCCTAAATTTTACGTCCCTTACTATTACTAATATTATTAAATTACATACTTTTAAAAAATTTAAACTATTTTTTTTAATATTATAAATAATATTCTTTATAATATATTAATAATAAAATTATTATATTATTATTATATTTTTATTAATATAAAAAATAAATAATATATTTTTAAAATTTTTATTAAAATTATTAAAAATAATATATAATTAAAAAATATTATATTTTTTTATTATTATAAATAATTTATTAAATATTTATTAAAAAAAATCTTATTATTTATTATTTATTAAATAGAATACTATATTAAAATTAATATTTATAAATATAATACTAATTATTTAATAAAATATATATTAAAATAATTAATTTTATATATATTATTAATTAATAAAACTTTAAGATTAGCTTTTTATTACTTAATATACTATTTATATATTTAGAATATTCATATTAATCTTAATATAATATTATCTAATATCTTATAATTAACTTTAAAAATTACCTTTTTTTTAATTTCCTTTTTTTATAATTTTTTAATAAATAATTAAGTAATAATATAATTATTATTTTATTTTTTTTTTAACTTATTTAAAAATATATATAATATTTTAACCTATATATAATTTTTAAATTTTATTTCAAATTATTATAATAATATTATTATATATAAATTTTTAAATTATAATAAGATATAGAATATATTTAATAATTTTAAATATTTAAAATATTTAATAATTATATAAAAAATTAATTATAATTTTTTTATTTAATATATAATTATAATAAATATTATTTATAATATTAAAATATTAAAGCTTATTATTATTTTAAATTATTATTATATACTATTTATATTTTAAAATTTATCTATTTTTATAATATTTTTATTTTTTTTATTTTAATATACTACATATATAAAATAAAAATTATTTTTTTAAAAATAATTTTATTTTCTATACTTAATCTTTTTTAATATTAAATTTAAATTTATAAACTTAAATAATAATATTTATTTTAAAATCCTATTATAATTTAAATATAATTCTTTTAATAAATTTATTTATTATTAAAAAAATAATAAGATTTTTTTTATTTTAATTAAATTATATATTATTTATAAAAAGATTAATAAAATTATTAATATTATAATTATTAAATATATTAAATTATTAATTTATTATTATTATTAATATAATAATATAAAATTAAATAAAAATATATATAATATATATAAATTAATAATTATAATAATTTTAATATAATATATTTATTAATCTAATATAAAAATATATTATTAATTAATATTTTATTTAATATTTATTTTATAATATAAATATTTAAAAATAAATAAAATTAATATTTATAAATATTAACCTATATTATAATTATTAATTTTTTATTAAATATTAAAATTTAAACTATATAATTATATTAAATTATATAACTATATTAAATTATATAATTATATTAAATTATATAATTATATTAAATTATATAATTATATTAAATTATATAATTATATTAAATTATATAATTAAATTTAATTAATAATATTATATTAAATAATTTTAATTTTTGTATATTTTATAAATAAAATATTATAATAATTATTATTTATTGTAAAATAATAAAATAAAATAAAGTGTTTTTTTAAAATTTTATAAAATATTAATACCTTAACTTTTTAATTTTTTAATATTAAAATACCATATTTTATATATAATTATTACTTTTTATTATTTTTTATATTTTTTAATAATATATTATAATATTTATAATTATTATAAATTATTAAATATTATATTTTTATATTTATATATAATATTATTTTATTAAATATTATTATTAAAATATTAAAATAATATATATTATAAGGATATTAATTTAATTTTATTAATTTAAAATAATATAAATTTTATATTATTAATATATATTTATAAACTCTTTTTCTTAATCTTATTTTTTTTATATAAATATATTAATTTATATAATTATAAATATCTTAATTTTTTTATAATTAGTAATAATTTTTTTAATTAAAAATTCCTTAATTTATATAAATTTTAAAATTAATATAAATAATATAAAATTTTATTAAATAATAAAAATTATTTATAAATTAAATATTTATATTTAACTTTTTTTTTTATTATAAAAATTTTATAATATTTATTTATATTTATATTAAAGTATTATATTAATAAAATATACTTAATTAATTTAAAATTATTTAATATAAAAACTATTTTTATTAATATAATTATATATAAACTTTAATAATTTTTATTATTTAAATATATATTAAAGTTATTATTTTTAATATAATATTTCCTATTATTAATATTTTTAATTTTATTTTTATTTATTATAAAAATATTAAAAACATTAAATTTAAAATTAAAAATAAAAAAAGTTTATTATAATTTAAAGGTTAGGTGTAATTATATAATATTTTAAATAAATTATAGTATATTATATATATATAAATTACTATTATATATATAATTTATAAAAATATTATTAAATAAAATTATAATTTTAAATTAATTGATTTAATATAAGTTTAAATAATAATTAATTTAATTATTATATTTATTTAAATATTATTTATATAAGGTAAAGTTTATATAAATATTAATTATTTATATAAATAAAGTAATTATATTATTATTTTAATAAAAAATATTATTATTTAATTACTAACTTTAAAATTATATATTTTATTTAAAATTTATTATAAAATAATAAATAATTAGTTAATTAAATTATATATAATATTAATATAAGTTTATTAAAAATATAATAAAATTAAAAAAATAATAATTTTATTAATTATATAATTTTATAATTTATTAAATAAAAAGTATTTAAGAAAATTATTATTAATTTTAAATAAATTATTTATATAATTTTTTAAATAAATTTAATAATAATTAAAATTTTTAATAATAAATTAATAATATTTATATTATTAATATTTATTTTAAAATATAATTATATAAATTTATATAATAATTTTTATATATTATAAAAGAAATAATTTATATATAAAGAAAATAATAATATTTAAATTAATAATAAAAAGGGGAAAAATAAAAAAAATTATTTTTAATTTAAATAAAAAATTTATAAATTATTAATAATATTTATAATATAATAATATATATATATTTATATAATAAAAATAAAATAAAGTAAAATAATATTAGTAAATAATATTATAATATTATATTTTTAATAAAGCTAGGATTTTTTTAAATTATATATATATAGGGGCTTTATTTATTTATAAAAATTTAATAAAATAAATATAATTAATTATAGTATTTACTTATTAAAATAATTATAAAATATAAATAACTTTATATATATTATTTTATAATTAAATTTATAAGTTTTATATTTTAATAGGGTATTTTATAATAGTTTTTATAATATAAAAATAATATTAATAGAAAAAGCTTAATTATTTTTATTTAAATATATATAATTTATTTATTATTAATATTTTATATAGTAGTTATATGGATACTAATAAAGGGGGCTAGGAAGGGGTTAATATATTATAATATTATTATATTTTATATGTATATATTATTATTTTATTATAGTAATATATGTTTTATTTATAGGTGATGGTGATTATTAAGTGAGAGAAGTTTTGTGATATGTTTTTTAGTTTTAAGGTTTGGTGGTGGTGGTATTTGTGGGCCTGATTATTCTTTTTTGGGAGGAGCGAGTTGTTTTACTTGTAGGGGAGTGCTAAATTTAAAGGGTCGGAGTTTGAAGCCAATCTGGTTCGACGTTAGCCCAGCTGTTATTGCACGGTCGGATCTGTCTGCCAAACTTTACTGTAGATAGTGCAGATCTCCTTGGGATGTTATCTAAGCTTCTGAAATTCGAGCCTTCCAAGGTTACAATCTCTCTGGTCCGGCATACACAGCCTGCCTACCTAGGTAGTAAAGGAAACGCTGGCTGTATGTATACTAGTCGAGCCCGGATAATGGATTTACCCCCCAGAAGAGCTGTCAATCTTTTACCTATCTCAGTATATCGATGTTTAAATACTTACACAGTTGATGTATCAATTCGGGAATTCCCGAGTCGTATTCAACTGGACCTCGGCATGAGAGTTCCAAGCTTGGATGGCCGGGTGCATCTCGGCGGATGGAAAGGGATGCCGGGTGCATTTCGGCGCATCATCAGAGAGAGGGAAACATGGCCACGAGAAGATGGAAACCTCTCAATACTACTATTCAGCCTGACATCTCTATTCGGCACAAGAGGCTAGCTAGGGCTTTGCGGTTTCATAGCGTAGACAGATGATGCTGGAGTCCAACCCAGTACTACATATGTAATAACACCATATCAATTGATACCACGGCCACCCCATCGCAGGGCTTGGTCCCAGCGTGTCGACAAGTGGTTTCGTTTCTAATCCCCATAAAAATAAAACATATGCGGCGCCTTCATATAGTGGTAAACTCTCAAGACCTAGGGTTTTTTTCTAGAAGATAAAAGTACAGTGCCAATAATAGAGCGAGTCGACAAAATGTGGCCCAATACGGCCGTCCCACGCGTCGAACAAGCTTGAGATTATGGCCCACCTTTGACGAGAAGCCCGCCCATGTGGATAGATCGCCGCATACTTCCCGTTTCGAAGTCTTGCCCCTCCGATAGAACATTTGAAGGACCTGAACATCCTTGGAGGACCCCCGCGTACTCACCAAACACGGCCAATGGGCGAAGGAGTGTACCCGCCTCGTTGGGCTCCAAAGCAATGGATCGCCATCATGGCCGCGGTCTATTTTCTGCCAGAGTCAGTCAAGGTGATAGGTTCCAGATGTTCCTTTATCAGAATGAGGGCCACGGTGGGTCAGGAGCGAGTATTAGAGACATGGACGATCTCGCCCTTCTCGATGGCTTAGCTTTCGGTCCCGTTTCTATTCCCATTCCCATTCTCTCCCAATTTCCCACTATCAATTGATTCTTGCCAAGATACCAGAACCAACAAGACGCCGTTAGTCTGTGATTGTGTATACTTTCCACCATCCAGGATGCAAGTCATCAGTCGTGTCCCCGCGGCCATGGCCCTGCCAAAGGACAAGCCGGATATCAAGCGGGAGCACCACACCAAGGTCGTCAGCATCAAGAGGCCATTCGACATAGACCTCCCCCAGCCATGGGAGACGGTGAATGCCACCATCAAATTCCGCAATGCGGATACACAGTTCTGGTGGGACCGGACAGGTCGCATGTTCGCCAAGCTCATCCAGAGGGCCGGGTACAGCGCGACGGAGCAGTACAAGGAACTGATCTTCTATGCCCTCTTCGTCGCCCCAGAGCTGGGCAAGGCCCCCGACGCACAAGGCAACGTCCAGGGATGGAGAAGCCCAGGTACCCCAGACTCGACACCCATCGACTTCTCGTGGGAATGGGGGAATGGCAACAACGGCACCGTGAGGTACTCATTCGAGTGCATAGGCCCGCACGCGGGCACAGACCTGGACCCTCTCAACTCCTTCGCTACAGACGCGTGGATCGAGAAGCTCAGGGACCAAGGCATGGTCCCCGGGCTGGACCTGGAGTGGTACAACCACTTCACCAAGGCCATCCTGCCGTCGCGGGACATGAAGCGTGAGAAGACAGCCGAGGTGTTCATCGAGGAGACAACACCCAAGGCCGGGGTCGTGGTGGCGCTGGACATCGAGAAGACGGGGCCCGTGATGAAGATGTACATCTACCCGGGCCTCAAGGCCCTCGAGATGGGCATCACCAACCTCGAGCTCGTGCAGCGCGCCATCCGCAGCCTCCCCGGGGCGCAGTACGAGTCGCTGGGGTGCGAGCCGCTGCTGCAGTACCTGGACGAGGGCACGCGGCGCTGGGGCTTCGAGACGGGCATCCTGTCCATCGACTGCCTGGAGCCGTCGCGGGCGCGCGTCAAGCTGTACATCCGGGCGCGGCACACGAGCCTCGACTACATGATGGACTGCCTGACCATGGGCGGGCGGCTGAGCGAGGACGGCCTCGGCGAGCAGGCGCTCGCGGACATGAAGGACTTCTGGCTTGCGTTCCTGGCGGACGCGCCCGACCGGCTGCCCGACGATGCCCCCGGCCGTGCCAGCCCGGGCTTCTACTACACCCTCGGCGCCGGGAAGCCCGTGTCGGCCAAGATGTACGTGTCGCCGACGTACTTTTGCAAGAGCGACACCGAGGTGCTGTCCCGCCTGCGCGGGTACTTTTCGACGAGGAGGTCGGACATGACGCAGGTGGACAACTACGAGGCGGCGCTGCATGATATCTTGTAAGTGGTCATCACACATGTCGATCCCCTTTCGCCGTGATGGTGGACTCTTGGCTAATACGTGTTCTTTCGACAGTGGGAAGAAGACGCTCGACAACAGGTGCGGGTCACACTACTATGTCGGCTGCGCGCTGGCCAAGAACCAGCTCCGTGTGGTGACATATCTGAGCCCCCAGTCGTTTGACTGCGAGAAGGACCTGATCAGGGAACGGGCCTTGTTGGCGCTGGAGTAGTCCATGATGAAGATGTGATGTGATGCCGAGGGAGAAGGTGTTTTACTGGAGCATAACGGGCATGGGCGTTTGGTTTCTGCGTTTTGGTCTTTGGGTTCGGGTTTGGGCGCCAAGACTTCTAGAATCGGGATGATAGAGGAGTTCAACCTTTCACTTTGTCAACGGTCCTTCCACGTGTGCCAAGCCGGTAGATTCCCCCTACAGTAAGAAGTCCATGTGCCTGCCTGTCTTACTGTTTACATCATGATTACATGACATCGAGCAAAAACTCTAAAACTCTATTTCGACCTCGGTTTTATTTTCTATTTCCCCCCAACAAGACCCTCCAACAAGTCACACGCCCTCGCCGCACCGCCCAGAGAGTTCAGCACCAGCCTAGCACCACGCGCAGCCTCGCCGTACCTCGCGTCGCCGAGTATCTCCCCGACGGCGTCCCGCACCTGTTCCACCGAGGGCGAGTCCGTCATCAGGTCGATACCGGCGCCGAGGTGCGTCACCCTCGCCGCCGTGTCCTTCTTGTCCTCGCTGGTGCCCGCGCACACGAGCGGCACCCCGTGTGCCAGCGCCTGCGTCACGCTGCCGTACCCGCCGTTGGTCACGAGCACGTCGCACCGCGGGAGCAGCTCCTCGTACGGGAGCCACGATGCCAGCCGCAGGTTTGCCGGGAGCACGCCACCATCGTCCGCGAGCAGCGCCTGCTTGATCTCCTCGCCCTGCTGTGACGGCACCACCAGCAGGAGGCCCGCGTCGTCCCTGAGCGCGCGGATCGCCGGGAGCAGCAGGCTCGACGGGTCCGTCGCGAAGGTCCCCTGCGTGATGCCGACCACGCGCAGGTGCTTCCCGTCCGCCCCCTCCGAGGCGGCGACCACCTCCCCCCACCAGTCCGGCAGGGCCGACGACTTGCCGTTCAGGGGGCTGACCAGCGGGCCGACGTACTCGGTCGGGTGGAGGGCCTGGCCGAACTCGAGCTCCGGGCTGGACGCCTGGATGTGCAGCTGCGGGCTGTACTGGAGGATGTGGCGCGGCTCGACGGGCCCCAGGCCGAGCTCGACCCGCTGCGCGTTGATGCAGTCTGCGATCAGCTCTGGCTGGCTGAGGATCGTCCCGAGGGTTGACCTTGGGACGTGCTCCCTGAAGTACATCGGCACAACACCCAGGGTTGCCCACGCGGGGATCTCTCCCAGCTCATGCCTGTGATATCGATGAGGTTCAGCATATATGTATATGTATACACACACACACACATATATATATATATATATATCACGCAGTCGAGACGGGGAGGGTAGGTTCGTCTCAGGGTATTCCCTTCTCGAGAAGATAACCAGGAACAGGAAAAAGAAAACTCTAAAAAAAAGACTCACAGCACAGCCGCCCCATAAGGCAACGCATCATTCACCACCACGTCCGGCCGGAACCCACCCCTCAGCACGCCGCGCAGGTCCGCCACCTGCGCCGCGAGCCGCTGGCCGAAGAAGGCCTCGATAATGCCCGCGAGCGTGGCGGCCGGGTCAACCATACACTCGCGCAGGACCCCGTCGGCGCGGTCGGTCTCGGCCGTGGCCACGAAGCGCGCGCCCGTCGCGCGCACCCGCGCCTCCTGCCCGGGGCTCGTCAGCCACACCACCTCGTGCCCGCGGTCCACCAGCGCCTTGGCCACCGCCTGCATCGGCAGCACGTGGCCCGTGGCGTAGAAGGTGTGCAGGAGGAACTTGGCCATGGGTTGTGCCGGGTATGTGTGTGTGTGTGTGTGTGTGTGTGTGTCCGCCTGTTGTTGCGTCGTGGGCTTCTCTCCTGTCTCTCACCTTGATGTTGTTCGGCTTCACTGGCTGGTTGGCAACCTCAACGTCTGTGTCTGCGTGCGTACGAGCGAGTGGGTATGAGCAGCAGCACGACAGACAGACAGCCTCTCCTCCCCTTCCCTGCCTTTCGAGAAACCCATTATCACAAGCAATCCCCTTCCAGAAACACCCTTATCACCCACGACCTATTCCGCCGCAGGTCCTCCCGGCCCGGAGGGCCCAGGAATCTTTACCGGGGCCCGGTAGAAGTGTGGGCCACAAGAACAAGCTTCCTTGGACGACGGATCTGGGCCCAGGGGTCCCACCCCACCCCCCCCTCCACCCCGGGCGCGAGTCAAACTGTATCCTCTCGGCGAGTCAAACTGTATCCTCTCGGCGAGTCAAATCCCCAACAAAACGGCCCTTTTAGGGAACCCAAAAATAAGGTGCTTATCTATCTGGATTCTGGTCGCGTGGGGTGGGGCCGGTCGCGGACCCCCACTTACAAGTGCCGGCAGACTCAACACGTGTAGTTGTAGTGTAGATTCCGCACCTGCATGAACGACTCGTGTAGCTATCCTTCCGCTCGGTATCGAGCAGTGATTGGGCTGGCTGGGGATGGGGATGGGGCGCCGGTGGTATGGCAGGCAGGCAGGCACAGGCAGGTGAGTGAGTCGTTCACGAGATGCGTGTTGATGTGTCAGTCCCAGGGTTATCATTTGGTAAGAACTTTCTCGCGACTTTTTACCTGTTGTGTCAGTGTCATGGTAATTTTCAAATGCTATCTTCTCTTTTTATTGCCCCTTTGTTATCTGTATCCGCGTGTTACTTTTCCAATCTTTAAGTATCGTGACTTGGTGGCCGGATGTGGTCACTTTTCAGCTTATACCGACCCCGGACTCGAGTCTATCATTTTTTTTGGGACTCGAGTCTATCACAAAACGAAAAAAAAAATGACAGACTCCGAGTCCGGGATCCGTATAAGCTGAAAAGTGACAAACCCCACTTCTGTGTGTGGCAGTGAGTGAGTGAGTGGGTTTGGCTTTCCTAGTGCTGAATCTCTTCCTTGTCGTCCCTCGGCGGCTAACACCTCACCCGGGTCTCAGACTACAACCTATCTTCACGATCTTTCTTGCCTCTCGAAAGGATGTCTGTTTGCTGTTAACTGCTTGCAGGCGTGATGGTTGTCCTATCCACCCGGTACGTGTGGGTCAAAGGCAGCATATCAGCCACACAACTAGCTTTACTTCTCAATACCTTGAAAACTAACTATTTTACGTATATAAAAAAGGGACCCCTATTTATAAAATATAAAAACGTAGATATAGCTTTTTTAGCTTAAATGATTAAAAATAAAGGGATTATAGCATTAGCAGTTATGGCAATCCTTTATTAGGCTTAGTTAGTAGGAAGGCATTCACCTACATAAGCCCTTCGGGCAACCCTCTAATAGTCACTAGGAATTAACCACATTGACCATCACTTCTTCATACCCTTATGTACGTAAACCTAGCTAATAGGGATAAAAAGTACTTTTCTTTTATTTAATAGTTTAAGAATATACTTTTTTAATAAAGTATTTAAAATTATATTTTAAAAGTTAAAATAAGCTAGTTTTTTTATTAATTAAATATTAAATAATTATTTTTAATTTTTTTAAAAAATCTTTACTATATTATTTTTTAATAAATAAAAAACTATATATGTAGCCTTATAAACCTATAGAAAATAACTTTTTATAACTAATTACCACCCATTATATTTTAACTATCATTATTAATAACGTGTTTTTTTTTAAGTGCTGGGTCTTGAGCGCTTACTACCGTATGAAGTGTGACGGGACGAGCTGATACCTGCTAGATTTCCAAGACGGGGGACTTGGAAATTGTGGTCTTTTGGCCGGGGTGTCTGTAGCGTAGTAGTCTACGGGTCCGTCCCATGAAGGCGCCATGTATATATACGGAATAGATACGGAATAGAAGCAAAACCACTTATATATAACTAACCACAGCTAAGAAATCCTACGTGTATTATTGGGGGAATTCGAGGTCACTCAATAAGCTCTAGCCAATCCAACCCCTGAGGACAACCACCTTGCCTGCAAGCAGTTAAAGCTTTTCCTTTCGCACCGTAGCGTTGGCTAGAAGAAAAACCAAAGCGAAATCGGCACGGAACCCAACTTCTTAGGAGGCTGTCCCCTCTCTCTCTGTCTAGCGCCGGCCTCCATTTCCGAGGCAGGGTTTCAAAGAGAGACCGCCATCATATATACCCTAGGGTACTCTGATCTTCTTTTCGCTTCCTGCCACCTCATCACCATGGCCATCTCTCTCTGTGTGTGTGTTCTTCGTCATGATGATTGGGAAGCTAATAAATGAGCCAGGAGAACATGGCATGTTTTTGATGCTTTGGACAGTCTTGATTTTTTTTTTTAAAAAAAGAAAAAAACGGCTGGCTCAATTCATGCTTCAACTCTTCCAATTGCCTGGCATGCCAGCCGACCGAACGGCAACTGGAGACGCTTGCTGCTTGTCACAAGTAAGTCCTCGGTTGAGACGAAGTCGCAATTCAACTTCGCCTGGATAATCAAAGACTTGAGCCAGAGAATGAGTGCAATACTCGTCAGGGTGCTGGTCCGGCTTTGGCCCGTCTTTCAAGCCATCCTGGGGCTGTCCCCCCCCCCCCCACCATCAAAATGTATGCACAAATAACATGTCAAAAGGCCTCTCAAAAAAGATTGTGAAATTCCAATTTCGCTATGGTGATATTCGCCCTCCCGGTTGAATAAAGTCCAGAATTTCCTGAGGAGGCCCGCTGCTCTGCTAATAAGACAAGCTAGAAAAAGTCCTCATCAACTTCCAGATGAATACATCGATCCTCACGCCGCCGCCCCCCCCCCCCCCCACTCAACTCTGCTGGGCCCATCCATCCACCCACCAAGCCACAGTGGGAGGACCCAAGGCGGAGGCAGGGCGACTAATCAAGAATAAGCATAAGTCTGCTGGCCCCTCCCCTCCTCACCACCACTCCCCCCGCCTCCACCGCCGCCGCCCATCCAGCTCCGCCTCCAGAGCCAAAAGTACCCGTTGAATCCCGTCTCCTCCTTGCCCCACTCGCCCACGATGCCCAGGGGCGTCATGACGCCCTCGTAGTCCCACGAGTGGGCACCCACGTAGTTCTTGCGCAGGCTGACGATGCCCGTCGCGGGGGCCACGGTGCCCACCAGGTCGAAGCTGCGCGTGATGCCGTCCTGGCAGTCCCTCGCCTCGAGGGGTAGTTTCTGTGGTGGCTGTGGGGTCGGGGAGGACCGCTTCTTTGTTGTTGTTGTTGTGGTTGATGTGGGCGGTGCCGGTGGATGTGGTGGTGGTCTGCCGAGCCTGAAGTGGATATTCTCCATGGCTGGGTCCTTGGACCCGATGGGATTGCGGTTGTCGGTGCTGGTCAGCGTGTAGACGTAGTATCCGTACCATTCGTCGTCGTCGTCCTGGTCGATGGTGTTGACCAGGTCTCGTACCCGAGAGGTGTACCACTCCTGCCACGAGTTTGACTGGCCCATTATCCCGCCATGGCGCCCACCTTTCGTTTTCTCTAGTAACGGTATCTTGAGTGGAGTTGATGGTAATGGTGATGTTGTGGTGACTTTGTCTGGATTTGATTGTGACGTTGTGTCACGAAGTAGTGGGATTAGGTCTGATCGAGGTGTGTCTTCGAGGCCGCTGGTCTTGAGTATGTAGGCCATCAGGCCGGCGAGCTGGAGTGATCTTGTGTGCAGGCCCTCCCAGCTGAGCCAGAAGCTCTGGTTTGAGGATGTGAAGTCCTGGGCGTGGTAGTCGGCCATGACGCGCTGTGCAAGGCTTTTGTACTCGGGCGCTTCAGCAGGGACGTTGGACCAGTTCCAGGGATGGATCAGGCCCAGTGTCATGGTGAAGGCAAGTTGAAGGCTTAGTTGTTTCTGCGCCAGAAGCTTCTTCTCGGACCAAATGTTTGCCCTCATGGTCCAAGGATTGATGGCCATAAGGGCCCTGCCCAGATCAACATCGCATACATCGGAATCTGATGATTACATTTAGTGTTGTCCTCAATAATAGTGCATTCGCATACGGGGTTTGTATCCCTTCTGCAGGATGAGATCAAACAAAACAAAAGTGGAGTGTGGATGTGCCAAACGTGTGGCGCGAAACAAGAGCAGTCAAGAAATGTACTGACATCCAAGGACACAAAGGGTCGACATCAGCCCCAGTCTCGCCTCGATCTCGGCGGCAACGTCGCAGTCGTTGCCATTTTGATCAGGTAGTGGACCACCACTTTTTTTGTCTGGTTGGTCCTGTTGGCCCTGTTGGTCGGGGGTGTGATCCGGGGCGGCTGAAGGAGGACCCTCGGAAGGACCCCTGCCCGAACCCTTGATCCGTGCCCTTGCCAAGAGTGGGCCCATTGTTGCTTTGATGCGGGCCCGCTGCCTCGGGGGAAGCGTGACGGCGAGGCAGAGGAATGCGTCTCTCCTTGCATCGTGGTCTCGGTTCATGAAGTCGTCGCTGTCCATCTGTGCCTTGATCATCTGTATGAGGGCGTCACGGCCTGGCGTGCCATTGGCGGGAGGGTCCATCTTTAAAAGGCAACGGCGATATTAGCGCGTCAGTCTGTCGGGTCGGCCTAGCCTGGTCTGGGGGGTCGCAGTCTGTGTGTTTAGATGTGACATGGCGTCCCATTGTGTAAAACCCAATCTAACAAGCAGGCAGGGGTTGTCCGAGCTGCTGTGCACAGTAGCCCGGCCCACCTGCTCGTCGACGCAGGCTCGGCCCCAAGCCCTCCTCCCTGCAGAGGCAACGTGGAGAGCTCACGCGGGACGAGGGTGGAAGAGGCAAACAAATAGAAGCGACTTTGGTTTTTTCGAGGACAGGAAGATGCTGATGAAGGTGGGATGAGGGGAGGGGAGATGAGAAGGGAAAAAAAAGAGGGCCCAGGAAGACTCACTCGTCGCCGGGCTATCTCGGCCCAAAAGTTAGGGGAGTCCAAGGCGCGATGTAGGGACCGGCAGGTGTGTCGTAAGCCCAGGATGGCATCAGGCCCGCAGAAAATAGCGACGTCTTGCACGAGGTGGTCTGGCAGCGTGTCCAACGCCAGGCGGCGTGGGGTGGACCAAGAGGGAAGGTGACTCGGCTCTGGGGTGGACGTCGATCCAGCGCGCTGGGTCGGGGCGGCAGTAGCAGCAGTAGCAGCAGCAGCAGCAGGGTCGTATTCGTTATCCAACAGGCAGGGCGACTCCGATATCAACCGGGGCGACGATTTGCGCCCCTGCCTGGCCAGGTGCAGCTTGGAACGCAGGCCGAGCATCTGAAATCGAGCAGAGGTTGGTGTATCGATCCGCAGGGCAGGCCGCCGGGTGGAGGGAAGAAAAGGAGGGGGGAGGGGCGGTTCAATGTTGAACAAGAGGCAATGCCGGGAAGCAACAGGCAGGGCCGGGGGACAACAGGGACGTCAAGCTGTGCTCATCGGATGCAATCAATTGATGCCGGGATTCTCGTCAACACAGGGCGCTGATTTGCTTGCTCCTTGCTCCTTGCTCCTCGCCGTGGGGGACTTGAGGGCTGGGCGTTGCTGGCGTTGCTGGCTGGCCGGCTCGGATTGCAGGATTGCAGGACTGCGGGAGGATTCCGGCTCAAGGTATACTGTAGTACTAGTAGAATTGTAGCTTGGCCCCATGCAGGCCGGACCGGGCTTGTATGGGAGATGATAACATCCCATGGGATACCAAAGCCAGGACAACCAGAGGTAGAGGTGTAGTGAGTGAAAGTCAGAGTCGAGTCCAAGACGACGTCGTATTGTCGAGCGGATATGGCCGGGGACCTCGAGTTGGTACCAATAAGTAGGTTGGTAGGTTGGCATGTTGGCATGTTGGCAGGTAGCAGGGTCTCTCACATCAGACAAGCTGACAGGGAGAGAGGCGCATACCGCAGTGCGAGTGGGAGTGAGCACTTGAGAGGAGGTTCCGGGCTCCCCCGCAAAACACGGCATGGCTGGACCTACCCCCCGGTCACGACAGGTCTGGTCAAGTGCTGCAGGAAATGGGGACTTTGTTGGTGACATGGGGACACAAGACGAGGTTGTGCAGGCCTGGTCGAATGGGGGTGAGGGGACGGCGCTGACAGCCCAATCTCGTCCTTGTTGTTGGTGCCAGATGTTGCAAGTAGAGGAGGGGGGCGCCTTGCTGATGTTACACATGCTTGACAAGCCAGGCCACAGAGGTGGTGATGACGGACTGACTGACTGACTGAGAGAGCACGCCCCCCACCACCACCACCACCACGCCATCTGCTGCATCTGCATCTGCATGCTGCATCTGAATCTGCATCTCTCTATCAGCTTCGCCTCGGGCATGATTGCCGGCTATCTGCACCAATACTGCGCCGCAGAGATTGCTGACACAGCTGGCAAAGCCCCCACGCGCACCCCCAGGCTTGTGAGAGCGGCAGGGTACGACAACACGTCTCCTGGTTCGGGCATCTGGAGCCGACGATCACTCTTCCACCCCGGCTGCCAGGATTATTGGCTGCGGGATTGAGCCGCTTTGGAATCTTTTGGCGTCGGGCGTGCTCGCCTCGCTGGGCACAGCCAGCCAGCACGTGCAACATGGTCGGAGCCTAATAAGCCTCTAGCCAAGTCTTGACACCAGGCAGCATCTTCAGCTGTTGAGTTGGACCTCTGGGGCTCGGCCTTGCAATATGAAAGGACTGCGGGAGGGCAGGCGACGTTACGGGGCCTCTCTCTCGTGCCTCGGTGACAAGTTGGTGTTCCCGTACTGCCGGGGCGGCGGGCGTATCACCTGCAGCAATGACGCGGTCTCGTCGGTGTGACAAGGTCAGAGTTTGGAGCTCGTGTTGCCTATTCTCGTGCGCCAGGGTCAAGCCTGCCATGGGCTCCGATCGATGGCTTGAAGGGGGGAGGGGTTGGTTGTCCTTTAGGACTCGGAGATGAGATGAGATGGAGATGGGATGGAAGCCATCTTGCGACGATCGGATGGAGCTGTCCTACAGCCAGCTTCCAGGTTCAATGTTGTAAGTTTTGGTTCGATTTTACTGACTGCTAAAGGCTGGTTCATCCCTTGGTTGATTTTCCGTCCTTGCCCCCTTCCACAGTCCTCTGCCCGTCTGCTCCTTCCGTCCCCAAATCAACTTCGAAACTCCAGGCCCGTCAAACAAGAGCGATGGGGCAGTGGGGATGACCCCTGCTGTGGTACACCCTCGGCCCCTCAGTGGGTCTGACGGCCCGACGCAGACGCGCAGCAATTCCAGGGATGCCACTCGTTATTTCTCTGGGGAACCAACAGCTCATTTTGCTTCTCAGAAAAAAAGTGTACAATGGGGCGTTTCAACATCCAGATGCCATCTTGTTGAACATTAGGGGTAGCACGAGCTCACCACTTCGTTTTGACGTGCCTTGTCGTACCTTCCGCATGTCCATCCGTGCTTCATTATCGTGACCAAATCATTCTCGTCTCTTGTTGCCCTATTCAGGTATGCCACGGTGAGCTCAGGTGACTCCCTCCTACTGTTCCGGCCGAAAACACTTATCAGCGTCCACCGGTGATCTGCCACAGACCCTCAACTTCTTCCGACTTGGCGCATGCTCTGTCGCGGCTGTTTTTTCATGGCAGCTTCCTTCCAAACCGCCCAGGTGCTCATCGGACAGGCTGGCAAATACAAGATCGTAAAGCAGTTGCAGAAAGCAGTCTGGCTGGCCAGGTACTGACCGTCTCCCAATATCACAACAACGCTCCTCTATATAGCACGCCATAATAACAAGCTCCCAATCAGAAATCAAGCCGACAAAGATGTAATTGTCAAGAGTGTACAAGGCCATCCCCGCGTGGCCAATGAGCGTGATGTGCTCAAGATCTTTACACCGCGGTCCAAGCATATCCGACCGTTGCTGGATGAAATAGTAGACCCTGCGGAGCCCACGACAATTGTTCTCAGCCACTTACAATCGACCCTCCTACAAGCTTCAGTCAGGCAGAAGCTAAACCGCACAGAGCTGAAATACGCATGCCGTGGGGTGCTAGAAGCTCTGGCGGTTATGCATAGTGAAGGTTATGTCCATGCAGGTAAGTTGCGCTGGTGGGGGCGCATGAGATCTATCCTCGCTCATTAAAATGAATCTCCAGACGTCAAAGCCGACAACATCGTGGTGAACGAACACTCGGATGCGACGAATCGATTCACCGACGTTCAGTTAGCGGACATGGGCAACTCGTACCCAGAGACTCACGAGTACGCTTTGCAAGGCCAGCCTATTGGTGCCCCTATGTGGTCCAGTCCGGAGGTACTTATGCACATGCCCTGGGACACAAAAACAGACATCTGGGCTTTTGGAACACTGGTAAGCACGGCTTTGAGGGATCCCGTGTCATTTGCAATCTGACATCGATGCAGTTGATCAGCCTCATCTACGGCCATGACTTCAACATTTTTGACCCTCCAGACGTTCCCACCGATCCTATCGACGATTACAAATTTGCCGTTCTTCGGAGACAGGTCGAGATATTTGGCCCTTTCCCAGTCAAGTATGAGGAAATAGCCAACGAGGACGTAATGGAACTTGTTATCTGGATGTTGGAGAACCTCAAGGAAAGCAGGACCCCCTTTCAAAGTATTACGGACCGCGAGATCTGTCAGCAGGACAAGGACTTCATCGGCTGGATTATGAGGCTCGACCCTCGAGACAGACCGACAGCCGCAGCCATTTTGTCGCACGAGTGGTGGCAGCAGGAGTGAGCAAGGGATTACTATCTTTCCCAATAGTTCCTTTCCATATACCGTATGATAGCACATGGTAGCGGTCTACTGGTGTGGCTTCGGAAATAGGAAAAGTCTTCAGCGTATGAAACGACGCCTCAAGAATGGTGCGTGACCCCTCAGTCTCCATCGCTATCGCTGTGAACCGGTAGCATTGTATGGCTTTGGAGCATTCCCAAGGGTTGCTAGACAAATCACATGTGCACACGGGCCCTGGCTGGGTATTCGGTTTTGGTCCTGACGACGGACTCAAAAAGAAAGCCTGCACATAGTCCGAGTCGTCTACTTGGGCCGAACAATGCATTGTGCTTTCTCATGTCTGGCATGGTCAGTTCTGATTGATACCTAGGTAAGCCGTGCGGCTTGCCACTATTCACAACCTCACTATCCTCAAGTGCTCACCGCCCCACCCCTTAGAAGTCTCCCAGTATCCTCACTTACAACTCTGTATGGTACTCCTTAAACTAATGTTTTATGTTCTTCACTAGCCTTTTTAGACCTATCTTCCGGCCTCTCTACTGCCTGTGCTAGCGATCTCTAGTCTCTCCAGATCGTTCTGGCCTCCCTAGCCTCTTTGGCCTCTTCAGCCTGACCCAGTCGTTTCTGGCCGCCTCAGCCCTCTCTAGCATGTTCAGCACGCTCTATCTCCTCTAGCGAAGCCCTGCTCCTAGAGCAGATGGCTGCCTCTGGAGACTGAGCTGTTCTGAGCTGAACATATCTGATCCTTCATATTCTTCAGACGTCCCTTGCTTTCCAAGTCAATACCCACAACCCAGAAACAAACCAATAATTTGAATTTGGGCAAAGCTAGCCCTCATAATAGTCTACGCAGGGCTGTGGATAGCTTAATTTCATGAAATGGACCATGCACCTTGCCACACGATATAATGTTCAAGTCAATCACGAAAACTGAAGGCTGTGTCGCTGTGTCGGACTACATGGTTTCGCTTTCATTCCGCATCAATTGATACGTCCGAGGTCATACATGGCGCCTTCATACGGTGGTGTCGGAGTTCATAGGGTATGTAGAGGCACTAGTTGTTAGTTGCAGATGAGCTACGGACCTCCAGGTGCAGAAGTCATCGGCATGCAGTGTGCCAGTGTGTAGCTGCCAAGAGTGTTCGTTTGCCAAAAATGAGAAAAAGCGGTGGGGTGTGTTGGGGGGGGGGGGATCTGGAGAAAGTATGCAGCTTCAAGCGAAACCCGTGCATATATACCTATAGGTGGCCCGCGATCCAGGAACTCGATCACCAGCGCAGAACTCTCTGTTTACTACTAGTCCCCCGGCTTGCTTGCTATCCCTTCTACCTAAGTCATGGATGGAGATCACCCAGGCTACGCAATTCTCCCGCCTCCTACTCCCGATCTGATCGGTGAGGAACCTGCATTAATATCTACGACTGCAGTAGATACAATTCAACCATCTCAGTGGCTGAATCCAAGCACAACAGCAGGCTATGAATCTTTGATCTCAACCACTACGAGTACACCTCTAACAGAAGGAGACTCCCAGGGATCTCCAGCTGGAGCGGACACTCAGGAATATCCAGCGGAAGCAGACACTCAAGGATCTCCAGCGGATACAAGTAACCAGGGATCTCCGCAAGGGGCTAACACTCAGGTAGCCCCATCAGAAGGAAACACTGAAGCAGATCCAGCAGAAGGAAACACTCAAACAAATCCAACGGACGCGAATAATCAGCCAACTCCAGCGGAAGCAAACGCCCCGGGATCCCCGGCTGGAATAAGCACTCAAGGTTTCACGTTCATACAGCTACAGAGCAACGCAACCTACAAACTGGGTGAAGGGCAATTTCTCGACGCAAGTTTCAACAACATTTGCTCATCACGGAATTGCTTGGATGATTGCAAGAACCTGACCCAAGTTTTCATCTCCAGCCCTGGGACGCCCAATCATAATACTCCTGCGAGTGCAAAAGACGTCGAGGTGACCCTATTCGGCATTTGCAGCAACCTGGCCAACGTCACAGCTTTGGTCGAAGACAGTGATGACGCTGCTGTAAATTCTTATTTCGGAACCCCCAAGCGCTGGGGCTGGCGCTGACGATGACCTCGGGCTCATTACATCGAACCTGACAATGTGCCTCGTGGACACATGCGATAGTACAAGGAACCCATCTGAATGTCGTCAATATTGTGGGCCGGAACATCTCCTCCAGTCTCAGCACACACTCTCAATCTACCCTGGCATTTACCAAAGCACATGTGGACTGCCGTACGCAGATCAAGACGTCTTTGGAATTGGGGTAAGATTCAGACTCCTTTTTGCTTCTTCTCAACAAAATACTAACTGACCAGGTACTCATATCATACTACATACAAGCCCTCTTGCTCCTTATCCTAGCGCTGGTCTTTATTGCCTCCGCTGCGTGGCAGGCATGGAAGCATAAGCGAAGCCCGACTGCGTCCGAATGAGGGAAACCTGCCCTGAAGACCTTCCTCAATACTCAATGCTATTTTGGGTGCAAGTGAGGAAATTCTATTACATCAATTGGTAACGAATTGTGCTAATGAAACCCACGATGCCCAGCGTGTGCTGCCTCTGCAGCTTACTTTAGGCACCCGAGGAAAATTAGACCCGCTCAACGGCTATCCCCTGGTTACAGTGGCATTGATGGGCTGTATCGGGCCGGTATTCACAGTCAGTCTGTTCAGCAGCCACGGCGTCAAATACCGAGCCTCAATATCTTTATGCACAATGTCCTGGGTTTTGAACACCGTGGTCTTCTTCATACTTGTGTCGAATCTTGCACGCTCACAAGATGATGATCGGATCGTCGACCAAGCCATCCGCGGCCTGTCGAGAACAAACCTTTGTGGCTGCTCATCTGCGATGGTCCTGTGCCAAGAATGGTTGGGCACGAACCCGCTGCAGAGCTTAACCAAGTTCTTCAACAAGGACAGCATCCCAAATATCAGCAACGTACCTGTGGTTTGGGCACTGACCGCGGTTGTACTAATCATTCTGACTTCATCACAAGCATACCAAGCCTTGAGATCAAGTGGAGTACTCGCCATGGAGGCCCCTCAAACCATGCGGCCTGTTTTAGTTCGTCGACATGGTCTTTTGAGACTTGCTGAGTGGCTAGCATCGCCCTGGGCTAGCTTTTTCCTCTTAATACCGACGGCTTTGCTCTTCTCACTGGCTTTGGCTTATGAATTTGTTATGGTCCGGGCCTATCAAGAAATGGACGTTATCGACATGAAAGGCTGGACCTTCGGTCAGGTAGTCGCCGTCCTGTTCTGGGTACCTCCACTTTTTGATGTCGCGCAATCGCTTCTCGGTAAGCCCCCCCTACAGTACCCTTTTATGCTTTACATATATCAAAGGGTTGCTGACGCCTCCCTGGCCTAGCATCGCTCAAAAAAGGTACTCTGAAGCAAGACTCCGCGAGGCCTAAGTATAAAAGCATACACTTGGATTTTTACGAAGACTACCGACATGTGGCGTTTTCACCGGCCGTAAGTCCTGGTCCAGGTACTCTTGGACATCTTGAAAATCTCAGCACATCTATGAGGCAGGATACGCAGGCAGAATATTTTCCCCTAAACATCGGCGTGCCCTATGGGCTGAAGAAGGCAGAAACTAGCACATTTTGGGACTGTTCAAACAATTACTACTCAAGACTACTGTACGGGAGAATCACACAACAATGCTTGACACTGGCACGTACATGAACCAAGAGCGCAACTGCCTACTTGATAGTACTTGAGGCGGTTTTAAAAAGGGCGATCGCACTGACCGACACCACCTGTAGGATGTCGAACATGTGGAGGTGTTTGTAGCCCGGCGTGCCAACGTAATTAACACCGTACGAGCTCTGTTCTGGTGTCCACACCGCGGCCACAGTAACTCTGAGCACCCATCACCCCCCAGTTTTCCATAGGACAGCCTCGTCTGGGATAAACTTCTACATGGACCTACCTGTGGAACACCCTCCCATGGAATAAGGCTGTGTAGAGGAATCTACAGAATGTGATTATGTATGTAGTTTAGCCATAGAGGGTCTTTCTTCTATGACGTATTGTCAATTTTGAAGATGTAGCACTTGAGCAGTGTTTCGGAAATAGTGCCTCAGTGCTCCTTGACGGTATTAGAGTGAATATTTCTACAGTTCGCAGGACGTCATACCAGACATGAACTTTGTAGGCGGGTCAAGGAACTTGTTCATTGAATCGGCCTCTAATGCACACACTTCAAAGCCGCAAACCCATCGCTCCACCTAAGCCCGCCCATGACGGCCACCATGACAGCAAACCCAACCACGACGCTCGCCGCGCCGTACACCCAGGCATGCCGCCGCCTGAGCGCAGCCAGCTCGGCGACCCACGTCGACACGGTGGTCAGGCAGCCGCAGAACCCGTCCTCGACGCCTTGGAGGACCTGGCAGCCGACGACGCCGCCGAGGGGCGCGCGCTGCAGGTCCCACGCCATGCCGAGGACGGCGGTGCCGAGCACGTTGGCGGCGAAGGTGCCGAGCGGGAACGCGGGGCGCCGGCCGTTGAGCCACGCGGAGAGGTAGAAGCGCGCGAGGGTGCCCAGGGGCGCGAGGACGAGCGAGAAGACGGCGACGCCGCGCCAGTAGGCGGCGGGCGGGACCGCGGCGAGCACGACGGCGCCGGCCCAGCAGCCCCAGGCGAGGGGCACGGCGAGGCGGTCGGCCACCCTGCGGGTGACGGGGAAGGGCAGGGAGGGCACGGCGGGCTCGACGGCCGAGGCGAGGTGGGCGCCTGCGACGAGCCCGGAGAGGGACGCCGTCACCGTGATGATGACGACGGCCAGCAGGGCCATGAAGGAGTAGCCGCCGCTGCGGGGGGTGGTGGCGGTGCTGCTGCTGCTGCCGTAGGTCAGGTCGTTGGACACGGCGAGGAAGGCGTCCCGCATGAAGGAGGAGAAGGACGTGAAGGAGCCGCAGAAGCCCGTGGCCAGGCCGACGTAGAGCGGGATGGTCTTCTTGGTGGCCAGGTGGGCCTTCTTGGCGGCCGCGAGGTCGACGGCTGGTCGCCCACTGGCAGTGTCCCCGGGGCCGCCGCCGCCGGATTCCTCGTCCCGCTTGGCCTTTTGGATCTGGTGCTCGTACGTTGGGGTCCCCCACTCGTGGCGGAAGAGCATCCTGTCCTCGGCGAGGAAGCCCATGACCAGGCTCCCCCCAAAGTTGAACCATACCGACGGGAACACTGGCGCGCCGGCGTAGTTGGTCAGCCATTGGAGGCCGAGCCGGGCCAGAGTGCCGAGGAAGGAGAACAATATCAGGTAGGAGATTGTATATATCTGCGTGGCCAGGCGCGAGACTTGGGCGCCCTCGGATGGCTTGCCCTGAACGTGAGCATCCGTCGGCAGGCCGTTGCCCTCCGACGCGCTTCCACCCTGCTCTGTTGTGTCCTCGAGGTCATGGCTCCTGGCATCTTCTAAGCCCTCATCTTTGTATTGGAGTCGGTCCTCTTGGTTCTCGATCGGCCCTTTGACAGCAATTTCGTCGAGGTTGCGGTACGACTCGGGGATGCCGTTGTCCGACGAAGGAGATGAGCGCTCGTCATATTGTTGGCCACTTTCTAACGACAGACCGCGAGTATGGTCGGGTTCGTTTTCTCTCGAGGTATGGACCAGGCTCGTTGGACTCGGAGCAATCGGTCGCAGCTCCACGTGCGCAGCCCCGACGTTGCGCTGGTCCGACGTTTCGTAGCGCCCGGCGTGGGACGTCTGCGTCATCGCGCGACGGCTGTGCTTGATGCCTCTTTGAAGAGCCCTGTAGACCTCACAGATCTACCCCTGAGTACTGAACTTGTGTCTCATCGTGTGGTGTCCGGGTGCCGGGCCTTGAGCAGCATGATTAGAGGTTGACATGACACCTTGAAGAATGACGCGAACTTTGTTGCGACTTCATGTCGGTTATGACGGCAAGGGTGTCGGCGTTGAGATCGTCAGCGGTGGGTGTGTGCTGGGGAACGAGTTAGTGAGGTACAAGGTTCCGTGGAGAACATCCGACACGAAGTGAAGTACCGCACTATTAATCTCCACATCATCTCTCCCTACCAATGGCTACAACGTACAACGTTGGGATATTTCCTCCTCTATGAGTTGAAACGTAGATCCAACAAATAATATAGTAGATTCAGGGAGCCATAATCCAAAACTGGCTATGGAGCCTATGATCTCTTGATTCGGACGTTGTAAGGCCTCTCCGTCAGCCCGCGGCCTGCTAACCAACGGCATCTTCGACAAAGCACATATTTGCCTCGCTGTTTCCATGAAGCTATGAAACTCTCAAACAATTTGACAATAGCCATTGACCTGATCGAGATTCAATATGGTTCATGAGTCTGAGGCTATTTTTGAAAGCATGAAGCATACTTGGCATTGTCTTCGAGCCAGGGTCAGAACAAGAGCGTAACCCTCGAGCGGTGTATCAACTGCTTACACATGTAGGTAGGTACTCAGGACCCGTACATATAAGATCGAGGAGGATATTCCGAATACAATAGTGCTGGTCTGTTTCTTCTATCTAGACACCAAGATAACTTGAGAGATCTTGTACCGAGTCTATCCAACAACCGAGCTCAAAGACACTCGCAGTCATGAGTACAGCCAGCGCCTCCAACAGTCCCACCGCCGGTAACATACTGTGGAACTGGGTCTCAAACAGCACCGCCTCACGCAGTGATGAATTCGCGACTCAGATCACCTGCTACGCTTTCCCCTATGGTGCCCTAGGATTCTTGGCTCACCTGGTCATGTTCTACGGCATTGCGCTGTCGTCCCTGAACAGGTGCCCCTGGAGACCGAGCAAGCCGCTGTCGCATTCGGCCCTTGATATGGTATTCAGCATATTCGGCTTGGTAATTTCTTGTATTTTCGCTTCTTTCACCATTTCCAGGTGCTCTGGGGCTCCGCACTACATCCTGATAGCCTCGTCCCAAATCTGCGTGACTCTCACTTCCTCAGCCATCGGTATCAGTATCGCCTGGAACATACGCGGCACAAAGAAGGAGAGTGATGACAAGTCTGGGAACAAACTCACGCATTACAAGGCGCTAAAGTGGTTCATACTGGAGTTTGTAGGGTCCATTATGGAACTGGTTGGCGTCATCATGGTCCTCAAGGAGGCGGACCTCATTGCAGTCGACAAGAAGAAGCAATCGGTATTGACTATGTCACTCATCTTT
Organism: Diaporthe destruens; assembly: GCA_036986855.1. Classification (NCBI taxonomy): domain Eukaryota; kingdom Fungi; phylum Ascomycota; class Sordariomycetes; order Diaporthales; family Diaporthaceae; genus Diaporthe; species Diaporthe destruens. The sequence goes on along the minus strand of BTXE01000009.1, from coordinate 826,897 downwards.
GCAGGTTTCATGGGCCTCTTTTTTGGCATCGGGATCATATGGCTCGAGTTGCGACAGTAAGCATGCAACCTTGCAATTTCCAGGGCTCCAATTCGGTCTACTGCAGCCGGTGCTTCCAGACAAGATATTGCCGGGACGCCCTGGCGGTTATCGAGAGACAGAATAGTCGCACCGTTATGAGAATCTCTCCATATTGATATTTAATGACCCTCACAGTAGTTTGATAGGGCCTAAGCTAACTTAGAATCATGCAGATATGCCCAGAGGCGTATGGAAAGGGAGGTCTGCAAGGTGCAGGCCAAGTGCACATTGTTGGAGGGACGACTCGCGGCTCAAAAGCCACGAGGTAGACTTCGCAACCGCCGTCAAAACACATCGAGCAGTGATGATGGGGATCGGCGGCCACCTGGCCAGAATAACGGCCGTGAGAGCGCCCGTCCTCGGTCCAGCCAACAACAACCAGTCCGAGGCGCGGGCAACGATGCAGCGTCACGCAGAGGCCAGGAGCGGGATCTCGAGGCCCAGCGGCGCATTTCCTCGTCGAGCGAGGCTGAGGCCCCGAAGGAGCCTGTTCTATACCACTACCAAGACGTGCTCAACTCTGCCAAACAGATTCTAATCATGGCAGGCGCGGCTTTCTCCCTCTCTGTGACGCTGTAAGTCTCGGCTTCTTGTGCTGGTCTATCGTTACCCGGCGGAGGAGATGATTTGGATTTGGTGCTAATTCGCTCGTGTGTGTTTAGATACACTGATTGGATTCTGGCTGCCGTCAGCGGCTCCTACTTGGGTTTTCCGACGACCGGCAATGTCCCGTTGACAGTAGTGTATGTGTTATTCTACTTTTTCGTGCGGCTGATACCCTTGATAACCTTTTAGACCCATACTCAACCAAACTCGAAGAGTCACATGCAGTCCTATCAGCCAAGCTGCTAGGTATTTTCAGCCGAGCTGCTAGGTGTTTTTAACCCAGCTGCTAGGTATTTTCAGCCAAGCTGCTAGGTATTTTGCAACGGAGCGCAATGTGCTTGTGTCACCGAGTCCACTTCGAGGTCGATGTTGTGATACAGTCTCCACCTCCAGCTTCTAGCGTACTTGGACGCTTCATCACCTGGATGCTTCATCATAGATCTTCAAGCCAGAAATAAGACATCAAAATTTCATAATTGTTGAGGCTACCTCAGCTATGCCATATAGTTCCAATCTTCAAAGTCGTTACATGCTGCCGCTAAATCATGCGCTTTGACTCCCGCTCGTAAGTTGTGAAACCGAACGCTATATAAATTAGATTCCCAGCCAATGATAATAACCGTGGCATGTGTTATGCAAAAGCACCCTTTCATGTATCCTTGTTGACCGGTCACTTTCCAGGTATTGACCAGCAGGACGCATCGCTGCGCCACCGGCTACCGTCGCTTGAACTGCACCATCGGGCCCTTCCGCAAGCCCACAAACGCATCATACGTTTGGAACTGGTCGGCATTGCGCCGGCCCACCCTCCCGTCGGGGGTGCCGCCGCCCAGGTTGTCAGCAAAGTCCCTCCTGATCTCAAACATGTAGACGATCTTGGCCACGACGATGCTCATCTCGAGCCAGGCGAGGTTCTTGCCGGGGCACCCCCTGGGCCCCGCGGAGAAGGCGCAGAAGGCGCTCTCGGCCAGCGCCACGCTCTCGGCGGACGACGCCTCGTCGCCCACGATCCACCGCTCGGGCCGGAACTCGAGCGGGTCCGGGAAGATGTCGCTGTTGTAGCTCAGGCAGTAGTGGCCGACGCTGACGTTGACGCCCTCGGGCACGAACTCGCCGTCGACGACCATGCCGCCCCTCATGACCTCCCGGTCCAGCTCCGCGCCGACGGGGGGCGACATGCGCAGGGACTCCTGGATGAAGGCCTTGAGGTACCTGCAGCCGAAGAGGGTCGGGCCGCCTGCTATGTCGTCGAAGCTGTGGAACGTGGATCGGATCTCCTCGGCGAGTCTTGCCTGGTGTTCGGGGAGTGTGGTCAGCAAGTTGCCACACTTGTCTGGACATGGGCCTGGTGGCCCGCGATGACGTGAGCGGCATATAAGACTCTGACTAACCTGGACATCCTGCTTACGCGCCAAGTAGAAGAACATGGCAGTCATCACGATGGCGGTCGTATCCGAGCCGGCAATAATCATGGACTCGGCCTCGCCCCACAGCTCCTCCACGGGGAATCCTCTGCCCGTCTGTGGGTCCTGCGCGTGGAACAGGTAGTGGAAGAAGTCCTTCCGCACTTCAAAGTCCGGGTCGCTCGCCAGCCGCCTCTGCGCCTGATGCTCCGCCTGCGTGCGCTCCATCAGGCAATTGGTCACAAAGTCGCCCCACCTCTTGACGGGCGGAGGCGTCGCGATGGCGAGCAGCGAGTCCAGGCCCCTTGGCTTCAGCCAGACCCAGAGGGCTGTGAAAGGCGCAAAAGCAATCTGGGATACAGTCAGCCCTTCACATTCTCGGCAACTCCCGAATACCACACTGAGGGGGCGAGCAGCTAGAGCTCCACATACCGGGTTCAGCAGCGCCAGCATGTCCGCCATCAGGTCCGGCGCCTCCTTCATTGGCCCGTCCGGCTCCTTCATGCCGAAGGATTTGCCAAAGCACAGGTCGCCCAGGATGTCAAAGACGAGGTAGTTGACCCAGTCCGTCATGTTGACGGAGCCGGACCACTCCCCGCCCGCCCTGACCTCGTCGTCGAGCAGCTCGCACCACCTGTCGGTGTTGGACAGAACAAAGGGCTCCGCGGACCGCAGCGCCTTGGATGAGAAGGCGTGGTTCAGCACGCGCCGCTTGAAGCTGTGGACGGCCGGGTCGGTGCTGTTCCACGTCGTGACGGCCTTGGCGTGGCGCGGCCACACCTGGTAGTAGAGTCCCTTCTTCACATTGCCCTTTGGCCCGAATATCTGGGCGTAAGCTGAGGGGGTGTTGACGAGGATGCTGTCAGGGCGGTATCGAAATGTTGGGCCTGGAGGTCGGTCTCATTAGCCATCACACACGCGCACACGGAGGTGTGATATCAAATCACGGAGTCGAGAGCCACCTACCGTACTCCTCCTGGAGACGCCATAGCCAAATGTGTCGATCTTGTCTGAGCGTGTGCCAGTATGAAGGGAATGATGTGATGCGGGCCCAAAATGGGCCGGGGTATCTTGAGAGCGGATGGAAATGAAGCCGATAAACGACGATCGCGAGGATGCCGGCGGATGTGAAAAGAAGACACAATGAAAAGATGTCGGCAGCGGCCAAATGGATGTGGGACTCTAACGAAAACATGATGATGATCTTGGTCGTTCGTTACTAGGAAATAAAATGACGGAGAAGATAAAGATACGACGCTAATAAGGCAAGGAAATGCTCAGATGTGCTGAGTGAGATTGGGGACAAAAATCCGGCGCTATCGGCCAGTATGTACATATGAAGTACTTTTGTAGTGATGCAGTGATTTTTGAGACACAAGAACATTCCTTGGAAGGGAAGATCCGGGCTGAGGAAGAAAGCTTGAGAGATGACACGGCCCAAGAGAAGACCTCTGCAATGCTGCCAAGTTAATATTCTAGACCCCAGTGACGCATCGCTGACATCTGACGGTCCCCTGCGAGGGTGTAATCACCGGGGGTACGCTTTTTTCGATGTCCTTGTAACAGCAAGAGTCAATAGCCTAGCTCTCAGCATGACGCGGAGACCCAGCCGGGCAATATCTGTCACTTGCGCCCTTCAATCAGCCCAGTTGTGCTCCATCCAGGGTTCCTTATTACCACAGCATAAGGGAGGGAAAACAAGCTGCCAACCTCGATGGGCGCCATTGTCAGGTCAGGGTGGGTCACGCCCTGTTGACTTCGCCTGCTCGTGATGGCGTCGCCGGGGGGGAATGGTAGGCACCGCGGCGAGGCCCATGCTCAGCACGCACAGAGCCTCCAGGGAAATTGACTTTCGGCTTGCCGTATGGTACGGATTCGTCCGGGGCGCTCCCGGCAGTTGTCCATCAATGTAACGGGGCCCAGGAACGGGCCTGGTGGGATCGGCCGGGGAGCCCGGACGCACCGCCAGGGGTGGTGGCTCGGGGACTTGAGAATAATCTAGGCGCCGATGATCATCACGTGCCAGACCCCAGCGTATATCACATCATATCGTCGCGTGTATTATCCAGGGTCAGTGTGATAGGGGGGCTTGGAGGCCACAGTGGGGACCTCGGCTTAAGCGGTTAGGAAACTTGATACATCAGGGCCCACCTGCTACCAAGAGAGATTGAGTTGATCTCGGAATATAGGACGGCATATGTAAATGGGTACCAGATGTTTTGGAGCGAGCCCTCGCTTGTGCACAAGATTAAACGTGGGAATACCCCCACTGGGCTGACTGGAACCTCCTCTCCCAGAATCGGATTGTTTCTGAATTATAAAACTCTGCAAGACCCTCTGTCTTTGTCATGTGCGTGGAGCTTGAGTCCACTCAGCCCAGCCCCTACGGATTACATACGTTTATTGTGGTTCTGAGCTGTCCTAGGAGAGGTCTGTGCGCGTTTTTCAACCCCCTAGTTCGTATCATGCGATTATACTTTTCAGTTACGGAGTACTACTGTGGTACTCTCACACCGCGACGGCCCTGAACACGAGAGCGACGAATGCGCGCGGACGAGCAGCTTTCCGGCCCCGAAGCCTCTCCTCATACAGTGTACGTGCTGTGCATAAGCTGACGGTCTCTCTGAAGTCGTTCGGGCTCCGGCCTGATCTGCACATGCATCTAGATCCCGCTGGTGATTGTCATGTTTCCGTTGTACCTAGGAATCATGCTAAAATGTTTGCAGTGCCGATGAACTTGGTCTGGAAGTCTTAGCACAAGCACCAGGCATGCAATATTACTGTGTAGTCTCAAGCCATAGTACAATTCATCTGATGAAAAGAAGGCAGATATTCATACAACCCCGTTTGGATGCCCGCACAGCTTTTACTGTCTAAGTAGTAATGCAGCCAATTAAATCTACTAATTTTACCTGAAACCTACAAGTACCTCTCCTTAGTTTCAAGCAGGTAAGTTAATTCTCTAAGCTTATAAAAGATATAATAGTTTTACTTAAAACCCTTTTATTGAAGTTTAAAACTTAACTCTCTTATTGAATTTCTTTTTTAAAAATTTATTCACATTTTAAAACTTTTATAAAATTAATAGGAGGTACTTAACTTTAGTAGGTCTGGAGTTCAGTATGTCCAGGGATACATGTAGGTCGTGTGGGTATGTAAATGTGATAATACAAATATCTTTTTTTTGATGAAAATGGGACCTCGGCTGATCCTACGGTCCCAAAATATCTCACGTGCGGATAATGAGCAGATGCCAAACTTCATCTTATGCTCCTTTGTTACCTGTCCATGGGGGAAACCTTTTCATCGTGCGGTCATTTCCATCAAGGAATGCTCGATTCCACCACCAAATAGTGACATTGAGCGCTGCGGAAGCCCCTGGAGAAAGAGACGAGCAAAATCGCTTAAATGTTTATTACATGGGCCACCTGCTTGTGGCATGAGTCGATGCAAGTGTCAAAGTTGATGTATGCACACACTCGTGGTAGGACTGGACTGTCAGGGACCACCGAGATAACTCCGAAAAGAGCCCCTAAATAGCTTCTGTGTCGCAGCTTATGCGTACCTCTCATGTATCTCCCTCGGTCCGATTCCATGGTTAATTAACATTTGAAGCGTAGCGAGGAGTTGTCCTGGAGCGAAGCGAAAGGGTAACGACGAGCGGAGCTTTCTCTATTACTGTATGATCCGATGAAATGTTTCTCGTGCGCAGATTGGTCAATCAATGTGTCTTTGCATGTACTGTACGTACTTAAGTGTATGGTGTTGAGGAAGGAGTAACTGCCGCTCCCGTCACCTCCTCGCTACGCTTATTCCTTAGCCGAACGAAGCCTTCGGGTATACATATTTTACTTTAGGGGGAGCAAAGAAGCACATAAGGAGGCCACAAGACCCAGAGAGAAAAGAGAAATGGTAATGATTAGTAGCTCTTTACATTTGAATATACTGTTATTACTCCACTTCTACGCTGCGAGTGACGGTACGGGTCATATGTACTGCTAGGAATAACCAATAGGTAGATTGGTTATTATGGTCTTTTGCCGGATGGGAGAGCGTGTGGCTAGCAGTCGCGCCCTCCTGTTGCACTGCGTGTACTCATTCACTCTACTCACGACCCTTACCTCTGACAAGGACTATTGAGTGAGGTAACGCGATCCATGAAACTCTTGACACATGGAGACCGATTCCGAAAAACATAATCACAGGCTCTCACTATTTCAATCCGACATTTTTAGGATATCCCCAGCATCGCATATAATGAAAGCTGGATTCAAACTGCTGATGAACGTGAAGGTGATCCTTTACTACACGGGAATACACGTAACGTCGAATCTAAAAATAGATATATTCCCGAGCATGACCCAACATGCATGCGTGTTGGCTGTGTTGGTTGCAGTATGCATATATGTTCCCCTACGCGGAGCCTTTTAGCGAATTACGTTCAGCCCTATGCCGAATGTTGCTTCTCTATGCAGCTTGAGTGCCTGCTCCTAACGACATGAGGTCAAATCGATTTTTATGGCAGGTTCCGTCTATAGAACTCGAAAATGATACAATTTGAATCTTTGCCTGTCGCCTTCTGGATTTTCTTCGGCTCAGACTGGTGGTCATTGGGCTGGAGTTGCGTCAGTGTTGCAGGAGACGTTGTTGAGTGATTCCAATTTTGCAGTTCAAACGAGTCCAGCGATGCCAGATTTAATGTGAGTGGTAAAGGGACAGTTTCAAATCCTATAGTTTCCGTCGCAGAGCAGCACCTCGGACGTGTGCAGAGATGTACTATTAGTGTAGAGAGAGGACTGATGTGCTGCACAGGTGACCCTATGATCGATGTTTGTTGTAGGATAGATATATTTGTCTAGAGTACCTTCTCAGCCTTGACAAAAGCGAATCTTTGTCAGCTGCTTGATTGAAAACTTCCTCGGCACACCTGGGCGCTTGAGCAGCAACGCAGAACTCTGCCAGTGCTGTTCCGTGGCCCCTCCTTGAAGCTGTTGCCACTCTGGGCATCAGCGTCTCATTCCATTTCAGAGCTCGTGCGCTGAGCTCTTCTCGCAATCAGCTGAGAGATCTCAAGGTGATGGAGGCCTGGTGATTCTGGGAGCCCTGGCGGCCTTGCTACGCGCCAACCGACTAGTCTCGCTCACACTCCATGACATGTTCTGATTGTAAAAGAAAGTTTGTAGCCTTGCTTTCCATGCCAAAGGTACAGGTTTCCCCTGTTCTTTTGCGTCCTTCACTGCCTTGCTGATATGTACCCAATTGCCGGAATAATCAACGACATGGTTGGCTCCTCTGGATGGGCCCGCAGGTCTCGAAGCGCCTTCGCGGATGGAATCGAGCAAGTCATCGAGCTGATCAGGGATTCTGGTGTCCTTCACTCTCTCTCGATCCCCCGTGGTTGAGTTTCGGCGCAATACCCATTCCCTTTTCATGCGTAACGGGGAGGATGGTGGTGGCTCCAAACTCCGCTGGGTTGCCTCAAATAAGCCTTTTCGAAGATGTGGAGGGCGATAATATTGTCTATTACCCCAAGGCTCAAATATTCCGGCCTCCGGTTGGCCATTCCATTCCGAGGGATCAACATTCCGGGTGTACTTTGCTTTCATGGCTCCCGAGGAATAGCCCGCAAAGCCCTGGGAGAGATCATCATTCTTTGCGTAGATGTGATAGTCTCTGCGGAAGAAGCCTTGCCCATCTTTCCATGTCTTGCGGTTGCCGAAGTCAACTGTAATACACCAAGGCTCGTCGGGAAGTTTAGTGTTATTGTGGAAGCGCGCTCTTACGCCGGGTTAGCGATGCAAGTGAGTTCACTAAGAGTTGGCTCGTTTATGACTTACCGCACGTAGATGAACTCGACGGGCATGGAGTCCTTCTCTGGGGCAAATCCCTGTACGTCCTGTGATGGCACAAGGTCAGTTCGCAGTTCACGTACTCTCCCCCCCTCCCCCCCCCAAAAAAAAAAAAGGCGGATGACCTGTTGTTACCTTTTCTCGTTCAGTGAAGCTGGTGGCAAAGTCACAGATTACTGGAATCTCGTCCCAGAACTCGTCATCCTCGACAAAATTGCATTTGTATAGAATGAGCAGGGGTCTCTTGATTGTCCCCTGGTATTCCAGGACCTTTGTCGATGGGTCGAGAAAAGTTTTTCTTGCCATATATGCTACCTTGACATGACCTCCTTCTAGGGATCTGCCGTGGCGGAAGTGATATGTGAAGCCCGGGCCCGACACGACTGTGACAATACGGTGAGCAACAAATGTCCTAGATACTTGTAACAGGGCGCAGCATCGTGATTGGCGACTTACAGTATTTCCGGCCCTCTGCATCCTTCCTTTCTTCTAGTGACCTTAGTGGGCCTGGGACAAAGAGTGTGTCGTCAGGCGGCCCTCGTGTGGCACGGTCTTCGGGGGCCACAAGGCGGGCCCCATCTTCCAGGGTGGTATCTCCAGGGTTAGAGGCATGTCTTGTTCTTGCGACTTGGCTCAGCAGGCAGCTCGCGAGCGAGAGTGACCGAATGGCAGCGCATGGCAGCGCTGGGCGAGTGCGGATGGCGCCTGCGGGATGCCAGCGCGCAATTGGCTGCAGCCTCTCAAGCCATCTCCTGCCACAGCCACTCATTGAGTTGGAGAGTCACCAGTTGCCAGTGGTAACATCTGATGATAGTTTCTGACACGATGGTGGGGTCCGAGGAGGGGCTGCAGTACGGTGATAGATGCCAACACGCAGGCTCTGATCAACTGTCGTTCTGCATGAGGACTCTCGAGGACCCTTACCCTCAAGCCGTTGCGAAGGGGGGGGGTTAACGCGGGGAGGGTGGGGGGGGGGTCCAATTGGCAGAAATCATCCTTGGTGCATTTTGCAGGAAGTGACAAGTTTCCTTTGCTTCTAGCAAGTTTCGACGACCTATCACTATAGTTCAAATAATATTCTAGGGCGGACAGTATCATTGATGTTCGTTAATCCTATCGAGTCAACTTTGGAAATTGCAAGCACGCTGGGAGTGCCCAGGTGCAGCTGTTCTTTGTCACCGAGAACCAGCTGGAGCCCAAGGCTTGAGACGTTACAGAGCCCTCTCCGTGAGAGCCTATCTTACGAGGGGTGTATCATCACCTACGGCGGGATGAGCACTAAACTAAGAATTGCTGTTGCGGCGGTGTTTTTCTCTTGATTGACCCCAGTACGTCTTCTTTTGTAAAGAGCATTGATGACAGATTGACATATAATATGGCAGACGACTTCATTGAAAATGACAATTGTGTCCTCCGTTGCTTCGATCCCTGGGGAACTCAATTCTATGGTCCTTGCAGTGCTCACGTGGGCAAAGTTTTATGATGCATCTCCTTTTAGGAAGCAGAGCGAATTCTGGGCAGCTGTTTGCATCTTGGAGATTTCAAGGGCTTGGCGTCCTAAACCTTGGAAGAGAGTGCAGCAGGTGGGCCGAATGCATCCTCAATGCTTAGTAGGGACTCAGGTAACTCTCAGTGCTCAAGTGCTTGGGATGAGATCAATCATTCTCGGGCTTGGCAGCCTTCACCCCGGTTGTGTTCTACAATACCGTCACAGGTCATGGCGGACGTGGCATTGATTTGTAGCCTAGCAGAAGTTTCCGTACCTCCCTAGGTACTAAGTACCTAGGTAGGGAGGGTTTGATAGATATTGCTCGCCCATGGTCTTCTCCCTACATTGCTACTACACCAGCCTTACTATTGTGACGATACTGGTTAATAAGTGTTGGATTCCAAGTTGAAGGCAACTTATTAGAATTGTGGTCTTTGGCTGCCGGGGCGTCTCAAGTGCTGTCACGGAACACTCGACAAATCCGTCTCAACTATCTTCTAAGGTACCCCGGTTAGCTTATTAAACCTAATCACGACACTGTAAAGCATCTGGTTTAATTACTATCTGAACCTAGTTGTAGGACATATGTAAACAGTTATTAATAGTAAAATTAGGTGATGCAAAGTGCAAAGGATAATTTTGCTCCAATTTGTTGTTGATGCTCCTAGGCAAGGTCCAAGTCGTTGTCCTAATGGCTTCAACTTGAGTGCTGCACGGAATACTGTTGAGGCTAGAATTTTCTTAGCGGGTGGGCAGGGCAACAAGGATTTGTGACAGGCAAATGAAACTCTGATGTTGCGATGACAAGTTTGTCTAAGGAATCTCTTGTCATGGTGAGGAAGACACTGGCATTCAAAGTTGGGCTGTTTCCCCCTCACCCATCGAGTGCTGTACTGTACCATTGAAATAAGCTCCTGAAGTCGCACAGGCTCCCTTGGTGCGAGTCAATCACCCAGCCTGCTGCCGAAGCAACTCTGAAAGTGGGTACGTGACAGTCCCAAACTCAGTTATAACTTGGTCTAGAAGGCATCTTCCTGCCCAAAGAAGCTCGCAACATGCCCAGCAGCCAAATGACATCCCAATCTAGATATCATTAGCGGGAGCGTGGAGTATCAATACGAAGTACGGATATGCGCTCAAGTGGGTGAGCGACCTACCTGACCTCCTGAAGTCCTCAGCTGACTCCCAGTCAGCTCCCGTCTTCTGTTAAGCTGTGCGTTTGTCTTGCGATAGAGCACTTGAGTGCAGGTTCCTTGAGTAACTTGAGGTCGATCTAACGCACCCAACCAAGCCACCCTGGGCAGTTGGTTATGGGATCTGCAACCGTCGCTCGGCATAAACAGCGGCGACCCGTTGGTGAGGAGAAGAGGCCGCCGCCGCCCACAGATCCCTGCTGGCACGTTGTTCCGCGGAGGGCTCGGAAGCAGTACGCGATGTGATAGTTCCCCTGAGCCAAAGGTTTGGGTTCGTCTCTTATTATTATCTCATCTCAACCCGCGCCCGCCGGCCCCCCCCTGTCAATAATGGCATTACCCGTGGACGTAGGTTGCGTCAGTATGTGCCGTATTTTCTAGGATTTAATTCTATCGCCCGCCCAACCTGCAAGAAACATTTTCTAGCTGGATTGATATTCATCCGCCAAACAAGCAAACAAGCAAACAACTCAAGGGCTGGCATTTACGAACTTCAGGAAACGACATCCTGCTACAGGCACCACTGGCAGGTACTGAGGCTGTGTGAAGACATTTATATCTCACTTGGGCTACTTAGCCCGAAAGAGCACCGCCGAGATGAAGCTTGGCTCTGCCATCGCGGCTTGTCTGCTTGCCCCCACAGCACTAGCCGCGACCAGCTCCGGAACATTCAATCCCCTTCTGAGGTATAAGCACCAGAATCAAAATAAGCGGTCCACCGAAGTACCGCCTGTTGTGAGACGGCAGACCCCCACGCCGTCTTTCCTGAACGCCAACACCACGAGTGAGTAGCACCGCCCGGATCCATGCATCAGCAGACCCGGATCATCGGATCAACCGCTGACAGCGCATACAGAGTTCGCCGTCGACGGTACCGCGATTCCTGATGTCGACTTCGACGTTGGCGAGAGCTACGCCGGCAGCCTGCCTGTCGGCGAGGTGGGGAACAGCACCGACGGGCAAATGTTCTTCTGGTTCTTCCCCACCGCGGCGGAAGAGCCGACTGAGGAGATCATAATCTGGCTTAACGGAGGTCCCGGCTGCTCTTCCCTGAGCGGCATGATGCAGGAGAACGGTCCTTTTCAATGGCAGACCGGCACCTTCAAACCCAATGCCAACCCGTGGTCGTGGCACCAGCTCGCCAACGTCGTGTGGGTCGAGCAGCCCATCGGCACTGGCTTCTCAACCGGAACAGTGACGGCTGAGAATGAGGACGATGTTGCTCAACAGTTCATGGGCTTCTGGCGCAACTTCGTGGATACGTTCGGCCTGCACGGCTATAAGATATATGTTACCGGCGAATCGTGAGTGTGCAAGCTTGCATTTTCCTCGCTCCCCCTAACTTGCTTTTGAGGGGAGTAATTGAGCGCTGTCTGACATGTACTGATCGTGATGTAGCTATGCCGGAGCATACTGCCCGTATATTAGCAGCAATATGCTTGACGCGGATGACACGGATTACTTCAATGTCAATGGCATGCTGATCTACGACCCATCCATAGCTGACGGTCCTGCGAGCATTGCTCCGACGAATTACTTTGTGGACTACTGGCGAAACGTGAGTTCCCGAACACCTTGGCATCAACTTATTTCACCGGCGGCTCGTGACATTCAGTTACATGCTCTCTCCTGCCTACTCAGAAATGTACTTGCTAATAAAGGCTGAAATGTGCAGGTCATGCCATTCAACGACACTACTGCTGCCAGCATATCGAATATGTCCAAGGCTTGTGGTTTTGACGACTTTGTCGACCAGTATCTAACATTCCCACCATCAGGCCAACAACCCGATATCTGTCAGCAGCCGGGAGTAAACGAGAAATGCAACAATTACATCGATGGGTGTGATGTCTTCGACTTCGCGTTCGAAGCTCTCCTTGACATGAACCCAGGCTTCAACGTTTGTAGGTGAACCCCCGCTTGGCGCCCAACACACCTCACTCAGAGAAGGCTACGAACAGCTCATATCACAGCGTTCAAAACCTCTTCAACCTGACAAGTAGCGGTCAAGCTGACACGTCCCAACAGACCAGGTCGGCCAGCTCCTCCCAGTACCAGACAGTGTCCTGGGCTTCCCAACCTCCCTACAATACGTCGCGCCAGGCCGGGAGATCTACTTCAACCGGACCGACGTCAAACAGGCAATCCACGCCCCCCTCGACGTAGACTGGGCCATCTGCACGGATGATTACGTCTTCGTGAACGGCGACGACAACTCCGACCCGTCCTCGAACCGCGCCATCCCCCACGTGATCGACCGCACGCACAACGTGCAGATCGCCCACGCGACCCAGGACATGGTCCTGTTCGCCAACGCGACCCTGCTCGCCATCCAGAACAGTAAGCTCTAGAATACATACAACACCTTGGGACCCGCAGCAGGACTAACATCACCATCAGTGACCTGGGGCGGGCAGATGGGCTTCCAGTCGGCGCCGCGCGAGCCCCTCTTCGCGCCCTGGCACCCGAACCCGGAGGTCGCCGGGGCCAGCGGGCAGGGCGTCATGGGCACCTGGCACGAGGAGCGCGGCCTCACCTGGGCGCTCATCAACCTCGCCGGCCACATGGTCCCGACGTGGCAGGCGGCCGTGGCGTTCCGGCAGATCGAGGTCTTGCTGGGCCGCGTCGACAACCTGAGCAGCACGGCGCCGTTCCCGCAGTACCCGAACGTCACGCAGCCGGACCCGTCGGAGCTTGGGTCCGGCACGGCGTGGTATGGGTTCTCAGATGCCTGCCTCGTCGAGGAATAAGTAGGGAGCAGATGCGGGCAGACTTGGTGTGAGTTTACTTTCCTTTTCGTGACGGCGAGTTGCGCAACTACGATGATGCTAACAATTTTATAGCTGCCGGTGCGAGAGGAGTCAGAGTACGGAGGAGCGTCTTCGGAGCCTCGACAAGTAATGCAATGGTATATATGGTGTCAGTGCTGTCCCTGGGCCTCTTCCTTGTCTTTGGACTATAGACTTCAGGATTCAACGGGCATTGATAGAATTTGTAATGGGTGGGAACTGGTTGATTCCATGCGGGGCAGCCAATATATTCATAGATAATCCCCGCGATAATATGGTTAATACACATTACCACACAGCTGCCTGAATCTGGCCACTTGGAGCAGCAACTCGAATTATGTACAAAAGAACTCATCAGTCTGCGGCGCAGGGGCTGACATCCCTCGGCTTCTTAATGCACACACCGCCACAGTCAAACCCATTATATCCAGGTACGCAGTCATCCCTGGGGTCGTCGACGCAATATTCGTTGCTGCCCTCACACGGTAAAGCCGCAATACCACCACAGAAGCTATCAAAAAGAGGCAGATAAATCAATCAGCCACCAATCCACTGTATCATAATAGCCTCAATCACCAAGATGGGGTTCTCCCTTGCTTACCCGCCTGGGATGGCACAACGAGGACTTGGGTCTGCGATGCAGATGGCGGCGGACGGACACGGGAGGAGGCAGAGAGGCCGGGGGTCGGGCAGGGGAATAACGATTGCGCCCGCCAGTGAGGCCGCGAGCGTCATGTGTGTGGCTGTGAAAAGCTTCATGTTGTGCTATTTGTCCCAGGGTGTGTAGGTCTTGCAGTAGAGTACATGGAGACCTTGGGATATAGAATAGATTTCATTCAGAATCATGCAACTTCTAAAGTGGGTTCATGCGTGATATTATATGCAACAAGTACAGACCCAGGGTATATATATATATTCTGGAACCCTTCAGTTACACCTCTTGAACATTCATCCAGAAGCAAAGCCTCAGTGCGCCGGTGGCTGCTTACCATGTCTGGGTGTCGGCTTCCTCCTTCGGATGCAACGGCAAAGTGGGTAGCGAGGTGAGACAAAGGACCTTTTCATATCAACCTGTCTTGTCTCGTATTCCATACCACACATATTGGATCTCGTGGACCTTGTTTCGGGTCCCTTCCCAGAGATCTAACATCCCTTTCGTTGTACGCTTGACAGTTTTAGTAAACTCCTCATGCCAGTCTTGGCTGCTTATGTCCATTCTTGGGATTAGGGACTTTAGGTAAGGGCGGCCGTTCTTTTTGAATAGTCGATCACGTGCAGATCACTTTCGGCTGAGGGTATAGCAAGCTTCGAAATAGTGGAACAAAATCGTTCGTAATGGTCATGGGATGACACTAAGGATTCTTTGTCTCGGCCGTCAAGCGAACGTGCCCCGCGGGCAGTCCATAGGCGTTGGCTGCGTTGTGATGCGCCCGGGGAGGGGCAGATGGCGCGAGGTCTCTGCAGGCCAGCTAGGGTTCTGAAGAAAGACCAGGAGTCCCTAGGTAGGGAAATTATCCTCCGGTTTTCGATTACACAGAAAGCTTGATTGGATGCGAGTTCCTTGGGCGCAACAAATGCCAAAGTCCAAACGGAAGGGCAACACTGCCGATATATCGCGCCGGGAGCTTGTTTAGTGGCAAAAGCTCTTGATATCCCTGGGTTGTAGTGGTCTTCTTGACGAGGAGACTAAAATATCACTCGGCTTGCTCGAGCACTTTAGTACACTCGTCAAAACACTGCCCTTGCCCGGCCGTCGCCTTATGTTAAGTTGATCTCGTTCGTCGAAAGGTTGCACACATGTGATGTCTGCCAGATTCCATAATAGATCAGGCCATCGCTTCGTATGCACTGAGTGCTTCACATCGGGCCTATTGGCGAAAGAGTGCTCGAGTAGGCGCTAGGGGCTTGCCTGTCAACCCCAAGTATCACCCGCGTGCTCTTTGCCAGTTTCTCCAGCTGCCGTGGGCTGTGGATATGTGGGCTCATGACGTCCCGGGTCGGTGAGACAGAGTGGTAGAGGAGGGCCGTAGACGACGACTTCCAAAGACTAATGTTCCGGCTTCTTCGGCTTTCCATCATCTCGGCCAGCAAAAGCACTGCTGCCGCCAGGACAACGGCGAAGGGAAGTGACAACCACGGCCATTGCACGCGGACCAGTACTACCGAGCTGGCAGTGAGACCCCGCGCGTTCGCATTGTAGGTCGAACGAAGCTGATTTGTCATGCCGACGGCCATCTTGTCTAGAACCTGCGAGATATTCCTCCCTGGGCTCCATACTCCCGGTGTTATACCGGCCGAGTAGGGTGCAGGGTTCTCGCCGAGAGCGAGTTTGCCGCTGAAGTGGTCGGACGGGAAGAAGTATAGCAGGGCGCCGAGGTCCCATATCGAGACCGTGAATTCGGGAAGGCCGCTTGTGTTGAAGACAACATGCGAGCGCTCATTCAAACTACCGGAAGCAACGAAGGTCCCGTTGTTCAGCGGCCTCGTCTCGACGTTGCCGAAATTGAAGTCGTTTCCCACTGAGGTCACGTTGGAATAGGTGTAGGCAGCGAAGCTCAGGTCACACTCTAGGGTCTCTTCCACCGTCGCATCGTCCGTGGCATAGTTAGAGGGTTGCCGGAAGACGGCGAATCGCATGAAGGTCGGCGGCACCGGGCCGGTGTTTGTGACGCCGTTGAGTCCAAAATACAAAGCATTTGCTGCGGCCTGGATGACCAACACAGTTGACCACATGGTATCAGCCTCGCCGGTACTGAAGGAAACACCACCAGGAGTAGTCATCTCGCAAGTGTGAGTGCCATTTGAGTGGTGAGTGCAATTCCTCGTGCTGTATGTGTCCAGGGTGACGTTGGTGCAGGCCATGCTGAAGCCAAGTGACGTGTAGGATTGATCCCAGGTGCAATTTGACGTGCAATTAAACAAGTCGGGTGTTTCCAGGTCGTAGAATGCCTTGAAAACGGCTCCCTGCATGGAACTATCAATGGTATAAGCTAAAGCAAAGCGCAAAGACGTTAGTTGAGAGGATCACGACGACATCAAGGACGGGCAGAGTTTGAAAAAGGCAGACGAACGATCAGGTTCCCAATCATTCCCAGAACCGCCTGGGGCATTGGCCAGCAGTGTTCGAGCGCTCCCGTTGTAACTATGGGCAAGGCCAAACGATGCCGTCCCGTCGTCAGTCCACCTTGTCACGGGCTCATTGCTAATGACCTGCTGCGCAAAGGTGTCGATGCCCAATGCCACGATGGTGACGACTGCGCCCAGGGTTCCCAGGCCCCAAGTCACCGTGGTCAGCATCTGGACAGAACCAAGGGGCCCTCGAGATGCTTCCTCGATGATGTCCAAATCGGCGAGTCGCCTGCGTTTGGAGCGGAAATAAGCCCATTTCCACTGACTTATACAAGCCGCCACCGAGAGCATAGCCGTCGACTTTGCTGCAGTAATAAGGGCAGCGATGGTAGCGTTGAGACTAATCTGGGGGCGTAGGTTAGTCGTGAAATTTAGGGTACCTACTAGTAACCGTCTAGGCGGAACGGCTTCCGAAATGGCGCCAGCCAGATGGGGCATGCGGGAAGGAGCTTGAGGGCTTACGAAGAAGGTCCACTGATCCGTTGGTTTGTCCTGAACCATCTTCAGGATGACAATGACGGCGACGATGCAGCCGAAGCTGGCTATAACACTGACCAGTTCCTGCCACCACCAGAAGGACGAGCAACGGCTCCGACTTGTTTGCGAGGCCGGCTCGTGGAGGGACATGTATTGCACCATGTTGGATGCCGGCGACTTGGAACCCATCCTGCCAGGCCTGGAGGTTTAAAGATCAAAAGGCCAAGGAAGGTTTTCGATGAGATTTTCACGACTACTTCAACACTCCTGAAACCCCAAGCTAGCTGACACCATATAAGAAAGTGGCTGCCTGGTCCCGCAAGGCGCCTGGGCGCCTGGGGTTATAGCTGAACCTGAATGTTACGCAGGCCGTGGCGTAGGCCGTTCAGCGCTTACCAGAAACCGGGATCTAGGAATCCTTCACTACTACCATAATCTGGCTCAGCCGCAGTTGTGACCCTACATAATACCGCCATTTCCTATGAACATTTTGACTACAACTTTGAGGATGTTGCTCACCTGCATCCATGTCCTTTTCAAGGGGATGGATGGTTGCATCTGAGTTGGAAAAGACTTGAAATGGCGCTAGTGACACGGTGTCGGATAGGCCCTTGAACAACGCGTGATGGGCATGCGTGGCCAAGACGACGGACACTCCAGATGTCGGTCGTCCATGAGCGGAGAGCGCACACACCGGAACTGGGCCTAAGATTTGTGAATACCCTCATTAATGGTCGTTCCTTCCACTGATACAGACGGCTTCAGATCTCTACTAGTACGGTCTCACACAGCTTAACGACAGGGCAGGCTTCGCCGCACATAACTACATAGATTCGGCACAGCTTTTCTCAATACATCTTCATTTCTTGTCTCGCACACGATGTCTCTTCCGTCGTCTACTTTGCGTATCTTCACAACAATAAGACGATGTATTTTCCAAGCTCTACTGCCGTGGCAGAGGAGCACCCTAATCCCTCTCTGGATCCGCCTTTGCTGGCCATGACACCAGACCTACCTGAGAATGATCATTCCCGCGCGCCTCCTCTGTCAGAAGAAGGGCAGGCGGGTGCTGTGGCAATCATGACATATGAGTACCGTCACCAAGCAGGTTTGTTAAGCTTGTGTTGGTTGAGCATGGGAGGCCGTTCGCATCAAAGAGCCGCATAGTTATGCTCCACTTATTTACTTCTTACTATCCATTGACCGTTCAATTGAATAAACACTTTAAAGAAATAAGCACTCATTAGTTGTTGAACTGTTTAGAAGGGAAGAACCGTGGTTGGCGAGTTAACGGGGGTCGGAATGATAACTACGCCCATAAGCTACGCGCTTTTGTCCAGTGCGGAGGTCGTCTCTACCTCATCGAGACTTCCACGGACGCTCAGCCGTGGGTTGGATCTCAACTCTACCCGATCAACGGACCAGGACCGTTCCTGCATTGATCCGGTACGTTTAGCCTTTACTGGTATGGACCTATCTTCTACAAACTTCTGGCGTCTTTAGTTTTCAGTCATCACCTAGAAGCAGATCGAGGATCCCACTTGGCGCTGGATTGCGATGCTAGTGACCCAAGGAGCTCAGACTTTAGTAAACAGAACGCGCAGGTTAGACTAATCAGAGAGGACATCTCAATCCCGTCGCACCTCCAAGAGCGCGGCAGGATGGTTTGTGGTTGCCAAAGGTACCTATGTAGTTGTATGTCGTCTGGCGATGCAGACCACGGGCTAGCACCCAACTGGAAGCAGGATGTGAATATACGCAGGGCTCCTCTGCGCTCCTAACTCCACGACGACGTTGTTGGTGCATGAATCACCTCGTTACCTAAGTATGTGGACTTCAGCAGAGCGTGAGGCCTTCAGAATATCTTCTCTAGACTTGTCTCAAGAGATTCTGTAAAGTGTGGAAAGGGTCTCTGCGTAACCTAGAAGAAAGTCATCCGATACGCGTTTGCACTAGTTTATCACTTTTGATCTGCCTTCGATGCCTCCTAGCCTTTTCTATGCGGCGCGAGGCTGAGGCCACGCGCCCACGCATTGTATTCTCTCTGACTGAGACCGGTTTTGAGGCATATTCACATCGGTCAGTCAACATTTGAAGACATAGTTGGGAAAATGGCAAGAGTTCCTGGCAGAGATCCCACTGCCTCCCATCTCATCTTAAAAAGAGCTGCCATGTCCGCCCTTCTCGGTTTCATTCAGCATCTCGACCATCAACACTTCACACAGTTTTCCCCTGAAGACCCGACACCATCGAAAGAACATTTAACAGCTCAGAAGCCAAGATACCAAAGTTAACATGCAGTTCCTGAACCTTCACTCCCCTACCCCGGCTTTTCTGGCCGCTTCTGCCGTTGTCGCAAGCCCTGCCTCCGAGCACAAGAACTCCAAGCGCTATGATGGGGTCGGTTGATCAGAATCCACGGAAAATGTAATAATACTGGCTGGTTGCTAGTCATGGTTGCATCAGCAGGAATTCAATAGAACGTCTTGTAACCTCCACCCTGTATATATATCAACCAACCACGAATGCACTGCCCAAGTGTTGGATCGGTACCCAGGTATGCCCAACTTTGCCATAATCTGCGACATGTCATGTCATATAGTTTCTCAACATTTTTGTAGATGTATCCTATTAGAAATGTTATATTTTCAGAAAACCTAATGGGGGGCTGATCAAATTTATTCTTAGTGAACCCGAGTTCGCCTTGCAGTCCTTGAGCAGACTGTGGATGTCGGTCTCGCCCGTTGGAAACGGTCGAGACACGGCAGGCTTGGTCTGCGTAGAGGTCTATTTTTTCTTTCTTTCTGAAGCTGACCTTGTGAACCTGGGACAGGACATTCTGACAGCTGAATTCATGTGAAACATTTCCGTTCTCATCTTGGGAAGGAATAACATAGAAGCTCTAGAAGGTTATTAATGATTCGTGGTGTAAGTGTTTCCCCCACAAGTACCTTGGTACTCGGGGCGCGCAGCTAGGATCCCTTGCGTTTCTCCTTGGTGTAAACGGGTCCCACAGCGGTTCGGCCCCACAGCCATTCTCCACATGCCCTCCAAAGCGGCAGGTGGGGAGTCCTTATCGCCATCTTATCGGAGCTCTCCCTAGCTCACACACCCCTCCGGCAACGACGGCTGGGCACCGACTTCACCCCATTACTCACCTACATTTCTGCTAACCTATCCGTCCTTTGTTACCCTGGCATCTGTCCACACCACATCAATAGTGCATTTGAAGATCTTGCTGTAGCTGTGTTGTTGTGCAAGGCATGAAGTAAAGCGTCTCGGTGTTATTCGGAACCACCCAACTACAGGACCGCCCCTCCTTCGCGTATCGCCATTCACCAAACGGCAGACAACATGTCATCTCTACCCAAGAATGTCCACGTCTCAAACCACCCTTGCCTGAGGGCTAAGCTGAGTCAATTGCGGTCAAAAAGCACACCCTCCAAGGACGTCAAGGCATTGGTCCACGACATCTCCCTGATCGTGGGCTGCGAGGCACTAGCATCGGCCATCACCACAGCTCCCGGCCCCAAGGTTCGTCGATAAACCATAATATCCTATCGGACGTGAATCATCAGTGAGCTCACACATAGACCCGGGGTGGGTGGTAAAAGGACCAAACCCCTCTCGGCTTCGAGTACGAGACGACAACGATCCCCCAGACCCTCTCCATCGTGCCCATCCTGCGCTCGGGGCTGGGCATGGTCGACGCCGTGCAGACGCTGCTGCCCGACCCCGTCGCCGTGCACCACCTGGGCCTGTACCGCGAGCCCTCGACCCTCGAGCCCGTCGAGTACTACAACAACCTGCCCGAGCACATCACCGCCGGCAGCGCCGACGGGCCCTCGAGCCTCGCCATCATCGTCGACCCCGTCATCGCCACCGGCGGCACCTGCGCCGCCGCCATCCAGACCCTCAAGGAGTGGCGCGCCCAGAGGATCATCGTCCTGAGCGTCCTCGGCGCCCAGCCCGGCCTCGCGAGGGCCGCCGGCGAGTGGCCCGAGGGCGTCGAGATCTACGTCGCTGGCCTGGACGAGGAGCTGACTTCCGGTGGGATGCTGAAGCCTGGCCTTGGCGATGTCGGCGACCGTCTGTTCTTGACTATTGGGAAGTAGGGCGTGACTTTGATCTAAAGACCTGCTGGGGCTCACTTTTGGGTTGTATCCTGAATTTTGGGACTATCTGGTGGATATGTTTTGTGCAAGCTGAGGGAGATGATATTATGTGTCATCAGGGTCTGATGTCTAATAGAAAAAGAACATTGAAAAACAGCTTTTTGCTCTCAGAGATCAAGCATAATTGGGACTGAGCTCTCATCATACCATTCATTGTGTGCTCCGAACTTAGGCACGGTTTAGCTTCGGTGCATCCTGAAAGAGATAGACCATCTTGCCCCGAGTTCACAGTCATTGAACCACGCGAAGCCCGGAGAATGACGTATCTCGAAAACGAGGGTAGGAGCGGCTTTTCCCCCCATATTCTAATTTCCAGTGTCATACTTCTCATGTGATAATCTGAAAATGGACCAGCCTTCTTGGTGAGCTAAATACGGAATCGCACGTGCGGTCTTTGAGTGCTTACCATTGTTTGAAGGCATCGTGTATGTCTTCGTAAGTATACCTAGGTACGGAATAGAAGTGAAACTTGTTACCACTACTAGTAGGCGTTTCCCTCTGTAATGTTCCCAGCCACTACATGTGGTTCGAAAGTCGTGTAATAATAACAACAAGAGTCAACACATATTAAATAATTATACCCAAGCTTGTTTTATTTCTGTGTACAGGCTCATCCATTAAGTCCTAATCTGTCCGTAAATTGAAAATTCTTTCGAAACAACAGCCTGGCAGACTCTACCACCCTATGGTTGCTTCGTGAGCTGCAGCTTCCCAAGGCCGTCTCTAGTGACATCGATTCTGGTGCTGCCATCTTCCGCGCGCCGTGCTTCTTCCACACAAGCCTTAACAAGAGCCACGATCTCACCCATGTTGGGCGGAGCAAAGTACCTCACAAAGTCGACTAGATCTGCCCTGTCTCCCTCATGGGCATCGATGAAGCGTATGAGAGCCCTGTAGCGGCTGTGGCGCCCAATATTGAAATTCAACCCCCTTGAATCACTCTCCAAATCCGTTCTGACTTCTATAACCACAGATTCGCCTCGACGAAGCTCACCGATGTCTGACTCCTCCAGCCAGTGCCATAGAAAATGAACCAAGGGGTCGGCCCTGCGCCTCAGAAAGGCCATGAGAGTGGACCAAAATCCAGAATCCCTATCAGCATTGAATCCATTGACAAGAGCATCTTCCAGGAACATCATCCAAGGGGAGCCGTTGCCATGCTTTTCGCGGGTCGGAGGGGACCCGTTGGGGTCCAGGAAGATGTCAAGCAAAAATTTAATCAGCTCATCTTTCCTCCATGGCTCTTTCAGCATGACTGTGCCAAATATTTCACTGCCTACCTGGTCCGCGAGTATCCAAGACGGATAGTTCTCCCGGGCCCACTCCACATATGGGCGCAGCTTCCAAAAGCAAGCGAACGCGTACACAGACAAGTAGTTACCCTTGAAATTATCCCGGTCCGCTAGCTGCTTAAAATTCGACTGAAACATGCTTCCTTGGTTGTCTAGCGGCAGTATTGACTGGCGAAGGGCTAGAGCCTCCTCTAGATGCTTCAGATGCGCGAATATCGGTCGTATATCGACGGCTGAGGACAATAGGAGGTCCATGAGCCATCCCAGACGCCTCGATCGGTGCTCGGGTACGTACGTCTGTCTATCAAAACATTTCGTCTCCGCCGTGATACACTGAATGATGAAGCTAGCGGTGGCGCTGATGTCGTCTATGGCCGCTTTGATGCCCTTTGTTGGCCCCGTTTTGAGAAAGTCGTAAACTGACCTATGGGCAAAAGACAATGAGTCGTTTGTTTCAGCTTCCAAAACTCCCTTGCACAGCCCTGGAAGACGTCTCTTGAGTCTGGCGATTCTTTTTGCATTTTCTGGCCATGCTTCGCCATCCGATATCCTTTCGCTGTCTGATATGTCTGGGGGGGAAATGAATTCGAGAAAACCCTCTGAGTCATTCTTGCTTACCCTTCCCAATTCGTATAGATCTTTGAAACTGGGACTTCTTTTCTCTAGACGACCTCTGCCATTTCGTGGCATCTCGCTGCCTGGTATGCTTTTGCTATCAGATCGTCCTAGCTTCATCCATTGGACACTGAATGAAAAGTTGGGGTTTTTGATGAAGTCTTCCACAAAGGAGTAGTGGAACACACGCAGAAGGGGGATCCACCCATCTGTCTGGATAGCTACTGCGAAAATCATCGCAGCCTCCTGCTTATTCGACTTCCTAATGGAGTTGATAATTCGGGCGAAGAACTCATCCAGCTCCTCGGGTACCCTATGGAGGAGTACGAAGAGCTCGTCCACCGTGGCACCCTCATCCAGCGCATCCCAAAGCTCATTCTTAATAAGCAAATGAACCCAGAGAAAGACCCCCTCCGCCCTGGATACAACAGCAAGGGTAAAGGCCTGCCGGTCGGCGAGCTTATATTGACGGAAGTGCGGGTGCTTCATGAGGCGCTCGTCGGCCATTGCCTTGACATCGGACCAAGTTATCAGGTGCAATCTGAGCCTCTGCTCCGCGGGGAAGGTGTTTATGAAGGCCGGCTCCTCTCGGCTGGATACGCAAAACTTGACACCCGAGGGATTGTGCGATACCCATTTCTGGAGGTACCCTGCAACCTGCGTGTGCTTCAACTCTTGGTCCTCAAACTCGTCGAGGCCATCAACAAAGAAGCAGAAACAATAGTGCTTTGCAATATCCGCGTCCGTCATCAAATGTTGAATGGCGGATTCGATATCCTCAAGACTGATCTTCAAGTCTTCCAGATTCATCCAGGGATAGAAGCCGCGCGGGTTCCAGTACTTTTGAAAAAGCGTCTGGATGAGTCCCGGTACTTGCTGGAGAACCTGCCTGAGAAGTGTCCGTAACATCCCCTGTAGGCTCTTTTGGAGTGGAACACCTGCGTTCCATACAAAGAAACTGGCCTTCACCAACGTCTTGTCACCCGCCCACGTCTTGAGCAGTGAGTGCGTGGAACTGTGCTTCTCTAGCATTTTCATCAGCGTAGATTTGCCGCCACCAGGCTTCGCGGAGATGTGAAATATGCCATGGCCGGCTCGAAGCCACTTCTTGAGTGAGATGTTAAGAAGTCCCTGGTTTCTTGGTACGGTCTCTTCCGAAATGCACCAACCAAAAGTGTCACGGGCCGCCTGTGATATCTGCTCGTGCCGGGCCTCGATTTGGTCAAACTCTAGCCCTGTAAGAATCCTTTTCCTGTTGATGTTTTCGAGAATGGTATCGGGCAAGGTGAATATCTCTGCTATCTGTCCGACCTGAGCGAGCTCAAGCTCCTGGTCCCGTGAGAGTTTCTCCACAAGGCTCTGTAGCCGGGAAATGTCGTTGGCCTGAGCGGAGTGCATAACGAGCAGCTTTTCAAAGCTTTTGCCTGCCCTGGACCTATCCATCGGCTCAATAATTATGATCAGCAAAGCCTGTCAGATGCGAAATTACTCATGAATTATTTCCAATACTTACCCGACTACTATTAGTAGATGCGTATTCAGCTGTGTGCTGCAATTGTCAAGCTGCTCATTCAGCCCCTTGACCGTGCTCTTGTACCAAACCTCCTTCGCAGCAGCCTTGAGGGATGACCGTAATGATCCCTCCTTATTCGCTTGCATCTTGTCCAGAAACTTCAGGATCTTCTCCCCGAGGAGTCGGCACTGTTCAGCCGTGGCCAGCATGCTATCCTCGGTTGGCCCAAGCGTGGGTGTCTCTGTCTGCGATGCCTTGAACTCGGACATCTGGGCTAGGAGCTCCTGCCCGTTCTTGGTGACATCCGCAAGCCTCTTGTTGTCCTCCGAGGCGCCATCTTCGGACTTGTTGATGTCCACCGCAGTCTTGATGATTGCGAACGCGAACTCAGCAAAACTCAGCACTGCCGAGGTGGTCCCGATGATCGTCCAAGGATCCATGGTACTGTCTTTGGGTAGCCGCAGCCCTTCCACACCTGGGCAGTTGGGATGTGTGCGGGCTACCTAGGTATACAGGTAGCCGGTAGATGATGCAAGTGAACGCTCTTACAGAAGCAGATACTCGGACTGGGTTGAGGAGATCTCACAGGACTCGAGGCTCTGTATATTAGATGGATTGAGTGCCTGGCAGAAAACCTCCACCTTGGATTGCTGGGGCGAAAATGTCCTGCAGGTCACACACAACCCCTCAACTCAGCCACATGTGCCCGCCAATGGGCTACTTAACCATGGTAATAAGGCGTCAGCAGACAATCCCTCCAATCAATGGTTTGTGTGGATACAAGTTTCAGCTGGCAGGCTATTCTTAAAATTCCGGTGAGAAAAGAATGCATATTACAAGGTATTTATACATTTAAAGACTTCGGCCATACTATATTTTTCCTTTATACTATATAACTATCTTTCTATTTAGTCACTCATTTCTTTTCTAGTCTAAAGCTTACATATGAAATCTTCCACGGCTTTATACATATTCTTATAATTCTCTCACAAAGAAACTTTAAATACCCCTTTTCCTTTATTTTTATTATATTTTTCCATATTAAGAAAAAGTTATTTATTATTAATAATAAAAATATAAACTTAAAAAAGAATAAACTTATTATACCCTCCCTTTATTTTTTTAATAAATTACTTCTAAAACTCTTTTTAAGAATTTTAAAGCTTTATTATAAAAGTTTTAAAGGTAAAATATTATAAATTATTTTTTTATTTTAATTATTTTTTAAAATTAATAATTATATATTTAAATAAAAATTATAATATAAGTTTTTTTAATTATAAGCTTATTATAATATATATATATATATATATATATATATAAAATTAAGTTTTTTAATTAAAATTTTTTTATTATAGAATTTATTTATATAATAATTATTTTAAAATTTAATTTTACTAAATAACTTTTTTTATAATAATTAATTTATAAATTATTTATATTTATAATTAATATTATTATTAAAATAATACTTTTTAATTTTATTTATATATTATAAAATTAAAATTATAAATATTTATAGTATTTTAATTATTATTTTAATATAATATTTTTTTTAAATATTAAATTTTAAATATTTATTATAATATAAAAGTATTATATAAACTATTTTATTTATTTAAGTTCCTCTACTAAGTTAGAAATAATAATTAATATTTAAAAAAAATAAAATACAATGTATTTTTCAAAGATAAACTTAATTAAGTTTATTATATAGGACTTTTTATAGTAATTTTACAATCTTTTATAACCTAAATATAGTTAAAAGACGGCTTCTTATATTAGTAACTATAGCATTAAGCTATATTTAATTTATTTAAACTAGCACCGTCAGCCTATTAAAAGATAAAGCCGTCGCGAGCCATAGGCTACTTAGTTTAACACCGGCAAGCACTACGCGAAAGTACTAGATCACTATATAACTCAAACTACACATAAACATAAGTTTATTAAAATAAGCGATTATAAAAGCGGCCATTATCTCAACTAAGGGTCTGGCTCTACTCTGCAAGTAAACACCTATTTAATGAACTAAAATTACTTAAAAGTAGTTAAGACTAGCCTACTATATAAAATTAAAATACAACTTTTAAATAAACTAACTATATTTTATTATTTAAATTTATAATTTTAATAATTTTATAATTAAAAAAATAGCTATAAATAACTAAGTTTATAATTATATAATAATAAACTTTTATTTTAAAATAAATTAATTAATATTAAAAATAATTAAAGTATTTTTAAAAAAATTAAAAGATTATAAGTTTAATTTAAAGTAAATTAAAATCTATAAAAATTTTAAATTTAAATTTAAGAATTTTAATTTAAAATTTATAATTTTAAAAATAAAAAATATTACGATTTTAAGTAGGACATATTAAATAAAGTAAATTAACTAGTTCTTTAACTATAAATAGCGAGCAAAAAAAGCCTCTATTTATAAATAATAAAGCGTTATAATAAATAAATTTAATTAATACCCTATAACTTAATATACCCCCTAAATAACTTATTAATCATTTAAATAAAATATTATAGACACTTATTATAATATTAAAAACAATAAATTAATTACCTACTTTAAATAAAAATAATAAAGTTTTTAAATAGCTATAAATAAAATAATTAATATTTATTATATACTTTTAAATACTTTAATATATAAATATTTTTAATTTTTAACCTACTATATTTAATTAAAAAATTTTAAAATATAATCTAACCTTTTTTTTATATATTTTTTTAAATTAAAATAAAAGATTTTTATATTTATATATATATATATATATATATAAATATATATATATATATATATATATATATATATAAGATGCCCTCTTATTTAACTTAAATTAAAAAAAGTACCTGGTATACTATTTTAGCTACTAATAAAATATTTTTATACTCTTTTAAAATAATAAATATACTATTAAAGCATTATATATTAATATTTTATATAAAATAAACCCGTTAAAAAAATATTTAAAGAAGGCTTATAGTATTTCCTTAATATTAAAATTTAAACTATTTAAGCTTATTATAATAAATAATTTAATATATACTCTCCTAACTTACCCCTTACCACCGCTATTACTACTCTTATTATTCTTATTAAAAAAAAAAAAAGAATAATAAAATAAAAGAGCTTGGTACTTACTATACTATCCCTTATATAAATTATATATATTCTGCTTTTACTAGATATAGTTTTAGTATTTATTTTAAATAGGTGAACATTAACTATTTAACTTATTATATTAACTATATTTATAGATATAATTATTAATTTATATCTATCTATATTATTATTATTTTTATTAAGCTTATCCGGCTATTTAAAATTAAAGTTAATAAAAAAGTAAACTTTTTATTTATTTTTTTTATATATTTAATATATTAATTTTATATATTAAACCCTATCCTATATTTATAAGACCCTATACCTACTATTTAAGAAACTTAAATTTAAATTTAAATAATTTACTTACAGCTTTCTTAAATTAAATAAAAATAAAAGGAGTAAAAAAAGTAAAAAAAAAGAGGATAATAAGAATAATATTATTTAATATACCGAATATATTAAGATACTTAAAAAAAATACTTATATTCTTATTAATTTAATATTTAAATAATTTAAAATAATTTAATATATTTAATTTTTAAGGATTTTATTTTATATAAATAAAAATATTCATTTTATATTCTTTTAAATAACTTACTTATATTTTATAAATTTAATATATATTTAAAATATTTAAATTATATTATTAGAAGTATTTTAATAAATTTATTAGTTAATATAAGCTTAATAAGTAAATATTTTACTTAAAATAAATCTTTAATATATTTTTATTTTAATTATATATTATATATATTAATATAATAAAATTTTATAATTATTTTTTTATTTTTTATAATAATTAATTAAATTATTTAATTATTATTATTATAAAATTTTTATACTTTTTTTATATTAATTATTAAATTTTAAAATAATTATTTTAAAATTATAAGCTTTTTTTTAATATATATTATATTTAAAAATTTTATTTTTATAATTAAAATTATTATAGTATTTTAATAAGTAATTTTTTAATAAATTAAATTATTATAAAGTATAATAATATATTTATAAAATAAATATTATATTTTCTTATTATTTATAAAAAAAGTATTTATATAAATAATGAGTACTTTTAAAGATTTACTTTTATATTAAATAGTTAAAAAATATATAAAAAATAAATATATAATATATTAATTTATAGTCTTTAAATACTCTAATTCTAGATTAAATAAATAAAGTGAAAATTATATTATTATAAAAGCTATGTTTATTTAAATTATTATAATTATATATAAAATTAAGCTTATATATTTTTAAAATATTTTAATTTTTTTTTTTATTATTTATTTTTTATACTTTAAAAATATATATTTAAATATTAAAATATTTGAAATATTAAATAAAGAAATATTAAAATATTTAATAATTTTTTTAATATACACATTATATACCAAATAAAGTATATTAGTTATTTAATTTTATATAATATATACTCTAAGGTACCATTTAGCTACTCTTTAATTTTTAACTTTATATACTTTTTTTAGCTTATTTATTATCTTAAAAACTTTTAACTTATAATTATAATAATAAAAAACTAAATAATTATTAATAAAAAACACTATTATAACAATTTTTTACTCATTTTAAAAAAAATATATTTCTTTTAGGTTAACTTATAATTTAAGTTTTTAAAATATTAATATAAACTCCTTATATTATAAAAGTAATATATCCTTTAACTTATATACTATATTATATAGCTTTATATATAACCTGAGTTATTTAAACTTATTTAAAAACTTATAATATATAAATTCCTTATTAAATTAAATATTAAAAAATATATTTATTATATTAAATTATTTAATTTTTAAATTATATTAAATAATAAAGGCTATTATTATTTAAAATAATCTTATAATAAACATTATTATATATATATTTTAAAATATATTATATAATTATATATTATTATATATATATAATTAAACCTTATTATACTTTAAATACTTATTTTAATCCTATTTATATATAAATATCTACTTAAATAAAAATAACTTTCCTTTAATTAAACTTTTATTAATAATTTTCTACACTCTTTTATTAATTTAAGCATTTAATTTAACTTAAATAATTAATTTAAAAAAATTTATTATTAAATAATTTTAAAGCTTTTTTTATTTATTTAATAATAATTCCTAAAGCTCACTTTAATATAATTTTTTTATATAAAATAATTCTAAATTTTTTTAAATTATAGAATATTATTATATTATAGTAAATAATATTAAATATAGTATTTTATATATTTAATTTTTTTTATTTAAAGTTATTTATTAATTAAATATATAAATATTAAAAAAAAAAGATTATTTATAAATATTTAAAATATTAATATATTTATTTTTAAATAATATTATAATAAAAATTTTTCTATTTTTTAAAAGTATTTTTTATAAGTATTAACTTACTTTTATTATTAACTATTATTTTAATTATTTAAAATTATATAATTTAATTAATTTTTTTTATAATAAAGGATTAATTTATATAATAATAATATCTTTAGTATACTTTTTTTTAAATAAAAAAATTCTTAACTACTTATTAATAACTTCTCCTTTAAACTTAGTACTTTCTTTTAAAGCTTATTATTTTAAGTTAAAGGTATTTATACTCTTTAATATTTTTATAATTAAATTAAATATTTATTTTAGATTTAATAGGCCTTTTAGATAATAATTTCTTACCCTTAAATTTTTAATAATTATATTTAAAAACTTTAAATTTAACTAAATACTATCTAATTAATAATACTTAATTTTAAATACTTATTAAAGTAAAATTTTTATTTTTTTTTAAATATAATAATTTATTAAATAATTTTTAAAGTTTTTAAATATTATTTTATATTTAATATTATTATTTTTTTATTTAAAATATAGAATATTATTTTATTAAAAATAATATTCTATATATATATTATTATATTAAATTTTAAAACTTATATTAAAAAAATATTTATTATTTTATAATTAATAAAATATTTAATATAAGTATATAATTAAATTTTAAAATTATATTTATAATATTTAATTTCTTAATCTTTTTATAAGAGGTATATTTTATAGTTATATATATATATATATTTTCTTAATAGGGGTAGAGGTTTATTATAAGCTTGTTTATATATAATAGAATATATTAATGGAAATATTATTAAAATTAGATTTTTATTTTTTATATTAAAGAATATTATATATTTACCTTATATAAAAATTAATTATATAAATAAATAACTATTATATTTATATATAACTATAATTTTTCTAATAAATTTATTATAATATATATTTTAATAAATTAGATAATAATTTTTTATTTTATATATTTTATATTTTTATTAAGTTTATAGATATATATTAATATATATTTAATTTAAATTCCTATTTTTTTATATTATACTTTATATATAGTTATTTTATAAATTAAAAATATAAAAATATTATTATTTTATTAAATTTTATATATAATAAGCTTATATTATATTTTTATTATATTTATAAAGTTTTAAAATATAAGAAATATATTCTCTAAACTTTTACCTTATAATAATATATTAAAAAGTATATTTGAAAACTTATTTTTAATTATTATTAATTATAAAATACCTTTAAAACTAAATAAAAAATTAAATAAATTCTATTAAATACATTAAAAGAAGTGTTTTACTTAGTTTTTAAAAACTTATTTTAATATAACTTATTTAGTATATATTAAAGTATAATATTCGTATTTAATATATAATATACTATTTATTTTAATTCTATATATAGCTTATACTATTATCTTTAAAATTTTTAAATTAAAATACCTAACTTTTAAATATTAAAACTATTCTAAATCTTTTCTTATAAATAATAATTATATAAAAAAGTACTGTACTAATATTTATATTAGAAAAATTATAATCTTAACCTTATTTAATAAAATACTTTGAAAATTTAAATAAATAAAAAATAGCTTATATTTAATAAAAATTAGATTCTAATAATACTTTAATTATATAAGAATAATATTTCTCTTTAAAATTTTAAACTTAAACATATAATTAAATCCATGATATTATATTTCTAATTTAAATAAAAAAATTTCCAAAATAATATTTATATAAAATCCTTTAATTATAACTATATTATTTAATATAAGATACTTTTTTTAAATCTCATCCTTTATAAATAAAATATTTTAAAATACTTAAATACCTTTTTTAATAATAAGAAAAAAAGTAATCCTTATTTTAAGTAATTTTTTAAACTTAATTATTTAAAAAAAATCGGGTTTTAATAAAATAAGATTATTAATAAAATATAAAATTTTATAATTATTAAATAAAGTATTCTAGGAGAATTAATAGGGGATATTTTATACTATTAAAAAAATCTATAATACTTTTAATACTTTATTAAATTAAAAATAAATATTTAATTTACCTAAATAAGTAGATTTTATTTACTCTTTTCTACCCTTATTAATAGAATTTATTTACTTATTTTTAATTTATTTTTTTTTTATAAATTTAATATGTAGGTTAGTTTATTTTTTAAGTTATAAATATTTATAAATCTTTTTTATTTTAAAAAGGGTTAAGTTATCTTTCCTAAATCTTATTATTTACATAAATAAACTTTTAATAATTTATTTTACTAGAATATACTTTTTAAAGGACCATTTATATTTATATTATTTAAAAAACTTATAAGAATATTAATAAAAACCTTTATATATTACTTAATTACATAGATTTTTTAAATTTTCCTTAATTTAAAGTTATTTAAAGATAATAAGTATAATAAATAAAGTAAATCCTTTAATATTACTTATTTTTTAATATATACTATTTTTAAATATCTTTTTTAATCTAGAAAATATACTTAGTTCTTCCTTATTTTTATTTTTATTAATTAAATTTTAAAGTATTTAATTAGCTTAAATTAAAGTAAGTTAAACACTTATAAAATTAAAAAAATCTTTTATAATAAATATACTTTTTATTTTAATTAATTTATATATTTTAACCCGTTTATAAACTTAAAATTAATATATATATTATTTAAAAAAATTAATTCCCCTAGTTTTAATTATTATTAAAATTATTTAATACTTTTTTTATATTATTATTTAAATACTTATATTAAAAGGTATTAATAATACCTTAAGTACTTTAATAAGAAAATAAAGTTTAAAAATTTTTTTTAAATTAAATATTTTTATTTATATAAAAGTAAAAAAATTTTAATTAATTATATAATTTATTTAATTTTAAATTAATTATTAATAATTATTAAATATAATAAATATTATAAAAAATTTAAATTATTATTTATAATATTTAAAAAATTCTTATTAAGCTTTTTCTATATTTAATTTCGTTAAAATAATTAAAATAAATAATTATTTAATAATAAATACCCCCAATCTTTTCTATATTACTATTATTTTAAAATATTTAATTTAAATATTTATTTATTTTTTAATAAAGAATAAGTTAAGTATTATATATTCTAAAAGGCTTAAAAATATAAAACCCGACTTAAAAATATTTAAATTAACTATTTTTTATATTCTTTTAAATATATAATAAAATTAAAGCTAGATATATTATTTTAAAAAACTTTTTTTTTTATAAAAAAATATTAAATTAATAAAAATTATTTTTTAAATTAAAAAAACTATATTAAATAATATAGTTTATTTAATTTAAATTAAAAAATATTTAAATAATAAAAAAAGTTATTTAAAAATATATATATAAGGGAAATTAAATTAAAATTAGGTTTATAATTATTATAATTTCGAATAAAATATATTAAATAAAGTAAATTAATTAATTTTTTAATTATAAATAATAAGTGGGAAAAGCCTTTATTTATAAATAATAAAGTATTATAATAGGTGGGTTTAATTAGTATCCCGCAGCTTAATAAAAAAATTAAAAAAGCTTAAAAAAAGGCTTAAACTAAGGTAAATAAAGTTATAATAATATAAAACAATTATATAAAATCAGTTAAAAATTTATAATTATAAGTCTTTTAACCTTATATTAAGAAGGGATAAAAGTATTATATATATTTTTAAATATATATAAAATAAAAATAAAATTATTTATATATTTAAATTTATAAAAAAGAATTAAAGGTAGTTATAACTATTAATATTATTTTTAGCTTAAAAAGGTTTATATACTATTTAAGTAATATAAAATCTCATTTTAATAAATATGATAAACGGAACTTAGAAGTTAAGTAGGATCTACCTACTTAAGTAGGTTCTGTACAGCACCCTGGGCAGGGTTAAGGGTCCCTTAAAGGCCTCCCAGCTTACACCATTGATGTCTAAGGGCTTCTAATATTCTAAATAAGTTACTAGTAATACTATTCGGGCAGCGCTCAGGGCTCACGGCCTCAGCTTATCCAAGCAATTTATCACTGGTGATTATGAGTTGTTAGTTCTTCAGTCACGTAGTTACTGGGTTCTCTCTGCACTGTTATTGGCACTGTATTTTTTCAAACGCTGTCTTAAGCGTTTACCACTGCCAGTGTATGAAGGCGCCACATACGCTTTATATGTATGGGGATTAGGAACGAAACCACTTCCATGCACGGAAAATATCGAGCTTAGGTCCAGCCTATCCACATCTAAACGATGTCAATGAGCCTGCATTGCCCACATGTAGAAGACCACACAAGTGACGAACAGCAATATTACTGTCCAAGTGCAAGCCCTCAACATTTGAACCTGAGCAAAATGTAGTTCTAGGTGCAGGGCCTCAATAATATTTAACCCAGTGCCCAGATAAGAAACCACAATTCGCAGTGTACACTAAGTTGTTGTCGTCTGGATTTGTTCACATAAACCCCACCACATCACCCACGGATCTTTCGATCAAAGTCAACGGGCCCAACCTTGGAACTTCCATTGCTGCCTGAGCTCATCACAATTGCTTTGTTGCATGGTGACCCTCCACGGCTCCTCCCCAGGTGCCCTTACTCGACCATCTCAGCCATACCAGAAAGTCATAAACTGCCCGCCCTCGGGACTTCACAATGAACCGCCTTGATTATCATGGTGACCCCTCTCGTCCCCAGCGCACCGCGTCTCCCCCATCTCGTCGTAGACCCCCGTGCCCTCGCAGCTGCGGCATTTACCGTGATACATGGTAAAGCCACATTCCACGCACCCCCAGGGAAATCTAGGGTCATGTTTGTTGCAGTACGGGCTCATGCACGGACTGAGCCCGCGGGGGTCGACGCCGGTGCGTGGATCCTGGGATACGCGGCTCATGCAGTGGCACGGCACGTCCGCTTCCACCACGTATTGAATAATCGCCCCTAACCCGTTCAGGTCTCTGCCGCAATTCCTGCAATATCGTGTGCGGCGTGGTTTTGAAGTTTCTGAAGGTTCGGAAGATTCGGAGTGTTGCGGTGACTCCCCGCGTTCTGGCATGTTTGATGTGTTTGCTGCTGGTGCGTGTAGGGGCAAAGAGTTAACGGAGGCTTGAGGCTGTGTGAAGATGAGTGCACATACATTCCCGTTGGAAGATAGATTTTGAATAATTGATAGTAAGCAGGATTGAGTACTGATCTTTGATTGACGGCTTAGTCGGAAATCGTAGCGAAGGTGGTGAGGAGTCCAAGTCTGGATTCAAACCTGGACTGCTTGGGTTGCAGAAGCGGTTTATATATTCTAACCGCCCCTTTTCAGCTCACGAGGATCGTTTTGTAACTCGCTAACAGCAATCATGATGTGCCGTGTGTCTATGGGCCATATATGTGACTGGGCACTCCCAGGCTGGCGTGATAGATTACCTAGGCTTAATGACAGAAATGCCATTCAACATATGCTTTTTTGCTAGCATCAGCCAAAGTGAGCACTCAACAAGAAATAGTCCCAAGCAAATTTTTGCACTGTCAGAGATCGTTTGCATACCAAGTGAAGGAACTCATTTGAACGGAGCTAATATCGTATTCTTGGATATTATGCCACCACTGGTGGAAACTTCCATATCACCTTGTGCCATGGGCCTGTTGGGATATGCAATGTAGGCCAAACATGGGCGTCTTCACTTATTCGACTAGCCACCGAGATCAGTGTCGACGCTGTCAAATCACAGAAACCGTGACACCGTAGTTTAAAAATATCACTGATTGAACTGACGACTGACAACCCTTTTCAAGGCCATCGAGACTTGCATGACCAAGATCAGTGCAGCGGTTGAGAATACTTACAGTAGGTGAAGACACTAGGGCTGTAACTGAGATTTATACCCTTTTACATTGAACAACAGCTTTTAACTTCAATTGGAGTCCCGTAGGTACGCACATGTCACTGTTCAATAGCACAGTCTGAATGTATAAATTATTAAATCTTGGAACGAGCTACTTATGCACTGCCAAAACAACGGTTCGAAAAAGAAGACTAATAAAAACCTATACCCCAATCGATAATTTCTTAGAAGAGCATGATACATGCCTCCCCTACCCCCCAAGGCACTCCTCACCGAAGTCACCAATCTGAATCCTGTGGTGTCCATTCCCAAGTTCTCCGGTATTCGACCCGCGTTTTTCCCCGGTGGTCAGGCTCCCGATGCGGCCGTTCACGATGCCCCCCCTGACGCACCCTCCCACCATTCCTCTCATCCCGCCGGGCTCTCGTGTCCCTCCTCCTCCCCGGCGGCGCACGCCGCCTCTCGTAAGATGAGTCCTCGTCGCTCGCCTCGTACGAAGACACAAATGTCTCCCGGTAGGCCCGACGCGGCGGTGCGCTCCGCGCCCGTCCCCGGCTCCGTCCCCGGCGGTAGCTCGAGGGGGCGAATCTGGACATGGATCGAGATGACTGCCTCCGCCCCCAGCCCCGCCGGTTCCGGGGCGCGGCTGGCGACGGCGACCTCCTCCTCCTTGGAGTCCAGGATGATGGGGCCGCAGACGACGAGCGCCCGTGCCGGTGGTGGTGCCGAGGAGGCGCGGGCACGATTCCGACAAACAGGGTCGGTGCAACCACCCGCCCACCCAGTACGTGAGACGCCCAGCCCTTGAACCTCGCCCCCAATGACGGCTTGGGCTCATGGGAGGTCCTGGCCGTGCTCGTACTCCTGTCGCCACGACGAGACCTCCCCCGCCGTCGGCCCCCGCAGCAGCCGCCGCCGCCCTTCCTCCTCTCCTTCTTCTTCCTCTCCTTCTCCCTCCTCCTCTCCTTCTTCTTCCTCTCCTTCTCCCTCCTCCTCTCCAACTCCTCCTCCCTCTTCCTCTTCCTCTCCCTGTCCCTCTTCTCCTCCCTCTCCCTCTCCCTCTCCCTTTCCCTGTCCCTGTGGCTGGGCCTGGGCCTCGCATTTCGTCCATCCGCCCCGGCCCTCCCCACGGCCGCAGGGCAGTCCCGCTCGATGACCACCGCCTGGTGAGAGATCCAGACCCCGTCGACCAGGCAGCCGGGACACTGGCGCCCGACGCGGTACACGGGGGCCCCGGCGTGCGGGCCGCCGCCGCAATCGAGGCACTCGAGCCACATCCCCCGGCGGCGGTTGTACGTCCATCCGGGGTTGGCCGTGGCCGCGCAGGGGCACGCGGGCTCGTCGAGGACCCATTTGACGTGGCCGATTGTGTCCATTGGGAGGACGCACGAGGTGCAGATCGGCATCGCCATCGGCGTCATCGTCGTTCTTCTCCTGCGGGGCGCCATCTCTAGTTGGGGACGCGATAGGCTGTAGGTAGTCGTGCTGGGAGGGGTTTTGCCTCTTCAAGTTCTGCCATAGGGAACGAACACTCGTGGTTAGTACCTAGTCGCTCGGTACTTAAGTATGTCTGTGGCAGGAGGAATGGACAGAGTGGACCGACCTTCGGGATGATGGCTGCTTTCTTTCACTGCCAGTCGTAAATCTCTCTTGTCTTGACCGGCTTAGACGCGGTCGCAATTCTTTCTTTCTCCCCCCTGGTTGTATCTGGTTTCTGTCGGTTTGTGTCGAGTGTCGTTTGGACTGAGCCTCAGGGTGGTGGATGCTGTCTTCCTTTTTGAATCTTTGAGTCTCTCTCGAATTGCGGTACCAGTCGCGTTACCACTCTCCACTGCTTGTGTGCAATGTAAGATAGGCCGCGTGGATGTCTGCCGTTTTGTGTTGGTGAGATTCAGAACCGCAGAATCGGGGGCCGTGGGCTTTTTATAACCGGCGCAATAATGAGACCGATCACGATGTGTTGGTGGCCACGTTTCTGACCTCAGTCACTCCAGCCTGCTCTGAACACTTCAATGTTCAGGCTAAGCACCAGGCTTGAGAGGCTCAAGGTGGTGACCAAGCAGATCAACGCCAATGTTTTGCACATGGTCGCAAGACTCAAGTGCTCTGAACCACTCTTTCTTGTGAATCAGCAATCTTTCTTGATACCGTATTGTACCTTCCGAGCGAGAGCACCTCACATGACTATCACACAAGCAGTCGAACAAACAAGCCAAGCTTCTTATTTTGTGTTCCATTTCTACCTACTACGAAATTAAGTAGAGTGGTGAGCGCGCGGTTACGGAGGTGTCGAAAGACGAAAAAAAGAGACATGAAATAATTATGAAAACAAGAACCTCTCTTTCCATTACTAACCCCCCTCATTACACTTCGGCAGCCCGCCTATCCCCGGCTAAGAAGAAAAAGACTGGTTTGTCCAGACCGGGTATCAAAGTTATGAAAGTCCATGACTGTCCGGGTATAAGAAGAAAAGGAAATCAAAAAAGTGACCAAGCATGGCATGTCCGATAGCGTTATTCAACAGAGGAGAAGAGCCCGTCATTTTGCTTCAATGCACGCGAGCACGGGAGGATGCATTTCCTTAGAGAATGCTTCGTGTATTAATCCCTTCCGTCTCTGTGGATATCTCATCAACTTTGATGCTGCTCCGTCTTCAACTTGTGGTTTACGAGACAGTCGTTGCTGGGGTGGATGAGGTGAACTGATTATGAGCAGCGGCGTTGAGATCACTCTTGTTGTTGCCATTGTCAGTGAGCGTGGTGTTACCATTAGTGTTGGCACCGTTCGTGGCAGCACCGGTGGTGTGAGGCTTTCGGGTGACCTTGGGCGCAACAGGGATATCGGTACTTGCTGTTTGCTTGTCAGTGCCTTGCTACCTCGGGAAGAGTTGTGGTGCGATGCGAATGGCACGAAACGCGCCGCAGGCAAGGGTTGTAATGGACAATAAGTGAGTCACTTACTCTTAGCAGAACCGATGGAAAAGACGGGCGACTCCCACTTCTCGCCCTTGCGGGCCAGCTCCTTGTACTCGGTAGCCTTGGAGCTGATACCACCCGGTAGCTTGATGTCCTTGAACATGCTATCCTCCTGGGTGATGGCGTAGTTGACCTTCTTATCGGCCACGGCCTCGACGGCCTTCTTCTTGCCCTGGAGGAGCTGCTTCTGGAAGGCGTCGACATAGCGCTTGTAGATGTTGGGGGCGTTCGTGGGATCCTCGCGAGCCTCCTCCAAGGCGCGGTCCGCCTCGACCTGCACCTGTTTCAGGAAGGCGTCTGCCTGGTTGAAGTTGTCCTTGATGGCCTTCTCCGCAGCCTTCTGGATTGCGGGTTTCATTGCCTTCAACGCAATAGGCTTGGCAATAGCGAACAGCAGCTTATGCTTAGACTTCTTCACCTTCAGCTTCATATTGCTGATGTTGACGTCAACCTTGTCAACTTTGAAGAAATTCTGCGAGTCTTTCTTGTCCGCCGAAGACATCTTCAGCGTAAAGCCGAAGCCTTCGCCAGCCAACACAATGTCCATCACACCCTGGTCGGTGATGGAAGGGAATCCCTGCTTCTTCTTGACGTAGAAGCTGACATCTCGCAGATCCATCTGGACGCCCGAAACCTTGATTTCGAAGGCATGCTGGTGCTTGCTCGTGACCTTCTTGCGTCCCCACCGCATGTGGTTCTGACTGTTGATCTCCAGCAGGTTGGGCGTAAAGTTATCGCTCTCGAGGACGAGGTTCTCGATGACGGCGTCGACCTGCGGGTCAGAATACTCGACGCGAGGGACGGGAATATAAGCAACATTCTCGAACACAAGTGGGAGGATGACTTCGGTGAGATCCTTCACCAGGTGAGGCTTGAAGGTCGGCTTGCCATTTTCGTCGTTGCCGAGATCAGTGAAGAGCTTGTTGAGGGTGGCGGCGAATTGCTTGTTCTGGGCGTCCTCATCGAACTGGGCGGCGAGGAACTTGACCTCGTCAATGACACGATCAGTGTGCGTCTTGTACTTTTGGCGAAGCAAGTAGTCGCCATGGTCGTACAGCCTGTTCCACTCCTGGGTAGACGCCTCTTCGAGGATGTAACCGTTCTCTTGAAGAGATCGGCGAATGTATTTGTCCATGGACTTGAACCAGTCCTTGAGCTCTGGGTCCTTCTGTGCATCCTCGTAGATCTGGTTCACGGCGGACCACAAATCATCGCTGGAAGTGCCATTTGCAAACCGCTCGATCAAAGTCTTGAGATCGGCCTCAGCCTGGGCAAGGGACGAGCGGGCGCCCTTAACGGTGCCCTGACCACCCTGAGCCAGGGAGTTGGCATGGCCACCGTACTGCTCGGCTAGGTCCAGCAGTGTCGTGATAGCCTCCTGGTAGTCAGGATGCTGCTGGCACTCAAGAATCATCTTCTTCAAGCGCCAAATGGTCTGCTCGCGACGCTCCTGGGGAACCTTCTTCTTGAGGTACTCCAGAGTCTTAGCGCGGTACTCTGCAGCCCGCTTGTTGGCAGCTTCCTTCGCCTCGGCAGCATCTTGCTCGGTTATACCGGTCTTCTCCTGTGCGGTCTGCTTCGCAGCATCAACGCCGGCCGCGACGTTGACCCCGCTGTCTGAGCTGGGATCCTGAGCAGCATTGGCTGCGTTCTCAGCGACCTTCTGCGCGTCCTGTTGCGGGTCGTTGCCCTTATAATTCTTCTGAATCTGACTCCTGATGTTGTCCTTGGAGAAGTCGGGCTTCTCATGCCAGGTGTTGTCGTCGGCGGGTTGGTCAATCTGGGACAATCGATCCTCAGATGGCCTGACCCTGCCCGCGGCATTAGTAGCTGCGTCACCGGCAATATCGCGCAACAGGATGCTGGCATCGTTTACTGTCGAGATATTAGTGGTGGGCACGTTCACACGGCAAGCTGAAGTGGGAAGGACATACGAAGCTTCCGGAATTGGCCATTGGTGATGATTAAGGTGCCCAGAGTGCGCAATCCTTGAAGTGCCTTGTCGCCATGCTGCTGTGCGGTCTCCTTGTTGACAGGGGCATTGGGCGTGCCGACAGCCTTGGGATCGAACTGTGTAGTCTGCCAGATGAAGTCCTGGAGCAGATTGCCCTCGTTCTTGGACAAGAGGAGATTCTTGGCCTGGGTGACAACCTCGCGAAAGTCTTTAACAAGTGCCTTGCCCTCGGTGGAAAGCTTGTCTGCGGGCGAGGACAGGGCCTTAGAGGCCAGGAAGCTGTTCAGGGCAACATCGATTTGGGCATTCTAGCACGGAAGAGGTCAGCGCGGTCAATTAGCCTTGGGACACAAGAAGATGCGACCTACGGATGGAACCTTGCCGTTCTGGAATGCAGACGCAATGCCATAGATCTGGAGCTTCCTGTTCACGTCGGCCTCCTTGGCCTTCACGTCGACGGGTTTGTTGACGTTGGTTGTCATGATTACTTTGTAGTTGTGTGTATGGAATTACTACTGTGATAGTAGAGAGTCGATTAATTGGGTGGGTAGACTGCGATTTTTGACAAAAAACTGCCTGGGTATCAAAAAAGGGGCGTTGGGGGTGGGGTATCACGTCGGTGGGAAAGGGGTGTGGTGTTTGTTGATGAACGAGCTTCGTCAACAACAACAGATGGCGGAGGGGGAAGGAAGGAGGCAGCGAAGGAAGGGTGGGTGGATGGTCAAAGTTGGTTTATAGAGCTTTGACTGGGAGCCAGTCACCAAGTTGCAAGCAAGCATGGGATGGGACGAGAATGGCTGGGTCCTTGGTGGCAGTCCAGACTACCAGCTTAGGATGTACATCATAGGGAGGCAGGCAGGTACTGCGTGGCCGGTAGTTTGGTCCAGACGTGCGTGCGTGGTCTGCCGTTGGGCGGGACAGTGTGGTACCTACGTTTGCTGCCGTGGTTGTGACGTGAACCAATACGTCATAAGTACAGAGCACCGACGTGTGAAAAAAAAACGGACAGGGTGCGTGTCAAGGGGTAACTTCGCAAAGGGCAAGGGCGAGATCGGGGTGTGGAAATTGAACAATGCCAATGGAACGAGCTGCAGCATCAAGCTACCTTGGCTACCTCCCATTGAAGCTAGTGGATGTGCCGGGTTACCGGCCTGGCTGCGTGGAAGGGCAGAAAGCAAGCAGGAATGGCACTGCCAGAGGGCAACGTCGCTGTTTCCAGTTCCAGCCGCCCAGCCGCCCAAATGCGGACCATGATGAGATGGGCAGTCAAGCGTCGATCTTGACCGTGTGTGCGGCTCAGCCCCTACGTGCTAGACCACAGTGGGACAAACGCCATAGACGTGTTCCCAAGGGTTGTTTTGTCTGCCCTCGAATCTCGTTTCTATGTGGCTTGCATTTCACCAGAGCCAGGGCTCTGGCGAGAACGGTCTGTCGTTGTGTCCCACAGTCGCAGCTAGAGCTCCTGGTGTAACACGGAAGCTTCTGCCATCAGCCATGACCAGCCATGACCAGCCATACTGCCATACCAGCCACCCTCTCTGACACCACATGTGCAGTGACTGCCCATGTCCAGACTCAAACGTGGGCGGCTAATCCACCTGGCGGCTGCGGGCGACGATCAGAGTTGGATAGATTAATAAGAGAGGCCTCATGTTGAGTTCCGCGTCGCAGAAACAGAGGGGTCAGGCTAACAGGGATGGGAAGCTGGGAACAGGGTTACACTGGCACTGTCATATCAATTCAATTCCAACATAGTGCACACACCATGGGGTATGGTGTGGTAGAACTTGTTGCTGGGTGGGTGGGTCATGTCATGTCGTTCGACGTGAGCTCTGCAACTTGCCCAGCCATGCCTCGTGCCTTGCTTTGCCCTGCCATTGAAACCCCAACTCAAGTTGAGACAGTGTGTGTGTGTGTGTGTGTGTGTGCCCTGCTGCCACCTTGCATCGAATAGAGGTATAGAGATGTGGACTTTGATGAGTGGCCAGTGGCCTGTGCCGGCTCGGGGCATTCTGAGTTGAGCTGAAATGTTGGACTTTAGAATCGGCACGCCAAAAGAATCATATGATCGGGACTGGCAGACGGGCAGACTGGCAGAACTGGCATGGCTTGCCGAATGGCGGTTCTGGAGCCGGGCCCTGAGCTTGGAGGTAGCTTGTCCCGAGGCGTCGATGAATGACGTCAAGCCTGTTTAATGCCAATTGACGGCTCTTGTGCCAACCAAGCCCGTCCAGCCGGTCCAGATGGCTTCCGTCTCGCACGGCAAGGCGAAAAAAAGCCCTGAAGACGGCGTGGCTTGATGTCCATGATGCGGTCTCTGCTTGTATTTTTATTCTAAATCACAGACAACCTTGGAGGTTTGTTGCTCGCCTCCTTCAATCCCCCCCCCCTTGTCAGCCGTCTTCTGCATGAAAGCTTTCCCAAGTCTCACCCGTCGGCGGCACGCGACCCCCTTTGCAGTCCCACCACGACGGGAACCCGCAGCTTTAGTGTGACAGCCATTACAGGGTAATGATGCAACCAACCACTCCAACTCCCGGGCCATGAGATCGCCGCAGGGGCCGTTCAGCCATTCTGCCATGCTGCCATTCTACTCCTCCTGCCTGCCTGCCTACTGTGTGCACCCTCTCAGCCCTTTTCAACACCACTACCTAGGTACTCGCAGACGAGGATCATGTTGGATATATTTTCCGACATGGAGATCTTGCTCCGGGCGGCCAGTACCCCAGATCTGTGGATACGTGGATATGTTCGGCACGTGTGCCGGTGTGGGTGCACCACATTGTTAGCTGGGATGAGCACGCAACATGGTGACTTACTCGACAGTCTGACAATATGATTCAACACTAGTGCAATTGGCTTTTGAGCTTCCTCGGATTCACACACAACGAGATGGGTCCTGAAGTCCTTTGATTGTCTGATAAGGTAGAATACCAGAGTAATGGGACGCTGTGTGGTCGGTCAGCGTTTGTATGTACAGGCATGAGTGCAAGTTGTGCTTCACTGACCTTTGAAACTGATCGATGTGATAAACAAAGACGGCCATGTAAACATAAAGTGCACATTGATGCCTGCCTGTTCAAGCCCGTTGCTGGCCTGCTGGCCGCTGGTCTGCTGGCTGCTGGTCTGCAGTTGGTTCGGGCTGATGTAAGCTTCACTTCACATGATCTGGCGAGGCAACCGTGACGCAGTGACGCATCTCCCAGGCAGCACTTCACTTTCACCCACACGCCCGTCGCGTGTCGCGTTCTCCAGCAACATGCCAACCGCCCCTATCCCTATCCAATTCCCAACATCAGCATGACCTGACAACCATCATCTTCCCAATCACACACACATACCCGTCCCTTCTTGACCTCACAAGCCTCTCGCCCATCATGAGTCAACCCAACCATCCCGCCCCTCACAACCATTCTCCCACCCTACCATTCGCTGATCTCGTTAAAGACGTCTTTGAACCTTTGAAGAAGGGCCCCGCACCCACCCATTTCATCCATGCCCCAGACGTAGGAAGAATCAAAGTGGAAGCCAAGTCGGCGAGGCAGCACACTCATGAGGTCCTCACAGGATTCTTTTCCAGATGGCGCCAAGAAGTCGGGAATGACATCTACCCTGCCATGCGCCTCATCTGTCCGCAAATCGACAGCGAGCGCTCGGTATACGGACTCAAGGAGCAGACCATTGCGAAGCGCCTCGTCAAGCTCCTCGGCATCTCCAACAATAACCCAGATGCCAAGAGTCTCACCAACTGGAAGAACCCCGGCCAGACCGAGGCCACTCGCATGGCTGGTGACTTCGCAGGACGCTGTTATCAGGCCTTGAAAAAGCGCGTCGAGATAGAGGACTATGGCACCATGAGCATATCGCGCGCGAACGAGCTGCTTGACCAGCTGGCAGCCTCTAGCAGAGAGGCCGACCAGCTCCCAATCCTCGATGACTTCTACCTGCACATGTCCG
This sequence comes from Diaporthe destruens, assembly GCA_036986855.1. Lineage (NCBI taxonomy): Eukaryota > Fungi > Ascomycota > Sordariomycetes > Diaporthales > Diaporthaceae > Diaporthe > Diaporthe destruens. The sequence goes on along the minus strand of BTXE01000009.1, from coordinate 782,040 downwards.
CCCTGGAGCTGCAGTGGCTCATCCGCATCATACTGAAGCAGATCAGGGTGGGTGTATCCGAGAAATCCGTCTTGACAAAATGGCACCCAGATGGCGTGGACCTCTTCAATGTCAATTCCGATCTTCGCGATGTCTGTCGGCAGCTCACGGACCCGGACGTTCGTATCGGGGAAGACGACCAGAGACTCCATATAATGCACAACTTTATGCCCCAGCTTGCACCGACCGCCAGCAATGCCATGAGCTGGGACAAGATCGTTCGCCAACTCAAGCTTCCTACAGACGACCCGACGTTTTGGATGGAGGAGAAGGTCGATGGGGAGAGGATGCTCATGCACGTTCAGATGGAGGACGGTGCATACCGTTTCAAATTCTGGTCCAAACGGGGTAAAGATTACACATATCTGTATGGGAATTCAGTTGACGATGACAATTCGGCTCTTACACGGCACCTAGGAAACTCCTTCCGCAGCGTGCCAAACTGCATTCTGGACGGGGAGATGGTAGGGTTCGACCCCAAGAAGGGCGGAATGGTCACATTCGGGACTCTGAAGACCCACGCCATACACGCGCAAAGGAACCCGCACGACGAAGAGAAACCCAGACCTCTATACCGGGTTTTCGACATCTTGTTGTACAACGATAAGGATCTGACCGCCACGCCACTCGCGAAACGGCACGAGTTACTGGAATATATCATCCAGGATGTCCCTGGGCGGTTCGAGATCCACCCCCACCAGGTCTGCACATCGCCTTCGGAAATCGAGCCGTACCTTCGCCAGATCATCCAGGACTCTGCGGAGGGCATCATGCTCAAGAACCCGCACGCCGAGTATCACCTAAACAGCCGTCCCTTCCACTGGATCAAGATCAAGCCCGACTACATGAAAGACTACGGCGAGACCCTGGATTGTGTCATCATAGGCGGGTACTATGGCACCGGAAGACGGGGTGGGATGCTCTCAAGTTTCCTCTGCGGACTCAAGGCAAGCCAGAGGGAGATCGATGAAGGAACCGCTCACCCAGAGAAGTTCTACAGCTTCTTTAAGGTCGGTGGTGGCATAAAGATGGAGGATTACGAAGAGATCCAACGTCTCCTCCCGGAGGACAAGTGGCAGGACTGGAACCCAAAGCGCGCAAGACAATACATCGAGTTGGCCGGCGGCGAGAGGTACGCAGAAAGGCCAGACCGATGGATCCGACCAAGCCAGTCGATCGTGATCGAGGTCAAAGCCTCCAGCGTTGAGGATTCCCAATCCTTCAGTGTCATGAAGACACTGCGCTTCCCTCGCTTCAAAGGCATACGCACCGACAAGAGCTGGACTGATGCACTCGACATTGACCAGTGGAACGAAGTCCGCTTCGAAATTAAAAAGGGGGAAGACCAAAAGAGGCAGATCGAGTATGAGGAGAAGAGGAAGAAAGCGCCCAAGAAGAAGGCAAAGACCGGCCTGTACCTCCCCGAGAACGACGGCGCCGTCGTGTTCGAGAAGTCCAAGCTCTTCGAGGGCATGACGTTCTACATACCCTCCGGGTCCGAGGCCCTAGACATGCGGGACACAGACCTGCAGAACCTCGTGCGGGAGCACGGCGGCTCCATCGTCCAGGACGCCAAGAAGGTCGCCGAGCGCACCGCGATCGGCGTCGGCGACAGGAAGACGGTGCTCGTCAACTCGCTGGCCAGGACCGAGGGCGTGGCCTACATCATCAGCCCCAAGTGGCTCGTCGACTGCGCCAAACAGCAATACCTCCTCCCCTACGAGGACGAGCACCTCTACCTCGCGCCCGACGACATGCGCGCCCTCGCCCTCGAGAACACGGACCCCCTCGGCGACAGCTACCACCGCGACCTGGACGCGGACGAGATGGCCCGGCTCCTCGCGCGCTGGAGGGAGGACCGCATGGCGGACGACGGCGACAACCCCGCGGCGGGCGGCTTCGACAACAACGCCTTCTACGACCAGCTCGAGGCCCGCGGCCACGAGCTGCCCCGCTCGCGCGGCTACGTGTTCCGGCGGTGCCGCGTCCTGCTCGCGCACGCGGCGGGCCAGGAGCACCGGCTCACGACGGCGCGGCTGGGGGCGTGGGTCCGGTTCGGGGGCGGCGAGGTCGCGCGCGACCTTGACGACGGCGACGTGACGCACGTTGTTGTCGTCAGCGGTGGCGATGCCGACGGCGCGGGGGAGGTGGCGAGGGAGGTCAACGCCCGGGCCAGCCGGAGGGAGGACCTCAGGCGGCCGTACGTGGTGACGGAGCGGTGGATGGAGGAGTGCTGGGAGGAGGAGACGCTTGTGGCGGAGGAGGGTTATAAGCCTTGACGTGCGTGGGTTGGATGCATACATACATATACACACACATACCCCTTGGCGGCTTTGGGCAGCATGTGATCTCTTGGAAAGGAGGTTATGGATTCGGATGGACGGGGCGCGGTATTTCGTGTCACTGCGCATGGTTGGTCGCCTACGACCTGGACGGGTTTTTGACGGTTGGATTTGGAGTTGAGATACCACTTGAGTCAATTGATTTGAAAACGATTCTTAAGCAACACCTCTTTTTTTTTGTCTCGTGAGAATTGAAATCAATCGGTCACGTCATGACGAATTTGTAACCGCTGTTCCCACACAGTCACGACAGAAGAGAGTGCCCGGAAGAAGGAAGCGGTGGGGCTCGGGGTCTGTATATCCTCTCAGACACAATGAATCATGATGAACAACTTCATAACCCAGCCAGATGTCAGTGGGAGGGATGAGACTCCAATCAGCATAGAGCAAAGCTACCACTTGAGACTTCCACATCGCCATCTATCTCGTAAACCGGCACAATATGCCCCTGCCCCTGCCCCTGCCCCTGCCCCTGCCCCTGCCCCTGCCCCTGCTTTTTCCATGTGTGTAGCCAGTGAGTGCCCGACGACGCATTGCGACTTCACGAGAGCAGGGGGCACAGGACAGGACAGGATAAAAAGGACCAGGAGCGTGGCGGCTGTCTGAACCTAGTATCTTTATAACTCTGTATAAATGTATCTAATCCGCCATAGCCTGTCCAGCGCCAACCTCGCGAGCTGTTCCAAGGACTAGGCGGTCGGACCCGCCTGGCCCACGCCGGACCCAAGCGGCGGTGCTGGCGTCATGACGGTGTCGGTATCTGCGGCAGCGGGAGCGGCAGTGGGCATCCCGCCAGGTGCCGCGGTCTGTCCAGGCACTGTTGTTGGGACTGGTCCTCCTACTACTCCCTTTGAATCACCAGGCAGCGGTATCGCCGGCGGCGGGGGAGGTGGTCCCGCAGCAGCAGCAGTCGCAGGCGCCGGCGAGGCTGTGTTTGGCACCGGCGGCACCGAGCCAGGAACGACGGGCGCCGCCTGCGCGCCGGCGGGCTGTCCCATGGGTGCCATCGGGGCAGGGGCTGTCGTCCCCATCGGCGCCGTCGGGGCCACCCCGGCGGACGAGGCAGTACTCGCCGGCGGCGGTGGCGGTGGCACAGCAGCCTCGAGCCTGGCCTTCTCCTCGGCGGCGAGCTTGTCCTCCCGCGCCTTGCGCTCCTCGGCCTCCCTCCTCTCCCTCTCCCTGCGCTCGAGCCTCTCCTCCCTCTCCTCCTCGGTCTCGGGGCGCGTGAACCGCGCGGGCACGCCCCGGGCCGCGTCGTCGCCGCGGCCCACCCACGTGCCCGTGAGCTGGCTCCACTTGAAGTCGCCCGCCACGAGCTTCTGGATCTCCTTGAAGGCGTAGGCGTTGTGGTATGGCAGCCCCGTCTTGGGGTCCCTGTACTTGGCTGGGTGGTTGGTGATGACGCACAGGGGCGCGGGGGCGGGTTCTGAGTGAGGGGCGGGCGGTGTTGATTAGCTTTCATTGTTGTTCTTTCAAGTCGGGACATACTACTATCATGGTAGTGGTAGACTTACTCGCCAGCTTGGTCATCTTGCGGCCGAACAGGATCTGGGTCTGGACATCGGGCTTCTTGATGGCGTCTTCGTCAAAGTCCTGGAGGATGATGCAGCTGCGGGTGACTTTGCCTTCCAAGGGTGGCTCGGGCGATGGAGATTTGGGAGGTGGAGGAGGCGGTTTCTTCGGAGCCGCAGCTTTGGCGGCCTTCCTAGCGCTGGCTGCTGCCTCCTTTTGTTGCTTCTTGGTGAGCTTTGCGGGAGTTCCGGTCGGAACAAGAGCCGCTCCTGGTGATGGAACTGAGGCTGGACTTGGACCCGGACCTGGACCTGGAGCTGGAACCGGAACGGCGGGCACGGGTGTCGTGATCGGTATTATCGGCTGGAAGGTAGCCGTTGTATGGATTGCTGATGGTTGCGGTGCGAGAGGAGGTTGTTGGAATGGGGTTGGGAAAGCGGGAAGTGGGTTAGGAGTCTGATTCGATACTGGGAGTGGGATGGGAGCCGGAGCAGGTGACGACGGGTTCAGAGGTGAAGGCGAGTGAGAAGAACTCGGGGCAGCCAGGCCGGCGGGGCGAGGAGGATGTTGAGCTGAGTATCCCAAGACGGGCATCGGTCCATTGAACATGCTGGGGACGCCAACTGGAGGGGCAAGGACACTCGGCTGAGGCGATTGGGTGAGATGAGGATTCGGAGGTGGCATAAACCGCGGTCCAATATCCGGCCTCAGGGCTAAGGGCAGCTGTGAGGTGCTCTGCGGCTCCGTCTTGACGGGTGGCGAGGGCATCGAAGGGGTCATATTTGTCGATTGTGGGGGTATGGAAAGAGGAGAAGGGCCTGAAACCGGGGGTGACGCTGCTGGGCCCGAGGCTGCTGGGGACGCAGATAGCGGCCTTGGGGGAGGAGTCCCACGAGCGTGTGCCATGGGGGCGGACATGCTGGGGCCCGCAATTCCGGGTGACATGGACTGTGGTCTTGAGGCAAATAGCGGGCGTGGTGGAATGGTGACTGGTGCTATTGGGGCCGGCACCGGCGTTGAAACCGGCACTGTCGTGGGCGCAGGTGCAGAAAGGGGTGTAGCTGCGGGTGCGGTGGCCGTTGGCAGTGAAGGCGACGTCTGCTGAGTGCTGATCTGCTCACTTGTAGGTTTTTCAGTTGTTGGTTGCTCCGTTGCAGGTTGACTAGTCGTAGGCTGCCCAGTCGTGAGTTGCCCACTTGTCGTCTGCTCAGCGGTGTTCTGCCCAGTAACAGGTTGCCCAGTCACAGGTTGCCCAGTTGAAGGCTGTTCAGTCGTAGGCTGTCCTGTTGTAGGTTGTACAGTAGTAGGCTGTTCTATCGTAGATTGCTCACTCGCCAGAGGCTGAATTGTTGGGTTTCCAGTAGCTGAAGACTCAGTCGTCGGTTTCTCAGTAGGCACCTGCGTAATCGTACTCTCAGATTGCTCAGCCGGCTCTTTCTTGGGGCCTTCTGGCTCTCCTTGTGTTTCTGACACAGTCGGGAGGCTGGAGCCTTCTTGTGCAGTCGACGTAGGTGGGACCGTGTCCGAAGCTGCCGTCTCCGCCTTGGGACTTGCCGTAGCCGCAGTGTCTGCATTCGAGACAGCTGTGGATGGTTGGTCTGGCTTGGGGCTCGGCGCGGCGGTGTTTGCGCCCGTATTTGCCGCAGTAGAGGCGGCAGTGGATGGCCTCTTCCGCTTGGGTTTCTCCTCGATGGACACCAGCTTGCCCACGTTCTTCAGCTGGGTCTCGCTGAGGTCGACGATGCCACTCCACATCGTGACGACAGGGCCCTGCAGCCGGCGGTTGTTCAGGGCCGCCAGCTTGGCGCGCCGCTCCTCCTCGCGCACCTTCTCGGCCTCCTCCCACCTGTTCAGGCTCTTTGAGTTCATCTCCTCCACCAGGGCGGCCTCGGCGAGCCTCTCGGCCTGCGTCATGGGCGGCTTCTTCATGGCCTCGAGCCTCTTGGCCTTCTTCTCCATTTGCTCGACCTGCCTCTTGCGCCTCTCCTCGCGCTCGACCATCTGGTTGTGCAGCTGCTCCTTGCTGAGCTTGGTGGTCTTGCGGTCCGACGAGCGCGTGGGCATGTCGGCGGCCGAGGGCAGCCAGCTGGCGCGCTCCGACTTCTTCTTGGGGCGGGGCTTGGGCGGCTCGGCGGCGGCGGTGGTGCTGGTCGGCGTCGGGGGCTGGCTGATGCGGACCTTCTTCCTGAAGCGCGCGGGGATGGCCTGCTGGGCCTTGCGCTTGCGGGCCGCGAGCTTCTTGTCGCGCTCCTTGCGCTGCAGCTCCCTCTCGCCCTCGTCCTCGGCCTCGGCCTCGTTTTCGTCCTCGTCGTCGGACGAGTCCATCTGCGCGTCGGAGCCGTCGTCCTGGCCCCTGTCGCTGAACCCGGCGTCGTCCTCGTCCTCCTGGAACAGCAGCTCCAGGTCCGAGTCCTCGTCGGCGGGCTCCTCGTTGGCGAGCATCGACTTCATGCGGTTGCCGGCGGTGGACCGCTTCGCGCGTGCCGTGGCTAGCCATTCCACCTGGGGGGCGGGCGACTCGCCGGAGTCGCTGTCGGAGTCGCTGCTGGTGGCATGGCTGTCTGCGTCGGTCAAGGGCTCCGGGACGGGCGAGGGCTGGTCTTCGGGGTCCGTTGCCATCGTGTTGGTCGTGCGCCCATCACAGGCTGGCGGGATTCGAACAATAACGGATAAAGATCTGGGCCTCTACCTGTCTATTGTATCATCGTGGGGCACTGATAATCTTTGCGCAATGTGGCTTCGAGGTGTTGATCGTCAAGTCGAAGGGGAATTCGTGGTGGGGCGCGCGTCGTCGCGTTCTCTGCGTAGATGGATGGGGATGTTGTGGTTAAGACTGAAAAAAGTTTAATGTTTCTTCGCAGTAAAACGGGCGCTGAATCGTAGCTTCTCAGCGTAGCATGGGTTTAGACCGTAGGCTTGTCTTAGCATGTGACATCACTGGCAGGGCTGACCCCAGACGGGTCCAGGCGGCTCGGCCCCTGCAGGTCAGCCTGGAATGGCTTGTATGCATTTCTTGACCCGCGTATCTGTCTTATCCATTTTGCCCATGCTCGATGCAAATTCTATGCGCTCATGAGATGGGATCGATAAGACTTGTACAATTTCCGGATAGGAATGTATAATGCTTGCTTTCCACTTCTCATCGTCAGCAAAATTGTGGTAAAAGAGCATAAAACAGGCCTCCCCAAGCTCTCTCGTTGCTCAGCTCCAAGCACAATACCCAGAAGGCGGCCCCAATCGGCGACAGTTAGCACACCAGGAGATCGAAGTAAGGTACTGCAATCGTGCATGTGTAGGGTGCTCCTGAGTACACTCGCAACAATATATGCCAAATCTCATACTCGAGTGATATGAAACCGTTCTCTAGCTTGACCCTGTGGGCGCGAGTGTTGGACTGGTTCCTCAATTCTGACGATGAAAGGGCCCTCCGCAGTCACAGCATCACTGCCGATCGAACCTACAATGACAGGCCTCTATCTAGTCTACCTCAGCCCGCTGAGAGTGGTCTCCACATCCCTCAGGCTATCCTCCAGCGCCTCGTCATGCACCTTGACAATCTTGTCCATAAGCTGCTCCACGATGCCAAGCACGGCACTGGTCGAATGGACATATCGCCTCTGCATCCCAGGGCGCGTGTTCCCCATGAGCGCCGCGACGAGCTGCAGCACGGCGACCTGGAACTCGTACACGACCGCCGGCTGCTCGGCGTCCGGCACGTCCCACCCCGCCACAGCCGTGACGACCGCCATCCAAGCCTCGCGGCTGCTGGGGCTCTCCCTCTCCACCGTCGGGATCAGCACGCGCACGATCTCGATGCCCCTGGCCGCCTCGTCCTCGTCGCTTGCGGACGAGGTAGACCGCAGGATGGCGAGCAGGTCCTGCGTGAGGACGTCCCAGCCGTGCTGTTCCAGCAGCGCCGCGGCGCCGTCCTCGAGGACGGTCGTGCCCTCTAGCGCGACGAGGACTGGCCGCCTGAAGTCGAGGCGCGCCCCTTGCTCTGCGCTGGACTTATAGAGGTCCATGAACATGTCGGTGAGTCCTGTAGCCTCCCTTCTCAGCATGTCGTTCTCGTCCTCTCGCAGCCAGAGGGCCAGCGTCCTGATGGCGGCGAGGATGAGAGGGTCCTGGTTGGCACGGTCGATCTTGGAATCCCAGGACAGGGTGAAGTGGGAGCCCCGTGATGTGTTCGCCGCGCCTAGCCTTGCGTCGGGGTGAAGGCCCATGGCGCCTGCTTCTGCACCGTCCCACCGGTCGCGCAGATACTCGATTGCGAGGGACAGGGTCTCGGCAATTGACTGCCGTAGTTTGAATAAGAAGTCTGGTGTCATCATGAGCGATATGGAGTTCTCGGGGCTGTCGTCCTCTAGAAAGCGGACGAGGAAGCCGATGAAGGCCGACACGACGTCAAAGGCTGATGCAATACGCTTGGATATGCTTTCGTAGTTGGGATCGTTGAGTTTCTCCAGCAGATTTGGGAAGGATGAGCGGAGGTCGACGAGTATCAGGTTGACCAGAAGGTATGGAAACGGCTTCTCTGACTTGCCCTCGTCTGTGAAAAGCAGTTTTGATGCCGCAGCGGGATAAATCTGAAGCAGGGTAGCGGCGAGGTTTGTGTAAGCCGCACGGCCGGCTGCTGTTGGCTTGCTGGTCACGAGACTGCGGATGAAGCCCGTGATGGTCTTCAACCAGGCTGGATTTTGGGGTACGCACTGTGGAATGGTCAGTTACCAGCACTCAGAGGGGGTCCACTCGTGCAGCTCACTTCGGGGCTGAGTCTCCGAAGGAGCTCGGCGAGGAAGGCCAGAAGGGTGACAGCATCTGTGCCCTTGAAAGATGCGACCAGGCTTTGGATGGTGTTATCAAGCTTGGACTGGATTGAAGCCGCGTCTTCGACAAAGGCGGCGGACTGAGCGTAGGCATAGAGAAAGATGTCCAACGCAAGAGGTTGCGAGGGAGCAATCTCGATGAGAGCGCTGACATCGTCTACGGCAACAAACTTCTTGGCCCCTTCTACCCGGCCGACGAGAGTCAGCAGGGTCTGCAGCACAAGCTGCGTGGTCTCTTTGGAGCTGCGTCGGCGCGTCAGCGGAGGCTCGAGATATGGGGGAGAGATGACTTGCCTGTGCAATATCACCGACACCAGCGCTGGTATCCGACCGACCAGGCTCGGTTCGTTCTTTGACTCGTCTGGGAGGAGCACCGAGAAGATGTGGACGACCCCGACAGCGATATCGATCATGTCCCTGGCGTCCTTGGGCGATGGGCCCTCCTTGGCACCGCTCCTCAGGAGGCGGTCCAGGAACTTGGGCGACACGCTGTGCCACAGTGTGGTGACGGCTTCCTCATCTTCTCGGAGTTGTGGTGAGTTGTCGAGGACAGACTTTAGAAGTGCGAGGCCGACAAACCTTGAAGTGTCGTTCTTGGTCTTGAGGAGGTCCTGGATCCTCTGTATCGTCACGGCTGCCTCGGCGTTGCTGTTGGTGCTGTCGCCCGTCTTCACCTCCTGCGCCAGACCTGCTTGGGACGAGCCTTCCGCGGCCATTGCGGTAGGCCAACCGAGTCTCTATACCAAGCTCAACAGGTTCCGTCTTTTCAAGGCTTCTGCGCCAAATAAAGAGGTGGCGTACCCAACTCCCGCGTAATCACGGAGCTTTTGCAGTCGTTGGCAGGGTCTGAAAATTTTAGTGACGTCAAAAGGGACCGTTGCTTCAGGGTTCAGTGCACCATGACTGTCGCTCACAATCCGTTCACGCAAAGTGTTTACGACTCCTTCATCCAAGGGCAAAGTCTGAGAGAACAAAAACTTCAAATCAAAAACGTAATACAAATAGTATTAGTATTAATATAGGGTTTTGCGAAATGCTGTCAGATCGGTCTATTTGACGCGAGCGCGAGGTAGAGGACATCCTCATACCCTAGCGTAGATGGCCAGGGCAGGCTAAAATGAGCAACAGTTTGACATCAGCCAGGTCCTGCAGAAGCTCGCTACCATATTAGAAATAATCACCAAGAATCGTAGATAAGAATCGCTCTAGAGCCATGTGCAACTCTTGGGCACGTTTCTTGATATCATCTGCTTTCTCCTGGTCGTGCCCCGTGTTGACGGGCCTTTCTTATCGCTCTCCATGAGGAACGGATCAAATGAACCCAAAAGGTCGCCATCTGAGTAGCGCCTATAATTGTCCATAGATTCTCCTTTTAGTTGTGAGTGAACTATGATAATATGGACCCTGAAAATTTCGAGCCTGGTCCATTGTCAATCCTAGATGCTACTAAGTATTATATCCTTGACAAAGACTGTCACCCACAAACTTGCGCAGAGCACTGGCTACATCAAAGTTGGGATACCTAGGTAAGTATCAATTCACGCTTGTCTTCCTACCTACTATACCTAGGTATTGGCTTAGTGTTCAGCTGATGTGCTCTAGCTGAGCGTAACACGCGGTCGAATTTAGTTGATTGTGTATTTCTTTTGCCAGCCTCCGCTGAAGATGGTGAACGTTCATGGTATATAAACATTTGAAGGCCTGGAGTCGATGATGTAAAAATTTTCCCAACCCAACGACGAGCGCATATATGTGACTTTGCAAATACAGGGTTGTACCCACTAGCATTAACACAGAGATTGATAGAAGCATGTGCGAAATAGTGAGAAGAACATGTAGGACATTTCGTATTAGATGAATTGGCTATTCCATTGGCATGGCTGCATGACCCTCCTGAGGAGGCTCATAGAACTCCAATTCCTCCAGAACTGGCTCATACAATGCCTTCTTTTCGCTACCAAATTCTTGGAGCAACCACTCCTGAAAGCGCCTCGCATCGGACAATACTGTCGGCGCCCATCCAACTAAATCTGACAATGATGTGTTCCAGAAGAGTTTCATAGGGTTTGGAGGCAGCCTCGCCAGTTGAACAGCTTCTTTCCCGTATTTGCTTAGTTCCCAGACCGTTGAAGCGTTGTAGTCGATAAGTACCACACGCTGCGGAGGCTCCTGCGGGAAATCCTGCGTCATCTCCGTCGTGGGCTCCCGTGTAAGCTTGGGCGGCGGTATAATAAACACATTCCGTGGCGCTAAATCATCCTGGGAAATCCCTACATGGCGTTGCTTCACAACACCATCAAGTAGCATAGCCAATACTAGGAGGCGATAGTCTTTGCTGAGATGTGTAGCGTCGATTTGATATGGACCGTTTTTAGCAAAAATATCCCTCATGCAAATCCCTGAAAGATGTTCAATAAGAACAAGGCGAATGCTCCGCCGGTGAGTTCCTCCATTATAGAGGATAGGGAGGCTGAGAGACCACTGCAGTATTCCGAGTCAGCTAGGATACCGCGGGTCTCCGAACTTCTAGTGTGATTGTCTAAGGGATAGACATTGGGGAGATATTCTTCTGAGTGTGTCAAAGCCATAGCGGAAGGTTACTTACAGAACCAAAATACGCCGGAGCAAAGGACCCCGTCTGACCAGATCTCGTAAGGCATTCATATGCCGCAACTTCTCGAGCATAATCCCTATCGGCTCTTCGTACTACATCGCACGGATAGTGGCCGATATCCGAACTAAACGAGTAATACAGAGGGTCGTATATTTTTGCTACTGCTTCAAAGGGCGCCATGTTTTCGTCCTCTCCCGAGGGTGTAATTAAACAGAGAAGTATTTGAGCACCTCTCGCGTTTCCAATAGCGAGAGATCTAGTGACTATGAGCCGAGCAGTCCTAGGCTCTTTCGGAAGCGGTGTCTCGAGTGGTGGATGAGTGACGACATGTTTAGTCTGGGACACAGAGTTCAGCCACTCCGAAGTGCGCCACGGATAGGACGAAGTTGGATAGTCGCGGCCAAAGGGTAGAGGGGCAACATGGGCCGAAATATCGACTTCGAAACCCGGAAGATATGGACAATTAGGTTTGTCTGGGTCCGGAGGTGGCATCCACATCTTGTGGAGGCGTGTTGGTCGTGCAGAGACACGGACAGGTGTTGCCTGGCTGAAAGAGATTGCAGAGGGGCAGCGTCGCCGGACAGGTGAGGGGGAGATCAGTTAACAGTTGTGATAGAGGCAAGGGCAGCACTTTTGATGTCTATGATGGATCGTATGTGTCAACTCTGAGTGAGTGCAGAGTTTTGGAGACGGTTTGAATTTGTCTCGCTTGAATAGATCATTGAGCTGCCAGTGTTGGTGCTGCTGAGGACAAGGATGTGGAACGGCTCCCAATGTCGCCCCGGTGGCGCAGTTAGAAACAGCTTGGTTGGCTGTGTTAGGTTCATTTTTGAATGCTCCACCTGCAACGGCATTATGATTTAATACTCGCATTCTTCTGGTACGCAACCAGTCGCATCAATCCTTAAGAACTTTACGCTGGAACCCTATCGAGTCATCAAAGATTTCTCCAGGGAGGCGTTCCGATCAAAGGCATGGCTTAAATTACCGGGAGTCTTGGTTGATACATACCTAGGTACTAGTTAAAAGGCGTCCTGGGCTAGCAGATTCGTGGACCTGAACAGTTGCTTGTTCTAAATGGGAAGTGAGTGGCACTCTATCACTCGATTGCATCCATTACTTGTGCTACTATACTATCACCACAATTGAAGCTTCCCAGGTTTAAGCTTCTCCGAAAGTGTGGAGTTGACTGTGTATGGCAGGAGTAATAAATATGTGGTTCCAGTTAGTGCTGGTCCTTTTCAGATTACCCAATATACACCTGTCATTAAGGAGGAGGCACCGTCTGAGTTCCAATTGAGTTGCTGCAATGCTTGAAGTCAGAGGCTTGGTTAGTACAAATTCCACCACGACGCTGGAATACAGGCGCTCTCGGGCCCGGCAAGAGGTTGCACCTGTGGGCTCTTGGCTGTTCATGAATTACAACATATTAGCTTCTTATAAATCAGGGCTGAGCTCGGCAAATTCTCTTGAAGAGTCATATGACCTTTCGGCCGAATTCAACTACATAGCACTATGTCAGTGCGCATATGAGCATAAAACCATTGCAAAGGTTGACTAGTTCTAAGTGACTCACAATGGGGCCTTGGCAATCAAATAGTACTTCAGGGCTCAAGCAAAGCTCGCACTATTCGATATAGATGATAGATCACTGAAGAACTGCCGTGGCGCGACAAAATAACACACAATTCATTGAACATCTGGAGGTTACACAAGATGGCCGAAGCAACCCGTACACCATTCGGCCACGAGATGCTTCAGCATTTTCTCTTGGAAGAGAAACAAGTCAACCTCAATCACGGTGAGTTGATCGAAAGTTGGTCTAGTGAGCTGGGGAGTAATGTATTCTCATGAGTCTCCAGGCTCGTTTGGGTGTGCACCCAAGCCCGTCCGAGACGCTTTGCGTCGCTTCCAGGACGCCTCAGAGGCAGCACCAGATCGCTACAAACGATATGAGTACCCGGATCTGCTTGACGAGTCCCGTGCAGCTGTCGCATCTTACCTGGATGTCCCAGTCGATGAACTCGTCATGGTTCCCAACGTCTCGACAGCCGTCAACACCATCTTGCGCAACCTGAGATTCGAACGGGGAGACGTGATCATCTACCTCGACATAAGCTATCGCTCGAATGTAAACACGATCGAATACATCCTGGAGACGACGGAAGCGGAGTCGGCCAAGGTCGAATTCACACTCCCTTGCTCAGACGCCGAGATCCTCACTGCCTTCCGCAACACCATCCTCGCCCAGAACGGGCGCGCCAAGCTCGCCATTCTCGACACCATCACCAGCCTCCCGGCAGTGCGCCTGCCCTTCGAGGAGATGGCCTCCATCGCGCGGGAGCTAGGCGTCATGACCCTCGTCGACGCCGCCCACGGCATAGGCCACCTGCCACTCGACGTCAAGGCCCTGGACCCGGACTTCCTCACGTCAAACTGCCACAAGTGGCTATACACACCGCGGGGAAGCGCCTTCCTCTACGTGCCCCTGCGCAACCAGCATCTGATCCGCTCGTCCCTGCCGACGTCGCAAGCCTTTGAGCCGCGGCCGCGGCCGGGTGCCCCGCGGGCGCTGAACCCGCTGCCTCCTTCTGACAAGAGCTACTTTGTGCAGCAGTTCGAGTTCGTGGGCACCGTGGACAACGCGTCTCTGCTCTGTGCCCCCGCGGCTCTGGAGTTCCGCCGGACGGTCTGCGGCGGCGAGGCCGCCATCATGAGTTACTGCTGGGAGCTGGCGAAAAAGGGCGGTCTCGCGGCCGCCGAGGTCCTCGGCACCGAGGTCATGGACAATGAGGACGGGACGCTGACGAGGCAGTGTTGTATGGTGATGGTCAGGCTGCCTGTCCGGATAAGCAATGCGGAGGGGGGCATAGAGGGTGTGGCTCCCGAACAGGCCGCAGGAGTTCAGGCCTGGATTTGCGAGACCCTTGTGAAGCAACACAATACCTTTGTGGCTGTTGTGTGGTACAAAGGAACATTGTGGGCTAGGTTTTCGGGTCAGGTATACTTGGATGAGAGTGACTTTGTGTGGGGGGCAAAGGTGCTCAAAGGGATGTGCGAGACCATCGCGGCAGGAGGTGTCCTGGCCTGAACTAGACATTCAAGAAGAAAACTTAGTCGCTTACATATGACATTGATTTGCTGATTTCAGTGTTATCTTTCGGAACATATCCTGATCAATTGCAAGTCGCAGGTGGCGATACATCAATGTTTGCCACTGCCTGCCTCGCTCTGGCAGGCGTTCGTATAATAGTTATTCACGTTGAAATGCTTGATCATCACGCCAGACAAGCTCTTCATCATTCACGAATTTCCATGCATGTGGACGGCATCAAACCTCCGCTTCCTCGTTCAAATGATCCGCTAAAGTGGCGTTGAAGCGGCCAGGAAATTGTTTCACGTTAATGATAATATTATTGTAGTTTCATGCCACATTTTCTTGTCAGACCTCTTAAGCACAAAGTTACGTATAGAGTTGGGTCGGGTGAGCAAATACGTCGGTGGAATTCTTTCAGCGAACGGCAGAGGGCCATTTGTGAGATTCACAAAGGCCTTGTTCAAAACGGAGTATGGTGTTATGCACTAAGAGAGTTTTCTTCGAACGCACATGAATCATTTTGAGATGATATAAAAAGATGCATCATTTCAAGTTGAGCTGAACATTGGACCCCTGATTGATATCATCGATCTTACAACAGCAAGCAATCATCACTTGCAACCAGGTTGAACTCTGATTAGTCCCCTGAGATGCCTCCACAACTTTTAGAAGCCTCCTTGTCCCTGGGCAGCGAGGAGCATCAGCAAATGGATCCCCAGCTTGCAGCCGACACCCGAGCTAGCATCAATAATCAAGAGGACCACAACCGGAAGACCACGCATGACAAATCCCCACCTTCCGCGTCGAAACCTGGTGACGCGAAGGGACCTGCTTATAAATTCCGCTGTGGAGAGATATCTGCCATTACTGGCACTAGTCGGGTATGCGGGAGACCCTACGCGACTCGCCATGGCATCATTCTTCACATCTACAGCAGGCACCGAACAAATAATAAAGGTTCGAGTCTAGCCGAACAAACAGTAGAGAATAAGGAAGATGCGGGAATGCAAGTTCCCGACGGGTGTTCTCTAGATCCACCTGTCACCAAGGTTGAACCTAAGAAGCGGGACCCTCTGATGGAGAAAGACTGGACCTTAGAGAAGGTCAGGCCAGTAATCGTAGAGGCAATTCTGAGCGCTCCAGATCAGCATTTATCCTTTGCGGAAATCAAATGCTACCTTATGGAGCATTGTCCATGGTATAAGAGGCAAATCGCGTCGCATGTTAGACTACGCCGCCTGATTCTCCGGTCGCTCAAATCTCGGCGATCAACGAGGGTATTTGAGCAAGTCCCAGGAATGCCGGCCCGATGGCGGTTAAAAGCTAGTTATCGGGACGAGCTCAGAAAGATTGAGGCCTTACCGTTCTTCACAGGATGATCAGCGGGATAGCTTCAAGTTGATTTTCTGTCATTTCCAATTCACGTTTTCTCTGAGTACACAATTCTAGTCGTTTCGGTCAGCTGTTTACTGTTAATTTTATTTCAGGTTTGTCTTCTTTATCTTGCTGCAATCGTGTTTCATTCATTAAAATCCCTCCTGGAATAATTTACTAAGACAGGATCCCAGCCGTTACCCATTTCTGTCCGTACATAGATTGATTCAAATTGGTGCACCTCAAATCTTGACATCGTTCTCCAAGAATGTATTGTACAAGATAAAATTGATGATCTTGTGCAAACCTACCCTCCTCGCAGTCAAACTGGTGTCATCGATGGGTACCTAGGTGTGAGTTATATTAAGCATCATTGGAAGGGAGACCACGGCCCCTTGGGAACTACCACCAAGTGTTGGTCGCCGTCCACGTCGAATTCAAGACTCTTTTTACAATCTCGTCTCTCATACCTTCTGGAATGGAATGTTTAGCCCACATGTTTGCTGGCCAGGCGGAACAAGATGCGTTCGTCTGGGCGATATCGTTGGTACCGGGGAATCATTCTTAGTAACTACCTACCAAACCTTGAAAATGAGATCGGAGATTCGCACAGCAAAAAACGGAGGGTACACAGGTACAAGTGCACCTCCAGTGCCCCAATATTAATTTACACTACCAATTCACCATATATAATAAAAGTATACAATCATTAACTACACATTTATTATTATTTAATTATTTAATTATTTTATTATTATTATTATTATTATTATTATTATTATTATTATTATTATTATTATTATTATTATTATTATTATTATTATTATTATTATTATTATTATTATTATTATTATTATTATTATTATTATTATTATTATTATTATTATTATTATTATTATTATTATTATTATTATTATTATTATTATTATTATTATTATTATTATTATTATTATTATTATTATTATTATTATTATTATTATTATTATTATTATTATTATTATTATTATTTTAAAAAAAATAATAATTTTACTAGTAAATAAATTAATTATATTAAAAAGTTAGAAAAATTAATATAATAATTAGTAGTAGTAGATAGTTAAAGTTTGTAGGTAAAAGGCGGGTCTGTAGGCAGGGGCACAAAAAGCACCTGGTGTGGGTGGTGCGGGTAGTTAAGTGTGGTTGAATGGGGCGCTCTGATTGGCTATAGCGTAGGGGTCAATAGTGTACCCTCCGTTTTTTGCTGTGCGAATCTCCGAAAATAAGCTTCCTGATTATGAAGCGCATTCGAATGGAATCTGGGATTCGCAAATCGACGTGTCATCCCTTATCACCCTGAAGAACTGTCTTCTGATCTACGACTCCAGATTAGCTCCGTGTTCGCTTCCAACCTTGGAAGTTGCGACGCAACTGAATTGCCACCCTGAAGTGTGCCAAAGCAGTTCGACGCCTGCAGATACACCTCATCAAGGGTCTAAACAATGGCATTATAGTGTATCTTTGCCAATGTTTGCCCGTTGCGTTGCTCAACACAAAGGATCCTTGTTGGAATGGACCGGGGGAGACAAGCGTCTAGAATGATCTTTCAGCCGAGGTCATAAAGACATTGTAAAGCATACAAATGATTGTTCAAGATAAGGAGGAAGAGTACGCGAGAATTTACTTTAAAATGAGTGACACGTCTTCGGTCTCTTCTGAAACCGCTGCTTGTCTAGACCAATTTCGCATCCATCGGATAGCCTCGCTTGCACAACAAACCAAGACAACAGCACAGTTCTGATATTTCGTAGCCCAGAGATCAGCCAGCGGAAAAGTATGAACTGTCAACACGTCCGGAGGTTCCGTTGTGGTGAGAGGCTGGCTGGTACGGACATGGTATGTGGGGAGACTTATACTTGTCATAAGGCTCTTACGAAGCACATGAAAGATGGGCACCAGTCTACTGATTTCAATGCCATTTTCTATGTGAGAGGTAAGGTCGATAAGCTCAATGACTCCATCACCTCATACCTGCACGTTACGACCACCCAAGCCGAGACGTCTCAAGCTGCCACCGACGAAGCTGCGCACCGGCCGAGAGACAACCGAGACTTTTGGGAGGTAACGATGGGAAAGGGCACATGTCTTCCAAACCCAATCACTGGCCAAACACCGGCCGAGGATGATTCCCCTGAGATGTGGTGCTCTCCAAACACGCCTCTCGTCAATGAAGCATACGAGCACCGAAAGCCACCGCAAAAGATGAGAGAGCTAATCAGCGAGGCAATTTTGAGCGCCCCTAATCAGCAAATGAGCTTAAATGAGATCGTTGAATTCATTGCGACTCGTCACCCGTGGTACGGAGAACCACCTCGGGCAAATCTATTAAATCGTCGTGTGCAGGGCTGCCTTGTGCGGAGGGGCCTTATTACCCCGGGTTCTCGGAAGACGAAGCCAAGGTCGCAGCTGCCAAAGTGCTTTGAAGAAAATCAGGGCTTATGGAGAGTGACGGATTTTCTTCGTTCAGATCTGGAATTACCGATCTGGACTGGGTTTCTGGTTGCCCCTTTGAATGAAATGGGGTTTGGGTATGCATACAATACGCTACGGTTGAGCAAATGGGTAGGAGGAAAATATCGCAAATGCTAACAAGCGAAGTAGTGCCCCCCCCCCTGTTTTATTCGCCATGCACGTGCCGCCGTTCTTTACAGCAAAAAAAGAGAATTGTTGCTATTTTCCCCCTCAAAGGTGGTATTTCTAGTATTATAGTTAAGAATACGTTAATTAAACAGGCACATTAAGTATTTATACGGGCCCTCCACTATATAGTAGCGTGTTGGTACTATGAAAACGGCGGCATATGCATAATGAATAAAACGGGGGAGGAGGGTATTACTTCGCTTATTATAAAGAGAGCGTGACTTAAGCTCTTACAGTGACGGTGCGGCACTTATGTACTGCTAGAGTAGCTAATCAGTAGATTGGTTATTATGGTCTTTTGGCCGGATGGTAGAGCGTGGGACTAGCAGTCGCGCCTGCCGTTGCACTTACCTACCGTAACTTTCTAAACACCGGTTAGTAACATGTAGATTTTTTTTAATTTTTTTAGTTTTTTTTATTTTAATTCCTAAATTTATTTAATAATAAATATAAAAATAAATAAATAAACGTATTTTTATTATATTAATATTTTAATATTATTTTAATTAATTTAAAAGTTAAAATAAATATATATTTATAACGTTTTATTAATTAACTACTAAATTAACTTTTTTTATAGAAAGCTGTAAATGAATAACTATAGATTTCAAATACCTAAGTAGGGAAAGGGGATCTTGTGAGAGGGAGACCTTTAGACTATAGGGTAAGGAAAAGTCTAGTCTGAGGGGAGGGCCTCTGAGACGGTTTTTACCCATTGACTGCTGCGCAATAGACCGCTCGGCCAAAAGACCATAATTTCCAAGTCCCCCGTCTTGGAAATCCAGCAGTATATAAGCCCGTACCGTCACAGCCTCCCTAGGAAAAAAGGATCTTTAAAGAACAAGGGATTTTTACGCCACCCAACCCAGCCGTGGCAGTGAGGGGGGTAGGTACCCTAGGGTACGTACCGGGCTGTTTCTAGACGCATGCGGGACCCCTGACGGAGAGGTCTTGGCAACGGCCGAACAAGCCATGGCCGGGGTCGCATGTGCCAGCCGGCAGCGAGCGACTCAGCCGCCCGTCCAACCTCACACTAGGTCCTCGCTCGCTCCGCCGCCCGATCGCCTTGAGCTTGCGTGGCCAGGGAACCTCGAAAAAAAGCCAATGCGACCCGAGCCCGACGAGACGTCGCACCGGAAGATGAGTGCATTCCCACCCGCGCCTCACCGCGAAACAAGCAGACGCCGCCCCCGACCATGAACGACGGCCTCGCCAACGGGGAGGCCTCGTCGTCCTCCTCCTCCCAGTCGCCCCGGCACGGCACACATGCGCCGCCACGAGACGACGACACCGACGCCCGGCGGCCCGACACGGCCGACAGCGACCTCCTCGGCGATGACCCCCTCGGCCCGGACCACCTCGCCGAGCCCATGTCCTTCAAGCGCAAGCAGAAGCGCCCCGGGGTCGGCTTGGGCATACTCACGAGCCTGGCCGGGTCGCTGCGGGACCAGAGAGGCGGAAACGGCAGCTCACGTATGGCAACGCCAAGGCTGCAGGGTGGCGAGGCTGAGGGCGACCCATACCCAGAGACCTATCAGCCCTCGCCCAGGAGGGGAGGCGGGGGCACCACCACAACCGGCTCGACCCCCAAGGACGGCGCCCCTCTCGACTGGCACGTCGAGGGCCCGGGCCAGCGCGTGGGGTACGAGAACTTGACAGCCATCGACTGGATCTTCGAGTACACAAAGGAGAGGGCCCGGCTGAGGGTGCTGAACTCGAGCGCCGTGGGCCTCGTGGGGTACGCCCAGCGCCTCCTCGATGCGAGCCAGGAGTGGATCATCCTCGTCCTGACGGGGCTGCTGGTCGGGGCCCTCGCCGCCGGCATCGACGTCGTCACGGACTGGCTGGGCGACCTGAAGGCTGGCTACTGCTCCACGACGGACGGCGGTGCTTTCTACCTGAACAAGAACTTTTGCTGCATGGGCTACGACGAGGGCGCGCAGTGCATGGGCTGGCGTCCGTGGGCCACTGCGTTGCACATATCATCGGCTGCGGGCAAGTGGATAATAGAATATTTCTTTTTCATCTCCTTTTCGGTATGTTCGGCGCCCCACTCTCGCCCTTCAAGGAAGGTATTATTTCTGACAACCTGTAGGTGTTCTTTGCTCTTTGCGCCAGCATTTTGGTAAAGGAGTACTCGGTCTATGCAAGACACAGCGGTATACCCGAGATTAAGACTGTGTTGGGAGGTTTTGTCATTCGGCGCTTTCTCGGTACATGGACCTTGGTTACCAAATCCCTCGGACTGGTATGCTGCATTTCTCCCAACCGTGTGCTGGTTCTGTAACTGACAAAGTGCTTAGTGTTTAGCTGTGGCTTCCGGCATGTGGCTGGGTAAGGAGGGCCCCTTGGTCCACGTTGCCTGCTGCTGCTCGAATCTGTTCATCAAACTTTCCCCCGCCATAAACGAGAATGAAGGTACTGTGTGTCCCTTCTGTGCCCAATTGGCAATTACCTGACCTTTTCCCAGCTCGGAAAAGAGAGGTGCTCTCTGCCGCGGCGGCATCGGGCATTTCTGTGGCCTTTGGCGCTCCCATTGGCGGTGTACTTTTCAGTCTCGAGGTATGACCAAGTGAACGAACGACCCACAGAATCAAAAGAAGAAGCCGTTGACGTCTTGTAGCAAATCTCGTACTACTTCCCCGACAAGACGATGTGGAAGAGCTTCGTCTGCGCCATGACTGCCGCTGTTGTCTTGAAAGCTCTGGACCCTTTCCGTACGGGGGAAACTGCCCTGTATCATGTCAAGTACAGCACCGAGTGGCACAACTTTGAAGCCATGGGCCCCTTTATTGTCCTTGGCGTTATGGGGGTGAGCCTCCTCCCCTTGATGTTCACGCGTGTTTCGCCGCACTAACGACCGGACAGGGAATTTATGGTGGTCTGTTCATCAAGCTCAACATGAAGGTCGCCTCCTGGAAAAAGGCACGAGCCATCTCAAAGGAGTGGCTCCCAGGGCCGGTCACCCAGGTGGCCGTCGTCTCGCTGCTCACGGCCCTGATCAACTACCCCAACCTCTACATGCGCGCGCAGTCGTCAGAGCTCGTCGCGAACCTCTTCTCCGAGTGCTCCAAGCTGCTGGACGACCAGTTTGGCCTCTGCAAGACGGGGGCGGCAACGGCAGGCACCACCGTGCTGCTCCTCTTCGCCGCCGTCCTCGGCTTCTTCCTCGCGGCCATCACCTTCGGCCTGCAGATCCCCGCGGGCATCATCCTCCCGTCCATGGCCATCGGCGCGCTGTCGGGCCGCGCCGTCGGCACCATCATGGACATCTGGGTGCACAACCACCCGGGCTTCATCGCCTTCCAGCAGTGCGAGCCCGACATACCCTGCATCAACCCGGGCACCTACGCCATCATCGGCGCCGCCTCCACCCTCGCCGGCGTCACGCGCATGACCGTCTCCATCGTCGTCATCATGTTCGAGCTCACGGGCGCCCTGACGTACGTGCTGCCCATCATGATCGCCGTCATGATCTCCAAGTGGGTCGGCGACGCCTTCGGCCGCCGCGGCATCTACGAGTCGTGGATCCACTTCAACGAGTACCCCTTCCTGGACAACAGCGACGAGAACGTCGCCTCCATCCCCGACATACCCGCGGGCCAGGTCATGACCCGCATCGAGGACCTGGTCGTCCTGACCGCCGCGGGCCACACCATCGCCTCCCTGCGCGACATCCTCGACACCCAGCCCTACCGCGGCTTCCCCGTCGTCTCGGACCCGCGCGACGCCGTCCTGCTCGGCTACATCTCCCGCGCCGAGCTCGCCTACAACCTCGCCGGCGCCTCCCGCCCCCCCAGGTCCCTGCCCCCCGGCGCAGAGGCCTTCTTCAGCCACCAGCCCCTCGCCGACCCGCGCACCACCCTCGACCTGCGGCCCTGGGTCGACCAGACCCCCATCACGCTGCCCTCGCGCGCCAGCCTCCACCTCGCCGTCAGCTACTTCCAGAAGATCGGCCTGCGCTACGTGCTCTTCAGCGACAGGGGCGTGCTGCAGGGCCTGCTGACCAAGAAGGACGTGTGGCAGGTCCTCAACGGCGCCGAGGAGACGCGGCGGACCGGCAGTGGCGGCGCCGGCGGCGGTGGTGGGCGCGGCGGGCTCTCGGGCAATGTCGGCGTCGAGACGGGGATCACGCGGGAGGAGGGCGAGGGCGAGCACAGGGGCCTCCTGGAGAGGGGCAGCGTGCCCGTCGACGAGGCGCCGAGCCCCGGCATCGAGACTGGCTCTATATTGTAGGATTACCGGGATGGAACGGAACAGGCGCACATAGGTCTTAGATGGAGGTTTAGCGATTGTTTATATAGACTCCGTCGAATGCAATGAATGTACCTAGACACACACATGCACGTTGGGGTTTACAGAGGGTGGGTCCTAGTCGATACGGTCTCAAGTTCGGTTCGACAGCAAGCGCATGAGCGCCTTGTTGAGGATGCTATGGAGTCATGTCGGAATATTAACCCCTTTTTAGATAAAGCATGCCGGGCCTTTTCTTGCAGGTAGCAAAGCAAATCGAGACAGCCAGACAGCTCTTCAACCACCACTAACTTCGGACATTCCGGCTCACAACGGCGTTTCTCGGACATTTTCCTCTCCGCGTTTCCCCCACCCTAATACTCAAAGTCATCATCCACGGCCGGCCCCTTGCTCTTGGTAACACTCTCCTGCTTGCGGTACATCTCCGCAACCTGGCGCGACGAGGTGGCCTCGTCGGGCTTCTTGTCGTCGCGGACCTTGATGAACCGCGGGAACCGCAGGGAGATGCCCTTGTCGCCCGCGGGGTCGACGCCCTCCTTGATGCCGGCCTTGTAGCGCGGGCTGAGCGTCAGGTCGGCGGTGCGCACCTCCCACACGTAGCGGGGCTCGAACCACACGTCCGGCTGGTGCTGCCCGCCCGAGGAGTGCGAGTAGAAGGGCTTGGGCCGGTCGATGACCGTGTCGGAGAGGGACTTGTGCAGCTCCTCGAGGACGGCCTCGCTGAACCCGGTGCCGATGTTGCATACTGTCTCGTAGGTGTCCGAGGCCGGGTTGTAGCATGCCAGGAGGAAGGCTCCGTACACGGATGTGCGCTTGCCCTTGCCGTAGTATGCGCCCACAACGACGAGATCGAGCGAATCGCCCACGCCGGAGAGGTAGTCTTTCTTGATCTGGATTCAAGTGTAACATTAGCATGTGTGGGGCGGCGGCAGGGTGGGAAGATGGGTGATTAGAGTGGCTTACCTTGAGCCAGTTGCGACTGCGCTTGCTGGGCTCGTACCCACTCTCCTCGCCGTCAAGCATCTTGACCATCAGACCTTCGCATGACGCCTTGACACTTTCGTCCAAGAACTGCTGGATCTCGTCGAGCTCCTTGCCGTTCATGTGCACCGCGAAGGCAAACTCGCCCTCCACGGGTTTGAACGCCGTGCTCAGCAGCTCCCGGCGCTCTCGCAGCGACTTCTCCACGATGGCCTCGCCGTTGAGGTACAGCAGGTCGAAGGCGAAGACGCAGACCTTGACCTTGACGTCCTCGACCTTGACATCCTTCTTCTTGCGCGTCATCAGCTGCTGGAACGGGAGGATCTTTTTCTCCACCATGTCCCAGGCCACGGTCTCGCAGTCGAGCACGAAGCTCTTGGTGTCCTCCTTGACCCATGTGTGCAGCTTGGAGAGGATATCGGGGTACTTCTTGGACAGGTCTTCCGAATTCCTCGAGAAGATAGACGCCACGCCATCGCCGACCGCCTGGACCGAGCCAGACGTCGCCTGGCTTAGCTCCTGGTCTGCGTCCTTCGCGACATAGTGGATCTGAGCACGCTCGCCATCGTACTTGTACTCGCAGGTGAAGTTCTGTCCCTCGAAGCGATCCAGAACTTCGGTGATGGCCTTGGTCGGGTTCGCCAACATGGGCTTGAGCGGGACGCCAGGCCGCAGCTTGCAGTTCTCGCGGAGCTTCAGGATGCCATGCTCCAACATCGCTGGGATGATAACGTCGTAGCTCGGCAGCTCGCTGTAGACGGTCTTGAGCGTGGACTCTGCATCCGCCATCTCCGTCGTGCTGGGCACCCTGCCCTTCTGCTCGGCCTCGTGGCATATCATTGCCTGGGCAAGTGAGACCAGCACGGTCTTGTCGGCAAGACCAAGCCGCAGCTTGCCTTCCAAGAAGCGGATAATGTACTTGACCTCACTCGGACCGCCCTTGTCCTTGGTGATGTCGACCTTGCCCGTGCCTTGGGAATCAGCCGCAGAGAGGAGCTTCTTGATTCCATCGACCTTCCTGCCCTGTGCACCATTTCCTGTCACAGTCGTCGCAATGTCCATCAGGCCCTTGTGGACACCACGGACAGTCAGAGGCTTGGGCTTGAACATGGTCGGCTGGGTGGACCTCGACTTGACCGCGACCAGTCCCAGATCACCAATCTCCTTTTGGTCGTTCTTGATCACCTGCATACTGCGCCCCGTGGACTCCCCGATAGCTTTCATGATCAGAGACTCGCCGATGCCCAGTTCTATGCCTGCGTAATCAGGTGCCAGCTTGTTGATCATCAAAAGCACCGTCGGTAGCAAGTCGTCCGGGGTAAGCCTTAATACTTGACGCAGGAACAGTGAACAGTGCGCCATGATCTCTAACCTTTTGGTGGTGAGCTCAACGAGGGAGAAGGTCTGGCACAGCGCAGCATAGGGGACTGGCTCGCCCGGCTTCCAGTCAGGATATGGGTCCTTGGCCTTGGCCGCCAGTTTGGTTTGCACCTTCTTGCGGGCTTTCTGAACGACCTCAGGCTTCTCCTCCTCCCCACTTTCTTCTGCTTCTGACACGGGCTCGCTGGTAGCTGCTGCATCGTCGTCTTCCTCAGCCGGCTCGGGCTTGGGGCTTGGCTCTTTCTTCTTTCGAGCTGCTGCCTTGGCTGGTTTCGTATCCTTTTTCGGTTTGGGCTTTGGCGAGGGCGCATCCTCCATGACCTCGTCCTCTTCGTCCTCTTCAACTACTTTCCGCCCCTTGCGCGACCGCTTCAGGGCAGGAGCATCCTCCTCCTCCTCAAGATCCTCTGCTCCATCTTCGTCTTTGATCTTCTTATTTGGCGACTTCGCTGCTGGTTTCGAGGATTTCGCAGGTCGGCCCCGCTTTTTTGAATCTATGCACATGTCGTCAGCTAAGACCAAGCCGTTGCCGCATGTGACACTGACCTCGTGCAGGCTCTGAATTCTCCTTTGCGCTGTTACTGCCGGGGCTACTCTGGTTCGCCACCTGTGCCTTGACTTCCGTGTCCTCATCAACATCGCCGTCCTCTTTCTTGGCAGCAGCAGCCTTCTTTGGCTTTTCTGATGCCTTGGTCGCGAACGAGAGCTTGGTCTGTTGTGTATGAGCTGGCTTGGAGCCGTCGGACTTGCCGAAGAACTTGCTATAATGGGGCAGACACATGGTCAGCCATTGGAGCTGGAGGGATACCCCATATAATGTATAAAGAACCGCGTCGCAACCTAGAGGCCATGGTGCACACACCCCAAGGTCGTTTGCGACGGCTTGACGTACCCCAGGGTCGCTTGCTTGGGCGCCATTGTGAGAAGCGGGCGGCGTAGCGCAGGTCGCGTTGGGAGGCAGAGGAGCTGCTTGGAAGAACGCGGACAGGACAAGTTTCGTGTCTGTGAGAAATTGATCAAGAGTCTCAGTTTTCCAGCTGGATTAAAAAGAGACCCAGGGTCGCGAAGGCAGTGCATCTGCAGCAAGGAAAGGGCGGTTCTAGGCAGAAGGGGGAGGGGAGGGGCCGAGGACAAGGCGGCAGCTCTCTGGGTTGTTAGTGAGAATGACGCGCCTTTTTGGATCGAGGTAACGCGCCGAGATCCTAAGGCGAACGCGATCCTCACGTGCCGACCCGTCCGTCTTTTTGTCTCCGTCTCATCAAGCCAGACAGACACTCTATTTCATGACGACATTCATTTGACTTCTATCTCGTATGACAATACACTAGATGTTCTAGACTCAATCACCTTGTCGAATTGTTCACGCTATTTCATTGCGTTCGCCCCACTCATCAGGATTTCAGGCAAGTAAGTAGTCCGCTGCGGCGAACAGGAGATGTTGCTTCTGATCGCCCTGATGAGCATGTTGACGGCACGAAATGTATTCCACAAGTCATCGACAGCGGTGTTCATGAGTATGAAAGGCGAACAAGATCAGTCTGTGACGTCCTTTAAAATTTTCTTAGGATTTCGACCAAAGTCATCAATAACGCAAGCTTTCCCAAGGTTCCTATCAAAGGCCACGCCGTGCTCTAAGTTGTTGTGTGGATATTGTACATGCGCGACCTCTACATAGGCTGGTGCACCGCCTTCAGTGATCATCATACTCCCAGAACCAGCCTCCTCCAACTTCCGCTCAGTCTATCTTCCAGGATTAGTTGAAGTAGTAGTTCTCCTCCGGAACCCGACCCCTGATGAATGGGGGCTCAGATCCCTTGACGTAGATGTCCTCGTACAGGATCTGAGGGGTGGCCTCTGGGGCGGGCATAGCCTCGGCGATAGCGACCTCCTCGTTGACGTGGTTGCGGGCGTCCTTGTCGATGGCCTTGAGCTCGTCCTCGGAGGCGACGTTCCACTCGAGGATGTGCTTCTTCAGGCCGGAGATGGGGTCGTTGGTGCTGCGCATGCGCTGAATCTCCTCGCGGGTTCGGTAGGTGGTGCCGGGGTCAGACATGGAGTGACCTCCGTATCGGTAGGTGACGTACTCGAGGACCAGAGGGCCGTTGTCAGCGTCGGTCCATTGCTTGCCGTGCTTGACGGCAGCCTTGACGGCAAGGACGTCCATGCCGTTGACCTTGAGACCGGGGATGTACTGTCCACGCTTGTAGTAGTCCGTCAGGGCGGAGGAGCGGGCTGCTGCCGTACCCATACCGTACTTGTTGTCTGTCGAATCCTTGTTAGCGTTTGTTCGGGGACATTCTCTCCGAGGCGGGCTTACTCTCGCAGCCGAACAGCGCCGGCAGGTTCCACAGCTTAGCCATGTTGAAAGCCTCAAACACCTGACCCTGGTTGCTGGCACCATCACCGTACAGGATGATGGAGGACTTCTTGCGGCCAGTGTACTTGTGGGCAAAGGCGAGGCCAGCACCAACAGGAACCTGGGCACCGACGATTCCGTTTCCACCGTAGAAGTTCTTGGCGAACATGTGCATGGAACCACCCTTTCCGTAAGCGATGCCCTGGCGTCTGCCCAAGAGCTCACCAATGATGGATCGCACCGAGGCGCCTCGCATCAGGGCATAGCCGTGGCAACGGTACGCGGTGATGACATCGTCCTCCTTGGTGATAGCGTGTTCGATACCGGTGGCCACGGCCTCTTGACCTGTCGACAAGTGGCAGAAACCTCGAATCTTCTTCTCCTTGTACAATCGGTCGGCGGCCATCTCCATCTGTCTGTAGGATCAAGTCCGTCAGTCCCTGCTATACGGCGCTTCTTGGTCCGGAGACGTTGCGTCGAATGTGTTTCTCGGGAAAGAGGGGGCGGCATACCGGGTGACAACCATATCGTAGTACATCTGCTTCAGCTCCTTCTTCGTCACATCGATGGTGTATGGAGGTGGGTCCAGCTCGTACGTCTCGAAGCTCTCATCGCTGAGGTTTACTGAGAAAGGCTCGTCGTCGGACTGATAAGGGATGCCGGTTAGCTTCAATTACCCGGGACGTGGTGTAACGGACTCTCTCGCGTCTGTCGAGGTACTCTGAAGTATGCCGGCCAGGCCGTGTTTGTGGGTTGACTTGCCTTGGGGACTGCGGTCTTGTCAACGCTGGCGGATGCAGCGTTGGTGGTGACGGACCGGCGAGCTGCGACGATGGGCATCGAAGGCCGGGCGGTGCGCAGAGGCACCGCTCGTGGTATCCTGGCAGCTCTGGAGAACATCTTGTCGACCACGATGGGGAGTCGGGACAGGTTTGGAGGGGGGGGAGGAAGGGAGTGGATGTGGTCGCGGGATGAGCTGTCGCGAGATGGGCCAAGTCCGAGAATTATTCTCTCTCAACATTGTCGGGAAACAGCTCACTCCTTTTGGGCTTAGCGCCTCCTGCGGACGCCGAAGATTGGGCCGTTGGTCAGAGCTCCTGTACCGGACCTCCAAACCCGCTAGCTTGGCGCTCAACGTTGGGGCGCTGAGAGTCCGGAAGGACTGCAGTCCACATACAGTCAGCCCACTCATTCATCAATGATTGCTTTATTAGTGAGCTATCATCCCAGGCCGCATCCCGCTTCGGCATTTTCAAGGGCCTTCTGAGCTAAATGCTATTTGTTTTTCGTACAAGAGCTACTGCAGATAAACTCATCTATTCCTCCAGTGACTCCATGACAAAACTCAAACAATACCTCGCATCTCTGGTTGCCAACCGTTTCCATATTTCCCATTATGTTGAGACCAACCAAGGCAACGCCCAGCCAGCCGCGAGTGTTAACGCCCCAGCCATGCGGATAAAAAACGACTATGAACACCCGGCGTTGCGCCAGGTCCAGAAGCAATAAAAGTTTTGTAGCCAGAAAAATGCGATGTCTACCCCATATGCAAACAATGGTGTCAGCGGATAAGGTTCAGACCACCTGGCCATGCGATGTATGCCGTAATCAATGATGGTTCTAACGGTCTCTGCTCGGCCAACATAAGGCATCAGAATGCGCGCCACCCAACAGACAGAGAGAAATGCATTCGACTTGCTGACAAGAGTTGTGTCAGCGTTGTTGAAGAGTGGTCATCGGGTCCAAGGTCAGATTCAGTCGTGGAAGAAAGTGCCGCCTTGCCGGAGGGGGGCGGTTGAGGGGCCAGCGTCTCTCATGTCAACGTCTTCGACTCCGCTGTCACGCGGACCCAGGCTGTGGAGGAGTGCAGACTGTGGCGGTCGGTAGTCCAAAGGCAAGGCGCTCTTGGGCCGGTCCGGTTCCTCGAGCGACCTCACCGTGAACGGCCTATCGTCTTCTGGTGGAGGAGAAAAGGACCAGACCTATTCAAAATGAATTAGTGTATATTCAAAACAGAGGGTGCTCTTGGCTCTTCACTGACCTCCATGATGGTTCGATTGTTTCGGAGAGCCATGGCCACGCATTTCTCATCCTCGAAAGCCACGCGCCACACAGCCTCGCCCTGCGCAATCAGCTCGCGGACGAGGTGGCCCGTTTTCAGGTCCCAGACCTTAACACGGCCATCACTGCCACCGCTAACCACGCGAGTATCGTCGAATTGCAAGCTTGTCACGCTGTTATCGTGCGCTGCCAGCCGGTGAATTGGGACGAACTTCGAGAGGGACCAGACTCTGACGGAGCCGTCAGAGCCGCCGGTGACAAGGGTATCTCCCCGCATCTGGAGCTGGCCCACCAGGGACGTATGCCCTTGCAGGACTGCCTGGCACTCGCTGCATTCTCGTGTCAGTGTACATGCGATGAAGAGGGTAAATTCGCATCATCAGCTCACCCTGTGTTTGCGTTCCAGATCCGCACGCTCGTGTCCAGGCTGCCCGTTGCCACCCTCGCGCCGTCAAAGGCAATAGCATAAATCTGGCTGTAGTGGCCTTGAAGCGTATGTAGACATCTGCCCTCGGATATGCTCCAGACCTTCGCGGTAGTATCGTAACTGCCTGAAACCACTATATCTCCCTTGATCTCCAAGCATCGAACACTAGCTTGATGACCTACAAGGACGTTGCGGCAGACGCCAGTCTCGATATTCCAGACGCGAAGGGTGGTATCTCTCGAGCCGGAAATTGCGGTTTTGGCGTCAGACATCTTAAGACAACGCACAGTGGACGTGTGGCCTCTCAGGGTGTGCACGCAGTTTCTGAGGCAGTCAGCAGCCGAATCATCCAAATTTCGCAGAGGCATGCATGTCATTCTTACCCAGTACTCAAGTCCCAAACCCGGACATCTCTATCACAACCACCGCTGACCAGGATGTCTTCCCATGGGACCATAGCCCAGACGCCCATCACATGGCCCTGCAGCACTCGCAACGCATTGCCCTCAGTGTCGAAGACGTGGATCTTGGCATTATCCAGAGCCACAATGATGTACCGCGGCGTCAGATGCAGGCTGGTCACGACGCCACCGTCCTGGGTGATAGCTCGTGTGGTAGCCTTGCCACCAGTCCGCCATGCCGCATCCACCAAGTATCTCTGCTTGAAATGGGACTTGTATGTCCTCAGCTTGGGGCGGGAGCTCGCCTCAGAGCCGTCGAGGCTCCTGGAAGCCGACATGCCAGTTGCAGTTGGCAGGGCTCCAGGGAAACTGTGCATGTGATTTGAGAAGGGCGTGTCCAGCGTGACAAGAGGCTGTGCTCCAGGTCGAGATGCGTAGAGGGGTACGGTAGTGCCGACCTCAGAAAGACGCCGGCCGTAATCGTGTTTAACACAGAGATTCTTCCAGGTCATGTCATCGCTGAGTAGGTCTCGCCATCTTCTTGATACCTGAGATGCTCTCGCCAGGACTTTGGGGTCGTCGATGAATGACAGGATCTACATGGGTCAGCTGACATCAGACCTAGTAGAGTAATGGGGCAACGCGGCGATCGGAACCTACCCTAAGACATAACTCATCAGGGAGACTGGTGAAGGGGTCCTTTTTGAGCAATGGGCTGACGAATTGGTGGACAAATGACAGCTGCTGGCTTGTACACAGGTTCAACAGGTCCGCCAAGATGCGTGTTCGTTGAGGGCCGCTGCAGGTCTGAAAGTGTTGTCGACACTGGGCCAGGAAGATGTCCTCATCATCCGCGGCGTCACTCCAGTCGGGTTGTGCGTTGGTCGGGCCGGGAGATGCCGCGGGTGTAGGGGGCGGCGGCGGCGATCCGGTGAGGGTCTGGTCGAAGTCGGCAGCAGGCGTGCTCATGCTGGGAGTCGGTGGTCCCCTGGGCGGTCTAGGCTGGGGGATCTTGATTGTATGGTTTCCATTACCCATGACGACATCCTCACTAGAGTACAGACTCGCCCTTCTGTCCGAAAAGCTGAGCGGGCGGTGGCCATAGCCATCCATTGTGACAAGAGTCCCTGAACGCAATAATATTGTCGGGACCCTATCTTTAGGACTCGGCGGCCGAGGAACAATCAGGGAAGGACGGGACGAAGAGTGACCTCGTCGCTGTCAAGTGCAGACCGCAGTCTCGGGACTCGAGATTCAGAGAGGCGGGACGGGGTCGAAGTTGACTCGGGTCTCGATCGGAATGGCGGGTCCTTGGAGGCGGTTGGAACGTACAGTTGGGAAAGGGACGGGAATTGGGAGGCCAGGACACTTTAATGATGTGGAACAAGGGGAATGGCGGCAGAGCTAGCCAGGATGGTGGGCGGTGCTGCTCCGTCGCAAGTGGAACCAGCAAGCGACAGTGGAGGCAGGCCTGGCGTGTGCTGTCTGTCGACTTGGAGCCGCAAAGAATGACGGCAGAAGAGGGTCTGAGTGCGCAAAGATAGGGTTGACACGGGAGCCGAAACCAAGACGGGAGGCTGGAGCAGGAGGCAGAAAGATGGTGCTGACGCTTTGAACCCGGGGGACGGAGGAGGGCGAGCGAGTCAAAATCAAGGGGTGGGTGGGTTTGAGCGGGCGGCTGCTGGTGCGGAGGAGAGGTGAGGAGGCGCGAGGCTTAAAGCGCGAGGGCCAGGCCGGCGGCGAGGCAAAGTTGTCGGGAAGCGCTGCGGAGTAATAAGTAATGTGTCGGGGGGAACGAGTCGTACACAGCACATCAGACGTGCAGAACCGCACCAGGAGGCGAGGGCTCTGCAGGAGAGAAAAGACTGGATGACCGCGGTGTGGCGACGTATGAATGGAAGGGACCGAGTCAATACCGGGATGCAGGTGGTGTTTGATGGCCGAGTGGGGAGTAAGAAGAGAAGGTCAGTAGTGGTGAGGATGAGGGTCAGGGTCGGGGTCAGACGGAAGTTCTCTGGTGGGAGAGAAAGGTGGTGATGTGGCCCAGGTTCCTCGCCCTGTTGTTGTTCAAAACTGTTGCTGTCATGAGGTTGCGCAGATTGAAGGGGACGGCGAAGATGTCAAGGCGATGATGGATGGCCCTGGACCTGGGCCTGGACCTGGATCTTGCCCTGGACGGTACTGGGGCCTGGGTGACTTGGGACTTGCAGGAACAGAGAAGAGAGTGAGAGAGAGATGGTGGGTCCATTCCGGCAACTCCTAGTTTCCTGTTTCCAAGCAAGGCTGGCTGTAGGGGTACCTGGGATAAGTACCCTACACAGACTTCGAATACTACCACCACTACTTACTACCACACAGTACTGCAGGCAGGACTGAAGAGTGAGGAAGGAGCCAGCGGCCACGGCCAAGCCCTTGCTCCTCCAGGACCCGAGCTCAGGTGCGTTCCAAATTTATACACTACAGTCCTTGTGCCAGCTAGCTGTTGGCTAACGGTTGTGCTGCTGCACTCGACAGGACTCGGCACCACCCGAGCACAACGTCAGGCTTTTTTGGGTACGGATTCCGCAGGGCAAAACGTGGGCCATATCCAAACAGACAAGACCTCAGCCGGCGTGGGACGTTGAGTAAGGTAACAGACAACTGGGCCGCAAGTTCTGACGTTGAACAAATGAGGTGACGAGGTTGACTGACGGCCGTTGTCAATGTCTGGCCCATCGTCAGTCAAGTCATTTCTAGCCCCGGTGTCCACCCTGCCACGATGACGCTGCTCCATCTCGAGATGCCCAGCCGATACAACTTTCAAGGTTGTTCTTCCACGGCCCTCCCGTTTCTGGTCCCTGGTCCCCCAGGCTTAAGGTTATGTCAACACTGCCAGGACGGACTGGACGGCAGGACCTGAGCAGCTGACGAGACCACCTCCCGTTTCCAGCCCAAATGCCGTACTTTTAGACTTAATCGAGGCAAGAGCCAACATGGAGATGGCGTGCGGTACCAAACCTTGGCCTGCTGGGCAGGCTGGGGCAGGCTGGGGGGTGCTTCCCCGTTCTCGATGCCACCCACGAGCACTTCTGGCACCCGGGCACCACATCACATCAGCACACCAACATCACCCGCCTCTGTTTCCACTGCTGATCTGCATCCCCCCAGCCCGCCAGCCCGCGTGCAGGGAAGCAAAATTGACTTTGAATGCACGCGGTTGTCACCACTGATCAGCCCACGGACCCTCCCAACTACCCAGGCAAGCCAGGCTTGCCAGGTGCCTCTTAGTTTTAGCCCGTGGCGGTCAGGGGCAACTTCAAACGGGCCCTGCCCGCCTGCCCTGTCGGTGTGAACCAGCATTTCTGCAAGGCCGCCTCACCCTGTGCGTGCATTCACAGACAAACTCATCAATCAGATTTGCGAGACCGATGGATGGCTCAAGTGATCATCATTTGCTGACCCACCTGCACCTCTGCACCGGGGCACCGGGGAATTTGTCCATATGCACGCACAGCACATGGCGCCCATCTCAGACCTCAGCTGCCCATCTGCTCAGCTGCCAACATCACCGTTTTAACTGGTGCCACGGCTGCTCCTGGTCCAACCTCTCGGGCCAGCAGTAGCTCTGGTGAACGTCTGACATGGCATGAACCGTTGGCCAGGGCCGGTCGAACACGTCCCGCGAACCCTCGCACACCTACATGCTACGTACATTATACGCCGTCGACGACTTTGCTTTACATTTGCTTTACACTTGTCACCCTGGCTGCGAATCGTGGGCACCTACCTCACTCTACATGTAACGTCCCGAACTTCACGTCCGATGTTTTCTCGAATGACCCCGCAGAATTTATGACATATGTTGCGCCTGGGCGGCACCATTACAATTTTCGGACGTCGGATGAAATGACAACCCCCCCCCCCCTTTTCCCGTTCACTCTGTCTCCCGTGCCTCGACCACCGACCCCGAGGAGCCGCTCTTCGGGATAGCGTGAGAGAGACGGACGCACCCGGGCCACGCGTGCCTGGGTATTTAGTCCTGTCTTTGTCCCGTGGACGGGGACGCACAGTACAAGCTGAAGTGCCGGACCGTCTGGGGCTACCGGGGTCTCGTCTCACTTATTACGTGCATGCAGTCAGCAACATGGCCGGATGGGGCCACCGTGCCACGAGCCTGCCCAAGTGCGCCGAAGAGCTTGTGTGCAGCAGTTCCCTGGCCTGCGCTCAGCCCAGCACCGTATGATGCGCAATCCTGAGGCAACCAAAAATATGGTCTTGATCAGATCACTGTCAATGGTCAATGCTTCCAACAATCCGGACGAGGCAAAAGCTTGTTCAACCGCCTAAAAAGTTAGGCTATGCCGAGAATACCTGGGATGCAGTGCATGAAATTCCATCGGATCTCGTCATTTCGAAATCGCCCTTGTCAGACGAGACGCTGCCAATGGTCGCCCCCCACCCCTTTTATTAGCAGCGGGAAGGAATGGGCGCAGGGATGGATGGCCAAGGAAGCGACGGAAAGTCTGGCTGGCAGGCTGGCAGCTGGCATCTAGCAGCGGGCAGCGGGCATCAAGAGAAAAAAAAAGAGTTCAGCCTCATTCAGCACAACACACCCAGTGGATCTCTGTGCCGCGCAGCGGGCAGCTTATTGCATCAAACCTGCCGCAGCTGGCCAACCACCGCACATCTGGAGGAAAAATGCTCATCTCACCATAAGCAGCACGGACCAGGAACTATAGGCACGACATGTTCGCATGCGAGTACAAATGAGGGGGAATGACAAAACAAAATGCAAAAAAAAGTACCAAGGGAGAAGGAGAAGTCGTGAGCCATGCTACCCAAGAGAAGCAGCCAAGACCTTGTTGAGCGCCCAGTGCGCCGCCCACCAACACCAAACTGTTGCAAACCGTGGGGCCTCGAGAGGACCGACCCGAAACGAAGGGTAGGGTACAGAGTACGTAGGTAATGGGCCGCGGTCTCGCCCGTCAGCACTTAGACACATGCGGCTGACGAATTTGCAGAGTCGAGCCATCCCTCCATACAACCAGCACACGCACGCACCGGCCAAAAAGCAATTACCAAGCATTTGTTGGCCAAAATACGCACATAGGCATCAAAAGAGCCAACTACTCGTACTTCGTAGATTTGTCCTCACAAAGGTCTCCCCTGCAGGGCAAGCCAAGTCGCCTCTTGCGGCTCCAGAGGCTTGAGCTCGCAGGCGGTCAGGAGGACAAAACGAGCAAACTACAAACAGACCGACCGCCTCGGTCCGCGCACCGACGTTGCGTCGCCTCGTTGTGGCGTCGACGATCTTTGGCCTCTCTAGCTGAAACGGGAAAAGGAGAGAGAGTTTATTGCACGACTTGCTTTCTCTTCCTGTCCCTTCTCCACGGAGAAAATCCCCCACCTCTACCCCCCACCCCCCCAAGTAGACGAAGAAAACCGCCCCAAGTCGCACGACTGCGGGATCGAAACATTGGGACGCCTCCTTGGAATTGGCCGAGAAGTCTAGACTAGACGCGTGACTGCTGTTGAATAACACCGAAACGTGAGTGCGCAGAACAAGTCTGTATGTACGACTCGGGTTGCCTACAACGATGTGGTCTGACGACCTGTTGTCAATCCGCTTGCTACGGTGGCTGGTCACTTGGAGGTAGGCGAACTTGCCACTCACTCTGTTTCGTTAGCCGTCGCTACCATCACGGATCACGGTCTTGTTGATGCTGCAATGGTCAAGATACTGGACGGGTGCAGGATATTGCCCTCGGACTCCTTGTAATGCTATGCCATGCCCCGGTTCCATCCCATCACATTGTCTAGAACTCGGAAAACAAACATCAATACGCCAGCCACGCAGTACAGTTCAAACCCCGATATTTGACCACTCCTTCACTTCAATGGTGGTGGCCGAACTGGGTCAGTAGGGGCAGTAGCATCCCGCCGACGGTCGCCAATGTGTCCCGCATCTGCGGCCGGCTCGGTTTCCTCTGCGTGCTGCTGTCTGCATAACCGTTCATCGCCGAGTGGTGATCGTGCAGTTGGGCCGAGGGGTCTTCTTGCATCGCGTGCATAGCGACATACCTGCCAGAGACTCATTAGTCCCGCCTTGCGAAGTGATTGTTCATGGGACGACTTACAAGAAAGTGCCGGCAGAAAATAGAAGTAGCATGCCCGTCCACCACTGCCCAGCCGGACCGTCCATGTTGCCGCCGCCGAGCAGCGACACCAGGATATACGTGCCCAGGGCGCCCACGGGCGCCGCCAGACTAAAGGCGACGAGGTGGCCCCTGGCGGCCCGCTTCGACAGCCCCTGCTTGAGCAGGATGGACGTCAGGCCGAACGCCGCGGGCGCCTTGTGGATCATGATGGCGATGAAGATGATGAGGCCCAGCTTCATGTCGCTCGTCGTCGCCGACGCCCCCATCGCGATCCCGTCCGCCGCCGCGTGTATCACCAGGCCCGTCGTGGTCGCCAGGCTCTTGGACTGCCGGGGCGTCGGCGCGAACGACCCCAGGAACCCCTCCGTCTCGTCCTCGGCGTCGCCGTTGACGCTCGCCGAGCCCAGGTTGTCCAGGCTGATGTGCCTCGTCGCCGGCGCCGAGCTCATCCCGTCCGTCGCGTGCTGTGGTATCCTGTCGATGAGGAACATGAGGACGAAGCCCAGCATCAGGGAGAGGCCGATGTAGAACGTAGGGAACTCCGTGTGCTCCGGGGGCACGTCTTCTTTCGGGGGCGCCTCGGCCGGTTCGCCTTCCGGGGGCGGCGCATCGTCCCGCTGTTCCATGGCCCTGCGCAGCAGCGGCGCGAGCTCGAGTGGTGCGGCCTCTCTCACGTCTAGAGCGGGTATGTCTCGTGGTATCGCGAGCTCGGGCACATGTCGTTGACCGAGAGTCGTCGACCGGGTGCCGTGCGGCGCAGCGGCAGGTTTGGTCGTGGACGCAACAGCCTCGACGCCCTCCGGTATTATGACTATGAGGGAGGTCCCAACGAGTATCCCTACTCCTATGCTCGATATCAGGCGTAGTTGCGACTGGCTTAATGCCATCGAGAGTGGGAGTGCGCCGGCGAGGAAGGAGGCGAGTGCCATCACCACCTGGACGGAGGGCTATCAGCTGTCATGTTCCAAGGCACTGCAACGTCAGGGGTTGCGCCGGCTCACACTCAGGACAAGGAGGAGGAATAGCCCGCCCATCTTTGCTTTCTGTGGCTATCCAATTGCACAGCTCATCGGTGGGAGATTCGATCGAGGGTGTTCTCGGCGAGGATCATGGAAGAGCTGTCTTCCACCGGGGCAAAAGTTGTTGAGCTGGTTTCACACAGGTCCCCCCCAGTCTTTACCCGGTCACCCTCTCTCCGGACTCGTGGCTCCCTTGCCTAAGAGTTGGCCGTTCCAGATGTCGAGTTTAGTCGGGCAAATCGAGCTCACTGACAGTATGGCGGACAGGTTGCAACTCTCCGTATGACGATGAAGATGAATACGTTTCTTAAAAGTTAAAAAGAAAACTATGAGCACTCCTTCAAAGAGGCGCAGTATTTACTGGGGCCCTCAACGCACTTGGAATGATCCCTCCAAGACACTTCCAAGGTTGCTTCAAGCTCCCCCTGTCAGGACCCCTACCCGCCTCAGTTTAGCGCCTTTCCCTTCGCCTGCGGCTGCTAGACTTGACGACCAGGCCCCACCACTTTAAGCTGTTCGCGTCTCGACTCGGGCGCAAACGCGACCTCACATTTCCACGCGCACACCTTGTAGCGGAGAAGGAGCTTTGAATCTTCAAAAGATCTACCGGCCAATCTCAGTTTGCATTCGGTCGCCTTTCGCACAGAACTTATCTATCATCCATACGATAACCTCGATCTCTTATCCTCAATCACATCTTCCCCCCGACAAGATGGCGGAGGACGACGAGTGTGAGTCGCGTCGCGTCGCATTGCGCATTTTACCCTGCTTCACCCAAGCTCTCCACTGACTTTCCAACTGCAGGGACTACCAAGGCGAACGACGTCTTCAACATCTCTCTCATCACGAAGTCAGAACAGGGTCCCCCAAAGACCCTCGACAGCTTCCAGCCGAAATGGACCTACCCGATCTACGAGGAAGAGGAGATTTATGGGTACAAGGGGGTGAAGATCAACCTTCGATTCAATGCATCCGACATGCGCCCTCATTTCTCGTACAAGAAGGGCAAGGAGGTCCCACTAGGCTGGGCCGACAAGGAGCCAACCGAGATCAAGGAGTCAATCGAGGGGTTTCTGCCAAATGGTAAGCCAGCCGCTGTCCCTTGAGGCGGGGGTTGGTCATTGAGGTACTAATGATGAATAGTTGCCTTTGCGAAGAAGGCAGAATTTGAGGAATACGTCCAGAGCACACCAGATGACTGGACGCCGCCAGGAACTCTCGTCTCGACAATTGAGGGCAAGGACGAGACGTACGAGATCTGGAAGGGCAGCCTCGCCGACCCGGCCGTCTTGCAGCTGGTGAAGAGGATCCAGATACTGGTGTCCTTGTTCATCGAGGGAGGAACGCCAATACACACCGAGAGCACCGACGAGTACGAGCAAGACCCTCTTGAGCGCTGGACAGTCTTCTTCCTGTACCAGAAGCGACCAATCCAGAGCAAGCCGGGCCAGTCCTTGTACGTGTTCGCCGGCTACTCGACCGTCTACCGACTCTACGCGTTGCAGCCAAAAGATACCGCCACCGCCCTCAGCACGGGAGAATTTGAGCTCCCAGCCCAGAATGCCTTCACAGACTTCCCTTGTCGGTCGAGGATATCTCAGTTCATCATCCTGCCGCCCTTCGCCAAGAAGGGCAACGGCATGCGGCTCTACAGGCAAATCTACAAGACACTGCTGGACGACCCTAAGACGTTCGAGATCACTGTTGAAGACCCCAACGAGGATTTCGACGTTGTCAGAGACATGGCCGATCTCTTGTTCCTCTGCGAACAGCCCGACTTCAAGCAGGCGGTCCAGATCAACACGAAAGTGGATATCCCAAGGAAAGGAGCCATGCCAAAAGACATTGTCGATCAGAAGGCTCTTGAGGCGCTGCGGACCAAGTACAAGATCGCCACTCGACAGTTCAACCGACTCATTGAGCTGACCTGCTTCTTCAAGCTGCCAGACTCTGTCCGCCCGACCCTGGACATAGAGGCAGCTGGCTCCAAGAACAAAAAGTCAACGAGGGCAGAGGATCATGAGTACAGCCTGTGGAAGCTGCTGACCAAGTCTCGGATCTACACGCAGAACCGGGAGATCCTCAGCCAGCTGGAGCCAGACGAGCGCATAGCCAAGCTGGACGAGACCGTGTTCGCCGTTGAGCTCGAGTATGCCTTGTTGCTGGCTCGCTACAAGACGAGGCAGGCGCTGCAGGCAGAGGAGCAAACGGGCGGAAAGAAGAGGAAGTTGGACGAAAGCGATGAGTCGCCGAGTGGCAAGAAGCCCAAGACGGAGAATGCCTAGGTCGCTGGCGTTGAAAAGCTGGGACGGGTGTTTTTCGATGAGATCAGCTCATTCCATGATCTCAAGCCTCTTCCCTAGGCACAGTCTAGGGTAGCACTGTACAGATAGCATGGCCCAGAACAGGGTGCAGATCGTCGTCCGCGACATTCTCACGTGTTTCCCCTCAGGTTCTCCAGGTTGGAGATTTCGCACTCCTTAGGATGGATGAGCCACGACAATAATACCAATCACGATTCAATGCGCCCTGCCCGTTTTATAGTCTATAACCGCGCACAGGTCTTTCTATTGTCTGCTAGCAGTGACTCTACGATAGGAATTTTGACCGACAACGCCCACGCTCAAATGCTCAATGCTCGTACCCGTTCAACCTGGTGCCATTGACGCCCTGCGCCCCGTTGCCCAGCCTGCTCGCAACAGTGGCAGCCTCCCTCACGGCCCTCGATACTGTGCCCCGGACACCGCCCTCCTCTAGCACCAGAAGCCCGCCGATAGAACACCCGCCGGGCGTGCCGACCTTGTCGCGCAGCAGGGCAGGGTGCTCCCCGTTGAGCACCAGCCCGGCGGCGCCCTTCATGGACTGCGCAGCCATGCGCTGGGCCTCGGCGCGCGGCAGGCCCATGGCCACGGCGCCATCGATGGCGGCCTCGAGCATCAGGGCGAAGAAGGCGGGGCCGGAGCCGCACAGGGCGGTGGAGGCGTCCATGTTGGCGGAGGGGAGGTAGACGACCTCGCCGATGCGGCGGAAGATCCAGGTGACGAGCTGCATGGTGGCGGGGGGGATGGGGGCGTCGTCGTCGTTGGCGACGACGGTCATGGACTCGCGGATCTGGCTGGCGGCGTTGGGCAGGGCGCGGACGATGCGGCAGCGGCCGTCCTCGTCCGGGTCGCGGTCGGGCACGGCGCCGTGCAGGTGCTTCTCGATCTGCTCGACCGTGACGCCCGCGCAGATGCTGATGAGGAGCTTGCCGTGCAGGGCCTTGGCCATGCCGGGCTCCGTCAGGATGCCCTTGACCTTGGACGGCTTGCAGGCCAGCAGCACCACCTCGGACTGCTGCGCGCTGGTCACGTTGTGGCCCCACACCACCTTGACGGCGGCCGTGTGCTCCCAGAGCGCGGCCTTGACCTTCTTTGCCGTCTCTGGGCGGCTGACACAGGCGATGAAGCGGCTGGGGAGGCGCTGGGGCAGCGGCTCTGACGGTGTTGAGTGGCCCGAGGGCGTCTGGAGGGGCTTGGGGGCCTCCAGCTCTACGAGGGAGTTGAGGATGCCCGACAGGATGGCAATTCCCATGTTCCCTGGTGAGATGTGAGCATGATGGATGAGTGCAGCTTGAGACAGCCAGGTAGGCACTCAAGTATGTGGATAGACTTACCACAGCCGAGGACACAGAGAGTAAGATCATCGTGATGCCCAAGTGTCCTCACGGACGTGTACGAAGAATTTCGAGAAGCTAAGGTGAGCAGGCTCATGATGGGCAGTATCTGACAAGGCCACTTGACAGAGCGGAAGGGAAAGAGGGTTCTGATGTGTTGAGAAATGTTTACTTGGATTGAGTGAGGGTCAAACCTAGTCGGCGATGATGGATGGGTCCGGTCCGGCAACGAAGATCAAATGACTGACGAGTCGAGAGTCGACGTGCCTAACTGACTCTGGCCGACCGAATGGCGATTATTTATCTGGACTGAAACTCGTATACCCTCATCGGATCCGAGGCCCGGCGAACTCTCCTTTCCTGCTCTGCTAGAAACCCGGCCAAAACTCATTACGACTTTCATTGCCATCCCCTTTTATTATGCGCTTCGTAAAGACATTAATTCGGGCGAACATGGCCTTTGGGCGACGCTGGAACTCCCGATTGCGGGACTCGGGCGAGCTGGGCCAGGGGCCCGACGGGTGCTCGCCCAGTGCCCACACCGCCTGGCCCGAAGAGCCTGGCCCCCTGTGGAGCGCCCGTGACGACAGCAGATGAGTGATTCGCGGCTGCTACGCAATTGCTGTGACGAAGTTTTAGACGACTCCTGCAATTCCCATGATTGGGGCGGGCAGCACGGAGGCTTAAAGCGTCCAATGTCGGAAAGTCAAGATGCATATTTTTGTCTCAGACAGTCTTCAACACCCAAAAGAAAGTTGAGAACGGCAGTCTGCAGGCATGACATTATTTATTCCTTTGCCAGATATTTTCTAGCATTCATGGATGTTATCCGGGTGTTATGAAAGAAAAAAATGAAAAAAAAAAGCTGGTCTGTGTGCTGAGGCAGGTCCGACTTTTGGCCTTGCCAAATTTAACAGTAGTACGGAGTACTCCGTAATGCGTACCGGGCTGAGAGCCGCCGCACAGCTGCCGCCTGGCCAAGCCGTGCTCGCCTGTTGTTAGCGCTGCGACTGCCACTCTAATACACCCACCGGCAGGGCCAGCGGCGCTCAAGCAGCTTCATCGCTCGAGCAAGTCCGTCGTGCCTGAACCAGCTGCATGCAATAACAAGCAGAGAGAACGCACCCCGGGATCAAATGTCTTCCACCACAACAACATCGGCACCACGAAAAATATCACAAGCACTCCAGGAAGGAGGCTGAGCCTTGAAGATGGCGGACCCATTCGAGGTTCGCATGAAATTCTCACATCAGTTGCAACATCTCAACGCTTCCGTCACATCAGCGCAGAAGGCCGCCCAGTATGCTCTCCGGCACAGGGACATGGACGAGGACCTGCACTCGTGCATCTTGGAGCAAATAGAGCGTGTTTGTCTCATTCCTGCCCCAGAATTGCGAGCACGGCGCACATCACTGACAGTCCGCGCAGACTAACATGAACACTCGGGCTAATATCATGTACTTCATCGAGCATTTCCTCGAGCTGGCCCAGAAGGATGGCCATGTCGACTACATCCGCATGATACAGAGAGACATCATAAGGGTTGTCGACGCTGTCGCCCCGGACGACGGCTCTGGTGCGGCCAATGTTAAAGTCGTCAGAAGGGTAGGCATCCCCTCACTGCCCTGCCCTGCCAGCCATGCTCGCCGCTAAACAAGACTCACAGGTCCTCCAAGGCCTCCAGTCCAAGGATTTCCTCCAGCCACAGACCGTCACAGAGATCAACGAGGTGCTCAAGGAGCGGGAGACCTCAAACATGGACGTCGTCATGTCCAGCCCTGTTAACAGCACGAACCCGGGACTAGGCGACATGCCGCCCTCGCAGACGATCCCGAAGCCGGGCAGCACCCCGCGCCCTCCCAGGCCCGACAAGAAGCAGATCGAGCAGCGCATCGAGGAGGACCGCGAGCGGCATAAGCGGCTACGCGAGAGCATCTGGGCGGTCCCCACCGAGCCCGAGGACGCCGAGATGTGGAAGATGTGGGAGGAGACGAGCGACCTCGGCGAGGACGACCTGCTCATGGCCAAGGAGGAGGAAGAGGAGCGCCAGCGGTGCATTATGGACAGCTGTCCACACCGGCGGGAGGAGGCTGCCCGGGAGCGGGAGAGAAACGGGCAGACCAATGGCAGGCACTCGTGATCGCTTTTGTGCGTTGATTATGGGCGGGCATACTCGAAGGGCCGCGGCTCAGCATTCGATATCCGCATCTGGATATCAACAAATGCTGTGTGATTACCCTGGTTCACCGTCCTTTAGGCTCTGGCTCAAGCGGCTTCACACCGGGCATACGCCTTGTCATACATAGCATGAGATCTAAGTCGTATTCTCTCACCCATTCTCCCTTACGGCATTTCCAAATGTATCTTTAGGTGGTTTTACAATAGCCTGTTCCTCACGCAGTCACCTCACAGCTGTACCAGAGTCCCTCGTCTTCTTCTAGTTCCTGACAGCCCAGCCGCAACAACTCGACCCTGAAGCTTTACGCTATCAGCCAGCCAGAGTGGAAACATGCCGCACTGCTTGTACTCATGCTTCCATTGCGGCTCCACGTAGCATAGTCGCAAGCAGCCTGGGGAATTTTGAGACCTGACCCAAGTGCCGTCCACCAGTCACCCCTGGCCTGCCAAATCCGACCTGGTAGAAGCAATTCCACCTCACACAGAGGAGACAGAAGAGGAATGCCATATTGAGTCCATCTAGCTGTCCATGTTGTTACACGTGCGTTTTTACATGTGAATGTATGATCCAATATCCATGGTGGGCCGTGTTGGCCACACATATCCATCCAGCCAGCCTGCTCCATGCTCTCCTCGTGCCCGTGCCAGCTCCTCTACTCCATCTCGACGGTGGCGCCGAGCTCCTTCAGCGTCGCCACGATCTTCTCGGCCTCGTCCTTCGGTACCGAGTCCTTCATGAGCTTGGGCGCGCTCTCCACGAACTTCTTGGAGTCCACCAGACTCAGACCCAGCAGGTTCTTGATCTCCTTGATGACCTTGGGCTTGGCGGCCGCCTCGAACTTGACCAGCTTCACGCTGAACAGGGTCTTCTCCTGGGCCGCGGGGGCCTCCTCCTCGGGTTCGGCGGCTACTGCTGCTGGCGCCGCGGCGGCGGGCGCGGCGGCGAAGCCACCGACGGGCAGGTCTGGGATGTTGAGTCGCGACTGCAG
Organism: Diaporthe destruens; assembly: GCA_036986855.1. Lineage (NCBI taxonomy): Eukaryota > Fungi > Ascomycota > Sordariomycetes > Diaporthales > Diaporthaceae > Diaporthe > Diaporthe destruens. Next base: position 737,722 of record BTXE01000009.1, on the reverse strand, counting down.
AGGTTGGACGGTCAGGTTCGTGTGCTTTGCCCGTGTGCGGTGGTGCTATAGTAGTCTGGTGTTGTCCTTCTTACCTTGAGGCTCGAGACCAGGTCTGCGGTCTCCAGGAGGGTCAATTGACTGATCTGGTCCACAATACCGGCGATCTTGGGGTTCGTGGGTGCGGCCGCGGCGTCGGTGGACTGGTAGCGCCGCGATATCCTCTGCTGGGCGAGGGCGCCGGTACTTCGGATGGTGGAGGTGGAGCGGAGCTGACGAGCGCAGCGCTGAGCTGCGTACCTGCAGGAGAGAGACATGGCGGGCAGATTGTGTGTGGGAGAGAGCCTCTGGATGGCGAGGGAGGGGTCAGTCAGTCAGTCGAGTCCTGTGGCTTCGATGCGCGCTGCAACGATGATGCTCCAAAGATTTCGCAGAAGGCTTGAAGCTGCTCTACTTAGGTAAGCAAGTAGTGTCCTCTGTGTGGGTCCCGCGCCGTGGGCGGTCCCGCCTTCTCCAAGGGTAGGAGTAATTAATCCCTGTAAAAAAGTTCCTGCAGGTAGCACGCAGTCAGAGGACGGACGAAAAAAAAGATCATCAACATTGTCGCCTCAACCGACAAACTCCAGGAATATCTCGCCAGCCATGGCGAAGTTCGACGTGAGCTCGCAGAGGGCCTCTCTGCTCAGCGACGCGACCACATTGGCGTATTTACCGCCCGAGTTGCTGCACGTCATTCGCGACCAGAACCCGACAAACCTTTTGGACGCTCTCTCGCAGGCGGCTCTCACACCTCGACTTACAGGTCGCATATTCGCACATTTCGAGCCCGTCTTTGCAGACCTCAGCGCACGCTGGGTTCTCAACGCTCCGCACGGGGCCTGCGACGATTATATACTCGCATCCTTTGCTAGAGTGTTACCGTTCGCCCCTCAACTTTCTGTCTTCCTACAAGATTATCTGAAGACCATCTCATCCCGGACCCAACCATCACCAGGGTCACGCACTGCACCCCTCGACCTTGCCGAATCTTCAAGATCGTTGGGCCCAGATGCATTCCTAAAGAGGCTTTTGGCAGTATGGCGCCTGATCAACTTTGATCGCAAGGCCTTCGCCTCTTTGGTGCTGCCGTCTGATGTGCAAACCCTCTTCTCACACTCATGCGCCCCTGTCAGATATCTAGCAATACGAATTTTCTGTCTCCTTCTAAGGGCCTCGGATAACAGACTTGAAGCACTCATACGGCACCACATCCCTGAGAATGAGTCCCTGACTGGTGACTTTGACGGGATGCCTATAGACTATGCGTTCTTGTCATTATTTGAGCACGCGCGTGCCGAGTCGATACAGAAGCACATCGCCATCGTGAAAGAACAAGTGCAAGAACTTGCCTCGTCACACATTCCACCCCAGAATCTCACCAGCCTGGTCGTTCATTATGGGAATACCGTACTTCCCCGACCACATGGCCCGCCCAGGCAAGGCTCTTCTCTCGTTGCCACTCCCACGACCCTGCGAAATCTCGAGAGCCTGGCAAAGCTTCTCCAGCAGCCAGGACCCATCCTTCTCCATGGACCATCTGGTGCTGGTAAAACAGCCTCTGCTCTGGAGCTGGCACGGGAGCTGGGGATGGACGAGAGCCTCGTCACGCTGCACCTAAACGAGCAGACTGATGCAAAAATGCTCATCGGCCTGTACACTACCGGAACAAAGCCCGGCTCTTTCGAGTGGAGGCCGGGCATCCTGACCACGGCTGTCAGGGAAGGAAGATGGGTTCTGATAGAAGATCTCGACCGCGCGCCGACCGAGGTCATGAGCACTCTGCTTCCTCTCATTGAACGGGGCGAGCTCCTGATTCCCAACCGCGGTGAAACGATAAAAGCCCCCAGCAGCTTCCGTATTCTGGCTACAGTGAGGACACACAAGGGGATGGACGGCCAGGAGAATATCCCATCGTTGCTGGGGCTGCGTTTCTGGACCTTGTTGCCAGTGCAAAATATGCTGCAAGACGAGCTCCAAACAGTAATGCACGAGAAGTATCCCCTTCTCAGCAAATTCGTGGCAGACCCGATTCTCAAGGTCTATGAACGAGTATGTCTCCTGCTGAGCAACTCGGGACTTATCCCGGGCGTCTCGGCGGCGTCAGAACGTCCGATCAGCTCGAGAGATCTCTTCAAGTGGTGCCGGCGGCTGGAGAGGATCATCGCCTCCACAGGAGCGAAGACAGGCGACGAACCGATGAGCGAGACGGCGTACGACGGCATGTTCATGGAGGCGATCGACTGCTTTGCAAGCGGAATCAAGGACTATCGAGTACGAGACAAGCTAATCATTCACATTGGTGAGTTGATGGGAAGGTCGAGCCAGCGCGTGGAGCATCATTTGAGTTCGCACATTCCCCGACTATCTGAGACCGAGACACACCTCACAGTCGGACGCTCAACATTGCGGAAAACAAAACGACCGGATCGCATCACGAAATCAAGGAGGCCCTTTGCGCCGACGACACACGCTAGGCGGTTGTTGGAGCAGATCTCTGTGGCAGTAGGCTTGAAGGAACCGGTACTGCTGGTGGGAGAGACTGGTATAGGCAAGACTACCGTGGTGCAGCAGCTGGCTGAAAGCCTGGGTCAGAGGCTTGTTGCTGTGAACCTTTCCCAGCAGAGCGAGGTTGGCGATTTGTTAGGTGGCTTCAAGCCCATCAACGTGCGCAACCTGGCTGTCCCCCTGAAAGAGGAATTCGAGGACCTTTTCGCGGCAACTGGTATCTCAGAGGAGAAGAACCAAAAGTACTTGAAGTCCATCAACAAGGGAATTGCGAAGGGTAAATGGCCCGAAGTTGCGAAACTGTGGGCTCAGGCGCCTAAGATTTTTGAAGAAATTCTCAAGGTGAAGGTCAAGGAAGAAAAGAACAAGGACCAGACCCGGGACGCCGATGGGCAGCCTGCGAAGAGGCGGAAGACTGGCTCCACAAGATTGGAGACGCTGCTGGAGCTGAAGCCTCGTTGGGACAAGTTCTCCAAGAACCTCGAGCAGTTCGCCATTCAGCTGTCCGGTGGGGCAGGGGGGTTTGCCTTTGCCTTCATCGAGGGCAATATCGTCAAAGCCGTCAGGAATGGAGACTGGGTGCTTCTGGATGAGATAAATCTGGCATCACCGGACACGTTGGAAAGCATAGCAGATCTGCTCCAGGCAGGGCCGGACACGACGCCATCGATACTTTTGTCAGAGACAGGCGAGATCGAGAGGATCCAAGCTCACCCCAACTTCAGGATATTTGGAGCGATGAACCCAGCAACCGATGTCGGCAAGCGGGATCTACCTCAGGGCCTCAGGTCAAGATTCACAGAGTTGTATGTCTCTAGCCCAGACAAGGATTTCAAGGATCTTGTTACGATCATCAAGTCATACCTCAGCGGTCAAAACTCCCAGGTCGACCAGGCTGCGGACAAGGTCGCAAACCTCTACATGCGCATAAAAGAGCTTGCTGAGGCCAAAGCACTCGTTGACGGCGCGAACGAGGTTCCCCATTTCAGCTTGCGTACCTTGACCCGAGTATTGACGTATGTCAATGATGTGGCCCCATACTATGGACTGGAGAGATCCTTATACGAGGGCTTCTGCATGGGATTCCTGACCCTGCTGAGTCGAGCGTCCGAGATGCAGGTCATGCCTCTTATTGTGCAGCACTTGCTTGGCAAGGATCCCCACCGTCTTCTGTCAAGGCCACCCAAGTATCCGGCCGACGGGCGCGAGTACGTCAAGTTCACGGATACAGACAACAACCGAGTCTACTGGCTACTTAAGGGAGCCGAGGTCCCGCAGGAACGGGCAGACTACATCAGGACGCCGTACGTCGAGCGGAACTTGCTGAACTTGGTGCGAGCCACCTCGACGAGGCGATTCCCTATTCTCATCCAGGGACCAACTTCAGCAGGAAAGACGAGTATGATCGAGTACCTTGCCGAGTACAGCGGTAACAAATTCGTGCGAATCAACAATCACGAACATACTGATCTGCAAGAGTACTTGGGCACCTACATATCCGGTTCTGATGGGAAGCTGAAATTCCAGGAGGGCCTGCTGGTACAGGCCATGCGTCAAGGACACTGGATCGTCCTCGACGAACTGAACCTGGCACCCACCGATATCCTCGAAGCGCTCAACCGTCTTCTCGACGACAACCGCGAACTGTTGATCCCAGAAACTCAAGAGATCGTCCGCCCTCACGAGAACTTCATGCTCTTCGCAACCCAAAACCCTCCAGGACTCTATGGCGGCCGTAAAGTCCTCTCAAGAGCCTTCCGCAACCGTTTCCTCGAGCTGCACTACGACGACATCCCCGAGGACGAGTTAGAGCATATCCTGCAAAAGCGCAGCATCAACACCGCCCCATCCGACTGCAAGCGAATTGTCTCTGTGTACAAGGAGCTTTCCCGCTTACGGCAGACCAGCAGAGTCTTTGAGCAGAAAGACAGCTTCGCAACGCTGAGAGATCTCTTCAGGTGGGCTCTTAGGGATGCGGAAACACGCGAGGATATCGCGAACAATGGTTTCATGCTCCTGGCAGAGCGTGTGCGGGATGACGAGGAACGCGACGCGGTGCGGCAAGTCATTGAGACCGTCTTCAAAGTGAAGATTGACCCGGACCAGCTTTATAGCGAGCAATTCAACCGAGCCATGCGACGAGCCGGCCTGAAAGACAACAAGCAAGGCGTTGTTTGGACTAATGCCATGCGCCGACTGTATACTCTGGTCTCGCAGGCTCTACGGAACAATGAACCGATTCTCCTGGTCGGTGAGACCGGGTGTGGAAAGACGACAATTGTCCAATTGCTTGCCGAATCTCTGGGCAGAGAACTGCACATCGTCAATGCCCATCAAAACACCGAGACGGGTGATTTGATCGGCTCGCAGAGACCAGTCCGGAACCGCGGGGCCATTGCTGAAGCCTTGAAGCAATGTCTCGTGGAAGCTTTCGAGTCTTTAGGACAACCTCTTCAGGGCAGCATCGACGACCTTCTGGCACGTTACCACGCTCTCTCTGTGGATGACAGGAGTCGCATCCCTGATTCTGTACAAGAGAAGGTCCTCGCCAACGAGATCAGGAGCAAGGCTCTATTCGAATGGTCTGACGGCAGCCTTGTGCACGCCATGAAGGAAGCACACTTCTTCCTTCTCGACGAAATCTCTTTGGCTGACGATTCCGTACTGGAAAGACTCAACTCTGTGCTTGAACCCGGGCGAAGCCTGCTGCTAGCTGAGAAGGGCACCGACAACTCATTCGTGCGCGCGGCGGATGGCTTCCAGTTCTTCGCAACCATGAATCCTGGAGGTGACTTTGGCAAGAAGGAGCTCTCTCCCGCACTGAGGAACCGTTTCACGGAGATCTGGGTGCCGCCATTGTCCAACAGACAAGACATTCTGGACATTGTGGTTGACAAACTGAAGCCCCAGTTCAGACCTCTTGCACATGTCATCGTGGACTTTTCGTACTGGTTCGGCAAGACGTGCCGCTCCTCATCGGCTACTGCCTTCTCGATCCGTGACATTCTGGTGTGGGTAAACTTTGTCAACCATGCTGAGAGTATGCAGCCAGCTATGGCCGTGTTGCACGGAGCAGCCACAGTGTTCATCGATACCCTTGGTGCCAACCCCTCAGCTCTACTGTCACTGGATCCCAAGACCATGGATGAGCAGAGGCAGAAATGCTTGGACAAGCTGAACGAGCTCCTTGGAAATGGCATCGACGTCACTGCCACTTACCGAAACGAGCCACAACTTGCAATCGGCCAGGATTTCGTCCAAATCGGGGAATTTTCTGTTGCTCGGATGCCTCACGGCGAGGACGACTCTGCTTTCGCTTTCGACGCCCCAACGACCAAGATGAACCTCATGCGAGTCATCCGTGCTCTCGCAGTCAACAAGCCTGTTCTGCTTGAAGGTAACCCGGGCGTGGGCAAGACGACACTCATCAGCGCCCTGGCTCTGGCATGCGGAAGGCCGCTCACCCGCATCAACCTCTCAGATCAGACGGACTTGATGGACCTCTTTGGCACCGATGTTCCCGTCGAGGGTGCCGAGGCTGGTAACTTCGCATGGAGGGACGCGCCTTTCCTCCAAGCAATGCAAAGGGGCGAGTGGGTGCTGCTGGATGAGATGAACCTTGCTTCTCAATCCGTCCTCGAGGGTTTGAACGCCTGTCTTGATCACCGTGGAGAGGTGTACGTTTCGGAACTGGACCAGGTCTTCAAGTGCCACCCAGACTTCAAGCTCTTCGCTGCCCAGAATCCGCACTCGCAGGGCGGCGGCCGAAAGGGTCTGCCCAGCTCATTCGTCAATCGTTTCATCGTGGTCTATGCCGATGTATTCACGGAGCAAGATCTCATGCTCATTGCCGGCAAGAGGTATTCCAACGTACCTCAGGATATCATTCAAAACATGATCAGATTCGTGTCAGCTTTGGATTACGAGACTTCTATCCGCAAGTCTTTCGGTGCTCACGGCTCTCCTTGGGAGTTCAACCTGCGAGACTCGCTTCGGTGGCTGGAACTCTTGGCTTCGAAGGACAACTTGCTTGCCTCAGCTCAAGCGTCAGATTTCTTGGACATAATCATCACCCAGCGTTTCCGCTCCAAGGTTGACAGAGAGTACATCGCACAGCTGTTCAGAGACGCCTTCGGAGCGCTGCCTCAGCCGCACAGTCTGTATCATAACCTCACATCAGCCGTATGTCAGGTCGGGCTTGCCATGCTGGATCGAAACCCTCTGCTTCAGCCGAGCAGATTCCCCAACATGGACGTCGTGCCTCGTCTTGCAGAAATCGAGTCACTCCTGATCTGCGTCAAACAAAATCTGCCTTGCATCCTTGTCGGCCCTTCAGGGAGCGGGAAGTCATCGCTGCTAAACCAAGTAGCTGCGTCCGTCGGGAAGGAACTGGTCGTGTTCCCTCTGAACGCCGACGTGGATGCCATGGATCTAGTCGGTGGATTCGAGCAGGCTGACCCCTTGAGAGAGCTCCACGCAAGTCTTGACGAGCTTCACGACGCACTCTTGGAGTTTGCCTTGTCGCTGCTGCCTCAGAATTCGTCACAAAATGCAGTCGACCTGATAAGCATTCTTGACAAGCGCCGAGGAGAAGACGACCTCTCTGAGATCACTGCGTGCATAGAGGCACTGGCCTCGGAGGTACCTGCCGACTCACTTCTGGGCCAGCGACTTTCACATGCACACCGAAGGCTGAATTCCCCCAGAACACTGGCGAATCCGCGGTTCGAGTGGCTCGACGGAGTCATCGTCCGCGCCTTGGAGGCAGGCAAGTGGCTCGTCCTCGACAACGCCAACCTGTGCAGCGCGTCGGTCCTCGACAGGCTCAACTCGTTGCTTGAGCGTCCCAACGGGTTCCTGAGCATCAATGAGCACACTGGTCCGGATGGCGAGCCTAGGATCATCAAGCCCCACCCTGAGTTCCGCATCTTCCTGACCATGGACCCGCGCTACGGCGAACTTTCCCGTGCGATGCGGAATCGGTCCGTTGAGATCTACCTTGAGGAGTCGCAGCTGAGGAGCGAGCGATATCTCTCAAACGTCACGGAAATTGAATCTTCGATGCGGAGATACAGTCACGCCACTCACATGAGCTCCGAAGCATCTGTGAACGGCGGTGTTGAGGTTGCCCGTCTAGCACTTGACAATCTCGACCTTTCAGATGTGCCTCTCCTGGCAAGATATGAGAAGGCTTCCACGAACGGCTTGGGTTCTTTACTAGATGCAGGATCTCCTGACACTGATTCCGGTCTATCTGCACTTGTGTCATATGTGCAGTCTCCAAAGGCCGCGCCGATAAGACAGGCTATTCTTGACCTGTACACGGCTACAGCTACGGACGTTTCAGAGAACGACGTGTTGACTGCTGCACAGCCTCTTCACACTCTACACAATGTTCCAATGGTCAAACTCATGGAGAATCAGTCAAACACTGCTTCGGAGTGGCTCGCATTCTGCTACGAGGTCTTCTTGGAACTCCAGTACGCTCAGCAAGCCGTGCAGTCACAGATCCGGACTCTTGACAGGACCAAGCCATCCACGCTCAACCGACTGCAGCGATCTCTGGTTTCAGATCAGGTCGCCAGCGTGGCAAAAGACTCGACAGTCAACGTGGCAGGGTTCCTAAGCTCGATTGTTCAGGTGATAGAAGCACTCATAGACGACAGCCTGAGGCGTTCAGTGTGCAGCACCGAGGTCAAGCCGGTTGTGCGGGCCGTTCTTCACTACTGGTGGAGAACCTTGACCTTTGTCACTGGCGCTTCGTTTGAGGAGGCGAGGTTCCAGGCCCATCTCAAGCAAGGCATTGATGTACTACAGTCCATCGCGGACAGCTCTGACAGCCAACGAGGGCTGCAAGTGATTACCAGCATCCTTGGCAACATTCAAGATGCCTTCACCGTTGGCTTCAAGCTCACCACAGGGCTGAGCATGGAGACGCTCTGGACTCTTCTATGGCCAGCTCCCATCACTGACGAGGCCGCGTTCTCGGCTATTGGTGAGATGGAGAAGCTCGCGAGTCGCTTCGATGCCATCAGGTGGAAGTCGAATGCTAGTGTTGCCGACCTCAGCAAGGCCATTTCATCCCTGGCTGAGGCTTATAGTATTGTGCGCATGAATGCCACCGCTGCTGCCGACCTGATAAAAGCTCTGCAAGGAGAAATCCAGCTTCTTGAGGCCAATGCAGATGATGCTCGTGAGGTCACGCCATTCTTCGAGCAGGAATTCGAGACCCTGAGGCAAGCATTAACCGTCCACCGGGCGTCGCGCCAGTCGTCTGTCTTTGTGGACTTCCAAGACGTTGTCGTATTGTCAAATATCCCCACGCTCTCGCAGATGCGGCTGCAGAGCTGGAACAGTGCTCAACGGCTTCTTCATTCCTTGGACTATGTTCTTGCCCAAGCCTCGGATTCACACCCTTGGAATGGCAAGCTCATGTCGAGACTTATCCAGCAGTATGAATCGACAGCGGCTGCCAATCTCGCCGCCCTGCAGTCCCTCGAGGTAGAGCTGCCAGCAATGGGCAAACTTTTGGCAGGATCCTCGGAAGCCGTGTCGGCAGACTCTGTCGGCTGTCTCAACCAGATCCTATGGCACCTACTGCGGGAAGTAGCTGGTTCTCATGATCCGCTCCTGCTTCAGGACTTTGTGTCCCTCTTTGAGCTCCTGTCAAGAAAGTTGAAGCCAGCCTCGGTGAGGATTGAGCCCAACGGTCTGATCTTTGAACTCCCGAGCGCTGGGCCGGCCCAGCAGTCCAAGTGCCCTGAGCACAGTGCGGTCATCTTCAAACAGCACTTCATACCCTCCATCGTTGCTCTGGTGGCGTCCGAGAAGTCTTCGACTCAGAAGAGCGCTTTTGCTACCGCCGCGTGGGTTCATTTCGCCATCGGGTGCGTCAAGCTCTACGTTCCGGACAAGATATTCGACCCCTACCTGCGGGCCGAAACCGAACGTGACTCCCATGAAGAGCTTCTGGCCAACCTGAGGCACAAGTGGCACGCCCTGTGCGCCTTCGAAACGCGATTCACCGGCCAAGGATCCAACTTACGTGCTGAGCTGGTGCGCCAGGAGATTGAGCAACTGGGCGAGCCTCCGGCCGCCGCGGTTACGATATACCGCCCATCCAGCGTTGACTTGGGCAGACTGCAGGGAGAGTTCAACAACGTGCTGAATGCCGTTGTGAAAAGCGATGTCGCGTCTTACGTTTTTGAGTATCTGGCCACCGGCACCGAAGACAAGGCCGAACAAGTCCAGCTTGTCAAGGACAACGTGCTGCACCTCATCGAACGTCTGTCAAGCCGTTTCCAAGTCTATGAGGATTTGACAGTACCTTTGGTGACAATCTTACGCTGCTTGCAACTCGGGCTCTCGTTGAGCACCGAGTCAGGGGCCGGGCATCGATCAGATGCTGCTTCGCTGCTCAGCGTCACACCGATGTTAGGCGGATCTGTTTGGAGTGGCAGGAGCCAACTGCCTCCCCAGAGCTTGGAGTTCCTGTCTTACATTGGTCTTTGGGTCAGTGTAAACGGGATCGAAAGCCTTGACACTACTCTCCGACAGCTGACATTCGAATCTGTCCACTATTTCTATGAAGAGTGGAGCAAAAAGCTCGACGCCGACAAGAGGGAGGAGGCAGCCAAGAACAGCTTGTATCGGTATAAGGGTGGCCTCGATGAGGAGGAAGAGGCCGACCAAGAAGATTTCAACGAGCTGTTCCCTGACTATGAAACGGAGACTGTTGAAGACCAAGCTGCCACAAAGAAGCCGGGTCAGGCGTCTCGAAACTTGGCACTGAGATTGGCCGAACGGCACGAGAGGATTTTCCTGACGCCCCAGGGTACTCAGCAGAGTATGATCAGCTTCTGCAAGGGCGTCGCCCGCAAGGTCTCCAGTGAAGCCGCGCAGTCTCCCCTAGACGCCCAGACGGATCGATTGCTTCTTCCTGGCGCATTGCTGGTTCTCGATGAGAAGATGGACAACTTCACATCTAGCACGACTTCTGCTGGCTACAACTTCTACACCAGTGCCAACTTGTTTGAATCCCGCAAGCTTGTGAACCTGGTGCATGGCATTCGCATGCGCTTCAGGGAACTCCAGAGAGTCGATGAGATCGCGCACTTGGAGCCCATCACTGATGTTCTCACCGCCTGCGATCACGTCCTCGAGCTCAGCCACTCGGATCCTCTTGCCAAGATTATAACCCGCGTCGAGAAGCTGGTGGCATTTGTCTACGAATGGCAGCATGGTGGTTGGGCCAGCCACATCTACGGCGCCCCGGAACTCTACAACAAGCTGACAGACACGGTCGTCAGCTGGCGTCGCTTGGAGCTCGCAACTTGGGCCAAGCTGTTCGATATGGAGGTTGAGAAGTGCCAGACCGATGCCAAGTCTTGGTGGTTCGTCGCCTACCATGCTGTCATCGCCATTCCCATGACCAAGGTTGACCTGGGCCACGACTTGAGGGATTACTCCATTCAACTGGTGTCTGATCTCGAGATGTTCTTCTCCGAGGCCGTGTTGGGCGAATTCGACACCCGCCTCCGGTTACTGCGCCAGCTGAGCAAGCAGCTGGAGCTCCTCGTCGTTGACTATGCACCACTCAGCCCCATCCACAACGCAGTATTGAACTTCATTTCGATGTACAGCCGCTACCAGAGCAAGGTGGTAGAGGCCATTCAAAAAGGAAGGGCAACGGTCGAGAAGGCCATGAAGGATGTCCTCTTGCTCGCCAGCTGGAAGGATACCAACATCGTGGCTCTGCGGGAGAGTGCTCGCAAATCCCACCAGAAGCTGTTCAAACTCGTCAGAAAGTTCCGGGCCGTCCTCGGCCAGCCCATGAGAACCGTCGTCGACCAAGGACTTCCTGATGAGAGCCACTCAAGCAGCACAGCGACACAGCCCGTTGCTCCAGCACCACCCAAGCCGAATGACTCTGCCGCCGAGGTATGCCGGCAGCTCATTCCTGGCTGGCTTGACGATGCTCATGCCAGGCGCCTTTCAAACGCTGGCAAGATCATCACCATCATGTCCAAGGCGTCTCAGCTGCCTGAGTCGACAATCAACGCAGCGGAGGTGGTCAACACCTTCGTCTCCGACACGATGTCTGCTATGTCTTCATTGAAGCAGGAGACTCCTGCTTTCTTGAACGACGAGAACAAGGAACAAGTCAAGCACCTCAAGACTAGGAAGGTCCGCTTGTTTGAAGAAACAGTCAAGGCGATCCGGACCATGGGCTTCACGCGCAACCTCAACGAAGCTCACCTGCGCAACCAGAAGCAGCTGGCAGCCGTGCTGGCCAAATTGGAACACCTACCTTCTGGAGGCGATTCGACCCTGGCAGAGACCGAGTACTACTTCCACAAGGTTTTGGATCTGGCGCCACAAGTGAGAAATTCTTTGCATGACCACAATGGCGATCTCACGAATGAGACTGTCCGAAGAAGCACTGGCTACATGGAAGGCATCCTTCATGTACTCATTCAACAACGTGGCTGCCTGGCCGAGAATGCCAAAATGCTGACCTCTGTGGATGCTTCGATACGGAACGTACAGTCTCTCATTGCGTCCAACCACTCCGAGAACCTGGTCGCAAAACGGAAGACCTCAAATCACGCTCAAATCCTTCAGTGGCTTATCCCCGTGCTGAACTTGGGTATCCACCTGATCGAAGTACACGGTACTCGCGGCAAGGTCGCGAACGGTCCTGTGCAGTCCGCCCTGCAGGAATGGTTGACAAGTTTCAGCAAGCTTCAATCTCGCTTTGACGGATGTCAAAAGTTGCCAGAAGGGTTGGATTCCGAGACCCAGTTGCGACTGCGACAACAACTTCAGGAGAAGCTTGATGACTTCGAGGCAACACTGCAGCTGCTGGAATCCGAACGGCCTGACCTCGGCTTCATCTTCCAGCAGCTACAGATATGGACCACTGTCACCGTCGACGACCAGCAAGCCGAAACAGGCACCAATGACGCTACTGTATTTGTCCAGGAGACTCTGAACCTCTCGAAGAAGGTCCTTGATGCTGTGCAAAAATTCCAAAAGGCAGCAGCCTCCATGCCAGCATCCACGGAGGATGCATCGTGGCTTTTGCAGTACAACGACACCCTCACAAGCATCCTCAAGTCCCTGCACATGAAGACCATCATTGAGGGCATCAGCGACTCCGTTTCCCGCCTGACCTGTCTGAAGTTGCAAGACCAAGCCGTCAAGAATGCCGCATTTTCTCTACTTGCCGTCACCCTGCCATTGCTACAACAATACGCCATCATATGCCACAGCTCCGTCACGGACCTGACCAACGTGCACTGCGCCAGCTCCAGGATGGCGCTCAGCCTCGCCAAGGCTTTCGTGGAGATCGCGTCCCGGGGATTCTGCACCCCGCAGGAGAAGTCGGACGAGACATCTGCAGACTCGGGCAAGCTTGAGGGCGGCACCGGTCTCGGCGATGGCGAGGGCGCCGAGGATATCAGCAAGGACATCCAGCCGGATGAAGATCTCTCCGAGTTGGCTCAAGAGCCAAACAAAGAGAAGGACGGCGAGATCGAGGACCAGGAAGACGCGGTGGACATGGGCCAAGATGACATGGAGGGCGAAATGGGCAGCGCCGGTGACGATGAGGACGAGAAAGACGGCAAGGATGGCGAAGACGACGAGGAAAAGGACGAAATGGACGAGGAGACTGGAGACGTGGACGACCTCGACCCCACCGCCGTCGACGAGAAGATGTGGGACGGAGACGGCGACGACGCAGACAAGGACCAGCAAGGCGATGATTCAAAGGGCCAGAAGAACGAAGACGAGAAGGCTGCCGATAACGACGCGCCTGAGAAGAAGGATTCTAAGCAGCAAGAGCCGGAGCAAGGAAAGCCTGAGCAGGAAATCGATGAAGAAGAGGCCGGCCCAGAGGAAGACGAGGCCGGCGCGCAGGAAGAGATGAATCGGCAAGACCAGAACGTCGAGGAAAATGAGGCGTTGGATCTGCCTGACAACATGGACATTGACGGCAGCGACGACGAGTCGGCCATTTCGGACGATGATTTGGACAAGCTCTCGGACATGCAGCAAGACACGGAGGAGGAAGCCAAGCAGGAGGGAGACGCAGAGAGCGTCGATGAGAACGACGGCGACCAGGGCGAAATGACCCAGGACGACATGAATCAGGAGGTCGATGAGGACAACCTGGACGAAGACATGACGGGCGACAACGCCGAGATGGAAGACAAGGAGCCGGAAGCGGAGGAGCAGGGCGTAGACGACTCGGACGAGAAGGACGAGTCGAAGCCGCCGCTGGACCCCAACGACGACGCTCACGCCGACCCGGACAATGCTGCGCCGAGTGATGTCAAGAGCGGCGCCGGCCAGGACCAAAACAACATGGAGGATGGGCAAGATGACGACAACTCACAGGCCAAGGCGGCGCAACGCGAGAGCGGCGACATGGGCCAAAACGCAGACGACCAACAGACCGCCGCGGGCAACGAAGGTGCAATGTCGAGGCAAAACGATGACCAAGACCGCTCGGACGAAGCCAAACAGCCCGACGACTCAGCGCAGCCGCAGCCGTTCAAGAAGCTCGGCGACGCCCTCGAGAGGTGGTACAGGCAGAACCAAGACATCAAAGATGCCATGGACGAGAACAAAGAGGCGCGGCAAGAAGACGACTCGGACATGGCCCAGAAGGAACTCCAGCACCTCCAGAACGACGACGACGCCCCCGACGCCCAAGCCCTCGGCGCGGCCGCCGAGGACGAGGTGCAGCCCATCGACGAGTCCATGGCGATCGACGAGGAGAAGAAGGACGACCAGAACCGCGTCATGCCTCAACAAGACAGCGACAATGACACCATGGACATCGACGAGGAAGCGGACGGCGCGGAACAGGACGAGGCCAAAGACAAGGACATGCCGGAACGCGACGAGTCTCGCAGCGGCGTGGCCACGCGGCGCGGCGCCTTCAACCGCGAGCGGTCCGCGTCGCCCTCGAGGGCAAACCAGACGGAGGAGCCAGAGGACGACACGGTGGACGAGACATCAACACAGCTGGACCACACCCACCTCGACGGCCCGGGGCGCCCGCTGCGCGACTACCAAGAGGCCCTCGAGACATGGACGGCCCTCCAGGCCAAGACGCACCCGCTCTCGCTGGCGCTGACGTCGCAGCTGCGGCTGATCCTGACGCCGTCGCAGAGCACCAAGCTGTCGGGGTCGCACCGCACGGGCAAGCGCCTCAACATCAAGAAGATCATCCCGTACATCGCGTCGGGCTACAAGCGCGACAAGATCTGGATGCGCCGCGCCGTGCCCACGCGGCGCACCTACCAGATCCTCCTGTGCGTCGACGACTCCCAGTCCATGGGCCAGACCACCGCCGGCGCCATGGCCCTCGAGTCGCTCGTCATGGTGGCGCGGTCCCTCGCCATGCTCGAGGCCGGCCAGGTCGGCGTGGCCGGGTTCGGCGCCGACGTCTTCACCGCGCACGACCTCGCCGCCCCGCTGCTGTCGTCGCACGACGCCGGCGCCCGCGTCCTGCAGAACTTCACCTTCGCCCAGGACCGCACCGACGTCGCCCTACTGATCCGGCGGACGCTGGACCAGCTGCGCGCGGCGCGGGCGACCGCCGCCTCTGGAAGGGGAGGAGGCGAGGACCTGTGGCAGCTGGCGCTGGTCCTGTCGGACGGGCTGACGCCCTCGGACTCGCACGAGCGCATCCGCCGCATGCTGCGCGAGGCGCTCGAGGAGCGCGTCATGGTCGTCTTCATCATCATGGACGACAGCTCGGCGCGGAAGGGAGACAGCGTGCTGCAGCTCGGCAAGGCCCGGTTCGTGCGCCGCGCCGACGGGTCCAGCGACGTCGTCGTCGAGCGCTACCTCGACACCTTCCCCTTCCAGTACTACCTGATCGTGCACAACCTCGAGGAGCTGCCCGGGGCCCTGGCCGGGCTGCTGCGGACTTGGTTTGCCGAGGTTAATTCATAGACTGGGAGTTGTTTCATATCTTCATGTTCAAAGTAGAGTCGAGTCTTGCTTGGCACATAGATGAAGGGGTGCTTACTTGCATTTTGGAGTTAGGGATGGGAGAACGGAGTTAGTTTTTGGTAATAAAACGATGTTCTGCGTAATACCTGATCTAGGCTGAGAATATTCCGCGTTTGTGACCTGCGTGCGCATCAAAGAGAAAAGTGTCGTCAATGGTTCAATGAATATACTCTTCGATATGTCAAGTGGTAGTTGGATGGCACAAAGCGGGAAGATTCTACTTCACTGGTAGATACGTCTGAATTTGAATTTGCAACTAGTTTCAACCTATTGAAGAAGCCAAAGTGCTAAAGAAGAACCTGCCTCCCGGGGCACAGCAAATTGCAATAGACTAAGTAGTACCCAGCGACCCGCAACATTCAGATCCGTACCTTTGAACCAACCAACTCAACAGCCAAAACAACTCAGACTCGAACCGACTTAGGCCACAAGCTTGCAGGGAAAGAAGGGAGAGATCAAGGTCTCCGAGACTCCGTCCACAGCAGGCATCTCAACCTCGTCCAGGTTCTCACAGGCCCTTGGCGTAACGGTGCGAGGCTTCCAGTTGTCCACGGTGGTCTGCTCCAGGCACCTGAACATCTCGAGGTCCTCCTCGGGCTCGCACAGCCACGGGTGCTTCAGGGCGGTGATGGCGGTGATCCTCCTCTCCGGCTTGGTCTGGAAGCAGCGGCGGATGAAGTCCTTGCCGGCCTTGGAGACGATGCCAGAGCGGATGGAGGCGACTTCCTCGAAGATACGGCCGAGCTCCTTGGTCGGCTCGTTCGCCTTGCGCTGGGGGGTGAGCGCGTAGTCCATGGCGAACTTTTCGAGGAGGTCGATGGATTTGCACCTGTTGCTGCCGCAGAGGAGGTAGATGGCGAGGACTCCGATGCTCCACATGTCGGCAGGTGGGCCAGCGTGGCACCTCGAGTTGATTATCTCCCTAGTACATTCGGTCAGTCTTATGCAGTGCGCTGCTTTGGTATATGAGAGGACGTACGGTGCCTGCCAGCCATAGGTACCGCAGATGCCGGTCATGCTCCTGTCGCCGACGATGCAGGTGTGGCCAAAGTCCGTGATGACGACGCGGTGGTGAGCCGAGGGGGTTGTCGCGCAGAGGATGTTCTCAAGCTTCAGGTCCCTGTGGACCAGCCCCTTTGCGTGCATATAGCCCGCGCCGGTCACGACTTGGCGGATCAGCCAACGCACCTCGATCTCGCTCATGGGGGAGCGGCAGCGCTCAGTAAGCGTGAACAAGTCTCCGCCGGCGGCGAGATCCTCGAACACATACAAGTTCGAGCGGCTCTTATAGGCGGCCCGGAAGGAGGCCAGGTTCGGCTGAGTGTTGTCAGAGAAGGCCTCGCTTGACGAAAGAAAAAGAGACAACTTACATGCTCAATCTGGCTCCTCACGTGTGTCTCCTGCACCAGCCGCTGGATGTAAGCTGTCTGGCCTCTCTCTCGCATGTCCGCAATATTGTAGATCTTGCAGACGACAAAGTCGCCCGTCTCCTCCTCGATGGCGAGATAGACTTGGGCAGAGGCGCCGCTTCCGATCGCAAAGTTCGTGACGGCGTACTTGTCATGAAATTGCTTAATATCTATTAGTGAGGAAAGAATCGAAGTGTGGACGGGAGAATTGCCTTACCAGGGCTTCCTGTCTCTGGATCTGATTGAGTCTGAGCTTCCCGACGAAAGGATGGATGATCTCGAACTTGACGTTCTCTCCAACGCTGACCACGTCCTCATGAAGGAGTATTCTCCCAGGGTAGACCTTTGTCTTCTCGCCGTCTTGTTCGCGGCCGCCGATGAGTTTGCCGTTGACGTAGGTGCCGGAAGTAGAGCCGCGGTCTCTGACGTAGACCATGGGGTAGTGCTCCTCGTCGAAGATGACGGTGTAGAATTCGAGTTGCAAGCGAGACACAACGGGGTCGTCGATGACGAGGTCACTGGCACAAGTAAGCCAGCAGTCCTAAAACGGCTGACTAGTCTTGACCTACTTGTGAGAGTTATCACGACCGACCCGCAGGTTGTCGTTGGCTTTCAGAAACAGGGTGTCTGGAGAGGAGATTAGACCGCGAGGCTTTGAAAACGCTTGGGAATGCCAGTCACTGATCGACTCACCCTTCTTGGTCTCCCCATCGGGGAGCTTGATTTCGACCTTGATCTGGGCGACCGCGCCGACCGGGCTGGATGTTGGGGTATCGGTGGGCGCCATCTCTTGAGTGATGCTCTTGATACCGAAGGCTTGAGAATGTGTTATGGTGTGTACCAGTAGCCGATCTGTTCAGAAGCTCTGTCCAGCAGAGAATCGCCAGGTTGTTTTGCAAAGAGTAGTGAGATGACAGACAAGATTGGTGGCCAAGTTGGGGCACAAGTCGAGAGATCTGGTGCTGAGGATGGGTCGAATTAAAGTTGGGTCTGGGGCGTAAAAAAGACTCGGAGTGAGGTCAGAGAGTGAAAAGATGAGGTCTTAAATAATACAGGGCAGAGCTGCGACTGAGATGCCGTCGAGATTCAAGACGCACGCAAGAATTGAGAACAATGGGATGGAGGCCATTGTGCAGAACATTTTGCTTGTGGTAGCTGCAAGAGCCAGCCAACCAGGAGTTGAGGCAGGTGGAGGAGCTTCAGCCTGGCACTTGCCAGGATTGGAAGAAGACAATAGACAATAGGAATCATCCGAACTTCAGAGACTAGAGACTCAAGCGGATTGGTTGGATTTTATTCTAGACAAATCAACCAATGGATAATTGCTTCCCAGCCACCGACTTTGCACTGTCGAATTTGCAGCCAGGGCTCCTTGGTGTGGGCGAGAGCCGATGAATGTGTCTTGTAGGCAGCAGTTGCGACTTGTGCTGCGAGCCTGCTTGATAGTGTATGAGTATCGTCACATTGCTGGCTCCTGAGCGATGCGAAAGGTATTGGTTCTGCTTTAAATGGATGTGTTGATCGGCTGGAAGCTGTAGGGGGATATTTGATGGTCGAGTGTCAGTCAGCAAGACCATCTTTCTACTCAGAGATGCACCCGCAGAGTTGGTCACTCCAAGGGACCATGTGGCTGCCCTGATACTGAGATGGCAGGCAACTGAAGGACTTTGCCATTTCTCACAATAGCCCTGGGAGATATGCAATTCGACAAAATTTCAGAGACAGTAATGATTTTGTTCTTGACTACCCATGTGATGGGTAGCAAGCATCCCAATAGCACCTACTTCAGAGGCAACGAATAAGTACCTAGGTGCCTGTTGTTCACTTGGTAGTCTCCTCTCCAGTGGTCAAGCCTGGGGAGCACTTGACAATTCCAAGGTCACCACGGCACTCAAGCAATTAGGTCGCATTGTTGGAGACAAATGTTACTATCACACCCAATTGTTCCAAACACACTTGCTCAGACGGTAGATGGAATCCCAGAGTGGCCTTGTAATTAAGTACCTAGGTAGGTAGGTAGCAGCAGTAAGTTGTGAGTTCGAAGTTGGGCCCCTTACATAAGCTGCCTCCCCTGAACCCCTGAGCGCCAGAGCTCTCAGAGCACTACCCACTCGCTCACCGCAAGCTCTCTCTCAACTACGTCACTCGCAGCGGCCACTTGACCTACCTACCAGCATCCAACCTCACCAGAGCAACAAAACCATTGAACCAAACCTAAATCCTTAACAAATTTACCTCACCGTCCCTTGACTCTACCTCGACCCGACCCGATCAGTACCCTCCAAAATACCCACACAACAAAAAGATGGCAACAGCAACCCTCTGCCGCGCCGTCCTCCGCCGCACCGCAGCACCCATCACCCTGGGCCTCTCAACAGGCCTGCTCCTCGCCCACCGCCAGCACCAGCGCCAGCCCATCCGCCTCGATGCCCTGCCCGCCTCCTCCTCGTCGATGCCGACCAGCCGCGGGTCCGAGGACTGGCTGGACCCGGAGCTGATCAGGCAGTTGTCCGGCGGGAGTCTCGCAGGTAAGTTGTGTGGTGGTTGTTGCACGCGATGAGTGCAGTAAGATGCATTTATTAGCTTCCCTGGCTCAAGGTCTAATAACATGTAAATTTCCTGCAGGCTTCCTCTCAGGCCTGCTCGTAAGCGTCTTCTCCAAGACCTTGGTCCTGCTCACGGGGCTGGCCATCGTCACAGTGCAGGTGAGTGAGCTTTTTGCGAGCCCCCCTCCCTCCCTTTTCTCAACAGGAATACATACGTGTTGCATTCGTGTCCTTCTTTCATCGGTAGTCTGGGCCCGCCTCGTAACAGAATCGTCATATCGCAGGTGGCCTCGCGGTGCGGCGTCGACCTGCTCTCCGCCCTCAAGATCCGGCAGCGCATAGAGTCCTCGCGCGTCCTCTCGGCTCTCGAGAAGAACCCAACCTTCAAACTGGCCTTTGGCACCACCTTTGCCCTCGCTGCGTTCATGCATTTTTAAGACGTGCTGTCTATGCAGATACCTTCATAATATACAAAGCTCGTCATCTCATCATTCTGAGACCCGCTCTGTGCTTGTCTCATCTCCTAACCTCCAACTCTTGACAAATAACCCGCTCCGGACTGCTGTTATAAAACTGGAAGGATGCTTCCTACCTAGGTACATCTGTCCAAAATTCAACTAATCAAGGAAAAGCCAGATGATGAGTGCTTCCGATAGGCTTCATCATGCCTTAAGGGTAGCCCGTAGGTGACACAGCGAGCTACGTGTCGGGCCGACGCCGAGGATGATTTGGCTGCCGGCGGAGCTTGCCAATAACACGCCGTTGAAACTTCGACATCTTGCCCAGAAAAATTTCTTCCTAGAAAGGTGCTGTCTCTCTCTGCAACCAAGCCAGCGCGATTTCATCACCTTTGAGCAAGTCTTTCGTCTTCTCGTAGATCTCTCTGTTGTGGTCATTCAGCCACGCCAGCTCTTCTTCAGTAAGAAGTTTCACGTCGATCAGGTTCCGGTAGTAGGGCGTCATCGTCACATGCTCAAAACCAAGGAACGGTCTGTCACCGAACTGGTTGGCCGTCTTGACCTCCTTCACGATGGCGATGTTCTCGATGCGGATGCCGAACTTGCCATCTTCGTAATAACCCGGCTCGATTGAAGTCACATTTCCCGCTGCCATGTAGACCTCAGAGTACTGCTTCCGGGTCCCTATTCCTATTGGACCTTCGTGGACATTCAGATAAGAGCCTACACCATGGCCGGTGCCATGGCGATAGTCCAGACCCTCTCTCTGTACGCGGCTTGTTAGTCTCATGCATGCCCTTGTGCGTGCAACGCCTGGACATTCTTACCCAGAGGAATTGGCGCGCCATGCAATCGATGGCGAATCCAGTCACGCCCTTGGGAAAGATGGCTCGGTCCAAGGCGATGTTTCCTTTCAGAACTAGGGTGTTCGCCTGGCGCTCCTTGTCCGTAGGCGTGCCGAAATGTAGTGTTCGGGTTGTATCCGTTGTGCCATCAAGGAACTGTGCACCGGAATCACACAGGTATATGGCGTTTGGGTCTATGATTGAGCAATTGCCCCGCTCTGGTTGGTAGTGGATGACGGCCGCACTGGTGGATCGTCAGATCAATAATCCCAGGCTTGCCAAACTCGGCTTGTGGCAGACTTACTTGGCCCCTGTTGAGGATATCGTGGGGAACGACAGCCCGACAAAGTCCTTCTGCTTGGACCGGAGCTCCTCCAGCTTGTCAGCCGCCGTCACCTCGTCTATCGTGGCCTTCTTATTGACCAGCTGGTCTTCCAGCCATGCGAAATAGGCAGTCAGTGCCGCGCCGTCTCGGATATGACATTGCCGCATGCCCTCCAGTTCCGTCTCGTTCTTCACAGCCTTGGCATCGCCGACGGGGCTCCTGATTTCCTCGACGGCCTCGTCGCCCCCCAGTGCCAGCTTTAACGCCCACGAGCCTTTTGTGGAGATGGAAAATTTGTTGTTTGTCACTATCTCATAGCCATTAGCGTCTGTGCCTATGGAATCGGTGTTGCTCAGCGCCCTTGCGTCGTCGAAGAGGCTATCATAGGGCTTGATTATGACACCAGATTCGGCAAGATAGTTGCGGCTCTCGTTGTCCAGCTTCGCCGAGTCGATGTATAACGTGGCCTGGTCAGCCGTAATCACGGCGTAAGAAAAGAATACAGGGTTGTATGGAATGTCGTTGCCGCGCAAGTTAAACAACCAAGCGATCTCGTCCAGCATTGACACGACAAAACAGTCCAGGTTCTTCTTGGCCAGCTCTTTACGCAGCTCCTCGAGCTTCGTCTTGGTGTCTTTACCGGCATACTTCTGATGCAGCAGCTTCACAGGCTCATTCGGGCGCGAGGGCTTGCCATCGGCCCAGATGATATCGACCAGGTTCTCGGTGACAGCGGTCAGGTCCTGTCCTCCCTTCCGCTTGATGCTCTCGGCCAGCTTCTCAGCGGTCGAGCTGGTAAGCAATGTTGGGTCTACGCCAACGACCTTGCCGCCAGCGGACTGGTCTGCAGACCATTCTTGCCACGTGGGCACGTCCTGAAGGCCCTGCTTGAGAAGCATCCAGTTGTTGTCCAATTGTTTCGTTGCCTGGTTGAAGTATCGGCCGTCGGTGGCCAGGGCAGCCTTGTCGTGTGTGATTACGGCACAACCTGCGGAACCGCTGAAGCCGCTAATGAACTTTCTCCTCTCATCGCAGGGTGCAATATACTCGGATGAGTGACTGTCTTCGGACGGAACGACTATTAAGGGGAATCTTTAGAACTCGTATTCATTGGGCGGTTCCCGGAGGGGGGTCTGAGGGTGTGGACTGACTATATATGTCCAGCTTGCGCTCACTCATGAGCCTGCGCAGCTCGGAGAGCTGGTAGCTGGTGTCGACCATCTCCATGTCGGCGTGGACAGAGGTGGAACTGAAGCGGACCTTCCAGGAGGGGGGCAGCGACGCGGATGGGAATCTGGAGAGGAAGAGCACGCCCCTGACTTTGTTCAAGGCTGGCTGTAGCTGGGGGGCAGCTGGTTTTACCTTGCAAGCGGCAGAGAACAGCCTGGGCGAGGATAACAACATGGGCGGGTGGAATTGGGAAGGAGTAAAGGAGAGGAGTAGAATGGCGTCGATGGAGGGGGAGACGGATGGAGGGGCGGTTGGTTGTATGCTACGCGGGTACGCAGCATTGAGCGTGATACGCATTGCGCACCCCACCTTCCTCGAATCGCCAATCGAGCGAGGCCCACACAAGCTCTCCTGCTGCATTTGGCAAGCCTCAGAGCATCGCCTGGGGCGGTGTCTGCGCCTATTTGCGCCTAGGGGCTGCCATGCCGAGGGCCTGGCTTGCCTATCACACTGACGCCATATAACTCGAGCCAGACACGGTCACACCTTAACGAAGCCACACTGGATGCCATCATGCCCGACAACAGCTTTGGCGGCGACATTGAGGGTGTCATTGTTTACATACAAGTTACCACCGAGTTGATGACGCACACGTGCCCACGTTTTTGAGTTATGGACGGCTGCAGACAACCTTGGAAAGTTTCGGTGTCCGTGGGTCCTTGGCTGCCCGTTGGCTGCAGCAGTTTGTTCTCTCTGTGATCGAGACTCTAATCTTGGGACTATGGTCCCTTGTTGTGTTGGCACTCGGTACATAGTTTGGCAATGATCCACTCCTGAGACATTTTGTGGATAAATACCGCCACCGGGGCTCCACTAATTCACACTCTCGGGCTGCATGACCCTCAAAGTTCCGCGTAAACAAAGAGGCAGCAATGATACATGCTGCTCTCATGGAGCTGGACGGTTTGTTGCCATGGAAAGCAAGCTGTATTACATAGTATGTACCGTCTCCTTATCGATACGGCCAGTGGACATGGTCCCAAAAAAAAACATCGCCCCACCATGAGGACAAGCGGCGCGTCAGTATGCTGCGAGCTTGGTGCTTACAAGTACAGTCTCCCATCGAGCAGACAGGGCCGATTTATTATACCGGGGACCTCAGCTGAAGCCTCGACATCCCTAACTACTACTAACAGGTACTGCCCTGCACATAATGTTCCACTGAACAAGGAATCCCCAAAGCCAGTCCCCACCCTCGCCGTCTCACAGACCAGACCCACCCCACCATCCCCACCGCCAGCCTTGTTTAGAAACACAGCAGTGACAGCACAGTGCTGTGTAGTACCTCCCGTTGCACTGGCCGGCTCCGAACGGTGCGGCGCGTAGGCTGAGACAATCTTTTGGCCGGGGCTGTTTGCCGGTCGCCATGTTGACTGCACAGCAAGATGGAGCCCCTACCACTGCCATCGAACCTGGACGAGGCCGAGTCGGTGAGTATTGCCCTCCTCCGTCCGCAAAAAAGGCACGGTCAAGATGCTCACTCCCCTCGCAGTTGATATTGGCGCTGTACCGGCCGGCGCCGCCTGAGGTCATCTCCAGGACCCAGGACGCCCTGCAGCGCCTCCAGCGCTCACAGCTGGGATGGCAGTTTGCCCACGGCATGCTCGAGCGCCCCGACGACCAGGTCAAGTTCTTCGGCGCCCTCACCATCATCATCAAGCTCAACACCGAGAGCTCTGCCCTGGCCGAGGACGATGCCAGGCAGCTGCTCCAGAGCCTCATCGGCTGGTTCGTCCGCTCCCTCGCCGACGGCAGCGGCGCCCTGGTCATCCGCAAGCTCGCCTCCGCCCTCGTCACCTTCTTTATCCATTTCCCCCACCTCTGGCCCGCATGTGTACATCACCTGCTCTACTGCTTCGACGTTGGCCGTGCCGTGCCTAGGGATGAGGCTAAGAACGCCCCTACCTCGGCCCTGCTCGCCGCTCTTGATGAGACCAGGTTGATGGCTGCCGTATGGTTCATTACTGTCTTTGTTGAGGAGATTGCAAAGACCGAGATGAAATCACAGAAATAGTACGTGGTATCTTACTCGCGTGGCGGATTTCATATGCTGATTTGATACAGCTTAGCAGTGCATGAGAGCCTTGCCCAAAACTCAGAGGATGTGACGGCACTCTTGGCTTGTGGGCTATCCAACAGATCTTCCAGTGGCATCAGAATCCGGGAGGAGACTATTAAGTGTTTACAGGTAGGTTTTGAGACATGTATCGAGGTCTCTGACCGGCGCTGGCAAATCGTGCCTGCCTCATGACCTTGTCGAGACTTTGGGTGAGATCGCTAACAGGCATCTAGTCTTGGATCCTCTATGAACAACGTCTTCCGTCGTCCGATGAGACACTCACGAAACCTCTGCGGGATCTCATAATCCCGGCATTGGAATGCATCCAGACTGAAGAGCTGACCGAGACGACCATGGAGCTGTTCATCGACATTCTTCAGAACTATTCTGGTTTCCTGAAAGACGAGCACTACGAAGCTCTCTTCGTCCTGTTTGAAAGCGACTGGTCGCGGGATCGCTATATGCAGCTTTCGTCTGGTGACTTTGACTTTGCCTTCACGCAATATGGTGTTCTGATGATTGCTTTCGGCGACGCAAAGGTGCAAACCCTTATGGAGGGCATGGACGAGCGATCGCATAGGATGCTTCAGAGGCTTTGTGGCCTCCTGAATTGCAGGGGCGTCCTTGTTGGAGAGGACAAAATCTTTGTCCCCGCCCTTGAATTCTGGGCCACGTATGTCGAGACTCTGACGGACACAGTTTACATGGAGGAA
This sequence comes from Diaporthe destruens, assembly GCA_036986855.1. Lineage (NCBI taxonomy): Eukaryota > Fungi > Ascomycota > Sordariomycetes > Diaporthales > Diaporthaceae > Diaporthe > Diaporthe destruens. The sequence goes on along the minus strand of BTXE01000009.1, from coordinate 712,582 downwards.
GCGACGGCTTACAGCTGGCTGCCCTTTGCCATGGGCCAAGTCATGGATGCTATCTCGCACTGTTATGGCAAGATCCAACTGGTCGATCACTCCACATGGAGCGAGATGGACTCTAATGATAGAGCCGGATGGGTTGAGGCCCGGAAGGACGTTGCCGACTTTTTGTTGGCGGTTTGGACTCTCAAGGGGAAGTCCCTAGTGAGCAACTTTGTTGATCTGCTACTCCAGGCCCTCCCCACCCGAGACTGGGCCCGAATTGAGGCCTCTCTCTACTGTCTTGGGGCGATCAGCGACTGCGTGGGGGATAGCGGGGACTGTGACCAAGACCTGCACAAGGTCTTCTCTTCTGAATTGTTTCAACTGATTGGCCCCGGGCCAGCCAGGGCGACAATACCGCCTCGTTTGTTGCAGACAAGCTTGTCGACAATCGAGCGCTTTTCTGATTTCTTTGAGCGTCACCAGCAATACCTACCTTCAGCCCTCGAATTACTCTTCACCGTTGTCGGCGAGGACGGAGCACTTGGAGGCTCCTCCTCCAAATCAATAATGACACTATGCTCTTCCTGTCGATCCTTGCTCAAGGACCACGTCGAGGGCTTTCTCCAGCATTATCATCGTATTCACGGCATAGGAATTGACTCTGTCGCGGAAGAGAGGATCATGACCGGTATCGCTTCGATAGTGCAAGCGATTCCTGAAGAAGATCGGCGGCTGGGCTACCTTGAGGATCTGATCGCTTTACTCAACAATGACACACAGCACTGCCTCCGCCTGAAAGAACACCCGCATCTGGCAGACGAGCAAGACATGAAGTCATGGATCGAGACGAGACTCCGAGCTGATATCCTGTCACAGAAACACGCGCCAACATCTGTTGACGAAGCGGTGCTTCTCATAGCAGAGAGAGTCTTGAGGAGTGTAGCGAGCATGGGCAAGGGCATGCAGAGCCTGTCTGAGGCGCCCATCGAGCTAGATGTTGAGGAGGACACAAGGCCCCAAAACAGCAGCGAGCGCCTGTTGGGCATCCAGAACCACATTGTGGCTATGGTGAGCCAGATACACCAGGCTTTTGGCCAAAGCGGCGAGGTCACAGAAACAATCTGCAACATATTCAGAGCGGGTTTCTCCGAAACAGAGCCGGGCCCGTTTGTGTTTCCACCAGCACTTGTGATCCAGTTCTTCACACAAAATGGCCCCAACAGCCCCCGGATAGGCAGCATGATCAGCACCATGTGCTCTTTCGTGAGCTCCTTGAGCAATCGACCCAGGGCACAGGTCCTGGAGTGTCTCGCTGCCCTCGTGCCATGGGTGCTTGGTCTACTCAAGGTGGTATCGGGTAAGCACAATCCCAGTACCAGACCACAGCGACAACGCTCTGACCGTCTACAAGAACCCGACAGCGACCCTGACCTGACGCAAAGCGGCATCGACTTTATGAATCGCGTCATGTCGCGGTATCCCGAGGCTCTCCTGCAGCTTCAGCCGACGAGTGACCTTGAATTCTTCTTCATGTTCGCCCTGAGGGTGTTGGACGGAAAGGAACCCCTGCCCAAGGGAAGTGCCTGTGACTTCTGGGTGAGTTACCATGACGCAGCTGAGATTGCAGCCCCTCGCACTCGCAGGATTCCGGAGACTCGGTGGCTAACCAGTAACAAAGTCGGCCTTCGTCGCCATCAAGAGCGACGACGCTTCGGTCCAGGCTGGCTTCGGCAATGCCCTCGAATACCTCGGGCCGCTGCTGACGCAGTCGCTCGTGCACAACATTGGCGGCAACGCATCGCGCAGCGAACTGGACAAGCTGAGCGACCCCCTGAAGAGAATTGTCGTCCAGCATCCCAAGGCCAAGCAGTGGCTCGAGGCTGCCCTGCTAGACCCGTCTTTCCCCAGCGCCAAGGTGACGGCTGAGGACAAGTCGATGTTTGCGAAGAAGGTCATAAAGTAGGTTGGCCCTTCCCCTGAGCTCGGTGTCTATCTCTCTTCGGGATGTCATTTTGCTAACCGAATCTTCAGCCTGAGAGGGGCGAGGCAGACCAACACTGTCGTCAGGGATTTCTGGCTGGCGTCAAGGGGTTCGAACTTTGCGTATGCATCTTGATGCTCATATGTTGTCGTTGTGAGGTGAAGCTAGACTTTTGGTACGAGTGGGCTGGGAAGATAGAAATGGGAGAATGCGATGCAAATCATAGATACCTCACACACTAGCATGTGCAGACGATTGGAAGGCCGACAGACATGTTTGGATTGCCAGGCTGCGGGTGTCTTGCCAGGACCAGCATTACGAGGAATATACACAACGTGTGCACGCCTTCTGCCCCGTACTTGAGTGGAAACAATGAATCTATCTTATCCCCCCCCCCCGGGGAGCCCATCTATATGTCTTTTCACATATCCTACACCCGGAGACGTATGCATGATCCTAAAACCCCACGGCATCCTTGACAAGCTTCATGGTAGCATCCGCACTCGCCCTGGCCCTCTCGGCACCAACAGCCTCGAGATCATCCAGCGCCCTCCCGTCGTGATCGCCCATCAGCTCCAGGTACCTCTCGCGCACATCCCTCAGCTCGGCAACAACCACGTCCGCCGTCCTCTCCTTGAGCGCCTTGAGCGGGTGCGCGGCCCCCTCGAACCCGCGCGCCACCTCCTCGGGCGTCCTGCCCTCGCCCTTCCCCTTCCCCCCCTCGAGCACAGCCAGGATCTCCAGCAGGTTCGACACGCCCGGCCGCGCGGCGGGGTCGTAGCTGACGAACCCGCTCTGCGAGTCCGTCACGGCGCGCATGATCTTGCGGCGCACGTCCGCCTCGCCGTCGGTGATGAGCACCCGCCCCGCGGCGTTGGCGTCCGACTTGCTCATCTTCTTCGTCGGGTCGGCGAGGCTCATGACGCGGCGCGCGGGGCCGACGATGGTCTCGGGCGGGACGAGGATGTCTCTCCTCTTCTTCTTCCCCTCCCCGCCGCCGCCGTAGGCGTGGTTGAACCCGGCGGCGCACTCGCGCGCGAACTCGAGGTGCTGCCGCTGGTCGTCGCCGACGGGGACGTGCGTGGCGCGGTGGACGAGGATGTCTGCGGCCTGGAGGACGGGGTAGGAGAAGAGGCCGAGCCTGAGGCCGGACGCCGAAGACGACGCGTCCTCGGGCAGCGCCAGCTTGCTCTTCCACTGCGTCATGCGCGACAGGTAGCCCATGGGCGCGCCGCACGACAGCACCCACATGAGCTCGGCGTGCGCCGGCACCGAGCTCTGGTGGAAGATGGTGCTGCGCGCCGGGTCCAGGCCCACCGCCAGCAGCGCCGCCAGCATCTCGCGCCGCCGCCGCCGGAGCCGCGCCGCGTCCTGCGGGAGCGTGATGGCGTGGAGGTCGACCACCGAGAAGAGGAGGCGCGTCGGCGAGCTGGTGGCTGTTGCTTCCTCCTGCAGCGCTACCCACTGCGACATTGCGCCGAGGTAGTTGCCCAGGTGCGGCACGCCCGTGGGCTGGATGCCCGAGAAGATCACCTTTGGGGGAGTGGTGGTGGTGGTGGCGGTGGTGGTTGAGGCTGGACGGCGCTGGTGAGATGTCTGTGAGGATATCATCGACGGGTGTGCACTGCTGGATGACGCAGCTTGGGCGGCCTGTGCCACAGACCTCGAGCCTAATATCCTCCGTGACCGCCTGCACAGCATTGTGGCGTTGAGCTGCTCATGCGAGCATTCCACTGGGTGTTGGGTTGGTGTGGTGGTGTGAAATTTGGAGGTCGACGTCGTTGCGCAAAGTGAGAGCTCGGCGGTTCACAGTGCAGAGCCGAGATTTCACCAGACATCTCAACCACTCAACTCGGCACCATTTGGGCTACAACTACGGACAGAAAATTAAGTTAATAAATCCTGGATTCTTCATGAATGCAATTATCACAGCAGCAGACCTGGACCACGACTTTCTGGGTGAATAGTCTCTAATTTTTGCAGGCGCCGGCGGTATATTGAGCCATCTGTAAGGCCTCTGCCGCTTCAACTATGCACGAATGCGTGTACCACAAATATAATACATCTTCATTCACAGTATATCTACCGGCCTCCAGCCAACTTGTACCTCTCGCTTGTGAGCAGCTCATCCACCTTCTCAACCGTCCCAATCTCCTTGTCCTGTCCAAAGAGCTTGAACTTCTCCTCGATCAACGGCTTGGCCTCCTCATATGCCTGGTCCAGTTCCTTGGCGACATCTGCGCAACCAAGTTAGTACAAATATCAACTTGATGATCGATCGAATGAGAGAAGAGAGACATACCGATGCTGCTAAACTCCCAAATGTTGGCCTTCATGCCCACGGCCGCCTGCTGGTGCTTCTGCAGGAACGCGAGCCAGACCTGCACCGTGTGCGGGTGCCCGTCGCGGATCTGGATGAGCCTGCGGCGCGTGATGCGCTCAAAGTTCTCCTGCGACTTCTTGAAGATGAAGCTCGACTTGGGCACCGTCCACCGCTGGATGATGCGCGGCAGCGGCGTGGGGCCGTACGCCGGCAGGCCCAGGTAGTAGGCCGCGCGCAGCGCAAAGTCGCAGAACGACTCGAGCGGCCGCACGCTGTAGGACCGCAGCTGCAGGTTGCACGTGGGCATGTTGTGCTCTGCCACCCGCCGCAGCGGCTGCAGGTAGAAGGCCTGCACGTTGCGCGGCAGCCGCGGGCCCTCCTCCGGGTCCTCCTCGTCCTCCTCGAACGTCTCGACCAGCTCGGCCGCCCTCTCCTCTGCCCTGTCACCCAATTCCTCCTCCGCCGCGGCACTAAGGCTGTCGTGCTTTGACTCGGCCGCCTCCTTGTCCGCGGCTGCGGCAGGGCTGGCTGGCTCCTCCTGTGGCGGTGTCGGGTCGAGCTCCGCCGCTGCGATCTGCTCATTGACAATGTCCTGGGCCTCCGTGTTCGTGAGGACCACGGGCTCGGAGATGTCCGTCTCGCCGCCTCCCACCTCCTCAGTCTCACGCACTTCTTCCGCGGCCTTGATGACCTCGTCAGGGAGCGCAGCTGGCGTCTCTGCAGTCTCCACCGGCTCGGATTGGGCCTCGACCGCCGGCTCGGGGGTGTCCTGCTCCGTCACTGCCTCTGGGGCGCGGCTTTGCGATGCCACAGATGCGGCCTCGACGGCCTCCTGGCCTCGGGACTGGGGCTCTCCGAGCACCTCTTCAGTCTCGGCGGCAGCGCTCACACCATGCGGGGCGCTGTCCGCTGAGTCCGCGGTGGTCCTTTGGAGCTGTTCCGATTCAAAGCGCGCTTGCACGAAAGCCTTGATAATCTCCGCCTCCTCCGTTTCAGACAATGTGAATGTACCATCCGATCCGGGAATCACGATTCTCCCTGGCCCCGGGGCAGTAGCGGCCTCGGCCGCCTCGATCTGTCGCGCGACCACTTCTGAAATGCCAGCCTCGACCTCAGCACCCGCGAGCCTGACTTTTTGGAACGCAGACTTGACCAAGGCGGCGTCAAGCTTCGGCGGGGCGGCTTCATTCGAGCTCGATTGATCGGGCACCGCGACCTCGGCGTCCGTGACGGGCTCCCCAGGCTGCACAACTGCGAATTCGGTCGGCTCGGCCTGCTGCACTTCTATCTCGCCCGTCGTGTTTTGCGGGCGCTCTGGGGGCTCCAGGTGCTCCTCTGGGTTGACATCCTGTGCCTCTTGCGCCGCGTTCGTCGGTGCCGCCGCTGGGGTATCTGGGGATGACTCCTTCGCAGCCTCCTCGGCAGGGCTGTCCGACTTTTCTGCTGGGTCCTTGGTTCTGCACGACAACGTGGATCAGTGACGCGTTCCCTCGACACAAAGCCTGGCCATTGTATCCTTGACGTACGTCGACGAGTTGCACCGGAACTGGGGTCGGAGCTGTGAGGCTCGGGCGTAGTAGAGTGTTGTTCGGATCGGACGAGAGGGCACAAGTTGCTGGTTTGCCCAGGTAAGCAGTCGTCGCGAGCTTCAATTGGGTTGATATGGCATGACCTACCAGCCGCCTCTGCAATATGGCCCTCAGCGGCCGTAATACAGGTGGCGCATTCATCTCTGCATGCTTGAACGGGGAAACACAGGTGAGGTTCATCAAGCTCCAGGAAAGTTTGTGCTTTGGCCGGGTGGGTATCGATTACAACCCCAACCCTGTCAACAACCTCACTTGTAAAAGTTGCTGCAGAGCACCGATCAATGACATTTACGACCGGGCAAAAATGGATTCACATGCTGATTGACGACCATTATTTAATGGGTTCATTGATTTTAATCTAATGTGCTGATTTTTTTCTCTTTTGTTCTCTGCTTTTATTTGCAGGGGCAAGGCCAGGTTTTAGCCAAGGCCGTGGTGAATACTCAGGATGGTGATGACGGTAGAGCTTCATGAATGACATGAGTTCGTCTCTCCTTGGCGCGTGGTCATGTACTGACTTGTCCCGCTATTACCGCAGAGCGAGCAGTCGACCCTCCGTGCTTCGCTTCCCGTTGCCTCGCGACAGGTGACATGACCTTCTGGTTATGACAGACCTGCCTCGCACACGAGCTGCTTGCTGCCCTGCGGCCAGCCTTCGGCTAACGAGCAAGCGTAGAGCATGCTGTGGACACGGGGGTTGGGGTGGTCCGCGCGACCTCTTGGGTGGTTGAGAGGCCGGCATAGATATGTTGTTGCTTCCGTCGAGTGCCCTACCGGGAACACTCACGGTCAAGCCTCCGACTCTCAACCCCTCTTCCTCCTGGCTGCCATAAGTCTCTTGTAGTGGCCCTTCTTGCCACTCATCTTCTTCTCCTGGATCTTCATGTATCTGTCCTTGAACTTGCCATCCGACTCCCCGGCGGCCAGGACCTCCTCGACGAGAGTGCGCTTCCTCTCCTTCTTGGTCAGTCGTCCGTTGTGGTGGTCAAGTGGTCCTTCGACCAAGGTCCCGACCTGCGAGAACTGAGGGTAGGGGTCCTTGCGGTTGTCTCGCTTCCAGAACTTTTTCCTGTCGACAACACCCCTCATCCTGAGCAGTTGCAAGTCCTTCTTCACCTGAGGGTCATCGATATCCGTGCGCGGCATGTAGTTCCAAGCAGCCCCAGCATTGTCAGGGAGGGCCTGCACATCCAGTCAGCGAGCTGGTCGCAAGACGACGAACAAGACACATCGAGGATGGAGAATAAACCTCAGAGTAACTATGAACAAAGAAAAATCACGTTTGGTGCAGGATCTGCCCCCATAACGGGGGCTCGTCGCCGCGTCATTCGAGTTTGGGATAAGATTTCCTCATAGGAGAAGACGGCGGTGGGAATTGGAGGGTCTGCGCGTACCTTTTTATCCTTGGGCTTGAGCTGAGGCACACGGAGCGACAGATCAGGCGCCCCAGTCGAGTTCTTGCCGGGCTTCACCAACGCCGTTGGAGGCAACGGGGCCTTGGGGGCCAACGCCGGTGGCTGTTGTTGCCTTGACGCAACAGACTGGTCAGCTGGCTTGGCCAGTGCGAGCTCGGCGGAGCTCAGGAGCTGGTCGATCTCATTGTCAGACAAGTCGACCGCCGTCATGATGAGCGCTGTGAGTTTGGCCGTCCGACGGTGAGGGAGAAGAGAGGCGGAAATGGGTGTGATGCTAAGAAATTTCGAATTTTGAAGACGGAGTCGCGAAAAAAGGTGCCAGGGTGGCACGGGCCATACGCTAGGTCAGCGACTTCTCAGCTTCTGCGGGAGGAAGCTAGGCCAAAGCGGTTAGCTTCCTCGGGCCTGGAGCCTGCACCCCGTGCTAGGGGGTACGTACCTGGACGCTACGGCCCTCTGGCGGTCGGGTACCTCAAGCCCGGACGGACTTGAGAATGCCGACGGTGAGGTCACAGTCACAGAAGGGAACCTGTGTGGCACTCAAGAACTCTCCCACTCTCCCACTCTCTTCTAAGACATCCCACGGAACCCAACCCACCCCTGAGCTGGTCTGCCACACCCTGCCAGCTGTCATATAGCCATGGATGTAGCTGCAGGAGCTGCAGGCGTGGATTGTGAGGCTGCTCGAGACGGTCCTGTGGGGAACACGGGCCGCCTGTGTCTAGGTCGCAAGCGCTGGCATGTCATGTTGGTGAGAGGGTGGTGTGGTGAGCTGGACAAGTGTGTGAGTGTGAGGTGTGTGTGTGTGGTTGACACTGAGACTGAGACACAGGAGGAAGGGCTGGGGGCATCGGGTTGATGGAATTTCCTACAGCAAGTAGGCCTACACTACCCTAGGGTAGATGTCGGACACGGGCTGCACCTGCACCGCTGGGCTGCTGGGCTTGAGAGGGAGGCGGACGTGTTGAGTCCCAGTTGCACTCCCCGTCCCGGCTTGATGCCCAACCAGTTGACCCTGCTGCTGGCCCTGACCGCCCCTCATACTTCAATCGTCATCTTTCCCTCCCGGAGGAGCCCATGGAGAGCAGCTTGGGTCTCTCGAGCAGTCTTGTCTTCAGCCCTGCCGATCCCGTCACGATCTCGGGGACGTTGGATCTTGATTCTTGAGGGTGGAAAAAGCATATAAAAGCCGAGTATGTGCACCCCTCTCACTCGCGTGGGGAACACTCCCGTCTCCCACTCTCTGGGTGGACGACCCGGAACAGCCCCTCCCCCTCCACCCTCGCCTCCCACAATCACTGACCAGCGACTGCCGCCCCTCCCCCTCTCCTCCCCTAGCTTGCCGTCTGCCCTGTGCGCGCTAAGCTGACTGGCCCGAGTTCGTCCTCTCAAACAGATGAGCTTCTCAGGGCAAACTCCACCTTGGTCACCCATTCGCTACTCCGTACTTCAACTCAAAAGCCACCCCAGCCAATCAATTGACCGCATCGCATCGTAGCTATAGAGTAAGGTGAGTGTTCGTCAGTCCGGCCCATCCACAAGACCTCCCCTTCCCAATGGAGGGACGCCCGCCCCAAAAGCCACTGCGAACCAACGAGCGCGCGCGGCGCAGTCCCTCCCGGTAGCGCGCGCTGGTTGCGCCTCGCAACTCCTCCATGTCAACAACAAAAGTGCGCAAAAGAAAACATCAGACCTCTGTCGCCGGCGGCGCAGCACACACGGTGCAGGCTTCATTCATTCCTCCGCGAGTGAGCCCACGGGGGTGAAAGGGCCGGGGGCATCGGCTCTCGCAAGGACCCAGCCTAAGAAGCTTTGCGTCACGCGCCAAACGCGCCGGCTTTCCCAAGTGAATGAACCATTGCTGATTCTGCCGTCCTCGTCTTTTTTTCGCGCAGCACAGGACTCGAAGCCGACAGCGTCGCCCGATTTTCGAGTCACCCGCTCCCTCTTGTGCATCGTAAACCGCCCATCGGATCCAACCATCGTCGCGCAACGGTCCGATCCTCTTATAAGTCGGCGTCGCTCAATCAACCAGCCCGGCCCCGACCAATCAGTCAATCAATCAACCAACCCATCAACACCACCCACCACCCAATCACCTCCCCACGAGCCTGTTTATCATCACCGTGTCGAATTGAGTACTCAGTATTTCTATCCCATCATGGATCCCTCCCAGAACCAGCAGCAGGCACAACAGCAGCAGGCCAGGCCCGTATACGACACCAGCCACGGTGGACACTATGGTAAGCTACATGACCAGGCCTCCGCCTCATGCGACCAGCCACGACGAGAACGCTGACCGGTGCGACACAAAACCCCAGGCGCGAGCGCAGCGGTTTGTTTGCCCCTTCCGGAGAGCCTGGCGACACGACTGGCCCTTCTTGCTCGACCTGGCCCACTAACATCATCCGCAATCCACTTAGCTGTCCGCCCAAGGGTACGCGCCCGCAGAGCTGTACACGGGCCCGTGGGCAAACGTCCACCAGGGCCTTAATGGGCAGTACAAGGACATCCTCACCACATACTGGCAGCAGACCATCAACCACCTCGAGAGCGACTCGCACGACTACAAGCTCCACCAGCTGCCCCTCGCCCGCATAAAGAAGGTCATGAAGGCCGACCCCGAGGTCAAGATGATTAGTGCCGAGGCCCCGATACTGTTCGCCAAGGGTTGTGACATCTTCATTACCGAGCTCACTATGCGCGCCTGGATCCACGCCGAGGAGAACAAGAGGCGGACCCTGCAGCGCTCCGACATCGCCTCGGCCCTCGCAAAGTCGGACATGTTCGACTTCCTCATCGACATTGTCCCGCGCGAGGAGGCCGCGTCGCACTCCAAGAGGCAGGCCGGCCAGCAGCAGGCCGGCCAGGGCGTGCCGCAAGCAGCCCAGGCCCTCCCCGGCCAGCACGTCCAAGCAAACCACGCCCAGCACCCCATGCCCGACTACGGCATGCCCGGCCACGCCCTCGGCACCGAGGCCGACTACCGCCAGCCGCCAAACATGTACCCCGGCCAGGTCCCCGCCAACCCTCAGGCTGCATACGGTCAGGCACAGGCCCCCATGTACGGGGAGATGCCGCCCATGTATGGCTACGAGGCCATGCAGCCACAACAAGTAAGCCCCTCCTCCCTTTCTCGTCCCCCCTCCCTCCCCATCGTTTGTCGTTCGTTCGCCTAATCGTTGTCTTTCTGCATGCACCACAAATGCCACCACCTGAGGAATACAATTCTTAACATGCTTCATCTCGACCAGAGCGCCTGAAAAGCCCGCCCCGACACGAGACAAAGGAAGAATAGACGGATACCCTCGCGCCTTGATTTGTTTTTTGTTATTTTCTTGATGCTTGGGACAACAGGACGTTACCCCCCACCAGCAGCCTTGAAGCGGGTCGATTGGTTTGGTGTACACGGCAGATATGATCGAGGTCGTCTGAACATCGAGATCCACAAAGTCCAAGGGCGATATGCCCCATCGAGTCGCTACTGAAACATGGCGTTTATTGAGTAGAGACAAATTGACGATTTCCTTTGCTTTGCGTCGAACCTGGGCGGGCGCTTTGCCCCGTGCAGGCACGCCAGATACCATGCGTGACGTCAAGGGACCAGGCGGCAGACTTTTGTACATGTGTGCTCAGCTCTTGAAACCGAATCGTGACGAGAAGTTCGCCATCGTGGCTGCGGCGCGGTTCGGCGCCTCGACCGTGTGGGTGAGCTTCTCGAGGAGCACCGGCCCGTTCATGGCGTTGACGGAGCCATAGTTCCTGTTCCGCACCGAGATGTCGTAGAAGTCGTCGGCGTTCTCGGCCTGCATCAGCTTGACCGTCTGCTCGAGCTCCTGGAGGATCTGCATGAGCATGAACGAGTTCTCGAGCCCCTGGACGAACTCGACCAGGCACTGCACGTCCATGGCCATGGCGGCCACGCCGTTGGGGTTGATGGCCTTGACCTCGGGCTGGAGGGGCAAGGCCTGCAGAGGAGGAGGGGGGGTTGTTAGCAACTTTTGCCATTGCAAATGCGCAGCAGAAACCGTCAAGGGTTGGTTCGTGGCTTACCAGGATCCTTTCGGCGGCATGGTTGAGGGCGTCGTAGTAGATGAGCTCCTTGATTTCCCGAGGGAGGCCGAGCAGGGTCGAGTTCATGATGTTAGACAAGTACCTAGTCAGTGTCTGGATGTAATTGCTCGGCTCCGTTGCAGCAGTTGTTGACATCCTGCGTCCCCCGGTCAGTATCACTGGAGATGGGGTGGATCAAACCAAGTCCCCCAAAGCTGATCGCGACTCACCAGTCATATTCCGCCGTGTCCACGAGGTCGTCGATCTTCGAGTTGACCAGCTCGAAAATTCGCTTCTCGGCTGTCTTCTTGTTATTCCTAAACTGCTCGGTGGCGCTCAGGGTCACAGGCCCGCCGGCTGACGTGGAAGACCGAGCCCTGATTAGGAGCTGCTCCAATTCCTGACAGGCGATCTCGAAGTGCTCCAAGTTGATGAGAATCTGAACTATCTGACCCAAGTATTGGGAGCTCAGCCGTTCAACTAAAGACTGGCACACCTTCTGTGTCAAGAGCTCATCCAGGGACTGCAAGATCAGGTCAGATAATGATACAATCAATCGTGCGAAGCAGCATCGATGCTCACCCTTCTCAATGTGTCGTCAATGACGTTAGGGTGTTGAAAGTGGTCATCGGCAAAGAAATAAAATTGATTCAGGAAGTTCCGTATATCGATGCAGCACAACGGGTACATTTGCGAGAATGGTAGGACGCATGGGAAGGTCAGCTCCTCGGCCGGCGTGTCCTGGGTGAACCAGCTAACGTTGACGACTTTTTCGTATTCCTCGGCGCTATTGATTGCCATCGGCATGTAGTCATCCGTTGAAACTATCTCTTGGAAGTCCTCGCTGAACCGGCGTTTCAGCAAGTCGGCGTAGGTGTCAAACAGCGTGAGCAGGAAGTTATCCAGCATGGTGACAGTATAACCCCAGCCTTCCATGGATTGGATGAAAAGCGCGTAGACGGACTTGATCTTAAGCAAGGCCTCCGCATTGGTAATGCTGCTCAGGCAACGGGATGTGAGGGTGATTGCGGAAGTGCACATCGAGTCCCAAAGCTCTTCCACGTCCACGGCAGACCGCAACTGGGGCACACGCCGCATCGTTGCCTTCTCGATGACGGCGAAGCCCGCAATTCCTTCCAGTAAACTGTTGAGAGAAGGTTCTTCGTCGCCGTCCACGTGGATCGCGGTCGGTATCAAAAGATCCTTTTGCTGTCGCCTTGTTGCGGCATAGTCTGCACGGAGCTTGTCGCTCCGACCGAGAGCTTGGTGGATGTGCAAGCACTCAAACAAGGGCTGGAAGTCCACTTGAAGCTCCTCGTTGTCGAGAACGTCAAACTCTTCGGCTTCGTCATAGACAAGCTCGATTGCGGAATTCAGCTTGAAGCTGCTGAGGGTCTCGTTGTTGTCCGATCGTTCCTTGTGCTTTGATCGCCTCATCTCTGTGTGATAAAACGTTACCTCACCCAGGAACTGTGAGGTCTCACGGATGCGATAGAGCCACGTATTCAAGTCGTTCATGACAGCGTCGCCTATTGATTTCTGGGAGGTTGGAATGGACTTCTGGATCATGTCTGCCAGCTGCTGCTGCGTGGCATACTTGTTCTGTATTATTGGGATCAGATGCTCGTTCTGCAGGTCCTCCAGCGATTTCAGTGCTGCATAGTATCTCTTCTTCCGTATCAGCTCGTGCGCGTTGTTGACTGCGTGCAGTATCTTGAGAGACCCGTTCAGCGCATCAGAGGCATCGGCCACGTTCTGCCGGATGGCCCTTTTGTCAACCAGTTTCTGCTTCTGCTCGGCCAGTTCCTGGGTGCTCGACTGTATGGACTGGTTCAACTCGAGAATCTCCGCCGTCAGGTTGATGGTGCCCTCGCGGACCCTTTGGAGCTGGGTGACGGAGCCCAGGAACTCCTCGTGCTTGGTCAAGCCAATGTTCTCGATCTCGGCATCGCGGTCCTCAGCGTAGCGGCTGAGGCTCTGGGCCAGGGAGCTGGTTCGATTGCTGATGCTGGCATCTTTGAGGAGCGGGATGAGTTGGTCGAGGAAGTCTGTGTCGGAAGAGGCCAAGATGATCTAAGGAACGCTGTCAGTGGACAACCCTGGGCGTACGCTCTCCCAATGGACGAGGAGGATCACTGACCTCGCCAACGGCAGCGCCGTAATCATCGAACGTTTGAGTCCTTCGCGGCATCCTGAATCACTGAGCGGGTTGCGCATACAGGTAGGGGAACTGAATCGTGGGACTGGCGCAAGTCGTGAGGAGTGAGGGCCGTCTCTCCTGTTCAACAGGGGATGGGGCACGGTCTGAGCATCAGAGGTACTGGCTGTGAACAAGACACTGTTGACTGAATAGAAAGGTATTATGTTACCGCATCCCCTCGATCATGCACAACAGTAGTATCTCCTGATGTTGGCTTCGGGTCCGGCACGCACTTGGGATGAGGCGTCCGAGACGGGCCCAGTCGGACTGGCTAGCTGGGTACGGAGTACAAGTACATCCACGGGTAATGGGCAGACCCCAGGCAGCAGGGATAGGTCATGCAGCTGCAGTGACGGGACAGGGGTGTTGAGCCTCACCACGGCTGTCTGACTACACGGCTTGATTGCACGCTTTCCCATCAAACTCTCGGACAGCCTCATCTTCCATCCTTTTCATAACATGGAATTGCATCCCGACTTTTCAAATATGGGTGTTCTCGGAGATGTTGGTGTTCATTGTTAGCAATTCCATGTTGGCTTGCCATAGTGCACCAGAAATTGCCTGCTATCGCTATCTCTGTGGGCAATTGCTGATAATGCTAAGGGAACTCTGTAGTTGGACTGAGTGGGTTTGTCAGGATCGCTGTTGAGTAGTTTTCTTCAACCTACTCTTGTTTAACATGAAATAACATGGCACCAGGTCATATTGTGTATATGGATTCAAGTGGCATCTGAACTAGGCAATGTTCCTGTGCATCTTGCAACAGTGAACATGCTCTGACACTCTGAAGAGGTCAATGGAATACAAGTGCATTTCCTTTGCAGTCACATTGATTATCAACCATGCCTGGCGCCCGTATTTAGAAGGCAGCAATGGCAATCCTTACAAGAGTTGTCTTGGGGTAAGTATGGCTCAGATGCTGCAGATTGTAGAGTCCAGACATTTGAGGTTGCAAGAAGAGGAAGTCACATTCAGCATGCTTGTAAATGCCTGTCTTCTAGGCCTAGCACCTTGTGCTTTGATCTGACTGGGCTTATCGGGTGACGTTGGCTATCGTCCATGGTGTTGTTGGGTAGAGGGATCTGTGGAGGGAAGGTGTCTTTGATCACAACAACGCAGCACAGCAACGCACAACCTGCTGTGGCCACCAACAACAACTCTCGAGGCAAACAAACAACCAAGGCCGGCAGTGATTTGGAAATAGTGTGATTCTGGATACCGATCCTGATGCAAGCTTGACCTTGCCTTGTTCAGCTAACCCTCGGTGAATCACTCCTGCCCTCCTGGTCCGTGTCAAATTCGAGGTACCTGGCTCCCTCTTTCCTCCTTCCCGTCTGGCAACCTTCCAACCTCCCCGCCCCCGCCTTTCTCTTACACTTTCCCTGACTTTTGGATTTCACCACAATTGCGACTGCCTTACCTGAGCGACCGAAAAACTTGGCACTCTGCCACTTGTTTCGAGTCCTCCTCCTGGTCTCTCGTTGATCTCCGTTTTTTGGACTTTTGGATCTGGACCTCTAGACTATTGCCAACACATCTCCACCCCGTTTCCTCTCGGGTCTGTCCTTCGGACTTACCTGCGGCCTTCAACATTGATTCCTTACTTCTTCCACCTCCGTCAAGCACCCGCAGTCTCCTTGGAGGCATTCTCTCTCCAAGTATCACCAGCATTCAGCAGGCTCTATACCCCTTGGGCAGCCGAAGCCGAAGCTCGCCGTCACCCGTGGCACAATGGCTCAGCCACACGAGACTTTCCATCCATCCTCGCCTCCCAGCGAGGGTGGAGCCGAGTCCTACAATCACGAGGGCACACCAGACACGCGTCTGACTGCCTTCTCCCCTCTGGAGGACTCGTCCAAGTCCTCCCGCCTCTTCAGTGCCCTCAGCTTGAGCGATGGAAACGGAAACGACAGAGGTCAGTCCATCGAGTTCCAGAGTCCTACTGGTTTTCACCATGTCACCTCTCCCACCTCGTTTGGACCGGTTGCCCGGGACAAGGACCCCTTCGTCAGCTCTCCTCCCGAGAAGCGTCAAACGAAACTGTCAGCTACTGCCTCGACTTTCAAGCCTCTCTCCACCCCGGTCGTTTCCGCGCCAGTCATTGCCTACGGTTCCGTGAGTGTCACTCCCAAGCCCTTCGGACAAGCTGTCCCCGCGGTATCTTCATGCCCAAAGACTGGACTGCCGCTGGCACCGGGTCTGAGCCACACCATCGGCTTGACCCGTTCCTTGCGCGTCTCTTCGTTGGATGGCGTGGCTTTGGACGCAGTTGCGAAGTACCTCCAGGTAAGTGTAGCCTTTGCACGTGGCTTTTCGCAGGCTTTCTAACCTCGAGTGGCAGACAATCGAGGAGTGTGGCCCTTCCTTCCAGGGGTTTCCCAGTGCACTCGTTGAGCACGGCTCAGAGGTCTACATTCGCGCTACCAGCATCAGAGATGCTTCACGGATCCTGAGCGAGACTAGGTTCAAGCCAGAAGGATGGAAGATCGAGTGTGTTGAGGCAGAAGAGCTCAACAAGGTCTGCTGCTCCCTCTCCTATCCACTCTCAGAAGCACATGCTGACTCAAGGCCAGTCATACGGATGTGAGCTGGCCAGCAAGCATGAATCCCAGTATAATCTAACCATCCTACCCTCTGTCGACCTGCCCGAGTCTCAAATTGAGGCCAACATCCTTGCGCACTTCAAAGATCGTGGCATCTACGCCTTGGAGCGCCAGCCAACCAGCATTGCCGACACCCTTCATTGGATTGTTGAGTTCGATGACGCTGATCCTGCCTGGGTAAGCGAGCTCATGGAAAAGGGATGGATCCTGGTAAGCTTTCCATCGGTGGTAACATTGCTCTCTGCTGCTGACTCCCTTTTGTAGGTTGCAGATGTGTTCTAC
This sequence comes from Diaporthe destruens, assembly GCA_036986855.1. Lineage (NCBI taxonomy): Eukaryota > Fungi > Ascomycota > Sordariomycetes > Diaporthales > Diaporthaceae > Diaporthe > Diaporthe destruens. Next base: position 696,157 of record BTXE01000009.1, on the reverse strand, counting down.
ATGATGGTGTCGTCGTTCGGTCTGGGTGGCAGGACTCCACCAGGAGTGAACTACTATGCCCAACTGCACTCGCCTGCTATTTCCTCTGTGGGAAACTTCGATGGCACAAAAGGCCCGGACAACATGTCAATGGTGGGCTCGCCATTCTCCATGCAGTCGATGGCTGGAACTGTGCTACCCTCAGCTTTGTCCCCTGGTAGTCCAATGCCCATGACCCCCTGGCCAATGTACCAGTGGGCCCACTCTTTGCATTCACCGAGCACTTATCCGGGATTCATGTCTCCTGGTTATAATGCCCATTCTGCATTCCAGATGTCACCGATTTCTCCGCACCAGTCACCAGGCGTGGCATCGCCAAAGGCGGCCATGTTTGGTCGTCCGATGCCGATTGGTCTACGCTCCGAGGGACGTCGAAATACTGCCATGCGTATCAACCGCACTCAGTTCAGTCCTCCAAGTCCTCACCATAATCATGTCGACATCAATAGGATCAAGGCTGGCACTGATGTCCGCACCACGGTATGCTCCCATCGTTTCTGAAACTTCTTCTCACTTCTAATGACCATAGATCATGCTCCGCAATATCCCCAACAAGGTGGACCAGAAGATGCTCAAGCGCATCGTCGACGAGTCCAGCTGGGGCAAGTACGACTTCATGTACCTGAGAATCGACTTTGCCAACGACTGCAATGTCGGCTACGCTTTCATCAATTTCGTCGACCCTCTTGACATCATTGATTTTGTCAACAAGCGGGCCAACAAGCGCTGGAACTGCTTCCGAAGCGACAAGATTGCGGAGATTTCGTATGCCAGTAAGTTTCCATGTTGCACAAAATGCTTTGACCTGGAGCTGACATCATTCAGCAATCCAGGGCAAAGACTGCCTTGTCCAGAAATTCCGCAACAGCTCTGTGATGCTGGAGGCACACCACTACCGGCCCAAGGTAAGTCCAACCCTCCAAGAAGGACCAAGACCTCATGGCTGACTTTGATAGCTATACTACACCACCAATGGCCCAATGCCAGATCTAGCTGGTATCGAAGAGGTCTTCCCAGTACCAGACAACCAGTCCAAGATGAAGCGAAGCTGTGAGAATGCCGAGCATGTTGGTGAGTACAGGATGTTACCTTGGATGCCTGCAGCCCAGTGACTAAACCATCTCAACTTGAAGGTCTCTTCACGCCCAATGCTGGCCAACAATTCCGTGACGAGCAGCGTCACCGTCGATCTCAGTGAGTCTTTTCTGCTGAATAATTATACACGTTCAGCTGGGCTGACAAGCACAGATACGATCGAGGTACTCGACTAGCAGCACTCGAAGAATGTGACACTTTCGATGTGTACCCTCAAGATGCCGTCCACTAGCTCGACTGTCTCATGAGAGGTCGCTCTGGTCGTGGCATCTTCAGAAGAACCCACCCGGTTGGCCTTGAAAAGCACCACCAAAACTCCCTTGCTATCTATGAGTTGAACCTCAGCTGCGGTGCAGGTTTTGACAGGTTCGGCAATGTTTTCAGCACCGAGAGTTATTTTTTCCTTCTCTTCCTTTTTCTTTTGCCAATCTCCATAGTCTTTAATATGGCGCTTGCTCACACGCCTGACATCTTGCAACCGGTGTCCCACATTATGGTCTCACCTACAGAATTGAGCGTCTTGGCCTAGGAGCCAGTTGGGGTTGGCGATACGTCTGGCGAAGCAGGAAAGACATCAACCCACATGCGCCGTTCTATGTTGATGGCATCTGTTTCATAGAACTTGGAGGGTAGTCGCCGCTGGTACGTAGCCTAGCTCGAGTCAAAATTCAATTTTGCCCAAGATCATACATATATTGCTGTGTCCCGTCTTTGAAGCACATGAGTTATTCCACGCCTACCTTGTTGCTTCTGACATACAATACATGGGCAGTTCACACCCTTTGACAAATGTAAAGTACCAGAGCCAAAAGTGGTGGGTAGCAAAGAACCACAAACACGAACATGACAAGGATCTTGAATTTCTCTCTTAGCATCCATCAGCATCACCAGGAGATTGAATCTGTGGAATTTGAAGCCGTCTGAACACAACAGGCTTGGCAGCATACCTAGGTAGTGATTTGGTCCAGTCTGTGTAACAATGTCTACCTCGCAAGGCTTTTTGTTCCCAAGGGCATGCTGGAACCTTTCTTTAGGCTTTTCTGTCCACTTGAGTCTTTCTGATGCAATTTCAGATAAAATTCAGGACACATCTTGTCCAGATTTGGGGCACTGATTCTGGTGCTGACTCCAGTCCACCCATAAAATGTCAGATGCATAGGTCTCTCTCCCAACATGCACAAGTGACCCAACTTGCAAATCGAGATTTGTGGTGCGGGGTTGTTTACTCCTAGTAGTTGTTTGGCAGATGCACTCTATGCCTGGTGACCTCGGGACCTTTATACTTTTGATAGTGGGAGGCCGGGATAAAAGTCAAGTTATCTTCCCAGACTTGCTACAATACATTGGAGGTTGCGTCAGTCGTATTTTCTTTGAGTGCTGGGTCTTGAGCGCTTACCACTGTATGAAGGTGCCGTGTATGTCCTCGGACGTATACGGAATAGAAGCGAAACCATATATATACTAAGCTGAAACTGACCTGTTCTCAGTGGGCCTTCCGTCACACCCGCTTACTGGTCGACCACTATGCTTAAAAGTCGGAGCAAAGGTTTATGTTGCTGATTTATTTTCTGGAGAATTCGTACCTCTGGAGCCTATGTTAAGTGGGAACTGGCAGGAATTGAACTTGGAGGGGTTTTGTGCAAAGAACGGGCGAGATATCCGGGAATCTGAGATTTTCGCTTGTCCGAGGGAGTTGGGCGAGAAGTGAGTATTCCTGCACAACCTCCAGGAGCCGAGTCCCCAACTACCAAATTAGTATTTACTTGAATTCTCTAGATTTATGTGCCCGGGTGTCTAGGTGGACCTGTGCCTGACCGTGTTTATCTCCCGGCCACGGAAACTGAACGTTCCTCACCTGGCAATGTTTTCCGCCCTTCTGGTTTCCAAACATAATCAATCAATCTACTTAGGACCGGGGGCCGATAAAATCTCCGTCGGCCACCCGTCGCTTCTAACACGCGCAGATGGCACGCAGAGGAAGGCACTGGATGCCACCAGACAAGTCGTCGTGTCAAATACAGTGAATTATAAAACCATAGTATACAAATCTATTCAGATCCTCATTCCCTCATTCCGGGCTATATCTACAGGGCATGCCTCCATTCCGACCTCTCAAACCCAGGGGCCACGGCAACCTCCTCACCACGATCCATCTTCGCGTTGAGCCGCGCAAAGTGCACCCTCATCCCAGCCGCAAGGAGCGCCAACAGCACGATGAACGACGCACAGGTAAGCAGGCCCCTCTGGTAAACGGGCGCGTCCTGGGCCCGGAACGCAAGAGAGCTGATGATGCCGCCGATGGGGATCGCGGTGGCGAACATGCCCAGCCGCAGCGCCCTCCCCGTGGACGTGGGGCTGTTGCTCGCGATCCACTCGGCGACCAGCGGCGGCGGCGTGAAGGTGCCCGCCATGATCAGGTAGGTGAGGAAGTAGCCCACGTCGACGCCGCGGCGGCCGCCCGAGGACAGGTCCAGCGTCGCCAGGAGGAACCACGCCACGCCCGCGACGGCCGCGGCGCAGCATATGATCACGCCGCGCTGCTGGACGCGGTTGTTGAGGAAGGTCGCGCCGAGCTGGCTCGCCATGGCGGTCAGGTGCGGGCCGATGGTGAAGAGGTTGGCGCGCGCCGTGTCCCTGGTGAGGCGGCGGATCATGGAGGGCAGGAAGTTGGCCGCCCCCGTGAGCGCGACGCCGAAGCTGAGCGCCATGAGCGTGAAGGCCCAGCTCTCGGGCCGCAGCAGCGCCGCGCGCGCGTCCGCCCACCGGAACCGCTCGAGCTGCTCCTGCTCCCTGCCGCCGGCGCCGGCGTCGAGGGTCCCCTGCCCGAGGCGCGCGCGCGCCAGCTTCTTCTCCTCGGGCGTGAAGAAGCGGCTCGCCTCGACGCTGCGCGGCAGCACGGCGAAGAGCACGGCCGACATGCCGACGGTCATGGCGCCCTCGATGAGGAACAGGTAGCGCCACCCGCTGAGCGGCATGCCGCGCCACTGGAACACGGAGAAGGAGATGAGCCCCGACACGGCGCCGGCGACGTTGACGGCCGAGAAGAAGCACGCGATGCGGAGGCTGAGCTCGCGCCGCGTGTAGAAGAGGCTGCCGTAGTAGCTCGGCAGCGGCAGGAAGGCCGCCTCGAGCACGCCCAGGACCATGCGGCACGCCAGCATCCCGCCGAAGCTCGTCGTCGCCGCCCCCGCCATGGCGACGGTGCCGAAGCCGAACATGGCGATGGGGAGCACGCGCGACGGGCTGAAGCGCTTGGCCAGGAGCGAGAAGGGCACCGAGGACAGGGTGAGCGGGATGTAGAAGAGGATCAGGAGCAGCTGGAACTGGTTCCCCACGAGGTGGAGGTCGCGCTCGAGCGTGTCTGACTTTGCGTTGCCGATGTTGGAGCGGTCTATCGCGTGTGTGAGGAGGCCGCAGGCTGGGATGTGTGTTAGTTATCGACTCATTAAAGACTGGCGATGAAGACATCGTGGTCGACCAGAGGAGTAAGTGTGTGATATAGGCTTATGGCGCATACCTAGGGCTGGGAGGACGAGCAGGTCGATCTTCCGGACGAGTTTCTTCTGAACATTCTCGTCGATGCTTGGTGTCAGCGTCGACGAGGAGGGATTGCTCGGCAAACCCAATTCCTCCGACTTCTCAGCCGCCGATGACTTGTTGACATTCGACATTTTGAATTGCGCTGATCACCAGGCTGGTGGTAGCTCAAGGGATTATTGGGTGAATACTATATACAAGACCTCTACCAGAACTTATGTTCTACAGCCCTATGATCGGCGGAGGGGGGCCGAAAAAGCTTATAAAGAACTCCATTAATGCCCGTTGGAGTGCCAAATATGTATGTCAGTTTCAGATCGGCAAGTCAGTCGGACCAGATCGACTGAGATGCCCCAAGGCTTGCCCTGGGAGCTCGTGTTTTGCCAAGCGTATCATCGTCGCCTCACGGGCCTATGCGTTACTCAGTATTGATGCAACGGCGAACTTGTATGCAATTGTCGAGAGCTCCCTGACGTATTGGTATTGTGCAAGCCTTTGTCCACCTGGGCATATAGTCTTAGTCCGATTAGTGCGCTAGTGATATTTGCGGGAGGCGCCGAGATTGAGATGGATATCCCTGTACAAGAAACGCTTCAGACAAACACGTTACACTTACAGATGCTTCAGATTGGATATCAAACTCTTCTGTGCCGACCGCAGGCATCGAAGGAGAAAAATTTTGATCACTTGAACGCCCAACGAAACTTCGCCATACATCTCAGATACCTAGGTAGGCGATCTGAAACCTTGGTCAAATCTGCAGAAGAAGCGGCGTGGGGACTCTGGGGCAGGGTATCATTCGAAATCTACAGATACAATATACGCTGCACAAATGGACAGTCAGTACACTTTTCTCACACCGTACACTGCAGAACTCCGGGACGTTGCTCAAGAACAAGTTGATATTCCGCTGAAAGGACCAAACAAGAAACGCTATGAATTATGCTGTCATGGTGGGTCCTGCTCTGGCAGGGCTGGCAGAGGTTTTCGCGATGATTCTGTCCCCAAATCCGACAGCGGTGATCGTGTAAGTGGTGGTTTGCTGGGTTCCGTCGTATCGTCGTCAAGGTCATCTAGTCGTTGCACGCTTTCCACCTCCACGGTCGATTCTCTCGAGTCCAGGTATGGCGCGGACGCACTGTCCGAGAACTCATCCTCATCATCTCCCTCCTCGTCTTCACCAACGTCCATGGCTACTGTTGACATTGGATCCTCTCGTACGGGTTCAAAAGCCTGGGGGGTTGCAGTACTGTTCCCGTCGGACCCCTGGTCGAGCCTGTCCCTGTCGAAGTATTCTTCGTCTGGCGTAATTTCGTTGATTCGAATTTTGGGGGCCTTCTGAGTATGTGGACGAGGGAACGGTGGCGGTGGTGTACCGCCATTACTGTCGAACTCCTCGGATGTAGGTGTCAGCGGCAACACCTTATCCGTGTAGGAGACCCTGCGGCGTGCCACTCCATGCCGAGTCACCGGGGCTTCCGCACCAGCTGGCTGCGGCGTGCCCACGTTGCCGTTACGATCCGGCGTATTTGATCGACTAATGGACTGCGGCGACCCCGGTGGCCATCGCGGTGAGCCGAGATAAGAGTTGATAAACTGCGATGTCGACGTGATAGGCCACTGGTCCGCGCTCACGCCGCTGCCACCGAATACGCCCCGGCTGAACACGACTAGAACCAGACAGCAGAGGAGCAGGACGGACTGGAATATCGCCATTCGCTTTTGGAAAATGACCTCATCCCTGAGCGCGATGATGTCACGCTGTGACTGCTCACGCTGCGTCTCCAAGGCAATTACAGTTGATTGCCAGATCTGGTCGTAATCCTGACGGACCCTGCGCAGTTCAGAGAAGACTGTGCTGTTGAGATTGTCAAGAAAGGAGTCGACGCGTGAGATTTGCTTGCGCTCCATTTTCTTGAGAGCTTCTTGCAGGAACTTGGACTGTTCTTCGATGTATTGGAGCGATAGAGTGGTGTTGGACTCGAGGAATTGCAGTCGCTTCGACACGGATTTGAAGAACGACTCTTGGACCGTTGGCGATGCTGCTGCTGAAGTCGAAGTGTTGGTTGTGCTCTTGTTTTGGGAGTTGGTCTTGGACGGCTGTTGAGAAGAATGCCCGGCCGAGTTCTTTGCTGCAGGTTTTGAAGGCGGCGTATTTTGCGTCTTGGCCGAGACCGACGCCTTCGGAGGCGTCACAGACGACTTCGGGATGTCAGCTTCGACGGTCTTCTGGATGGTTTGCGTTGTATCTGCCGCGGTATCGGCGACTTTGTTGGACGTGGCAGTATGGGAAACGGATGGTGTGGATGTATTGGAGGGCGGATTAGTGAATATCGAGTTGCTCGGTGAAGGTGAAGAGGCCACTGTGGATTCTACAGTTGAGTTTCCAGCCGTCGCAGAAACCTCGCCATCATCGGTACTGACAGCAGGCTGAGACGAGGACGGGATGCTATTGTTAGGCAAAGCTGATGGAGAAACGTCGAGTGTCTCTGTCATTGTGGGTGTGCCGATGCCACAAGTATCGTACGAAGGGTCGTTGAAGAGAGGCGGATACCATGGGGAGAGTCCGTGGTCGAGAGACACTCCGCTGAATGCAGCCGTAGCTTTTGCTTCTGCTGCATGGGTGGGCTCGGCTTCTGCCTCTGGGAGACTCTGATGCATCGGCTCTTCCTCAGGAACCGCCTCGGGACCATCAATCGTTTCGGCTGGTTCGTCGTCCTCGAGGCCTCCTTCACCGTCCTTCCAGGAATCCAACATTCGAGTCCCGTGAACCCGGAGCAGAGAAACAGGGCAGTAATATTCGTTCCCGTAGTGCGACAACAGCTCGATGCGGATGTACTTTGCCCATATCTTGGGGTTCTCGATAAGAAATGACTGTATGTCTCTGGAGTTCCTCGCCTGGAATGTGCCCAGGTCCTTCCACTTCTCCATCTTGACTGGATACTTGTCGCTCACGCTGACACGGAAACTGCGTATCATGCTGGAGAAGAACTCGAAGTTTGCCAAAACAACCGTGTCGACGAGGATGTCCTCGCTGAGCTCGACAATTACGAACTTGTTCTCCTGAGAACATGTGAACAGCATGTAGGAATCCTTGTTTTCGACAAGAATGGCCTTTGGGTTTTGCGCGCCCGGGCTGGTCTTGAGCACTGTTGCGCCGCCGTCGAATGACGAGTAGGAAAACCTCTCCTTGCAAGTCTTTCCGGCATCCTTTGGACGGCGATAATGGGCAACTCCGTTGTCATACACAGTCGTGTCCTGCACCTCTGTGTTCGGCGCGTTGGTGACGGCTCCAGCACCGGCACTATCAGTGGCCGCCATCTCGGAGATCTTGTCCGAGAGTACGTCAAAGTCCAGGGAGATCTCGCCGTCTTCGCCCCAGCCGTCAAAACCACTGCCCACGCCGGGGTCTGCATCTCGTGCCTCGCGGCGCTTTCTGTCTTTCAGGTCGGCCAAGTCTTGGCCCGACTTCTTCAGCATCATAGCCTTCCACTCGTCGAATGACATGAACGACTCGGTGGCCAGATCCTCCGAATCTTCCTCGGCGTGCTTTGCTTTTGTGTCGTCGTCCTGGGCGCTCTGGCCGGTCGATGGGTCTGGCTGGGTGTTGTTCTCCACCGGGGCTGCTTCCTGGCGCGTACCCTGTGTCGCCGTCGCCGTCGGCGTCTCAGTCGTCGAGCCCGTCGCGGAGGCGTTGGTGGCGTCGCCGACCACTTGTTGTGACGCAGACCATGCTGTCGGCAGACACAGCTGTGGGAGAGTATGGGTGATGTAATTGATTGTCCTGGCCTCACATAGACCGGTAGAAGCCCCTACGGAGGTTTCGGTGGGGCCATGGGTGGCAGATAGGCCCCGGGGGCCAAGAAGGAGTAGGAGGAGGAGGGCCCTTTGGGGGGAAGGGCTCAAGAGTGGGAGTCGCATCGTTGGGTTTGGCAATCCATAGTCGTGGCGACGGAGCGTGCTGTTGTCGAAGAACGGACAGCCCCGGATTGTCTGAAGAAGTCAACATCAACACGTCGGTCGTTGATCTATTTTTTACCTCCAGCCTGTCATCAAAAAGACTTTGGATGTTGGCTGGCTGGGGAAATCAAAAGCCTGTTCTGGACCCGGACCAACAATGGGGTGTCCAAGAAAGTGCAAGCCTGGTCGTCATTTCTGCAGGCCAGCGGTTTGCCTTTACCCCATTCAGCCCCTAATCTATCCCATACAGGGATGCAACCCCCAATTGCCGCCCGTCAAGCTCTGGGGGGGTTCCAGAGGGTCCAGGCCCCAAGACCCTGCTTGCTGCCAGATCACCTGCACGGACCGCCACGTGCACCGGGCATAATGGAAGGATAGGTGGAATCCAACCTTAGTGCTACTTTCAATCTGCATGACGGATTGGCAGATCCACGAGATCCACAGCCAGAGCGCTCGGCGTTTCCCTTGATCCCCATTGCCTGACAGCTGTCCTGACTATTCCCTCACCCTCGCCGAATCCAGAAACAGCACTCCTCCTCCTCCTCCATGGCATAGCACCAGGCCGCCCAAATCCTGATCTTGGACACCCCCAAAAACCCCCGCCATGTCGACCCAGAGGCTGAGCTTCCTCTACCCGCACCTGTTTCGTACGGCTAGATGGGGCGAATCTGCGGCCGGAACCACAGGCGGCCGCTGTCGGAGACGAGCCACAACCACTCGCAACAGCCCCCCCAGCCACCCTCGGCATGCTACAGCGCCATTCGGGACCTCGACCACCTCCAAGAAGGCGAGCTTCGCCCCTCGCGTGGGCAAGGGCATAGAGCCCAAACCTCTGGGCACCGTGCAGGATGCTCCCGCCCTCGAGTCGCAGATGAAGGGCCCCAAGCAGCCCTCGGGGCGCCCCTTGGGCAAAGTCCAGGCCGCTCCTAGCCTCGAGTCCGAAGTGAAAGGGTCCTCAGCCGCGAACCCCTCCTCCTCCCCACCCAAGCAGGGAGGCAGCGCGCAAACAGACGCCAGGGAGAGCACGCCCGAGCAGAGGAAGGATGCCGCGAGGGAGCTGGACCCGTCCACGGACGCGCCCAAGGAGACCCTCAGCTCGCCGGGCGTGTCCTCCTCAGAAAAGGCCAAGAAGGGCGGCGGCGGCGGCGGAGCAGACGGGGCTCAGGAGGCGGACGGAGCGCACAAGGGCGGCAAGCGCGCCAGCGGGCCCATGGACGCCGTGCTGCACATGGAGCCGCCCGAGGACAAGAGGCCCGAGGACAAGCCGCCGCACCTGGCGCCGTCGCCCTACGTGCACCACTTCGACAGCTACTCGCTGGTCAAGCAGCTCGAGGTGGGCGGCTACACGCAGACGCAGGCCATCACGGCCATGAAGGCGGTGCGCGCCCTGCTGGCGCAGCACCTGGACACGGCCCAGGGCGGGCTCATCAGCAAGGCCGACGTCGAGAACGAGACGTACCTGTTCCGCGCCGCCTGCGCCGAGCTCAGCACCGAGGTCAAGAACAACAGGCGCGTCGCCGACGAGCAGCTGCGCCAGCAGCGCACCTTCCTGCAGCACGAGGTCGACAACACCACCCAGGCCCTGACGCAGGAGCTGGCCACGCTCAACGACAACGTCAAGGGCATGTTCAACGACCGCAAGATGGCCGTCAGGGAGGAGCAGAAGGCCGCGGAGAGCGCTGTAAGTCCCTCTCTTAACATTCGGTCCTTCTTCCCCTGGACATCGATGTCTGAGAGGAAGGAAGCCATAACTGACATGTGAATCAAAACACGCAGACCCAACAGATAGCCTACAAGATCAGCGTCACGCTCAACAGCGAGTCCAAGTCCGAGATCGAGACCGTGCGCTGGGTCCTGGCCAGGCGCGCCGTCACCGGCCTCTTCTTCATGGTCGCGCTCTCGCTCCTCGCGCTCCGGGTCAGTAACGCCGTCTCGAAGAAGCAGAAGCAGGAGGAGGAGCTGGTCAAGGAGGAGGCCGCCGCCATAAAGATGAACGACGGCAGCAGGGACGTGGCGCCCTCGCCGGACGCCGCCGAGATACTGGCCGCCAACTAGGGCAGACACCTGTCTAAACATACATACATACATACATATACACGCACACTTACATAGACGCACTGCGCAAAGCATACAGAGATACCCCAGCTGAAAAATAGAATACATGTCTTCACCGCAGTCTCTGCTATCACGGGTTTTTGATGTGGTAAATACACACGTCCAGAAATTTGAAGTGCGCATGCCCAACTTGACTGTCTTACAATACTCCTGTTAGAAACTTGTTCCAAAGGTGTACATTATGGTCCTTCAAGAATCAGTCCAGCAGATCTCCTGATGTGGATGAATATCATGCAATTTACGTCTTTAAGTTATGGTTTGCTGGAAATGTTTTATCTAATCCATGGTATCACATCGCAACATAGCAAAAGCAACCGCACCAGGCAGGCTGTGCGTTTGTTCGTCTGGGCGGCGGCCGCGCGAGGGGCCAAATCAGTTAGTTACCCCCAAAGTTCATCTTGAGCGCGATAGAGGGCTGCCCAGACCCCGCGTCCGCATCCTTCTCAGCGTGGTCGTTCGACCTCCCGCTCTTGATGACCTCCTCCATGAACGCCTTCTGGCCCTCGCTCATGCCCGCCACGATGCCCCGGAAGCTCCCCTGCTCGACCGACGCCAGCTCCAGGAGGCGCGCGCTCGTCTCGCGGTAGATGTCCTGCTCGTCGGGGCCCTCGCTCGCGGCGCGCGACAGCAGCGCCGGCAGAACCAGCGACATGGCGATGGCCGTGTGATCCTTGGACACGACGCCCACGTACTGCGACAGCGTGTGCGCGACGAGGGAGCGCGCGTGCTCTGGGTCCTCGCGGTCTGTCGCCATCACGAAGGAGATCAGGCGTGGTAGGAGGAACCGGGTGATGGTTTCGTCGGCCACGGTGGGCTTGCCTCGGAGGAGGAGCGACCGGACGCAGTTGGCTGCGATCTTGGCAGTCTGGCTTCAGTGTTAGCAGGTAATAGTCAATGGGTTGGGTGAGTCGGCGACACATACCATGCGATCCGTGAGACAATCCACCAACTCCTCCAGGAACTTGGCCACGATGGGGTCGTTGGCCGACAAGTGATTCTGCCCGCCTGTGAACAGGATGGTGATAGCCAGCAGGCTATTCTTGACATTGGTCAGGTCTGTGGGCTTTTCTCGTTTCTGCGAGTGGAGGTAGATGGACAGGAATCGTCGCAAGCAACCCTGGAGCTGGACGTCTGTGGGCTCACTGTTCCCTTCTCGTGGGCCGGCCATAGTCGCAATGAATCGCTTCAGCGTTGGCAGAGATTGCGGCACGACAATTTCCTGACACAGTGGTGTTGATAGAATTGTGGCAAAAATGTGGATGAGGCAAGCATGCAGATCTGTCTTGATGACAGCTGGGAAGACCTCAGCAGCATCAACCAAGGCATTGAGGGATGTGCGAATGAGTAACACAGCCTCTTCGGTCAGGACGTGGCGCACGGGCTGGTTTGCCTCAGTGAGGTTCGGCAAAAGTCCAGCCAGCACCAGGACAATGATGCGTGTCAGCTCGAAGAGCTGCTCAATATCCTCGGAGAGCTCTCCGTTGTCTGGCTCGGTCGATCTCCTGGCCGCAGGGTGTGCGACGCAAAGAGCCCGGGCGATCTCAACAATGACGCCTTGCACATCCAAGCCCTCAGTCAGGACAAGCCGATCCAGAAGATCCATGGTCTCCGAGAAGATAGCCTCCCTATAGATCGCGTGACCTGAAACGCTCGGATGCAAGATCTTCTTAAGAGCTTGGAGAATCTCGAGTGTCTGCTCCTGGCGAGCAAGGGAGTCTGCCTGGCCTGGTTTCGCGGCAAGAGCCTCGAACGCGATACCGAAGAGGACAAAGAAGAACGCGAGGGGCTCATCGCGGTAGTTGATGTCTGACCCTTTGGTGTGGCCATTGGTTGAAGCGTCTGCGGTGGTCTTACCATCGAGGGCATCGAACACAAATTCACTGTCTTGTCCGATCAGGCTCGCAATGGCATCCACAAGCTTCAACCACGAGTCCTGGTAGAACTTGAGCAGCGTCTCTCTGTTTAGCGCTGCGTAGATGGTGTCCAGACTACCGGACAACGATGGTGGGCCCAGCGTCATGGAGATGTCTGGCTCGAACCTGAGTCGGGCAAACTCTCTCAGTGACTCCAGCCACAATGGAGTCAGCATACCGATGTGTGTTTTGAGAACCTCGAGAAGATAGGGTTGTTCGGTGCTTGCAACTTGCAACTCCGCCCAGGCTGAGAAGACTGCCATCTTCACCATGACCTGGGCGTTGGAGCTCAATCCCTTGAGCTCGCCAATGCCAGCGTTGTCGGTTTCGGTGGCGAAGTTCTCGAGGGCGCTGACGAGGGTCTTTAAGATCCTACCCATACGATCGACGTCCTTGACAATACCGGTGGCAATGAAAGCTGCGCACACATTGACTGCCTCGGACGCAAGCTCAGGAGACGAATCAACAGCGAAGGCAGGCGTTAGTGCAGAGCTGATCTGGGCCTGATACTGCTCCAAAAGCATTGCCTCGTCAAAATCTGGATCCGGCGTCTTTCCGAACATCTTCAACACTGCACCGATAATCTTCAAGCCCCATATGCGTTGCTCCAAGACACCAGAGGTAGAAGCAGAGAAAGCCATGCGGACGACGTCGGCGATTCTGCTCTGCAGTGCCACCTGAGCAGCCGACTCTCCATTCGTCATGACATCCTTGTTGATGTAGATGAATACGTCGTTGAGGAGTGTCATCGCGAAGGCGATTACCTGCCATCTCAGCGGCTCCACGTCAGAGCCCGAACCGCCCTCCTTTTCGTCCTTCGCCACGCCGCCGGCCGCCGCGAAGCCGGCCACTTCTTCGTCCTGAATGTCAACGGCCGCGGTAGCCTTCTTATTCAACACCTGGATGTCGGCAACAGCCTTGGGCCTGGTCAGCTTCAAGACGCCTTGGAATCTCTGGAGCCAATCTGCCGTGTCTGTCAGGCATGTCTGGCGCATCCAGTTCTGGATGATATTTCGTATGCCGTCGTGTTCTGGGTTTGCGTCGAGTGCGAGCCACAGGTGATCTTCCAGGCCTGGCTCTGCGGTTCGTATGACATCATATGGATCGCGCTTCATGATGTTGTAGATACCATCGATCGCGACGTCTCGGAGTGTAGAATGGCCCGACTTCAGGTATTTCTGAAGCAACTTGACATAGTCGGCGAAATTCATATATCCGGGCGCGTACAGAGAGAGATGTTCTAGACATGCAAGGCTCGCCGCCTGCACTTGGGTGTCTTCTTCATCCTGAAGATATCCGACCAGTGTGAGTATGAGCTCCCTGGACTTGCTAATGTCTTGCAAATCAGGGCCAAGGACGTTGATCAGAGAGTCGACACATCGTGTAATGGACGCCGTTGTGGACAACTCCAGCTCTAGGTTCATGGAGATCGCAGACGCAACCTCCGGATTGTGCGTATCAGACACGTAGAGCTGTGCAAGCATGCCAAGTGCGCTCGAGACATATGGAGAGAAGCCCAAGCCCGCGGCATCGGCAGCACGCGCCAGGGCCTCCAGGGCCCAGAAATGCACGGTCGGGTGCGGGTCGTTACAAAGTGACATGAGTATGCCGAGAATTGTCTTGAGATGATATCCGGCAGCCATGCCACCAACTTTGGCCTGGATGCAACCCAGTGCCATTGCACATCCTGCTCGAGCACTAGGTTCTCTGTTGACCACGATCGTATCTACGAGGAACTTGATCTCGGAGTTCGTGAACGCATTGCCGCAAGCATTGCAAAGGCGAGCAATAGCTGCGTAACCCAGATTTCTCACGTACTGGTCTGGGTCGAGCACGAAACCTCTGATCGTGTCCTGAAGCAGCTTCTCGACTTGTAGGTTGGTGACGTCTCCATGCGGGGACTTTGTCTCCTTGACAGCAACCTTTAGTGTTGACAGAAACGCCGTCGCCACATTGACCCTGACGGCCGCTTTCCGCGCAGCGTCGCGCTCGCCTGAGCCGGCTGCCATGAATGAGGCGATTTGTTCCAGAATGCTCTCCTGGACCTTGGCTGGAGTGAGCGGGAATGCGAATGCGAACAGCTGGATAGCCATGTTTACGACCTCTGTAGCTGGAGGGTTCGTCAGACAATCGAAGGCTTCTGGTCCGCCAATATAGAGAGTCGATGCGTCGTGCTCCAGTGCGCTGCACACAGGAGACAATAGGAGATTCTCCATCGCGTCTTCTGGGCTGTCGTCTCTTGTAAGAGACGGCTCCACGGAACTTTCATGCTGCCCCGGTAGCCTCTTGACGGTGAACCCAGTGACGAGACCGGTCACACCGTATCCCGAGTTGTCACCGACATCCCAGATCGTCTCGAATGTGCCGGCAGAGCTCGCAATCGCTGCACTCAATGAACTAGGAGAATAGGTCTCCGGGTCTGCGAAGAGTGAAATTGCAAGGGTGAGCAGGTTTGACTGCAACAGCGCCTCGCTACCGCCAGCTGGGCTTGTGTTCACCAGCTTAATATAGCATTGCATCACGCGCCGCTGGACCATCATCTCGATGTCATGAAGCTGCAGAGCTGGGGCCAGTCTCTCCGAGATGTCATCTGAAGTCTTCTTCTTAGGTAGGGTCTTCAGGAAGGCCGTCGTGCTCTGCAGCATGGTCGCGATTCTTTTCGACACATCGA
The DNA here is from genome assembly GCA_036986855.1 of Diaporthe destruens. Lineage (NCBI taxonomy): Eukaryota > Fungi > Ascomycota > Sordariomycetes > Diaporthales > Diaporthaceae > Diaporthe > Diaporthe destruens. The sequence continues at coordinate 680,827 of BTXE01000009.1, read as the reverse complement.
CGGTCAACAGTCGGCTGTTATACTCCAGGAACGCCAATATGGAGCCCAGAGCACATTCTCGAACATGTGCCAGGAAAGACGCCTCGAGATAATTTCGAGCGGAAGTATTATCCTTCGCGAGAGGTTTTGGCAGTGCATTCTTCCAGAGAAGCAGGAGCTGGGACAGATGGATTTTGACAAAGTTAGGCCCCAAGGACATGAGACCGCCGATCAGTGTCCAAGCAACCTGGATCTGCGTACTAGCAACACGAAGTTCTTGTTTCCCACTGGTCTTGAGTAAATTTGTCGCCATAGTGAGCACACGACTGTTGATATCAACAGATCCATACAGCGGCCTGGCGGGACTTGCACTGAGCGTGGCAGCCAGACCATGAGAGAAGCCAGTGCACTTTCGCTGAGAGTTGCGACCTGTGCCCAGCACACCAAGCTCCCTGCTCAGGCTGTTCATGCACACCGAGAGACAGGGGAGCAACTGCTGCGGACATGCGAGGACGAAGGTCTTGAGACACGCTGAGGTGTAGACCTGGACTGTGTAACTCGGGTGCTGAAGGACTTGCAACAAGGCGTCTCTGGCGGCTTCGGCAAAGGAGTTTGAGGCTGAGCCAAGTGAGATCATTAACGAGCCCAGTGCTCCCATCGCGGCGATCAGCATGTTTTTGGTCGGCTCGGGCCGCTCTTTCAGTGCTTGGGGATAATTTTTGAGGATGTCGTTGATCAAGACTTTTGCAGCATGTGACTGCCCAGTCTCGCCAAGTATCTTCTTGCCCACGACATCCTGTAGTAGGTGGTCGACGATGCGCCGGGAGGTTAGGAGACGGTAACGGTTGTTTACAATGTTGGGATTGCCGAGCAAGTCCAGGGTCAGGTTCTCAACAATGTTGAGGTAACTAATCTCGACGGCCTTCTCTCCAAGTCGCTGCAGGAGCGTCGCGTAGCAGATGCCAATGGCGGTCCTGGCCTTGTTAGATGTAGCCATGCGACCGTACTGAGTAGACAGCGATTTCAGCATGTCTCCTGGAGTCAGGGCAAGGTTGGGGTTTCTTTTCGTAGGCGCTGGACTCCCAGGCCTTGACGGAATATCATCCTCATCTTGCAGCGCGCCAGGCCCCATCGACTGGCGCTTCGACGCCTTGGATTTTGGCTTTTTGACTGCGACCTCCTGAAATGTCTCCCCTGCAGAAGATTCCGAGTAGCCCCTGACGAAAGCCTCGGCCAGACACTCGGCTGCTGCCCGTCTCGTAGTCGAGGATGTGTGCTCAAAGGTCTTGAACATGGCCGTCTGGACCTTGTCGAAGTCGTTGGAGTTCTTGAAGTAATTTGTGTTCCGCATCAAAGACCGAAGGCACCGACAGGCGGCGGCACCGACCAGGGCGCCCTTGTCTGTCGAGGCATGGTTCCGGCCCTGCTTCCATATGTCTCGTGCGATGGACTCGTCCATCATGCCGGCCACCATCCTCGCGATCTTGCCAAGCGCCGTGAAGCACGCCGCGCGGAGGCCTGCATGGTTCGCCGAGCCCTTGAGGAGCTTCAGCAGCGCCATGCAGGCGATCTGGTGGTAATGGCCGACGCTGTCACCTGCTGCGGCGTAGACGTCGCCGAGACAGGAGACGGCAGCATGTTTCGCGCGGACCTCGCCCTCGCCCTTCGATTTCCCGCTCGTTATTATGGCCACGAGGTCGTTGACGGTCTCGAGCAGGAGCTTCCGGTCTCCTTTCTCGAATATGTGGGCGAGACATTTCCCGATGCTATTCCTTATAACACGGGTAGGCGGCGGCGTGGCGAGGTTTAAGATCTGGAATATCTCCTTCTTGAGGTAGAACTGCTGCGCGGTGCAGTCGTCGGCGTCGAGGGAGAGGACATGCTTGGTCAGGGTCGAAACGAACGTCAGCAGGAACAGGTCTTGCTGCTCTGCGGGCAGTGCCTGGAGCTTGGAGAGCTCGAGCTCCGGCGTCGAGATGGCTACCGTCACCGAGGGTCGAGGGGCGCTCTCGGAAACGGCTGGTGCAGGAGCTTCTGGCGTGGGCTCTGAGGGCATGATTGGGACTGGGTGGGCGTTGCGGGTTGTGTATGGGTATCAGATCTGCGTACTCCCCAAACAGAGCATTTGGGATGGCGGACTTATTGGGAGAAGATGGGTACTTGGGAATGCACATTCCAGCTGGCAGCATCCCACCTGAAAGGCGAACTGCATGACCCCTGTTTCTAGCGCCGCTGTCGCTCCAATCGGTTGGCTGCGGCTCCACCAGCGCTGATCGCCAGAATTGTTGCATGTTCTTGCCGTTCTTCTCTGCACGGAGGATGGAAAAGCCTCTACGACGTCACCAAAAGTGCTTGGGTGCATATAAACTGGCTGCCATGTACATATAATTGTCAGGATACAAAGGCCCATGTTGATCACTTCCAATGGCTCTTCGACTACCCACTTCCAGGCTGCTTCCGCAGCTCGCCCGGGCCGCCCGTCCATCACGAGTGTGCCCACAATGTCGCCGCGCATTCTCGACAACGCCCATTACACAGTCAGGGCACAATAAATGGTCCAAGATCAAGCACACGAAAGGGAGGGCCGACCAAAAGAAGACGCTCGAGCGCACAGTATTCGTACAAGCCATAACATTATACTCAAAATGTTCGCAATGCTTCCGCACCGGTTGTACTATTTATATAGCCTTGACTGTGTCCTATGCTCACATTTCCGCAACGCAGTGTACGGTCCCGATCCAAACCTGAATACCTCCCTGGCCAACGCAATCACAATCGCCAAGAAGGCCAGCACACCAAAGAATGTCATAGACCAGGCCATCGCACGAGGCCAGGGCCGCTCACTGTCCGGCGCAACGCTCGAGACCATGAAGTTCGAGGTCATGCTCGGCCCAAACGCCTTCATCCTGGACGTGGAGACGGACAACAAGCTGCGCGCGCTGCAGGACGTCAACGTCGTGATCCGCAAGCACAAGGGCCGCACCGGCGCCACCGAGTTCTTCTTCAGCAGGATGGGGCGGGTCGTCTTCGAGAAGCACGACAAGGTCGGGCTGGACGAGATCATGGACGAGGCCATCGAGCTCGGCGCCGAGGACCTCGAGGCCGACGACGAGGGCAACATGATCGTGTGGTCGCAGCCGACCTCGACCATGCAGATTGCACAGGGCGTCGCCAAGAGCTTCGACCTCAAGGTCCTGAGCTCCGAGATCATCTGGTCGCCCAACGAGGACACGCGGCCGATGGTCGATTCGATCGACGACGTCAAGAACCTGGCGGCCTTCGTCGAGGCCTTGTCCGAGCTACCCGAGGTCCAGGCTATATACTCCAATGCTGCCAAGGGCCCGAGCGTGCCTGAGGACGAGTGGGAGGCCTTCGAGGATAACCTGGATTCGTAGATGAGCCTGTAACAAAAATCGTACATAAAGATGCATCTTGACCCAGCCAAATGTCGGCAGTTCGCGCACAGCATAGCCTTGAGAAGACCTGCGCTTTTCCCATTGTCCATGCGCCAGTATTTTTTAAACTGAGTGGCGTTTTCCTCTTCTTGTTGCTCCAAGATCCCTGTCGTGGTGGACGGTCCTCGACCCGTCCATGCCGGACTTCCTCCGCTCTTCTACCAGAACCAGCCCTTCTTCTCCTGCTGTCGCTGCGCCTGGGGCTCCTGGTCGTGAATCTGCTCCGGCGCCGGCACTGGGTTCGCAGCCTGCTCCCTCGCCTCCTCCGCCAGCCTCCTGTCGCGCAAATAGAGCCTCCTGGCTCTTAACCTCTCCAGCTCGGCCTTGATCTCATCGCGTTCCGTCGGCACCTTGTTCGCTTCTTCAGGCTTGGGCCAGAAGTCGGGGACGGCGAAGCGCTCGTCGAGGTTGACGCCGAAGTATCCCATGAATGCAATAGGGAAGAAGAGGTACATGCCGAACTAAGCAGATGCCGGTCAGCCAGCGACGGGAATGCCCATGCGGCGGGGAAACGAATGTGGAGTGGTCACCTTGAAAAACTCGAGTCTGAAGCCGGCCATGTTGACGTTATTAGGACTGCTTCGACGATTGGGAAATGCACTTCGGACCAGGGCTCGAATATTGTAGATCTGCTTGGGCAGTCTACTAAAATATCGTGGTGCTTGATGAGCTCTGAGCTTCAGGTGGGGGGAGCTCGTTGCAGCCAATATTTGACCAATTACGACCACAATTACATAAGCTAGTTTTGGTCAGTGAGGCTCGCCATTTTGGATTCGAAAAGGGTCCACACGCCACATATGACTTGCATGAGGACTGCATATCGACACCGGAGCGCTTTGGCCCTATCAGGGGAAATTAATTAATCGGTATTTCGTTCATTCGTGTCAAGGGATGGGGGTATCTTTTGCGTGTCTAATCCAGTCATTTTCCTTTCCCGAACATTTTCCTGTGGTCATCGCTTGCATGATTTTGTCACCCGCCATATTGCTAGGCCTCGCCTCCCAATGACCCTTTTGAGTGTACTCCAGATACCATCTTCTGCGAAGTCTAGGTCGTCCAGATTTAAATGGTGGCTGTTTCTCCATACTTGCCGAAATCTCAGACCCTCTAGCCCCTTGTTTTCCAGATACGGGTCCAACCAAGTGGCCGATGTAGGGGCGACGAGATAAGTCCCGTTTGGCTCCTTTTTGTATTCTTGGCTCCTCCGGTCCGCCGGAACGTCGCAGGTAGCGATCTTTGTGAGCTCTGCGTAAAGGTCCTCGCCTGGCATCCCCATAACATCGCGGGTCTCCAGTGTCTCGGCCTTGCCATCCAGAATCCAAATGGGCGGCATATATGTCTTCCACCATATTGCTTTTGTTGCATCCGATTGCTTGCTCATAAACACCTGTCCAGGAACAATGCCTCCCTGATGGTAAATGCCCATCAATATACCGAATATTAGGTTGAACCCAATCCATGTCGCAGTCCAGATCCGCACAACCTTCTGCTGGTGTGGCAGTCGGACTGACGAGAGGATTAGCGGGATGGTGGGAAGCAAGAATCGAGCCTCCTGATGCTGGAAAACTGAAAGCACTGATATCCCTGAAATCGCAGAATAAAGTCGCAGAGAAAGGTGTGGTCGCGTAAACAACAAGATGGCCGCCGGTCCAATCAGCTGCGGGATGTTGAACAGAATGTGTTGATACCATGGATGGATCCCGTGCTGCGCCAAATTCGAGGGAGATATGTTGTACATGAGATTATTGTAGGGCGTGATTATCGGATGCCAAATCAAATCGGTCCACGAGATTTGCTGGCTGCTGTAGAATGCCGTGTCTAGAGAAATTGCAATGAATGCAGTGAAGAGCGCGGATAATATCGTTGCAATAAGCGCAAGTGGCTTCCTCCAGTAGTAAGGGAGTAAGCGAAGGCCAGGGATGAGGAGGAAAGCCGGAAAGGTTATCCTGTTGAAAAATCCGAAAACAACCATCGAACCGAGCAGAGCCGGTGCCAGAAGAGGAGTTTGCCGCTAGAGACAACCATGTCAGACTCGTGCGACAATCGTCCTCAGCAATTTTTCAGACGTACCGTATCCACAGGCATCGCGATGGTCCGCTCGATCAGGACCAGACTCCAAGCGACAACCAACGTTTCGATCGCATTGGAGAAGGTATGCGTCTGGTAGGTCCACGTCACATACGACGACGCGACAAGCAAAACGGCGACGCGGCGGTGCCGGGGTGACTGGACCAGCTCATGAATAGCCCAGTCCTCGAGGACGAAGCTAAGCACGAACATGAGTGCGCGGAGAGTCCAGAATACTGCTATCGGAGGAACCTCGCCGTCTTGGCCATTGCCTATCCACAGCCACCGGAGGAGGAGCATCGGGAGCCCGTATATCGGCCATAACGGGAACACGCTTCGGATCGGGTGGTCGCTAGTAAATTCCCATGTAAGCCGGACAGGATACTTGAAAATCTCGCCTGCATGAACCTCATAGTTAGCATAATTCGAGGCAAGTCCGTCATTTCCAGTGCATCTACGTCTGCGACAGGGTTGTGTGCGAGCTGAGTCGCGCCCTGACGGCTGTTGCGACACGCGCCCAGGGGGCTACGTGGACGCAGAGGGAGGATGAGCCAGCCGTCTTGTCTTACCTGCGATGACCTCTGGGCCTTGGAAGTTCTCGTCGGGGTGCAGATAGCTAGGAGATAGAGCAAACCACAGCCGAACGACCAGGAGGAAAAGGTATGTGCGGCGCCACATGTTGACCTCGATTTCTTCCTAGAAATTCCAGCTCAAGCATCTGCGAGGCCTTATCGCGGCTTTCAAGGGGGCGTTCTCGACCGTGGGCAAGCGGGCTGCATACGGCATGTTGGGGAGGGGAGAAGAAGGGGAGAGATGGAAGAGTTCGGGAGAATTTGCAACAGCCCTTTTCGAAATGAGCAGGCTCTGGATCGTCTGACCTGTTGGTTTGTTTATGAAAACGTCAGGAACTTGTCAAGAGACGAGGCCACATGTTTGGGAGATAGGATCGAGTTGGCTGGACTCAGCTGTGCTGACAGGGGTGGTAGCTGGACAATCAAACGCTAAGCAGTCGTCAGCTGGGGGCAGGGGTCCGGGAGATGATCACCCAGCAACCCAGGCAGGCCCAGTAGGGCCAGTCTGCCCTGAATGGGAGATGCCCACGGCCCAGAAGGTTAGCGGGTCGGATGCAGAAGAAGCCTTGAAGGTGGATCGGCCCTTCAACGTTCCTGATGCGGAACATTTCGAGGCACCCACACGGCTTTCTCCAGCCTCCTCCTCTCTCTTGGTATCAATCCCTTGTTTGCAGATGGTGCATTGTACTACATATCTGACTGCATACTGTAGCCACCACAGTGTCTGGCCAGTCTTACCAACACCATCTTTTTGACATACTAGGTACTCCATACCAACCCTGAGTACTTAGCTAGGACAAGTGTACCACCGGCTGCACACCAGCACCCTCTGGTCTCAAGGCCATCGCGGATGAAGCCTTGGTAGCTTCCACAAAAGCAGAAGAAATACAAAATAGGAAATTGATTTTTGTTTTGTCTTGTTTTTTTTTGTCTTTTTTTCACCCGAGGGCCCCCAAAACTTGGGGGACAATTACTGTGCCACCAGCGGGTCAATCCTTTCATCCAATTTTAGGATGCCTACAATAAGGTGCGGGCCCAAAGGGCCTCTTAGCAGGTCACCATCCATGCCGCTGGCTTCCTTCCATCGCTTCAAGTCCATTATTCGGCCGGCTCTTGTGCTATTGACTGGCTGCCCACACTAAGAGGATGGTACAATGATAATCTATTGTCTAGAACTCGAACTTGAACCTTTTAGCAAACTCACAAGAGCCAGCCTTTTGTTGCCATTTTTTCACCCGTCCGATTCCCAAACTAGTAGCGCCAAATCACCCACAGATCAGGGTACATAAGTAGCAGCACAGATTCCCATCCTTCGCTGAGAATTTGCCCTTCAACCAACCAACAACGACGAGAGCTTCCAACCTGGTACACTCACCAACAAAAATACCAAACATCGATCTCTCCTGTTGCCTACACTGAAGTAGACAAGCCTCAACCGTAAGTGGTCTCCCTTTCATCTGCCCTTGCTCATCTTGTGGGGAGGAGTCACTTCCTGTCACTGCCAAGCAGCAGTTTCCTGCGGACCATTGCACACAAGACATCTGCCTAAAGCATCGCTGCATATTCTGCACGCAATTTCAGGTTGCTGTCAAGAAACCCTTGCCTGCCTGCACGCCTGCCTAGAAGCCGTGATTGGCCCCACTTGTTAGCGGCACCTGCCTCCACCAACTGCCAACCCCACGCCGCTTGACTTGACCTGATCCCAAACCACCAACAACGACGGTCCCTCTTCTGACTTTCTCATCATCATCAGCCACCCACCACCCATCGCTACTTCCTTCCACTGCATTCCATCGCACCAGGCAGGTAAAAACCCATACTCTTTTTTCTTCCCTTGGTTCCTTGGACGTTACCTCTCAGACTTCCTTTCTTCCATCACACCCCACCCACTGCTTCCACTCTGCTCCAGGAACGTCCAAAGACATTACAGCATCTGACCATAAAGCTTCTATTTAACAGACACACATCAACTCATCCTCACGTCAACCACATCCAAAATGTCTGCCGAGACTCCCAGAGACAAGCAGGAGCTTTCGCTGCGGTGCAACGACGGTGGCATTGTCCGCGTCGAGCTGCCCGTTGCTGAGCGATCCATCCTCCTCAAGAACCTCATGGAGGATCTTGGATTGGAGACCGCCACCACCCAGCCTATCCCTCTGCCCAACGTCACTCAGCCCGTCCTCGAGAAGATTCTGGAGTGGTGCAAGCACCACCGCAACGACCCTCTGCCCACCCAGGATGACGACAACGAGTCTCGTAAGAAGACCACTGAGATCGATGAGTGGGACCAGAAGTATATGCAGGTGGACCAAGAGATGCTCTTTGAGATCATCCTGGCTGCAAACTACATGGACATCAAGGCCCTGCTTGATGTCGGCTGCAAGACTGTGGCCAACATGATCAAGGGCAAGTCTCCGGAGGAGATTCGCAAGACATTCAACATCACCAACGACTTTACCCCTGAGGAGGAGGAGCAGATCCGCAGGGAGAACGAATGGGCTGAGGACCGATAAGCACCTGACAGCTACTTGTCACCAATTTCCTCTCACCGGCACACGAATTGTGATTCTTCTCCCTTGTCCTTAGCCGATGACCGGCTCCAACCATCTCGGCATCTCGTTTGGCGTTTGAGGTACTAAATGGTTGCTTTTCTGGAAGGGTTTCGGCTGCGGAAAGGAAGGTGTGCAAGGGGAAATTCCGGCTTTGGTTAGGTTTAGCAGGCCGAGTAGTGCAGCCTTTGAGCCCATATGCTCTTTCACAACAGCAGTCCTACCTCGAGAAACCTCGGCGACATTACACAAGAGCCCCCATCTTGAGCACACTGCTCCACCAGTTACTTGTTCTGGGCCGTAGTCACGCGGAGAATAGATTTCGGAATCCCCAATTATTCAATTATGCTTGTGATCCTGTGTCTGCTTTCTGTGATTTTCCCGTTCTGCCGGGCAATACTCCCTGGCTTTGTACCCACCAGGTGCAGTTGGTGGCTGGCGCTTCAACTCGACCAGGGCTACTCTTCGAGTGATCCTCAGCAGAGATGAAAACCACTCCAGAAACGTAGATGCTCTTAGATACTCTCAGTACCAACATAGAATCCGGCTTGGACCGGCAGAATAATATCTTGGGCTTTTGGGCCTTGTTGATCAGGAAATATCTTGCTTCGTTGCTTCTTTTGTTGCTTACGCCTGTTACCTAGCCCCACCTGCCTCTATTCCACGATCCTGTGATACTTGGGAGATGTGTGGATCTCATAAACCTGCAGCCATCCACAGTCACTCACAGACATGTCAAATTCAGTGGACAGATGTCCACAGCACATCACAGGGAATGGTAGCAAGAGGAGCGACACCCAGAAAAGCATCCGCTCAGGGTGCGCAGATATGGTACGTCAATCAAGTGGCATTTCTTTTTGCATTCCCCAAGTCCCTAAATGCAATCATGCGGCTCAAACGAGCCAGCAAAACCCAGCGAGACACCTTGTCCGGGACCAAGTTGAAAAGAACCCATTTTGGGTGTTCCGTCAATCATTTAGTCCATGATGATCATTCCTCTCCCTGCCCTCACGCCATGTCGCCGTTTTACTTTCATCCGTCCATCATTTGAAGGTGTGACAGCTGGTAGTCGGTATCGTGAAGAAGATTTGATTGATGGGAGGAGAAAAGCAGCAAGAGGCAGTCGCGTCGTGGGGGTGATGCGCTTAGATGCCGAGACGGGTCTTGCGCCAGTGCCTCCGCTTCGCGTTGTAGCTGTACAGACAGTTCTGTTAGCCAAAAGAGATCTCTTTTGCTTCCATATTCGCACGAGGCGCCCGGTGAAGGCCTGCGTTTCCATCGCCACAACTGCTGCCGTGGCTCTGCATGGTACGCCTCGTGCTTTGTGATGGGAGTACATCTCGTGGGATCAATCGTACCGGATGGTGTTGTCCGTTCGGAGGCGAATCCACTGGGGAATAGGACGGTTCTGCTTCTTCGCCTTGGCGAGCTTCTGCTTCGTGCGGAAAGACTTGTGGCTCTGTGTGGATGGTCATGACCCGTCAGCGTGGTGGTCTCTCACGATGATCCAAGTCCCAGATTCCCATCATCGCAGCCCGGTGGGCGGGGCCGTTCCCCAGCTCTTGCGAATGCACACAAGATCGATGTTTATCGAACTCGCATCATCCTTCCATCCTTGATACCCGTTCCGTACGTACCGGCATTTTGACTGATTGTCGTCGATGTCGAGTGGGTGGGTTGTTCGTCTTCGTTGGTCGATGGGGGAGGGTCCAGCGAAAGTCAGTCGAGTTACGCCTGGGAGAGTAATTTTTGATTTTTGGTGTAGTCACGTGGAAATGTGGGGGCGCTGTCGGGGAACTAGTCCGTCATTGGAGCTGGACACGGTTAGGCTTTGGGCTGGGCTGACTGGCAGAACTGGCTGCTTCGGGGACAGGCCGGCAGGCACACTCGCAGTCTGGGCTTATTACACAGTAGCTGCCGACGCTGGGACGGCGAGGCAGACAAGCCAGACCGGGCCAGCCGATGGCTGGATCGCCCCAACTTGGAAACCCTTGCCCCGTGGCCCCTCCCCCCTGGGCCGCGCGGGTTTGGAGTTGGAGCCAGCCAGGCCAGCTGGAAGGAGGAGCCGGCCCTCGTCAGCGGCGGCATCGAACCTACAGCCCGTGCCTCTGATGCAACAATTGTGCCAAGCTCGGAGGCGAGTACCAGCGCATTGTCTCGAAACTTTTCCATTGAAAACCAACCATCTGGCAGCTTTTCCTTTCCTAACAGCACTACCCTCACACACGACCATATCGAAATCGCCGACGAACCATTCCTTCCAACGTCCTCTGCCCCATACCCCGGATCCGTCGTCTTTCACTTCCGCAAACGGTGAAACATCAACCCGTCGCGAGGACCACAGCCCCGAACTGTACAACACACCGCGGCACAATAGTACTTTTGGTTTCCCAACGGCGTTCTCGGCGGAGCATAAGCGAAGATGGGTCAGAGCATGTCATGGCTTTCCGGCCTCCTGTGGGCAAAGAAGGAAATACGGATACTGATCTTGGGCTTGGTACGGGATCACATGTGCCAGGGGTCGAGTTCTCTCTGCTGATGCCTCCGATCCAGGACAACGCCGGCAAGACAACCCTTCTCTACAGACTCAAAGTATGAGACCCGCTCGACTGTCTGAGAACCTCGGGGCCCGAGTTACACCTGCTGACACGCAGTGCAGATAGGCGAGGTGGTCACAACGATCCCAACAATCGGTTTCAATGTTGAGTCCGTCACATACAAGAACCTAAACTTTAATGTTTGGGTATGCAGCTCCTCATCTCCGCACCGGAAACAGCCCTCGAAACGAGAGGCTGACATTTGCAACAGGATCTCGGCGGTCAAACGAGCATTAGGCCCTATTGGAGGTGCTACTACGCCAACACGGCAGCCGTCATCTTCGTCGTCGATTCCACGGACATAGAGCGTCTACAGACAGCGGCGGACGAGCTGGCAGCCATGCTTAACGAGGAGGAGCTGAAAGACGCCGCGCTGCTGGTGTTTGCGAACAAGCAAGATCAGCCGGGGGCAAAAGGGGCAGGCGACATCTCACAGGCGCTGCGGCTGGGCGAGCTGAGGGACAGGAATTGGAGCATCATGGCATGTTCGGCGGTGGACGGCAGTGGTGTGACGGAGGGTATGGACTGGTTGGTGGTAAGTCGGACGGCCTCGCTACATTCCAGAGAACTTGCGCTGACCAAAACAGCAAACCGTGTCCCAGGAGTAGAACGGGCGCAGGAGCGCGTAGCAGTGCTCAGGGCCCGCTCTCCATCGGTTTCCCTTGCTTGAATGCCTCCTCACAGGCGGCGCACACTAATAGGCAGACAACCTAGCGTTCTGACCTCAGCAACGGCGTTCATTGGGCGGGCGAGAGTGCACTGTAGGTTGGAACAGCATGTACATAAAAAGCGTTTTTGCGATAGTACGGTTTAATGAATACAGACACGAGATCGTTCTTTTAGGCCGCGAACGGGGTCAGTAATATCGAACGCGCAGGGGCAGAGGGGGACTGACAAGACAGCCAAGAGGTAATGGTCACTGCTGCAGCTGCAGGGTATGACACGCCGAACACCGAGCTCGGGATCAACAGCCCCCAACCACGTATCTACTGCACCGATTCAGGAAACGCCTCGCCTGCAGAGTAGGCTTGCTCATCCAGCCGTGATCAATTCGTCAGTCGACTTGTCATCAGCTGATGAGCAGTAGGCGAGAAGCCGGCGTTCAATGGTGTATGTTTGTGCTTTCTATCGCCAACTGGGCCCTGCATCAGTGACCAGGCTGATTCACCTTTAATTTTCAGTCGAAACTTTTTACATGGGATGTTTAAGCCAACTAGTGGGGTCAGTCTGTGCCTCTTAAAATGCTCACCACTGGATTTTGTAGGATTCTGCACGGGGGGTTGCCGATCCAAAGAATTCAGTGGACTTATCCGAACCATCAGACATGGTTCCGAGAGGCCAGCCGTTGTCTTTTCTGCAGCTTCAGTATCTACATCAGACCAGCCATTCCCATTTATGGCCGCAGCATTGATGGACTCGCGACTTGCTGCGGCCGACTCCACCTTGGGGTGCTTGCAGCACGTGTGCGATGCCTTGTTTGACTAGAAAGAGACTGGACTCCAGAGGTACAAAAGATGCCCACTCTCAATTTACAATTTGTGGTTACTTTTGCCCTCCATTACCCTTTAGCAGAGCCTCGATCGGGTATGCAAGGGGCTTTGCGTAGTATCGAGGCGTATACACATATGCTGCTGGCTGGGCCGTTTATTGCTTGATGCAGACATGTTTTCGAGGAAGCTCGTTACCACAACCAGTAATTCGAAGGTGACCTGTACATTCGCCCCTCCCTCGGTGTTGCTCGAGACTCGTCATCGCCTGGATCCAGCCAAGAAAGCCAGGAGGGCAACTACGTTGAGAAAAGTGGCAACCGAGTGGGTTTTTTCCTGGAGCGGATCCACACGGCATGTAAGCCCCAGGAACTTCCCATTCCCAGATCTGGAATCAGATTCCAATATCTACCCAATCATTGGCCTGAGTCCCACAGATTCTCGGTATTCTCACGGAGAGCCAGAACCGGCATGACCTGCTGCTGCCCGGTCGAAATGTACAGGATGGAAAAGCTGCAAGATGGGTACCCCATATGCACCGGCCCGATGTAGATGATTCGATAGCGGGGGTGAATAGATATATATCCGTCTATGTGAATGATTTCCTGGCCAATTTGCTAGCCGTTCTGTCTCCCAGTTTTGTCGTTTTTCTGTCAAGCGTAGCGGGGTCTCTCTCTCTCTTTCTGTGAACAAAACACTTGTCTGGTATCACACAGCAGGAACATATCTGAATCACTCTTACCACCTTTGAAGAGTTTCAAAACAGACAACTCATCTCAGCAGACAAGATGGTCGCCGACGACAAGCCAACATACCGCTACGGCGAGAAGCCGGTGTACACAACCTCCAATGGCTGCCCTGTTGAGAACCCATCCAGCTGGCAACGGATCGGCCAGAAGCCAGGCCCTCTCCTGCTGCAGGACTTTCACCTCATCGACCTGCTGGCACACTTTGACCGTGAGCGTATCCCAGAGCGTGTCGTCCATGCCAAGGGCGCCGGTGCCTATGGCGAGTTCGAGGTCACGCACGACATCAGCGACATCTGCTCGATCGACATGCTGAACGGCGTTGGCAAGAAGACGCCGCTGGTCACACGATTCTCGACTGTTGGAGGCGAGAAGGGCTCGCCCGACTCTGCTCGTGACCCAAGAGGTAATCTACGGCACATATGGCCCTTCGGGATGAACCTCAACTGTGAAATACATATTGCTAACACCGACAAGGCTTCTCCGTCAAATTCTACACGCAAGAGGGCAACTGGGACTGGGTGTTCAACAACACCCCCGTCTTCTTCCTGCGCGATCCCACCAACTTCCCCCTCTTCATCCACACCCAGAAGCGCAACCCGCAGACCAACCTGAAGGACGCAACCATGTTCTGGGAGTACCTGAGCACGCACCAGGAGTCGGTCCACCAGCTGATGCACCTCTTCTCGGACCGGGGCACGCCGTACTCGTACCGGCACATGAACGGCTACTCGGGCCACACGATGAAGTGGACCAAGCCGGACGGGTCCTTCGTCTACGTGCAGATCCACTGCAAGACGGACCAGGGCAACAGGACCCTCACCAACGAGGAGGCTGGCCAGATGGCGGCCGACAACCCGGACTGGCACACGCAGGACCTCTTCGAGGCCATCGAGCGCGGCGACCACCCGAGCTGGACGTGCTACGCGCAGGTGCTGACGCCCGAGCAGGCGCAGCGCTTCCGGTGGAACATCCTCGACCTGACTAAAGTCTGGCCCCACGCCGACGTGCCCCTGCGGCCCTTCGGCCGCTTCACGCTCAACCGCAACCCGCAGAATTACTTCGCCGAGGTCGAGCAGGCGGCCTTTGCGCCCTCGCACCTCGTGCCGGGCGTCGAGCCCTCGGCCGACCCCGTCCTGCAGTCGCGCCTCTTCGCCTACCCGGACACGCACCGCCACCGCCTCGGCGTCAACTACCAGCAGATCCCCGTCAACCGGCCCCTGCGCGCCTTCAACCCCTTCCAGCGCGACGGCGCCATGGCCGTCGACGGCAACTACGGCGCCAACGCAAACTACCCTTCCACCTACGCGCCCCTCACCTACCGCCCTGCCGCCGTCAGCCCCACCCACGAGGAGTGGCAGGGCAGGGCCGTGACGGCCGTGTTCGGCGCCCTCACGCCCGACGACTACGCCCAGGCCGAGGGCCTGTGGCGCGTCCTCGGCCGCACCCCCGGCCAGCAGGACAACTTTGTGCACAACGTCGCCGTGCACCTGTGCGGGGCGCGCCGGGACGCGCGGGAGAGGACGTACGGCATGTTTGCGAGGGTCAATGCCGAGCTCGGGGGGAGGATCCGCGAGGAGACTGAGGAGGAGGTGAGTGTGAAGCCCTCAAGCCCTCAAGCCCAAGCCTCGTTTTCCTTACCCAGGCACCCTTTTTGGCCTTATTCTGTTCCAACTTGGCGGATTGACTAACGTTTCGGGTCTTCCTGCTAGGTTAAGAAGAGCAGTTCGGTGGACGGCGCCGGCGCGACCAAGTCGAAGTTGTGAGAGAGGCGCGGGCTTTTGTTCAGGTTATGGTCTGAAGTGCTTTTGGGCAGAGGTCCCCCCCCTCCCCGGCAAGTAAGGTGGCTATATGGCAAGGGGTCGGGCGCGCGCAAATCTGATATGGCGTGCTTGGAAACAAATTAGCTGGCTGTTTCGAGAGCGGTGGAGTCGGTCAGTGGGATATGACGATGTGCATGCAGTACCGGTGTGCAAGACTCAAAATGAGGACTTGAAGAGTGGAACGTGACCTGGCTGACCCAAGCGCCCGCGGGTAGCTATGATGGATATGCTGCTCCTCATCCCATGATCCGCAGGCTAAGATTCCAAGGTTGTCTTGACGATTTCTTCCACTGAGGCCCCGGAGTTGTTCATCGAATCAAAAGCTTGTTCTGTGTTGCGATCAGCCAGGCTTTGGTATCAAGCTTGTTTTATCGCGGCATATTGATATAGTAAACTTGTTTGATCAAGGGGGTCGGGCGCCGTAGCAATCGATTGTAGACGCAATTTAATCGTAGATTTCGGGAAATGAGATCAGTCCGTTGGCATGGCAGTGGGCGAGCCCAGAGGAGGGCCCTCTCAAATCGGATCTCTGAGCAGCTGAGACCAGAGAGAGCACTTATGGACGTCATATCGAGGGGAACTATCCGACTGTGCAACAGTAAGCCATACTCAAGACAGCGGTGGCTCTGCCTGCTGGAAGCAATGTAATTCAACAGAATCGTGCATGACGAGTAATGCTCATGTGGTGTGGGACTGATAGAGATTAAACCAAAGATGTCATTTGAGCCATCCAAAGACCCATGCGCCATAGCTAAAATAATCCCCCCTCAACCAAATAATCTACTCGGCGTTGATGATGTACATCTCGTGGCATGTCGGGGGGTTCTCTCGTCATCCGGGGTATCCTTCATCTCGCGTCGCACCGCCGTCGGCTGCGGCACAGCCGGCCATTTATTTCATATTGGGTTTCCAGTCTAGATCTCTACTCGTGCGTCGTCCATCTCAAAAGGGACCGCTCAGACGTTGTCGGCGATCTCCTCGGCGGCGAGACAGCAGCAGATGGACTCGAGGGCGCAGCAGCCGGCGCAGCAGCAGCAGCACTGTAGCAAAGGGGGGACGTGGTTAGCTTGACTCGAGTCTCGCATGGGATTCAATGGAAGAGGTAGGTAGGGGTTGTTGGGAGTGTAGAATAAAGACTTACGTCCTCGCAGAGACCACCACCACGGAGGGACATTGACATTGGCTCCTCAGCCTTCTATATACCGAGAATCAGTCAGCAAATTTGGTCTGATTAATTTGATTGTCGTTGATGCCAAGAGTGCAGGTGACGGATGGCGGTTGAGTGATCAGCGCATTGGCAGAGTGCCAAGACCTGTCAGGGCTGACTGCCAAGGCGGGAGGATGGCTAGAGGCCAAGGGACGGACAAAGCTTGGCTCTCGTGCTTGCGGTTGTGGTACGTACGGGCTGCTCAGTCTGGGGCTGGACCACCATCTGGTTGGTCTGGGGCATCTCCATGGTCTCGGCAGGCATTTTGAAGGTAAATAATTTGGTGAGGAAGTAAGATGTAGGGTGTTGTGGCTCGAGTAGTAGTAGAGTTATGGTTTGATTGTCAAATATTTCACGAATGGGAAAAACCACGTCGAAAACTGGGAGGAAGACGAGGGACTGGGGATCCTTAATAAATAGCTCTCGGCACAAGGTTCCAAGGTTGTGACGCGCTCAGGGACCATGCAAGGTTTCAGCTGGGTCGGGGCAGGGGGGATTGGAGGAAGGACAGGAGGACCCAGTGACTTGTGCTGGTGCTATACATACTGTGTGTGTACTGATACGGTGTACGGAGTATGGTTACGGAAAAGGGGGTCGAACTAGAGACAGTGGGTGAGCGAGTTGGCCGTGCAAGTCACTTGAGCAGTCAGCCGGGTTATTGTGAGTAGCATGTGGTGCTGGGCCTGCTGGGCTGTGCCAGCCAACGACGATTGAAGCCGGGATCCGACGGTCATCTAAGCCGGGCTGTGCCTGCACCTCGTCAGGTACGTGATACCCGCTCGTTGGCGGTCCCTAACGTGGAGGAGGATGATGAGGAGGAGGCGCGCGGACCCACCGAGGATATAGTTTGTCAGTTGCTGCAGATCACTCACTCAGCACAACCTGGCTACTTTTAATGATCAATGCCATACCTAGGTAGTGGTAGACCTCATACTATGTAGTATCTATCACCAACTTCCCGTGATATCCCCGTCCGGATATCCGAGCTGTCGTCACCCAGCGCACGCATCGCCCCCAGCCCCCAACCCCCAACCTCGAGGGCTCAAGCGCCCAGGCGGGACGGAAGATTGATGGTGGAATGGGTCGGTCTATGCCACTGGCTACTTGTTACCCACTCTGCGTCTGCCCACGGATCCTCTCCGCCCCCTTCTGGATGCGCGGGAGCTAGCGAATCCCTACACTGTTTTGCGACTTGCAACCTGCCGCCAACACGGCGCAGCCAATTGCGCGTCAGAGTTCGACGCCGTCGAACTACTTTGTATTAGTCCCTCGTCCAACGCCTGAGGACGGTGGAAGATGAGAAGCTCGCTGTTCGGTAGGTGGGCCGGGTGGGCTGGCTGGTGGGCTCGACCACTGGGTCGTTGTGCGCCAGTTTGAGCGACCTCGTCCTATTATTGTTCATAGGCGGGTGTTTCATGCCGCGGAAAGCAGACTTGAGGCCACTGCTGCAGACCTGCATGCATGCAGGCCGATACATGTACGCCCGTTCCTGAGGAATCCTTCAAATAAAAATCCACACGGCGGAGATTCTTGGGAATAATCTTCAGAAGGATCGATTTTCGCTTCCTCTCATTTCCAGACCCTCCACCCCTGCCAGCGGTAGACGTGCCGGTTAATAAGCGTTGAGGCGAGTGGCTTGGCCGTCCGGGTACGCCTCATTTTCAGCTCGGCATGGGTCTGAACGAGTAAGAGATGGACCCAAGATTTGATGATTGTATCTACTTCCCTTTCCCAGCATCAAAACTCCACGTTTTCCCGCAAATACTTCTGTATCCGTCCTGCGGTCCCTGCACCTGGGGTGCCCGGGTGGCAACTAGCCCTGCCATCTCTCATGCTTGGGAGACATGCAGAGACAGGATACGGGTCTATTCACTTTGCCAGAAGAGGACAAAGTCACCAACAATTGTGGACCTTCCCGTTGCACAGATCTCCCTCATCCAAGGTTTTCTAGGCAGGCTAGGTAGGCTCCTATGGATCGCAGCGTAAAGCGTAAACTGTAACCTATGTGCGTATTCCTCCGAGATCAATGAGTTTGGCCATCCTGGACAGATCGATCTGGTCAACCGGAGCGCCCCAACTATTTTTAAGCATCCGGGCAGCCCTGTCAATCCTGAAGTCGAGACCCTGGCATACCATGCAGTCAGCCCATATTGCTTCGGATGACTACTCCGAATCTAGCAAAATCTGACATTCTTGAGTTTAAATGTGCTGCTTAACTTAGAATTTCATGTCTTGGGGTTTCAAGACGTCATTCACTTTTCTCGCCCGGTCTTCACCCGCGGCAACGATCGCGTGAGTGCATCCCGAGGTCGGGGCGGCGCCGACCAGTGCGGCAGAGCCGCCGCAGATCATTAATGACGCCTCTGCCGGCGAGAAGACCACTCCGTGTGAGCAACACCCCACGTGGTGTGTCTGTCTCATGCCATTCAAGCGACAAGCCTTGCAGGGCCTCGGCCAGGAGGCCGGGCCGTCGAAGGGGTCTTCGCTCGCCCCCAGCCCGTCAACGGCCGCTTGGCCGGGCTCCGGCCCAGGCCCCAAACCTCAACCGCGCCCGGTGCGTGGATTGTGAATGGCCAATACACTCGAGATCATCACTGTCACAGCTGGTCACCTCTCCAGGACACCCTGGCTTGTGTTCCAGACCGGGGTAGATACGGTCTGTCAACAGGTCATGACAGGTGACTGGACAGCTACAGTGGTCGACAATGTTTCGCAAACAGGTCGACCTCGAGACTTTTTATCTAAGCGATAGAAGGTGATGCGCGGAGAGAACAAGTAGGGCAATATCCAGGCCAGTTGCCCCGGCAGTGTGAACATGGGGAAATAACAACCAAGGTATTGAACATATGTATAAGCAGGTGGCCCTCGCCCGAATATTCCATCTAGGACAATCCTTGACCAGAAAATTCTCAGACTTGCTGCCATTTTTACACATATCATCATGAATGTTCAAGCCATCACTGGAGCGCAGGGCCAGCCCGTCGATTTGAGCAAGGCCATCGATCTGGCTGGCAAGACTCCCATGAAGCCAGTGACTCTGGGGAATGCGGCCCTAGTCGGCATCCTGATCACACCAGAGCAAGCTGCAAAGCTCCAAGTGGTGCCGCTTTCTCATCAGCCCGTGAACATCAACGTACACCAGAACATCACAATTAACAACTTCAATGTCCCACCACAAGAGCCTCCTAAACACGGAACCCACGAGGGCTCCCAAGGCAGACTCGACCAGAGTCGGCAGCAGGCTGCACCGCCGAGCCGAAGTCTTGAGGACAGGCCTTCTGACGTGAACACCTTATCCTCGAAGGTGCCAAATCCAGAGCCAACAGCGTATCCGAAGAGTCACGATGGCGCCGTGGGAAGGTCTGGTAGCTCTGGTGGCTCTCAATGCGCCCAAGGCCAAACACGTCCAACTGAGAATGTTCACAAATTGGAGACTTATTCAGTGCGTACAACGAGACCTGCAGATGTTCTGGCGCCCCCACGGCCTCCTCAGGAAGCATACAGGAACTCTGCTCCTCCTAATGTTACAGCAGCCCCCGCCCAAGGACAAGCCCATCAACCAAAGACTCAGCCAGAAAACAACAACCACGGTTGGGGTTTCCTCAAGGCCCTTCGTTCGCGTCCGGACCGTGATAATGGCTCTCGACAAAAGGCAAACACGCCTGCCTCGGGCCGTCATGATAGCAATCCCATTGTAAGGAGGAAAAGTTCGACTGTTAAGAGACCACAGAACCACGGCAACTCTCAGCCGCCTAGCTGCCACGATCAAGCTCCGAGCAAGCCCGATAGTGCTGTGACGTCCGGAAGACAAGCAGTTGCAGGACCTCCTCACGTGGAACCCCAGCCGAAGAGACAACATGGAGCTGCTGGTGTGCCACAAGGACATTCAGCCGTGGGTCAGGGTCCTAGAGCTGCCGCACCAGTCGCAGAGGAAATTCATAAAGAGCAAATACTAGCGGGTGAGCACAATCTTCTAAACCAACCTGGCACTTGAGTGGATGAACCTGACGAGATATATCACTCAAGGATTCGAAAGGCTCAATTCTTCCCTGGGCAACTTCAAGCCTTCAAAGCCTACCAGGGTCATCTTGATCGGCAAGTCCGCCACCGAGATGATGCAGCTCGAGGACAGAGAGCAGGCATACCACATCGACGTGATCCTCGACCTCCCAGCCGGGGACAAGCTCCGCAGCTGCATGAAGCACAGCAACATCACCAAGATCTTCAGGGAGTTCGACACGCCCCCGGAGCCGCCGCAGCACGACCTGCCGCCGCCCCGGACCTCGTTCTTCGGCAGGGACGAGCAGGCCAGGACCAAGGCGCTCGGGCGCATCATCGACAAGGAGAGCGAAGCGCTAGATAAGGGTAATATCGCGAGGTGGGCGCACCTGAGGGTGTACCTCATGTCGAGGCCGCGCGCGCTGAGGTTCGAGCTCGGCCGGATGGCGCACCACGGCGTTGACGACAAGACGAGGCGCGCCTGCGGGAACCTCGTCGTGAGGCTGCTGTGGGAGGATACCCGGAACCGCACCAGGGCTGGCAGGGAGCAGACATATCAGGAATGGCGCGGTAGCCTCAGGATGGAGGACGGTTCTCCTGTGCCTAATGTGGATGCCTTGATCGGGAAGGTCGAGAGGCTCTTCAAGGAGCGCTATGGCGAGGAGGAAATTGTGTAACTGAGGCGTCGCCCGCGGAGTCCTTGGGAGTCATATGCAGGAGGGGGTAGGAATGGCGCGGGCAATTATTCAGGTTTATTTAGATTGATATCACATTGAGAATCCTTGTTCCAGACTGTAAGCGTTGCTGTCCTTGGTGACGGGCATGACTGATGTCTGTGTAGCTGGGTACCGACATGACGTGGACAAAAGATCAACCATTCTAGGTATTATTAGCCTCAGCTTTTGGCTTTCCCGTATAGTAACGTATTCGCCTTCTCTAGTTTGAGAGGTTTTGTAATGAGCTTCTTAATCCCGAAGTGTAATTACCAGTCTTGGTTTGCGAAGTTATTGTAGCTTTTAGCAGCTGTTCAGAGGTAGTATTTTGTCGATTGCCGCCATCTGTTTCGGCTCTTGTACCTGACTAGACACCTTCATTCCCTTGCTTCGGCCTCGTCTATTTCGTCAGGTTCCTCATTCCCTGCATCGTCACTAGGTCAGTATTGTCGACAACACACCCGATATGTCCAACTCACATCGCCTGATATGGGCAATGATTAAGCCTCTGGCGGGTACCCGATACATTTCCAGAGGCTGTCCCGGGAGCGACTTTTTGAAATTCACCTCGATGACTTTGGGCGATGTTGATTAATTCACTCCTGCTCCCTCCCTTGCCTGGACTGCGAACTTGAACTGTATCACTGCAAATGGAACACGCGCGGTTGGGTTTGGCACGAGCAGAAACCAGCAAAAAGATTGCTCATCTTCGGGGAATAAAAGATAAATCTCAAAAGCGATCATTGCATACACTCACAAGATGGAGACACGGAGCATAGATATGGGTGTGGACCCGCCTGGCCGAGGTTACCGCGGATCGTGGACCAGGTCGCTGGAAGATTACACGGCAAAATCCTTCACTTACGAGAAAGGTAAATTACCAACCATTTCCGGCCTGTCCATACCAGTAAATCAGAGCACCATTATGAGGGGAGGAGGCCCAGCCAAGTATCTGGCGGGGATTTGGTACTGCCCGCAAAGGCGACTGCAACGGGAAACCTCAACCTGGCAGTGTCAAATGTTTTAGAGGGTCAGCAACCCGTGCCGCCCCTTCAAAAAGAATTGCTGGAACAGTCGAGGTGCGATGAGCTTCAGTCCCACACTGCACGAAGTTGTTCTTGGGCCTCTCGCAGCGGAGATGTTAAGTGAAATTGCAAGTATTGGAAACAAACCCCTGGCACCGTCGCGGGCCCCTCGATATTCGAGGCCAGTATACCTACTAGTAGAGCGCTATCAGATGAGCTTGGCAGGACCTGACCCAACTGGCCGGGTTGGACCCGTCAAGCCTTATGTACCGCAATTCGTTGGATCTGTCCGATCTTGAAAGTGTTTCTCGCAACTCGGGCAATTTCTTCTGGTATGAAGAGGCTAGATATGCTGGACGGCAATGTCTGGACGTGAGCCTCGACTGGGAACACTTGCCGACCCATCAAGAGGACATTTTGCGTGAAGATCAAGTTCGACTCCTTTGGTCTTTGGACATCCAGAAACAGACGTGTTTCATATCCAAATGGCCACAATCACTTGAATGGCCTCTTATTGGTTCGAGAAAAGAGGTCTGGTTTCTATTTTCGGGTAGGGCCATGGCCCTGACAGGACCTATTATAATACTAGGTAGCTTGACTTATACGGACTTCAGGAGTAGTATAGTAGTATCCAGTTTACGCCCTTCAAATTATGGTATCGCATGGGTACTAAGCAACAGTCCGAACGCTATCAGGCTCCCTACTCCTAATTTCCCTGCCTAATACAGCCCGCGTCCTATAATAACTATCTCGTCACCACTCTATCCCCTCATCACAATCGGACTAACCCTCTTACCACCCCCCTTACTTTCTGTCCTCCCGCGCCTCTTCCCATCGTTGGTTACAGCCCACCACCCGTCTCATTACGAACCAATCCTACAAACCGTCCAGGTCGGCAAGCATGATAGCTACTAGCATTACAGGATTTGGCGGTAGCCACAGTACGACTGGTATCGCACGGCGGAGGAGGTGACGACCCTTGTCGCAACCGATACATACGATTCCCCAAAGGTAACGCGGATCCTCCTGCGTGGTTCCACACCGCATCCTATCTGGGTATTGACCGTAGCCGAAGGGACACCGCGCCATCGGCGAGTACGAGGTTATTGGGGACTCTAACGACGAGGACCAGCAGCCGCCCAGGCAGCTCGAGCTCCCCTGCAGGCAATATATTATCACCCTCTGCGAGACCGGCATACTGCCCGAGTGCCGTTGACGCCGCAAGGCCGCATCCTACTCCCGGTACTCCTCACACAAGAAGCGGTGTGACTAGTTGTTGCGCTAAGTTACCGGTTGCTCGATGCTGCGTACAGCCTTCCACAACCTTAAGGACCTCGGGATGCCATGGAGCCGGACTCGGCCCACATCGAGGTCTATGAGCGTATAAAGGGGGTCGATGGCTGTACCAAGGGCAACGCAGCTCGGTTCATCCCCTCCTTTGACAACGCCATTCGCGCCTAGCATCGTGCCCTCACCGTTGCCGAGTCGGAGCCAATCCCGCCCTACCTACCATCTGTAAGAAAGTGAAGATGAATAGTGTGTATTGAAGTTGTTAATTAACTGAAGAAGAACTATCGTCAAAGAGGGCGAGGAGAGTCGACCTTTATATTCCTTCTTTACTTACTAGCTATTGCTAGAAGAAAAAGGAAAAATAATTAGGCCCTGGACTCCCCTATACTCCGTATTATTCTATAAAATTTATGTGTTATATAAGAAGTTATTTTTATATACCCCCTTAAATTAATAAATAGTATATATATTAAATTAAAATATTAAATCTTTAATAAAAACTTTTTATATATAAAAAAAAATATTTAAAAATAAAATATCTCTTATTTTATTAATATAAAAACCTTTTGAAATAAAGGAAATATATTTATTTATAATTTTATTTAATTATTAAATAAAAACCTTAAAAGAAAAAATTATTAATAAAAATATAAAAATTTATCTTAAAATTTAAATTAAATTCATAATTTTATATAATTTAATAATTTAAATTTTTATTACTATTAAATTTATATAAATATTATTTATTATAATTATATTTTATTATAGAATTTTATATGTAGTAGGTATTTATTTATATTTATTTATAATTAAAGTTATATATTTTATTATTTAAATTATAAAATTTATAAATTATATTTTTTTATATAATTTATTTAATATAAATATTTATATTAAGTAATTTTTATATATTATATATATATATATACCTTATGTAAATTACCTAGTAAACTATAATATATAAACTGTTTTTAACTTTATATTTTTTGTATTTAATGAGGAAAATTTTTTATTTTATTAATATAAAAAACCTTTAAAAATTATTTTTAAGTTATATATTAATATATTATATTAAAAAAATTATATATTAATTATTTAGATAGGATATACTTTATTTTAATATATATATACGTACTTTTTAATTATTTTAATATAAAAACTTTTTTTATTAATTTAGCTTTTATTTTTTTATTAAATTATATTTTTTTTTAATTTTTTAAATTTAATTTATTTTTTAATTTTATTAATTAATTTATTATATTATTTTTTAATTTTATATATTTTAAAATTATTTTATTATTTTTAATAACTTTTTTTATATAATAATATAAAAGGTTTATATATTTAATTTTTATATAAAAAGTATTATTATTTAATAAAATTTTTATTTTTTTATTATTAATATATATTATAAGAGTTTTTAATTTATAATTTAATTTTAAATTATTATTAAAATATTTAAATAAATTATATAAATATTTTATTTTTTTAATTATTTTTTTTAATATTATATATTTAATTTTTATTAAAAATAAAACTTATATTTTTTATAATTAATTATTTTAATTAATGAAATTTATAAGGTTTTTATTTTTAGTATTTTATAAATTAAAAATATATAAAAAAATATTTCTTTTATTATTTAAATTATTAATTTAAAAAGAATTAATATATTTTATTATATATAGGTTTTTTTTTTATAATTATATATTTTAATAATATATAAAATTTTATATATATATTCTTATATTTTATTTAATTTTTTTATATAATTTTAATTAAAATTAATTATATAATAAATTAATTTATTTATTAAATATAATAAATTTATTTTAATTTTTAAATTAAAATATAATATAAATCTTATTTATTATTAAAAGAAATTTATTTTTTTAAAAAATATTTTATTAATATTTTTTTTTAAGTTTTTTATTTAAAATATAAAGTATAAATTAAGGAATTATTTTTATTTTTTATTTTTTTATAAATATTAAATTTATTTAATAATTTATTTATATATTTATTTTAATTTATTTAAAGTATTTAATTTATATTATTTATTTTTATATTATTTTTTAAAAAATTATTTAATTTATTTTAAAATTTAAAATTAATTATTTTATTTATAAATATAATTATATATTTAATATTTTTATTATTTAATTTTATAATTATTATATTATTAATATAATATATAAAAATTATTTTATATTTAAAATATATAAATACTTTTTTATTTAATATATATATTATAAATTTTAATTTTATAAAAATTTTATATAAGAATTTATATTATAATTTACAAATTTATTTTAAATTATATAAAGTTTTTTTAAAAAAGATTATTTTATTTTTAAATTTTAATTTATTATATAAATATAATAATAATTTTATATATATAATAAAATTAATATTTAAATAAAAAATATATTTTTAATATTATAATTATATATATAATAATTTTTATTAATTATTATAATTAATAATATAATATATATTTTTAAATAATAAATTATATTAAATATTTTTAAATAATTTATACTTATATATTAATTAAAACTTTAAATTATTTATTTTATTTTAAAATAAATATTTTTTTTTATTTATTATTTAATTATTTTTAATTATATTTAAATTAAATATATATTTTTTTTTATATATCCATTTATTTTTTAATATTTTATAATTAAATAATAAATCTATTATTATATATATACCTTAATTTTTTAAATTATTATTTTTATTTTTTATAACTTTTATTTATAAAAATCTTTTTATAAAATTTAAAATATTTCTTAAATTAATAAATTTATTTATATTTAAAATTATAAGTATATATATATATTTATTATTTATTTTAAATTTATTTTTTAAAATATTTATTATATTATATAAAAAAATATTTTTAATATTATATATATAATTTTTTAAATTTTTTATATTATTATTTTATTTAATATAAAAAATATATTTTTTTTAAAAAATTATTATTAAATTATTTTTTCTAAAATTATTTACATTTTTTAATTTTTTTTTAATTTATTTTTAATATTATAATTAAAATTAAAGTTTATAAAAATAATAAACTTAATAATATTTTTATATATATTTTTATTTTTAAATTTATAAATTTTTTTTTAATATATAAATATTATATATTAAAAAAAGCTTTTTATTTTTAATATTTTATATATAATATATATTTAATTTAAAAATTATATTTAATAAAATTCTTTTTTTATTTTTAAATTTAAATTTTATTTTATATTATTTATTTTAATAATAAATTATAAAACTTTATATTTTTATATTATTAATATATAATTTATTTTTATTTAATTTTTTATATAAAAATTTATATAATAAAATTTTATATAATATTATATTATATAAATATATTATATATTTTATAATTTTTTTTATATATAAATAAATAGTATAATAATATATAAAAATATTTTTATTTTATTTATTATAATTAAATTAAATTTTTTATAAAACTATTAAATTTTTTTATATATAATAACATAATATAATATATAATATTATATTTATTAAAAAAAAATTTAAATTTTTTATTAATATATTTTTTATTATTATTAATAAAAAACTTTTTTATTTTTTTATTATATTTAATTTTAATTTTATTTTTATAATTTTTAAATATATTTAAAAATTTTTTTTTATTTAAAATAATATAATTTTTAAATATTTAAAATATTTATTTAAAAATAATATATAATATTTATATTTATTATAAATAAATTTTAAAAATATTTTTATATTATTATATATTTTTTTAAATATATTATATATTTTATTATTTAAATTTATTTTATTTATTTTTATAATATATTTAATTATTAAATAATTTTTATAAAAATTTATTTTATTTTTTATAATTTTATTTATTAAAATATTTATTTTATTTTTTATAAAAAATTATTTTATAATTTTAATATTAATATATTTTAATTAATAATATTATTTATATATTTTTTTAATAATAAAAATATTTTAAAAAAATAAATTAATTTTTTTTTATTTTATTTATTTTAATTATAATATAATATAATTTATTTTTTTTTATATTTTTTAATTATAAATTTATAATTTTTTTTTATATAAAAAAATATTATTTTTATTTAATTTTAATTTTATAAAATTAAATATTATATAATAATTTATTATATTTATTTTTCATTTAAATATATAATATATATTTTTAAATTTCTTTTTATAATTATATTATAAAAATATTATAATATTATTTTTAATAATATTTATTTTTAAATAATTTATTTTTTTTTATTTTATATATTTATTTATATATTTAATATTTTAAAATAATTTTTTATTTATATAATAAAATTTTATATATTATTTTTTTTTAAAATATTATTATTAATTATAATTATATATATATATAAATATATAAATAAATATTTATTTATTTTAATTTTTATATTTTTAAAATTTAAATTTATTAAATTTTTATTTTAATTTTTTTTATTATTATTATTTTAAAAAATAATAAATATTTTTTTTATTTATATTTTTAATATTTAATTTTTTTAAATTAAAATTAAAATTAAAGATTTTTTTATTTTTTATTTATAAAATTAAAAGTTTTTTTTAAAGTTCTTTTTTTTATTTAAATATATTTTTAAAATTAAAAAATTTCTTTATTTTTTATATATTATTTTTTTTAATTTTTTAAAATTTTAAAATTTTATTAAAATAAAAAAAATAATAATTTTTATTTTATATTTTTTTATATTATAATTTAAGTATTTTTTAAAAAAAATAAAATTATTTTTTTTTATTAATAAACTTTTTAATACATAAAAATTTATTTAAAAATTTTATTTTTTTATTTTAATTTTTATTTAAAAAATTAAAAAATAAAGTATTTATAATATAATTTTTTATATTTTTTTATAAAAATTAAATTATATTTTAAATAAATTTAATATATTTTTTATTTAAATTATTTAAAATAAAATTTATAATTATTTATTTTATTAAAAATTAATTTTTTAAATAATAATTTAATTTTATATATATATTTTTTTATAAATTTAAAATTTAAAAAATTTATATTTAAAAACTTTTTATAAAATAAAAATTAATTATTAAATTTTAAAATTTTATAATATTTTTTTAAAATATTTTAAATTTTTTTAAAAAAATTTAATTTTTTAATAAATATTAAAAAATTAAATTTATAAAATATTTTTAAATATATTAAAATCTTTTTATTTTAAATAATAAATATATTTTTAAAAGAATTTTAATTAATAATATTTTTTTTTATATATATAAAAATTTTTATATTTTAAAATATATAATTTTTTAATTTTTTAAAAATATTTATTATATTAATATAAATATTTTTTTAAAAATATATAAATTAAAAAATAAAAATTTAAAAAATATTTTTTTTAAAATTAAATAATTAATATTAATAAAGTTAATATAAATAAAAATTAAAATATTAAAAAAAAATTTTATTAATTTAAAAAAAATTTAAAATAAAAAAAATAAATTAAAATTTAAATAATAAAATTTGTAAAATAAATTATTAAAATTAATATTATTAAAAAAATTTTATTAAAAAAAATTAATTAATATAATTTTTAATTTTTAATATAAAATATTTATTAAATTTTTATTAAATATTTATATATAATAATAATATAAATAAATTTAAAAATTATTTTAAAAAATAATAATTAAATTAAAAAAATAAAATTAATTAATTAAATTAATAAAATAAAAATAATATAAATTAATATAATTAATTATAAAATTTTATTGATTTTTATTTTAAAAAATAATAAATTAAAAACTTATAAAATTTTTAATTTTTATAATTTATAAAAAAATAAAAATAAATAATATATATTAAAATTATTAATTAATTAAAAAAAAACTATTATTAAAAAAATAAAAAAAATTAATTTTTATATTCCTTTTTTATTTATTAGCTATTATTAAAAAAAAAAGAAGAATAATTAAGCCCCGAACTCCCCTATACTTTATATTATTCTATAAAGTTTATACGTTATATAAGAAATTATTTTTATACTATCCACTCTACTACGCAAGTATATTATAAAGCTAATACATTAAACTAAGCCGGTCCCGTCGTATAATTAAATATACCTTCTAATTCTAAGACCTAACTAATCTATTTACCCCTAACCGCGGTAATAAAGTCACTCATTATAAAACATATACTTTTAAGTAATAAAATAGAAAGTTTTATAAAAGAGATTAGTAATTTTTTATATAAATAAGTTTAAAAGTATATATTAAATAATTAATAACTTTATATTAAAAATATAAATTAAAAAGTTATTTAAAACCGAGAGAATAATAAATAAATAAATATATAATTAAATAAAAACATTTAATATAGCCGAAGCCTTATAACTAATAAATGTACTTAAAGAAGGTTTTTAAGCTGGTGATAGGTATTAAAGGGCTGTGGGTTTTATGGAAAATCTATCTGCGGCATACTAGGGCGCTTTATGAGAAGACCTTGCTTCTGCGCACCATCTGATATATGCCCAGCCCACACGGTGTTGACAGCCGCATTTTGCCTGGATTTTGATGTCACAAGATTGAATAAGCAAACTCGGGGTGGAGCTCCTGGCGTCCCCGAAGTCAATGCCTTTGGCTGCGAGTTGGTCAGGTAGTTATCGTTTCACCGGCTCCCGAATCATGATACACAGTTTGTAGACGCCATGGCGGTCCTTCGTCAGCTCATCCAGGTCGAACTCAAGCCTGTCGACCTCCCGGAAGCCGAACTTTTCATAAATCGGCTTGCCAGCAGGCGTGGCTTCGAGATAGGTCCGGTAGCCTTGTGCGTCGGCGATGTTCAGCATGGTAAGTATCAGCACTTTGGCTGCGCCCCTCTTGAAATACTTTGTCGACGTCGCGATAAGTGAGAGGCCTGGTGACAGTCAGTTCCATGGCCCTCATCGCAGAAGCTCTGCCTACTGGATATGAGAGACAAGTCAGTCGCTGCTTACCCAACATGTCGTCGGCCATCCACTTATCAGACATCCGGCTCAGCCCGTCGAAGAACCCATGGCAGAGCTCCGGGTCGGCGCCACGGGGGACGTCGAGCCCAGCGGGAGAAGCGCAAGACGGCGGCGGTGCCTCGGTAATAGCACCTGTCACGGGTTTCTGTTCAGCAACCGCCTCACCCCGGCCCTCCACCGGCTTCGCTTCATCCACCTCCTTCACGCCGTTGACCTCCACCCCAGCAGCAGCCGCGCCCGCGCATTCCCCGAACGCAACCGATCCCTTTGGCACGTCCCACCGTGCAAAGGCGACCATCTCATTACCATCCGACTGGGTGTCGACGATCTTGAAGTGGCGCACAGACGGATCGGCAATCTTGCGGCGGATGCGGCGGACCATCCATTCCATCATGGCGGACGTGTCGGCGGACCACCAGTACGTGTTACCTGGGTCGGTCTGGAATGCGGTGTAGTAGACCTCGGCGACCTGCTCGGCATCATTCGGGTCCGTGATGGGTAGCATTTTGAACTCCGGGGCCAAGAGGCCCGGCGGGATGGCGAAGGGGAGCGTCATGGCGGCAATCGGTCTTCCGTACCTAGGTACTTGGTAATAACTCGATGAGTTAGTTGCAATTGGGTCGCGTTAATTTGACTGGCGACACTGCGTTTCTAACAGCATGATTTGCGCTACTAGTACGCCCCGGCCTTTTTCTACCCTAATTATGTAAAGTTGTTTGGCCAAGCCAGGGGCAGTGTGTGGCGTGACGATCGGCTTGGAGCGATGCACGCACATCTCCCGAGGTCCGCTATGGACCCGCTAGACCGATGACTCTTCGCCGTGTCCAAGACGGGGAGTCCGGATGATGCCACTTGAGGGACTCGGCTGAGGGACATTGAATGGTGGCCTCATTTGCACACAAATGGGAATTGTCTTATGTCATTATTCTCGGAAATAGACATCAGCTTAGAACACGGGTCGTGCATCACAAATAAAGTGGTTTCGTTTCTAATCCCCATACATATAAACGTATGTGGCGCCTTCATACAATGGTAAACGCTCAAGACCCAGCGTTTGAGAAAATACAGTGCCAATAACAGTGTAAAGAGAATCACAAATAAACGAGCCAAGTTCCGTTGGTGACGATGGAGAGACGATGGGACTTCACACGGGTACCTAGGTATTGTGCCGGGATCATTTACAGACACATATTAGAAGCGTTTTATTTCTACAGACATTACCTAGGTAGAAATATTATACATGTTGGATTCTGTTTTTGGATTTGTGCTCTGGTGCATTATTGATGCTTCAATGGCTATCTGGCGGTGGAAGCAGTCTTATTACTTCGAAGCCTTTAGTGGAAGCCACTGCAGCACTATGCTCCCTCTTAAAATAGTACATGATTGTCTTCACAGACACCTTTTTCGGAGACTGGGTGTTATCAACATACATCTTGTAGAAGGAAGCCGAGGCCAAGTACGCAAGCATGCACAAAAAGAATGGCGTATCCGACCACATGCCGAATCCTATCGGATGCTACTTTTGAAACAAACGTGATCATGGCTAGCAATACAGCGGGCATGGAGATATCAGCGATGGTACCCAGTGGAAGGGCAGGATAAACCTGCAGAGCAGCGATGCAGATTATCATGATGACCTCGCAAGCTGCCAGAGTAACGATCTGGGCCAGTCCTGAAAATTGAAGACCACCTAAGGCAATTCCACAAATAAAGTTAAGTATAATATCACTCTCGCAAAGAGGATATCCCTTTGTTATCCCCTTTCTGCCATACGTGAATGCTGTTTATCTCGGTTGAAAATCAGAACACCGAGGCTGCGCGTGGGGAGAGATCGGAAGAGCCAGGTGAGTGACCCGATGGCCACGGCCATTAGCAACGCAGCCACAACCGTGTTGTAAAGCGGTAGGACAGAAGCCAAGATCGACTGATAGAAGCCGAGGAAAACATGCCGGATATACTACAGACAGTGGCAGACGTTGAGGAGGACGGGCTGCGGATCCGGCGCGTCTTCGTCCTCGTCTCCGTCAACAACCCCGACATGCATGCGCGCGATGTTGTCCTCGTCTTCTGGCGGGTGATAATTTGCCACGCTGCGTGTCACCCCGACGGCTCGGAAGAAGAGCAAGATCCCCAGAGGAAAGTATCGCAGCACGGAGCTCCGGATTAGAGCAAGCGCGGGAGTGATCTGTGACCGGAAACATCCTCTCTCCTCGTCGTAAAGGCGCACTGTGGTTTTCAACGTCGAAACTGGAGGACGCGGGCATTTTGTGAGCGTAAGTGGCGTACAGATAGAAGTCGCCCTCCTTGTATGGTCACGCCTCACATTTAGATATGTTGACCTGATTGTAGAGTGTTGACCTTCTGATAGCCTCAAGCTCGATAGTTCCCAAGGTGAGAGTCTGACACCAGTGCATGCAGTCCTCCTTGTTCAGAACAGTCACCGTATTTAGTGAGAGCCGAGAATTCGTGCCATTAATGGGACCCAGCTTCACTTACCTAGGTATACCACCGTATGAGGCAAAACGCAGGCCTCAGCGTGCCGGCTACTTGAACATTACTATAGGTTGCGAGAAATTAAGGAATTGCCAGCCCGCCCCCCACTCCCCCGGACAATGAGGGCAGCAAACTCAATATATCCTGAAGGAGTATCTACCTAGGTATATTTAAGTCCCTTGGCATTATAGCTAAGTAAAC
This sequence comes from Diaporthe destruens, assembly GCA_036986855.1. Lineage (NCBI taxonomy): Eukaryota > Fungi > Ascomycota > Sordariomycetes > Diaporthales > Diaporthaceae > Diaporthe > Diaporthe destruens. The sequence goes on along the minus strand of BTXE01000009.1, from coordinate 647,572 downwards.
ATGGCTATAAAACTATATTTCTCTTGACGTATTAACCTACTTCCATGGCACATTTGGCCTAGAAAATAACAGTTTTGCATTCTCCAAAGCAAAACATTGTCTCCATCCATTGCACCCTGCTTTATATTACGTGTCTAGATGCTCGTCTTGTGACTGTAGCACTTGGACCCCTCAAAGCTGTGCTCTAAGCTCCAACTGCTGATCTAAAAAGCTACCCACAGTATCCTCCATTGGCTTCCACTTCATCCCCAACACAGTTTCCGCCTTGGCAGTACTCACCTCCGGCGGCTCCTCGAATGGACCCTCGAGTTTAACATCCAATGCTGGGTACTTCGATCGTACAAACTCTGTAACTTGTCCCCACGTCCAGTGGTCCTTCGGCCCAGCACTGAGGATGAATTCCTCAACCCCGGCTCCAGTCCCGACCTCCAGGGCTTTAAGATGGGCGAGTGCGATGTCACGCACATCCACGGCGCTTAGGAAGATGAATGGCTTGGCCGAGTGTAAGCAACCCCAAAGCATAGCGTTTGTGCCATCTAGCCCCTCAGCTGATGCCTGAGTAATATTGCGGCCGAAGACGAATGATGGGTGTAGAGTAATGAGGCCAAATGCGGGCTTGTTCGTCTGCACCCACTCCAAGGTAGCGCGATGGGCGAGGATTTTGGAGACGTGGTACTTCTGGCCGCCACTGGCCTTCGGGTCCTCTGGGAAGGACATCTCAGGATCGGCGGGTATAGTGTGGTTCAGCCCCTCTAAAAAAGAAAATTAGATTTGGGCATTATGTACCAGCAAGGATTGTTACCTTTGGCAGTAAATTTTCCAGTGGACAGAGCTTCCACCGGAATAAGTGCAAACAGAGGAGAGACGATGACGACGCGTTTGATCGACTCAAATTTCTTTGCAGCGTCCAGAAGTGCAATGGTGCCCTGCACTGCTGGCTCTAGGTAGTCTGACTTGAAGTCGGAGCCTTTTCCCGCCATTGGAGAGGCGAGATGAAAGACATATGTGACATCTTCAAGCGCCTCGCTAAAACGACTTTGGCTTGTGAAGTCTGGTATGACGGCGAAATCTAGGTTGGCTGCGTGCTGAGAGAAGACCTTACGCAGGGCAATAGTCTGTTCCTCTTTGCGCACGCTCAGACGGACTTTGAAACCAGCGGCAAGGCTTTGGCTAACGACGTGAGAGCCGATGAAGCCTGTTGCGCCGGTGATGAAGATTAGAGGCTGGGACATTGTGGATGCGAGTCTGTGAGGTTTAGGAACAATTAGCGCAAAAAAGTCGGCATCATATTATCCTCAACCGGATGCAACTATATATACCTTCTTATACTAAACGCTCACGCAGGTAGGTAACATGATTGCTTGTGTGGCTTGGTAAGCTTTGCAGGCCGGTGTTTGCCCAGATGAGGGGATTCAAAAGATTAGTGATACTGGGTCCGGCTAGACCTGATTCGAAATACAGGTCAAACAAGAGTCCGCCCTTTTAGGGCTTATATTGCAGATATGAAAAGTAATCAGTATTCTTAACCCGAGGCATTTGAATTTCTGGACTACTAATCATTGGAGAGGGCTGCTGTCGCAGTTGACCTCCGCAGCTCGGTGCATCGAGCTCTGGGCGCATAAATACCTACTTACTTAAGTAAGTAGGCAGTATATACGAAGCCAGGCTTTAATTTAAACCTCGAAACCTCGTGCTAACCTCCAGACTAGCGTCCTAAGCCTCTTTTGAATCGCATCTTCGAGCTTCCCTGAAATTCATCATATCTTTCTAGACATTCTACCCCAGTGCTCCAAGACACAAGCACGATACGATGCCTCTCTGGCTGATCTTCCACCCCGAGGGTACCTTCGAAAACGTTGCGTCCAAAGAAGCTCTCGCAGCCGACATCACCAAAATTTACACCAGCGTTGGTCTCCCGGCGTTCTACGTGGTCACCAACTTCATCAAGATGCCTGAAAGCACCATGTTGGTGGGCGGCAAGGTGATCAAGAAGGAAAAGCCGTTCATCCGACTCGCGATTGAGCATATTGCTGTGACCCTTCCCAACCGAGACAAAGACTATGAAAGGGTTACCAATAAGGTGGATGCTTGTCTCAGACCGCATATTGCGGACAAGGGATACGATTGGGAGTTTCACATTGACGAGACGGAGAGGAGGCTGTGGAAGATCAATGGCATGTTTCCTCCGGCTTTTGGAAGTGAGGGCGAGAAGCTCTGGTTCGAGAAGAACTTGCCAGTGCCTTTACAGAAGGGAAATCTCTGATGAGTATCAACTCTCAAAGACACAATTGTATTGACTTCTCGTAAAATTTGGAAGATCTGCGTCATGACTTGTCGCTGCCCAGGTGGCTGCTCTGGAGCCTCACCTCAGAACGGACAAAAATCCCTTCGCTCTGATTAGTTTCGCTCTCACTGCGTTCAGCCGTGGTGACAATATTCGTCAGGCTGTAGTTGTTCTTGGTCAGGCGAAGTTCGTCCTCTTCCTCCAGTCGTTGTATCCCCTTGGCGCCCTTGGGAACCGGGCCTCCACTCCCTCCCCAAGTCACCAGACCCGGTGTCGATGTTGTCCGTGATTGGCCTGCACTACGAGCCGACGATGATACTTTGGTGCGAACAAACGTGAAAAGCGGGCGCATGTTTGGTAGACAGGCTGAGAGAATACCAATGGAAGGTTCGACGGCGGACCAGACACATACGGGTCCCATATACCATGTCAGGTCTACTGCCGACGAGAAAACGTTCAAATAATAGATCCGTACAACGCTGGCACAGCAGACACTACAACGTTGTTAGCATATACTAGGACAACTGGACACCGACAAGCTGGGACAGATGATGATCAGCGTATCAAGTGGGAGATCCGACTCACAATCCTCCGAGAAGCATGATGCCGCAGACGCCAAGCTTCTTGCGAGCTGTTGGTGATGTTAGTCCTGCTACGGGTCCTAAAGTGTTGTATTCTAGAACATTCCAAAACATGAAAGACGGGGATCCGTAACAAGTGAAAAGTGATACTGACTAGACATTTGCAGCCCGAGAATCGACGGGATTGGAATAATTAAAATGAAAAAGTCGATAAAAAGGTTGATGATGGCCATTGATACAAAGAGTAGTCCCGTATTCATTGGACAGCTCCCCTCCGTATCGCCGGCGAATTGTGTCCAGTAGAATGAGACCGGCTTGCAACAATTAGCCATGGCGATGATAAAGGTGAGAGGATACCCGATGACGAAGAATGCTGCCGTCCAGAGCAGGAAGCGGAATTTTGTATCGGAGACTTCGAAAATGCGTGTATATAATAGGAGGATGGAGGCCTTGGTGAGGGTTATCGTGGCAGCAAAGACAAAGCTGTAGGCGAACAAAAGCTATGGGTCGTCAGGGGTTAGTGGTGCAAGCCGGACGACAGCCACATTACTAGAATCGCCTCACCTGCGCTGCCATAGCTAGGTCGACTGCCCTGACCGTCCAGACATGACGCCCAGCACCGAAATGACCGACGGCGAAAGACATGGCTCCCGTCGCATACGTGAAGACCAACGCCGCTACTATCACGGTGTCATCGGCCTTCAAGGGGCTGCTCGTGTATCGTCGACACCACAGTCTCAGCACCACGGCCACTGTGGCTATCACCAGCAACATCGCCACGGCGACATCATTGCCAGCAGTTGGGTTTTCGCTCAGGTCGGTTCCGGGTGGCACCGGTCCGAAGAGGGCCAATATCGTAGGATCAATGTCGGCCATTGCACGTCGTCGGAATGCAAGAAGACTGGGCAGAGTGCTGCAATTGCTACGAGAGTTGGAAACTTCGACGGACAGATCCTCACGATCGCAACTTTGTCATGATTTGTGATTTGTGAAAGATTGACTCTTCTCCGTGTCTGGGAGAATCCCAGGGGCCTGTGCAATAATATCCAATTGCTCCCACGATCTTCACGGCCGCTTAACATTTCTGGGCAAACTTCTTCGATTTTCTGCCTGTGGCTCCGGCGACGGGTCATATCGCCTAGTGGAGCAGAGTCATTCCCAAGCAAATTTACCTCCATGGCACCCTTGACACCTACACAGGGGCCAGCAAAGTTTATTTCGCGCCTTGTATACCCAAAATCGTTATTTTGACTAACCTGACTTGGTAGACGGAGGCGAACGGTGGCCTCGCGGGTCCCAAGAGACCAATGAGAAGAGTCATGACGGGGGAAAGTCATCTATCGCCCCTTTGAGGGTACGAATCCCGGCCCCGGAGCCGGTTGGCCGGTAGTGTTGAATTCGGCAACACCTATGGCAAATCCCATTGCATCGGCGGCCAATGCCGGTACTTCGATGCAGATCGAGTGCACCGAGTCAGAGGCGTCTTGGCAGGTTCCTCCCCGGCTGGTAGGGTCCACCTGGGCATCGAGCCCCGTGTGTTGCGAGGCCTGCTATTGGTGAGACCAGTCAATAGTCAACAAAGGATTGATAAGGTTCATGACAAAGTTGGTTCCTTCCGCAGAGGGCTGATCGGTTGCGAAACAAGGGGTTCGTCTCATGGCGAGGGAGGCAGGAAGTAGAGTAGATTGTTTGACCTGACGCAACTCTGACCTTCTCATCGAGGTCACATCACGGTCATAGCTTTGCTCAGAACGGTCCACTCGACATCCTCATACTGCCCAGTGTGCATAAGCGACCTCTTGGCTATCGACAGCGTATCAAAGAGACAATATGGATCCCATCGACCAGGATTTGCTATTCCAAGTGACCCCGATCGAGCAAATCAGTCCGCGAGGCTGGCCAAGATATGTGAGATTCCATCCCCAGTCTAGCCCAAGGACTCGCTTGCCCAGGTGGACAATGCTGACCAATTTCCCTACCCTTATTAGATCTTTCCATTTGAGTTGGCTGAGAACTATGACCTTGATGAGGTGACGCGGATCCTGAAGGATGGCTGGGAAGCCACCTGCCGGCGCATCCCCGTCCTGAAGGGCGAAGTCGTCGCCGACCCTGACGGCAAGCAGGGCGGGATGGTGAAGATCCAGCTGCTCGACGACAAGGAACGTCTCGAGCGGATTCAGCCCATCACGGTCAAGGACCTTCGGTCACCCGGAGCGTACCCCTTGACATTCGCCGAGCTGAAGGAGAAGCACTTCCCCGTGTCCGCGTTCGACCCGGAGGTCTTCACGCGGCGCTACACGTGGCCGTCCCCGGAGGACCGGCTCCCCATCATGCTCATGCAGCTCAACTTTATCCGGGGCGGCCTGATCCTGAACTGGAACCCGTTCCACATGATCGGCGACGGCAAGACCTTCTTCACCTGGACGGCGATCTGGGCGGAGGAGTGCCGGCGGGCTCAGGGGCTCGAGATCAGCGAGCCATTTGAGCTGCGCCAGAGCATCATCAGCGACAGGCGGCATGCCATCAGCGCCAGGGCCCCACCGAGCGGGAAGGCAGGCAGGCTGGAGGACCACCCACAGTATGTGCTGCTGACCGACCCGGCGAACCAGCTGGCCAAGGTAGTCAAGGCGGATGGGCACGTCGGGCAGATCTTCTACTTCTCCAAGGAGTCGTTGGAGCAGCTCAAGAGAGATGCGTCTCCCAAGAACCCTGCGCCAGGCGAGCCTTCGTATATCAGCACCAACGACGCGCTGACGGCACTCTCGTGGCGCTCTGTCATGGCAGCACAATACCCACCAGACAAGGTCAAGGGCGACGAGGTCTCGGTGTTCAACATGGCAGTCGACGGACGACTACGCATCCAGCCTCCAATCGACAAGGACACGCTAGGGAGCTTCGTCGAGTTCATCGAGGTGAAGATGCCCCTCGGCAAGATCTTAGACTCCAGCGGGAACAGCATCGCCGAGATCGCATCCGCTCTCCGAAAAGCAATCACCAGCATGAACGACGACTTCCAGGGGGCCTTCACCAACGACATAATCCGGCTGATCAACGGCCTGGGCGACGTGAGGTTCCTCTCACCATCCGCGTTCCTGGACTGCCCCGGCCTGTGCTGCTCCCAGACCAGCTGGGCCAAGTTCGAGCTGTATGGCCTGCGGTGGGGGCCCGCGCTCGGGGACCGCATCAGGGCCATCAGGTCTCCGAGCAATGGGATCCTGAATGGGATGCAGATCATGATGCCTGAGCTTCCCGACGGTGGCCGGGAGATGCTGTGTGGAATTAATGAGGAGGACCTCCCGAGGCTGATGGCTGATCCTGTTTGGAGGAAATATGCCGAGGCACGTTAAGTTCCGAGGTTGAAATAGAGAGATTTCTGGTGCAAGCTTCAGCATTGTCTAGAGCAGTTTAGGTGCTTAATTGTGTGACAGGTTGCTCCTAGAGAGGGTCCCTTGGCATAGCTTATGCGATGGTAGTAGTCGCAATACAAGACCGCCTAGTTACAGAATCCCACTACTGAAACTCAAGCACTCTATGTGGGGACACCAACTATACTTAGGTATGATCGATGGTGGCGTCCGACGACATAGTAACGTGTTAATGGCACAGGGTGGACAGTTAGCTACGTCACCAGTTATGAGGTGTTAGCACTTCTGAAGAGTTTCTAAAAAAAAAAAAAAAAAAAAAAAAAAAAAAAAAAAAAAAAAAAAAAGAAATTGCAAAGTAGAGGCTAAAAACCCCTAGGCGCAGAAAGCAGAGCTAATAATGTGTACCTAGTTATGTTTGTGGCACCCATTTCAGTAGCTCACGCCCGGACACTCTTTCCTATCGAAGCGGAACTGCACATACTTGAGAAGGTATTCAATTGACGTTCAGCATCCCTCTCCTTTTGAAGGGAGCTACCAAGCTCTGCACAATACTAACCTGTCCCTCTCGTGTAGTGTAGATAGATCTGTTGATCTTAATTGATATGCCCTAGAAGTATCCTAATCATTGAATTCCAGGTAATCGGGTGTTAGTTGCATAATGTGGTTTAATCTGCGGGGTTCCACAAGCGCAGGGTTTTTGCTTGAGACACAGCGTGGCTGACCCAAGTATAGAAGCTGTCACTATCAGGGAAAAACGAAACAGAGCCCCCCCTGTTTTGTTACCCCTGTCAACCTGGCCACACTTATAAAATACTCCATTTTCACTCCATTTTCATACACACCCACACAGCATCTATACTACTTTTTATCTATATAAAACTTTTAAATTTTTAAAATAATTAGTTTTTTTATAAAATATAAATATTTAATATATTTCTACTATATATTTTCTTTTAATTATTCTTATAAATACTATTATTAAATAAGAATTATAAGATGTTACTCTGCTTATATATGTGGGAACTATAAGTGTAAAGATTACTGAGGGGGAGGGATTGGAGGATGAAGAAGTGGTGTAGACGCCGTGTGGGCGCGCGCGTGAAGGGAGTGTTTTTTGGTTGTGGCCAGGTTGACAGGGGTAATAAAACAGGGGGGGGGGGCTCTGTTTCGTTTTTCCCTGACAGCAGCAGTGAGCCCTGTTCCATGTTTAATACAAGTCACTGCCCTATGGTCAACATCCGATATGAGTCAAGACCTCAGATGGCAAGTCGCCAGACGGGCCCTACCCAGGTGCCTGGATTTTGATATCAGCATCGTGAATTTCGCATTCAAAGTGGGGAACCATAATATCCAAATCAAATCTAAGAGCACTCACTTTCCTAAAATTCGCATTCATTGATGTTGAGAATGCTGGGACTCAAAGCGACGACTCTGCTGGCGCTCTGCGCGGGCAGCACACTCGCCCAGACCCCAATCCGGGTCGCGAGCTTCAACATCAGATACGACAACAAAGATATCAGCATCGGGGATCCAGAGCTGTGGTGGGGAGGCCTGACTTGTGCGAACGATATCACCCAGTGCCGCAGATTTGGCGTGGTCAGCGAGCTCGGTATGTTTCTCCCTCGTTTTTCAGAATTGCATTGAGACTCCCAGGCTGGAGGCCCATATCACCCACGAAAAAAGAATGCTGACTCACAAACCAAACAGCCAACGTGACCGCCGCGGGTGACTCCTTCGTGGGCATGCAGGAGGTGCTGGACAACCAGCTGAACGACATCATGGACGCCATGAAGCAGCTCGGCCCCTGGGAGCACATCGGCGTGGCGCGCGACGACGGCAAGAGCGGCGGCGAGTACAACCCGATCATCTACAGGACGGACGTGTTCGAGCTCTTGCACGAGGAGACCAAGTGGCTGTCCGAGACGCCCGACGAGCCGTCCAAGAGCTGGAACTCGGGCAGCAACCGCATCGTGACCGTGGGCGTGTTCAAGCACATCGCGACGGGCAGGCTGATGATCATGGCCAACACTCACCTGGACAACGTCGCCGCTGGGGCCCGCGCCAACCAGATCGACGTTGCTGTCGGCATCGTCAAGGCCGTCGATGCGGCCTACGGACCTGACCTGCCAACCTTCCTGACTGGTGACTTCAACTCGGGCATCACGGATCGTGCATACACGACCCTGGTGGGCGACAAGTACCTCCAGGACTTGTATCCCGCCGCCTCCCCTGAGCAGCGCAGTCAGCGGTTCTTCACGTACACCGGTTTCGCGGGCGAGTACGCGTCCCGGATTGACTACATCTGGTTTGGACCTTCGGTACGTGTACCACTTCAGGGGAAATGGCCTCCTCCGACATCGATATGTTCGTTCTGGCTGACATTTAACACTCTAGTCTGGTCCCGCTGGTGGCCCCATCACCACCAAAAGATACTCGGTCGAGGACAATGCCTGGGGACCCGGCGTTATGAGCGACCACCGATGCGTAGTCGGAGATTTCACCCTTGGCTAAACGCAAGGGTCGTGTAATCAATGGAAAGTGGTCATATTTCATGCACATATACTCAACTTAAGTGTACATAGGCGATTTATACACATTGGCTGACAGCCTTGGAAGTCTGCCAGCAGACGAATCTGGTTGGCTGGAATTTATGTTAAAAATAGAGTCAAAGAGGCAATATTGCGTTCAATAATCCTGGAAAACTGCCTCGGGGCTCGTAGAAGGTGAAATGTGGAAAGTGGCGGTCTTTCCTCACCACTGATCTTTCAATCATAGCCAATTAGAATCAAATCCAGCCCCTCAACTGGTCTGCCTTGCAGTAGTGTTGACAAGTGAAATGATGGTCCTCGAGTGTGAAGCAGCAAAAAGGTGGAGATCACACGCTGATGGGGTCGCACAGCAGGAGGACGCTCCGAATGGGCAGTGCCTTCAGCTGAAGCTGTGCATCGACTCGACCACATGAAGTGATTTATGCCTTGCTGAGCCCCCTTTCTCATTTTTCACTTGAACCGCCGCGATTACCAAACAAAACTTGTATCCTCATTTGCAAGCAGGCTCCCACCCACAAGCTGCTGCCGCTTTGCATCGCTAGAGCTCGCGCACCGATTCTTCCGATGACCTTACGCCTCACTAATTTCACCGCGCAATAGTAAACTGCGACAAAACCATGGATCCGATTGAACTGAATCTGAATCCCTCTGAGACTCCGGATGCGTCAGGAGGGAACATGTTGGAAGCAGCCCGCGGTAAGTATGAGCACTTGACAGCCCCCGAAATGCGGACCTGCATTGATCCCAAATTTCACCTACACTATTCTCCAATAAAGATTTTCTAACAAAAACAGCCCGCGACATGCTATTCGATAAGATCCTCCAGCAGTTGGCTCTATGCAACCTCTTCAGCGATCCTGTGCGCGCGCCGACCATCTTCCCCGTCTACGCCCACGACAATGAACTCGTGGGAGTCGCGCAAGCAGTTGCTGTTCATCAATTCATCAAATGGCTTCATGAAATCAAGGCCAGAATCATATCAGACTGGGCGGCCCTTCATCCACTGGCCTCGGGCAACAAGGAAAATACCTCAGCCCAGCGGAATATCCTTTCGAGCCAGATTCGTCTCCTTCCCATTGGCAAGAGTGCCGATTCCAAACAAAACAATAAGGCTATAGACAAAGTTATTGTGTGTGCCTCCGATGTGCTCAAGCAATACTGTGAGAGAGATCTCGCCCGCGACAATCCATATATCACAAGGATCAAAGATTTATGCGAGATCAACCACGGGAAGCCTATGGAATACATAGAGAACGCGATCCGAAGAGAAATCGAAAGCGAGATCGAAACCCAAGACTTTCATCACGTTCTCACTGAAATCGCCTTCTTAGAGGTCAGGAAGTCTCACTTCTCTGGAGATCACGGCATGATCCCCGTTGCACTAAACGGGGATTACAGACTACCTTATCTGTCATTTTTTGGAAGCACAGATCTCACACTGAAACTGGGATCTTCCACATCACCCCCCGAGGCCGGCGCCCTACATAGGCTTTTCTTCAGGTTACTCGAGCAGCTTTTTGTGGAGCAAAAAGATCTCGTCGAGGAATGCAAGAAATGCTACGACAAAGTGGTCCATGAGCTCAACCTGGAGAGTGGGGAACCATTGTCCAAGGAAATCTTTCGCAACTGCTTGGGCCAGAAGATCACCAACATGTACCACAGGTATTGGACCGTATTCTCGACAGCCATACACAATGACAAATACGTGGCATATGCTGGGAAGATTGGAGAGCACGCCTTTCAAATCTTGGAGGCGACCAAGGCATACGAACGACAGAAAATACTTCAATGGATATCTGGGACACACATCTCAGAATCTCATGGGATATACGGTGACGGGAACAAGAAACGCGTAAACGGCACTTGCGACTGGGTCATTCATGACGAAAAGTTTCGCGATTGGCACACCTCTGAGAAGTCTGAGATCCTCTTACTCTCCGGCAGCAGTAAGTCCAAACACCGAATTTCAATACAGACAACGTAAGTAACTGACTGGATGAGTAGTGGGGACAGGGAAGACGTATGCCACGTCAAGAGTGATCGATTGGATTAGAAAATCCCTCGAGGGAAGCGACTATGACGAATCTTTTGCTTATGTCTACTGCATGAAGCAAGACAACGAGCGGAACAACCCTAAAGCAATTCTACGCAGCATTGTGAAACAGATTGCAAGCGGACCATGGAATCGTCGCGGAGAAAATGTTGCCCTGGATGAAGCCGTCATCGACATCTGGAAGAAACACTCAGATGACCAGCTACAGTTCTGCAACACTTTCAGTGAGTGGAGGGACTGCCTCTTCAAGCTTGTCAAAAAGTACCCCAGAACCACTATCGTACTTGATGCACTCGATGAGTGCGTTGAGTGCGATGAAGACAAACGAGGTAGTTTGGTCGACCTCTTCACTGCCTTAGCCTCTGAGGACATGGGTCTTGTGAAAATCTTCTGTTCGACTAGACCCGAGCTGGACTTGTCACGATTATTGAACGAGTATCCTGGCATTTCAACGAACGGGGATAACAATCAGGAAGACATGGAGATATTTATACGAGACAAGCTCAAGCAAAATCTCTCCTGGCTCACGCATGATGACAAGGAAAAGGTGGCCAGAACTCTTGTGGAAAAAAGTCGAGATATGTTTCTATTTGCGTCCCTGCAAATCGATCGTCTACGGGAATGCGACGTCAAGGAAGATGTGGAGGATCGACTTGTCGATCTCCCACGGAATCTGACTGAGGCTTACAAAAATATCTACACTGGAGCGACAACGGATTGTGAAGGGAGAAGGATGAGTGGCACAAAGAAATTCCTAGACAGGGCGCTTCGGTGGGTTTTGTGCTCGGCAAGGCCCTTGACCACCGATGAGTTGTTGTTAGCGATCTCCCAGGACCCTGGATCGGATAGCGTGAATCCTCAACACTCGCGGTTGACCGAAGACTGGATTTCAGAGCGGTGTCGCAATCTCTTGACCTTGGATCCTGGCCACAGCGACGATTACGACAACGACGATGACGATGACGATTGCCGTTCTGTGTGGCGACTGGCGCATCAAGCGGTGGCCGAATTCATTGAGAACGGTGCCGAAAGCATTGGGAAAGGTCCCAAATTCTTCGGGAAAGACACTGATTTCAGTCCGGAACTCTCCCATTACGAGGCCGGAAAGGTTTGCCTGATGGTATTGATTGATCTCTTCGGCGGCAGTCCTTCTGAGGTCGCGAAAGATGGACAAGGACGCAGCGAGGACTTCGAATGCCCTTGCAAAGGTGGCAGAGATGACCCTCGGTTACATGAGAGACATTATAGACTGAAAAAACCCCTGGCGGAATACGCCATCATGGCTTGGCCGACTCATGTGCGCGCACACGAACGCTGCGAGTCCCCCCGCGCCGATGGACTTTCGCGGCCGCTAAAGCGATTCCTGTGTGGAAACCAAGATATTGGGCCAGCCTACGAGAGATGGCTGGAGCATACGTTTGATCATTTCAGTGAGAGTTATTGGCCTCCAACCTGGTCTATTTTCGCGACACGATCGTTACCCGCGCCCGACACAGGCAGAAATATGAGGCCGATCGCTTTGGCATGTCACTTGGGCTTCAAGACCGTCCTCGGGGAGTGGTTGCAGTCTTCTGGTTCTGAGCAGAACTCTTGCTATGAAGCAAGGGACTGGTTACCGATAAGCGGTCAAAGCATGCCCGACTTTCCGCAGCAGAACTTGAAGTGGTCAATCGAGGCGCTGGCTTGTGCCAACGGGGAGGCAGAAATCCTCGACCTCGTTCTGGGCCGAGGATCCCAAATCAACACTGCTGACGAGGATGCGGTGCCGCCAATTGTTGCTGCAGCAATTGGAGACTCGGAACGGGCTGCAAAAATGCTGCTCAACCGTCGCATTCACTTGGACTCAGCATTTACAAGGGATCACGGGCATGTCTTGACTTTCGCGATTCGGTTCGACTCGTTGAACATGATGAGACTGCTGTTGCGCGACATCCTTACTGAAGCACGAGAGGTGGAGGAAATCCTAGCTTCAGTCGATCTCTGGTATTTCAAATCGCCAGACGCGATTGAAATGCTTCTTGAACATGGCATAGACGCGAATTCGCCCCTCAAAAAAGATGTAACTCTGCTGATGGTGGCCGCAGAGAATGGGTGGGAGAAATTATCCCGCCGGCTTTTGGAAGATGGCGCAGATGCGAACAAGCGGTCTCTGGATCCGGATGTTGGCAATGCTCTTCAACGCTGCATATACCAAGGCCACAAGCAAATACTGTCAATTTCTCGCCTCCTTATTCAGCATGGCTTCGGCCACACTGTATTTTTCCTCTATACTATATAACTATCTTTTTATTCAGTCACTCGTTTTTTCCCTAGCCTAAAGCTTATGTATAAAGTCTTTTACGGCTTTATATATATCCTTATAGTTCTCTTATAGAAGAACTTTAAACACCCCCTTTCCTTTATTTCTATCATATTTTTCCATATTAAGAAGGAGTTGCTTATTGCTAGTAATAAAAGTATAGACTTAGAGGAGGATAAGCTTATTACATTCTCCCTTCGTTTTTTAATAAATTGCTTCCAGAACTCTTTTTAGGAGTTTTAAGGCCTTATTATGGAAGTCTTAAGGGTGGGATATTGTAAATCGTTTTTTTATCTTGACTACTTCTTAAAGTTAGTAGCTATGTACTTGGATAGGGGTTATAGTGTAAGCTACCTGGTCATGGGCTTGTTTGTGTGTATATATATATGCAGGGCCAAGTTTTTTAGCTAGGACTTTTTTATCACAGGATTTATTTATATAATAACCATTTTAAGACCTAATCTTACCGGATAACTCCTTTTATAACAACTAGCCCACGGGCTACTTATATCTATAAGTAATTAACACTATTATTAAAACGGTACCCCTTAGTCTTATCTATACGTTATAAGGCTAAGGCCATAAGCACCTATAGTATTTTAATCATTATTTTAATATAGTATTTTTTTTTCAAGTACTGGGTCTCGAGCGCTTACTATAGTATAAAGGCGCTATGTATATCCTCGGATATATACGGAATAGAAGTAAAACCACTTATTTAGCATGGGGTGCGCGTCGGCGGCCGGGTTGTGTCATCCTCACTTACATGTATCTCGGGCAACGGGCGGTTTGGGAGAGGCTGTCCTGAGCTGCCTCAGCTACTCCTCGACAATAAGCCGCACCTTAACGACATGTGGTTCAAAGATAGCCCTTACTTTCGCGGAGACCATGTCATGACTGCTATGATAGAACAAGTCAGGTGGGGCATCGTGGAAAACGTGCGGTTGCTAATTAAGCATGGCGCCGATGTGAAACTGCGTGTGGGAGGGAAATATGATGACGCCCTGAACACCGCTTTCCTAGCCCCCCTGGAACACGACATCTCAGTACAATGGTTTAAAGGCAAGGAGTACCCACTCGACCGAATGATCGAGGCGTTGGTTGAGGGAGGCGCCAGCCTCGAGGATCGGGACGGTGACCGCCTTAACACACCGCTCGCAGGTGCCGCGCATTCGGGTTGGGAAGAGATGGTGCAGAACTTTCTCGACCGCGGCGCAGACCCAAATGCCTGTTGCAACCACAGATATGTCACCGCACTTGCTGCAGCTGTAGCATCAGAGCATCCCCGCGCACTACATATCGTTCGCATGCTTCTGGAAAATGGCGCCAACGTTAACGTTTACTTTGCAGAACCCATTAAAGACTTCGACGCAATGTTTAGTAGTAGACTTGTACTCGATTTTCCTCTCTGTCTTATAATCGAACCATTAAGCCCGGCCGGATCCCTCAACGCCCACCGGATTCAGCGTATGAATACTGCGCTTGAGTTGGTCTCCTATCTTGTGTCAAAGGGTGCCATCTGGGATATCGACTTTGAGCAATGGAGAAAATGCTGCGAAATGAGGGTTCCTGACTTCTACCGGGACAATACCGAGTCTTTAAACCAAATAATGAAGGGGCTGTGCAAGAACAGGGTCATATTCTTCCAGGACAACCCAGGAGCAGCCTCTGACGAACGATGGAGGATCAAGGTCGCAGGTGATGCAAACAAGTACAGGAGGGAATTGTTCCGTCACATGCATGAAATTATGAATTGAGCTGTGTGTGCTTCATGGAATCAGATGCCATGTCCAGATGGATTTGGTACGTAACCTTGGGAGGCCAGCGACCGTCATACGTAGAGTCATTGGCGAGGCTGTTCCAGGGCTAGAAAGGCGGGCTGTTTCAAAATATCTGATGAATGAAGCGGAGACTGATTGAGATGGGTGTTAGTGATATCCTTACAGACTCGGAGTTTGACGGGCTGCCCTCATTTTCCATCAAGACGTTGTTGGTCCGGAATTGGGCCAATACCTCTCGGATATGGCATCTTCAAGATGGCTCATCGGGACTTGCTTCTGGCATACAGAGCCACTATCCTCTCAGAGGTTGACTCAGTCAGATTCGTCGGTCTCTACAGCTCAGAAAGAGCACAAACACGTTTCCTCACGAATTCAAAGCCCTGATCGTAAAGGCATACCATTCGATTGCAGGGATGGTATCGACATTTGAAATCTGATGGCTAATTCGCCAGAACTTGTGTGACATTGATTCCATGTGGAGTATCGAGCCCTCTCATTACTCTCTTTGCAATGTCTTAGCCTTTCTTAGCGGCTGGGAACCTCAGAATCTGCCAAGCGAGGGCCCTGCGAGATGGGCTCGCGATTAAGAACTCGTTTCCAGGTGGAGTCGCAAAGCCAATATTCTTCCTCATGGCATTTCCAGACAGCCGGAGAGCATCCTTATCCGACGCAACGTTGACTTCAACACTCCGCCACTCCTCGCTACTCCTCAAGCAGGCGTATCGAACAGTCTGGAACAGTGCAGAGACGAATAAGGGCATTGATCTTTCTTCGTGACGCAAGACCTGAGGCTGTGTGCGTTGTGGTGGATCCAAAATCGCCTTTATACTCCCGAGCGGGTTGCGCTGCCCGGGCTGGCTTGCCGTTCTGAGCGGGAACAGCAGGCCGAAATCCTAGGAGCCTCTGGAAATCCTCATAAAAAATGACCTGAGTACTGCAGCCAGTGTCGTTCCATATTTTCAGTGCTTGTGCATCTTTTTCCGAGCCACCATCTTCGTCGGGTATGCGAATTTGTAGATATAGCTAGGATAGAGAGTTAGAAAGACGATCTACACCTGCTTTGTTTTGACGGTGATTCCGTTGAATCTAGGTAGTCAATGAAAATACAGTAAACGCCAATACAAATTACTTGATGCATAGGCCGTGATCTTGTTCCGGAGTCGACTTGAGATCGGGCTGGCAGGTAGAGCCCGTGATTCATAAATTTTATGTCTGTCTCTGGCTGCATGCCTTTAGGCTAATGAAACCAATTCCGTTAGAACGACGAGGGTGCTTGAAAGATTCGGCTTAATACATACCAGCTCCTTGAACTCTCTCGCAGTGGGAGGCTTCACCTTGTAATCCTCCGCAGACCTCGTGGAGCCAGACCCAGCACCAGACCCGGCGTCACCGCCAGCGCCAGCGCCAGCGCCGGTCATGAGCTCCGAGTCCGTGGCGTGCTATCTCAATTTTGTCAGTGTCCTGCTGAACAGAATTTCTAGAGCGCAACTAACCACAACACACAACTTCCAAGGTTGCTACTGACAGCATGTAAAGGGCCCTCGGGATCCACTTTCATGTGGTAATCTCTCTTCGACTCTGTACCGGGAGATGCCAGAAGCCCTCAACGGCTGGCCCACTGTATTTTACAGTAGTCAACCAGAATGCCCAGTTATCAACTGGAAGGTATAGTAGTTAGCCAGTAAAAAACGGTTACTTTAGGTTTAATGGGAGGATTACTGGAAGGTATAGTTAAAAACTATAGTTATCGTAAGGCTCTTTCCTACTATTATAAGGGTTTTTAACCACAACTTATAGTTTTTAACTATACCTTCTAGTAATCCTCCTATTAAACTTAAAGTAACCGTTAAACAACTATAATTTATAGTAAACTAGTTGTTATAAGCTTCTAGCATCTCCCGGTACAGTTTTAACACTAGCTTATTATTATACGCGTAAAGCACTTAACTTTCTTATATAGGTATTCCGTAGCTTTTTATATAATTTATACACGCTATTATATTATTCTTTTTTATAAAATCGTTTTCCGTCTTTCATTCCGTTTAAAAAATTTAAATTTAAAATTTATTAATTATAGTAAATTAATACCGTACCGAGACTTTTTATTATTTTAAAATAATTATATAATAAAATACTTAATATTTTATATAATAAATAAATATTTTTTATTATATAAATTATATAATAATTTTTTATTTTATAATTTTTTATTTTATAATTTTTTATTTTATAATTTTTTATTTTATAATTTTTTATTTTATAATTTTTTATTTTATAATTTTTTATTTTATAATTTTTTATTTTATAATTTTTTATTTTATAATTTTTTATTTTATAATTTTTTATTTTATAATTTTTTATTTTATAATTTTTTATTTTATAATTTTTTATTTTATAATTTTTTATTTTATAATTTTTTATTTTATAATTTTTTATTTTATAATTTTTTATTATATAAATTATATAATAACGTTTTATAATATTATTTTATAATTATTTTCTTATAATTATTTTCTTATAATTATTTTCTTATAATTATTTTCTTATAATTATTTTTTTATAATTATTTTTTAATTATAATATTTAAATTTATTTATTATAATTATTAAAATTTTATTATATAATTTTTATATTCCTTATTCTTAAGCCTAGACTCCTACAGACCATTGTATGTTAGCCTCCGCCATGGTAACGCATATGGCACCAAAAGCTGCCATTTCGAGATCACGATCGTTGACCAGCGGTCCAGCTCCGTCCCGCATACGTTGTATTAACCGTGCCGGATCTCTTGCCTGTAGGTGTTGTCGTAATTATAGTATGTCTTGATTCCGTTGTTGCTCCAGATCGAGCTTTTTTGGTGTTGCTCATCCTGTTGTTTGAATGCGCGGCGGCTCCACCACTAATAGGCTAAAAGTGTGATGGCGGCAAGAAGGAAGCTGGCCAAACCCATTATGGCGGCGATTGGGCCCTAGATTGGGCCAGACATGTCGACTGCCATAGTCGTAGTATATTTGAGTCGGCGTATTTGTGTCTTGCTTGAATGTATGTGATTAGAAGTAGCAATTATCTTATGCCCGGGGTAAAGCTAAGAAGGAGGTGTAAATGAGCCGGCTTGAAGCGTGAGTGGTGAGACGGTTAGTGTGGAGGTTCGTATGGGGTAAAGAGGTAAAAATCAGTGTATTGGGTTGGTTGGTTCTCTAGAAGTCTAACTGCTAAGTGGTTGCAGGGGCGAAGTTCGAGGTAAGCTCGAAGAAGTGGCCCGTGCACCTGCCAGCTGGCACCAGTTGGCAGCCAGTTGGCTTGCACCCCTTCGTGCCTGCCACAGTTAGCTCCGTTAACTACTGCGTAACAGACCGCTCGGCCAAAAGACTATAATAACCAATTTAACTCAATTAGTTATCCAGTACCCGGGGGGCAGGCCTTCCCTGCCCCCCTACGCCTGCGGCGTAGGGGGCGCCACAATTCCGCAACGGCCAAAACCTCGCAACACCCATTTTAGCCATTTTCCATACAAAAAGTCGACTTTTACCTCTATATAACTTTTTTAAAATAAATAATATAAATATAAAAATAATACCATTAAAATCCTTATTTTATAAAGAATTCATATATAATATTTATTAAATTCTAGGGTTAGGGTTTTAAGATTTAGTTTTTTTAATAAGGAGTTTTTTAAAATTAATATATTTATTTAAAATAAAGATTAATAATTTAAGTAAAAATACCTTTATATATAATAAAAAATCTATAAAATTCTATTATTTCTATTTTTAAAAGATATTTATTATTTAAATAAATATATTAATTTTAAAAAACTCCTTATTAAAAAAACTAAATCTTAAAACCCTAACCCTAGAATTTAATAAATATTATATATGAATTCTTTATAAAATAAGGATTTTAATGGTATTATTTTTATATTTATATTATTTATTTTAAAAAAGTTATATAGAGGTAAAAGTCGACTTTTTGTATGGAAAATGGCTAAAATGGGTGTTGCGAGGTTTTGGCCGTTGCGGAATTGTGGCACCCACCACGCCAGTGGTGGGTAAGTAGAAGCCGAGGCCCACGGGTAGTATATAAGCTTCGTACCGTCACAAGTGGACTGATTCAAGAGGTGTGGCGCCTATTGTTGGTGCCCATTTATAAACCTTATCATTCACACTCTCCCTGCTAATCGTTGTTACCCCGTTCCCTTACATTGTTCTATCCTAATCTATATCATCTTAATTGCCCTCTCGGACCCTACTCCGAGTAGTAATAATAGGACGTCCCTCCCATATCATACCTATATAGTTCCTAGGTGGCCTTTTCTCGGTCTACACTTACCTTCACTTCTTATATTATATATTAATAAGTATTAAAAATAATTATTATAACTACTTTTATTCCTTTTATTACCTTTTAATTACTATACTACTTTTTTTTAAAAAAATATTATTATAATATTTTTATTAATTAAATAATTAATTTAAATTATATAATTAAATTTAAATTTTAAAATTATTTTTAAATATTAAAATCGTTTTAAAAATTAAAAATAATTATAAAAAAACGTTATAAAAATAATTATAAATTTATTAAAAAAATATTTTAAAAAATATTTTTTTATAATTAATTTTTTATTTAAATATATTAATTAATAAAAATAATATTTTTTTATTTTTTTACTTAAATTTTAATTTTTTTTAATTTTAATAACTTTATTTTAAATTATTATACTTTTAATTTTTAAATATAATTAATTATAATTAATTAAGTAATAAAAAAATAAAAAAACTATATAAAAAAAAGAAAGAAAATTCTTTTTATAAAAAATAAAAGTATAAAAACTTTTTTTATTTTTTAATAATTTTTTTTTATAAATTTATTTTATTATATAAATTAATATAAATAATTAAAATATTATTTATATTATAAAAATACTATTTATTTTATATTTATTTAATATTAACTTTTTAATATAATAATAATAATAAAATAAATAAATAATTAAAAATAAAAGTTTTAATAATTATTTTTAAAATTTATTAAATTATAATATAATTATATTTATATTAATTATAATTTTCTTATAATTTAAATTTAAATTAATTTTATAATATATTATTAATTAATTTTTATATTTATTTTATTTTATTATAAATTTTTTAATATATATTTTATTTATATATATTATTTTAATAATTTATAAATAATAAATATATTTTAAATATATTAATGTTTTAAATATTAAAAATATTTTAAATATCTTTTAAAAATTATTATTTAAAATAAATTAATAAGTAACTCTTGTAGTTTAAAGTAGTAGTGCTTATTAGGGATAACGAATTAGGCCTGCTTGCTTGTATTACTTTCCTTGTAGCTTGCCGCAGCCTTTAGTTCCTCTTCTAAACAACACAACACAGACGAGATACCTTTAAACAAATTGACTACAAGAACCCCACATTTGGTTCCTTGACTGATTCAGAAGCCGCCCCGAGAGTGCCTCGTTACAGCGCTTATCCACTAAGAGAAACAAGAATGTTGGGCCGGGGCATTGCCAGACCTCGAAGGCGCGGCCTCGAGCATAATCCAACTCAAACTCGTTGATCATGATCCTACCTACTCCGAGTCAGGTGCGCACTATAGAATGCAACATCGGTTAGTGATCTCAGCAAAGAAACAGATCTAGCTTTATTGCTGCTTACTAGTAAAAAATTGTCTGCCCTATTTGGTGTGGGAGGCAGTGCAAAGCGTTGCTCTTGATTGAGGACCGTTACCACTCCTTGCACTACCCGTATGTAGTAGTCATCTTCTGGGTAGCCATGTTCTCTAACGTATTCCTTGCATATCTCTATGTTCTTGCGGCGCGTAGGATTTGATGTTTCTTCTTCGATCCACTGGTCCATAAACCTCATCATCGCTTCCAACATCTCTGGCGGGTCCTTGGTTAACCCTTTGATCGGACCCTCCTGGGCGTCGGTGCTGCTGGCGGTTTCGGTAGGCTTCGGGTGAGGGCCTTGTCTCTGGACAGTACGTCGCATGTTGGCGGCTCTGAGGAGGTCAGACAGACCACACATGAGAGTCGAGAAATGAAGATATGGTTTAATGACGACAAGAAAGGGTTGTTGTGTGTTACGGGAAGAACGCGTAGGAGGCAAAGCAAGTGGCAAGCAACCTGCACACGTGCACATGTGGGAGAATACATATGTACTTAAGTAGTAGACCGTGTCAGCCTACGATAATTAACGCGCGGTTGTTGGCTTATATAATCAATTCAAGGGTGGGTGCGTGAATAACCTCGATTCCACTCCAACTTCAAGTCTTCACCCCACCCGCCCACCACCATCACTTCGTAAAATGAACTGTCTATTTGGCAATGAGGCCGCGAGCAATCGCTGGCCGGGTCTGGTCGACTTGTCCGAAATATCGCTGGCTGTTGCCAGAAGTGACTTGAGAAGGTCGGAGGGTCGAGCTGGCTCAGTGCGAATTAAAAACATCACCCGTGTGGGTCAGACCTTCGGTAGCCTTCAGCTGCTTGGTTTGGCCTCAGGAAGCTGGCTGCCTAGCATCCCAGCTGGCGGGCAACCCACCTTTTTTTCCCTGGTTGCCTTATTCCACCCTGTTTTCTTGCTCATCGGCACCCTGCAGGACGTTCTGACACCACGAGTCGCCGTGAGTGGCTGGCTCGTCTGCTGGGACCGGCATGTTTGGCCCCCCCAAAACGGTCTCAGACATTGGCCCATGATACCAAGCAGGCAATCAGGATGGGTCCCCCGAGAGAGACCTGCAGGTAGGGCCACGCGAAAAGCGCCGAGCGGGGGTTTTTTTTTTTCTTTCTCTGTTCTTCTTCTTCTTGGCTTTGGCCTCATGGCGTCCGTCCGAGCGGTTGTCGCCGACGGACAGAGAGACATGTGCAGGAGACATGTGCATGTCTTGACTAGCGCAAGTGACCCTCTGTCCTGGGATGCCGGCGTGGTAAGGCGTGGTCGAGGCTGAACAAAAAGCTGTGGCTCCGACATTGAACGACGACGGCTCTACCAGGTAGTACTCACCAGGCTTCTGAAATTGGGGTGTCTTCCCACCGGGCAGGAAGAGGTCCGTACTGCATGCAGGTCAGCAGGAAACCCCCAATCAAGGCAAACCCACGGCAGGAAGCAGCCACCACATGGTAGGCTTGTCCCGGTGGCCTACAGCAGGCTGGTCCCACCCACCCTTCTGCTCGATCTTGCTGGGTCAGTCAGGCCCGGGCTCACCCTTCAGCCCTACCAAATGTTTCTACCTGGCAGGCCTTGGACATGGGGACCACCCTGTTAGTCGACGTAGGACGGTAGGACTGCCAGCTGGTGACAGGGATCCCGCTCCTCCCCGTGCCGTCCCCAATCCACCCTCCCCACCTACCCAGGCAGTCGCACCTTAGCTGCCGCTCTGAGGTGCCACTTACAACGGATGACCGACCGGCGGGAATGGCCTCTGTGCAGGGCTTCCACCCTTGCCAGTTCTGGCCCCCCTTGATAAGAGCAGCTTGTCCCGCCGGGACGGGGAGGCTGCTGGGCTGGCACAAGCTAGCGAGACTTCTCAGTCCTCCTCTCTCTTTCACATTCCCAAGCCCAACTCCCGAGCCATCTCGTGGTCGTCAGCTTTTCTTTGTTCCTCGACGAGAGTCTGTGGCATCACTGCTCTGGTCGCACCAGACCTTACATCTGACCCTACTCGTGACCCGGACCGGCTGTTGCTGTCATCATAATAAGTCCCGAGTGAGGCTGCCCCACGCTGCCCATCGTCGAACAGCCCTCTCGTGCAAGAGAACAAAGAATATTCAGCTTCATAACCGACATATCGACTTGCCAACAAGCACTCCGAAGCGAGCCCGAGACAGCCCTGTTGCAGACTCGAGCAACGTGTGAACTTCCAGATCAAATACTTCGACACATCCTAGCAGCTATGAATGTTTCGTCTCGCACACCGGCCCCGACGCGGTCATACACAACGGGCTCCAGCCCTAACACACCCACATCCCCGACGTCTCCCGCATCTTCTCAAGGCGTGAGTGCAAATCTCCCAGACATTCTCCTCGAGCCACTTTCACTGCTCGGGCGCCGACAAGACTAATTCTTTCAAACAGTCTCCACAATCAGCCTCCACAAGCCGTTGGCCAACCCGCGCCGTCGTGAGCAGGAAAGACTCGTCAAACTCGGTCACCTCAACCATGTCCTCGGCATCGGCAGCCTCTGTTCCCAGGAGGAAGAAGGCGTCGTCGACTAGCAACGTCAACACGTACACGCATTGCGGCAGACACACGGACCAGTACCTATTCAGCGGCTGGTCCAAGATATTCAACGCCAAGCACTGAGTGCTTTCACCACTGGCAGTCACGCAGTCATGGCCTTTTTTCTGTCTCGCCTTTAATTGGGATTTGACGGTGGATCTGGGATTATATTGTACAATATTGATGATCTTGATGTCTTGTTTTCCTGTGGTGGAGGGCGTGAGGCCCGGATCAGACTGCAGGTCGATTCCCAGGAAGCAGGGTATGATAATGACGAAATGAATTATTGGGGTGTCGGGGTTAAACTCGAATGCTATATGCAAAAAGCAAAATGATAATTACAAGATCTTGCACACCCATTTGTGTCTATGATTGAAACACGTCTCGTCTGTTATTACTGCAACACCTTCAAGGCAGAGCACTCTATGGCTTCAACACCCCCCGCCTGTTATTCCAGAGGAAGTCACCCATTCCACAGAGCACCGTCCAGATAGAGGTCGTCGAATAGGGGCCGCACTGCGACCTTGCCGAGGAACCCGCTAACCTTTTGACTCGGAGACCCAAGCAGACCCTAGAAATGCACATTGGCATCGAGCAGATCTCATCCCATCACACCTTACAGGGCTGAGGAACAATACACTATGATGAATCCAACATGCAGGAACCAGACTGTCGGCACTGCAACTGCAACTGCAACTGCAACTGCAACTGACCAGGGCACTGCCACCCCCGTCTTTTGCACCTTTGGCCCTGATCCCTGCAGCAGAAGTTCCCCGGCAGGGGCAAAGGGCCTAGCCAAAACAAAAAGCGGGTACTCCCTCGGCGCGAATCCTACCACAGCACCACAGCAGCTCAACAAACCAAAACCCAACCGTCACTAACTGGAGCTCACCACCGAATTTATCATCTGCCCGTCGGAACGAACGAGACAACCCCCGGCACGAAAGAAAACCCCGCCCGCCAGGCACACAAACACACAAATACACACACACAGCCGGCCAGCAATCGAACCATGGCCGCCCGACAGCCAAAAGAAGACGTCACCATGACAAACGCGCCGCCGCGGGGGCGCATGTCGGCCCCGAAGCGCGCGTACCTCGTCGCGTACAATGCCATCTCGGCCGTGCTCTGGTCCGTCGTCCTCGGCCGCACGGCCGCCGTGCTCGCCGGGTACGGGCTCGAACGGGGCCCCGCGCTCGTGTACCCCGCCGTCGGCGAGTGGACGAGGTGGACGCAGACGCTCGCCGCCCTCGAGGTCGTGCACTCGCTGCTCGGTATGCGCGAGCCCTACCTGTCTACCTACCTGCACCAGCCCCCTACAAGCAAAGGCCAGAACAGAGTAGGATGAGGAGGACAGACGGGAAGAAAAGGAGGTGAAACGAACATCTCTTGGAAACCAGGCTAACAGTAACAACCACCAACCAGGAATCGTCCGCGCCCCCCTCCTCACGACCCTGATGCAGGTCTCGTCGCGCTTCGCCCTCGTCTGGGGCGCCGTCCACACCTACCCGCCCGTCGCCGCGAGCCCCGCCTACAGCAGCATGCTGCTGGCCTGGTCGGTGACCGAGGTCGTGCGGTACCTCTTCTTCGCGCTGTCGCTATCGCTGCCCGCCGGGTCCGAGCCCCCCTACCCCCTGCGCTGGATGCGCTACAGCGGCTTCTTCGTCCTCTACCCCGTCGGCATCTCCAGCGAGCTGTGGGAGCTGTTCCTCGCCGCCCGCGCCGCGTCCGCCGGGGGCGATGTCGTCAGGGTGGCCGTCGCCGCCGCCACCATGCTCACGTACCTGCCCGGCGCGCCCATGCTGTACGGCCACATGATCAAGCAGCGGAGGAAGGTCCTGGGTGCCGGTGCTGCCGGTGCTGCTGACAGGGCGGGTGGGAAGAAGAGGCAGTGAGCTCTGGAGACCAGGCAGGGAAAGGACAGTCATATACGTGGCATTTTGTTGGGCGTTGGGAGACGAGATATTCGTTTTGTGCGTTTTCTTGAAGCTACTATTCGGCCGCTAGGGGGCTATTTAGCCAAACAGGGCGTTTGGAGTATATTAGAAGATGCGCATTGCTGTTTAATCACTGTATCCTGTATTATACCAAGCGATAGAGGTATCAAAAGCAAGGGAGAAGGACACCAAGCAGACTCTAAACTATAGGAAAACAAAAGGACCATGACGCCACGAGACCCAATCCAGACGGTGGCGCAGTCCCCAAGCCCTCTCTCCCCCTCCATACCGATGCCCTAATCACTGTCCAGGGCCATGTCGCCTTCTGGGGCTGTCTCTTTGTCCCGCGTGATCTCCCCCTCGGTACTGCTCTCGTACCAGTCATTCCTGGTCCACTTCGCGATGAGCTCCGCCGCCGTGTTGGATAGCTTGTCGTACCCGGGGTTCTCCTTGGGCTCGAACATGGCTAGAATCAACAAGAAACAGGAGTCAGCACCCAACCCCTACCGCATAGAAAAAAAAAAGAAGAGGGAGCACAAGAAAACTCACCCATATGCGCCGAGGTCTCATCCCCCGCCTGGTCGTTGACGGCCTCCTCCCAGTGGCCCAGCCTCTCGGGGCCGCCGTTGCGGCGGCTGGGCAGGTTGCAGAAGGTCCTCTGGGCGCCCAGCACGGAGCCGACCATGTTGGTGCCGCCGATGCCGGCGACCTGCTGCTGCAGCGCGGCGGCTCCCTTCCCCAGGCGCGTGTAGAGCACGCCGAACCCGACGCCGAGCTCGTTCTGCGCGCGCGCCATGTACGCGACGCGCCGCCGCAGCTCCTCGCCCCGCGCGAGGCACCCCACGAACTCGAGGTGCGACGACACCCACGTCCAGCCCTCGGTCAGCTGGTCGCGCTTCAGGTACGCCGCCGCCGCCGACCCGGCGAGCGCCGCGCCCGCCCCGGCGTACAGCGCCATCTTGCCCCAGCTGCCCCACGCCGAGGACGAGTCGTTTGCCTTGTTGTTGTTGTTGTTGCTCCCTTCTGCCGGTGGTAGAGCGGCGACGGGCTTCTTGTCCTGGCCCCGGCCCGGCTGCTGAGCGTCCTTGGCCGCGTCGGCGGCCCCCTTGGCGCCCCACAGGCCCGTCAGGGCGCTCAGCTGCGTGAGGGCGGCGCTGGCGGTGCTGTAGTGGGTCTCGGCGCCGTGGGCGACGACGCCGGGGCTGATGCCCAGGTAGGGGGTGTCGAAGCTGAGGACGGCCTGGACGTAGGGGAACATGAGGCCGTTGAGCTGGAAGGACCGGTCGCCCTCGGCGGGGGCGGCGGTGTGGTTGCCGTCGCCGGAGCCGCCGGAGGCCGTCGAGGGCGGGATGACGCGCTCGCTGGTCAGGGCGATGAGGGTCTCGGCGGCGACGATGCCGCCCATGGAGTGGCCGCACAGCACGACGCGCACCGAGGGGTCGACGGTGGGCGAGGGCGTCCCCTTGCCGACCTCGATGTCGATGACCTTCTCCTGGAGCCAGTCGCGGAACCGCGACACGCAGTCGGCCAGGTCGCCGCGCGTCTCGTACTTTGGGTACACCAGCACCTGCACGTCGAGCTTGGGCAGCTGCCGGGCGACGAGGTCCCGCAGGTGCTGGGTGAAGGCATACTTGTGGCCGAAGGTCTCCTCACCCCCCTGGACGGTGGGAAAAGAGTGCCCGTGTTAGCCAACAGGTGATTTGTCGCGACGAGGAAGGAATACTTGCCTTGAAGCCGTGGATGAAGCACAGGAGCAGTGTCTTCTTCATCTT
Organism: Diaporthe destruens; assembly: GCA_036986855.1. NCBI lineage: Eukaryota > Fungi > Ascomycota > Sordariomycetes > Diaporthales > Diaporthaceae > Diaporthe > Diaporthe destruens. The sequence continues at coordinate 620,700 of BTXE01000009.1, read as the reverse complement.
GCGAACCCATCTGAGGTGGACCCAGGTTATGGATGCTGAAGGGGCCCGGGCCTGGCGAGTGATTGCGAGATGTTGGAGGGAGGTTTGGGGTTGATAATAAGACCAAAGACTACCGGACCCTTGGACTCGAGGTGGCAAGGTGCATGTGAGCCGCCCGCAAAGGCGCTACGCTGCCCTGGCTTGCATGGCCATGACCTGAGGTGTGGAGGGGGGTCGCACCTGCAGGACCCCACCAGACCTGCAGTGGCGGGTGATGTCAGCGGGGGTTTGAGAGGGGAAATAAATTGGGATCTGGCTGTCAAATCTACCCCAGACCAAGGTTTGGGCGGCTGATCAGCATATCTGAATCTAATTTGGTGGGCATTTCTTGGTTTGGATATAAAATTCACCAAGTCAACCCGGAGATCTGGAATAAACCCACCTGAATTTTAATCAAAAGTCAGTCGACCAGAAAGCCAATATTCATTTATTGGACGATCAATCAGTTCTAGACTCCTACATGGCTCTCTCAACAGCCGGCGTATTCGTCGCTGAAAGCTTATGCTGCGGATCAATATAGCACCTCTTCATCGCCCAGAACAGCATGTCAATCATGACCCATGCAGCCTCAAGACCCTCACGGCATTCCCACCCATGACCCCCCTCGCCTTGTCCGACCCTTCCCCGAGCGCCTTGCTGACGGCCTCAGCATTCATGGCCACGCTTTCCCACTCGCCGTCCTCGTCGGTGCCTAGGGGCGGGAAGAAGGGGTGGTCCGTCCCGAACATGAGCCTGTCGGCGCCGCCGCTGGCCTCGATGGCCGCGTTCAGGCCCACCTCGCTGTAGATGACGGCGTCCAGGTACACCTGGCTCCTGAGCACGTCCCACACGGTCCGCCTGCCCGGGCGCACCCTGCCCTCGCGCACCAGGTGCCCGTCGTGCAGCACGCAGCTCTCGATCCTGCCGGCCAGGAAGGGCAGCGTCCCGCCGCTGTGGGCCAGGATCATCTGCAGCGCGGGCACGGCGTCGAACACGCCGGCCAGGTACATGCGCGCCACCGCGATGGTCGTCTCCATGGGGAACCCCAGGGCCAGCGGCAGCACGTGGCCGTACTCGCCCGGCGCCCGCGGGCCCCACACCTCGTTGGGCAGGCCGTAGTGCGGGTGCAGGAAGATGGTCAGCCCGGCGTCGGCGAGGGCCTGGAGGATGGGGAGCAGGGCCGCGTCGTCCAGGCCCTTGCCCAGCCCCGAGGTCCCCAGGATCACGCCGCGGCAGTAGTCGAGCCCTCTGAGCTGTGCGATGGACTCTTGTATCGTGGCCAGCGCTGCGGTGAGCGGGAGTGTGCCGAAGAAGAAGAGCCGTCCGGGGTGGGCGGCGCACATGTCGCTGAACTCCTTGTTGACCGAGGCTGCAAACGGCCCTGCCTCGGATGGGTCAAGAAAGTCCAGCCATGGGTTCGCGAGTGAGATGACGGATATGTCGATCTTGTGGGTATCCATAAAATGTATCTTCTGGGCCAGCGACGAGTAGTGCTTGGTCAGGGGCCGGCCCGGTGGTTTGGCCGATGCATCGTCGGCACCGGAGAGGGACGGCACCTCGGCCTCGAGCAGGATCAGTCGCGGATCGGGCGAGCTGGCGAACTTGCGGACCAGGGGGATGGTGGACCGTGATTCCAGGATCTGAACGTAGGAAGGAGGGTACATGTGGGTGTGGATGTCGACCACCTTTTCCGCCACCTTTGAAGGTGAGGCGCTCGAAGGATCGGCCATGATGTGTGTGGTGTGGTGTGGTGTGGTCTGTGGTGGCCTGAGTAAATCAACGATTGACTGACTGACTGATTGGGCGGGCCAATGAGTGAGAGACAGGACAGGCAAGTTTATTAGTATGGAATCCAGAGAACATTGAAGCTCGCGACCCCAGCATGTGCTGCCGGAAGGATCGACAGGAAGGGGAAAGCTACCCCGCGGGCCCCTCCTTCCACCGTTTCCCACGGGCAGCATCTTATCTCGACCTTCACAGGGGCGCCTGGTCAACCGGCCGACTCCTTATCAACGGGTAGGTAGCCATTGTCAAGGGAATTTGACACTAACTTATAACAATAATTTGTAGAACCTGGTCGATTGGGCTGTATCGAGTCTCGGCTCTACAACAGTCGAATGTCATTCTTATTCGCCTGCCATTTAGAGCCGCCCCGTGAGCCTGAGCCGGAGACCGCCGCTCTCACTCGGTCCAGTCGTCCGTCCGCTTTTATAGTTCGAGGCCCGCGCCGGATGTGGCCGCGTGACACCGTTGAAAACCAATAACACACGGGTCTGCTTGACAGTCTAGAACTGTTTGTTTGTGCACACTTCAACTGTATCCTCCTCACCGATAGGCTCGTTGCAGTCTCGAGTAACACAGACATCATCATGGAGAAGGCCGCCGTTGACGAGCAGGGGCTCATGATCCCGGTGCGTGAGTGCTGGATGGAGCGTCAGTTGCCGGTGTGACCTAGAATGCTGTGTGCTGAACATCTCATCAGTTGATCGACCTGGCCAAGTTCCTGCACGGAGACGCCACCCAGCGTAAGGAGACGGCCAAGGCAATCCTGAGTGGCTTCCAGAACGCGGGCTTCATCTACCTCAAGAACCTCCCCATCTCACCCGAGACGCGCAAGCACGTCTTCGGCACCAGCGCCAAGTTCTTCAACGGCCTCAGCCTGGAGGAGAAGCTGGCACTCGGGTGGACAACCCCAGAGGCCAACAGGGGCTACTCGGCCCCGGGCCGCGAGAAGCTGACCCTCGTCGAGGAGGAAAAGGATGTGGCCAAGCTGAAGGCCAGCACGGCCGACATCAAGGAGAGCTTCGAGATTGGTCGCGAGGGCGACCCGGACCACCCAAACCGGTGGCCAGAGGAGAAGCCCGGCACGGCGGTGGACGGGTTCAAGTCGACGATGCTGGACTTCCACGAGCAGTGCAAGCGCATCCACGTCGAGGTCATGCGCGCCATCGCAGTGGGCATGGGCCTGGGCGAGGGCCACTTTGACGGCTTTGTCGACGTCGGCGACAACACCCTGCGGCTGCTGCACTACCCGGCCGTCAGGAGCGACGTGTTCAAGGTCAACCCGGGCCAGGTCCGGGCGGGCGCGCACTCGGACTATGGCAGCATCACGCTGCTCTTCCAGGACGGCGCGGGCGGCCTGCAGGTGCAGAGCCCCAGCGGGCAGTTTGTAGATGCGACGCCCATCGAGGACACCTGTGTCGTGAATGCGGGCGACCTCCTCGCGAGGTGGAGCAACGACACCATCAAGAGCACCATCCACCGCGTGGTCGAGCCGCCCAGGAAGACCGATGAGCACCCCGCCCGTTACAGCATCGCGTTAGTCTTCCCACTGGGCACGATCCCCTCGAGAACCGTGTTGCTGACTTGCCGGCGTAATAGTTACTTCTGCAACCCCAATTTCAAAAGCTACATCGAGGCCATCCCTGGCACGTTCGCGGCGGAAACGGACAAGAAGTATGCTGGTATCAATAGCGGGCAGTATCTGGTGCAAAGGCTCACTGCAACTTATTAAATGGAAATTTATGAATTGGAATGAATTTGAACAAATGTGTCTTGAGTTAAAGGACCGTTTGTTTAACTGGTTGAAAGTTATGTAATTCAGACCGTATCTTTCGACCGTAAAAATTCACCGTGCGCGTATTTTACCAGTCCGGCCGTATTCTTCGATAAGCCAGGTATCTACCCGCTTATCTTCTCTCACAACTTCCACTCAACCTCATCGACCAACCAACGACGCACGCTCCCAACACCAAAACCAACAAACCTTCTTGCCTACAACACAACATCCCCGTCGCCCTCGTACAAAAACAAGCCCCAAGATGAGCGAGAACGCCAGCCCCGAGCTGCTGGCGGCAGCCAAGGACGCCGCGGCGCGCGGCCTCGACTACTACGCCCTGCTGGGGATCGACCCCTCCTCGGGCGGCGACACCCCGATCACGCGCGAGACGGTGCAGCGCGCCTGGCGCAAGCGGTCCATAAAGTACCACCCGGACCAGGCGGGCGACCGCTTCGACAAGGACAAGTGGGAGGAGTTCGGGCTGGCGCGCGACGTGCTGGCCTCGGAGGGGGCGCGGGCCGCGTACGACGGCGCGCGGGCCGCCGCGCGGCAGAGGGCGCTCGACAAGGACAGGATGAGCGCGCGGCAGCGGCGGTTCGCCGAGGAGCTCGAGGAGGCCGAGGGCCGGGGCCGGAGGGACGCCGAGGGCGCGGCGCGGCTGGAGGAGGAGGAGCAGCGCGAGCGGGCGGCCAAGACGGCCGAGGGCCGGCGGATCGTCGAGGAGAGGCTGCGGCTCGTGCGGGAGGCCGAGGAGCGCGAGAGGCTGCGGCGGCAGAGGGACGACGAGGCCATGGGCGACCGGGAGCGGGAGCTGGAGGAGAAGCTCGCCGAGAAGAGGAGGCGGAGGGAGGAGAAGAGGGCTAGGAAGGAGGGGAGGAGGGGCCCAGGTGCTGCTGCTGCCGCCGAGGACACGAGGCCCGAGACCGTACCTGAGCCCCTTCGTCACGATGCTGAGCCGAAACACGCCGCCGCCGAGGCCAGGAGCGCGCCGATACCCCGGAGGGACGTGCCCAAGTCGGCCGACCCGGTCAAGTTCTGGGAGACGCAGTGGCCCAAGACGAGGGCTAGGTTAAAAGCGGCGCAGGCCGTCAAGGAGCAGAGGATGAAGGAGGCGGGCATGGCGGCCTGAGATGAGATGAGGGGCGGTTTCTCCGGGGTCCGTATTAACTTTTTGTCATGATACCCAACACCAACAGTGAAGATTGAGCTAACATAATTGCTCTCTTGAAGACCGACCCCTGGTACCGTTCCTAACGTTCGAGCGCGAGTCACAGCTGTCAAAGAGGCAGCTGCACAGGTGAGACGTAGCCATGCCGTATGTGGGATTTGTCTGTGATCTGTGATTCATTGCTCAGGTAAGACGATTGTAGTTGTAGGCACATCCGTGCGAGTGTTTCTGAGCGCAAGCCCTATTCCAGGCGCTCATACACGCTACTGTTATCCCTGATGGGTCCCCATTTTGAATGGGATCCAAAACGCTGCTAACTATGGGCCATACTGCATGGGGTACTGTGCGTCCATATTCCTCCTGCTCAACAATGGGTTGGAAACCTCCAGCACATTTTCGATCCCGATTCAATGCCTATTGTGTACACTCCTCGAGACCGGCTTACGAGCACCCGCCAATCAGACCTGCCCGTTATCATCAATGCTTCTGCTGTTCATCCAGACCCTGCCTGAGCCACTCGGGCACAAAAGCCTTGACCCTGACCTTAAAAGAACCCTCCTTCCCCTCCTCGCCCGTCTGGCCCTCCATCACAAACTCGTCAGCGGGCGTGTAAGAGCTCGCCGCCGGCTCCCCAGGCAGGACGACGTCGGTCATGGTCTCAAGCCGGCACAGCGCCAGGCCGACATTGCCCACGCCGCGCAGCCACTTGCCCGCGCTGCGGCCCCTCTTGCCCAGCCTCCCGATGCTCGTGTCCGCGGGGATGGCGGAGGCCAAGGCTAGGCCACGGTCCCCGGCGGGGAGGTACTCCAGCTGCCGCGGCTGCTCCTCCTCCGCCCCGTCCGCGCCGTAGATCATCACCGGCAGCACCCGCTTCCGCACGACGCCGCGGTGCCGGGTGCGGATGGTCAGCTCCTGGCCGACGTAGCAGCCCTTGCGGAAGTCGATGCCGGCCATGACGTCCATGTTGGCCTCGAGGGGGAGCGCCCCCTCGCGGGCGAGCTCGGACTGGCCCTCGGGGACCCCCATGAGGTACCTCCTCACGCGGTAGGCGTCCTCGCCGGCGGCCGCCCCCTCCAGGTCCACCGCCGGGCCCCGCCCGCCCTCGGTCAGGATCCGGTGCCCCAGCCCCGGCGCCCTGGGGTCCCTGAGGTGCAGCAGCTGGTGCGGGGCCTCTCCGACGGCCATGGCGGCGCCGGGGCCGGCCTTGTCGTCCCAGCCGTGCCAGACGGTGACCTCGCCCGGGGCGAGCAGGCGCACGGCGAAGTTGGCGCGCAGCTTGTAGCGCTTGATGTGGCGCTCCAGCCGGGCGGCCTCGGCGGCGTCGACCTCGATCAGGAAGCTCTCGCCGGGGGTGGCGCCGCGGGGGTCCCGGTAGATGAAGACATCGTGCAGCACGCGGCCCGTGGCGTTCAGGAAGGCGCCGTATGAGCCTGGGGCAATGGCGCCGTCGCTGCTGCTGCTGCTGCTGGCGAGTGGGAGGATGTTCTGGGTGATGATGCCCTGCAGGAACTTGGGGCAGTCCGGCCCGGAGACGGAGATGAGGCGTCTTGATGAAAGTGCGACAAGTCCCGACGGCGGCGGCGGCGGTGGTGGTATTAGCGACGACCTCGCTGGTGATGTTGATGAGAATGGTCGAGCTCGCCGCGCCGTTGCTGCTGCTGCTGCTGCTGCTGCGAACCTGCAGGTCGAGCAGATGAAGCTCGGGGCCGCTGGCGGTGGGTGGGCTATGCGCCTGGGGACGATGCTACCTCGAGGCCGCATCGTGGAAAGTCTGCTTGCGGTATCGCGAGGGTGGAGATTTTATTTTGTACACAGTAAGTCAACGGGAGAGAAGCTGCTGGTGCGGCGGGCAGTTTTGATCGAGGATGACGTCCTGCCGGGGTCCCCGGGACTTCCGATCCGCTGCGCCTGTCAGATCGATCAAGTCGACTTCTCATGCAGGCAGCAACGTCTCTTACACACGACACACACAGTATAGCATGACCAGGCCAGGGCGGAAGTGCAGTAAGGGGGTCTACCTCACAAGCACCTGGCACTTCTCAGCGGTCTATTGTGATGGACTCTTGCCCCACCTCTCCACCTCTGCTCTTGGAACAATTGCTGACGGCCCAATCAGCTCTCAGCTCCCGCCGTCCTGTGATTGGACGGTTTCTCCCGCTATTGTTCATTCTTGCTTGGGATTGATCGATTCGCTCAACCAAACGAGTGACTGAACAATTGATCTTATTGTTTTCCCATGGCAGAATGGACGGGGTGGAAGCTTGGGCCTGAGCTAGACCTCTGGCTGGGACTCGCTTAAAAAGCTTCAGTCGATTCAATTCGGATCGACGCACTACTGCCAACGGTCAACCTCTTCTCGGCCACACGGCAGTTTCCCAATCTGTAGCCAGGCAGACACCTCACATCTTTTTCTTCACTCTTGTCTTTCTTCATCCACAGACCCTCACCTCGCCTCAGGTACTACTCCAACTGAGTTTCTCGTCAAATACTGTCAAATAGCATCCCTTCACCATGGCCTTCGTCGCGGGCGTCGACCGTCCAAACCACCCACCCCCCTCAGTCACCTCGACCATCGGCTCTGGCAGTCGTGGTTCTGACAAAACCCCCTCCCGCTACCCCCTCGTCCGTACCCCGTCTTACGAGTCGGACGACGACGACAACGATGACCGCTTCTCCCTCATCATACACAGGACGGCGGACGAGATCCAAGAGTTCATGAAGGAACAGCGCCTGTTGCGAGTCAAACAAGGCGACGCAGTTAGTAACTCCATTTCTCCTGACTCCAGTTTCAGCCACGGCAATTCTGCGTCCGGCGGCAGCGAAGATGAGGACATGACCGAAGAGGAGTTCTTCGCCCAGTTCGGCGAACCAGTGCCAGACTGGGCAAGGCAGCCCCTCGACGCCGCGCCACAAGACCACGGCGCCGGCTGCGGTGATGACCTCTTGGAGCTGGCCGGCGGCGACATTGAGGCACAGCTCAGCGCTGAGACCACAGCAGTACCCGACAACGGTTGCGACAGCGACGACGACATCATTGAGCTGAGCGCAGAGGCATTCAGAGCTCAGTGCGGCGCCAGAGCCGCGGCCGTGCGAGCCCCCGACGACGCCGAGGACGAGGCTCGTGAGGCGCAGCTGGATGCTGAGATCGGAGCGGAGCCCGTGGTTGACCTCGCCGCTCTCGCCGCGAAGAAGCGCGCCATACGCCGCAGGCGCAAAGCGCGCAAGGACAGGTACCGAAAGAGGCGTGCCCCGAGGAAAGATGGCAGGCGCGGTGTCTTCAAGTCAATCTTCATCCGCAAGCATCAGGCGCCAGAGGTCCGACTCGACCAGCCAGACAATCTGACCGCCCCTACCACCGAGGAGCTGATGGCCGAGCTCGACACCGTGCTCGCCGATGACAATCCAGATGAACTCACCACAGAGGATCTTGAAGCCGAACTCGATGCTGAGCTCGCCGGAGCCGGTCTGGCCGACCCAACCACCGAGGACCTCGAGGCCCAGCTCGACGCTGAGCTGGCGGGACAGACGACTGCAGCCGGCGCGCCTGTCGACGGGGCCAGCGAGACCCCCAAAGTCGGATCCTGGGAAGCGTGGACGGCCTCTACCCTATTCCAGCAGCCCAGAGCGAGTGCCTCGCTCGAGATCAGAGCAGTGAAGCTCGCCAAAAGGCGAGCCACCAACTACCATGGGCCCCTCCGACAACGCCTCGGACGCAACCAGCCTCCCCCGATGCGCACGAGTGATGCGCTCCCAAAGGTCTACCACCATCAGAACCCCATCGACTGGACACCACTGCGAAAGGCAGTCACACTGAGTACGTGCTGCCTATCCCCTTAATCTCCCAGTCTCCCTCCATGTGCAGCACTTGCTGACGACAAGTATCCTAGCTACCCACGTTGACCTCAACACCTGCTACAAGGCGCTGGGCCTCGACCCCGGCCGCGGCAAGGCGGTCTACGAGGACCTCAAGGCGTACCTGCGCATCCCCGGCAACTCGGTCAACCTCACAAACGTGCAGCCCAACGACGCCAAGAGGACCATGGCCAGGATCGCCCACAGGCTCCTGGTCAACGGGGGCTGGGGCATGAAGTACTTCAACCGGCCCTCGCTGACATCCGGGTGCAAGTACATCCCGTTCGAGACCAACTCCACCGAGTAAGTGCCTCCCCCTCATCTTCCCCCCACGGTCTCTCTCTTTCATCATCCTATTTTCTTTTTATGACGATCCTCTGCTCCTGCCCAAAACTATCATCAGCCCGCTAACAAAAAAAATCCTCACAGGGTCTTCCTCGAGTTCACTTCCCTCGTCTACAAGGCTATGAAACTTGAAGAGAAGCGGAAGAAGGGCAGGGCAAAGACGCAGGAGATGAGGGAGGCCAACGCCGTCGTCCAGCACCAGGCGGCCCAGGGCGTCGCCGCCACGACGTACCAGTCGCCGCGGGCCGTCGCCCCTCCTCATCCTACTCCTCCACCTCCTCCCCCACCACCACCACCGCCACCACCACCAACTCCTCCCGCGGGGGCGCCGCCGCCGGCGCCGCCCGGTGTGAACCAGGTGTGGTGGATGCTTGGTCTGGTGGGGTAGGAGGAAAGGGGGAGGAGGGGGGCGGTTGGCAGACTAGTAGATACCCTCAGGAATGAATGACTAGTGCGAATCGACCTTGAACTAAGTATAAAATCCTGAGTCATAGTCTCCTATGTGATATGTCATTCTGGGATACTCCTCCGAGGGGCAGCCTCTTCAGGACAGCTTTCTCTGGGATGCGACCTGCGGTGTAGCTTCCCACATTCTCTTCGCGTGGTTTCTTTGTGTGATTCGGTCAAGTATTGGGCCTGGCAATTACATTCGCGAGGCGAGAGGCTTTCTGTCGAGGCGCAGAAGATGCTGATCGAATACTGTCAACGCGGCAGGTAGGCGAGAAGCGACGAGGACGAGAAGATGTCTAAACAACATTCGTATCCGGTGAGGACGGTTATGCAAGCTTTGTTGTAGAAGAACTAGTACAATTAGTATAGTATTACAAAATGGTATCGTAGGGGTGTGTGTGTGTGTGTGTGCACTTGTTAGAAAGACACCGCTTTCCCAAGTAATTATGATGATGCTTGTAGTTGTCGGTCATGGGCAGACCGCCCTCTTCTCCCCCTCCTCTTTCTCCCGAGGCTCTTTTCCACCAGCCCGCCGGATCTTTTGTCCCCGGACCCCTTCTCTCCGTTTGTTCCCTTCTCCCCACTCCTGGTGTATTTGTTTTTCCCTGGCGAACTGAGGGGTATCCCCGCGAAATGATGCAGTGCCTGGTAGTAAAAAAAGGATTAAAAGCAAAGTATACAGATGAAAATGCTTGTGATGTGATGATATCGATATGGATGATGTTGGTGTTTGTGTGAGTGATGCGCTTTCTAGAACCCTCCCTTCCCGACCGGCATCTCCAAGTTCCAGAACGCCCCAAAAGCTTTAAGACGCCTCGCCTTACTAGTAGTAGCTCGCAGGTCAGCCTTTCCTCCCCTTCTCCCCACCCCCCTTTCCGTCTCCAATTTGTCGCGCGCGAAGGATCTAATAATCCGGTGGCGGGTAGTTGTTAAAAATGTTCAACGTGCAGCCCGGCGGACATGGAGAGATTTCCCAAATCAGAATCGCTGGCAGAGAGAGAGAGACCTGCCGTTGTCGGAAAACAAAAGTCCCGACGGAATCGATGGAAAAAAACATCCAGCCTTGGAAGCCCAGCCCCAACAGGAGAAACAAACGCCGTGGCTTTTTATAAAGGATCCCTTTTTTCGGTTGCCCGAACTGAAACGCGTCTTCTATGTGTAGTCAAGAGGAAGAAAAAGCAATAAGGAAATCACCCCCCGGAATTGAAAGGGAGTGGTGTATGTCCAAGTTGCGAAGAGGGTATCTCGAGAGTCGGTCCTGGGTCTATGTGGATTTGTATGTGATGATTTGGTAACATGCATGGTACGCGTGGTCGGAACGCGGCAGCTGGTGTGCGAAATAGACTCGAATGGTGTGATTCGACGGATTCCTTCACCCAGCCGGACTGTCAGGGCCGCCCGTTCGTAGATATCACCGCCGGGAGGGATCTTGCGGTTCTCGGCCACTGTTTGCCCATCCCATCTCGTGAGGCGGCAACGGCCTCCCGTAGTACTGTGTCTGATGCGGGAGTGGCGGGGTTTGCGATTCGAACCCTGTCGGATGCGCAGTCGTCGTCGTCGTCGGAGAGGAGGCTGGCTGGTCGAAGCGCAGAGGAGGGAGTCTTGCGCTCGGGGGAGCCGAAGATATCGGCCCGGTATACCCCTGAGTAACGATAGGGGGCAAGGAGCCTGGAGGTTGGGCTGGGCGCATTGCATAAGGTGCGGGCGAGAAGTCGGCGGCAGTTGGGTCTGTTCGGCGCCGCCTGCTCGGCCTCTCGATTTGCTCTTCTGCGTACGGGGGCGAGCGTTGCTGATGAGCCAACGATGGAGACGTTGTAGATGAGCTGCCACCTGCCGCGTAAGAACCTGAAAATGAGCCTTCCGTAGCTCCCCCGGAGGCGGCGGCACGCGATGGTTGGGGGCTGGGAGGGCCCTGCTCAGCGTGCTCTCTGATGCTCGGGGTTCGCAGGACCACGTCGCGTAGCCGATTTCGTTCACTGCGATAAAAATCGCGCTCAGCTTGCAACTCGTGGATCTGTCTGCCAAAGTCTCGGTTCTCGTTCTCCAGCCGCTGCATATTTTCCCGCAGATCCTTGTCCCTCTCCTTCTTACGGGCTCGAAACCGCGCAGAAGCTCCTGCGTTACGATGTCGCTTTTCATCAGCCTGACGCGAGCCTTGGTGAACATCCAACGGAACGGTGATGTGCTCCCCCGTGTTGGTTTGCAAGGTAAGGTGAGGCTGCGAATCGGGGCCTCTAGTTCCTCCGCCACCACCAATTTGCAAAGCATTCATGATCGCTGACGACAGGTTTGCCTCCGCTGGGGGGCTACCTTGGTGCGCATAGCCCCTGCCGCTCCCCTGTATTGGTTCAAACTGCCCTTGCATATACGCTGGTGCCATTCTCTGTGGGCTTCCCGCAGCTCCATGTTGAATGGGAGCCTGTGAGAAATGATGGCCAGGTGTATTGGCGAACGGCGCCTGAGCGAAGGCACGAGGGTCCATAGTAGCCGTTGAAGCAGCGGGAGTGGGCGGAATCGCTCTGGGAGACTGGCTAGGCATACTCGAGGTCGGCCCAGGAGGTCCGGAAAATGGCGCCATTTCCTGCGTCGCTCCGAATCGGCCAACCGGCGGCGTCGAAAAATCAAAGGGTGGCTGACTGTCACCTGAAGTTGCTGGCGCTGTCACGCGACCCAAGCTGAGTGATCGTGGCGACCTCGGCGTCAGAATCCTTCTTGCTGCCCCCAAGGCAGGAGGAAACGGTCGAGCTTGACTCGGAGATTCTCGTTGTCCAGGAGGTGGGATCGAGGTCAACAAGCCAAGGGGACCTGTAGGTCCTGGCGGCGCACCGTAGGCAGGCGCCGCCACCCCATATGGCTGGTACGGCGAGCCAGACACACCGTACTGCCTCGTTCCCACACTTGAAGGAGAGCTGTCGCCGCCAACACCTGCACGTTGAAGAGATGGAGACGTTCGGCTCTGCGTGTCCCTCGGTTCGGATGGGTTGAGGATATTGTGTACTCCTAACGTTCGCGGAGTGGTCTGCCGTGGAGGCAAGTCGTCCGGAGCGACTAACACCCTGCTACGATCTCGAGTTGGATCCACCACACCGTCATTGCCGTATAGGTGTGCCTGTTGCAGGGATGAAGGTGAGGTGTTCGCACCGGTCGAAAGAGACTGGGAGCGACGTCGAGAAGGAGGGCGAGAGGCAGCGCCTCTCTGCGACATCGAGACCTGTTCGCCCTCGCGTTGAGGATATTGTGGTTCCGGACATTGATCACCACGACCGCCCTCATACGAAGAAGAATTTTCCGGCCCGAGGCCGATTCCAGTCGATTGGGCCCAGCTGCTGGGTCTTTTTGCTCTGTCAACTAGGGATTGTCGGCGCGGTTCAGCAGGACGCCTCTGGCCGTCTCTGTCAAGGCGGCCTAGAAGGGGGCTGGTGGGACACCAAGAAAAAGATTGGATAGCCAGGGCGAGAACGTTATCCAAGAATTGTCTCGTGAAGCGCAGATGTAGCAGTCTCCGGGATTGCAGGACCGGTCTCCGTCTTTCCGGTCATACAAGAGGTAGTGTCAGATTCTTAGGCGCCGTGGAAGCTAATAATCTCGCTATTCCGTCCGGGTCAAGGACTGCAAAGATGGTGGCAAGCCGGAAAAGGATCGTCGAAATATTGTCGCAGCCTGAGTGAAGCTGTGAGTGAATTTCACTGGTCTGCTCTCACAAGAGAGTCTCTGAGGCAAGAAGGGTCAATTTGACACGGCCCGGTGCTGAAAGGTCGGACAGTAATACTCGTTGAAATTCTGCTTCGCAAAGGATGGGCTACGATCTGTGGCAGGCGATGAAATGGTCTTAGCTGAATTCGAACGGGATGACGGATGTAATATGCATGTGGGATAGATATTGGGAGCAGGACGGCGGAGGTGACTGGTAAGGATAGGTGCTGCAGCCCACCAACCATGATTCTCATACCAAACTCTGTGACTTGAGTGGCTATCTCAACACTCCTGCGCTAGAATCGGTCGAAGCGTGACTGGCAGGTTTCTGCCAAAGTGTCTCCGCGAGCCTCTCCCTGTGCGACTTCTTTCGTCCCTGAATCCTTTGCAGTCGCGTTGAGAAGCAGAGAACCGCCTTGACATGAGGAGACCTTTATCCAGGCTGAGGTGTTTTATGTGGAACGATCGGACACGGAGACGGGTGAAGATGTCAAGTTGGCGAGTACGGGCGGCAAGAGAGACTCACGGTGTGCTAAGTCGCCCTTTCCGGGGCACCAAGAAAAATCAAAGGGCGCGAAGAAGTCTTTCGTACCGATGACCGCAGGATCCTTCGTAGATGCAGGTGTCGGTCAGGCTCCACTTCGCGTAACCAACCGGACTGTTGAAGCTTTGTTTTGTGAGAAGGAAGTTGATACAAGAGAGAGGATCTGACGTCCGGATATTCTTTTTGGGTGTTCGTTCTTTCTATTCCCGTCCGGCTCGTCTTGCTGCTCCCACGCCATTCTTATCTGGGAGAGGTACTGACTGGGATGGAGCATGGGGTGGAGCCAAAGGAAGAGGTGTTGGGTTGTGGTGTCTGCCGGGGTGCAGCTGCAGGTCAGGGGTGGCCCATGCCACGCTTTGTGTGGATACTGGGTGGATGCTGGGTGGATGCGAAGACCACGACAGGGCTTACGGATACAGCCTGGATGGGCCTCCATGGCTGTCGAGAGTGACTGTCGCAACGCTGCCGTTGCTTAATGATTTCCAACTCCGGTGAGTGCGGATCCTCCAACACCTTCACACCCGCGCAGTAGTGCGCCATTCCTGGCACTGTGGACAGGGTAAGAAAGACATCGACACAACGTGCTCTGGATTCGACGAGGAGAGGTAATAGGCAATGTCCACCCATCAAACCCCCTTCCTTCTCCAAAAGCTAGTCATACCATTAGCAGCTAGATTTCGATGACCGACGGCTACCAGTTCAGCATGTCCAGTGTATATCGCAGAGCCTGGTAACATGCAGCCATCTGGTGTATTTGCACATTTCGTGCACAGCATATTCGGAATCGCAGGCCGGGGCGAAGACCCCAGAGCGTGGAGTGCTTTGACCCAACCACCAGGTAGACAGCATGGTCAGCCTTCGACCCTGTCAGCCGCTCAGGGATCCAACCGATAGAGGCGTCGCGCACGTCAAAAACAACGAGCTTGCCCAGTGACAGCATCGCATCATCTTAGTCCTCCTTCCCGAGATGACGGGCATAGGCGAGTGATTAACATGTAGGGATTCTGCCCTAGCCCGCAAGGTCTGAACGATCAAAATTTCACGGTACATTCGCACCGCCCACAATTACAAAGAGTGGATGATACGAAGGCCAAATGATGTCTCCCGATCCCTCTGCCTAAGAGGAGCCCATGGAACAGTGATGGAAAGAATGGGGACGGTGTGGAAGGAGCTAGCGCCATGGGAGACATCGCGGAGACGGTGGAATTCGAGGCCAATCTCGGGCCAGTGAATTCATCGACCTCGCGTACCCGGCGCAAGGCCGCAGGCTTGATGGGGGTGGGTTGTGCTTTCATAGGTGACAAAGCCAGCTGCGCCAATTCAGCAACTCTCCGAGTGTGTCCAAGCGAGCCACGTCCAGGAACAGGGTAAGAATCCGCGAAACCGTCAACTGCTAACGTCCGCGTCACGGCGGATGGCTTGAGATTGAGCAGACACAAAGTCAAGGGCCCTTCGGACGAAAAACTGTGAGAAAACTCGTGCCACCGAATCAGCCAACACGGCAGTGGCAATGCGAGGCCGGCGGTGTCATGAGAGGATGAAGATCGACCGCTCCCTCAGATTGGGGGGCGGTGCCATGCATAATACTATAGTCAATCTAACTGTGCATGGTGGCAGAAACCATGAGATGCCATGAGCTGCCAGTTGCCGCGCGATATCGTTGCTGATACTGGCGATTGTGTGTTGCCATGGAGCGACAGCCAGGCAAGGAAATTAGCAGCTTAGCAACTTCACAACTGGGGCGTGGGTCTGGAAGACACAGAAAGCAAGGGTCCGGATTAGCTGACAGGGTCCGTCCTGATGCCAAGGCACAGGGATGACGAGCTTCCAATGGGGGGGGGGGATAGGGGACTGTCGGAGAGATCCAACACGGGCACGCATATAATCACTGTGTATCCATACCGCGGACAGTGTTTGGTGCAGGCCGGGGGGCCGGGGGGCGGCCGGTATTGGTACTTTGGGTTCGATGTAACACAATCCAGCGGTGATTGTAGAACGTAACCACTGACGAAATCGGATTTGCACTAAGAGGACACCGGTGACCAAAGAGCGGATCACGATGGCCGGGTCGACGTGAAGAGACGGTGAAGTGTGTTCTGATGAGTCTACTGCAGAGCCGGCAGACAAAAGAGCAGCGACGCCGCGGCAAGCCGGAAGAAACGACACGTCAACCAGGCCAGGCCGACCCAGAACAGACAAGTTCCAGTTGAGCCCAGGCGCGCTTGGAAGAGCCGGGCGGAGCCAGGGCGCAAGGTAAGGCAAGACAGTGCAGGGCAGAGCAAGGTGGCATGGCGGTCGTGGCAGACGTGCATGAAGACGGTGAGGTGAGGCTTGCTCTCTGGCTGCAGCATCGACGGGGCCTTGGCCCAAGTACTGCAGAAGAGTGGGGCCCAGGAAAAGGTAAAATCTGTAGGTCTTGTGGGTGTTGTTGGACCTGACAGGACGCGTCGAAGAGGTGGTGAGGTGACCAGAGTGTCGAACACACAGATCCATCTGGGTGCCGCAGTGGTGCAGAGGTGCAGAGGCGCAGAGAGGTGCAGAGCTGCATAGGTGCAGAGCTGCACAGGTGCAGATAGGTGCAGAGCTGCAGTGCTGCCCATCGTTCCAACAGGGTCCAAGGGCTTGTCTTGGAGAAGTGTCTCTCGGTGACCAGGGGGTGGGGGTGGGAGCGGAGTGGAGCGCTGCCAGCCAGGTTGGGGTCGCCATGCACAGAAACACACATGCGCGACGACGTCGACGGACAATGTCTCGGTACAGGGCCGTCTCCCAGATCTGCGGCATGCGACTGGTTGCGGTGAGGGCGAGCAGGTACGGGAGTGGTGGATGTGTACTCCGTACTGTACTGCCTGACTTAGAGAGCCGCTGGACGGTGGACACACCCGCACTGGCCCTGGTCACCCACCCGGTGGGCTGGGCATGGAGCTCAGCATGGCCGGTGCAAGGAGCGTGCGGCCCCCAGAGCCCAGGCTGGGTCGCATAGGTGGGAGCTCCGGATGGGGCTTGGGGCTATCCCACACAGCATCTTCTCTTACCGTCGCAGTGTTGCAGGCCAGGGTCACAGTATGGGGTAGATTGTCCGGTCTTGACTCTTCTGATTCCAGGCTGGCAAGCTGGGTGGCTGCAAGGTTGGAGGGATCCAGTTCGAGATTGATGAGCTGCCCATGCGCCTAAAACATTGGACGAACAAGCAGCCGCCTGGCTGTCTGTCTTTCTGTCTGTCTGCCCGCCTGCCTGCCTTGCCTGCCCGTCCGTCTGCACATGTCGTGCACACACGGTGCAGAGGGGCAGCAGCATCGCCGCGTCAGGGCTGCCTGACTGAGGCAGCAGCATGCTGGAGACATGCTGGAGACAGACGCAGCGCCAGGACCAGGAGACGAACATGGGGCATGGACATGGACCTGGGCAGCCGCGGATGCTCGAAATAACCTGTCTGGTGATTAGACTTCGGGGCTTCCATGGGGCCTGACACCGCGGTCAGAGTGCACGCCTCCTTGGTGACGACGGGATCAGCGGGACCTCAGAGATGTGAGGTGAGGCAACGGCAAAACGCCGCTCGTCCTCCGTGTAATGTCCATGCATGGTCCAGCATCTCTGTGGTGGGAGGAGGATGGGCTTGGATGGGTGAGTGACCGAGTGACCGAGGGGCCGAGGGGATGGATGGAGGGGTGGGTAGGTGGTGGGCGTGGCTTTCTCGATGTGACCTCAGCCATGGGAATCCGACGAGTCGTTCCACGTTGTGCCATCTTGGTTGTCTTGCTTAGCTAATCCACACTACGGCCCCACCTCCTAGGTACTATGCAGCACGGAGAGCTGTGCACTGTCAGTACCTAGGTACGTACTGTGGTATGCATGTGCACTTCCTTGCACATCCGTCTGCACATCTGCACCTAGCAAGCCCCCCCCCCTGCAAGCTGCACCTGCAGTTGCACCTGGGTCTGCCCGCCCGTTCTGCTTCCTCGCACGTCGCGTCTAACTACCCCAGGTGCGTTTGGGTCTCGACCAAAGCTGAGAGTGTGTACATGCGCAAGTAAGAGTGTGTGGTGTGTTGCAGCAGTCTTGCAGTTTTGCAGTCGGTTTTTTTTCTGCAGTCTGCACTGCCTCCCCGTCCCCGTCCCCGTCCACTCTCGTCTGGATCATTGCATATTTCCCAGGTCCTCATCTGTCGCTCGCTCCTGCTTCTCCGTCCGGGAATGGCAAATGCTAGTGTTCGCGGATGACGGAAAGGCTTCCTTCTTCCTGTCTCGGCCCTGGCAGGCGCCCTGGAACATCCCGCCGTGCGCTGCATGCTGCATTCTGCGGCCTGCAGTCTGCACTTCTGCCTGCAGTCTTCTGCCTTCTGCCTTCTGCCATGCTATGCCATGCTATGCCATGCCGCGTCAGGCCGTGCCCAAGGCCACCACCATGCACCCATCTACGGAGTACATTCCAGCTTCACACTACCTAGGTAACCACCTGGGCACTCACTCACTACACCTCACCCCTCGAGACGGCCCCCTTCCTCTAGCCGCAACCACTATTCCCTTCGTGCCTGACTGCTCTGTTCGGTCGGAGGTCCAGCCAACAATCCCGTCCACTCGTGCTCCCACACCCACCTGTATATTACACGCGTTCGGCTGGCCTCATTCCCAACCGGGCCCGCCAAGAGCACATCTCGTTTTTCCGCCCCTCCCACGACCATGACCACGCCCACGCCCCAGGGCTGCCAGGGCTGCCAGGGCTCGCGACCTCCTTCACCAGCCCTGCCCGCCTGCCCGCCTGGCCACACAACTTGCAGTACCTCCGTACCTCGGTACTGTCTACCCCGTACACTACTCTACTGCTACCATAGCGTAGGATCCTCGGGCACCCAATCGACCATCGCATCCCAAACAGTCAAAGCAGCCATCTCTCTCGCCCGGCGATGGAACATTGGTTCTCAAAAGGGGTCATGTGCGTACAACCACATGCAGTCTCATCTCATTCTCGTCCTGACCTGGCCTATAATCATCATAGACACCATACTAGTCCTACATCCGGACGGCCACTTATGCACATGCTACAGCCCATCTCGTGTACGTACTGTGGGTCCCGTCAAGTCCTGTCTGCCCGTCTGTCTGTCTGTCTGTCTGCCTGTCTGTCTGTCTGCCTGTCTGCCTGTCTGTCGGCAATCCATCAGCCAAGTGTGAATCATGCCAGACCAGACGCCCGCGGCTGTTCGGCGCAACTCTAGCCTCTGCCAGTCAACTCCAGCTCGATCGGTGCTGCCTTTCGACCACTCACTGTCACCGGTTGCCATTGCCTACTTTCACATCCCAGGGGCTTGGATCCGAAAACAAGCCCACCAGCGCAGAGAAACAATTCCTCACGTCACAGCTGCCCAAGCCTCGCCGGGTACTCCTTGCAGCCACCCGACCAGCCCGACCAGCCCGACCAGCCCGACCAGCCCGACCTGCCGCTGATGACTCAAGCACCAACCACTCCGGTCTCCAGCGACGAGTCCAGCAGTGCAGGAACCACAAGTCTGCCATGCGCCCAATTCTCCGCTCGAACCGGATGTCCTCCGGCTGTCATTTTCCTGTGGTTCATAGGTTCCTAGGCCCCTACGCTAGATAGCTGTGGCTCCTGGGTTCATGGCTTCCTGGGGCCGTCTAGCGCCGGCAAGGACGAGGTCCTGATTTCTTTCCTGACTGCCAATCTGCAGGTCAAAGCCGGTAGTGGATGCGACCCCATCCGTCATTCGCCATGTTGCATTTTGCATGTTGCATGTCGCATGCCGGCTGATAGAAATCTGTGCCGAGAGCTGCTGCGCTCTGCACGCCCACCCGCGGTTGCCATACTATGTTTTGGCTTATGCAAGGACCAAAGCCCACACCTCTCTGAAGTCCACTGCGGCCAGACACGCGGCCACAACACCCACCCGGGGACACTGTGCACGTACGGTACCTGGCCCGGCTGGGAGGGTCTGCTTTGCAGGCACACTGGGTCCTTCGAAGCCCGCAAATGCTTCTCGAACTCAATGTACCACCCCTGCTCTTGACCCTAGCAGGGCCTACCACCAACGACTGGCATCTCTTGCCGAGCACTGAGCTTCTTCTGACAGACTGTCTCGCCTCTTGACGCCGGCCCTGATACATACATCAGCGGAGTCAAAGGCCGCCTGTCCATCGCGTGGCCGGGACTGGACCGTGACCGTGCCTCCACACTTCGCTAATCTCCCAACGACCATCTCATATCGGCTAGGGCGATAGTCTATCACCGGAGATTACTTGAACCAGAGATGGTGGTAGAGTTGATAATCCCGGATCAGGCCAGCATCGCGAAACTCAAATTTTTTTTTTGTTTGGCTGTGAATGCCGCATTCTCTTGTGGTAAAACGACCAAAACGACACAAACAACGTCCATCGGATGGATCGCTCAAACTCGGCCTCGACTGCAACATTGCGACCGCTCGGTCAATTTAGGGATCGCCAAGGCGGCCTTTGGCATGAACAGTTGGCCAGCACGGAGCCGGCGAGTGCAGCACTCCGTGCAGGCTATTACCCTGTCGCCGAACAGCTGATCAAACCGCGCGCGCGGGCCGTCCCCGTCCAGCTTTAATCGCTAGCCGGTTTCTAGCAAGGACATCACCATCCTTGGGAAACGATTGGGCATTGCTCCACTGGGCCCTCACAACTGACGAGGTGTTACCTGACATTCAGAACGCAGGGTTTGGCTCTTCGTTGCGACTACGACTTAATCAAATATCGCAATAGCCGTGCATCAGGCCCGCCATGGTCGTCGACCGTTCGGCACTTTTCGAGGCAATGACAGCCCTGTGCCAGCAGGATTGAAAGTCCAACGTGGGCGTCAAATGTGGGTGTGCGGGACGATGAGGTGCAGGTATGGCTTGCAGCACGCAAAGCATGGGTTGATGCATGCCATTGGAGCACAGCACTACCTCCAGATTGGAGAGGAGCGAGATGACGGGACCCGTTTTCGTTGCTCAAAAGGTGAACCGTGTGCCCAACGGAAAACTGGGCTATACTGGCCGTTTTAATATCCAGCCTTCACCAAGCATTAAAAAGTTACACGACCGTGCGAGCTCACGCACCAATCAAGGAGCGTGTACGCCCACCTTACCGAGATGCAGATGAGCAATTGATCAGAATACGCCCCGTGCCTTACTCAGATGTGCTCGTACCACCTGTTCATCTCTGGACTCGGGACCTGCCTGCTTGCATCCGGTCTGCCTCGGCCGCATCCAGCAGATAACCCCAGGATTTCATGACGGGAAGGGAACTGTACCCACGGGCTGGCCTTCCAATGCCAGCATGACGAAGGGGAGAACCTGATATTGATCGGCAACCCGCATGGTGCCCGGCGGCTCCAAGCATCACGATGATGCTTCTTCCAGTCGCACCGTCGAGGAATGGCGGCTGGGTATTAATATCGCCCATAATAGGAACCCTCACAGTCGTCGCGGGTGGTTGGGAGCACTGTACAATACAGTACTCTTTTACGCGAGCCCGAATCCGGCGCGGCCCAGATTTACACAAGCGGAGGGATCTGGGCCTCGTCAGACGGTTCTCCCCCTCGGGCTGTGTTGCTTGACTGTATCTACTCCGTATGTTGCCCCCATCCACAACACGGGCTGGGAACAGGGTAGTCTAAATGTCTGGAGACGCAACAACAAGCCATGCGCCGGCCATTTCTTTAACGCGAAGCTTCCTTAGTCATGGTCTCAGTCAGCTCGGCGCCTCACATTACTTTGTCTCTCAGCTTCTCGGGTTGCCCCGTCAGACCGAATTCGATGCGACACCACAACGCCCCGGCACTGTGCCGCTAGTCACCGACGACATCTCCGTCACGAACGTGGTGCAGGGTCTAGTACGTAACTTGAAGTCAACTCATCAAACTGAAATGGGCAAATATTTGATCGATTGCTATTTCGAGAGTGTCTCCGATGCAACCGCACACTATTCCCTGGGAGGTCTACCGCGGCCGAGGCGACCTCCGCGGATGCCCAGGCACGTAGCTAAGGCACAAGGTCCATCATAAGTTGATCGTCATTCTGCTTGGGTCACCGCGGCGGCTACGTTCACAAGGGGTGGGTTGACTAAGATGAGCTGCATGCTGCTTCTGCACTAGGGCACGCAGCTTGACACAAGGGGGTCCCAACGTTCGCTTAGGCACACTTGCTCTCGCTGTATCTGACCACTCGCTATCGGCCAGGTTGTCCTGGGCTTCGAACTCTCGTTTGGCAAGTTCGACGTTCGATACTGTATGTGTCGAATCGTTCATCCCTCGAGGGGCCAATCCAGCGATACTTTTCCAAGACCACCAAGGCTCCACTTCCTCTCCAAGCTGTATATGTACTTGCAGAGTGCCCAGGTGGTTACGTTCTGTCTGATGGATCAACTTACCCTACCCCTAATACCAATACCGGGTTGGAGAAAAGGCGGGTTCCCTTGTATGTAGTCTTGGCAAAGTGCCGTTCGATTGGCCACGCGGCGGAAATAATGGGTTCTTATTCCGCGTGTTGTCTGCTGCAGCTACGGGGCAGATATCCTCGGACGGCGGGCCCCCGTGAAGATACGGGAACGAGGCCCGCCTCCCCGCGTCAACACAATCAGCCGCCGGCTGCGGCAACGTGGCAGAAGCTTCAGGCCCCGAAATTCCGACCCGCGTCTCCAAAGGTGATGAACGGGACTGCTGGGCCGCATATAAACTCCAGCCTTCGCATCGCAGAATACTCGGGTGTGCCCACCCGTCAAGTGTTAATCTGAACAATTATCAAGGGCACGGACGTACCGAAAAGACCTTGGCCTGGTTTCCAGCAAGCATCCTGAAGTTGCACACTGCCGGGATCACACAGCCAAAGTTTCACTCTATCGTTGGGGGGCCAGGTTCAGCTGTGTAAGTGCGGTTGCTTAGCCGACTCGTCCGATCTACGACAGAGCACAGGATCGCGGGACGAAGGGGCCAGGTCGCAGTTCCAAGACCTCTCTCCAAGCAACCGATTGCTTGTGACACGGCGTCAGACTGACATCTGTCGTGGACCCTCTCACGGCCTAGAGAGCTGCGGCGACACCGACGCGGCCAGACACTGGAACTGTCGTCTCGTGACAGGACTCACCCAGACTTCAACGGTCCCGCGCCCCTGACCAGTGTAACTATTCCGTTCTGTGAGACAAGATGGCAGGCGGGAACTTTCAAGAGTGGACGGTTGAGGAACCGTACCTCAACATCCACTGCAGGCTCGGGGAGGGACCGTACTATGAGACGGCTACCAATACCTTGCGCTGGGTCGATATCATGGCCCGCCGAGTGCATACCGTGTCCCTTGCCGAAGGACCAGAGTCGGTCAAGACCCTTCAATTGGACACACCAGTGGGTGTCACGGCGGATGTGGAAGGTTCCGACCCCCAGGACCAGATACTTGCTGGCCTCAAGTACGGTCTCGCCCTGCTGGACCGCAAGACGGGCAAGTACGAGTACATCTCCAGATTCGCTTCGGTCGATGGTCAGGACAATAAGCGCTTGCGGAGCAACGACGGCGCAGTCGATCCTCATGGGCGCTTCTGGATGGGAAACATGACTGATTTCGACGCGGGCGAATTTCAGCACGAAGGCAAGTCATCATTATGCCGACCATTTATTTTCCTTGAACTTAATTTATGCCTCGGGCCCAAGAAACGCGTGCACAGACGGTCCGGCACCCCCTACAAACCACGATGCCGTGCACGCCCAGACGCGATAGTCGTAACCAGTTGGCCACTGAGAACCCGTTGGACTGACCCTCGACAGGCGGCCTTTACCTCTTTGACGCGAGGCAGAAGCCATCGCAGGCCAAGAAGATTGTCCCGGATCTCATGATCCCCAACAGCATCAGCTGGTCTCCCGACAACAAGACGATGTACTACACAGTCTCCAACGCTGGCAAAGTCTACGCTTACGACTATGACATAACCGATGGCAGCGTCTCAAACCACCGCGTCTTCTATGATCACGATGGGACAGGCGGGCCAGATGGCCACCGGGTGGACAAGGACGGCAACATGTGGCACACGGTATACGGTGAGGGCCGCGTCGTGAAGATCTCGCCCGAGGGCAAGCTCATTGGCCAGATCAACCTGCCGACCAGGAACATCACGTGCTGCGAGTTCGTGGGCTCGACCCTCTACATCACCACGGCGAATGACGACGAGGGCGAGGGCAGGAGCAAGGAGCTCGGGGGCGCGCTCTTCAGGGTGGACGTCGGCACCACAGGGCTCGCGCCATTCAAGTTCAAGCTCGGTGCCTGACAAACCAGCCTGAAATGAGAAGGCAGCCCCGGGATATGAGGCGCAGGCCTGTCTTGTCTTGTCTGATCTGGTGTGGTCTGGTCCGATAGCGACAAGTATTCTGGGCAACGCGCTACTCGCGCAGCGACTGGGTTGCTGGTCCGTTAGCCAAGATTGATTATCAGCTGGAATTACAATTCTTTCCGTTTCTTATGCTTCTCGGCGGGAAACCCATGGCTATATGATGTGCCTACCAAACGGGCTGAGGATCAAGCACTCATGCGATCTGTTTACCCTGCTCGGCACTTGTAGATCAGGTTCAAGAACAAAACTACTAGTGCAAGACAGAAGACCCGAGGATCACCCATTTGGCGGGGGGGTAGGGGGGGGGAGAAAAAGTAAGAGCGACGAATGTTCTTTTGCAACCAACCGGTCAGCGCATCTTGCGGGGGTAGTCCTGTCAGTTGCAGACGTGGGGGCAGGAGTTTATTAGGGTTGACGCCTGAAGAATGATCCAGCCCCCGGATCTTGATCCGATTCCGTGCACCCTGAAGAGAGAGAGAGAGGGAAGGAAGCCTCGGCTCCCTTAGCCGAGGGCTGAAATGTGAATGACACGAGAGACCGGCCCATGACGACGCCGACAGGCCACTCTCTCGCAATATGTGTAAAGAGGGTGCCACCGTGATGCTCAGGCCCAAAGCGCCAGCCACTCTCGCTCGCAGCCAACAACCAGCGCTTCGCTCTGCTCTGCCTTGTTTTTCTTTTTCTTTTTCTTTCTTCCCGCCACCAACAAGACCTACCACCCGACGGC
Source organism: Diaporthe destruens (assembly GCA_036986855.1). Classification (NCBI taxonomy): domain Eukaryota; kingdom Fungi; phylum Ascomycota; class Sordariomycetes; order Diaporthales; family Diaporthaceae; genus Diaporthe; species Diaporthe destruens. The sequence continues at coordinate 596,019 of BTXE01000009.1, read as the reverse complement.
ATCACCAGACTGCTGCCTGTTCCCCATGAAGTTACCGAACGGCGCGGGATTACCATACCGAATCGATGAGGCTGCTACACAGTTGGCATGGAAGTACGATGCTGCACGTCGCAAGCCGTTGACCCCCCAACCCAACGCAACCCAACCCCCCACCCCGGCTCCCGCCGCCGGTTGGCCTACCAGCAGGAAAAAGACAGACACCACACTACACTCCTGCCCTGACCGAGATCTGGATTTGGGGCGATACGTGAGAGGCTAATTCATGCTCAGTGCCGCCGGGGGGAGCCTAATGCTACGAGACGAGACGAGACGAGATGAAGGGCCAGCCAGCCAGTTCTACCATGGGGCTTCCAGAATAGGGAACCAACGGGAGGACGTTAAACCCACGCCACACCCAGCGCCTCCGGCGCCTCCGGAATGCGCATTCCGGCCCGCGGCGCGCAGGCGCAGGCGCAGGCGCAGGCGGCCGGCGCGCGCCTCGTCGAGACTGACGACTGTGCGCAGCAGCTGTGCTAACGAAGAGGGGTGGTAGCGGGCCTCCTGCCTCGAACAGGGAAAGGCTCAGCCCGTCACCCACCACCGGCGCGAGGAGCCCCGAGACTGACGGGGCAGGATGAACGGCTGGCCTGGACCATTCGGAGGGCGAGGCACGGTCAAGTGACCCTAGCCTTCTCCAGGGAGCCCCCGGCTTTCGATGGCGAGGCCATTGGCGATGTGGCGCATATCGGATGAGGCCAGAGAGCGACAGAGCGAGAGAGGAAGGGGGAAGGGAGAGAGAAAGAAGTGACCTCTGTCGATGGATACGGCTATCGAATGAACTCGACAACCGGCCTCAAAACTCCGCGCTGATGAGGCGCTCTGCATGCATGCAGTCCCATGGGAACTGGTGGACCATGGTGTCTATGTCAGTTGGCGGACCCGACTTATGCTGTGCGGCGGCAGAGTTCCCTCTTTGCGCGTCTAGCGCATACGACTGCTTCTTTGGGCGGCGAGGCTGGCTCTATTGAAACCATCCAACTCAAGCTTTAAAACGAATGCAATAACTATAAAGCAGCCACTTTCCCCTGCTGGGGTGGGGGGGGGGGTTATTGGGAATCGGTTAAGAGGCAAGGCCAGCCCCAACGCTGATGGGCCAGAAACCAGGACTTGGTCCGCGGGATTCAAATGACACCGCGAGTTCTGGGTCCTTTCCCCCTTCGTTCCAGGTGGCCGGCATAAGCTCAAGAGAAATGGATCAAAGCGAAGAACAGGATCTGGCCCGGTTCTGAGGGAAGGCTTCTTGGCTTCCTCCATGGCGAACAAGAGAGGTCGCATTCCTGAGCGAGACGGGCATGATCGACACTACTGCAAGGACGATCATTAGTGCCCAACAGAGTTCACGACACTTCGGACAGCGACTTATCGACGGCCCCGAATCCGGTTCGACGAAGGGATATCCCGGCCTGTTTTTCTCACAGGGCGTATTAGCCAGCCAGGGCGCCGTCGCAGCGAAGGGCCGTGATTTCAAGCAGCTAGTCGGCGATTCAATCCTTTCCGTTCCGAGTCCAGGGATCAAGAGGCCGCCGCTAATAAGGGAGGATAGGCCGCTGAGCCGCATGTAGAGCGGCAGCAACGAAAATCCGACGTTGGCGAATCAGGGTACAAGAAGACCTGGGTGACAGCCACAATACCACCAACAAGATCGCATCACAACCCTCCCACCTCATATGTTATGCCGAAGACTGTCACACTGTCCCACACTACCGCTGCCGGCGCTCGAGCAACAACGAGCGGGCGCCCTAAGCTGTCATGTTTCGTTCGCATCGACCCACCTCTGCGGACGAGTCCGCCGTTGCTTCGTACGACGCCATACACATCTGATCAGGGAACGCACCCTCGCTCTGCTTGCCATCAGAAGGGTGTCAGCTACTACAGAGCGTGACTGCCTTCCGTACGGCGCCTGCAGCGACCCCAGTCAGTCACCCGCGGTCTCAAAGAGCCCCGGCGAAAACGTAAACCATGCCATCACGGCCTCAGCCATTACCGGCCCCCCGCCCCCTCCCTCCGATCGATGGCAGCGGAGGCTTATGCGCACTTCCTCAACTGTGCCTGCCTTACCGCGAGTCATCCTCACCTGAAACGGGCACTAATACCCCGGGCCGAGGAAGATATTGCTGCCCAGATGTTCAGCCCTACGGCATCCGCCGCCCTCCAACTCGGCAGATGACTCGTCTGATGTGGCCGACGCGGTGCGTTACGACTATAGCTGCCCATCCCCCCTTTCCCTTGCCATTTAGGCCTCACGGCGACGCCGAAGCGGTATGTTCAGGCTCGGCCGATGCTGGCCCAGCCTAGCGAGGCATCACGGAGAGCTCCCGATATTCCTGAAGATGAGCAGGGAGGTTCGTATAGATCGTAGCGGGTTGACCCGCGGTGACTTCCTCGGGCTTTACCGCCGAGCACCAACGGTGTCAAGGAGGACACAGTAAGAGGGCGAGATACAGCCGGGCCTGGCCATGACTATGTACATGTTGCGGCGAAAAGTAGAGCGTTGTAGAAACCAGCGCAGCGTGTGTGAACGAGGCCGAGATGAAAAGCGCCACGCACATACCACGTGTAGACCCGCGAGGCATCCTGCCAGCCAAGGCTACCCCAACGTCACCTCTTCCCCAGGCGTGGCGCGTCTCACATAGATCAGAGGGTTCCTCGCTGGGATTCTATGGGGGTGGCTGCCGGTGGCAGGCCTGGCCTCGGGCTACTGTGGTATTAGCATCGCAAACTTTCGAAACGCTCCTGCACCCTGGCGCACATCTTACCTGCCTGCACCCCTCACCCACCCCGCAACCCCTACGCGCGCGCATCAACAATCGTCCGCAGCAGAGGATGCACTCCACCACCAGTTCCATATGTCTGTCTGCCAATCTATCTGCTACTCTCAACGGCCGCACCATGTGCCGGAGACGTCTCGCACGCGGGAGTGAAAGCTTGCACTCTCGGACCAGGCTTCCGATCTCAGGGGGGCGATCCGCTATGTCATGCTGTATCTATTTCTGTTGAGCCAACCAGCGCACAGGTGCAGCGTCCCCGTATAGTTCGTGTATAGATGGGCTTGCTTTGCGGGATACTCCAGAATCGGTCCGAGAACAGTTCTGGTCCTGGTTCTTGGGAACAAAGCGGGGATGAAATTGCGGTTCTGGCGCGAGGTCGCGCCTGTGCTCGACAGGACGGCAGGCATGTTGGCTTGCACGGAACTGCGTTGGGTCAGATCCGGAGAGGCGTGGCTACGCGTCTGTATGGCTGTCACTTATGCACATCTTGTCAATCATGTATTTTCACCGTCGTGGAGAAGGGTTTTACCAAAGCAACATGAAGTAAGATTAAGGTTCCACGAGTACTCGGTACTTGCTTGAGTGGCCGAAAGTTTCTGCCGAATGCCACATAAGGACCATCGGTTGAGGGAGGATCACGAGGGGAAGGTACCTGGATGCCACCTTGAAAGCTCTTGACAGGGAACCTGATGGTACTTCCGGCGTGGTTTCCGGTGTACCACACGCTTGGGTGACCATTCAGAGGGACAAAGCTTGTCGGGGTGTTTGCTGAAATCTGACACGAGGGCCGTGCTGGCACGCGCTTGTCTGGTCCCATGTATTGACATGGAGGCTCCGATCATATGGACTGCTACGTGGTGATCAGGTGCAGTCCTGTGCAAGTATTTGCATGGTCCTATTCCTGCGGCTTCAGAGCATAGATCCGAACAGGGAAGAGCTCCTTCGGAAATCCACGTTGGGTCTCGGCCTTGATAAGCCTAAGTCCGGCATCCTTGAAGATGACTTGAAACTTGTCGTCGGTCCTAGGCGTAATAGGGTGTTAGAAACGTGCCCAGTACTCCGTACCTGGTTGTGTTTGGACCGGATGCAGCCGAAAAGTGCCACACTGACCTTGTCACGCTACTGTCCTGGTCGTCGAACAGGTCGACACCACTGGTGCTGATGTTTTCCTTGACCACGATGAGCCCATCTCCAGGGGTCAAGATTGTCTTGCATCTTTCCAGGTACTGAACCAGCTGTTCATCTTTGAGATGACCCACACACCATTGATTCCATACGAGGTCGTATTGGGCGCCCGCATCAGGTTGCCATTCCTCCAGGCCGACGTTGAAGACGTGACGGACGCCGCTCTTTTGCTTCAGAGCCTCAGTGAACTTCGCTATGGGCTCGACAATATCGACTTCCTGTGACACGCTGAGCAAGAGTCCCTCTGTGATCCTGCCTATGCTGCAAGCCGGGAGGTACAAACATCAGCCTTTGCTGGTATCCAGGCAGGTTGTGCTCGGGGGTGTGAGGAAGAACTCAACGCGCCAGGAGCCCGCGAAGGGGTCTCGGCGCATTGAGCTCTCGTGGCGTGACGAGGGGGCCAGAAAGCCAATCACTCACCCAGCTCCGCCCTCGAGAGCCGTGGCGACAGTGCGCTGCCCGTCCTTGGTCCCGATGCCAAACTTGGCGAGAAAGTTTCGAGACCCTTGTAGGTCCACCCGCGACACATAGGGAAAGCCTCCTAGCATGCCATTTACATCGGCATCGACGCCTGCACAGTCGCGAACACCCACCAGGGTTAGCCAATATGGTTCAATGGCACGCAGGCGATGCAGTGCACTTGTCATGAGGAGGGGGATCTGGGGTGGAGGGTGTGGCGCAAAAGGGTTGGGTTGTCGTAGAGGCAGGAGAACCATGGAACTGGCTAGGACGTGAGGGCGGTTGAAACCTTACCTTGCCAGTATTTCCTCCCGTCCTCGGCGTTGATCTTGGAATCTGGCGCCTGTGAGGCGTCTGCCCGGCCAGGATCAGACATGGCAAGAAACGGGTGACAAAACGTTGGCGCAGACGGGTACTGTGGTACGGGAGGGAGCTCCGAAGTAGCTGCAGGCCTCGTTGCCGTGGGTGGTGGTGGTGTGGTGTGGTGAGCCCGTCTGCCCGTCTGCACAGGCGCCCGGGATGACAGGGGAGGGTGTGATAGATCTTTTGAAAGGTCGGGCGCACAGCCTCTACCCGTCCGTCAGGCACGGCCGATTGTCCAAGTTGGAGTAGCCTCAGATGGTCCACGATGACTTGGGCGTTGTCCCCTGCGATGATTGCCAAAACCTGGTTTGCACACAGACGGTGGGGATCAGAGTTGTCGCAGGCCGGAGGGAGCGGGTGGCCCTCTTTGATGTAGTATTCGGGACTTGGGATGAGAATCGCTAATGCCGGCGCGAACTTAGTCGGCGATGCACTTTGTGCACTTTGCACCAGTTTTTGATGCACGTAGCGAGCTGTCTGCCTCTTGCGTCGATCTTTTGGTGTGTCAAGGTTTGCGAGTTGCGCCTGCCACCCACGGAATGTACAATCTTGTTTAGCCAGGCGCACAAATCTGCCTGCCCACGCAGGCAGTGACGGAACCGTCCCCGCAGCGCGACTTCTGCACAACCAACATGAGAAAGCAGAGCAGGCGCGCAACTGTGACTGCCACTACCGGCCAGTCAGTCACTGACCTAGACGAAGCCATCGTCGAACCCCAACAAGGGCCATGCCAATAGACTATTCTTACGTGGGTTTTATTTTTTATTTTTAATGTTTTTATTCAGTATATTCAGTATTAATATATTATCCCCAAAAGCAAAATACAAGTCACGTTCCAGGCTTAGATATTCCTCGTAGAAGTAGAGCTTGACACATGTCTGGTCCGCCTTTTGAACACGGTTCCCTCTCTGTGAGCGGGCCAAGTAGCGAAACAAGGCACACCAAGCAACAGGGTCAACATGAAAGAAGGGCCAGATCAAGCGCCTAGGTCTGCCTGCTAAGGAACGCCTGTGAGTCTCTGTGACATCCATAATTACAGCCTGATGCGCCCATCGCTACTGCCTCCGAACCAACGCCGTATATCCGTGTTGTTGCTGCCCGACCCAGACGCCCGGCCGCCCTCGTCGTCGTCGCCACCCATCCACTTGGGCTTCTTGACGATCTCTTGCAGCCAGTTGGGCGTGTCGATCGTGTCGACCGTGTTCTTGATGCGCGTTCCGAGCTGTGAGAAGAAGTTGTCGTCCTCATCCTCGTCATCGCCGGGTCTCCTCTGCTGTCTCTGTCCGACCCGCCTCGAGCTGGCGGCTGTGGCAGGCGATACCACCCTGCCAATATTAGGTGACGTCCCCAGCGGTGTTGTTGGGGCGCCCGGTCGGTTCGATGGGCCAGGTATGGAGCGTACAGGCGTGGCCCTCGTGGCTGCGCCGCCGTTGGCGATGCCCCCGGGCCCCGCAGCATCCCTTGATCTGCCAATCGAGGTCCCGTTGAGCTCACGCTCGATGAGGTCACGGCCTTCCCGCCATGATCCAGTGCCGTAACCAGTTTGATTCTCATCTTCGTCATCATCGATATAGTCGGCGAGACCGATTGTTCGCTTCACTTTGCCGTAGAGACCAAACAGGGTGGCGCTTACTGGGAGAAGGATGAAGAGTGGAAACAAGCGGTTGAACCAGCCTCCCAGGGCTGTCAGATCAATGAGACGGCCGAGGAAGTCATAGAATCGTGTCTTCTGGTAGACATCCTTGGACAAGAAGGAGATGAAGTTGTAAGACAGTGGGACGCTGAGACGGGCAACGTAAGACGAATACCACAGCGCTGATTCGTGGGAGGTGTTCCGATAGACCAGCGCGCGACCACGCCATACTTTGACTTCAGTGATGGAGATCAGGGCAGCAGCGCACATGTAGGATATCCAGAATACGGCAATCATTTGGCCAGCAAACCCGACTTGCCCCTTGTCACCAGTCCAGTGATGCACCACGGTCAGGCGGATGATGGACAGATCGGCGAGGGCGGCAGGTCCGGCCTTGATGACTTCGGACCAGACGATGAAAACCGAGGCTAGAGCCAGGATCCCACCAAAGACGAGCCTGACATGTGGCATAACATGGAAGTGGAGGACGTGTCTCGAGTACGGAGTGAGCACCGAGACCCGCTCCCACCACGAAGCGTGCGGTGCCGTGCCCCCGAATTCGAGCTTCTTGGAGCCGCCAGAGTCCAGGATGGCCCGTGTTTCCGCGGCTCTTCGAAGCAGACGGTTCCACTCGTTGGCATATCGAGAGCGGGCGTGTCTCGCGCGGGTGAGCTCTCGCGTGAGCTCTGCCATGTACTTCTCCGTGATGACCGTGGGGACTCGCCTCGCATCACCAGAGCCCAGAGCAGCTGTCGTCCTCGGATGTTCCTCCGGGAGGTTTGTAGAGTCCATCAGCTCCTCGATCCAGTCCTGGAACTCGACGGCTGACCCGGTCTTGCGTCGGCACAACTCGGCCACCTGTATCTCGAGATCTGCCAGGTTCATCTCCGCCTCCTCCAGCTGCTCGTATAACCTAGGAGCCGCAGACTGCAGCTGGCGCAACTGCCCGCTGATGCTGAAGCTGCGTATCAGGCGGCGGGGGATGCTGACGAGACCGTGACCCATCAGGTAGATTGCCAGGACTAAACCCCAGCAGTATGCGAGAGCCATGACGGGGCTCTTGAGGGAGTCGAGGTGTATGCCGTAGGAAGTCAAGACATATATCAACGCTATAATACCAAAGCCGAAAACCATGGCATAATATTGGGCATTCGACCGTAGCGAGTACATCAGCTTCCCCTTCGGATCTCGGTATCCAGCGTCGGAGTATTCGGCAAGCACGGGAAGAATGAACCTGGACTGCTAGTCAGTAGTGTACGGCAAAAGGGGTTCGAAGTCGTCGCAATTACCATGTGAGGGTGAAGGTGAGCCAGTAGGCGATGCGCCAGCAAGTCTGGATGACCCTCTGTGGAAGCCATATGCCCCGCGTCGCCTCATCGTCGGTCCTGGCGTTGGAGGCCAGGTCTATGGGCACGAGCAAGACGATGCATGCTGGGAGCCATAATGCGAAGAATACGGTGACAAGGACGAATGCAGGCGTTGTTCGGAGGGGTAGATAGTGGCGGAGGACCAGGAGGGTGATGGCGGAGAAGATTAGCAGGGCAATCAGAGAAAAGATCTCGGACCCGACCGGGGAGGCTGAGCTGGCTATCATCATGAGGATGCAGGGCCGAGGGGTTTGGAAGAGTCCATGAGAGGTTGACGGACAAAATACTCAAACTCTTTTGGTAATGGGGGGTAAGGATGTTGGCGTTGATGCTCAGGGCCAGCCGTCGTCGTCGTCGCAAATTGAGGATGGAGTTGTTAGATTTGCGATGACGTTGGCGGTGCCTGTGAACTGTTTCGAGCGAGATTATGTCACACAGCGGGAGAGCGTCCGGGGTGGCGGGCTGGCGCTGGGGCCGCGGCGGGCCATTTTTAGAAAGTTGACTACCGTCCCGGTGAGCCTAGGGGCCGACCGACCCAACAACCCCTTATACCTATTATTATATCATATTAGTTAGACATTGGAACTCGGGACTTTGAGGCAGCCCGCAGGCTCAACACAAATCTGCGCAGCCGGGGTATTAGTCTATGAAATCTATGAAAAAGTCGGCGGGGAAACGGCCCCCACGCCCAACCAAGGGCATGGCAGATTAGTCAATGTATCCGCTCATGGTGTTTCTTTCGCATCAAAGGAAAGCTGTTACTTGTCACAAGTCATTTACACGGTGGGACCCCTGCAGCCGCCCATGACTTGCAGGGCCCTTTCCGCCAAGTTCTCGCCTATCACGGGCAAAGCCAGGGCTGCCGAAGCGCCTTAAAGTCCGCGGCGATAACGATAAAGCAACCTGGCAAGCAGATGCTTGACAAGCTTGGAAACTTTCTTCTTTCGCCGCATTCCGGTCGGCCGTGAAGTGTGGATGATTCTCGGGAAACAGCCGGGTAACTGTCGCAGGTGCAGCAATGCAGCAGCATGCAACATGCGACTCCAGAGTCACCCCGCAAACTTTTATCATGGTCAGCACCATAATACCTGGCTACCCCGTACTTGCTGGCTGTCAGTGGCGGCTCCGTGGTGCTGCAACCCACATATGTGCACATAGTAGGGCTGTAGCTGATGCTAGCATCGTGTTCCCCACACCCGAAATGGGCAGCCGCAGCCGGGGGATGCGGCGTCCCCAGATAGTCTATCTTGCATCCAGTGAGGGGTCATCGTATCGGTCCTACATAAAGGCTCATCAATGGCCTCCAACATGTCCTCGAGATCCTTCCTCTCGACTGCATTCTCCCTCTCAACTTTCTCCTCACTTCGTCTCAGGTCCACTGCCTCCACGTCCCACAGCTCGCGTGTTTCCAGACTCTGCACGCAACATATCAGACCTCGTTCCTTATCTCCTCCCACCTTATCACCCTTCTCCTGCTCGCATAGGGCAGCACTCTCCTCTAACACCAGACCAGTCTCAGCTATGGAGGTCGAGCTCACTGCCCCCAACGGGAAGAAGTGGTCCCAGCCCTTGGGCCTGCTCATCAACGGGGAGTTTGTCAAGTCGAGCAATGGGCAGAAGATCACCTCCATAAATCCTTCGTAAGAGCCACCTGGAGCCAACCCCCAAGGCCTGCATAGGCATATGCATTGGCATAGGCCTAGGCCTAAGCCTAGGCTATCACAGTGTTGGCCCCCGTGACTGACATCCCACACAGTACTGAGGAGGAGATCTGCTCCGTCTTCGCCGCCACGGCTGATGATGTTGACCTCGCTGTGGAGGCTGCCCGCAAGGCCTTCAAGCACCCCTCATGGAAGGGTCTCAGCGGCACACAGCGCGGGGAGCTTATGATCAAGCTGTCCGAGCTGGTCGAGAAGAACGCAGAGATCCTGGCCACGGTCGAGGCACTTGACAATGGCAAGCCCTACAACACTGCGCTCAACGAGGATATCCCCGAGGTCGTCAATGTCCTCAAGTACTACGCTGGCTATGCGGACAAGAACTTCGGCCAGGTAATCGATGTGGGGCCCTCCAAGTTCGCATATACCCTGAAGCAGCCCCTTGGTGTCTGCGGCCAGATCATCCCATGGAACTTCCCCCTCGCCATGGCTGGTTGGAAGCTGGGCCCCGCGCTAAGCTGTGGTAACACGGTGGTGCTCAAGTTGGCCGAGCAGACACCTTTGTCCATGTTGGTCATGGGAAAGCTGATTAAGGAGGCCGGTTTCCCTCCAGGAGTTGTCAACGTCATCAATGGTCATGGCAGGGTAAGGCTATCCCGACTCGGCGGTTTTGCGCGGAACTGGCGCTGACTTGGACACAGGAAGCTGGAGCGGCACTCGTCAAGCACCTGGGTGTTGACAAGATCGCATTCACTGGCAGCACAGCCACGGGCAAGGTCATCATGAAGATGGCGAGCGAGACCCTCAAGAACATCACATTGGAGACAGGTGGCAAGTCACCACTTATCGTTTTCGAGGACGCCGACCTGGACCTCGCTGCCACCTGGTCACACATTGGAATCATGTCCAACCAGGGACAAATCTGCACCGCCACATCCCGTGTCCTCGTCCACGAGAAGATCTACGACGAGTTCGTCGCAAAGTTCAAGTCCACAGTGCAGAAGGTTTCGGTCGTGGGCGACCCCTTCGAGGAGAGCACATTCCAGGGACCCCAGGTGACCAAGGCGCAGTACGACCAGGTCATGAGCTACATTCAGGCCGCAAAAGACGAGGGCGCAACCATCGCTCTGGGCGGTGACCCAGCGCCGCAGAAGGGCAAGGGCTTCTTCATCAACCCAACCATGTTCACAGACGTCAAGCGGGACATGAGGATATTCAAGGAGGAGATCTTCGGCCCCTGCGTGTCTGTCATCCGCTTCAAGGACGAGGCCGAGGCCATCGAGCTTGCAAACGACACCACGTATGGCCTTGGTGCGGCACTGTTCACCCGCAACCTGACCAAGGCTCACCGTGTCGCCGCGGAGATCGAGGCGGGTATGGTATGGATCAACAGCAGCAACGACTCAGATGTGAGAGTGCCATTCGGCGGTGTTAAGCAGTCCGGAATCGGGCGGGAGTTGGGCGAGGCAGGCTTGTCCAGCTACTACAACATCAAGAGCGTACATCTGAACATGGACTCATAGGGACTGCCTGGGGGAGACGGTAGCAGGGAGGTGTGCTGAACGAAAAGTGTAGTGTTTGGGTTATGACACTACGAACTGGCTGGGACATGATAGACTACCCGCCGTGGGCGAGCTAAACTTGTACACAAAATACTAATTCAAACGCCTGCTGATCTGCTCAATATTCGTCTGATCGGCCACACGAGGTGACTTTCTGAAGTTGTTCTATCCCAGAGGAGACCGTTCGTGGGGTTGTAATTTTACCGTGGCTTCAGGATTGCTCTTCAAGTGACAAGCAGGGTAGAGGCGTTCGCTTAGACATGCCCTCATCCGCATATTCGAATGTACCCATGTAACTTCACACTCGACGCACCGAGGCCACCTGGCTTTCTCGGTCCCTAATCAATTATCAGTGCCTTTCAGTATCGGATCAAGTACTACGGTACGCTTGTAGCGTGCAAGAGCACATCATAGACGACAGTAGAGTCACCTGGATGACACAGCTTTTGGGTGTGTGACTTGTGGAGCGCGGTGGCATCCTAGGGCGAGACCGTTTCCGGACAACTGGTACCTGAACCCTGCCGATCTACGGGCAACAGCACCGGGGTTCAGAACCACGGACGGCCTAGACGGTACGGCCTAGTCCGCTAAGCAAGCTAAGAGCAGTAGCTTCTCCCAAGCTCACATCGTCATCTGTCCTTTCCGCACACAAAAGATAGTCGGGCTTCGACCCTTCCCGACCTGCCCTCTCTTGATATCCACTCCTTCCTTCTCTCCTAATTGCATCACTCAAACTCCGTGCCTGCAGTCCATCCCACCTCAACCAATTTCAAGGTTGTCCCAACTGTCACTTCTCATTGCGAAAGTTATCTACCGCCTCCGACCTCTGCAACAGACGGCATCGACGCAGACGACAGCCTCAAGGCCCACCTGCCCCCTGTCCGATTCGTGTACGAGCAATCCGAGCACAGATATTCCAACAGACGCAACATCAGATCACAGTTGAATTCGAAACAGAGTGCTATCATCAACACAGTGGTTGCCAGCATGGCGCCGTTCCCCGAGTCAATAATAGATCTCGGTTATCCCCTATACGGCTGCGACTTTGACCCCCAAGACTCCAATCGTCTGTTTGTGGGTGGTGGAGGAGGAGCAACCAAGAGCGGCGTTGGAAACAAGATCACCCTGGTAGATACATCGTCTCTGGAGAAGCTCGAACCCGCCGGGGAGGTCGAGCTGAGCGGTAACGAGGACAATGTCGCGAACCTCATCGCAGGCCAGCGGAAGGGCAAGTCCACCCTACTATACGCCGGCATCAACTCGAGCCCGGACGACCTGAAGAAGGGAAAGAACGAGCACTTCCGTGTCTTCAGCGTCGACCCGCCCAAGGCCAAGGCCGTGCTTGGGGCTAGGATCACCGAGCTCTCCAGGACGCAGCTGTTCACGACCGCCGATTCCGACACATATCAGCGCCTGTTGAGACTGTCGCAGCCCTTCACAGGCCACCCGCAGCTCGGCGCCGTCGCAACAGGATTCGCGAACTCGTCTCACCAGATCGCCATCTACGATGTCGCAGCCAGCAGCAATGTCGCGCCCAAGCGTAGAGGCGTCTTGGACATAACAAAAGAAGCCATCGACATGGACGTGATACAGACGGCCGAGGACCAGTTCCAAGTGCTCTACTGCGACGACTATGACATCTACTCAGTCAAAGTACCCAAGACAGGCGAGGTCACCGCCGAGCCAGCAAGGATCTACTCTATCCCGCACGACGACAGCTCTGGCCTGCGGCCCGCCCTCCGCTGCTTGCGCTACCTGACACCCGGCTTCGCCATAGGGGTTGCGAACCTGCCCAAGGCTGGCGGTGTGGTACTTTACGGTTTCCGCCTTCCCAAGCCCGGCAAGGAGGACACGCGGGCACGCATATCGGTCAACGCCAAGCTGCCTAAGCGGCAAGGGCTCAAGGCGACCGGGCTGGCGGTCGCGAACCTCAGCCCGGTGTCGTCTCCGGGCGCAAGGCAGGGCGACGCGCAGTTCGTGCTCGCCGTAACAGGTACAGACCTCAGCATCCACTTGTACACCCTCGATCACCAAATCATTGGGGACATTGATATGCTCGCAAACCTCTTCCCCCTAACGACCTTGCGGAATGTCCACTCTGCTATGGTTACCAGCCTTAGCTTCAGTCACTTTGCGCCGCCAGAGAGGGGGACGAGCCGCATCCAGCACTTGAAGCTGGCGTCCACGTCAGTCGGCAACGCGGTCGCCGTGCAGAGCATCCCGCTGCGCAAGTTTATCGACCCCTCCGCGCCGGTGCGCCGTGGCGGACCCCCGCGCCAGCCCCGCTACGTCGTCGCGATGAAAAGCCGCAGGCCCACGATCTGGGGCCTGCTAACGGGAATCACCTGCTTCGTCCTTCTGTTGGCCATCCTTCTACAAGGCATCCTGGAAGTGAAGGGCCTCGCGCCGCCAACAGTCGGTGGTCACAAGTGGCTCCCCTCGTCCATGCATGCGGCGCCGCCCCGGGTTGTGCCTCCGCACGGCGGCTTCCTGACAAAGCTGCTGGCCGAGAAGTCGTCAGACAATGGCGGCGAGAAGCAGCAGGTCGTCGTTCTGGACGTTGACGGAAAAGAGGTTCAGGTCCTCACGACCACGACTCTGGCGGCCGCGACCGCTAGCGGCGAGCCGGCGGCTACGAGCTGGGAGGAGCTCGCTCCTGAGCAAAAGCAGGCTTGGAAAGAAAGGCTGAGGCGCGCTGGGCACTGGGCCGAAGAGCACGGCGAGGCGGTTTTCAAAGGCGTCCTCTTCGGCGAGCTTGCCGTCGTCGTCGGTGGCATCGTGGCTGACTAGCTGTGTAGAGCCGCGGGGGGCTGATGACTGAGCCGGGTACTGCCTGAGGCTGCATATCACATTGCCTTGGGCGTTAGTTTGGGGATGGGAGCGTATCTTTTTCTTGGGAGAAGATAGGTTTCTTCGATGAAGTTTTTACAGAGTGTGGAGTAGATTCAGCCTCATTCCACAAAAACATGGATCAGCGACATTTGGTTTCTTGGCCATTGTATACTTAGACACCAGGAGGCCCTTGTACAAAAGCTTTTGTGTGTTATGCATATCTTTCTCATTCGCTCACTGGGGGGTAAGCGTTCTGCAAAGAATACATCTCGCATGCCTGCCTGACTTTGGTCCATTGTGTGCTTGCCCAGTCATGTGCAGGTGATGATGAGATGAGATGAGACCGCTGGATGCCATGTGTTTAACATTCTACTGCAGCCCTGGAATTCCCACGAGTACAGTACGGTCGAATGCTGAGCTAGTCCCCTCTCTAAGTCCCGTTGCGCACACGTAACATTACAAGCAAATATAGCCCAGCCAACCATGTAGATAGAACAAGCTTTATGCCCTTTTCCTTTCGGCCCATACCGGTATTCCTGCCTTTCCATCCCCATAAACACCCAAAAATCGTGTCAGTCTATCTTGTCTACCTGCTCATGTAAATAAATCATTGCGCCGACGCACGCACGCACGTATGCATGCTCCCCCCAATGGTATCATGAATATTGAAATCCCTGCCTATATGCCCGCCCCGCCCGCCTTTGCCCATCTTCGCGTCTCAGCCAGCCAGAAAGAAGAAGGGCGCCGATAATTATTCATTCATATGCATTAAGTTTTCTTTCAGTCAGTCACTCGGCCCCGTCGGGCAGCTCGGCCGGGGGGGAAACCTCGTCGGGCGCGTCCGCCGCCTCTCCTCCGGACGCCGCGTCACCACCGGGCGGGTTTTGGGGATCTTCTGGTCTCGTGGCCTCTGGGTTCTCGGCGGCACCGGCTGCTGCTTCTTCTTTTTCTTCTTCTTTCTGTTCTTGTTCTGGCTCCGTCGGGGCTTCTGAGTTTGGCTCTGGCTCTGGCGCTGGCGGCTTTGGGAGGATGTCTTCGTCTTCGTCTGCGCCCGCGTCCGCTCCACTCGGTTGGGAGGCTTCTTTGTTTGCGTCCAAGGGCGGTGTCTCGAGACCGGCGACGGCGGTCCTTGCTGCCTCGTCCTCGAGCACCTTCTTGACCGCCTCCACGTCATGTGCCTTCTTGGCCTCCTCTTCCTTCTGCCGTGCCTGCTCGGCCTCCAGCTTCTCCCTGTTCTCTTCGTCCTTCTTCTTGGCCTCCTCGGCTTCTTTCGCCTTCTTGGCCTCCTCTTCTTCTTTCGCCTTCTTGGCGTCCTCCGCCTCC
This sequence comes from Diaporthe destruens, assembly GCA_036986855.1. Taxonomy (NCBI): domain Eukaryota; kingdom Fungi; phylum Ascomycota; class Sordariomycetes; order Diaporthales; family Diaporthaceae; genus Diaporthe; species Diaporthe destruens. The sequence goes on along the minus strand of BTXE01000009.1, from coordinate 580,830 downwards.
TGCTTCTCGCGCTCCTCCTGCAGCTTCTTGAGGGCTGCTTCCTGCTGGATCCTCCTCTCCTCCTGTTCCTTCATCTCCCTGAGCCTCTCCTGCTCCCGCTCTTCTGGCGTGGGGTGGATCACTGTTGATTGTGTCAGTCAGTTCCATGTTGGCTCCTTCAGGGGTGTGGGACAAGGCAGCCGCCCCATGTGATGAAAAACTCACCCCCGTCCTTGGTGTCTCCAGCGCACCTCTCCCGGTCTAATTTGGCCTTCAAGACGGTGTGAAGCTCAGGGCAGTACTCCAGGATCTTCTTCCTCCTCTCGTAGTCCTGCCATACGTCAGGGTGCAGGTTGTCCCCCATCTCTTGGACGTGGAAGCCCATCGGCTTCTCCATGTACACATTCTCGACAGCCAAGGCCCCCTCGAGGCCCGATGCGACCTTCAAATCGGGCATGATGTATAGGCGCTGGCCGAACCACTCATCCTCCGGAGCGGTGTCGTTGTACCGCGCCTGGAAGCTAAGGACCTTTCGGATAGCACTCACCCGACGCAAGGACAGGCCCCCGTTGCCAGCGAACCGATCAGTCTCGCCCCTGTGGAAATGTCAGCAGGGCACAACAGAGGGCAGCAGGAAAGCCTCGCAGTCCCCTTCCTTACCTTGGGGCACCAGCCCAGTGCCAATGGAGCCAGTCGTTGAGGCTGACCTCGGAGTTGGCACACAAGATGCTGTCGTACTCAAACTTCAGGATCCACTCGACGCCGGGGAGGAACTCGTCGTAGAAGCGCATATCGGTCAGGGTGCGGAAGACCATCTCCTTGGAGGAGATGTCCCAGGGCTCGGGCAGGACCATGAGGTCCAGCTTGCCGACGACCTGCTGGTGCTTGACCGAGGTGCTCCTGCCCAGGAGGGTGACGCTCTTGTCGGAGCCGATGAACAGGAAGCGCCAGTCGGGCGGGACGACGGCGATCATGTGCAGCAGCTGGGGTACGACGTGGGGCATGACGCGCGGCTCGATGATGAGGGCCAGCTTGGAGGCGTTGTAGGCGGCCCGCGGGTCGTCGGTGGGCGTCCAGTCGACCTTGATGGAGGGTATCCTCTGCCTCGCCTCCTCGAGGCGCGAGTTGAACTGGGCCTTGATCATGGGCTCATAGTGTGGCAGGAGCGAGGCTATCCACCACCTGGCGACGACGCGAACAAGTCAGTCAGCACGCCATTCATTCCATATGTCCAGGGCTCGCTCGTTCACCCCCACTGCCAAACGTTGTTTCTTTCACACCGGCGCGAGGGAAACCCAGGTCTGTGGGTCAGCAAATGGATGCATTGTTGGGACTCACGTAAAGGCCAGGGACACGGCCAGGAGCAGGCGAGATTTGGTGACGACGAATATCCCGGGCGAATTAGTGGAAGGGGCAGCCATGACGGAACAGACACGAAGCCTCGTGCTCGTGCCTTGGGGTGACGGGACAGAAGGAGGCAAATGTATGAGAGGTGGTTTAGCGATCAGATGGTATCGAGGCGTCAGGAAAGCGCGTCACCATCATCGGCACATGGGCAATCATAGACGGGATTTGGGGCGTGGGGGTGCCACGCAGGCCAGACTGTTCACTCGAGTCGCAGTGCTGCTGCGAGGGGTTGAATCAGTTACGATGCGGTGCGATCGATGCGCAGGGATAACAACCTTGGAACTTAGACGGGGCTGGCTGGGCCGTCCATGGGCGCTAGATCCAGGCTGGTAAGGACAGCAAGAAGAAGAGAGGAAAAAAGAAATCGGCAAAGAATGGAAGACGGTCCAGATAGTGAGGAGTGAAGGGAGGGATTTTGGATGGGTGATCAACGGCATTGTGCCCCGATAGCCTCGCACACATTGAAATCAAGGGGAGGTAGCATTACGCAATGTGGGCAGGGTAGGTGACGGGAGGAGGATACATTGGGGTACATAGCGTGGGCAGGTACGTACATCTGCCGTGCCCCTGGGAAACGTGGGCGAGAGATCTCTTGGCTCGGCTCTCGCGATCCCTTGTAGGTGTTCGTTTCTAGACTAAGCAACCCAACCCACACACGCACACACATTCCCCATGGGTTGGGTGCACGGGTTGGGTGGAATCCCTTGCGTTGATCACCCCTGTTCCTGAGCCCTAGGTTTACAGGTTCATATTGCGCATTATGCCTTTTTTTCTTTTTTTTCTTGCCTGCAGAAGCTTGTTCTGTCCATCTTGGTGGCCATCGCCGCTCCTTTTTCCCCAAGACAGATGGGGGGCAGAACAAACTTCCCGGTGGTGCCGGTGTGTTTCGGCTTCTTTCTGCTCGCTGTGCGCTACGAATACGCCTGCTGGTCTGCAAGTGGCTCCCTGTCAGCTGCTAACTGACTAGCTGGCTGGCTTGGGCGGCTGAAGGGTGCCATGCTCGAATAGGGCTAGGAAGACGCGGACGGTGGGGGAACATTTTGAACTGAGAGGGTTTGTGGCGCAAAGGGAGGCTTCTCACATGCCCACGCTTTCGCGCTCATGCCACGCTCATGCAGGGTCTATGCAACAAGTGAGACTGTGACTCGCCAAGGCCAGGAGCCGTAGTCTTGGAGGCTGCTAGATCCAAGATGATAGCACGGGAGGTGGTCTGGATCGGGAATGACAGACCAGACAAAAGGCTCACCTCAGCTGTCGTCTGTGCGCATGCAGTCGGTCCAGTTCATGCGTCTCCCAGGAATCAAATCCCATTATTACACGGATGTATGCCCTGCCAAGCCGGTTCGTAGCCCTGGCCTTCGAGTACCGAACCGTGGTATTCCGTTTTCCACGTCCCCACACTGCGTTCCCGAACGGGCAGCCGGGGCAGCCCCAGCCCGCCTATGACTGGTCAATTGCTGCCACCCTGCCGCGAGGTCACTCCATGTACTCCGTAGTGTGATCCCCCAGTGGTACGTGGCCCGGTTGATCCTGCCCAGCTCTCCCTCCTTCCACCACAGTTCCGTAGGTATTGTTGTGACGACGCCTTAAACCTTGTAGGGGGGAGGGGGATAACCATGAATCAGAAGCCGCCTCCCTAAATCTGCCATCTAAAATGATTCCAGTCAAACTTTTAGCACCACCTTTCTTTTTGCCCGTTGAAACCCCTCGAGACTCTCTGTCTTGCATGTTCAGTCCTCAGTCCTCTGTGCACTCACTCTGTGAGCACAAACCTAGACCGCCCCCTTACACACGCACACAACTTGCACACACGAGTTCCACCCCTTCATTCTGGATCCCGTCCAATCGACAAGACTTACACACAATAGAGACGGCAGTCAACTGGCAGGGGTTGCATAGACGACACAGCACAGCTTGCGCGGCCCTCTACACTAACCACGACCGCACCAGCACTGAAACGTACGCCTCTTCGGTGTGCCCATTGGAAATTGCTCCGCCGGTCTACGCTTTCAACTTTAAATCTGTCTCCCAGCAGCGCGCCCTCCGCTCCCGAGTCTGGCTGGTGAGTCGTGTGCCCGATCCATGTAACTGCCTAGGGGTGGAAACTCTCGCTCGCTCGATATTGCGCCCGCCAGCATCTAAGTTCGCCAAGCTGGCTTTCGGCACTCCTCACCCGCAACATGTCGCTGAAGCACCCTTATGATGCGGACGAGGTGGACTGCGGCGAGCTCTGGGACAAGATCAAAAGAGTCGCATTCAAACTCTGGTCCAGGACAACGAGGCGCGTGCGCTTCGTCTCCGCCCTCGTCTTTTTCCTGTAAGTCTTGCCTCATAGGCCGTGCTGCCATTCTAACCCTGACATTGATGCCCAGCGTCATCACCATTGTCATCTCGAGACATCTCATGCAGAATGCCGCCCTCGACGACTACATCATCGTGCCAAAGGTCTCGCTCGAGTATGCCTCGGAGCAGCGGACGCCTTTCAACGAGTCCAAGGTCGCCCTTCTCATCGAGAACCGTGTCAACCCCATCCTGGCGCCCCTCATGCTGCACTTTATATCCGTCGTGCCCCCGGACTGGCGCTTCCGCTTCATGGGGTCCGTAGAGTCCGTCGAGCACATTAACAAGTCCGTCTCCATACGCGAGCAGGTCAACATTGGGAAGCTCGACCTGACCTACATACCCTCCAACATGTCCGTGTCCTCCCAGGAGGAGATCTCCCGCTTCCTCACCACCCTGTGGCTGTACGAGACCGTCCTGGCCCCGGCCGAGTGGCTGCTCATCTTCCAGACCGACTCCATCCTATGCGCCAACTCCCAGCTCAGCCTCAACGACTTCCTCGACTACGACTGGATCGGCGCCCCCTGGAACCCGGGCTCCCGCTTCGGCGGCAACGGCGGCCTGTCCATCCGCCGCGTGAGCGCCATCGTCGATGTCCTCCGCTCCCAGGCCCGCGCCGACTTCTCCGAGGCCGAGGACGTCTGGCTGACCGAGCGCCTGGGCCACCGCCCCGAGGCCCGCATGGCCAACTCGACCGTCTCGCTCACCTTCAGCGGCGAGATGCACACGGGGAAGCCCACCCACCTGTCCTCGGACAAGGAGACGGCCCAGTACAACTCGACCCTCGAGGCCGCCGAGGCCGGCGAGCTGGTCAAGGGCATCGACGACTGGCGCGAGGGCTTCTACGAGCCCATGGGCTACCACACCGGCGGCGGCGGCTCCTACCTGCACAGCCAGATCTGGGGCAGCCCCCGCCTCCGCAAGCACATCTGGGACTACTGCCCCGAGGTCAAGATGACCATCGCCATGGACGCCGCAAAGTACGTCCCGGGCAACTGCGGCGCCTACTGGAAGCGCGACGTCCTGGGCGACGGCTACTCCATGGACGACGCCGCCGGCGGCTCCCTGAGCGCCGACCTGGGCTACGGCACCGAGATCATCGACGGGGAGGAGTACCCGCTCCTTCCCGACAGCCTGGCGCCTTTTTGAAGCATTTCCTTGTTTTATTTTTTTAACATATATATGTTTTATCCTACACGACGGATGGGTGTCACATGTCTGAATTCAGGTGTCATGGCGTTGGCATGTGGCATTGCTTTTAAGGTTCATGTTAGGGACATGCAGAAAACGGTGCTATGATATAGACAAAGAATAGTTTAGTTTGTCCTGGAAACTTTGGTTAGGTTGGCTAGATATCCCCTGGGAAAGCATGCAAAAAATGTTTGTTGCTGGTGTGGGCGTTTGTATCCCGAGACCGGACGGCATCTAGGTAAAAGATTCATTGGTATGATCCGTCCTATCCACTGCATAATTCAAAATAATGAAAATCCCCCCACTGCGGCTCTCGTCCCTTCTCCCCCTACCCCTGCCAGGCTTTCCATCTGTCGTCTGATGTCTGCCTGCCCGTCTACCTGTCTGTATGCGACTCTATCGAGTTGCAAGACTCACCTCACCGGTGAGGCTGAGCTGAACGGATGAATGGGCGGTCGCCTATTTCTCATGCGCGTTGGCTGCGGCCCCAAGAACGGACGCAGGAGATAGATCACTCAGATATTTATGCCTTCCCACCCACCCTCGTTCCGCAGGCGCGCGGTGGTGAGTCAAGCTGGAGCTCGCTTAATGCTGCTCAGTCGCTGCGCAGCCAAGCCGGAGGGAGAACCGGCCTGCGGGAATCCAGGTCCTCGAGATGATGAGCCGGCTGCCACTGCCACTGCCACCACCACATCATGTCACAATCACATGCTTGTGAGGTCATCTCATCACCCCCCTTTTTTTTAATCATGGTTGGCGGGAAATAAAAGAAAGCTGGTTGGGGGGGGGGGGGCGATAAGGCGATGAGGGAGGGGTGTGGGTGTAGTTGGCACCAAGCGCCATAGTCATACCTGTGACATATGCACTCACTGTCTATATTTGGAAATATGCTTCTTTCTTGTGTGTTGTTGAACAACGAAAGACCAGGGCGTCCAGCGCCTGTCCGTCTGTCTTTATTCACTATCTACCTAGTATCCCATTTCCCTTTCCTTCTCCCCTTACCTCGGGTTATGTACAAAGTGAGTGTGCCTATGTAGCGCGTGTGGTCCAGCCTGACTCCGCGACTGTCCGTCTCTGCCTCTCTCTATCTATCTAACCAAAGCAAATGTTACTGAGAATCCATGTTCAAAAAGCTAGACATGTCATCCGTGTCAGGGTTGAAGAAGCCCGCCCGCCCCATGGCCGCCTCGCGCTGCTGCTCGGCGCGTATGAGCTGGTTGATCAGCCGCGTGTTGGACGACTCCTGGGAGATGCCCTCTTGCCCATAACCGTCGCCACCGGCCCCCATCTGCATCCCTGGCTGGGATGCCCCCGTGCTGGCCCCACCGCCTGCCTGTGTCGGCCCCGCATTTGATGCCGTGCCATAGGCCGAGTCCGACGCCGCGGGCGTGGGCTGCCCGCGGAGTGACTCATGGTTCTGGTGGGTCGTGGTGACGGGGCTGGTGCGGTGGACAGTGGACAAGCTGTCTGACCTCCTCGACACGGAGTGGTGGTAGTCAGCCATGACGCTGTCAGTGTCCATGTTAAAGCCCGTTAGGTTTCTGTAGTTTGCTGGCGGCCTGAGTTGCGTGGTCTGACCTTGCGGGCCGACAACGTGAGTGTAGTGACCCGGCTGGGTATGTGGAGTGCTCGGTGCAGCGGAGGGCGGCATCAACACGCGCATCATCGTCTCGTCCTGAGTTGGTAGGGTCCTGGGCGTAGCTTGTGAGGCAGTCGGCTGCAACATCCTCTCCAGAGCTGCGACCCGCTCCATGAGAGCATTGTGCTCGCTTCGACTGACAAGGTCCTCACCACAGAAGTTGGACTGCGCTCGAGAGGTGTTTCGAGGCATCTCTTCGTCTGATTCGCCTTCTGCGTCGGACGCCTGATCAACGCTGCTATCATTTGAGACAGCAGCTCCTGTGGCACTTGTCGCCAGGCGTGGGTCAATTTTACAGAACGTCGTTTGCAGGAGGTTATACTTTTCCCTTTTTGACCGTGACGCATTTTCACATTCGGTATTGAAATGGTTGTCAAAGGCTTGGGGGTCCGAGAAGGCCCGCCAGCACCTCCTGCACAAGCCAGCAGCGGGGTGGCCGTGTTCGTTGTTCTCGAGGCCAAAGGATGAGACACTGCTGCGATGACTGATCACGTCGAGGCAGTGGGCTGGTCGGCTAAGGTGGCGCCTATCTCTTTGTCTTAGCAGGGATACCTTGCGTCAAATTGGAAAGAGACCCTACTTACACCACTGTGGAGATGTTGTCATGTTCAGTATGGCAGGTAACATACTTCTGATCGCGGGCCGCGTCGTAAATTTCCGGGTGCTCGACTCGGAAGGGGCAGATCATCTTAGGATCACCTCCTTGATCTGTCTTAGCAGCAGGGGCCTTGTTCCGCTTGTTTGGAGGCTCATCGTCTTCATCCTCGTTGCTGCCATCGAACCCCCTGGAATATCTCCCCGGCCGCTTCCCCGGCCGGCTGGGCTGCCCAAGGTTGCCAGAGCGTAAGCCTCGCGTTGTGGGCACGCACCCTGGGTCTGTATCAACATCACGCGGCGCGGTGCCGTCTCTTTCAGCCCATTGACACTGCTTCACAAACGGGCTTGGCGATGGAAGGGGAGTTAAAATCTGGGTTTTCACCATCGGACTCGCCTGCGGAGTCGACACGATTGGAAGGGCTTTGAGTGAGTTTTCATGAGCATTCGCTTCTTCCGGGGTGAGCGCTTTCCCTGCGCCATTGCCATTACCATTGCGGGGAGCGCTTGTGTACAGCTGCGGATCGACTGGAATCTTCAGCCACTCATCGTCGCCCTGGTACCCAGCAGGAGCATAAGTCCGGGAAAACTGCTCCAGAAAGTTCTGATTGTTCCTGAGCCGTGTCACTGGTGAGGTCCAGGGAATATAAACATCTGCCCCGTAGGACATGGGCCCATCATATGTCGCTACCGCAGGGGAGTTCTGCGGCACCACCGGACTTGGAGAGACGGTCAGGCCTGGCACAGTCTGTATCGTCAAGCTGCTCTCTGGGTGAATGAGCCGGTTGCTGGCATCGCTCGTCAGAAGGGGAAAAAGAGGGGCAGGCTCGTCCTTGTGCGCATTTCGACTGCGAATGTATTCCCAGCCGTGCGTCTTTTCCATGTGCTGCTTGCAATTTGATTCCCGCTTGGAGGTGTCTATTCGGACACGAGGTTAGTGAACTCGGGTGTCCCCAAGCCGCCCAAAGACTGGCCATGGGAAATTGACTTACAGGTGCAGGGCGGATATAGACAAGAGTATGTCGTCGGTTCCATGGAATGTTTGTCATTGCGATGGCGGTCCAGCTCCTTCTCCGTTGGCCAACCGAGCTGGTGATACTTGCAAGCCTCGAAGGGGCACTTGAACGGCCGGGTGTGGGCTTTGAGATGCTTGTTCAGGTCGCACAGTCGAGGATACTGTCTGCCACATTGCTGGCAGACATGAGGCCCGTCCGCTCCCTCCATGTCCCGCACGGGTGAGGCTGGCAGACCGTGGGCCGGGATAGCTGCAGGGTCGTCATGATGACCAACAAGTCCCCATCGAGACTCTGGTGTTGGAACGAATGGAGTGTTCATGTCAGAGGGGCTGACAAGGACGGGTGGATCTGAGCCTCGGGGCTAAAGGCGGGACAGGCAACGAAGATGTCTCTGAACTCTCCCGGTTCGGGTGACTGGATCTGTACTGGCCTGGGTCCCGTCCGAGTGAGCAGGAATTGAACAATCAGAACAGGGCTTGTGCTTGTATCTCCCGGGTGTAGAAGAAGACGGGACAGTTGCGAGGGAAGGTGAGAGGGCCTTTCTGTAGATAAATTGGGCAAAATGTCGAGCCCTGGATCGTGTTGGATAAGAGTAATAGAGGAGCACGAGTATGTACGAAGGCCGCGAAGGCTGAAGAACAGGCAGCAGAATTGCCACAGCCTCGATATGTATTTAGCTTATGATGGCGAGCTGCAGACGAGCTACATGAGGTGAGTCGAGGCGAGGTCAAGTCTGGGGCGGTCCAGGTGTGCCGATATGACAATGTGGTAGCCTTGACCCGGCGGCATCGTCTAATATATGAACCGCTACCGAGGCATGCGAGGCATGCACTGGGCAAGGTCTGATATGGTATGGCCCATGTTGGGTTGGCAGCCATATCCATTGCAAAGGTGGTTAGGTAGCAGCAGAGGTGTCTGGACACCTAGGTAGGGGAGAGAGACAGGCCTCGGATGGGGCTGGACGGGGCAGGGCCATCTTTGGAGACCGGCGTGGATGCGGTGCTGGCTGCGAGGGTATTTCCAGTGCGCTGCGCAGGAGAGCTGGATGCAGCCGCGTGGCGGAGTCTTCTCATCTTCTCATCTGGGTATCATGGATGATGGTACGTAAGTCAAGTTGCTTGCTTGGGGGTGGAGTGCAGGAAGGGGGACGATGCGGCCGGGAGTGGGGCGAGTGTTGGAGGTGGGTGTGTGCATATGAGGTCAGTCACACATTAACTCCACGGCCCGTGTTGTAGAGAAGGAGGTAATAGTGTGGTACGTGCACTCCCAGTGTGTGTTAGGTAAGCGAGCGGGAGGTCTCCAATGATCAAAAGGGTGCAGGGGTGCGGCATCCAACCTGGCAAGCTCGGTGAGGCTTTGCACAGGTGGGATGGATGCATGCGCTCTCTCTCTCTTCGCTCACCTCGCAGCCCTTGACCTCTCACCACGGCACACGGCCACAACTGGCGGCCAGTTTTGGCGACCAGTCTGCCAGTATGTGTTGGAACCGTTCTGCCGGGCCCTACTATGTAGGGCCCGGGCACTCCAGACTGACCACTCGCAGGCGTCCCTCTGTCGACTCAGCCAGGATCGCGGTAGCCAACGTGCATGTCCACACAGGGGGCTGCTTGTGTCGTACCAGAATCTTACTTTTCACATGGTCCGCTAAGCGCAGGCGCGGAGACACCCATCATTCCAACCCAGTCCATCTCCGGATCAGGGTGTCATCAGGTTGCGACCATGTTGCTGCCAGCCCTAACCTAAGACGAATGCCAGGCATCTAGCATATCCACCCCGATCGCGAGGCAGAATCTGTGGCAGACCGTTTTCGCTTCTACCTGGCCATGCACGGCTGCTGCAGGATACGGATAGGGTGCAGTAGCGGCAACTATGACGCTCAGCTCGTTGCTGCGCTCAAGTGCTCACATCTGGACTGGTCTCACTTCTCAACACCATGCCCGAGCTGCGAGCAGGTACGGACTATGTCGAGCAGGTCCCGTCCCGACTGCCCTGGGACCAATCAACCGCTCCTCAGGGCTCCCCTTACAGGGCTGACTGCATGAGGGATTACCAACACAGAACGAGGTACCCGATAGCAGCACAAATCGGAGTTAGCATGGGCGTCTGCAACCCCGTAAGCAGGCTCAATTAGGTTTGCGGAAACCAGTGAGAGGATGCGCCAACTGACAGCCATGGTGGGGTCTATCTTGAGATCGTCCTACCCTCGGCCGTCTCCACTGCCCTGGGGTATGCCAGTACGAGCCGTCACCACCTGCGTCTTCTCTCCCGTGATCACGTCTTGATGTGACATCGCCCGCTGATGCCTCAACCCCCCCCCCCCCACAGAGAGGCGCCCACCAATGCGCCATGCCGACTTTCGCTTCATACATAGCATGATCATCTATGCCATCACCAACACTCGTTGATGAGCCGCGTGCTATGCGGCCTCCGGGCGTTGGGCTGGGGTTCCGTCCGGACCAAAGCGGGTCCTTGGTGGCGCCTTATTATTAGCGGGCCGCCGAAACTGGCCCGGAGGCCAGAAAAGGCGGCCAAGTGCCGCAAAATATTTTTCTAGGCTGTTAACAAGGCTCACGATGCAGTCCCCGTACCGTCGCTGCAATCTGGCTCGTGCGAGCCCCATCATTCCCGGGCCTCCTGAAACCGCACCTCTGCAGCACGCTTCCTCATTGTTCGACATGCGAGAGAGGCAGGCACTTTGCGAATTCACACCTGCCGCACCCTGCCTGCCGAGCTGCCACTTACACAGTATCTAGGTTCCGGCTATACTCACAGAGCTCGGAATCTTAGGATCTCAGGTCAGACATGATATTAGTGGAACGCTAGAAGCTTTGTTCCATGCATTCTCTGACCAAGCTAGATCCCAAGCTACGCGACTCACACCCGGTTTCGATGATTGACCAAGGCCGACTGCGTGGGTCCCCGCAAGGAACAGCCATGAAGCCTGGGTTGCCTGATGCAACCGTACATCATCTTTAGCCTCAGTCACCGCATTTCTTGACTGCAATGCCGCGGCTGTGAACGTGGTCATGGCCAGGTTCATTGATATCGCCGGTCCTGCCGCTCCTCCAGGGTCAGTGATGGCCTACGGGGAAAGGTCCGCCAGCCGGGACCGCGGGGCCGCTCCTGAAGCCCCGCGAGAGACCGTTTTTCTACTTTGGCTTCTGGAAAAACTTCGCCACTCGTACAAACGGTCGCACCTCCGGCCTCATGGCTGGAAGTGGCTGGGCCGGAAACTATCGCCGGAGTGGAGTTGTCCACAATGGGCCTCTTGCGAAGTTTGAAGCTCTGCTCTTTCCGTATTCTTTTTCATTGCTCATTAGACGAGCCAGAATCTTCTTTGGGGGCGATCTCGCTGGTGGGCCCGTCGTGCCGCAAATGGGACTGATCCAAGCTTGGATCACCCGTTCGTGCGGCCCATAGGGCTGACTGGCAACTCGCGATGTGGTTGGCGCATTTACCTTCCGACAGGGTCTTGTGTAGCCTGCACCTCACTGCGGTCCACCGACGATGTCAACAACATGACAGGGGCATCTGCTCCACGCATGCCAGCGCACCATTCTGTGGCCGATGGCCATGTCATTCCTGCCTCGGTCACCCAGCCTCGGTCATATGCTTTCTCTGAGCCCCACGACGAGCCGTTACATTGGGCCTGAGGTGCTCCGCGGGAGACTGCCGCGTAATATAGTTGACACACACCGGTTGTCCTCTTCAGGAAGTCTCTAGACCTAAATAACGTTCACAGCCCAGGCACCAGACATGCTATCTGGCTATCAGAAATCCTGATCGGCACGTCCCGGGCCTTGTCCAACGAGCCCAGCTTCCAGGACGTTCTTCCCAGCCCTGGGCTCGTCGCGCAGTCTCGTGCCAACAGGTCCCGAAGAAAAAACATGGTCTGGTTATTGAAGGCGTATACTAAAAGGTTTAAAAGAACTCTAGGGTAGGTACAAGAGCGACATTGTGTCGTGTCCCAAAACACATGCTTTCGAACGGGGCCTGGCTCTGACCAACCTTCACGTGTATTATGCGTTGAACCTACGGCTCAAACTAGATATTCCACAAGGAGACGCAGTTGTGTCCGCTGCGGCCGTGATGTTGACGGGTATTGCTCGATAGCATATACCGTCGAATCTGAACTCCCAGAATTACCACATAATTTGGCCGAGGACATCGCTTAAAACTTCATGACAGTTCTACTACTAGAGACTCAGATATCGCGGCACTAAAGCCTGGGTACAGAGTACTCATGAAAAATGCAAGTCAGTCATGAGACCTATCTTAGAGGCATGCATCCTACAGTATACACATTTTGAAATACAGGCTCACATCACTGTTCCAAAAAATTCTCCCCTTCTCTCATAAGCGCGAGGAATATCAGTGTGTTCTCACCCAACGTTGACTCAGGCAAACTCACAGCAACGGACCAGACCAAATAAACAGAATTCACGTCGACGAAAACATGATTGAAGACTGTACCAACCAACCAGCCTGGTAACATGAGCAGAGCTGTCTGTCTCCCGTTCGAGGCGCGCAGACAGGTCGAGTGTAGAACACTCCAGCCTGCCTCTAATCATTAACTGCAATTGTCTCTCCCAGCAACAGTCCTGGAAATGCTAATCATGATTACTCAACACAGATACGGCATCGCCAAGGAGACCTGGTACGGTTTCGGGCTTCTCTGGACTGAGACACCAATAATCCCGCCCCCGCCCCCAGGGAGGGGGAAGTAACTATCTCAGACAGACAGAGATGCTACATACCAGCTGCTTACAGACCGCAAAGACGTCCTTGGTCTCCCTGCTCTCTGATCACGACCAGGTACAAAGCAAACCCCGGGGTCTGGAGCGGCCGGCGCGCGCCCTCCGACGCTTATCTGTTGCAGGCAGCAACCGATCTTCCGGGGTCACCGACATCATAGTTACAACCACATGGGGGCCGTGCCGTTTCTAAATCTGAGTGGGTGTCAGCGGCTGTGCCGCACAAGTCCTATGCATGCCTGCGGCGCTGCTGCTGCTGCTGCGAAGAAGTGCACCTGTTGGTGACTGGATTACATGCCAGTGGCCTCCACCAGTCATAGGCTCGTTTGTGATTAGCCAATATGCTTGCTGACGTCGTGACATGCAAGAAGCCTAGCAGAATTGGGTTCTCCTGCTGAGATATACAGGAGCCTAATCACAGCGTGCTTGGGTGACAAGTGGTGAGACAGGACGCGCTCGAGGGGTCTTTTCGTTCTCAATCAAGGCCTGGGTGCTAGGCCACACACATCCGCAGCAGGAGTTGTGCTGAAACTTGGGAGCACTTTCACTAGACTTGAGAGAAATCCTGTGACCCTAAACCATCACGAACGCTTCCTTGACTCAATACTTTGGTAGCCTGATGATCGTGTCAAATAGCTCATGGCATGTCGTTCATTAAGTACGAAAACATAGCATCGTAATAGGTGTGGACTACAGCAGCTCCTTTAACAACACCATAATTCTTGGGGGGTACCTAGTTGTAGTCTGGTGTTCAAGGAAACCTCGATTCAAAATGTGTCTGTGGGAGTGGACATCAACAATTTCCAGACTAAAAACAGGTCTGAGCAGTAATTGTCACAGTGATTCTCATCGAACCAGCCCAAAAGTTGTATCACATAATATTTAGAATATCTACCTAGGTAGGCACGCAGACCCTGGGATTGAGTTTTCAAATCTCTGTTGGTCATATCCATAACAAGGTGAAATCGAAGAAATATGCGGCACATAGTGAGCACAGTGTTTCGTCCTTAGGTCAATCGCCCTGAAATGGGATACTAGCAGTTGTGGTGTAATTATCAACCTCAACAACACTTGAACCCGTAGACAACAACAGCAGCAGGGAAGAAAATGAAGTAGAGAATAGCCAGCATCTGCCCAGAGTGTCACTTCGCATTATCAAACTCTGAAGAGGAACTTGATCAAGACCGAATACACACCAACTGGCTGCCCAGGATACCTGGGTAAGGACAATTACCGTACTCCTCGGGAGTCTCTCGCGACTCAATTTACTCTTAAGACCTGGCCTGGGAGGCTGACATCCACGTACAATTGGGGGGGGGGGTTCTCAGCATGAGCTCAGCCATATGATTCAAGCACAAAGCAACTCTTTATGAGGATAAACATTACCAATTTGGCTTATTAGTAAAATGAAAAATGATCAACAGTCTATAGTCTATATACAGAGGGATCACACCATTCAATTTGCAGTATACTTTCCGTCTTCTCTTGCTTCAGACCCATACTCTGGAGATTCATGGTGGTCGTTCTCATAGTGAATATCCACGTCTCGGTTTACCATGATTCCTTTATTATAGATTCTCTCTGTGGACTCGTCATCGTCGTACCCTCTTGTTGAGAGGATCGTGGCGTTGTAGTCCAGTACCTTACGCTTCCCCTTCCGCATCTCAAAGGCATCATTGTTGCTGTCGTTGATGGGCATAGAGCCTGGCTTGGAGGGTCGCATGGATGAGCTCTGCCCTGTGGTCATCTTCCCCCTTGATGTCCAGAAAAGCCGGCTGAATGCGGGGCGCACTGCATGACCCAATGTCAGCGACAACAGTAACAAAGGGTAAACACTACACGTGCATTGACTAAATGTATAGTCGGGCGTGGAAGGCTGTGCCACAAATGATTGTGCAGACAGCTCGATATGCTTTGGGAAACGGCTGGAAGTGGTGTAATACGTACACATGGGAGCTTGCCCAACAAATGTAGCAACAAAATCCTCTCGGCAAGACCAAATAGCAGCCGTAGATCCGTCTTTTTGCTATGAAAGAGGTATATATGTTAGAATATTGAAAATGTTTGATAGACGTATTAGGACAGGATTGACTGACCACCATGACAAATGTCACTCGCAGAATGGCTGCGATCATGATGAAGAATCCCCCACTGAAGAGAAGGATCAATGATACCTTCTTCCATAGTTTCATCTTAGCTCGAAGGACGACGGGGGCTGGTATGGCCATGATGCAGAGGTCTGTGACGATGTTCATCACTAGAACGGGAAGCATGTAGAGTGTTGCTTGGGGCTCGCACAAATCTGTTGAACGGTCACTTGTGTTAGCCAGATCTCTTGTTCATCTTGAAATACACTCGGTACTTCCAGAGGGGCTAGAAATGGATCACTCACCACCCTCGTCGGTGTAGAACTTCCACATCCTAGGGTATGGGCGGCATGCCCCAAACAGAATGCCCATGATCATAATGAAAGTACACAAGACGAGGCCCATTAGAGGCCAAATGAGCTTTGCGACCCAGAGGCCCTTCACGACTCGCCGGAAGAAGAACAGCATGTTGATCTTGAGCGACCAGACGAAGACGACGTAGGTTGCCACTCCGGCACAAAACCATTGAGTGACCCAAATGTACGGTGCGGCCTCATCTGCTGTCATTCCCTTCCTCTGATCAATCGTGAGGACGTGTAAATCCGGATGGCGGTCACAGACATCCGCGGCATATGTCATGACGGTATAGACTACCTATTCGTCCACAGTTTTCAAGTCAGCCTGGGAAACATGGAATAGCTAGAGGCGTTGTCTGGTCTTTCAGGGGAACTTGCCCATGAAAACCAGATGAAATAATCATCGAAGTCGAAGCCGCGGAAGCCCACCATCCTCCAACGACACAGGCTCCGAGAGAAGATGAGCAGTGACCCGGCGCCATAGAGGGCCCAGGTCTCGACAATGGGGCTGTAAGTGTACGCCATCTCGACAACGGTCGATAGACAAAGACGGGAGAGGCTGTTCGTGGCGTTGTGCGATGGGTAAGGCGAAGGGGAAACAGGCAAGGCTGAGATATCCGACACGTGACAACCAGTGGGTCATAAAACAGCCCTTCTGGTCAGTTCAGACGATTAGGAAAGGGAGAAAGCACCCCCTCGGCATTTGGATGACTCCGTGGCAAGCGGCCTCACCGTCGTGTAGTCAGATTTTGGTGGCCTCGATGACCTTGCCGGGGTGGGTCCGACATAACTTATAACCAACTATCCAGAGTTGGAATCTTTTGACCGGCTTGCTGGGTGAGCTGACCGACACGCCCAAGTCAACGCCACTGTGCCTCCATACAACCCCCCTGCCGTGTCTGTTTGGCCTGTCGACCTCGATGAATACCAGACTTATGCAAGCCACCCTGCCTGGTTACCCCAGCACGTCAAACATGCACGCTATTCAAGTCTCCTTCACCGTGTGACGATTGACGATCCAGTTTTCAATGTACAAAGTTGATATCCAACAGAGGGAGATCGTCCCCGAGCATCTGGATATCCCCATTTTACACCGGCATACTCACGCATTCAAGCATGCTTCTTCTCAACCCACTAACTACTTCGAGAGTCCAGGCGCCTTTACCCCCCAGAAAATTCAAGCAGCTGGGCAGTCTGGAACTTGAGCAGCCAAGGAACCGAAGCAAGTAGCTGCATGTACATCATTTTCGCTTACGTAGGTACAGTACTTAAGTACCATCAATCCTGTACCACTACTCCTAACGCCATGCATATCTGAACCTGGAATCACCGGCTGAGGAATTGTCCCATGTGCTACCTAGGCGGGACGTCGGAGAATGCTGTCCTGTCAGCCGCAACTCTTGAAGGCCATGCGGGAGATCCAAGATTATACAGAATAGAAACAACAGCACAACACTATGAAACATGAATCATCCTAAAAGCACAATTTTTGGACATCGTGCCTACTTAAGTAGGCAAGAAAACTGGCCAACGCGGATAGGAATCCGAAGGTGCAGAATCCACCGATCCTCCACACCACGGTACCCAGGTAGCGCACGGCGGACTTCACCAATATTAGTGCCCGATATTGCTTACCCTGCAGTAGCACGTTTCTGGGAGCATCTCTCCTGCATTAGACGCGTCTGGGGTTGCCTTTTTTTTTTTTTTGAGGTGGAGGAGACGACGAAATCGGGCAAGGAGGTCGCACAAAGTATCCAGTACCGCCCGTGTAAGCCGCAGCCGCTTGGACTGGATCGAGCTTCGGGCCAACATGCACAATGGTCAGCCTGCACGTGCACGGTATTTAGGTAGGCGGCCAGCGCAGGCCTGCAACAAATACCAGGTTGTTGCCTGCAATTTGAGAATGTCTGTGGGCAGCCGGGCGCCATCAACTAGAGCCGCATCGTGCAGCTGGAACTGACCAGAAGAAACATCATGTAGATCTCCGCCAGCTGCCTAGGTAAGTAATCATATTCGGGCTGCTCTGTAGTCTCCGCGTACCGCAGCGCCTAGTCCATATTCAGATAAGATCTCTGCTTTCCGCCCCGCGAGCATGCGTGTGGGCGTTGTTCATCGGCGCAAATTTTTCTAACCACCATTTGCATCGCACAGTCTTGGCATCCACTCTCGACATTACTGTGGTAGTATGGCGGGTGCGAGTCTCTGGGCGGCTGTTTCGGCGGTGGTGTTACCAATCTTGGGCGTATTCTTTCCACTATTTGTGACAGGAGGATCTCTCAGAATGACTTCGGGACCTAGGAATATCGAGAGCCTTCCGAAGGACCTCCTGTCCAGAGAGACTGTCCTCTTCCTCAGAGATATGCTTACATCCTCGTTGGCCGGGAATGGAGCATAGTCAGCCCAAAGTCGTAGACGCCCTTCCCCGACCCGCCGAGCCGCAGCGGACGAAAAGGCAAGCTTTGCCATGGGCTGGGGATCTACAGTAGGAGCAAAACGCTCAAAGGAGCATTGGACCTATTGATGCAGGTCGGGGCCGACGCCCTCGAAGGATCATTGGTTCGAGACCGATGGGGAAAGGCACACGACTAGCAGTGTAGATGAGTATGCCAGCAAATAGAACACTCAAGCTTCACACCCAAGTTTCACATGTTGTGGGTTCGCAGGTCGATACCTAGGTAGCCATCATCCTACATGTGTATGCAACCCAGCAAAGATCCCAGCACCCAGTCACATTTGTTTTCAGACTGAATTTCGACCCTGGGTGGATCAATAGTTACTACTCTGACTGCGTAAGTCGGCATGTACACAGTAAGCACCTGGCATCCCACATTCCCCGGTTTCACAGCATGTTTATTGCCCGCTTACTGCAGCCAGCCAAGTAATTTATTTCTCGCGCGAGGGATGTTCCTCTGTAGAAGCAATCTCATCCCTTGATCACCCAGAACCCCTGGGGGTTGCACCAGCCTTTTAGCCCAACAACGCCCCAGTCCATGCCGATTCCGCTTGCTTTGTGCCCACCAAAAGGCATGTTGCCACTCACCTGGAAGTGCGAATTCACCCAGACACTGCCAGACTCCAGCTGATCGGCGATCTTGGTGGCCTTGGCAACATCGCTACTCCAGACCGAGGCGCCCAGCGCCTGGTCAGAGGCATTTGCACGGGCGATCACGTCCGCCTCGTCCGTCCAGCGCAGGATAGGCAGGATAGGCCCAAATGGCTCCTCTGTCACGATGCGAGAGCTTTCCGGCGGGTTGTCGATAATCGTAGGTGGGAGGATCAGTCCCTTGTTGGGCTTCTCGCTCAGCTCCTTGAGGCCACCAAGTGCAATAGTCCACTTTTGCTTTTCGGCCTCCTCAAATAGATTCTTCACCTTGCCATACTGCATGCTATTCTGCACGGGACCTAGCGCCATATTCGCGTCCTGACCAGAGCCGTATGGCAAATTGTTGCAAACGAACTCAATCAGAGCAGCGAGAAATTTGTCGTAAATGCTGTCGTGCACATACATTCTCTTGATGTTCATGCAGATCTGACCGGAGCCGACCAAGGCGAGGAAAGCAACCTAGGGCAATGATTTGTCAGTATGGCGAAATATCGGACGAACGATATCACCTGCAGATACTCGCTATGACCAGGACAGGGGAATATGACCAAACTGAACCTACCTGTGGCACGACCTTGGCGATATCAGCATCATCACAAATGATAGCTGCATCGTTGCCGCCAAGCTCCAGAGTGACCCTCTTCAGCAGGCGCCCACACACCTCCCCGACCTTCCGACCCGTCGCCGTGCTGCCCGTGAAGCTGACCTTGGCTATGTCAGGGTGGTGCGTCAGCAGCGGGCCGAGGCTCTCGTCGCCACTCAGCACCTGGACGACGCCAGGCGGGAAGATCCTTGCCGCAAGCTCGCCGACCCGCAGGAGCATGTAGGGCGCGTACGGGCTCGGCTTGACGACCACCGTGTTGCCGGCCAGCACGGCCGGGCCGATCTTGCCGACGCCCAGGAGCAGCGGCCAGTTCCACGGCACGATGGCGGCCGAGGGCCCCAGGGGCCTGTACCGCACGCGGCACGTGCGCTCGGCAGAGTCCTCGACGACCTCGTCCGGGACGCGCAGCTTGGCCGTGTCGCGCAGGTGGCTGAGGGTGAGGGCCAGCTCGAAGCTCGAGGTCGAGAGGGGCTTGCCCGTCTCGGCCATGTTGAGGTCGCGGAAGAGGTCGTGGTTGGCCTCGACGGCGTCGGCGAGCTTCAGCAGGTAGCCCGCGCGCTCATCCCACGAGAGGGTGCTCCACGCGGGGAAGGCCTTCTTGGCCCCAACGACGGCGCGGTCAACCTCGGCCTCGCCCGAGACGGGGACCTCCGAAAGGGCCTCCTCTGTTGAGGGGTTCACCCCGTGGCGTGTCTGCGCCGTGGAGGTGAGCTCATTGTTGATGAGGTTCAGGTACGGTGCCTAGAGAGATCCGAGGCTTGCTGATTAGCACGAGGGGCAACGTCATCTTATGTGGCGCTCGGTTGACAAGCCAATACCATGGCATAGGTGATCGCTTCCGGTTTGGGATTCTGCTAACCTGGGGGTCTAGCTTGAGAGCCATCTTCTGTAGACGACGGACGGTACACCTAGGGGAAAAGAAGGAGAAGGGGAATTCGCAGTAAAGGATACCGAAGCAGAAGAGTTTACAAGGTACCAAGGTGGGCAAAAACAAGTGGATTTAGTTTGTGAGAGGTTATATAGACCCTCTGTGCTAGAAGCATGTGAGATGATATAATATCCGTTTTTCTAGTAGTAGAATCTGCGGATCCGAAACACTGAATCAATCCTACAATGGTACCCTACATCTCTTATACGCGTGATGGAAGAGCGTTCGGGAGCCTCTTTGAGCATCAAATTGAGGGGAGCGTGCAGGCGTGCGAGGAGCATCAACCTAGAAGACATGGGCCCCCCCAAAGTGAATCAAGCCCCGGATGCAGTGTAACTAGAGACACAGTGCTGATTGGCTGCCTACCAAAAGTACGGAAATGCACGTAGGGCCTAACGGCAACAAGGAGTGGTACAGAATTCGTCGGTCTGGCTAGCTGCTGCCTTCCTTCGGCCGCGATGGCTCCCCTGGCTCTTAATGTTGCTGTCATTGGTGTCAACCATCGTGGAGGGGCGCCACAACATGTGATAAGCGCTGGAGGGAAAGCTTGAAGACCTCTGTCAGAACTCTGAAAAAGCCATAGGATTCTGACCTACTTGTGTGGGGTGTTGGGGAGGGGGCACTTAGATTGGCCTGGCTGGAGGTCTGTCTGGCTCGACAGCCCTACCAACCAGCCCTAGTAATGGAGGCAAAACTCACAACCTAAAGAAGCAGGCCAATCTGGACCTACATGTTTGGGGGCCGATCTGCAAGGGAGGTTTTTCTTCCGCCAATAGCGTCATCATGACTTCTGTGCCACACGGTTGCAGATACGAAGGTGAAAGGCTCCAGCAGCGTAGGTTTTTGACCCTGCGAAAGGGAAGAGAGCACTGGGCTGACTGGTAGTGTCGTGAGGACTAGCCTAGGCTCTTCCATTCGTTGCAGGAGCGCGCCAATGGTCTGTATGTCTTGGCCTTCAAATCCTGATATGGAGATTAACTCGAAGTAGGAAGCGTTTGAATCCTCCAGGCCGTCCTTGTGTGCTTCCCCAAGATTGGGAAGCCGCTAAGCTTAATTTGGACATTGAGTTTCTCTTATACACAGTGTCCCTGACTTGCCAACTAGTAGAGCACCTGGCTTTATAAATTTATACTGTTTTGTAGTCCATATTTGATTTGATCCCACAGACACGTATTGAGGAAGACCATATTGAATGAGTACAGATCACTGTAGGACCTCTAGAAGATCCCCGCAAGAGATAGCTGATTGCACACCATCCCTCTTAGAGCTATCCACTTGTGTACCTCGTGGTGAGTTATCTAGGCAGGTCTCTTTACCCGGGTTACTCGGACGGGTCTTCTCGCAAGATCTGAGGAGTCTCGACATCGAGGTTGCACCTTGGCGATCAGTCGTGATCAGTCGTGATCAGTCGTGCCTAGGTGTCTGTGTATGTCGTGGTCCGGACTCGTACGGACTCGTACGGACTCGTAGCAAGTCCGCAGTACAAAAAGCCTTGGAACAATACCCAGAGTCTTGAATTGAAGATTCCAGAACCCAGACTGATACCTGCCACAAATGGCTACACAAGACACCTCTGACTTCGCCTCCTCTTGCCGAAAACATGGTATGCACCTAGATGAAGGATTTTCTCTGTGGCTGACGGGCCGAACGACGTCGCACAAGCCTCCCCCGCGGTGTCCGAGTCCCTGTTGAGGAATGGGCGCACTGCGACACGCAGGGGTTGCCTCAAGGCTGGGATGAATTGCCTGTTGCCTCTCGGGTGGCAGCAGAGGAGCCTTGGAATGGAAAGCAGGCCGAAGGGTTGCAGTGGCTTGCAGGAAGCATCACTTGTATTGGCTCGTGAGTGGTCTCGTTTAACGCGTGTACGTGCCGACCTGCAAAGTGCATATGCGCGGAATCGGACGTGTGTGCCGGAATCTCGTTCGTTTGTTGAGTAGGCAACGAGTGAAGGGCAACCTCCCTCACGATGCACCCACTGGGCCTTGACCGCTTGTAGGAATGGCTTCATAGGCACAGGCCAGCTGCCAATTGGTCTTGGCCGCGCCCTCGCAGAATAGTGACCATCCGCAGGTCCTTTC
This sequence comes from Diaporthe destruens, assembly GCA_036986855.1. Lineage (NCBI taxonomy): Eukaryota > Fungi > Ascomycota > Sordariomycetes > Diaporthales > Diaporthaceae > Diaporthe > Diaporthe destruens. The sequence continues at coordinate 558,754 of BTXE01000009.1, read as the reverse complement.
AATGCTACCACATCGACTGTCAAAACGCCGAGACTAAGTCTGACTGTACCAAGGCATTCAAGCAGGCACATTGCATGCCCAGGTGGTGTCACAAAAGTAATGTCTCAGCTGTCATATCATGGCTTTTTCCTCAGACTCGACCTGTAAGATATTCGCCAACCGGGTGAATAGTGGAGTTTTATATAAACCTAAGCGGTCGTGCTTGTCGATACAACGACAGTGACGCTGGAAGTTTTGCGTCCCGAGGTTTCGGTAGCGGTAATTGTACGTATGCACAGTCATAGCCACTTTCCAACGAACCTCATCTCGACAAAATGCTTGCAAATAGTTCTTCCTCGTTCTTCAACCTTCCCGTGGCATTGGATACCAATGGGTCGCGCGAGGAGCGCATCCTCGGCATGCGACAAGACCATACCATTCACACTCACTGGAAGTCTCTTGATGATCACCCCCTGTCGAAACCATCTCTTTTAGACCTCTTTGCCAACAACATTCCCCTCGTCCGAGAAAGGAACTTCCTTAGTGACGAGGAATGCAATGCCATGCATGAGATTCTCCTGACACACAAGATAGTAAGGCGGAGGCTCCACATTGCATGCTGCTCCGACACCCGAATTAATTGAGTATGCACAGGGGATCTACAACATTGATCATGTCTGGCCCAAGGTCGGCTGCGTTGGTATTTCTCAAACCGACTACACCAAAGGTAACTTGAATGCGCACACAAGATACTCCGTCTCAATTTTTGCGACCGAGACCCACCTACTCTAGCTGCTAAACTCCATTCGTACTTAGACAAGGACACGTACTTTGGACGCGTCGAGAAGGCGAGATCACTTCAGGATCGTTGGAGAGCAGAAGCAGGAGTTGACATTATGGATCGGATCGCGGGATCCCTCCGCAAGGCCACTGGCCTGCCGGTCCGGTTGGCAACTGAGGGAGACCGAGAGTATTTCGCCGGCGTCGTCCGGGCCCTGGACAGCGGCATACAAATCCACGCCGACTACGCACCTTTCGTAAGAATTAAGAAACTCTCGACTATCCCCTACAAGACCCTCTCATTCTCACCAACCACCTACAAAGCTGACGTGTTCTTTCTGGAATAATCAGGAAGGCGCAAACTGGGAAATCGGGCGCATTGCTGCTCAGATCTCGTGGAATATCCTGATCAACAAGATCCCTGGTGGTGACACATACATATATGACAGGGAGTGGAGGGCACCGCAGGACGATCTGACGTTCAGGAAGGAGTTCCCGAAATACGCATATGATCCCCAGATCGTGCAGGGCCGTGCCTTCAAAGTGATGAGCGCCCGCCGCGGTGATCTCACAATTTTCAACTCCAGGTAAGCTACCTTTCCATATACACTTGACAAAATGGCAATTTTCATGCTCTTAAATCAAGTTCTATTGCTGACAATTCATTGTTCTGGTTATAGAAATTTCCATGAGGTCAGAGCATGTGATATCCCGAAAGGAGAACAGGACATCCCCGTCCGTTATACTGTGAGCTCCTTCATTGGGTACCTACCAGGTCAGGGAAAAGATCCAGCTACACTGGTACTTTGGTCGTGATGAGTGGTTTGACCATATAAATCGAGACTTGTAATATGTATCTCTATTTGCCATTCATGTCAACTGAGCATGTTAGAATAGATTGATTAGCAATAGTGAACATAGATATCCCCCTTGTGGAATTCCATTGAACCTTTTTTACCCCTCAAGTTGGGAATAGAGCCGTCGAACCCTGTGGTCAAAGCCTAGTGCACTGACCCGATGAGAGGAGATGTGGTTGACCTGAGGGCATATGGATGCAATATGTGGGCAGTCAGCATTTTCCACCGCAGTAGGTAAGCATGCGGCAGAGATCAGTGCCTGGTCTATTGACTGTCCCCACATCCCACATGGTAACTATTCAATTGCCGAGTTTTCTGTTAGCACGATGGCCGGTCAGATCAATGTGGAATCATAGCATTAGAGCCAGAGGCGGAAGTGCGTCCAGCAGTTGGTTCTCTGTGATCAACATCTCTAGTGCCATACGTAATGATGTAGGCGGCGTCTCAATAATACACAGAACCAACCAATTTGAACCGTGAACTCAAATGTCTGCATATAATTGGGCGTGATTGGCAAGCCACCTGGTTGATCTGCAAGCTTGCCGCCCCGGGTTCCAACAAAACGAAAGACGGCCGTTGATCTGCGAGTGGTATCAAAGCCTGGTAAGGTACGAAATCGCATATTCAAGCATCTAAGCGCTTAGGTGCATATGTATGCTGGATTTTCTCACCTACTAGTAAATGCAGAATGTCTAGCCGCATACATGGGTATGTGTGCCCGGTGCCCTGTCACCTTTGTGTTACAATAGCGCAAACTGCTGCACGACGACAATGGCAGCAGCTGTCAGCTTACTTGTACTACACAGTACGGAGTACAGCATTTCGCCTCATGCGCCTGCATAATTACGACCGTATCTGCTTTTCCCTTGCCTTTTGTACCTGCTCACCCACGGGCCTGCCTAGCTAGGGTATGTTTTCCGTCGGCCTAGCTGGTCCTTTTGATCCCTCATGTCACCCTGATCAGCAACTATGCCTCATCGATCGTAGCAACATTGAAGGCAGCTGCCGTGAGCTGTCTATATACTGGCTCTAACCATGTCTCAGCCAACGAACCCAACTTGTGCGTCCTTTTGCACTAGTGTCAACTGTTGCCCGCGTGGACGTGTGAACCGCTGCAACAGCCCAGCCCTGGGAACGGTGAACCATTCATGGCTCGTATTTTTGTCGAATTGCTCTGTACTGGGCCGGGCGGAGGCGGTTCCTCAGCCCTAGTGGCGAAAGTGCCTGCCATTCTCGTCTGGACAATTCCCAAGGATTAATTTCACCCTAACCTCCTCAACCGCTGAGGGTCCCGGGCCCGAACGGAGACCGACAAGCAAGCCAACCAAATCGGTGAGGAATACTATTGCTTGGCATGAACACTCGGTGTAAATGGTACTCCGTACATTATACGTACACTACTTGCATATGTATGTGTGTTGGTTCAAGGTCGCATCGCATTATATGCTTGCAAGTAGTTCAATATCGAACCTAGTCAAACTGGTTCAACTGGTTTGTTAGTCCGTAAGTTTGTCAACGACGCCCTCCGCTTTGTTCTGAGTCTCAAATTGAACATTTTCTTGGGTTTTCCTCCTATCTTCTGTGACTCGAAATCTGGACTTCCACCCACCCATCAGATTTTGGGCGCCACCACCCCGACCTACCCAAGTACACTAGAGCCGCGCTCCTCAACACAAATATGGCAAATCAAGAGGCCCCACTCCAGCCTTCCTACAATATGAAATCAGCAGTAGCGACGAGCATTTCTGTGTCAGACGAAACGCCTGTGGCGTCTGGGTTGCAGACTCCCGACGAAAAACAGCGCCATGACGTGGGAAGAGAAGTGCCGGCGTTTCCCTCAGGACTCGAGGCCCAACCGCTTCAGGAAACCGAGGACAAAACGAGCGAAGAAGGCATCACGCCCACCCAATCTGGGCCTCCCCGGAAGAAGTATGGGCTATTCCCAGCTCCTCCAACCAAGGACCCGGGCCCGCCCCCGGACGGTGGCACCGTGGCGTGGCTTCAGGTCCTGGCAGCGCACCTGATGTGGTTTATCAGCTGGGGCCTGATCACCAGCTTCGGTCTCTTCCAGTCCACCTATATGGAGATGCTAGATGCCTCACCATCGACCGTTTCATGGATTGGTACGGTGCAAATTTTCATCCTCCTGGTGCTGGGCACACTGTCTGGCCGGGCGAGCGACGCGGGGCTGGTCCATGAGTCTGTCCTCGTAGGAACGATTTTGATCGTCTTTGGCTTGTTCATGACGAGCCTGTGTACGGAGTATTACCAGATCTTTCTCTCCCAGGGCATCTGTAGCGGGATCGGGATGGGCATCCTGTCCATGCCGGGGCTCTCGGTGCCGGCATCGTATTTCAAGGCGAACAAGTCCTTGGCAGTCTCCATCATTGCGTCCGGGGCAGGGACTGGTGGCTTGGTGTTTCCGGCTATGGCACAGCAATTGCTTCCTCGCGTGGGATTCGGCTGGACAGTGCGCGCCATGGCCTTCGTGACGCTTTTCGTCTCCGTCCTCATCAACCTCCTCGTGCGCGTGCGCATCCCGGCTCGTAGATCCGGCCCTCTGTTCGACTTTCACGCTCTCAAGGAGCCAGCCTATGTCTTTTTTAGCATTGGGTTCTTCCTTGTCTATTGGGCGGTATACTTTGCCTTTTATTACGTACGTACTTACTCGTCCAGTTATTCACCCCTTTTTCTTTTCTTTTTTTTTTTTTCAGATCTTTCTCTGACCTACCCATCACCACTAGATCGACATCTACGCCACCACCTACGCCTCCTTCAACCCCGTGGACTCCATGAACCTCCTCCTCATCCTCAACGCCCTCGGCGTGCCGGGCCGCATCATCCCAGGCTGGATCGCAGCGCGCTTCCTCGGGCCCCTCAACACGGCCGTCCCGACCGCGGCGTGCGTCGCCGTGGTGCTGTACTGCTGGCCCGCGGTGCGGCACTCCCAGGGCTCGCTGTACGGCTTCGCCTTCGCCTACGGGCTCGTGGCCAGCGGCATCCAGTCGCTCTTCGCCGTCTCGCTGACGGCGCTGACCGACGACCTCAGCAAGCTCGGCACGCGCATGGGCCTCGTCGTCACCATCGTCGCCGTCGCCAGCCTCACGGGGAGCCCCGTCGCGGGCGCCCTCCTGCAGGCCAGCGGCGGCGACTACCTGCCCGCGCAGATGTGGGCCGCCAGCAGCATGCTGCTGGCCGCCGTCGCGCTGGCCGCGGCGCGGGTCTGCAGGACGGGGTGGGTGCTCAAGGTTTACGTCTGATCTTGCTTTCTGGACATTTTTACGTGGTCAAATTCTCCAGGGGGACCAGTCTGGGGCCGATAAGACTCCTCTTCGTGGGGTGGTTGGCTGGGTTTCCACGGGCCCATTCGGCCGCAGAGACTTAGACTAGGAAGTCTGTGGAACGAGCGAGCGTTTCTGCCACTCTAGACGCCAGAGCCTCAGAATATAAGGAATGTGTGAGGAAAGGAAGGGCTTGAAAATTCTCGGGGAGAGCCGGTGGTTCTCAGCACACATCGACCTGCGGCGGATGGCGCGCCGCATTCCTAGTATCATAGCCAACTGGGGCCAAGGAGAAAGTCTAAGAAGGCGAAGAGAGGAAGTCCCCAGCTCATGTGATCTCGGGCTCTCTTGTGGGTATGGACTAGTTCTCCATCCGGGAAGTGGGCTGTTTTTGTTTGGCGCAATGTATTTTGAAGGGAGCGCACCCAGAGAGGCTCAAGCTTCAACCAGATATGAGTAAATGCACGGTACTACAGGCAATATACAACTAGAGCCCTCCCCTGTCCTCCGGTAACTTTGAGAATGGTGGATGGATGCATCATGGGCCAGTATGTTGGTGACTTCGCCGAATTAAGAGGCCACTCCCTCATTTCGCAGAGACCTTACACTTCTTCTGATGGCGCCAGTCGCTCTCGAGCAATAGTAGGCTGGCCACTTGCATCTGAGCAGCAGCCAATTCCAAGAAAGCAGAGACTTGATACTTCGATACTGTCCCTTCTGGATGATAGTAAAAAGTGCAACTTATGGTCTTGCTTGTTTGTGATGTTGGCTGATCTCAGATTTCAATTTTTTCCACTCACAGACTTTTGTGGTTTTGCTGGGGTGTGTGCCAGCACCTGAGCATCTGACAGAATTCTCGGAAAGTAGGAGTCCTGCTTGAGATATTGTACAGAGATGGTGCAAAAGAATTCTGTGCTATTTTCAACCGACCTTGGCTTGATATGAGAGATTTGCTGCAGACTCTGTGTGTGTGTGTGTGCTGTCAAGTAACAAGGTCAACAATGTCATAACATACTAAGCCGGTCTCACAGAATCATTGGGAACGGACGAAAGACGGGGTGGGGAGGTCCTAAATCTCTTCCTGGCGTCCTCAACTGTGCCAACCTTGTCAAGATCGATGGATACTTGAGTAACAAGACTCGAATCAAGAGTAAACTTCTTGCAGGTCACTTACTACGTGGCGGATTTGACCGGGCCTTCCTTCTTGCTGGCCAGGCTTGGTTGGTCTTCAGCCCGACCATCATGGTGATGTCTCAAGAAATTCGGACCAACGTTCAGTCCAGACAGTCACTACTGAATGGCGAAATGTGTCTACGCCGTTACAAATTGAACCTGGGCGGTTTGAGGTGTAAGTCCAAGTGGCGGTTGGTGCCCATCAATGGTCCCTCTCTCCTCTGGGTATAAAACACGGTGAACACCCCCATTGTACGTGCTGAGATCGGCGCCAGCAGCGGGATATGCAGAGGCGCCAGAGTCTCCAGAGACCATTTCCCCCGAAGGACTTATGTCGGAGGACTTGACCTCGAGGGATGCTTGAGGGTGCTCCTGTACTGCTACGATGAGCGCGGTTCTACTCGCTCCAGGCACATGTAGACTTCAAGGATCGGGTGCTCGCAACTGGCAATCTAGGACTAGCATAGCCGACCGGACTCCCAGGTAAAGGGAAATCTGCCTCAATTCTGCAGCAGACAGCGTATCGTTTATGAAGGCGTGGGCAGATGCTGGGTTGGGGCTCTTGGCAAGGCATTTCACAAACCTCCACGCGTTTGTGGGCTGTATTGGGCTCCCTGAGCCTTCACAAACGTGGCAGGCGCTCAAAAGCTACTCTGCCAGTCTGTTGAGGAGCATTTTACCCTTCCATACTCGGAGACACCATCATGTGAGATCCCACAAGGCACGAGACTGGCTGAGAGCTTCGAGTATGGTGGTTGGCTTCCCTTCTTCTCAGTATGCGGCCTACCTAGGTTGGATGTTTTCGGGGGAGCACCCGCAGCCTGCAGCAGGAACCCAAACAACTCTCACCTATCCTGCCATAGTTTGTCATCAAGTGGCCATGGTTCAGAACCCGCGATCCTTGAATTGTTCAGCATTGCCTGGGATGTTGGGGTATGTGACGATCGCAAGTAGATGTTGCCAAGTAGTATCATGTTGACCACGAAAAGGCATCTAATAAAATCAGCGGCCGGATAGAAGCTTGACCTCGGGGAAGGAGGTTAGAGGGGTTGTTCAAATAAAGACATAGACTGGGTATGCGGTACACCACGTGCGATACTCATGTGCGTGGCAAGCTCTCGAGGCCGAGATACCCCACCGAGAAAGAAGCTCCATCAGTGCGTATGGCAGGTGCTTGGCGCGCCTCTGAAGCAACCCTACCAATTGCCCAATGGTCACAGGGGTCCGAAAAAGCCCCGAAGAGCTTGTCCGCCGCCCAGTCGTACAGTAAAGTACCTAGTATTGCGTGCTTTCGCTGGCCAATATGGTTCATCTCCTTCACGCTGCCATTGTTCGCGCAGGACCCCGTTTTTAGAGGCGAGTACCTGAGCGGGCAGCGAGATCTACCTCGCTTGGGGAAAGGGGGCTGTACTAGGCGAGGGTGGTCTTTCGACGGTGATGATGCCAAGCCTTTGTCAAATAAGAACGGGCCCCACCGCACTCTGGTCGGTGACAGCGAGGGCAACGGCCGGTATAAGGGCTTGACAGGACTCGCCGTGATCTGCACAATGGGGAGGAGTGACATGATCGTCGGCCTGATGAGGCATGTGAATCGTACTGTGGTAGGATGCTAGTAGTAGAGTACGGAGTAGAGATTCAACAGTGTATCTACCACAGCACTCTGTGCATGGGCGGCTCACAGACCGCGCGAGGTGCGATGTCCCCAGCATGGCTTCCTGCCGACTTCCTCCCGGCCTCCTCCACCTATTTCTGGAAGCAGGCTGGGTGGTCCCTGCGCGGGACTCGGCTCCTCTGGGCACGGGTGCGCACAGTCGACATGATTGATGGGTGGGTGCGGCATTTGGATGAAGAAGGCTAATAAGGCGACGATCAGGACGGATTGGGAAAGCAATGGTTTGATGAGGAGCCGTTGGATCTGGGCCGGGACAAATTTGCGAGATTGCCTTGCAAGAGCCCAACCTCGTGGGTGAGATTGATCGAGTCAATCAGTTAGTCAGTCAGTCAGTGTAGAGGCGAGATGGGAGAATGGCAGGCAGGTTGGAGAAGCTGGTACATACAGTACAGCACTAGAGTTTATTAGTTGACAGGCATGGCCAAGGACGGGGGACAGATCAACGAGATTCCAAGGTTGCGGGATGCATATCAGTGGTTCTGTGTTTCGAGTTGCTGGAGCTTATTACCAGACTGGCAGGCCTGGGTGCCTGCAGTACCTGGGCACTGTGCCGCTATACTACAGTACATACACACAGGCAGTTGGATTGTGTGGCTCACTCACCCATCCAGATTGAGTGAACCAGAGTACCAGAATAGAGTATGCACTATCGACCAGAGGCATTTATCGAGGTACCACAGTAGGCTGACATTCGTATTTCTTCAATTGGCATTGCTATTACCGTCGTCATTATTACTTAGTAGCACTGGCAGTCGTGGTTGGCAATTCCTTTCTGTCAGAAAGGTCTAGCCCCGCCAGGCCGCCTGCTGTACGGAGTACTCCGCACCTGTGCACTGTGTCAATGCCTGATTGCCGGGAGAGGAAGCGAAGGGAGGAGTTCCTGCATTAGCGTCTGCAGAAGCTCGCCAGTAACAGCCAAAAGACCACTGGCCACCCGACAAACCGACAGCCAACAGCCCCCTCCCTACTGCTAATGTGAGGCTCAGCAGCAGCAAATTTCCCACCTCCGCAATCCTCATTTGTCGGTTGGCAGATTTGGACGGCCCTCTCTGTCTGTCACGCAGTCGCACAGTCGGAACAGTAAGCTTACGGTACGGGGCGGCACACGCAGCGCAGCTTGTGTGGCTTTTTCTTTTTGGTGCTATTGAAAAAACCGTCGGTCAACGAGAATCGAGCTCGGTCTTTGTTTTGCCATTACGTTTCGTTTCAGGACGTGGCCTGGCGTTCCTCTCGAGCATGCATGGTCCGGGATCTCGCGGCTTTAAAGATCGTCCTTGGGTGGCACTGACAATTCCCAAATGTCAACTAGCGACAAGGTTATCTCTCTGATGGGGATCCAGTCCCACAAACATGCAGGGTCCGGAAGTGATCCCTGGTCAATCCCAATCTGGCATCGCCGACGTTGGGAATCCGGGGCAGCACCAGCCCAGCAGGCCAGCCATGGCTCGCAATCTCGTGGCCGTGGCCGACTTGCTGCTTGCCATCTCCGCCGACCCGCCCCCAAAAGCATTGGGCAATATCCACCTGCGATTGGCCGTGCAAGGCCCGAGTCTCCTGGGGGGGGGGGGTGACTGTTGGAGGCAGCCGTCGATGATCGAAAGAGCCCAAGGCTCGCGTGAACAGACCAGGTAGGTAACGCGCGGCTGTATCGCATCGCAGACAGAGTGTTGATCATGAGCCATGATTACAGCCTCAACTGCTGCCCTCATGATCCTCGTTGACGAATCGGCACGAACTGGCAGCAAAAGAGGCTCTCCTCTAAGCGCTCTGCAGCATGCAATAGCATCGCAGGACAGCGACCCGACAGTCCAAGATGGAGGCTGCGCTAACTCCACACTCTGCAACCCTACCCGTCCTTTTGGGCGTCCCTGTCCACTCATCAGGTTAGCCTCGAGATCAAATCGTCGATCAGTCCCCCCTCCGCGGCTGCGAGCCCAGACAACGCAGCACATGGGCAAACTGTATGCCTCAGGGCTCCGTCTTGACAGCGGCACCACATGGCGAAGCTTCTGCGCTTGAGGTTGCCAACGAGTTCTGCGAGTACGCTGTCAGACCACATGCCCCGGCCCGGGCGCCCAGGCCCTGTGGATACCGTGGTGGAGGATATTCCTGGGAAAATATTGATGATTGTTCCTCAGGACTCTCCTCCACCGAGGCCCCTGGATTAGTGCACTGCCCCTGCACGATCCATGTCCGGTGCAATTTCCCACAGATCCCACGGCCTCACTCTCCCGGAGGAAACCCGCGGCGTCTACCGTGCGTGTGTACATAGTACCTGCGGCCGAGGGCCTATTGTGGTATTTAACAAGTCTGCCCTCTTTTCTTGACATCTTCGCCGTCTTTTTCCTCTCCTCCAGCCCACCAAACAGCTCCACGATATTCACCTCCAAGAGCCTTTGACTCAAACTTGACTTCGGTCGTCCATTCTTTCACAACAAAATAATCAACGCATACAAGCCCAGTGCTTCAGTCCGGTCTCTACGTCCACCTTCAACTCACTCGAAACGAGATATTTATATAAATAAAATCCCACCAAAACCGTCAAGATGAAGTCCGCAGTTTTCGCTGGTCTCCTGGCTACGGCCGTCGCCACTGAGGTCCAGTCCACCGTCTACGCCACCGAGCACATCACCATCACCTCGTGTGCCCCCACCGTCACGGACTGCCCAGCCCGCTCCACCGGCGTGACCTCCAGCGTCCACTCCTTCACCCAGAGCACCGTCTACAGCACCGAGTACGAGACCATCACCAGCTGCGCCCCCACCGTCACCAACTGCCCGGCCGAGTCCACCGTCGTGTCCTCGTCCAGCTACATCGTCAGCAGCACCCTCGTCTCCGTCCCTCCCCCCGAGGAGACCGGCGAGGCGCCCCCTCCCCAGGGCTCCGGCGTGCCCCCGGTCGCCTCCACCGCCGCCGTCCCCCACCCCTCCGGCCCCGCTGGCGTCCCTAGCTTCGTCTCCTCCAGCTCCCCCGTGACCACCGGCCAGCCCGGCCTCCCCGGCGGCGGTGCCGGCGGCGTCTGCACCCCGACCTACTCGGTCAACACCATCTCCACGACCACCGTCATCCCGACTGTGATCTACGAGACCGTCCAGGTGCCCTGCGCCACCGGTGTCCCCCCCGCCCCCTCCACCGGCTTCGGTGTTCCTCCCCCGGCTGGTGGCAACGGAACGTAAGTCGATGCTCCCCTCGTTCCTCCGGGGCATATATATCCGCCTCCCGGAAGAAAAACAAGAATGAATTACTGACAGTCTCATCCAGCATCACCGGCTCCGTCCCCACCCCCACCGCCGTCGTCACCGCCGGCGCTGGCCGCACCTTCGGTGTCTCCGCCGCCCTGGCTGGCGTCGCCGGCCTCGTCGCCTTCCTCGCCTAAGCTCAGACCCCGTTCTGGGCCTGGACGACGGGGCGGTGTCTCAAGAAGCATCGGCAATCTTCTCATGATTTTTTTCGGCTCGGGGCGCCTCCCTGGGGTGGCACGTCACGACGACGGGGGCTGTAGACATGTGTTGCCGCGATGTATCTATGTTATCGTTCTTGAAAACGTGCTGAGCCAACCCTGGAGACGACCCAAACCCCATGGGGAGAAACCCGGAGCTCTCATCTTTTAAAAACCATTTAAACACGCCGTATTCTTCTATCTTGATACCAACCTTAATTTTTCGTCTGTACATAATTCAACGACGTTATGAACGTGTGTGTGCGTGTGCGTGTGTGTGCCAGTCTCTTAGTGTATACTGTATGTGTTTCTGAGCCCATTGGAAACAAGTAACGGTTGTTTCGTTTACCCCGCGCGCGAAGGCTGGTCCGCAGACCGCAGAGATCGTCCTCAAAGTCAGTAGGCGGCGCGTGGTGTCTCATTTCCCGGAGGATCAGTTGACGTCGGAATTTGCCAGTGAGTCGGGTTCCCTTGTTGGCGGTGGGAGAAAGGCCCCCCCGGGCGAAAAAGAGATTAACTGAGGCGGGATGGCAGGTCTTGGACGTTCGGACGTCCTGGGAGAGGACGGGCTGAACACCCCGGAACCCTCGTTAGCTGTTTCATCTTTTTCAACTTTAACTAGGTAGTGTAGAAAAAAAGCAGCAAAGCCGGGGACATGCATGTTTCATGACCCGTTCAGCCCGTTCGGCTTTTTTTTCTTATATTTTACTTCACGTGCTCTTGTTTTGTGGGGACGGTGACGAAATGGCAGCTATTCTCAGTGTCGTTCTGACTACGTTGTTGTGTTTCGTTGTTGCTGTTGTTATTATAATAATATGGGTGAGAATCGGGTGGGTATCGGCCATATTATCTCGTTATCTCGTCATGAGTCGGATCCTTTAAGGAGGTGCTCAGGAGTTTGTCTGTCTGTCTTCCATGCAAGTTACCCTGTAATGACTGCGCGAGTCCACGGGTGTGACGGCAGGGAGGGAGAGAGGTTCATCCATGGGGCCCGATGCAAGTGCACATCCGCACCAACTCGGGCACGCATCCATTTATCTACGATGCATACATACTTCTCGGATTGGACAGCCTGTCGTCCGTGTCCGTGGGTGGTTGCACACGACCTGACGACGTGCAACAATGTGATTGCGGGCCCCCGAGTCCCACGATAAAGCCCGGGCGCTGTGGGCCTGGCAGTTACAACGAAGCATATTACGATATGCAATTGACGCCGTGGGGATGCCTGCGAGGAACTGCGGCTCGATTCAGACGGGTTGGGGGACACAAGGTGAGCAAGTGCTTTCCCTTGGGGCGGGGGAGGGAGGGAGCCTGCCATGTGCCTGTGTGCGGCATTGACGAGGCCAATTTCCCACAAGGTCGCCGCCCCCAGTCGCTCCAAACTCGCGCAACGTGGTCAACCAGGCAAAAGCAATGCTGTTTATAAGTTATTATTGCCTGCTCTACTGTGGCGGTGAAGCGACCGATCGGCAAGGGGGAGGAGGGAGGGACATGAGAAGACCTGGACCGTCGAGGTATGCGGCTCGGCTGCGATCAAGATCGAATGGCACTGCCTTCGCCTTGAGTGAGCCCGCTTGCAGTCTTGTGGCACGTACTCCGTACGGGTTGCGGAACCGGGCAAGGCCCAGCCAGTGAGCTTTTTCTCTTGTGGGCTTGGTGTTGCTGTGATTTTTGGCGGCATTGTTCGCTTCGGTCCGTCTGCACACCGGCTCACACGAGATACACCTTGTTGGCCGGGCACTTTCCCCCCTGTGGGCATAGCTTCGAGAGTCCTGTGCTCGCTCACACAAGATGGCACGACAGCCTGTGTTGACACGTCGATACTGCTGCCATCTACTACTCAGTAGATGGTCGCTGTAGTGATGGTCTCTACAGTTAGTTAGTGTCCCGGTGCTTGCCAACATCTACAAGCAGACTCATTCTACCAGCATGCCGTCACAACAGCCCTTCGTGTTGGATCATTGGGCGGGCCGCGCGTGTGTCTCGGGTTCGAGCCTTCCTCGACATACACAGAGTGGTGCAGGAAGGTGCCACTGCGGTCCAACTCGGCCGTGACCTCGACAGACACACGGCAGGTGCGATCATCAGCGGGCGAGAGTGCCAACTCTTGACATCGGTAGGGCTTCCCGAGGCAAGTGCTCTCCGGGTCGTCAAAACATGCACCACAACCTGAGGTCGTTGGAGATGCTTTACTCGCGGACTCCCTTCCACTCGGGCCGGTCTTGTTCGACACACAACACATGCTTGGGATTCGACTCGCCCAACAGCATCAATGATCATTTTGCTTTAGCAGCTTCTTGAAAGCATCACGTACTTCTTTCGTTGACGTCTCATACGAGACAATACGTCAAGCTTTTGCGCCGTCTTGGTGCCAGTCCATCAGCTTCCGAGGTTTGGTCCTAGCCCATGCCCTCGAGCTCCGCGCCGTCGCCGTCCAAGAAGCAGCACGGCCACTTCACCACCACCGCCAGCACAGTTCCCCGCTCCATTTAAAGAGTATACTGAACCCAGCGTCTCATCACTCATCAGGTCTGGCGGCATTCGCCAGGCATCTTGCTCCGCAGAAAATCCGAGCCGTGGTGATAGCACTTGGCCCCGCCCACCCCCAGCGAAGCCCCAGGCGAGGCTCAAACGACAAGAGGTCGTCGAACAGTGAACCCTTGGCTGGGCAACAAGATTCTGTTTGATATTCACGAGGGCCAACAACCAGCAGCCATGGCATGCCCTCCCACGCTTTGCGATATCGCCAAGTACCCGGATTACTGTCATTACACTCCCTTCGGGCCAGACGTAAATTGCACACTCGATGTCTGCTGTCCAGAGTATAGCGTCTACGCCTACATCCCCGGGCTGCTCCCCAACATCATCTTCCTAGCTGCCTTCTTCGGTGTCATGGCCACACACATCGCTTTCGGCCTGTTTTTGAAACAGTGGTGGTTTGTGGGCTGTATGGTCGCTGGCTGCCTCGACGAGGTCCTTGGCTACGCGGGACGTGTGATAATGTCTCAGGACCTCTGGAACTTCAATGCCTTCATTGTCCAAGTCGGTGAGTTGGGAAAACTCCAAATGTTTTATCACCTTGGCTATGAAGGTGTCAAGACCACCACTGACCGCCTGATTTACACAGTCTGCGTTACTACTGCGCCCGTCTTCTTCTGTGCTGGCATCTATGTTCTCCTCGCGAAAACGTAAGTGCCCATCTGCTCCTTTTCCTAAAGGATGAGCCCCTCGCAGGGTGAACTAACACAAGTCCTTTGACAATAGAATCTCGACCTTCGGCCAGACCTTCTTGCGTTTCAACCCCATTCTCTACTGGGCATTCATCCCCTGCGACATTTTCTCCCTGGCTCTCCAGGCGGCCGGCGGTGCTATCTCGTCCGTCTCGTCGGGCAAGAACAACAAAGGCGTCAACCTCGCCCTCGCCGGCCTCGCCCTTCAGGTCATCACACTGGTCATCTTCTGTGTCCTTTACGGCGATCACCTGTGGCGGTACCTCAAGTCCCAGCAGTTCAGACAGCGTGCCATCAGGCATGAGTCATTCGGCCGGAACCTGAAGCTGTTCTATACCTTTCAATCGCTGGCAATCGTCGCGATCTTGATCCGATGTGTCTTCAGATTGCATGAGCTCAAGGCGGGGTACAAAATCTCAAACGAATTGCTCCAGAAAGAGGGGCTCTTCATCGGCCTGGAGGGAGTGCCCACAATCCTCGCCGCCGTCTTCTTGCTTGTCGGCCATCCGGGCTTCATCTTTGGCAGTGATAATACGTGGAGGTCCCCAATGAGTTCTTTGGCTAAGGGGCATGAGCTCCAGGCGCAGGAAAATGACGGGTCGTCCAAGTAGGGGAGTCAAGGAATCGTCCTCACCTTGAGGGTGTACATGGATTTAACGTACCACCACTACACCTTTAGTAAGAATAACCATACAATATTAGTTCTCTGTCCCATGAGACGGCCTCTTGTAGAATGGTCTCCCCTGAAACAACCTCGTACAGAGCAGCCCTCCTCTGGGATAACCTCCTATTAGATACCCTCCCACGGGGCAATCTTTTATAGGGCAGCCCTCTATAGAACAACCTCCTAAGGGATGGCCTCGAGATAGAGAACCTTCTGTAGGGTTCCTATTTACAAGGCACCCTCTTATGGGGTACTTTCTTGTTGAATAACATCCTATAGAGGAAATTCCGAAAGGTGATGATCACAGAACTAGGTAGGCAGGGCGTAGTCAAGCCAGAGGAACTCTGTCATCAATTGATGCGATTGTTTATCAGGCTGGGACGAGGGCATGTTAATGGGTGTCGAGGCGGGAACCCGATGGCAACTGACGCGGTCACACTTGATTCAATGTTGTCTTTCTACCCAGGCGAGGGAGGGACACTTGAAGTTGACCACTTTTTTGAATTTACTGATACATCTAGTGCTACAAGTGTACTACACCAACCATCGCCACGTCCGCGGATCCCCTGTTGTCCTCGACATATCCGTCCCCACCGTCCCCATCGTCCGCCGAGACCTCGTGCCTCAGCGCGGACCCGCCGTGGTGGAAGTCCCGGGGCCCCAGGTTGAGGACGGGCAGCGAGTCGCTCGACCTCAGGAACGCCCACCTGGGCACCGCGCTCGACGCCCAGGGGCCCGTGGGCGAGAAGTATGGGTTCTCGTCGGAGGAGCAGGAGGAGGATTCGTCGTCTTCGTCGTCGTCTTGCCCCTCGGACTCCTTGTTGAACTCCTCGTGGAACTTGTAGAGCCTGAAGGTCGTCTCTGGGCTCGGCGGCGGCCCGCCGCCGTCGGGCGTGTCTGCCGTCTCGGGTGCGTGCTCGCCGTCGTCCTTCCCTTCCTCCTCCTCCTCCTCCCCCTGCCCGTCCGTGCTGGAGCTGTTGCCCTCGTTCGAGGAGGAGGAGGAGCCGCTGCTGCTGGGGGGCAGCGATGCCCACGACTCCTCGCTAGACGTCTGGGATCCTTCCTCTGGGTCGTCGTCGGAGGAGGGTGGCGTGGTGGCCTGCGCCCGGCTGCTGCTGGTGTGCGTGTGCGTGTCCTTGGTCTCGACGACTTCACTCTCGCCTCTCGTGAAGTAGTCGATCTTGAGGGGGAGCCCTTGGAGCCCGGCGGCGGCGGGGGTCGTCTGGGTGTGGGTGTGCGCGGGGGTCGTGTCCGCTGGGTGGTCCTCCGGCTGCTGCGAATGGTCCTCATGTTCTGGTGCTGTTGTCGTCGTCGGGGCCGGGCAGTCCCCCTCCTCCTGGCCCGAGACTTCGCGGACCGGACTGCTGCTCGGCGTCATTGGGTGCTGCTTGCGCTTCAGCCTGGGTGCCCGCCGCCTCGAGGTGATCCTCCGCCACTGTCTGAGCATTGCCGTTGTTGCTTAGATGCTCTGTTTCTGTCTTTCTCTTGTCTTACCTTCTGTTCGTAGGTCCCATGGTACGCCCTCGCGTTGCATGCCAGGGAAATCGCCATTTTCTAAATGCCACCACCAAGGTGCTGGAAGCTGATGAAAGAAAGGTCTGTTGGTCAAGGGTTGGCAGGCAGCCTGCCACCTTCGGAATCAACCTGCAAGTTGGGACGGCCGCCTTTCTCATGGTTTGTTGTTCAGTGGTTACAGAGGACGGGTGATGACACACACGGCGCGCCTATCAATCACACAGACTGGCAGGCAGACATACATACAACCAACCACCAGGCACACGCAAACCGGCCGGCCCACGGGATATGACAAGACAGACAGACCAACAGACAGACGGGCATCCTTGCGGCCATCAGGAACCGCGCGTGCTGCCTAGTCACTCGACTCGGCGTTTCAACAGGCCCACAAAGGGACAAACAGCAAGGCAAGCCCTCCTCCCCCCTCCCCCACGAACGGTGACACAACGTCTCGGGGTGGCACAGCCGCAACGTTGCCGCTGCGTGGGATAAGGAGGGCGAGCAAGAGGTGATGAAAGAGGGAGAGACAGGAGATGGGGCCCCCCATCCTTGCCTCAGACAGGCCCGGCCGGCTTGTTGGCCCCCCCACGGCGACAACACACACAGCCGAGCCGGTCGTCGTCTGAGGAAACCTTGCCTCCTCCTTCCGTTCATAGATACCTAGGTAGGCAGCCTCGTCCCAACCTTGACACCTGCCAACCTCCCAGGCCGGGGCCGCAACAGACGGCCGGGAAGGGATACCGGTATATAATATGGTCAACGTGACCAGACGGGTGAGCAAGGCACCGACATCAGGGGGCCCGATCTCGCGGCCCTCCTGCAGTGGTGGCCGCCCCGGGCCGGCCTGCTTTCCCCTGCCCAGCACCCAGCTGCCCCCCCCCCCTCCCAATTAGTACCTTGCCGACCCAAGCGAGAGACACCTCTCTTGCTTTTTCCTTTCTTTGTTCTTTCTTTTTTTGGTGGGGGTTGGGTGCCTTTGCAGATACAGCCGGCCAGCCTCGGTGACATCAGGTCTCAGGTCTCACTTCCAGGTCTTCTTTCTTTCTTTCTTTCTCCTTATCTGTCTGTCGTCAGGCGGCAGTTTCCGTCTTTTCTCAAATTGGGAATCGAGACAGGCGCTTGTGCCCGCCCAATTGCCGGATGTTGTGGCGCTGAGGCGGGTTTCAGTCCTGCTGAGAAGAGCCCGCCCGGTTGCCAACACGCAGTCATCAAGGCCGGGCGGGCATTGAGTCGGGGAGGGCAGTGCTGGGGAAGCGGGATGTTTTTTTCGTTCTGGGTGGAGGGTATGTTGGTCGAGAGGGGGAGTGTGTGTAAGGACAGAGACGCTCTCCTGGCTCACCTTCTCAGCTTAGTTGGACAAAAGAGGAATCACTTGATCGCTGTCCAAGGGCGGATTGAGAATTATAGTCACGTATGAGAATATGTCCTCATTAGAGACCACCAAAAAAGAAATATTCTTCATACTCACACACCATCGGCGGAGACCAGATATCTAAATGCGCAAGATAGACTGGCGGGTCCGGCCACGGTTGTTGACACCTCGCTCTCAAGTCGTTGCCCACCACGTTCACGCACATGCAAGTAGATACCAGAAGAACCCATGGGAGTGAAAATCTGTCGGTTTGTTCTAAGCTGTCAAGCTATTAGAAGAATGCCCATCCGGAACGCCGTTTCCGGATTTCGTCCGTCCAATGAACCTGAACCTGAACCCCTCCCTCCTTGCCCCCCTCCATTGAATTCCCGCCCGAAACCAGAACCGAGCCGAAAAAAATGGCCTCTCCTCCTCATGGGTCGCATAGTTGGGGGGGCAGCACAACAAAAGGGAATAAAACCAAGATCAACTGCCAACACACAAAAGCCAACAACAGTTTTTGTAACGCGGCCAAACTGTACCCCGGCCTGGTGGGAAAAAGATAAATCATAGACAAGTTGAACGCCCTCTGAGACAGTGACAAGAGTGTGAAAAAGCCGAGCCCAAATATAATATTGCACCCGTCCCGTGACCCATTATTTCCTAGGTGTCTTGTGCCGAGGATGGTGGTGGTGTGTGTATGGTCGCGTAGTGTCGAGAATCGAAGTTGACGGCAGGAGAAGTTAATTGTCGAGGGAGAGTATTGAAAAGTAGTAGAGAAGCTTGGTTGTATAAATGAAAGTTCCAAGTCGTTGCAAGAAAAAAAGCCCCGTTTTGGGAACGGGTCCTATATTGGTATCTCTGGCGTCCCCATGTCGACCGGTTCCATGGAAGCCCACCGCGCCCCCGGTGCACCCCTTCCCCCCGAGCCTGAGGTGTACAAATACACACGCACAAGACATTATTGTATCTCATTTCCAACCCATTCCTCTCCTTGTTCCGACGGAGTGTCCGCCGTTCCTTACTGGGCTTCCACCGCATTATAAGGACTTTTGAAGTTCTTTTGGTCGGAAAAGGCCGCTGGATGCCGCAATATACACACCACTGTTGTAACACGCATATCGAGGTATGCAAAAATGCGCAAGGGTTTTCTTGATTCCTGACCCTGCACGCGATGATCAGAGGCCCCCCGGAATGCCGCTCAGGAGTGGAAGAGATCCCAAGCCCTTTCGCAGATCCGCAGGAACTCCTCCCTCTTGGCACGTTGTGTTTCAGGACTGTCTCGCCCCTCACCGAAGGGTCCCCGCCTGACCGATGGCCGGCCGTTGCCCAGCGGGGGCGAGACCCCGGCCTCGTACTCGTCGCGGCGGCGCTTCGTAGTGCTGGTGCTTCGGCTGGCGTCAACTCTATGTGGGCCGTGCTGGGGCGATGGCGGGGTTGGTGGCTGATGGCCGCCGTAGTGGACTAACTTTGGCAGGAGTTCAGGACGTCCTCCAGCGAGCTCGTGCTGGGCTTCCTCAGCCGACTTGTATTCCCTCGGCCTGGTGGCGGTGGGCGGGGGGTGAGGGTTGTGGGTGTGGCCGGGCGAGCGGGCTGGCTGGGGAGGGCCGTTCTGGTGCTGCGCGTACATGGCATGGCCGGTGGACTCGGGGTGGCCCGAGTGCAGGTTGTGCCCGAAGACGTCGGAGATGGGTGGCAGCCTGTTGTTTGTTTGCGTTGCAGGCACGTGGTGGATGTGTGATGTGTTTGAGAGCTTGGACGGGCGGTTCTCGATGTGCCGAGTCAGAGGGTGCGGGTTGTTCATGCCAGTAAATGTCTGGCCGAGGGGAGCTGACTGGATAACCCTCTCGTTGGCAAAGTTCTCGTGTGACGGTGCGACAATGGACAGCCCTGGGGGCGCCTTGTTCCTGCGCGATTGCATCCCGGGCGTCTTGGCTGCGAAACCGCTCTGTGGCTCCTTGTCCTTGTCACTCGGGCCATCTCCCTTTGCCGACTGCTGCTGGAGTCGTGCTTCAATCAGGTGTCTCTGCTGCTCGCGGACCGACAGACTCCTCTGCACCTGCTCCTTCATGATGGGATCTTGTGTGACAAAGCCGGGGGACAGGCAGGCGAGCCCCATCTCCTGGATACCCAATCCGCTCTCTCTCGACCCCAGAGGCCGGGCAGTGGCGGCACCGGAGCCAACCTGGCCTCCCCGGGACAAATCTAGCCTGCGAGGGCGGTGGCGGGCCGTTGTGAGGTCGGGGGAGCCGGGCTCCTTCTTAACGATGATCCTGGGAGGGCCTCCGCCTGTTCGAGACCTGCAATGAGCGAGGGGCAGTTAGCAGCCAGTTGCATCAGGTGGGGAGGGGGGCGCGGGTGTGCATCAGGGAATAACCTACGCGCTGGGGGGGGATGACTTTGCGGCTCCTTGAGCCTGACCCTTGGGGCTGCGACTGCCAGATCTGTTGGATGACTGTTGCGGCACAGGTGGAGGGGGCGCACTGGGGGTTGCTGAAATGGCAGTTCGCTGCGCAGATGGGGAAACTGATGCATGGGCGGGGGCCGCGGCGGCATTGGAGGATGTGACGGCGGCTGGCGGAGAGCCGCCGAAGCTTGTGCGGTCGTGAGGAGCTGGCGAAGGAGCCATTGCGATGGCTGCACTCATGGTTGAGGTGAGCGTGTGCTGTGGATAAATAAAAGAGATCAAGGGGCGATTGAATCTACTTCGCGGGATGGCGAAGAAACCGGCACCACGAGGTCGCCTGGCTCAGAGACAAGCTAGGAGGCGACTCGTTGGCGTGAGATAAGCCCAAGCAGCTTGTGCAGGACCGGCGGATGGCTGCAACCCGCAGTGAGGAACGCTGCAAGGTGGACGATTGGGGCCAGACCAGGCCAGATTCGGCTCGTCAAAACCCGGTGGTCGAGAAGGGCCCAGATGGGCGACGGGCGGGAATTGCTGTGTGGATGTGGTGCGTGTGGTGTGTGGTGTGGGAGAGTGGGTGGGTTGAGAAGCTGGAGCCTGGGAAAGAATGTCCAACGCTGATCGTCGACAGGACAGGACTGGACGGGACGGGCAGGACAGTGGTGGCAGGGCAGGAAAAGTGCCGTCGGCGGGTCCGCGGGCTGGACAGCAGAGACAGGTCGAGTCCCTCGAGGATGTACCTTTTCTCGCCCTCTCGTGTCCCTCCGTTCGGTTTAGGGTTTCAAGCCGCCCGCGTTTGGGTGAGACCCGTGCTGAAATGGCTCTGATTCGGCGGGATTGGGCCCCAAGGAGCAAAGTTAGCTGTCAGCCGATGCAACCCCCGAGAGGCAGCAGGTGTGCGCGCTGCAGCTTTTGCTTGGCTTCCCCCTTTTCTGTTCCTTTCTCGAAGGATGGCGACTTTCTGGCGCGCGAGGTGTGGAGAGCGTGAGCGTGAGCGTGAGCGCGAGCGCGAGCGTGTGAGCGTCAGACAGAAGAAAGACGCGAGAGCCTCCTGTCTCTTCCTGGTGGTTCGTGTATGATCTCCTGTAGATCGCCTAAAAATTTCGGTAGACAGGTGTTGATGCGCGTTGCTGCTGACAGAGGTGTCCCAGCTGAAAGTCGTATTTCGCAAATCGATCAATCAAAGCCGTAATGTATCTGGTGTGGGTGTGGCGGGTGTGGGGTGGGATAAAATGCTAGGGGTGAACTTTGCTCTGATATTGGGCCCCAACTTCGGACAAGATGGGATATGTACTCTGAGTAGATACCCGCCCGCAGTAGCAGCAAGCAACGTTGAGGATGAGAGCGACAGTCTGAACCGTGCGTTCGTGAAGGGGAGAGAGGAAGGGAGCCAGAGGAAAAGGGCTGTCCCAGCAGTCGGCGGGCTGGGAGGGGGCCCTTTTTAGGAGACGATGCGCTGCTTCAGAATGTGCCCGAGTTCCCAAGGTTGGCTTCGAGATACTCCACGGCTGCTACGAAGCGAACAACACCAGCTGCTGGGCCGTGGACTCATGATACGGCCACGACTGGCTGCGACAGGGTAGGCCTGTTGGTCTATGAAAGGGGGGAGGGGGGCTTGCACTGTCAGTGATACAGTGAGGGTGAGAGATCTGTGGCTATTCCCTGTCGGTCGGGAAACCTCGTCTCTGCCTGTCTGGCTGTCTGGCTGTCGACGTCCCTCTCTGGCTGGTCTGGCTTGTCTGGCATGTCTGGCAATCCTCCTGGAGCCCGCCTACACGCCTCCCAAGTCACCGCTGGCTCCCCGTCCTGGCCCTGCGACTGGCTACCACGCAACTGCGCCGCCGCACCAAGATCGGGGAGGGGGGACGGGGGTCGGGGGGGCCCACTCTGCCTGCCAGGCCTGTCTGCACGGAGTTGTTCCCAAGCAGCCCAAGACATCTCAGGACCATTCATGGGTACGGGGCCTGGCGGGGCTCGCGCTACCTTAAGCTCCGTCGTTGTTTCATTAATGCTGGCTTACCCACACTCGTCCGCACTAGACCCCTGCTCGTCCCGTTTCCTTTTCCATTGCGACTTGCCGCCAAGTCACTGCGGGCCGCAATTCAGCAGCACCACTTGCCCCTCCGTACCTGTGTCTCTCCTTCACGCGACCGACTGCTGCCATATACACCTTGCACTCCTCGGGATATCCACGGGCGTCCCGGTGCTTTGGCCTTCGGACAGATGGACGATTCAGTCGCAAGCTTTCCCTTCCGGTGCCTGGCTCACCACCTGTTGTTGTTGTTGTTACTATTGGGCTGGCAGCGTCCAGGTTCCATCAATCCTGGTATCGAATTTTTGTACACGGACCGAAATAACCTCCAGAGACGGTCTAGGGCGTGTGGCTGGCTTGCCCCGGGCCAGGAGCCAGGCACCAGGAGGTTTCTTCAGGGTGTGGCCAGGAGGGGAGGGCTGCGCAGCCTTGCTCTGTTTTACTTGGCCCAGCTATCAACCAGGTAACCCGGCTTTGTTGTCCGATTCCTTATTGTCGGTGGTCTAGCAGCGTCAGACGCCTATGCGGCGGCAACACCACAACCACCACAACCACGAGGCTGTGCTGTTTGGATAGGACCCCTTTCATGCTGCTCCCCTTAATTGTAATTAACATTTTCTCCCTTCCTGCAGAGGCCGCCCAGCAGAAGCCACGGTCCTATGCACCTCGTTTGAGATGCGCGACTCTGCAGAACTGCAGTAATGCAGTACTGCAAATCAATGCCAGACTCGACGTGTTGATCTGAGTGGCCAACGAGGAGGCGAGGCCGTGCCGCATGTCTCTGCGAGCACTGACCATGCGTGTGTTGTTTGCGCTGCCGTCGCCGAGATGGTCCTATATGCGCAGACTACGTCCCGCCCGCAGCCCTGTTGTCGGGGCTTATTATTATCCAGGGGTTGCATCGATGCGGCTGTCAGCTTCTTTCTTCATCCAGTCTGCCAGTCGAGCCTGCGAGCCCTGCGAGCCCGGTTCCATCTTATCGTAATCCTTGTCTCTCCATGGCACAGTATGTCAGAAATTGCTGCCCTGACGGCCAATGACTTTTTGCTTGTGGCAGCTGCCGTATGACGAATAATGCACGGCATTGCTGTCTTTGAAGAATACGAGTTTTTATAATTGGGCCCCCCCTGGGAGAGCACCGCTGCAATCGATAGAGTAGATGCTTTGTGCAACATCAATTGCGGCCCTGGAGGAACACACAATGGATGACAGCACCGGCGCTTGCATCTCTCCAGGTCCAAGATCAGACGGTCTAGGAGAAGGCACCGATAGGTTCACTCACTCCTCGCTCCCCGGTAGTTATTCCTCACCAGCAGGAGGTTGTATTGGGAACTGGGAAACTCCGGATGGTGCACGATGAGGCCCGTCCTCGTTCGCGTATCGACCAGCTGGGCCCCCAAGAGAAACCCTCCTGTCGGTACATGCCCGAAAGGGTCGAATTGGAATCTGGAGATGGACATTGCCTATGTCAGGGAGCTGGGCAGTTCGATAGTGATTGGCGCCACATCGACCCGCCATATATTTGTTTGCTGCAAGTGCCTCAGATGGGGTCACATTAATACAGACTATTGATGGGAGGCGGGCCAGTCAATAATCTCCTTTCTCGTGAACGCGCATGTCCTGGGCCGACGTGCCGTGGTGCGTCCAGGCGTTGTGGGTGACCTCTCCCATATGTCACTGTCAGTTCGGAGGATTTGGTGCACAGAGCTGGGCCCCCTGGGCGATCTTCGCCCCCATGGAAGTGCCCTGGTGGGCCCCAACCTTGCCCGCCGCTGCACGAACCAGTGCATCTCTTAGGCACCGTTGCCTCAGGTGGCTCTCCACCAATTAAACTGACAGCGCTCTGAAACGACAAGTACCCAATCATGTGGCCCCGAGCAGAGAAACTCTGCCCATCCCGTCTGCCCGACCACCCTCGCCTGCCTCTTCGGTCACTGACAAGGCGGTGGACGGTGAGTAACAATAAGCGGCGGCGGCGGCCTCGGACCCCTCTCTGAGGATTCCCCATCTCCCCCAGGTTTGCGAATGCGCCTCGCAGATAAGAAGGCCGACGGCCTCTGATACTGTTTCACTTTGAGGGGGAAGGAGCGGTCATGCTCGAGTTATTGACCGCAGATATAGTGCCCCCGGACATGGACGGACAAGCACCTGCGCGTGCGAAAAAGACTGAGCCTCGGTGTGGGCCCTGAGATGGTGTGGCCCCCGACCGGCTCCTTCGCGGCTTCAGGTCCGAGTTAGTATCGGCCGAGGTGACAGAGATGCGGTCTGGGAGACACCCAGAAGAGAAGAAGAATGGAGAAAGAAAAAAAAAAGAGCTTTGTCATCGAGGGTCTCGGCAGTCCATCTGTTGGTCACACACGGATCCAGGATCTCCAGTGACAAGCAGGCAAGAGGCTGGCGTGGTGCCGCCCTCATGCGGCTTGCCGCGCGCCAGGCAAAGCATTGTGTCTTTGTCTATAGGTGCACCGCTGAAGATCTTAGAGCGCCACTGTTGGTGATGAGCCGAGCCGGTAGTGGTCATTGGGGCTTGTCAAAGAGTTGGGCAGCGCATGGCTGGCGGCGGTCCATCACATGTGCCCCCGTTGGCCTGGTACCACCCTCGAGGCTGCTGGCAACGGCCGCGCGAGGCCGCGGACGGGACGACCACCCTGCCACCCTCGTGTCCGCACTGCCGACCCAGAGGACGTCATATCGAGTTTCACCTCATCCCACCACGAGGTGCGGTCAAGGTGGCAGGGTGGTCAGGGTGGTCAAGACAGCGATCGCAATTGCGATCCTGATGATCAATAGACCGATGATGCTATAGTTGTTTCCGCTGATGTCTGCGCCATCCCGACGTATATGACTATCGCTGGTGGCCCGCATTAAGGTTAAGCCAACCTTGCCGATATTTGCATCCGCAAGGCTGCACTGTGACATTCCTGCAGGATGTTGGGGATGCAGTCAGTGTGGAATACCAGAAATACTCAGTCCCCCCCCCAGCGAACTCCTCCCGGACCCAGACCGTTCCATGCGATTGATGGGAACAGGCAGCGGGAGGCGTGGATCAACAAAGGAACGCCTTGAGTCGCTTGGCCAACGACTCATGAACCAGACTGCCAGACCGTGGCGGTCAATGCCGATGTGCGCCGAAAAAGTTGTTCTCGAACAAGTGGATGTGACGATCGCCGCAGCGCCCCGAGCGGTGAGTTTGACATGCGGCGTTAAGTACCTGGCCAAGCCTAGGCTGTCTCTATTGTAGAATCGGGACTTGAGGCGATTTCAGAGACTTGCAGGTTTTCCGAATCTGGTCGGAACTGCATGTCTCAAGTACCGAGGCTGGTCCAACACCTCTTTTTCAAGACGCGACCACATTTGCTGTGTGCCCGACAAGGACGAGCACACTGCATACTCCGTACATGCCATCACGGACCAAGACACACCAAGCGTGTGCCCGCGTGATCTGCTGCAGTACGTGGGTTCCCGTTATGAGCTAGCAAACCTTAGGACGAGACGAAGTTTTGGCGGGGATGGGGCGCAGAGGGAATCCGGGGCAAGCAATTGAGGCAACATTTGGACTGCGTCGTACGGAGTAGGGCCTAGGTGCTAGCAGATTGGAGGCTAGAGTCTCCAGGGCTTGCATGGCTAGCACGCAGGTGGGGCATGGCTGTTCCCGCGTCGCGATAAGGTTGAGCCTCTTATCGCAAAATCTTGCTGAGTCTCACTGCCGTAGCCTTGTGATCCAAACGCACCCAGCATGTTAGTCCACTGGTTCACAGAACAGATACTGCAACACTGATATACGCCCGTGGCCGCATCTACGGAAACTCTGAGTCACCATAGCAAAGATGTCAAACGAGATTGGAGACGACACCGTCATGGACGACGTGCAGCAGTCGCAAAACGGCGAGGCCGCAGAAGAGCTCGAGGCGGAGGAGACCAAGTTATTCCTGGTATGAGCAACAGCCCTGCACTTGCACGTGGGAAGGGCGGGAATCCTGACGTGACGTACGTGCAGCTCCCCGGCTCCACGCCTACAGCAGCCTCGTTCGAGTTCCGGGACGAGGGTCACACCCTCGGCAACGCCCTGAGGTACATCATCATGAAGAAGTGAGTTTGTGCTGCACTCCTCGCTCATGCTCACCCAGCTGGGTCTGACAATTCCACAGCCCTGACGTCGAGTTCTGTGCCTACGCCATCCCTCACCCCTCTGAGGCCAAGATGAACATGAGAATCCAGACCTACGGTACGTGAGCAACTCAAAGCTACATCAACCCAGCCCCCTGCTGACCTTGGCTTGCAGAGGGCACAACCGCCATTGATGCGCTGAAGAAGGGGCTCAAGGATCTCCAAGACATGTGCGATGTTGTCGCAGAGAAATTCTGGGACGCGAGGGAGTCTGTTCCTCAGATTCCTGCTCCCTCCAAGAAGCAGCTGCAACCCAATGGCGAGCCACGGCTGTTTGATTAGTCTGGATCTCTTCGTGTGGCATCTGCATCCTACTCTGAGGGAGATTCATGAACATAGGCATAGGTCGGCGTTAATGGCGTGCGGGTAGAAATGGCACATTCGGATGGCGGCTCAGGAACTTCTATTTGGTATCTGCAGGGCATCTTTTTTATGATATCCCGACCTCAGTTGCGACCCTGGCAATAAGTCAGTACATGTCATGCTCTGGAAGGTGGCTTTGGCGTGTATCTTACCTCCAGGAAGCCCGACATGAAGCTCGATGGTAATCTGTGTTCTCCTCTGAAGTTCTCCTCCTTGAAATATGACATGACGTGGCTTGACTGCTTCCAGAAGTTCATGGTTTCCTGTTTTGGACGGTCAGCCCGGGCGTTCCCATCCGCGCGCGGTCGCGCCGCTAATGTTGGTCAGGCTTTACCTGGTACTCCGCGTCGCTCTTGAAGAGCAGGACATCGACGACTGGCAGCTTGTTGATGAACCGGCTTCGCTCGAACTCCTCCCTCATACGAGTCCGGATGACCGACACGGGGAAGGGAATGTTGTACATGGTCTGGATTTCGGGCGCCTGCGATACCACTTGTCAGCCCGACGGCCTCCGTGTACCAATCCCAGCCACGGCAGCCTTGCGGCCGCCAGATGGAGGCAT
The DNA here is from genome assembly GCA_036986855.1 of Diaporthe destruens. Taxonomy (NCBI): domain Eukaryota; kingdom Fungi; phylum Ascomycota; class Sordariomycetes; order Diaporthales; family Diaporthaceae; genus Diaporthe; species Diaporthe destruens. The sequence continues at coordinate 531,285 of BTXE01000009.1, read as the reverse complement.
CGCATCAACGTACAGCTCGAATCCACTGCCGGTATGCCCCTAGCACCCGCTTCTGCGCATCGGCCCAGTTGATAGCTGCTCGGTGGTCAGTCACAGCGAATCGGAAGTTCGGCCTCGGCGGTACTGACACTGGCGCGTCTTGCGTGCGAATTGCGTTGGCGAGATGTGGGCCATGGCGGCTGGAGGATTGCTTCTGGGGGGGCTGTCGTTCTCTTGGACCTTCGTTCGGTTCTAAAGTGCTCTGACGTTCGGCTCCAGCGCAAGGCAAGGGGAAGCAGTTGCAGATTGACCACTCACAGCCGGCGATTAGATAAGCAGCCGGCCAACACGCTACTGCCTGCCCGCGGCGACATCCCGCCTTTTCAGCCTTCAGCCTGGTGATTATTCTAGTAGCACGTTGCCCCCGACTAGGTATGCAACGCGTCTTGCCCGGTAATTGCTCGAAGCATACCAACCCTCCATCACTCCAGCTCTGAAGTTGGACCGCACGGCTGGCCGAAGAACAACACCTCGTTCATCGAACCACAAGCGAACCGCATCGACATGCCCGCCATTAGGCATGCCTCGAAGCGCAAGCCGCCGCCAGATGGCTTCAGCGACATCGAGGACGACCTGCTCATCTTCAGCAACAAGATGAAGGATGCGCAGAACACACCGACCGACAACATCCCCAAGCACCAAGCCCAATGGCCCATATTCGAAATCTCCCACCAGCGAAGCCGATACATCTACGAACTCTACTATGAGAAGGAGGCGATCAGCAAGAAGCTCTACGACTGGCTGCTGAAGAACGGGTATGCGGATGCTATGCTGATCGCAAAGTGGAAGAAACAAGGTTATGAGAAGGTTCGTCTCAATCCATAACGCAAAAGTCCTTGGGGCGCGTCAAGCTAATCTGAACACAGCTGTGCTGCTTGCGATGTGTGCAGACGAAGGAGACCAACTTTTCCTCGACCTGTATCTGTCGAGTGCCGAGAGCACAGCTCAAGGAGGATCAAGACATACAATGTGTCAGCTGCGGGTGCAGAGGATGCGCTTCGAGCGACTGATCGCGACACCGAACACGAGACCTGTCAAATTGCACGTAGCGCGACGAATAGGCAGGAAGGAGTTGGGGTCTTGATTTGAGAAGGTACGGCATCACCACCTGATGACCAGGTTTCCCTGGCATACCAATAGAGATTCATTTTTTGAAAGCAGATCATTTCTACTAAAGACGCTCCCCTGGGTATCTCTACGCCCATAACGCCGAGTGATACATGGCCAATTTCAGTCGGTCAGATGTCGCCGAGCCCACTACGTTACCCTTACCGCGGAGGCAAGCCGGATTTCTTGGAGGCGAGTCGAACATTTCTGGGGACAAACTTCAAGGACGACATGGCTCCCGTCAATTTCTCCATGTCCGCATCTTGGGCCGCCGTCTTGCGATCCTGGACTGCCTGGTGTTTTGGCAGAATATCTGAGCTAGCCCCAAGCGCCGCAGCATTGCTGCTCGTGGCGCCTCTGTTGTTATATTTGCCAGTGTCGCTGTTTAGCTGATCCTGAGAGACCGGGTTGCCTGGATCGTCCATCGCAACATCTACTGGCTCAACGGCTCCGTCATCAGCGGTTGCATTCACCTGGTTGTGATTGCCTTCTGCGACAGCTGGCGTGGCGTCTTTGCCAGATCCCTTCTTGGAACCCTTGCGCCCTTGCTGGTGAGCATTGTCGCGGTGATGTGTGTGTGGCTTGCTTTGGTTACGGTTGACGAGCATGGACTGGCGGCGGTCAACACCAGCCTTGGTTACTGCGAAGAAGTAGTTGGTGGGGTACTTGTGCGTCTCGATCAGGTGTGCACGCCTCTCAGCCGGCGTCTTCCGCTTTTCGGCGCATGTCTCAATGAAGCAGGAGTACTGGATAGCCATTAGTACCCCCCATGTAATACTGTATGGAAAAAGCAACTGCTCACGATGCTCTCCCCCTTCTCTTTCCGCAGCTCGGTCAAGGCATCGTGGAATTCTCCGATATGTAGATTGAGTATATGTGAAGAAGGAAAGTTCTTTCTGCAATCGATACAGCGATTTTCATGCGCCTTGTGGTAGTGCGACTCGTACTCTTCGTATGATGGGAAGCGTAGGCCCGGTCCGTGGCCAGGGAGCGAGCAGGTGAAATCGAGGATGGGAGTAGACTGCGAGTCGTCGGCCACGTCGAGACCTAGGAACTTGGAAGCGGGGACGATTTCAACATCTTGCTCCGTGGTAGAGGACGGAAGGCAATCCTCTTCAGGCTCACGTGAGCGCTTCATTCTGCTTGGTGGAGAGGATAGGGAGGATTACTTTTGTGTTAGTCCCGGTGGTCGTCTATGGCCTCCAAAGTGAGGTTCCACTGAGATGCGCTGGCCGAAGGTGTGTTTGCATTGTCTTGACGCCACGCCGGATTGTTTGGACTGCAGAGCTTCATTCATCAGTGACGTGACACTTGGTGGAAAAGCCCCACTATGCCTACTAAGTAGAACAAACAGTACCCAGGCCAGGTACACCCTGCAGGGTCTTCCTCGAGTGTCTTGACTCACCACAGCACTAGCGTGCAGTGGCTTGAGAGACACCTAACTCTGAAGGACCAGCCAAAACTGTGTAGATCTGCTCTATCATGCTGTACATGATGTTGAAGGAAGTGCCAAAGGGAACTCGGCTGGTAAGAAACTGTAGAACTGATCAAAGCTCAGAATTTTGCTGGGTGTATCACAGAGTGGTGGTAGGTTTGTGGAAACAGAGGCATCCAGGTAGCATTACCCTTGTAGCGGGTACCTGGCATTCAGTGGAATCCAGGTACCCTTGGGCAGCTCCTCGAGTTGCCCGCAGCAGTGCACGGTCCAGTCAGTAGAGCAGCAGCGGATCTGCGACTACCTGAACGCGGCTTACACCCAAGAGTCAATTGACTTCTTTCATGCCTCGAGGGGTCTACGAGATCGTCAACATCGTTCCCACCGACACAGCATTGCAGAGTTCCACATTGCGCCCCAGAAGCAACCTGTCCAGAGACCACTACGGTGACCGATGTTGCCCACACCAGGGACAGCGACCTCCATCAAGCAACCCGACCAGGTTTCGCGCCCAAAACATCCCACCACCGGCCGCCACCCGTCTGTGATGGATCGCCAATCCGTTGCTGCGCTGTCCCCGTCCTTGTGTGAGACCGGTCTCTAACTATGGGCTTGATTTGATACTGGATCCAACTTCCGTTACATTGCACATACTCGTCGAATCTTCACCACACAACCTTCCTGCTTACCGCAGCATCCGCTGCTTGCTGCCCAGCATGCCCGACAAAACGGACTCGCTGCCGACGGCGGAAATGTACTGGCAGTACGTCGTATTGTTTCTTATATCTCTTGAAGGCTTTCCAGGGCACTGCGCATCGTGCTTGCTCTGGCATGCCAAGTCCGTCCCAATCATTGATCTGCCACAAACGCTCCGGGCTTCGGATGCTAACAGAATGCAAACTTCCAGGGATGCCAAGAAAATCCGACACAAGATCGTCCGTGATATCAGGCAGCTCAAGGAGGGGTCTAATGGCAAGACCGAAGAAGAGCAGTTGAAATCGCTGGAAGGGAGCATGGCCGAGTATGTCAGATCACTACTGGCACGTCAACACGAGATGTCACACGCGAAAAGGAACAAAACATGTCGGCCCTGCAGACAATTTGCGCAGGCGACTATCGAGCCCATCGAGCCAAGATCTATACCCATGAGATTTTATGCATGTCCATGGGATAACCTTCTGCGAGCGGGTGCTATCTGGTCAGACTTGACCGTGGGAAGGCTGTATTCGCGTGTGGCATCTACTGTTGACGATGTTTTGTTGACTTGCGAAAACTATCCCTGACACAGTCTTAGATTTCGGCTGCGATTTGTCTGCACGCTCAGCGGGGACCCCCAGTATATCTACCAGTCGGATGCAGAGAAAGTGATGTGGGAGCTTCACACATACGTCAACCAGGCCTACCGAGATCTGTTCAACGAGCGCCTCCGAGGCCAGCCACACGTCGTGACCAAGCGCAAGGTGGAGAAACTTTACAACAACTATCTGAAGACTGCCCACGACTTTTACAAGGGCTACTTCCAGCGCCTCCAATCGCTGCATGGCCTGCCGCAGCTTCCCAGGATCAACAGCGCTCTGGAACTGGAACCCCCGACTGTCGACGATCGCCAGGGCCATATCGTGACCGCCGAAGCCGCACAGAGATCGTTCCACTCAACCCTGCTTCGTCTCGGTGATATATCTCGCTGGAGACACAAAGCTCGGCCGAAGCCAGGTGGCACGAAGATGGCTCTGCTCTACTATGCTCTCGCGCACGATCTGAAGCCAACTTCCGGAGATGCTCATCACCAAATGGGAATGATGTACACAGAAGAGCACAACCATTTGCTCGTTGTCTACCACCTCTATCGCTCGCTAGCAATCGAGTTCCCCCATGCCAACTCCACACGCAACCTGGAGGTCGAGTTCAAGCACATTTTGAATTCCTCCACGCCTACCAGACGAACAGGCACTCCGGACCCCAATGAATCCTTCTCCAACTGGTTCGTGAGGCTTCATGCTCACTTTGCCAAGGGTGAAACGTTTTCCCAACAGTCTGAGTTGGAACAGACCGTGCTCCATCGCCTCGAGGAAATGTTGAAGAAACCAGACACTCTGCCACTTGTGTTGAAGATGGTGCTTATCAACATTGCAGCCTACTACGTCACACTATCCAGGGCTCTGAGTCAGAGTAAGTGCCGCCCTCTAATGACATTTCCCTCCCCTCTGGAGTTCTGTTGTTTCGGCTTTCGTCCCTCATCAGCACTATCTGTGTCCTCTGTCGATGCTGACTGGTGTCCAGAGCCAGAGGATTGGAAGGACAGCGCTTCCAAATCATGCGAATTTGTGTTAGGAATGAACGTCCGGTGCATTGTGGTAATATCTCGCCTCTTCCAAGCCGAACTCCAAGAATTCTCGAAGGCTGCAGCTCCTGCGAAAGACACAGCCGAGAACGGCGCAAAGCCGAAGCATGCTACGAAGTTCAGCCCATTCACCGAGAACCTACTACCGCTGATGCGTGTTTACATGGCCTGGCTATATATCTACCGAGCAGATATCGTGAAGTTCCAAGGACACCTGGGGGGTCATGTCTTCGACATGTATAGGATTCTTGCCCAAGTCCTGACTACCATCTTAAAGGAGTTCAACGGCCAACAAATGGAAGCATCGCCGTACCTCCTTCCCGAGGACGTCTTGGCGTTAGGTATGAAGCCATTCGATGGACCTAACATGGCTCCGGCCTGCCGACTCCATCTCGCATTCGACAGCGATGAGTTCAAGCCGCATTGGGAGGATACCGGACTTCCCAGGAAGGAACCTGATGCGGAGATGAGGGCTCGTGTCTATGATCTGATGAACTGTGGATTCTCCCTCGCTCTCGACGATAGATTCCCACTGGCTGTGAACCCCCCTTCAGAGGGCTCGGATGGAACGGTCACGATATCCTACGTTGAGGGAGGTAAAGGCGCGCAGGTTGCTCAGCAGGAGCCTGTCAGATCCCAACCCATTCCCGCCGATGCCCAGATTGACCAGCTTGAGGGACAGCTTCGCAACCTGCGTCCAGCAAGCAGGACTGATCTTACTGGGCTGAATGGGATGCAGGCGGTGGGCAACCTCGGCCGCGCGCACACCAGAGCGCCATCTGGCTCAGCTGCGATTGAAGGAAGCCCCGAACCCCGGACGGCTGACGCCGAGCCTCTGGAAACTGAATCGGATCTGAACATTGATGCGAGGCTGCATGACATGGTGGATGACCTGCTTGAGGATGATACTTCGGACCTGATGGGCACCCAACCTGGGCGTGGCCCCACCCAGCCCAAGACATCATCATACGGCATGCACTCTTCGACAGCCGAGCAAGTTTTCGGTGGTCTCCAAACACCTGGCCATACCTCTAGTGCTATCTTTGGAAGGCCGACTCCTTGGGGGTCTTTCGTGACTCCGCCACAGACAGGTCCAGGGCGTGGGGAACCGATCGGCCCTCAATACAACGGGGGAGCAAACTTCAGCAGCGGCTCCCCGAATCAGGCGCAACGAAATTCAAGCACGTCTTCGTTGCAACCGACAGTCCCGGATTTTACACCTGGTCCGGGCATGCAACGAGGCTCGGACCCTTTTGCTCCATTTCCTCCAAGCAACACCCAACTGCCCGTTAACCAGTTTGGCCAAGCTAACTTCAGCACTTCCGGGCGCCCATCATCTGGCCTGGGCGGACCACTTCAAGGAAGCCGGGGTGGTTTCGGTCATACCAGACAACGACTAGGCGGGTCTACAGGGAGCAGTGGAGCCTCATCATTCTTCTCGCCCAAGGACAATGCCGGTGCTTATGAGATCGCTTCTGGGGGGCACGTCCCTGGACAGATCAACAATACTCGGTCGAAGGCCGTGTCGTCCCCCTTGGGATTCAACATGGGTAGCAACCCATTCTCGATGGACTTCTCGCAGACTGCATCTGGTCTTCCTCCCGTCAACAGCCCCTTCGGCCTGCCAACAGGACAGATCAACGGCGGGTTTGCCCAGGGCGACATGTACCCATACAACCAGCAATTTGGCGGCTCTTTCCCTGCCTACGCGCAGCCCAACGGTCTGGTCTGCAACGGGAATGTGTACAACGCCACTACCGCGTACGGCCGGGGTGTCGTGGTGGCCAAAGACGACCCTTCTCACTTCAGAAACGCGGTCAAGAAAACGCACATGGCAGTCGCTGCCGCCGAGGCTGACGCGTTTGACCGGGCGGTCTTGGAGAGCGCTCTGGTGGACGACCGTCCGAAGCCAAAGGGATGAACCAGGACGTCTGAGTTTGTTGTACAACTCTTGGACAAGGCGCAGACTCCTGGGGACATGCCATCCCTGCCAGCCTCGATTTACAAAGGCCGCTTGAACCCGGATTAGGTCTTGTCATGCACCAGGCGTGCCATCACCACGAGCACACTCGGGAGACCAACCAAAACAGTCGAGACCGTCACGAGAGGGCCTCGCAGCGTCACGGGAAACGGATCTGTGTTGGATATACTGGACTCTATTACAAGAGTATCGCCCGGAGCCTGTCGCTTCCGAATCGATTGTTTTCCTATCTGAAAGGATGATGGAGCGTTCTACTTCTAGATCATTGTTCCTAATGATCTGGCAGATGGGGAATCATAAGTTGAATTCTGAGACAAAGCGAATCCTTTTTCTTGTTTTTCGCTTCCCGCCCATGATGCAAATCACCGTTGTTGAAACCAGGCTTTTCTACCCGTCAAAAAAAAAAATGCCCGCCTGAGACGCCAAGATGAGAACCGGAAATGGGTGTGTGGAAGAACGGAAAGATTAATTTCTCGAGTTCCAAGCCACTTTCGTTCAGGCTTAGGCCGAGTAAGTCTGCTTGGGGAACGGGTACCTGTGGGCGAGGAACAAGGTCAGAATGTGGGAGCTTGGAGTACGTGTAATTCGAGGGGGCTGATGGGGAGAGATCAAGTAACGCGTTTTGAGGGAGGCGGTCTCCAGAGCGCTCTTTTGAAAGGAGCAATAGTTGAAGCAAGCGATACAAACAGTATGAATAAGGAAATTCTTTTTGGCAGGTGCAGACTTACGATGGACCCAGCTCCTGGATGCTGAGCTTGGCCAGCCACTGGCCGAGCTTGATGGACTCCTCGAGGGACTTGCCCTCGACGATGCCGGCGGTAAGACCACCGGCGAAGGCGTCGCCTGCACCGTTGGTGTCGACGATCTGGGCCTTGTCGATGGAGAGGACGGGGTACTCCTTGACGGCGTCCTCGCCCTGGGTGGCGACGATGGTGGGCTCGGTGCCGTGGGTGATGATGGCGACGCGCTTGCGCTGGGTGTTCTCCTTGGGCAGGTTGGCCATCAGCTTGGCGATCTCCTTGAGGTCCTTGGTGTCGTGGCCGTGGACCTCGGCCCAGGTGGCGGCCTCGGTCTCGTTGCCGATCACGTAGTCCCAGTAGGGGGCGCTGGCGTCGACGGGGTCCTTGAAGAACTGGGGGATAAAGGGCGCCGACAGGGAGACGACGAAGATCTTGTTCTTGGCCGCGGCCTCCTTGGCGAGCTCCATTATGGCTGGGGGGCAGACTGTGGGAGGGAGAAGAGCATGGCGGTCAGTATCAACACAGTCGACACGGGTGGGGTGGGTTTGCCTGCCAGTGCAGCTCCAGACTCACCGGTGAAGTGGTAACCACCGACATAGTAGACCTCGGCACCCTCAACGAGGCTCCAGATCTCGGGCTTCTTCAGGTGGTCCAGGTCGTAGTGGTTGGCGGCGCCCAGGTCGGTGCAGAGACTCCTGTTGTGGCCGGTGATGACGACGCCGCAGCGGCCGGTGGGCTGGGTGGGCTCGACGCGGTACTCGACGCGCAGGCCGGCCTGCTTGACGGCGTCCTTGAGGATGGCGGCGTACTTGTCGTCGCCGACGCCGCCCAGGTAGACGACGCTGTTGTCGGGCAGGATGTACTGGGCGCCGCGGGCCGTGTTCTGGGCGGCCCCGCCGGCGATGAGCTTGGCCTCGAAGTTGTTCAGGAGGTCCTCGAAGATGCCCTTGTGCTTGTCCTCGGCCAGGATGGCGTCGTTGGCCTTGAGGCCGTACTTGGCCAGGAGCTCATCGTTGCCGTAGGCCTGGATGTCTGTTGTGGGCTGCGTCAGCGGGGGGTTTTCCCCAGCGGGGGTTTTCCCTCAGCCCGAACGAAGCTCATGCCCGAGCGAGGAGGGCTGACGGGCGTCTAAGCTACGAGGGCAAGGGAGGGGGGGAGCTTGGAGCTCTCGAGGAACAGCTCAGGGCGTGCTTACCGAGGAGGGGGTTCTCCAGGCACAAGAGACGGTACTGCTTTGAGGCCATTTTGTTCAATTGACTTGCTGCGGCGGTGGTGGTCGAGTGGAATTGTCTCGGTTTATGTGCCGGAAGAGAGATTCTTGGAACAGCGAAGGTGGGGTTAAAGAAGTGCTTCGAGGAGGGACAGCGGGGTGAAAAGATCCCCCTGTAAGCCCGGCCTACGGCTCCCGGCAGGGAAGCGACTCGGGGTAGCCCGTGGGCAAATGGCGCGCCAGACATGGTTGGATCCTCCGAGTCAGTCGGGGTATTCAGAGCCAACAAGCAGATACACACTTGTCAAGAAAAAGTTCAAATGAGCTCTGATAATTGCTGGCCCGGGAGGGTTCACTGCGAGCGCGGGCATGGGGCAGAGTCGGGTTGGGTGATCAACTTGTACTAGCTTGGCATATGAACCCACTCTGCGCTCATGCTCTCGTGCTGTCGGCAAGGCCCAGACAGGGTTGCGTGATGCACTCTGGCCCCGTCCAGATTCCCATCCCCAACATCGTGGTTCTGTACTACTAATCTCTGGTCTCCATAAAGGTCTCCAGGTGACAGAAATCGAGCCCGCCAGGACGCCAGAAGGCCTTGATTTTGGTATTGGAATCATTTTTCTTTTGTATTCCGTGGATGCCGTGGTACTACCCATAAGCGATGGTTTCATCATGAACCGCCCTTAGTACCAGAACACGCAAGACCGAAGATATCAAAGCAATCCGTAAACCCCAACCCATGAAATCAGCGACCGCCTTAGTCCTTCGTCTTCTGGGTACCACGCAGCAGACCAGTCCTCCTGGCAGCGATGAGACCCGCCTTTTGACCAGAGACAGCGTAACGGTTGATGGTGGAGGCTTTACCGATATGTTGGTGGTTACCCTGTGATGGCATGTCAGATGCAAGTCGTGGCAGCCGAGTCGGAATCTACTTACACCACCGTGAGGGTGGTCCACGGGGTTCATGGCCACACCACGAGTCTTGGGCCAGGAGTTGCGCTTGACAGCGAACTTGTGCTTGGCGCGAGAAGCCTCTGTTGGAGTTGTCAGCATTCCGTCATTCTGCCGTCTCGGCCAATTTTTTTTTTTTTCATTTTCACCGTGGAAGCCAGCGGCGTCGCCCAGGCCCGTGCTTCAGGCTGGTCGAACGCCCCAGGTCCAAGCAGTAGAAAATGCCAGGGTTGACATACTCAGGAGAGGCTTGTCCGTTCGGCCACCACCAGCAACGATGCCGATCATGCCACGGGAGGTGCTGTGGACAATCTTCTTGGCTCCGGAGGGCAGCTTGATGCGGGTCTTGCCCTCGTCGGGGTTGTGGCCGATGATGGTGATGTAGTTGCCGGAGGTACGGCCCAGGGAGCCACGGTCGCCAATCTTCTCCTCGACGTTGGAGACGACGGTACCCTCAGGCATGGAGCCCAGGGGCAGGACGTTGCCGACGGTCAGGGCGGCGTTCTTGCCCGCGTAGATGAACTGGCCGGTGTACATGCCCTCGTTGGCGATGAAGGTCTCGGTGTGCAGCTTGAACTTGTAGGGGTCGCGGAAGACGACCTTGGCCAGGGGAGCGCCACGGCCGGCGTCGTGGACGATCTGCTTCACGACACCTCGGATGTATCCATGTCGCTCGGAGTAGTCGAGGACCCTGAACTTGGCGGGGGCCTTGTTCAGACGGGTGATCGCCTTGAAGATGGTCGACGAACCCTTACGCTGGTTCCTGATAACTCTTCCCATCTTGGCTGCTGGCTCGGAGGCGTCACCTGCTTCAGGACGTAGACGTAAGTTTCTCTGGTCGGGCCTGTGTGGTTTGCAGCGGAATGCGGGACGAAGGGCGGCGCAGTTCTGTCGAGCAGGATTGACCGTTCGAGAACCGCTTCCCTCTCAATCGAGCGACAGTTCCCAAGGAGGATGGTGGAGTGGTGGACTTACGGGCAGTTTGATGGGGATGTTGTGATGGTTTGTCAGTGAGGCCGAATTCCTGCGCTGAATTTTAGAAGGCAGGAGGGCAGGAACGACTTCTCAATTTTGTGGCCGCACTAAGCCACTTCAGGCATAGCGCCAGATTCTGCTGGTGGGCCCGTGCACTCCGCAGCATGTCAGCCTTTCCCCGAAGGAACCTCACACCTCGGCCTAAGACCAATACAACTCATCATCACCACCAGCTTCATTCCCAGTGTGTTCTCTCATCCTCCCAAACAGTGCCATTCATCGCGTGCTGACTGTTTTAGCAGACTCCGTTTCGTGCATGTCATAGTTGACGACATTGACGTCTCGGCCCCTCTAGCAACGTGAATCGCCGTTCCGGCCGATTTCCCAGCGGAATGGCCGGAATTCGTGTGAGAAAGCTCTCGTACCTGATTGTTTTCGATTGGCGTGGTGCGGATTCCACCTGGCTCAATAGGCCGGCATCCAGATGTCAAGCGCGCAGCTGATAGTGTGAAACTCTCACTGCAGCCGGCCACCTGGCCATAAACACCCTGCAACACCGCCAGATAAGCTGCGAAACCACCTGAGCATCCTCCACGTCCCGTGCGCGATAAAGCTGCAAGTGCAGGCTCTCGCGGGCGCATTTCCAGGCGTGTTGCCGCTCAAAATGCACATTCACGGCGCGGCAGGTCCACCCCGGGCCCTGATGCCAGCAACCCCAAGTCATTATCAGTCGATAATAGGCAAGCTTGGCAGTTGCAGGACTTCCACGATACCTTTGTTCGTGATTCTATCAGTGGTATGCTGATCAGTTTGGGTTGCGCGATTTTTTCGTTGGGATTGTTGGATCTCCGTCGAAGCGCCAGGAACGGCCACCGCATGAATCAGCGCTGTGTTGACGGCCCTTGACGGCCTAGACAAGCATGGGCCACAAACAACACAGGTCAAGGCAAAGGGATACGTCTATTCTGGGATCATCTCCCTGTTGTAACCTCCCTAATTTCTGAGATGCCCAGGAGAATCCACCTCCTGGAGTACTATCTACACCTGGCACGACAGTCTGGGATAGCCTCACTGGCCTATCGTTCTGGCCTATGCTCCTGGCCCATCCTTTGTTGGGTAAGTTGATGGTGGCATGGGACCAAGCGGCCCTTGGTCATGAGTTCTGTCTTATTCATTTTGGGAATGGGATGCATGGGCCTAAGGCGACTGCCTGTCAGAGTTGGCTGGGCGCTTGTTGGCAATTTGCGGCACAGGGAACACAAAGAATGTGGAAAAGTGCATGCTTATCTGTGGCGGCGGCGAGGAGGTTGTGGCCAAGACTTCTGAATGGCTGCAAGTTCTCAGTGCGGGCAGCAACAATCCTGTGTTGATCTGCGGGGCCAACGGCGATGCTCGGGCTGGGCAGGGGACATCTCCACACTGTACGCCCACGAATTCTGAATGGAACGAGAACAGAACGGCATCACGGACAAATACTGCGGAGAAGCGTTGAAAAGATCAACTACTACAACACTCGTGCTCCCACTGTGAGATGGTCGAAGAAAAGGTCACGCAGCATGTGATGGTTCCAGATCAGAAGGCTCAAGAGGAGGCGACTCTGCACAGGATCGACCAAGGCGGTGTCATCGTGCCAACTGCATGGACAGGCAGACAGACTTAGCTGGTGACCTTGTGGCCCCCCGGTCCGTGTTGGAGGGAAAACCGGAGACAAGGACGGTGGGCTAGGCAGCAGGAAGCAGGTGGAGGGCAGATAGGCGGCGTGGTGTTGATGGATGGACGTGCCTAGGTAGTGAAAGCATTGGTACATATATCTGTGTTAATCCGATTCGGCGAATCACATTGCCTTGTGGTCGTCGTGCGGCTCCTTGATCTTTAGCGGGACCGCCTGCCTCCATTCCGTCACCGAACCTTGCTCATTGGGACTTTCCCTCCACCACTACCTCACCCAGCACCACCAAACTGCAAACGGCAACCGCAACGACGCTGGCTGCAGACACGGCAAGAATGGCCGACGACTCTTCCGATCTATCCTCCATCTCTTCCTTGTCCCCTGCGCCATCGGGCGACGAATCTGAAATTGAATTGAAGCCCCAGAATGGCATTCTGAAGTTCTTCCACCGCGTCTCCAAGGACGAAGTCGCCGAGGCAAGGAAGAAGGAAATGTCGCCTCCACCGCGCAAGAGGGAGCCCTCCCCTCCCCATGAATATGTTTTTGCCGACAATCCGGACATTGCAGTAAGTTGCGCAACTGATTTGTCGCGTCACATGGGCGAAAAGACGCGAAAGTGCGCGGTCGCGTCGCCGCAACCCTGGCTCACCAATTTCGCAGTTCATTGTCATGTTCCGCAAGCGATTCGACAGCGTCATGCCCAGATCTCTGGCACATTTCGGCCCCCTCGAGCTGGAGCAGGATATCAAGCAGGAACCTCCTGCCGAACGAGTCGAGCAGTTTCTATGCGTGGTTCTCGGCCTGCTTCTGAATCGCAAACAAGACATCAAGTACGCGGTCCTCTCACCTGCCCCACCAAAACGCGCGCCCGGCTCACCTTTGTATCTAGGCTCGGACACTATCAGAAGGCATTGAACGAGGATGCGATCAACGGCAAGGACTTCAAACCCCAATGGCCCCGTGAGTGGCAAGATCGGAGCCCTCTTGCAGGCGGCGCAACCTTCCAGTCCATCTCGCCCGAACAACGAGTAAGTGGCACCCGCACCCACCACTCACTCCTACATGACAACAATGCTGATAGTCGGGCAATCACAGCTCCTTCTACTCAAAACCCTGGCTCTCTGGGCCCTGGGATACTCAGACGCTGTCAAGACCCTGATCAACTCCAGCTACAACCAGAAGCGCACCGCTGATGACCTCAACCAACCCCTGTCCGTACAACCGTGGGGCCATGACAGCGAGAAGCGTCGATACTACCTGGTGGAAGGCGACGACAACTGCTCATTCCGTATATACAGGGAGGGAAACCCAGCCGCTTTGTACAACAGGCAATGGATAAGCGTTGCTGGTAGCATCGACGAAGCCAAGGCTCTCGCGGAGAAGCTGGGCAAGGATAATGGGCAGAACGCACGCAAGCTTAGCAGGAGCATATTGAACAATGTTGCAAACTTCGAGGAGAAGGAGGAGGTATGCGCATCCCCGACGGCCCGTGGCTCGCTCCTGGAGTGCAGCCTTTCCCTTCACGGGCCATCTCCCATCGTATCTACACCCTTGAGGGTGACGAGCTAACGTGTTTGTCCATAGAAACGCAAGCGACGCGAGTATAGACGCACGCAGAAGGAACGCTTCCGCCGACCCGAGCCGGGTTTCTCTCTCTACGAGGGCCGAACCAGAGGAAAGCGAGTCAAGTACACATACTCGGATGACGAAGACTTCTACACGGACTCGACCAGCAACCGCCGGTCAACGCGAAACACTCGAAACCACACTCCTGTCGACGCTGGTCCTGTCATCACGGCTAGCGGTCGCCAGTCGCGGCCCCCTCCCCGCCTTACGGCTGACAACATGAGCAACGGCGATGCCAGCGCTGCGCCTAGCGTCCAGGGCGATGATGCAGCCGGAGGCAACCTAGATACGGAGATGAGTGAAGCGCCAGGGATCGGACCAACGGGCAGACCCAGGAGGACTGCTGCGGCGCAACACACCACAAACGGCTGGGCTGGCTCCCGGAAGCGGAATAGAGCATATGTGTCTGACGACGAGGACGACGAGGACGAGCCGGACTTTGGTGATGAGGGCGACGACCATGTCCCGCAAGATGAGACGGAAGATGAGGAGGAGTTCGAGAACGACGCCATGGATGAAGATGACGATGAGGTCGCCCCCGAAAGCCCCGACTCGACTGATAGTCGCGTGGTGAAGCTGCACATCAAGGTCAACTTTGACAAAAACGGCAAGGCAAAGCGTCTGCCAAAGAAGCGCGACGGCTCCACAGAGTCGGCGTCGACGCCATCCAATATCGCTTCATCGCCCGAAGCTGCCGAGTCCGCATCTGACGGCAGTCCGAGTGACATTCCCACACATGAGCCCGAGCATACGGGCGACGTCATTCAGGCTGCACCACTGAAGCGCCCAGAGCCAGGCGTGACCTCGGCCCCCGCGTCTGAAGCAGCCAGCGCCCCTCCGACCCAGGCTTCTGAGCCCGTCTCGACCCCCGCTCCCATGAGCTCAGCCCCGACGAGCGCTGACAAGTCATCCGAGAACTCGGAGAATGTTGCTCCGAAGCCAGAGGCGCCCACTGCTGGCGGATTCGCGGCTGCCAGCGGCACCCTCAAGCTACAAGCAGGCGCTGGACCGGCCTCGCTGGCCTTCAGGGGCAGCCCGGAGAAGCCGCGTGCCGTTATGGCGTCGGCGAACCAGGATTAGGTGCCTGGTGACCAGTGCCCCAGTGGGCTAAAAGTGTCGTTGTTCTCATAGGTTGGGAGTTTAGGCGATTGGTGGCAAAAGAGAGAGACATGATTTGTTACATGTGTCTGTGCGAGGCGTCATCTCACATTAGATGGATATTGTTACAGCGGCAGTCTGCGTGTCAGGGCGGACAGCGATCCATAGAAGGAAAGGGAAAAGGAAGTCCGCGTGTTTTGGTGGTCCCGGAAAAGGGCGGTTGTAGTCATGGTAGCTTCTAGCACAGAGCACTCGAGCATGCCATTGAGCATCACAAGTGGCAAAATATCAGGCGAGACTTGTGCTCCATAATTGTGGATTACGTTGTGACCCTTTGCCATGACAATATCCCCCCCTCCTACCGCCGGTTCTCCCAACTACCGAGCCATCTCGAGCTCTCAGCCACCTTTGCGACCTCGGCCAGGGCCGTCTCTACCTTTCCCTCCGGGTCGTGGTACCTGCTCCCGTCAAACTCGACCAGGAATAGGTACTGGAAGGGCTGGATCAGGCTGGGCAGGCTGTTGATGCTCGTGAGGTTCAGCCCGGCCTTCCTGAACACATCCAGCACGGCGGCCAGCGCGCCGGGGCTCCGGTGGGGCACCGTGAAGGAGACGAGGCTCTTGTGCGCGCCCGCCGGCACCTGTGCCCCTGCTTCTTCTTCCTTGCCACCAGCACCAGCACCAGCACCGTCGTCGGCACCACCACCCCCGCCCCGCCGCAGGACAAAGAAGCGCGTGGTGTTGTCGTCGCGGTCCTCGATGCACCGCGCCAGCACGTCGAGCCCGAAGGCGGCGGCGGCGGCCTCGTTGGAGATGGCGGCCGTCGCGCCCGAGGCGTCGAGCCCGGCCATCTCGGCCGCCTTGCTGGTCGAGCTGACGTCGATGGCCTCGGCGAGGGGCAGGTGCGCGGCCACGAAGGCCTGCGTCTGCCCGAAGGCCTGCGGGTGGCTGTAGACGCGCCGGACGTGCGAGAGGTCGTGCCGCTGCTGCTGAGAAGAAGCACCACCATCACCCCCCCTCGCCCGCGCCCGCGCCCGCCCCAGCAGGAAGTGGTGCACGTCGATGTACACCTCGCCGCACACGCTCAGCCCCCCGTAGGCGCCCCCGCGGTCCGCCAGGTGGCCCAGGGTGAAGGTGACGACGCCGTGGGTCGAGTTCTCGAACGGCACGACGCCGTAGTCCGCGGAGCCCGCCGCCACGGCGTCGAAGACGTCCTTGATGGTCGCCACGGGGCTGAGGGTGTGGTCATCTTCTGAGAAGGCTGACTTGGTTGCCTTTTTTGTGGGGGCCGGTTGTGTTAGCTAGTTTGGATTTGATTTGCCTTGTGTGTGTGTGTGTGTGTATACATATACATATAATATATGTATTTGTATGTATGTATGTATTGGTTGAGGAGCACGGCTTCCCCGTCAAGGATGTGAGTGAGTAAGCGGGGGGGGGGGGGGGGAGGGACTGGACGGGCAATACGAAATGACGACTCTCACCTGATGTGTAAAGGAGGACGGAGGGCCGAGAAAGGCGACTAGGGGCTTCGTCGAAGGCGTCTCGCCCTCGCCCTGCTGCTTGATTTGAACCATGTCTGCTCTGCCTACCGGGTCTGGTTGTTTATGTGTGAGTCGGGCTCGAGCCTGACAGGGCGGAAAATTTCTCGAAGTGCTGGGATCGTCGGTGAGAACCAGTTGACATGATCACAAAATGGAATAAACTCTAATAAATCACTCAATTGAGACCCAGGGAAATGGGCAGGCATGCCTGTTATTCTCGAAATGTGTGAAGGAGTTTTGTACACCAGGCTGTCTATTCTGCCTCTGAAGTTAAGCTAGGATCCACGGCAGTGGTGCGCAAATGCGGGATGCGGCTAAACGGGCACCAACCGGCCCTCCCCAAAGTACCGAGTCTGCTGGGGCTGCAGCCTGCAGTAAACGCCCCGTGGTTCGCCAATTCATGCGAATGGTTTCCTATCGAACCACTGAGTGCATCAAATCGGAGAGAGCCCCTCAGCTACGCGTCCGCATGAGTGGCAGCGGTCGCTGTTGTAGGATGTGACACAGAATGCTTAAAAGAGCGTATCAAGTTGGATTTTCCGTAGCACTACCAATTGAAAAGAGCGACTCAAAGCAAGGAGCAAGAGGGACTACAACGTTGTGTCCTCCAATTGGACAACTTCTCGTCCTGCTTTGGGCATTCCCCGACGACAGAGCAAATAATCAGGTCTGCGCCCATACCAGTATCAGTCTGTCTCCCCTGCCTCCATCCTTCCCCATCTGCCCTGTCTCTGGTAGCCCTGCGATTAGTACGTAATCTGGACTCTTCAACTTCTCGGCGCACAGGACACCATAGGTAAACGGTTCTAACACCATGTCTTAGCGACTGACGGCATCACAGGCTGGGCTTGCGGAGAGGGGAGAGTCAAACTTACCACCGTGTTTCTCTTACTCAAGAAGCCCTTTAAGTCGACATGACAGAGCGGAGCGGTGACGGCCGCACAGCCTGGTGAGGCGACTGGCCGGGGGTGCCATCGAAGCCCTTCATCAAGCGCCGCTGCGCATGTGAGACTTTGCCGGACGCTGTCTTGGGCGTCGGCTTCTGAGGATCGGCAGCCGTCGTTGGCTCGGGCGGGATTGCTTGAGTTGAAGAGCCCTCGTTATTCACGAGGGATTCAAACTGTCAATCGTCGTAGTAGTCATCGTCATCGTCGTCGACATCTTGCAACTGCTCAAAGTTGACCTTGTAACGCAGAAGGCCTCCGATTCCACCAAAGCCCTTGACAAACTGGTTGCCCTCGGTCGATCGGTCAGACACAAACTCCAGCGTCGTGCCAAAGTCCTTGTAGTGCTCCGCAATCCACTCGAGGAAGGACTCCTGGTTCACAACTTCCATCTCCGTGCCCGCAGAGGCAGCGGTCTTGTCCAGGAACATGGAGCGGTCGCCCGAGGTCTCCTGCTGCTTAGTGGTGTGGACAATGTACTCGGACCCTTCGCTGTTCTTGAGGGTCCAACGGCTGATCTCGAGGTTCTCAAAGACGATCAGGATCTCGACAGCTCCGAGCTCCAGCGCCTTGAGGGTGTCCTCGATACCGTAGCAGACCCGGCCGGTGTCCTGGCTGATCTCCTCAAAGTACTTCCCGATCAGCTTCTTCTCCTGGATGAACTTGACGTTGCCAAGCGTCTCGGAGGCCAGCTCGATGGCCTGGTTGAAGCCGTTCTCACCACCGTATGACACGTCGACGACCTTGATGACCTTGGAGGCGAGACGGTTGTCGAACATGTCAGAGGCGTTCAGGTCGTTCTTGAAATCGGCGGAACCGGCGAGGATAAGCCCGGCGACGTTGACCTTGTCGTTGGTGATGAAGTTCTGGACTGCCAGCTCGGCGACCTTGCGGACATAGTTGTGACGCTTCTCCTCTCTGAGACGGGCGAAACGGAGGGCGGACTGACCACCACGACCGTGCTTCTTGGGCAGGTCGACCGAGAACTTGTGGACGATCTCTCGGGTGTTGCCGCTGAGGGTTCCGAAGAGCGCGCCGTTACCGTCCATGATAATAAAGCCGAACTTCTGGTCGGACTCGAGGAGCTCTGCGAGGGCCTCTGTGTGGAACTTGTTGTCACAGAGGTACAGCGAGGTGTTGATGGGCTTGAAGGGCTCGAAATCGATGTTGACCTTGCGCTCCTTTCCCTCGGATGTCAAGATTTCACCACAGTAGACAACGAGGCCATTGGGAGGAACCTTGTTGTACAGCTTGAGACGTTGCTGGGTGGAGGTGATGGCGGACAGGACAGACTGCCTGTTGACACGCGACTTGATGTTGGACGCGGTGCCCTGTTCCGGTGGTGTCAGTGGTGTCAGCGTGCCAGGTTCGGGCTAGGGCTCGTGCCATGGCGGATGATACGTACGTATTCTTCAGCCAACATCTTTGCAGCACGGGAGACTTGATCCTTGGGGGCTGGTGGGAGGTCAGTCAGCCGTGCTGATACCAAGCGCGGGTCGACAAGGGGCGGGACCAGGAGCGGCACATACGGATGATGAGGGAGATCATGGATGTGCCGTTGCCACGAGCGGCCTCGAGCCTCTTAATAAGCTTCTTGACCTTCCATATCTCGATCTGATGACCTCAGTCAGCCTGGATGCGCAGCATGGGCGCATACGCTCGAGCCGAGCATGCAGCGAGCCGAGCGCAGGGTGCAATGCGCAGTGTAGGAGAAGGGGTGGACCCACGTTTTTCTCGGCCTCCTGTGTGGAAAGAGCATTAGCAAAAGCATCACAACACCACGGGGACCCACGCCCAGAGAGCAGTGGCATCGAGACAGCCCCCGTTGGCGGAAGGCGACACGAGGCACTGGGCGGGAGCGGCAATTAAGTGTGGGTGCAGCAGGAGCGACGTACGTTAGCCTGTGCGTCACTCATGTTGAGAATGGGGTGGACGCCGGAGCGATTCTCTCGATCTGTGTGGAAGACGGCAGCCGAGTAATGTCCCAGGGGTGCAGGTGTTGAGGCAGGTCCCTTATGAAGACAAAGGAAAAACAAGAGCTCGCGCCAGAAGTGTGTGGTGTCTCTCCGTGGCGGGGTTTCGTAAGATTTTATGGAGGGGGGAGTGATCAAACCTGGCTGATGGGAAAATGGCCCTTTTCTCTTTTCTTTGGTGTCAAGTTGGAACCTCCCGAGTCAAGGACCCACCGGGGCTGCACATGCTATTGGTCACATGCTGCTATTTCGGACCCAAGCTGCACCCAGACAGCCTAGTTTGACCTACCTCCCTCCTAGCTAGGGCACCCAAGGCAGAAGTACTGCAGTGACTGCTAAGCCGAGTTCCTTTAGTAGTTAGCCAAGTCAGTCAGTCATTCACACCTCACCACCCATTGATTCTCTGCAAAATCATTGTTGGTCCAAGTTATTGATACCAATTCTCAGGGGCAAATCCATCACTGACTCATAAAAAACATTCTTTAGCATAGTCTTAACTTTGGGCAGCCACTAGGCAGAGTTTACACAGAGGCTGAGTGCTAATCGTCCACCTGACGTCACGTTCACTGGCTGGCCTGCCCACCGTGAGTCGGCTCCAGAAAGGCTGAAAGGGCCCCCCTCCCACAACAAAGTGGATACCACCACCACCACACCCCGATAAAGCAGCCCCCAGTCAGCCGCCTACGAGGCCGACTACTCTGGCCCAGCATGGCATCATCCGAAATCCCAATGCAGGTGGCAGAGACGATCCAGACGGCGCACATCAGGCGCCAGCCCTCGGCCCAGCACGACATCAACCCGTCCACGGCCGCCGACACGAGGGAGCCCGTCCACCTGGACAAGGACGCCGCCGCAGACGAAGACGACGATGACATCCCCGTCAGCGTCCTGAGGCCCGCCAGGCGCTTCTCCAACCTGCCGCCCATCCCCGACATGCGCTTCGAGCAGAGCTACCTGCACAGCATACAAGATGCCAAGTCGTGGGGGATGGTGGCCTGGATTACCACACGGGATCATGTATGTGTTTTGGCCGGCCCATGTGGTGGTCCTCCATATGCGAGACGCTGACGATATATGTTCCCTCCGCAGGTCATGATGCCCATGATACAGGGTGTCGTCTACAACTTGGCCTGGTGCGGCTGGCAGTATTGGAACAAGAACGCCCAGATGAGCGGGAACTCGATAGGTGCACAGGTCCGGAGGTGGTGGTGGGGTGTCAACAATTGGCCTATTCCCTCGACCGCGCGGCCGGTGCCAAGGGAGAAGAAGGACTGGTTCCGTCGATGAGTAGTTGAACCAAACCTGGACAAAACTTATATCGAGGAGGCTTCCACTTGCATATGGCCCTGTGCTGGCAGCTGCTGTCTTGCTTTCTTGGGCCGCTACTTTCCATGTGATGTCTTGTCAGGGAAGGCCAGTACACCTTGTAGGGATAGCCCGCAGCTCCTGATATGGCCACAGTAATTCGACACGGCAAGGCCATGTGAGGTGGTCTACCGATATACAAGACAGTGAGAGCGGAATGCGTGAGAAATGCTGACAACACTGTAGTCTCATAAGTTCAAGCGGCCCCCACAGTGTCGGGGTGCCCACTACTGAGTGCAATGGTCCAAAGATATCAAATCGTGGTTCTCATTAGATATCGTCATGCTTCAAATGCGACCGTTCACATGGCCGTTACGTGCTCGCGCCCTCTCAAACAGATACAACTGCGCCTCCCAAGGTCTCAATACGGGCCCCTTCTCACTCGCCGGCGGGCTTGCGTCCTCGCCATCGCCATAGTTACCAAACTGGAACGCCCACCGGCCACCCTCATACGAAGGGAACCCAGCCCGCTGCTGCTCGCCCGAGAAGTTGAGCGCCACCAGCGCCATCTCGTCGTCGCGGCCGGCCCTCTTCTTGACAAACACAAACGTCTTCTCGTCGTCGGCGCCGACGACCTCGAACGTGCCGTGGACGAGCAGGTCGGCGTGGCGCTTGCGGAAGCGGATCATGTCGCGCCAGAAGCCCAGCACGGACGACCGGGGCCTCGCCAGCTGGTCGGCGACGTTGATCTCGGCGTACGAGTCGTTGGCGCGCATCCAGGGCCCGGCGGGCGAGCTCGTGAACCCCCCGTGCGGCGAGGCGTCCCACTGCATCGGGGTGCGGGCGTTGTCGCGGCCCAGCACCGACATGCTGGCGAGCACGGCGTCGAGGGCGGCCGGGTCGCCGCCCGTGGCCTGCCTGACCTCGTCGTAGTAGCCCAGCGCCTCGATGTCCTTGTACTCGCCGACGGGCCACGACCGCGGGATGTTGACCATGCCGATCTCCTGGCCCTGGTAGATGAACAGCGTCCCCGTCATGGAGCACATCATGAGCGCCAGCAGCTTGGCCGACCGCTCCCTGTGCTCGGGCGCGTCGGACGCGAAGCGCGACACGGACCGGCCCTGGTCGTGGTTCTCGCAAAAGGCCGTCGTCCACCCGTCGGTGCCCTCGATGAACTGCTGCCACTTGGCCACGGTGGCCTTGAGCTGCGGCAGCGTCCACCGCTGGAACTGGTACTTGTACGGCGACCCCTGGCCCAGGTCGACAATGTCGAACTGGAACACCATGCTCAGCTGCCTGTCGCCCAGCCCCACGTAGTCCAGCACGCGCGCCGGGTCGGGCGTGTGCGGCAGCTCGCCGACCGTCATGGTGTCGTACCGGTCCAGCACCTCGCGGTTCATCTCGCGCAGGAACTCGTGCATCCGCGGCCCGTTGGCGTACAGGCACCACGCCGGCTGGTCGAACGTGTCCCGGTTGACCACGGGCGCGTCGCGCAGCTCGGCCACGGGGCCCTTGGACCACATGTTGACCGTGTCGATGCGGAACCCGTCCACGCCCTTGTCCAGCCAGAACCGCATCGCGCTGTCGTGGATCGCCCGCCGGCACTCGTCCTTCTCCCAGTTCAGGTCCGGCTGCTCCTTGGCGAACAGGTGCAGGAAGTACTCCTGCGTCTGCTCGTCCCACTCCCACGCCGTCCCGCTGAAGTAGCTGCGCCAGTTGGTCGGCGGCATCCGCGTCCCGTCCTCGGCGTACCGCGCAGGCCGCCAGATGTACCAGTCGCGCTTGGGGTTGTCTTTTGATGACCTCGACTCCTTGAACCACGCGTGCTGGTCCGACGTGTGGTTGACTACCAGGTCCAGGATGAGCCGCATTCCTCTCTTGTGGCACTCGTCGATGAGCACCTCCATGTCCTGGACGGTCCCGTACGGTGCGTGCACTGCCTCATAGTTCGATATGTCGTAACCCTTCGTTACATGGTTAGAAGTGCTTCGAAAACATCACAATCCTTCGCGCGTGCAGCACATGGGTGCCTTACCATATCAATCTGCGGGCTATACAAATGTCAGTGCCATGGCAACATCAAACTGGTCCATCTCGGCGGGGCTCACCTCTCAAACATCGGAGACACCCAGACGATGTCGATTCCTAGGTCCTTCAGATAATCCACCTTGCTGATGATACCGGGGATATCACCCAGACCATCTCCATTGCTGTCCTTGAAGCTGGCTGGATATATCTGACTGTTGCCGCACACACAAATTTGCCATTGATCAGCATCCTGGCCTGTACTCAATGACGGACGGGGAGTTTGGAGTGCGACACGCTGATGCTGTAGGGTGCTCGAGACAAACTCACTATGCCACACCTTCTTTCCACCAAAGCTTCTCCCCCGTCATTTTTGCGTTCGTGTTATCGTGTTATCGTGTGTAGCTGAAAACAATAGCTGATTATGGAACTCAAATCTTTCGCGAGACCGTTACGAGATCTCTCAGCTCCCCAATTTGAAGTCAAGCCCGCAGTTTGGTCGGAGCCTGTCAAGTTTCAAGTCTTGATAAGCCGCCGCCAAACTCTGTGACGCTGCAAGGCCAGTGAGGTGGTTGGTGTAAGGAGAGACAGAGGCAAGACAGTTCCACTTCCGAGTGAGCAATCAAGTAGGTCGTGTCATCTATTTATGTATTGCGTTCCTTTTGATTTTGTCCTGCCATCGTATCCCTAAATACTTTGCAGATATCACGGGCGCCCGCACAAAGCGGGCCGGCTAATATTGATGTTCCATGTGAAGAAGTTAGGGATGGTCGCAACGAGTATGTGATTGAGTCGCCAAAACGCTCGCTGCAACTCGCCTCCGTCCGCCAACCTGGGGTAGAACGTGCCAAAACTTGTTACCTCGGGACACCCTATAGCTTTCTAGCTAGCCCGCCCGGCAGAGACAGCGGGTTGCGGTTCCTGTGCAGGTTCTCGTCGGTCCGACGAGACTTGCCAAGAGGGTGATGGCAAGCACCGGCCGGGCTGCCGGGGTAATTCGTGTGGGCGTGGACTGACGGTTTCTCCTCATGATGACTTATCACAGACGCGAGAGGTTAGTGGCTGGCCGTTCACTGGCCCCCAACTTCCTAAAAGGCTTGGCTGCAGGACGCTGATTTTACTGTATTTCTTTTTTGTATCTGCACCTACGCCACTCGAATCGAGCGCGAGGCGCCTGCTAACTAAGTATGTGGTGGGGTGGGGGTTGTGTCCTGGCCACATTCAAGGTACCAACTCTCTCTGTCGCCTGGATAATGGCTGTTCACCCCTTCTATATGTTGAACCAAGGTCATCCATTGTACGGGCTGGTTCCCTTACCCTCTCCCAGTACCTGTTTGCTTCGCTTATTGCGAGCAGTGTGCTTGTCCCGAGGAGGTCCTGCCCGCGTCTGGCAGGCCCTTGACCTGCTCCTCAATCTCTCATGCCAAGAATTGACTTGCATCACGCTCAATGCATGAGGCTGGGACCAAGCCTGAGTTTCTCAATTACTCGATGCCGAGCTGGCCCCTCGCCTAGAACGCCGTGAATGGGACTCGATGTATGGCCTCAGCTGGCACAAAACTGCTACCGCCCTGCCATTGGGGTTGCCCCAGCGCTAGGCTGACGCTGCTGCTGCTGTTGCTGCTGCTGACTGGCTTGATTAGCTGCCTGTGCCTGCGCCTGTGCCTGTGCCTGTGCCTGTGCCTGTGCTTGTGCCTGTGCTTGTGCCTGTGCTTGTGCCTGTGCCTGCTGCTGCTGCTGCTGGTGTTGCCTTAGCATCTGCGCATACTGGTGAGGGCTCGCAGCGGCTTGCATCCCATTCACCATGCCTTGCTGCTGCTGCTGCTGCTGCTGCTGCTGTTGTTGCTGCTGGGGGCTTCCAGCCGCGGCATCCATGGCATTCTGGGCGACGTTGTTTCTTGCCACTTGATTCTGCATCAGGCGCTGCTGCATGATGTGAAGCGCCTGCCCATGGGCCTGTTGTTGGCTCATATTTGGGAATTTGGCCCTGATCTGATTCTCAATTTCCATAATCTGCGCTTGGATTTGTGGCGGTAATTGCTGTTGCTGCCGGTTGAAGTTGGGCGCCGGTGGAGACCCAGCTGGCACATTCGGCATTCCCATCCCGACGGCCCCAGGTGACGTGGCCATTCCCATGCCATTTGGAGTGTAGGGAGTCATGGAGTTGATCATGTAGTTGTTTTGATTGATGCCGTTCATCGTATTGCGGATCATGGGAGAACCTTGTTGCGCTACCGAGCCATTGGGCATAGGGTGGGATTGCGGGCCTTGCTGAGTCGGCTGCGCCTGAGCTGCAGGAGGAGAGTGCTGCGGTGCCATCTGTTGTTGCTGCGGCTGAGCTTGTTGCTGCGGCTGCGGCTGTGGCTGTTGCTGTTGCTGCGGCTGCTGCTGCTGCTGTTGCGGCAGTTGCGGCTGCTGCTGCTGCTGTTGCTGCGCCTGAGCGGTGTGACCGTGAACCTGCGGCATCTGGCCCTGGTTGTTGGCCTGGTTGGCCAACTGCTGTCGCCGCTGCTGGTCTGCTATCCGTCTCGACTCCAGTGCTGCCCTCTGGATTTGTTGTTGTGCCTGGAAGGCAGCTAGCTGTTGCTGTGTGGGCGGGTTCATGTTGACTGGCATTTGGGGCACTAGACCACCAGCTACTGCCATTTGTGCGGCAATAGCAGTTGGTTGGGCCATTGGCATGCCCGGCCTTTGTTGTGCGACCCCGAGCGTGCGGGCCAACAATGGATTTGCTACGACAGCGGCATGTGTTGCGGCACTTCGAGCGACTTGCGAGGCTCCCGGAGCACCTGCCACCCCGGGCATTGAATGCTGGCTCCTGCCTTGCATGGCAGCCTGTGTAGAGATCTGGTCAGCCCATTCTCGCTCTCAAGTAGCAGGCTAAGTCTACTCACCCTTCTCTGGGCCTCTTGCTGTTGTGCAGCAAGTGTCCTCGCAATCTTCTCAGCCATCGCCCTGTCGCGTTCGTGCCTGGCTCGGGCGTAATCTTCTGGCGTCTTGATATTCAGCTTCTGCTGCGTGGCCTCCGTCGACGTTCTCCTGCTCTGATTATTTGTGCTCTGTTGCTGCTTGGCTTTAGCTGCCTCTCGTTTCTTTTCTTGCTTCTTCATCGCATCGATCAAGGCGAGATGCCGCCTGTTAGCCCGTCTGTCGACTCGCAGGGGCGTGGTCGGTCGTCGTCGTGGCACAACTGGACCGTTCGGAGCAGCTTGCTGTGACGCCATCTGGTTGGCCATCGCGATGGCCCTCTGCGCTTGGTCAATGCGCCTCTGGTAAGTCTGGAAGTACTGAGTCCTGGCAACATCGTTGGGGAAGCCCTCCAGCTGAACCCAACGCTCAAAACATTCCCAATGGGTCCGTCTCTCTTCACCCGAAATGAAAAGGGATTTTGACGAAACATTCTTTGAGATCAAGGACCAGTTGTACGAGTACTCGCGTACTTGCTTTCTGAGCTCCTCATCCTCGGCTGGGGTCCACTGCGATGCGATTCTGGACTCGTAGAAGCTCTGCAACGGCATCAGCGACTCCGTGGGCGGCCTGAATTGATGACCTGCGTGAAGCCTATCTCGCACAAGCTTCATTTCCGGGCGGAATAGAGCCACGTCCGCATTTTCCGGGGGTAGGTCCGGATTTTGAGCTTTGCCGTCACCAAACACCACCTCATCATCCTCGTCCTCATCCTCCACTGCGTACTGATAACGACTCCGCTTCATTTTAGTGCCCTCTGATTTGAGCTTCATCTCGCCCTCAACATATTTGCTGAGTGGAAGGGCTGGCCTGCGCCATTGAGCGTCCGGGTCGTACGCAGGACCGGCGATATCAAATTGTGGCAATTTGAGAGGCGCACCATACATAGGTAATTCCTCCAAGAGTTGTTCGGATGTCGACGACTGCTGAAGACCAAACACAACCTCGTCGTCCTGCAAAGCAAAAATCGCAGATGGTGCAACTGTCTGAACGTCCCAATCCCTAGGCTCTTCATCGATGTCCATTGGAGAGTCGGCATCTCCCGAGGGAACAAGGTCGGGCATCGGCGTTGGCAAGGAATCTTCTTCCGGCAGAGTTGTCCCGTTCTTGCTCGATGAATGTTCACCGTCAACTGGTGGAATTCTTGCGTTTACCTGTAGAATCTTCCTGTCCTCTTCACTAGATGCCACCCACTCGGCACACGCATCCGCCAGATTGCGTGCAACCGCCCTCTTCCACTTCCGCTCCTCTCGAAAATCAGTCCTCATCCATTTCATCTCCTGCAACATCAGGTCCCAGTGTGAGGGGGGTCGCGTTGGCTCTGGGCACCTCTTAGGCTGTCTCAGAGACCATTTATCGTGTTGCTGCAGGTGGTAAATCCTGCGCAGGACTTTGCAAGCTTGGTTCTCATGGAGCGCAATGCCGCAATCGGGCGTGGAGATTGTCTTGTGCGAAGTGACGAGTAGTTGTTCGGGACTCCTCATCCATTGTGATTGTCTCGTGAACCCATCAAAGAATAGTGGAACGAAATAGTCGTCGGTTGGGATACGGTCGGACCGAGACTGGGACCGACTTGCAACTATCGTCTCACCGGGTTTCTTCTTCGGTTTCTCGAAGACCACAGTCGGAGTCCTCCTGTGCTTGTGCCCACGCTTCTCGGCTAACGATCTCGCCCGAAGGACAGAGCTAGCCGGGGCCTGGTCATGCTCATGCTCGTGCTCGTGCTCGTGCTCATGCTCATGCTCAACCGCCTCTTCGATTTGCGAGCCCGGCACATTGCTGGCCAGTGAGGGTTGAGATACCTGAGGCTTCAGGTCAAATCCAGTTCCATTGGTCAAGGGAGTTGATAGTGGTGCAGAAAATGATGCACCAGGGTCCTGACTGACGGCATCTGCCGGCGCAGCGACGTCCTGGCTCGTGGCGCTACCAGCAAGTTCAAGTGGAGAGGGTCGTCGGGCCTTCTGATGAGCCTCGTCTTGGGCGGGTGAGGCGGTGACATGACTACTTGACGAAGGACGAGTTGTGGGTGCATCATCAGAAGCGGGGCCTGCGCCTCCAGCGTTGGAGTCGAGCTGTTGGCCAGATGAAGGTGCGGAGCTTGTAGGTGCGGCGGATTGAGTGACATCCCCAGTTTCAACAATCGGCGTACTCTCATGGAGACCACTACCCGACGTCGTTGTTTCTACCGCTTCAGCTTCCTGAGGTGCAGACACCGGCTGAGCGGCATCCATTTCAGCCCCTCCTCCAGCTTGATTGTGCTCCGGAGCCTGTCCAGATCCTTGGAGGTCGTGACGGTCGTCATCTACCTTCCTACGTACGGAATCGTCGTCATCGCCAGGATACGGTGGCCCCTCGTTGTCAGGGCTGGTGTCCGGAGACGCATCTTGCACGGCAGGGGTCGTGGCAGTCTGCGTGGTAGACCCTGGCGAAGACAAGGAGTCTAATGGCCTTGAAGCATCTAGAGGTGGTGCTTTCCTGAGGGAACTCAATCGTGACTGTTCTTCGGGGTGACCAGGTGTCTCGTCCACGTCCATACCATCAGGGCCCGGTTCGTGACTGACGCCCTCCGTATTTTGCCATCGCTGCGCGGCTGTCGACTCCGTTCGCTCCTTGTCCGGCTCAACGAATGCGACCTCTCTGCCAACTGCACCCGCGCGATTTGGTGTGGACGTCCCAGCCAAGTCGGCACTCGTGGCGGCGATGCTGGGATGGTTTGATGCTCCGTTCGGTAAATCGGGCCCCGTGGTTTGTACAGCAGGAGGAGTGGCCGCGTCAGTGATCTCATGATCTATCCGTGACGGCTCGGCGATGGGCAGCTTCGTCCCTCCTGAAGTAGCTGCGGTAGGTTTCGTGGTCGCGACGCGCGACTCATCGGGTTCCGGTCGTGCATGCGCATCATGAGATTCCACAGTGGGCTGCGCCAGCCCGATGCCATTCTCCTTGACATGGTGCGGGGGCTCCAAAGATGCATCCTGACCGGTCGGCCTTGGGCTCGTACCTCGAGACTTGGGCAGGTAGAAAGGCGGAATCTGTCGCGGCGGCAGGTTGCGCTCGTTAAGATATGGTCCTCTGGTACAATTGATTAGTATAAATGCAAGCCTACAGCCCGAAAACGCGTGTTGTGCAGACTCATTTGGATAAAGAAAACATACTTCAAGACGGTATTGTCATTGAGAAACCGCCATTCCTCTGATGTGGGGATTTCCACATCTTTGGCAGAAGGGTCGAGGAGCGGTAGGTCGTCCCGCTGTGTCGCGACGCAGTAGACCTCGTGAAGCTTCCGCTTCCTCGACGACCTAATTGAGCTGCACGAGGTCAGAACGATAAAAATGATACCAAAATGATCGCACGGGTTTTCTCTACAAGATGAATGTGGACTTACCCGCATTTTGCTCTCTTTGACTGGATCAGCGCGGAAAAGTCGGTACGCTCGACCTCAGTCATAGCATCGGCGGCGGCGACATCCGTTTTTGATACAAAACGGAGGTCGAACAACCTTAATGGGATGCAGTGAGATGTGCCAAGGGTTCAAAAGGGATGGAAACAGCAAGGTGGTGCTGTTCCGATTGATCGCGATATGGTGATGTTGTCGTGTCCTTGATGGGCCTGAGTTTTCAGTGTGCTGCGACGGGGTGCAGCGACCTTGGGGGGGTTCAGGTTCAGTGAGTGCCTGGCCCAGTGGGTTTGGTGGTTGAGGCAGGTTAGTGAGGGGGGGGCGTGGGGGGTGCGTGGGCGGTTTGGGTTGTGCAGTGCAAATCAATCGGATTTAGTGTAAGTGAAAATGGGTGATGGATAAAAGGCGGAGAGAAAGGAATGCAAAAGGCTAAAGAGAGGCACTTGCCGTTTTCCGCTAAGAGCAGCAAACCTGGGGGTGGTTGACTTGACCAGCCTTGAAAGAGGGCAATTTGCCTGCCAGGCCGCCTGGTAGGTGGCTGCAGGGTGCGCATCTCCAAGCTCAGGACCAGAACCAGGTTGGGCTGTGCACTGGCTGCTGGGACTTGTCACTGCTGCTGCTGCTATTACTGCCGCTGTCACCTGTGATTTTCTGTGCCGGGGAACCTGGGGACGGATGCGTTGGGGGCGATCTGTTGGAACGGGGAGACATCCTGGAGGATGGAATCCTCACCAAAAAGGCACTACCCGGCGGTACAGCACGAAATGAGATGCCAGCTTCCCAGATGAAGACAAGGTCGGGCCTTATCAGGGCGTCTGATTTGTGGTGGTTTCCAGAATTGTGCTAATCTAGTGGTGGTGCAATTTCTCTCATGCCTTGCTTAGCGCAGGCGCGTCGTCAATGGTCGTCCAAAATGCAAGAATGAGGAATAAATACACCAGGAGTGGCAGTTGAAGCGTGTACGGTGTTGGTTGGTGCAGTGGGAAGGGAGATGCAGCCGTCGGTGTCGCTTGTGACGAGAATGAATCCTATGACCAACATCTCAATCAAGAAGTCCACCCCACGGGGAAAGACGGGAATGTGCCGTCAACGTGCCCATCTGAAGCTTGTGGACTACCCATCCATCCAGTCGGCTCCAATGGACTGCTTCTTGCTCGACCGGCGACAGCCTAGGCCCGGGTGGAAAACTGACGGACCCCAATGGAATGGTCGTCGAAGCTTTATAGCCGCGCAACCAGTTGTCTAGTTTCTTTCAGGTTTGGTTCGGATATCGTGCTCCCTACGCTCCACCTCAGAAACTCATCTGTCTTCCTCTCGTTGCCTGCGTCAACAAGCCGAACAGGTCGCTGTCACAGACCATTGTAGCCGCCCAAGTGGCGTGCACGACGACAGGGTCCATCATGACGGCTGTCCCGCTCTATCGCGATCCGGGTAACAGCTGATGTGTCTTCACAGGATCCAGGCAGCTGGCGGCCAGTATTGAAGGCGACCTGCCTCGACTCATGGCAGACGCGAGTGACGATTCGAGGTATGTACTTGAGTATGTGCCTTGTTGCGACATCCAATCATCCAGTCTTTCCTGCACCCCGGCGACGCCCAGAAGAAGAACGACTTCCTTTGGCAAGTCGCAAAATCGATGGAAGTACACTTCGGATGGCAAGATCACGAAATTTGACGTGCAACCCCGATCATCTCCCTGACCAACGTGTAGAAAATCGGGCAGTGTGGCCCGCTACACAAAGAGGTCAACCGTACAACCAAATCAGTGCGGCGTTACCTTCTTTTGAAAATGCACGGGCCCGCTGTACTCACAGTCAATCCAGCCCATCCTGACCGCGCTAACTAAGTCCGCCGCAGAAAACGACCAACCCTTTTCCCAACCTCGCCTCACTTTTGAGCTCAACCGTTTACATTGCCGCGCACGCAACACCCGCGCACTTGCTGGACTTTTAACCACAGCTAGCCCTTACATCTACCCAGATGGCCGACCAGAACGGATCCCGCATCGCCATCCGATTTGGTGCCTCAAGTTCAACCGCTCCCAAGAACGCTCCCAAGAATGCATCGCGCCCCACACCATCGACTGCCCTAGGCAAGCGGCCACGAGGTGGTTTTGACAATGATTCAGATGACGACGAATCCGAAGAAGAGAGGCATGAATCCATCACTCACTTCGGCGCCAACGGGGCTGAGAATGATGATGTCGATCAAGAACGAAATCGCCGGGACCGCTCCTCGCCTGGTGGACGACGCCGCAGGAGTCAAAGCAGGGACTCCGCAGAGCGAGCAAGCCGTCCGGATCCACCTCAGTCCAACCAGGATCACGTTGAAGAGGAGACGTTGCAGTACGGGCTCGTCCTTTCGAAAAAGCCCAAGAGGGACGCCGCGAAGGACGCCGCGAAGGACGACGCCGACAAGGACGACGCCGACAAGCCTGCGGTGCCCAAGGATGCCGACGAGGAAGCCATTGCAGCGCTGATGGACGCAGGGGGCAAGCGTGCTTCACATCGCACAGAAGATGAAGCCTATCGAGACGCCGCGGCCGATGCACCCGAGGTGGACGACGAGGCTACATACGATGCATTTCCTGTCGAGGGCTTCGGTGAGGCGCTACTAAAGGGCCAGGGCTGGGACGGCAAAATGCGAGGCCCGAAGGCAAAGGAGGTCAAGAAGCGCCCCAACGGCATCGGCCTGGGGGCCAAGAAGATGACGGTAGAAGAGGACCTCGGCGGCTGGGACAGCAAGGGGAAGCCCTCCGAGAAAC
The DNA here is from genome assembly GCA_036986855.1 of Diaporthe destruens. Classification (NCBI taxonomy): domain Eukaryota; kingdom Fungi; phylum Ascomycota; class Sordariomycetes; order Diaporthales; family Diaporthaceae; genus Diaporthe; species Diaporthe destruens. Next base: position 499,198 of record BTXE01000009.1, on the reverse strand, counting down.
GACCCCGGCTTGATCAATATCGAAGCGAGAAGGAAAAGGAGCGCAGCAGGCGGGAAGACAGGTACCGCGACAGCTATAAGAATGAACGAGACCGTGAACGAGACAGGGACAGGGACCGTCCCAGGGACAGAGACCGCGACCGCGACCGCGACCGGGACAGGGACCGGAATCGCGATAACCACCGACACCGCGATAGAGACCACCGACGTTGAGGCTGCGGTAATTTTTTGGAATGCATCAATGGGGGCGCATCGGCTAGACGGGCTGTTTTTGAGACAAATCATGACCACAAATCACCAATACGTATGTAGTCCAACTTTGTGCTGTCGCAGTGTGACGGGGACTAAACACACAATCTTAGTCCTTCTGAGACAGCCTCCTCCAGCAGGCACCATCTGGCCTCGACTCAGAGATGCTGACGCCCATTGAGCCCCGGGTCAGAAAGCTTCAAGCCGGCCGGCGGGTGATGAGCTATTTAGGTTGGCCGCGGTCAGATCAAGCATAACGTTTGCACCCGAGCCAGAGCGCTCTCTCATCCAAGGCAAGTCTGTTAGTCCGTTCCATTTCATTCCACGACGCTACGGTCGTATGTTACGTCTTGCCGTAGGCCTCTCCTACGTGACCCTTAAAACTCACTTCAAGCTACTGGGTTTCTTGTTGGTGGCTTGAGTGGTCGTCCGGGCCAAAATGCCTCCAAAGACAAAGAGCCGCATGCTTGAAGCCTGTCGGATGCTGGGGGCGATTTCACATCGTGTCATGACCTTCACTTTCTGTGACACGGTACTTCTGCCACTGAGATACATGCTTGCCTGCCTCCTAGGAAGGGATGCCGGAGGAACATCACCATACAACGTCTTTGCGAGCCCGACGCACCAGATCCAAGGGCAAAACAACCGTCGTTGCTCACCCGTGGACATCGACGGTGTTCTCCATGACCATGCTACACTGTGCTCCCTTTTCCACGATTTCCATCCACACTCGCTCGTCACGGGCCCAACAGATTCGAGCCGGAAACACACCGTGATGGAATAAATCTGCACAGTCTCCTCCATGAGGCACGTTGTGTGCTGCTCGCGGCCCTTATGCTGGTAGCAGCTAAAGCCTATCCAGCGGGGGAACGGAAGCTCCGAACTATTGAATCGCTAATTCGATTTGGCCGCGAAGATAGTCACAGCCCGAACTTTCTTTTGCTATTTACTTCTGCCGGTTCTCCTCCGCAGGATGTGGTGATAATGGTCGGCGATGGTGCCGGGCAAAGCTAGGGTTTCATTCTGCATGGTGGTGGAGCTTGAAGTTGCCTTTCTTTGAGTGTGTTCTCCCAGAACACCCATCAGCATCAATCAATTCAGTAATGTTGGTGCGTTGGCTCAGCGCACGGCCTAGACGTGCGTCTAGGCGAGGTCCATCTTCGCGTCTCGAGAAGCAACTGGAAGTTCTCGTCCATCTGCATGTCGAATGCCACAATAAGGAGTATGTTCATCGGGGAAGCAGCCGCCTGCATTGTCGCTACATTGTCACTGCTTTTGTTTCAATGGGTATACCACTTACGCAACAAACAAAGGCGCTCCAGATTCGTGCTGTGATGCGCGCAGGATGGCAATATTAAGTGTTTCTTGGGGGGGGGCGGTCCCAGACCACGCAACCATAGGCTTAATGCCTTGTTATTCAAACAAATGGTCGCAGGTAGCGTATCTCTTTGATGGTCGTGAATTTACTGAGCTCAACGCAGTGACCGTGCTCTACCGATGCGACAACGGTTTGAATACAGCCACAAGCAGTCTACGTTGGAAGATGAATATCCAAAGGAACTCATCTCCCAATCGTTCCACACCACAGTCTCAATCGATATTTTGTTTGGCAAGGACAAGTCTACTTCAGCGCGCTAGGCTGTCCCTCAGCACGTGCCAAATTCCTACCTTCCGCGTCCATTCGAAGACAACAACATTGAATCTGCGTAGAGTCTAGATTCGCGGAAACCTCCCGGCCTTGGCTTACAAGGTACATGAGGGAAGGGGAAAGAAAAGTCAAGAGTTTGGCGCACTTGTGGCTGTGGCGGCGCCTTTCCGCTGACGACATCCGCAAAGACGGACTTGACGTCGAAGAAGACGACTGACGGGCCCGCCTCGTGCGGCGGTGCTGCTCGAGATGCTGGCAACGAGGGACCAGAAACGCCACCGTTCGCAAACTTGACCATATCACCAGAGGGAGTGAGCCAGACTCCCGACACTGCGGGCTGAGATGTCCGGACTGCCTAACGCCAGGGACTCTCTGGCTGGGCCCCTGGACGTCCGCTGGCGCTCGACACCACCTGGTCAGGCGCCCTTGCCAATCCGACGATATCACGTTACGGGAGGCGAAGATAAACCGCAGCCGGCGGTAGAAGCCGAGACACTTGCCATGCCGTACCCGAAGGCCCAGCCTCAGAGTCCCTTATCTCAAGGTTTACGGCTGAACATCTCCGGCCCTCAAGACAGGAGTCTTCTGGAGCTCAGCCGGCTCGCACAGCAAGAGTGTCTCTCCCTGCCGCGGATCAGCCACCTGTGTCGCGTCAAGACGCAGGGATCCAGCCCATGCCGTGGCCCATGTGTGTGCGCTCGAAGGCGTCGAGAATTTGCCAGAAGGGGACGCCGTGCACCCCAGGCTTGCTTGAGCCGGACGTCTTGTGACCGAGAAGCAATGGAAGCCCGGCAAGCCACATAGGAGCACGGCCTCTTGCTCCCTCACAAGCGGCGGGATCACAGCCTCGTGCCCCGTGGGAGGGGGGCCACTTGTGAACGGCCGGGGAAACCGGGCCAGGTGCGCCCCCAGGGGAGACAATCCGGATACAAGAGGCGGGAATCCGAGACAAGGGCCGCATGCGCACTGCCGTCGTCATTTGACGCCCTCGGGATATGCTGCGATATTTTTGCGGTGAAGAGGTCTGTAGTGCATTGGGTCTCGGTAGGAGGTGGTCGAACCCTGGCAGGTGATAGGTGCTGTGCCGTGGAGAAATGGCAAATTTCTCGTGATCACGGGTATAGTCCGGACAGCAGCTTGTGCTGTCGTACGACGTACGAGATGGGAGAAAAAGGAAAAAATTCACGAGATTATAGACGCAATGCGCAGCAGCAGCAGCAGCAGCAAGTCGGACGTTACTGCCTGGCACAACATAGATAGCATGGGCATGACATGGCATAGCAGCGCGTCGCATGTACGTACGTCCTTGTCTGTACGCCCAACTGTACTGGGTACGTACGCAGATTGCGAAATGCGCGTCCCAAGACCCGCCGTCAGTCATCGATCAACGCCGCCCCGTCGTTGGTGTCGATCGAATTATTGAGCCGCTTCTGTCTCATCAAAGTCCAGCCCAGGCCTACTGTATCCGGGTGAGGCGCGGGCGCGAATGCAGAGGGTATGACTTGCAGCGGCAAACGCCTGCTGCGCATCAAAAGGCGGGTGGGTGGTGGAGACGGCACCCACAAATCCGTGTGGACACCGTCAGACCGTTCACCATCGGGGCCCCGGGCGGCGGGCTCCATTGGTCGCCCAGGGATGCTCCTGTCACGCTTGCCGGTGCATCCCCGGGGCCACCCAGAGGGCGGGCGGCCAGGGACCGGTGATCCGCATGGTGATCCCCGGGCCTCGACAAAGCAAGATTACGGTGGTGAGTGGACGGGCCTGACCGGAAGGCACACACACTCTGACACTTCGTATCCATGTATAGGAGCCTGGTCTCGTCATGCCCTCATCCTCCCCACACTTTGCGCCGCGGCAGGGTAGAGGGTGGGGACGAAGAAGGAAAAAATCAAAAAAAGTCCAGACCTTTTCTGCTCGAGCCGCTGAGCCGCGGTGATTGTATGCGCTCTGTCTTGCAGGGCCAGCTTACGCTTCACACCCTCCGCGGGTGAGATATGAGTATAGACCCCCCTTTCAGGCGAGCTGCAGCTTGCAGCCACTAGTTAGCTGTCATGACCGTGTGGGAACAAGGAGAGGGGGAGGGGGACCCCATTTCCATAAGGGTACGCGATGGATAAAAGCAGTAAATGAATGCATATGTCCTGGCCGCCTGGCCGTCACAGGCCACCCACGCAGCAGGGCGGCAGCATGTTTGTACAGAGTACTGGTCTGCAAGCGTGCCGCTGCTGCATGGCCCCGGCCCACCATCACCACCGCCCTCCTCCCTTTGCCCACGTCGCACAAGCGCCCGAGGTATCTGGTTGTATAGGCCACCTGGAGCGACTTCGACGCACCTTGTCATGTCCCGTCCCGCCATTGTGCAACCAAGAAAAGACAGGAGCTCCACCGGGAGGGTTGGTCCTGCTGCAGCAACCCTTTTTTTGACGCCATCCCCCGGTAGTGCCACGTACCAGGTTGACGGGAGGAGACATCTGCCATACAGAGGGCCTGGGTCCTACGTCAACAAGCATAGCCGGGGCAGGACAGGCGAGACACGTGTAGCCGATGCGGCGCAGGACGGCATTATCCAGAGGGACGTGTAGGGCCAGGTGGAGGATCGGTCAAGACACGCCCGGCATGGGCAGCATCTCGCGAGAGACTGCAGGTGGTGTGGTCGTGGTGCTTGATGGTGGGTATCACCCAGAGCACCGCACCATACCGTGCCTGGCTCTCATATTTCCCCCCTCCCCCCCCCTCCATCCCTCCCATTCATTCCCTTGCCCGCGGCTTGGTGCGTGTGTGCGCGTGTATGCGACTGGGCAAGAACAGGCGGGATCGATCGTGGAGGTGCGGTTCAGTGGATCGTGTCGCCGCGCTCATGCGGTGCGACCAAACCCAGGCGCCGGGCCCGTTAGATGCTTGATGTGACAGCACATAGTCTTGACACCCTCTTCTGTGGCCTCCGTATGCATGTCAGATCAGACTATGCACTGTAGAGGGGCCCAATCGTAAATTGTGAGCTGTCCCTATGTTTGCCCTGATGGGTTGTGGCTTGCGTCGCCTGATTGTGTGTGGAAGGTGATGCAGAACATACATGGGATTTCCATGTAAGTGATAACTGTCGTCATTTTCAATGGCAGGAGTGTGGATAGTGAGGCTCGAGGCAAGATCTCAGGCAACAGGTCATGGTGATAGATGAATCTGGGTGGCCAGCACCGTGCTGAGGCTGTAGCCGCTGCTTTTGGAAGCCCCGTCTTCGATTGTTGTTCTGGGTGCTAGTCGAAGAGAAGGTCTCTTCTACAATTCTGACTGGATATGACCACCAGCAGGTGTTATAGAATTGAATCCCTGGTGTTGCCGAATGCGTGTGTTCAGGTTAGGATGGAGTTGGAGGACGAGTGCCTGGGCATGGTTCTAGACTGGCCCAGGACATCACAGTCCTATGTGCCGAACCCAACTCTGGACAGACAGGCCCTTATCTGTAAGGAGACAATGACGAGTTCCTGCTTTAGTCGGGTCTGGCACCAGAAGAAGGCGCCTTGGTAGCATTGGTAGTGGTGTCTGCTCCTTGTCACCCGGGAGGCAGCAGGAGGCAGTCAACCTTTCCCCGGGCTTGGTCCTTTCTGTAATCCACCAGCCTGGCAGCCTGGAGCAACACTTTTTAGGGCTTGGGCTCTGTCTTCGACTGGTCCTCCTCCTCGACGACAACAAAGCCTCCTTGCTGCCCAATTCTCCATGCTGTACCAATAGCTTGCCGGATAGAGTATGACTTGACACTGAACTTGGTCAGCACCAGTGGAAACACATGCACCCACACACACAACCACACGAGCACACCCACGAGCACACCCACCCATGGACTTTGTCCACCCGAGTGCAAACACGGCAAGCAGCCAGTCATCCACCACCACTCCTAGGACACCCAAACTATACATGGCCAATGGTCTTGGGAGCCTCCTGTGTCTTCACATGCCTGCCTCGATACTGAGGGCTCTCCCTCCTGCTGCTGCACTGGAGCCGAGCCGCAACCACCCGCACCTGACTGGCCACCACAGCACCCGAAGCCATACACCCAGTGGCCGGCTCGTTAGGCACAGGCACATGAGGAGACATGCCACAGGTGAGCTGCCCAAGACCACTGCTGGCTGGGAGGGCCCTTGATCCACACCCGGGCAGCCTTAAACCTTCAGCTCCCCTTCCACACGGTCTGGTTGTCTCCCCTGTTATTGCATGGGCAAGTTCTCTAGCCTCGGCACCTTGACTCTTACCAACTTCGGGCTCCTGCCTGCTGCGAGCCATAGTCTCTCAGGCAGACACGTCTCCGCCCTGCAGCACATGTGCTTGTCAACCACGTTTCTGAACCCAGAGTCCTGTCTGCAGGGCTGACTGCCAGCCACGGAAGACGAATAGAGGGCGGACAACATGCTCGACACGTCTGGGAGGGCCGGCAGCATCCCATCCGAGGACCACGAGCTCCCATCATTGGCAAGGAAAAAGCAAAGCAAAGCCAAAAGCAGCCACAAAAGCAGGTGAGGCTACATGGCCAGCAAGCACGGATGACTGCTTCCAATCGCCAATCTGGCCACCGCATCAACATGCCAACCCAGCACGCGGGCGCGGCTTCGAGCCGGGCCTAGTGATGCACGTATCGCTAGATTTGACGGTCCGCTCCAGGTCAGCTTTGTCCTCGGCCAAGGGTCGGCCTCGCCCGTGGTGATGATGATGCTGACCCGTGAGCCGGTGCAGATGGAACGCCCGTTTCGGCAACGACCTGGCCCGTATTTGGAACGGCTGTATCCGCTGCAGCAGTCGTGGCCCGACCGGAAGGCTCGATACACTGCAGTCACCGCCATGTCGAATGAGACACCGAGGAGACGCCATGACAACTGGGAAAAAGGCATCACAGGGGTGGTTGTGGGAGAGGCTGATACTCCCGATGCCCACAAGCGTGGACTACGAGCAAAAGGACCGCATCGTAGGCTCAGGGCGTGGGGGGCTTGGTGGCCAGACCGGCGGCTGTCCCAGCGTGACAGACAGCGTGACAGCGTGACAAGGCCTGATCGGGAGCCCCAGGTTTTCCCCGGACGACCAGCAGCAGCTTCCCGGTGGCGTGCCGTGGTACCAGTCTTCTGCCTCAGCCTTTTGTGCAACGACGACAAGCGAATAGCCCGTCTCGCATGTGGCTGTTGGTGCCGATCACAAACTCTATGTACGGGGCCAGGATCTCGACATGCCGTGACACCAATGGGGCTGGATCCCAAGTCGAGAGCCTTTGTCGGCCGGCAGGCAAAAGGCCTGCCTGTCTGCCCGTCTGCCCGTCAGGCCCTGTGGGAGAGAGGTCATGATAAGATCAAGGGTCATGTCGTATACATGGCGGCAGCATACCGAGGTGGCAATCGAGACTCGGTGAAGAGAGCTGCAGCTACCCAAGGCTGCTGCTGGCAGCTCTCAGTCCAGCCCGGCGGGGTGGCAGGCGGTTGTTTCGTCGGCGGCTCGACGAACCTGGGCAAGCTGGCAGGCTGGGCTGCCTGGGGCGCGCGTCCTGCTCGACTGCGATAATCGACATTAGCCCGCCTCTGCAACGGCCAATCTAGCAGAATGCCGCCGACAAGCGTGTCATTCGATGGCGTTTCCCAGGTGCTGCCACAGCGTGCGTGACACAGGAGCCAGACTAACAAGCTGCAGTGCAAAGCAAGGCAGAGCAGGAAGGACGAAGGGCGGATACAAGAGGCTCTACTGTTTAGTCTCGTGCTTACATGGCGGCTTACATACCTTCCTTCCCTTGGGTGGGGTCTTGGCCATCCGGAGACGATGGGCTCAAGCTTGTGAATGGGCTCATACGGGCCCAGGCCGTCTGCAACGGCGGCCAGCATATCGGTAGTTCTAGGGATACGGAGTAGTGCACCGCGGCGTTGGCTCACGGAAAGTCCCCACCGCCTTTACACCGGTCTTTTATTAGCTCCGTCCACTTGTCGTGCCTCGATCGCGGCGCTGTCCAGTTCCTTGGAGCGGGTAACGAGACCGGACGGGCCGCGCAGAAGGTTTCTGCGAAGTCGTATTTTGTTTGGCTGTGCTTGGTCGTGCTTGTTTGATGCTCGGTGCCACCGACAGGATTTGCGAGCAGACGCCAACAAAACAAGCAGGGTCAACAGGGTCAAAATCCCACCACGTAGGAGCGCCGCAAAAGGGCGTCGAATTACACGCTCACGCGCTCAGTCGCACGTACACACTTACACACACACACACACAAAAAGAACAAGCGCTGCCCGCTTGTCGCCGGCATAGGCGAGGCATGGCTATCGTTGTCGCGGGTTGCTCAGCCACCCGCTGCCTGCGGTTGTCGATGCTGCCATCGCGGTCGCCATTGTTACGTTCGGCTGGGGAATGGTCTCAGCTGGATCGCAGATGACTGGGTGACGATCAATGCCAGTCTGTCACAAGGACCTCGGTGACGTGAGGGGCCCAGCCGATGTCAGGATGCGTGTGATGGCTGGATGGCTGGATGGCTGGATGGATGTGTGTCTCGGATGCTGTGAGAAACGGTTCAAGAGCACAGGTGGTAGGGTTGCCCCCTTATTGAGCTTGCATCCACCACCACTGCTGTGTGGCCTACATTTCAGCACCGGCGGCACCTGGCAACAAAGTGGAGAGCCACCTACCTGGGAAGCGGGCCAGTCGTGTGGAATCCCGAGCCTCCATCCCAGCCGGCACGGCTACTACTTAGGATCGAACCCGATCAGCACACGACCACATCTGACAAGGTCCTACTCTCTCTCTCTGTGTGTGTGTCTCGCTCGACTACTCCGTACCACAGAGAGAAACGCGGGGGGACCCATAACAGCAGCAACACAAGGGCATGGGCATGGGCATGAGCATAGACAATGTGACAGATCTATGGCCTTGTCGTCGCGCACAAACGAGCAGTCACGAGGGACGACCGTCTCGCCCCCGGGAGGCAACTTAGAACGACAAGTCAGTCAGTCATCAGCAGCAGCAACCTCGCGGCGTGGAGCTGCTAGCTTGCCATGCGCCATGCGCCATGCTACCGTGCTGTTGTATGTCCTGGGCTCCTGGGCTTGCTGGGGTCGTGGTTCTCGACTGCCCTGCCAAGATCCGAGGGCCGGTTGGTAGTCTGGTCCGGGTACAGTGCTGCATCCGTACTACTGTGGCCTGTCTACTACTACGGTATCTGCCTAATAAGGTGCCGGCTCCAGGGCTGCCGGGCCATGGCCGCCGTGGGGACCGGGTTTGGACAACCTAAATCGACGGCTAGTTGGGCTACAATGATCTCCCCGGGCCTGCTGGGGCCTGCCCGACTGGCATTAGCCCAAAGTTTAACAGCAGTTGCTGGGTATGGTAATTGGGGGGCCAGTGGGAGCCAGCCGTATGCAGGCGGGCTCATCATAGTGAGCCGGACAGATGTGTGTGTCGTCGGCCGCGGTGGTGGCTTGCAGATTCGGCGAGGCGAGGCGAGGGGCGCTATGCCGCATTCGAGAAGCCTCTGGGGCCGGTTTGCCTGCCTGCACATCTGTCGCAGCGGCTGTTGGACGACTGGGCCGGGGCTAGGATTGTGGGACTGCCCTACCCTGGGCCTGCAAGAGACCTCGGGAGGCAGAGGGTGTGTGTGAGAGAGGCGGGACCCCAGGCCCCAAGGCCCCAAGGCCCCAGCCCAGCGGCTGGCCTGATGAGTGGGCATGCTCTGCTGCTACACTGATACGCTGCTGCGTCTGTCTGCGTCTGCGGGAGGGACCCCCCCTCCACCCTCCAGGGCCTCCACCCTACCAGCCTGCCCACAGTCACACCCCTCTCCGCCTCTCATCCGGTCTCGAGGCCCTCCTGCAGTGTGGCAGGTCTGGCAGCCCTAGCCCCGACCCCTGCGTGGCCAAACCTACCTACTGGGCCACCCAAACCTCCCCACCATCAGTGCTGCGCCCTCCTTTCCTGGCCCCACTCGACTGCAATGCCGGAGCCAAGGGCAGATACCTCCACCGACAACGACTGGCGACGGGTTGAGGCGAGGTGCTGGCCTGGGCTTTTGGGCTTTTGGACCTTTGGGCTCACGAACACATCAACGAGCGAGCGAGCGAGCAGGCGAGCCACAGGCAGCACAAACGAGCGGGTGACGGAGATGACGGGCGACACATGACAAAACTTGGAGCCCACACAAGAAAGGGTCAGCCAGGTGCCAACGTCAGTCGCCGTGCCGATTCGGGGGAAACTGCTGCCCTAGGAGCCCGCTGGGCCGCGTCTAGAGGTCTTAGTACTACAACGGCACAACGGGCTACCCTCGTACTAGGTGTCGCCGGTGGTTTTATCAAGCCATCCTGAGGCTGCCCGTGCAGCCGTAGCCCTTAGCCCTCCCACACGGCCAGGACGGCCAGACCTGTGATTGCCCAAGACGGCAGCACGGCCAGAAACGCGCAAGTGGATCGGGGTCCCTCCCGCCGGTCTGGACCTCTTCTGGCTGTCGGCGGGTGCATGAACTGGTGAATATTGGTGAACAGTCCAGGACAAGAGCGTTCGTTGTTTGTTCGTTTCGCCCGCCCTGGGCACCCGGTCTTCAGGCCACAGTGTGCCTTGCCATATCCCAGCCAGCTGTACTCCGTACCCCGTACCTTCATCCTTCTTGGAAGGTAGCCTCGTACCTTGGCTGCCATATGCAGTAAACATCCATCCATCCACCCGCCGATCCGGCCAGCAGGGAAAGAAACAAGCAAGGCAGGCAGGAGAGAGAGAAGGAGAGAGAGAGAGAGTCACGTAGCCCGCATCCGCAGGCAGCTTCCTGCATGTTCACCCATCACATCCCAGGCGGTGAAGGTCAAGGGCTGCGAGCCGTTTGGCTGCTTCGAACATTTCGTCCGACACTACAGCTTGCCCATGCATACCGTGAGACGTACTCAACTTCAGACCGGACTGCACAGATCTATCAATCAATACCCACTGTCCGTCCGCCGCCCCCAACCTCCCTGCAACGCCCTGCGTACAGTACATACCTGAGGATTTACCAAGACCTACCCAGCGAGAATCATGACAATTGTGTCTCGACCCGCCATCCGAATCGTCCTGTAACCTCTCCTACCCCAAGGCCGGCCCGCCTGTTGCCATACAAAGAAACTTTTCCACGCCCACTCTTCAGACTTTCTCTCTTCCTCACACGCATACGGTACCGCATGGTACCTCTCTACCGCACCACAGTTTTACGTCTTGACTGAGTTCAACTCCCGCACCGGACTGCAGGACCCCAAACTTGCAGAAACACGACGCCTGCAAGTCCTGAAGCCAATCGACAACCCTTGTCCCCCGAGCATTTGGTCCAGCAATCCCGCACCACCAGCCCGGGGCAAGAGAGGGTGCTGTGTACGGGGTACTGTGTACTACAGTACATCCAGAGGTCTCCAAAGTCTCCAGGGTCCCCAAGGTCCCCCAAGGTCCGTCCCCCTTGTAACCGGAACCTCGAGGCCCTGCACCGCCTGATTGACGGCAGTGTACAGATCACATCCGCGCGAGCGTTCCCAGATGTTGCCCACCGACCCACCCTCAACTTCCATGCGCTGTACCTTCTGGGACAATTGACCTTCACGCAACCCTGCAGCCCGTCGACTCTTTGCCTCATTCGGCTCGACATCCACTCGAGTCCAGACCCGTCCACCCTACCTAGGTACCCAAGCCTCTCCCCTGGTAACCTACATCTCATCATTCGTTTGCCATCTTTTTTCTGTTGTTGTTTTCCTTCCCTCGCAGGTCTGTCTCTGGCTTTCGTTTTCCCTCCGCCTGCCATTGCCCGCGGATAAAGCTCCTGCCTGTCCCCGGTGACCTCCCAAGCCGGTCTCAGCCAGTTCCTCCCCCGTCCCTCGTCACCCGAGTCAACCAAGCAGCCGGGTATTTGCCACCGGGTTGCTAGTCTTGTCACCTGCCGGTCTGCGTGCCCCACCGTTCGGCCATACTCTGCAACTGGCGTTTGGACGGATCCCGGGCGCCCATTGACACGAGATCAGGGTCCCAAAGGCCTCCTCATCGCCACATGTCTCGGTCTCCCATGTGGTGACGTGTTTCCCCGAATCTGTAAGCTGCCCTTAATAAACCTTCCGTCCCTCCCGACAAGACATGAACCTCGGTCCTAACCCACTCCCTTCCCAGTCAAAATGGCTCGGGAGGTCGCAATGGGCCACTCGGGCTACACGCTGGCAGAACGTAGCCTCGTGAGGGCCGAAGTTGCCTACCCATTCCTTCTCCTACTGTCTTATGGAGTAGCTTTCGCCCTGCATAGTGTCATCGCGTCGCGGAGGCAGGAGGACGTCGAGAAGCCCTCAGTGACTGGGCCAGGGGGCAAGCCACTACCACTCACGAGAATAAAGGTTGAAAAGTCTGGTTCGCGGACTGCACCCTCGCAGGAATTCTCCAGAATATCCCACCTGGGTTTCAGGGCAGCAACCGCGGCCGTGACCCTCACATTCCTTGCACATGCGATCCACGTCGTTCTGCAGTGTATTGCGGCTCATTGGGAGGACGTTCAGCAATATTGCAACGACGAGCTACTCGTGAGCTCCTCCCCCGAGAGCCTCGGGGTCTTCTCGTGCTAATCTTGCTTCGCAGGTGTACATCAAAGGCGGTGCCTTCTTTTGGGGTTACATTGGGTTTTCACTGGCCAGCAAGAAGGACACACCTAACCCCATCCACCTCTCGGTATGGTGCATCGGCCTGTCTTTCGACCTCGCCATACTCGCCGCACTCCTGGCCGTGTACCGCAACAAACTCGATGACCTACGATACGCCGAGGCCCCCGCCAAGCCTGCTCTACGTGCGGCCCAATTGCCGGCCGATTCGGGATTTCTCGCCATCCTCGTCGTTCGCATTTCTCTCTTGTTGGGGCAGATCATATTATACAGTTCTCTCCGTGGCCACATCCCAAGCCTCTGGAATTACTGGGCCCCTAAGGCTAAAGACGACACTTACATGACCCCACACACGAACGGTCACGCCACAATCCTCGAGAACGGTCATGCCCACACGAATGGCTATGCTAACGGCCACACCATCCCTATTGGCGAGACGACTCCGCTCTTGAATGGCCACGGAACAGCTCTGGAAGCTGAAAATGCCCCTACCACCAACGGACTTCCTAACGGGAATGGAACGACGTACCGATCGACTAGGCGTCGAACAAGCGAGGCTAGACGTCCTAATGGCATCGCTAAAGGCTCCCGCCAAAAGCAGACCGAGTTTGCCTTCTACCGACCGGACAAGTTGCCACATCGGTCCTGGTGGGAGTACGTGCGAGGGTACCACGTGTTTTTCCCGTATCTGTGGCCCGCAAAGGAGGTGAAGCTCCAGCTTCTAGTGCTGCTTTGCTTCATACTTGTCATCCTGCAGAGAGCCGTCAACGTCATGGTCCCTCTCCAGCTCGGCGTCCTTGTCGAAGCTCTAACAGGTGCAGCAAAAATGGGAACCATTGACATGCCGTGGAAAGAGCTCTTCATATTTCTGGGGCTCAAGTTCATGCAGGGGCCTTCAGCCGTGCTGGGTTCGCTGAGATCGATGCTGTGGATCCCAGTCACACAGCACTCCTACATTTCCCTGCAGACTGCAGCGTTCGAGCATGTTCACGCTCTGTCCCTGGACTTCCACCTCGGGAAACGGACTGGCGAGCTCTTGTCAGCACTTAACAAGGGTGGCTCCGTCAACCAATTTCTGGAGCAGACGACATTTCAGGTCGCGCCAATGCTGATGGATCTGTTCATTGCCATCGCCTTCTTCTGGATCCAGTTCGGCCCCTTGTACGCGCTGTGGGCGACGATCATCACCTTCTCATACCTGGTCCTGACCATAAGAATGGCATCGACCAGGGCTGATCAGAGACGGGACATGGTCAATGCGGACAGAGAGGAAGAGGCCGTGAAGAACGACTCGATTACCGCATACGAGACCGTCAAGTACTTCAATGCCGAAGCCTTCGAGTTTCAGCGTTACAGAGGTGCTATCACAACCTTCCAGAACGCCGAGGCCAGGGTCACTTTCGGTATGAACTTGATGAACATGTGCCAAACGGTGGTCTTTATCAGCGGCATGCTCATCGTCATGGCGATTGCCGCCTACGAGGTTGTGCTAGGGCGGCGAAAGATCTCGGAGTTCGTCCTGATCATGACGTACCTGAACCAGCTTCAAGGCCCGCTTAACTTCTTCGGATCCTTCTACCGCACGGTTCAGCAGGCAATGATCTCTGGAGAGCGGCTCCTGGAGTTGTTCAAGATCCAGCCCAACATGGTTGACAAGCCTGGCGCCCCGCCGTTGAAAGACTGCCAGGGCCACATCCGATGGAACCATGTCGACTTTGACTATGCTAACAGCCCAGCCTTGACCGACCTGTCATTCGAGTGTAAGCCCGGTACCACGACAGCGTTCGTCGGCGAATCTGGTGGTGGAAAATCGACCATCTTCCGTCTGATGTTCCGCTACTACAACTGCAAGTCGGGCAGCATCGAGATTGACGGCCACAACGTCAAGGACGTGACAATAGACTCTGTCCGCCGATCCATAGGAGTGGTTCCGCAGGACACGATTCTGTTCAACGACACCGTCATGTACAACCTGAAATACGCGAACCAGGATTGCACTGATGAGGAGGTCTACGAGGCGTGTCGCGCCGCCAGCATACACGACAGAATCATGTCGTTCTCAGACGGGTATCAGACCAAGGTCGGAGACCGAGGGATGCGACTCAGCGGTGGTGAGAAGCAACGCGTCGCTATAGCCCGTACTATCCTCAAGAAGCCCCGGATCATCATGCTTGACGAAGCTACATCGGCCCTGGACTCGGAAACCGAACAGCAGATCCAGCACAAATTGTTCAAGAACAAGGAGCTTGGGGAGGGCAAGACCTTGCTCATAATCGCGTAAGTACCTCATCTGCTCAACCTGGTGGAAGGTATGACACCGGACTAATTCTTGCAGACATCGCCTCTCGACCATCACCCATGCCGAGCAGATCCTCGTTCTGCATAGGGGCAGGATCGTGGAACGTGGCACACATGCCGAGCTGCTCGAGAGGGACGGTCGCTACTCTGCCATGTGGAACAAGCAAGCCAAAGCGGAGATAGCCGCCAAAGCCGCCCACCTCGCCAAGGAGCAGGCCAAGAAGGCGATGAGAGAGGCCCGCCTGGCAGGCAAAGATAGTAGCGATGAACATTCCGACGACGGTGGCGACAGCATGGTCTCGTCGATGCACATCCCAACCGCACCCACGACTCCGGCTCTCGAGTTGGCAGGGCTGCACATGACCGCCCACCACACCTGACAGGAACCATTGACGCGCAGTACCTTCAACACCTAGGCCCTGTACAAACGACGACACTACATAATAGACCGTCCGCTGCCCACAGCTCCTACCCGGCACGCGGTTGAACATTCCCTTTTGACTGTCATCTTCAATGCATCGGCGGAGTTGGCGGTATACACATCATCATCATCATCAAAAGAGTCCCAGCATAGAGGCTCGCGGAGTTTAGGAGACTACAGGAAGGGAAAGGAATGACTTTGCTAATGTTTTGATTGTGTTCTTTGATTGTTGCTCTTGCGGACTACCGGATTACGAGGCGCTCGGACCTCAAAACAGCATGCGATACGGAGTTTTGTCTTGCTTTATCTTTTGACGAACGACGCGGATCAGGCCAACAGGCCTTGCCTAGGAAGAAGGAAGGACATGGGCGTCCCACTCATAATACCACTCAACCGGGACTGGGAAGGAAGATCATAACGTCCGCTACTTTCGTCCTTTTTTGGTTCTTCTCTACTCCCCCACCTTTTATACAGGAGAACAAGGCCTTGTTGCCGTTTGCTCTTTCCCACCAGTCTGCGGGTCTCATAGACTTTATTTTGCTAGGGAGCCCCCAGAAAACGAGATTTGACAGCAGCAAGCAGCCCTTACGAGATCATGACTGGCTTTTTACGATATCATTGGCACTACGGTGCGGGAATCATTCCCTTTTCCCTCTGGCTTTTTTT
Source organism: Diaporthe destruens (assembly GCA_036986855.1). Lineage (NCBI taxonomy): Eukaryota > Fungi > Ascomycota > Sordariomycetes > Diaporthales > Diaporthaceae > Diaporthe > Diaporthe destruens. The sequence goes on along the minus strand of BTXE01000009.1, from coordinate 483,325 downwards.
CTTTCTTTCCTTTTTTGGCACGACAGCAACGCAGATACACACACACACACGCACACTAAAATTGTACCTTTCTGGTTCTTTTGGCAACCCACCCCCTTCCTTCCGTGGGTTTTTGTTACTGTCCACCACGAATACCCTGTTTCATGCGTGTATTGAGCCAAGAACTTGAGCACAGCACAGCACAGCACGGAGCGTAGCGCAGCGCAGCACAGCATAGCATATAGCATTCAGCTTGTTAGCGGACTACCTACCTACAACCTTAACTGCCTACCTGCCTACCTGCCAGTGTTGCCTCTCTGTTATGGAGGCGACTTGCGCGCGGGCAAACAAACATGTGGGCATGGCATGGACAAATTAAACCTGTTACTTTTCACCTTGTATCGTTTGATGATCTCTGTGTGCTTGATGTGATATGATGTGATGTAATCACCAAGAGAGGTTCCCTCCTTGGCTTTCGACAGCTGGCTTCTCACGTAATTTCATCTGCCGTGGATGTGGCCGGGGGCTTGATCTCCCGACTGGGTAGTGATCACTGACTGGCCTGCTTCGTGGAGGGAGACGGGCCTGTGTACGGTATGCATGACTTGCCTGGTAGGGACACGGAGGAAGTCTTGGGGGAATGAATTGCCTCGCCTTCCCGGTTGTTGGGTGGGGGGGGGGGGTTAAAAGTAGTATCCACAATGTGACTGACGGAGGGGAGATGAGGTCGAGTTTGTATCAAGACGGTGCTGCGTTCCTCCCCCATCACGAGAGACGGCGCGCGACGGAGGAGAGAGCGCAAAAGCGCGCGCGCACTGCGCGGCCCATTATTATAATTAATAAGGCGGGAGGAGGGAAATGAAAGATGGGGTGGGGGCCGGAAGTAGTGGGAGTTTATGTGTGGAAGTGTCTTGCTTGTCGCATGAATCCCCTCCGCTGGGGGAAGAAGGTTTAAGTGGTGATTAAACTCGATATGCTGCCAAACCGGTACAAACGCGGGCGTATGTATACATACATGAATTAAATACATGCACACACACACACACACACACACAACACCCATCCACCCACCACACCACACACCGGGGGCATAGCTTTTCGCGCGCGCGCGCGCTCGCTTCTCTCTGCTCCCCCTTTCTCCCGCCACGAATGCACCACAGAAGTCAAAATGAAGAAGGACAAAAATGGCCCCAGGGCTGATTGATGAACCGGGGAGGCGCGAGACAGTTCTCGTCGGAACCGCCCCCCCCACCCCCTCCCTTCGCCTTTCCCATCCCTTGCCTTTCTCTTTCTTTTCCTGTCACTCGTCGTTGATGAACTACCGGACCATGCCTGAGTGGGTTACCACGGCATCAATTTCTGAGAAACCCGCAGCCGGCTGCCCAAGACGTCCCCCTGAGGAGTATTAGGCCGGCCAGTGTCATTAAGCAACGCGTCTTGTCTCTCTGCTTCCATCGATAGTCTGATATCAGCGCAAAGAGACCTTGCTATCTCTCTCTCTCTCTCTTGTCGATATATCGAAACCGCGCTGGGCCCCTTCCCGGGCCCCGCGAACCCCCCCATGCAATGATGCTGTAGCGACAGTAGAGCAGTAAAGCCACACAAGTTCGAACGAATGAATGCCACATTGCCACCCCTCCCCTGAACCTCCAGTCAGTCGAGAGGGGGGGCAAGCCAACGCCGTTACACCACCGCAATGCTGTTTGTTTGTTTGGTCTTTCATATATATCCTTCGTCGTCATATTTGTCGGAGATTTCTTTTTCTCATCGTCGCAGTTGCTCATTACCAACCGACCGATTAATCGCACGATCGTCACTTGTCTTTTATTGAAAAATCCGTGTGGTGTCGCCCCCATCCCCCATCCACCGGGAACCGGGGACCGAAACCACGTTACCGACCAAACGCCAGTCGTGAGTGGGAAAAGTACAAATGCGTGTTCCGTTTGGCTGCGAGTCTGAAGAAGGGTATATAGCGAATGGATGGTATTAAAAAGCTGGCGTGGGATATACAATTCAGCGGGGCTGAAGCGAAAGGCAGACGGCGAGTGCGAAGGCTGAAGCCAGCCTGATCACCTCCTCTTGGGGGAGCCGTTTGCCTCGACGACATCCTCGGCTATGCCATTGAGGGCGTGGCCGTTGCCGTTGGCAAGCAGAGGGGCCTTCTCGTTCTCGTCGAGGGTGTTGGGCTCGTCCTCTTCGTCCTCGCTGCGGTCGTCGGCGACGATATCAAGGAAGACGACGCGGTAGGCGATGCGGATGATGAAGAAGAGCCAGAAGAGGTTGAGGGCCTGGAGGGCCGCCAGCAGGCTGAAGCTGATGTACTGGCTGATCCAGCACTTGTACTGTTCCTCAGCCCAGTCGAGCTCGAAGGGGCCGATGGTCTGGAACTCGGTCCAGATGGACCAGAGGATGCGGAGGTTGAGGTAGTGACGCAGGTAGATCCACATGCACATGAAGAGCCCGAAGTAGGGCGCCACAAGGGGGTGGTCGATGTAGTTCAGGGACTTTGAGGTCTAAGGCGGGACACGGCCAAGTCAGTAGGATTTCTCAACGGAGGCCGCAGGGTGCCGGGATGGGAACAACTTACCGCGAGAAAAAAGTCGCTGATATCATGGGTGATGTAGACGGCCAGTCCCATGTAGGTGAAGTGGAAGCGGTAGCTGAGGCCGATGAGGGCCAGGCTGACGATGTGGTGGCCGACGAGCTCCTTGTAGTCCTTGCGCGGCTTCTCCATGCCCAGGACGAGGACGATGGCCTGCTGGGCCCAGTATGCGGCCTGGAACAGGTAGTAGAACTTGAAGATGGCCTCGTGGGTCTTGTGGGGGAAGTTGGCGTACATGCCGGCGGTGTTGAAGTACCAGACCGGGGTGCGGCTCATGACATACATGCCCCAGGGGCCGGTGAAGGCGAAGTAGACGGCGGTGTACATCTGCTCCATGAAGCGGGCCTGCTTGCCCTTGTTCTTGATGCCGCCGTAGCGCGCGAGGGGCCGCAGCAGCTCCTGCATGATGAACTCGCGGGTGAAGGACAGGACGATGGTGTAGAAGGCGACAAAGGCGAAGTCCCAGGGGCCCTTTCCATACTGGACAGGGGTGCCGTCGTCGGCGCCGGCGGCAAGGGGCAGCTTGTAGCTGAGGAAGACGAAGTGGTGGACGGGGTTTGACTCTGAGGGGTTGATGGCGTAGAGGCTCAGGAAGATGGCAATGAGGACGGCGGGCAGGACACAGGTGTGCTTGATGGCATAGTTGGTGGCCCTCTGCGCCAAGCTGCGTGCCTTGCGCCGCTTGGACTGGCGTTTCGAGGAGCCGGCGATGCCATCCCGGGAGTCTGATTTCTGGAGGGCGCAAGAGGTAGAGAGTCAGCAGTCTGCGAAAGGCCCCGGAGAGGGAGGGTTGGTGGTTTGCTTCTCACCCTGCCCTGCTGGCCACTGGCGGCGTGCATGTGAGCAAAGGAGGTGCCCAAGGAGGGAGCGCCAGTGTCGCCGCGCAGCTCGCCGAGCTGACTGGACTTCCTCCGGCGTACAGCGCTTCCATTGGTGTCTCGTGAGGACGAGTGCTGGTCGTTGGCGGTGTTGAGGAGAGGGAATGGTTCAGAGCCCGTCATGTTGGGCAGGTGGGAGGCCACGCCACAGATGTGTAAGTGTGTGTTTGTGTGTGTGTGTGTGTGTATTTGTATACGTGTTTCGACGATGTGGTGGTGATGGGCACGAGCGCAAGTGGTGACTGAGGGTTGGGTGTGTCGTGTACGAAACGAGTCCAGTCAGTGGTAGGTACACAGCGCGGTAGAAAAACGAATTGGTCGGGGTCGCGAGTCGGGTCGAGGGTCGAGGATCGAGGATCGTGGGTCGTGGTCGTGGGTCTTCTGTCGGTCAGATGGATGGTGGCTCTCTGGTGGCTCTCTGGTGGCTCTCTGATGGCTCTCTGGTCGCTCACTGGCCGAGGGCTGCACAGGGACTGCGGGATGGGTGGATTTGAAATTTGCGGGTGGTAATTTGAGAGGTGACCAGGGTCCTGCTTCCTCAGCGCGCGACTGGGCTTGCCGACCGGCTTTAAACTATTTGACGCTTGCTTGCTTCAAATGTTGCTTGCTTGCTGGCAGGCGTCGATTCGATTTCGATTTGGATCCCAAGGCAATGCGCCCCTTTCTCGAGGGGAGTAAGGGAGTCTGTCTCTTTTCTTTTTGCACTTCTCTACTTCTCTACTTAATACAGTATGCCAGTGCCGGCAGTCTCGGGCCTGTCGGACGTGTTAGAGAAAGCCTCCTTCACATGCTTTGTCTGGGTGCACACTTTGCTGACAGAGTTCTCTACCAACCAGAGTGACCAGTCATACTTGGAATGCCTATCGATCGATCGCATCGCTACGGCCACGGGGCAGCCGATCCAGTTGTCGGCATCCTGCAGCCTCATCCTGTCCTTCTCGAGTCTACATCTACACTATCTCAGTCTCTGTATCCATACATACAAGATCATTATCATGTATCCATCAGCACCGGACCGAGGCAGCGCCCCCACTGGAATCGGTGTGTGTCCACAAAACCTATTCCATGGGATCCGCGGTTCGCGTCAGTGGGGCCACTTGTTGTTGTTGACTTGTCCGTTTTCTTTTTTTTTTTCTGTGTTTTTTTTCTGGATCTCTTGACTTGCTACGGGCCCAGCGAGTTGGCGAAATGCATAAGTGAGGCTACTCACAACGCATCGTCAGTCCTAGGCTCAGCCACGTCTCCGCCTCGCCTCGCGCTGTCAGCTGTATCAGTAAGGTCGAGAAAGAAGGCCGTCTTCTATGACCAATGGTAAACAATGCGGTGACGTCGACGGGCACCCACTCGGGCCGCCCGGCGCTCGCCAACGCATCTCGTGCTCCGAGCCCGTCAATGGATTGCCCCTGATGATCCGGCCCTGCTGGCCGCGTCTAGGGTCTTGTTGTCCCTGTCATCCTTATTGGGGCATCTGACTAAGTACCTAGGTACCTAGCTAATAAGGACCTCCACCAATGACGGTCTCTTCTGCCCTGGGACCTGTTCGCGAACCTGTCTCGGGTAGTCCGCCATAATCTGTGTGCAACCACATCCCATCATCCGTCTTCACATGACCGCATCCGGTCACCTCGGTGCCTCACCCAAGCGCGGTAGCCAGCAGTTACGAGTTGCCAACATCCCCTACTACCGAGTACATACACCTCGCACCACACGCCACATCTATCTGTGTGGTGTTGTTATGCCGTGTCCAAGCAGGGGCGGCGCTAACAACGCCTGGCTGGCAGCGCATTGCCATGCGAGCTGCCCATGAATCCCGCTAGCCAGAGCTTATAATGCTGGCTGCGCCCAACCATCAGCTTCAACCACGGCTGCCACGCTGCTGTTTCGACGTGATCCCGGCCTAGCCCGCCGAGCACATGGGAGCTATTTGAAAAGACTCCCCGAGACAGGACGGACCACGGCCCACCTGAAACAGCGCCATCCATCACCGCTAACGGCTCTCCTTGCGCACATTTGCACTCGGAGGGCGTGGTCGACTGGCTAGGACAGCGCCGACGGGATGTCCCTACCTCCTCGATATTGTCCGACCATGACAACATCTCCATCGTCAGTCGTGGCACCGGGACAGCTCCAGCAGGCCTTGCAAGCCGACATATCGGGCCTTATACCGCCGACGTTGTTCGATATGCCAGATCACCGGTGACAACCAGGTTGTGAACCCGGCGGCCGTAGCACCTCTGCTGCCCACCCACAGCATCTGACCAACAGCCAAGGTCACCACCGAAGCACAGGGAGGCAGTCCCACATGACACCATAGGTGCACAGGATTTGACCGAGAGTCCCGCGACCAACCCGGCCGGCATGGCCGTCCAAAGCAACTGGCTAAGTGGTCTGTCTATCCGCTCGGCCCATGGACAGACAGCGAGGCCAACCCAGGGATCAGAGGTTCCGTGGCCCAGCAGGAGAGGCCGCGGCTGGCCATCGAGGACCACCGACACCTACGCTGTTGCGCGCATGTGCGCACAGCAAAGGCAAGTCGCGGTCGGTTGACAAGCCTCTGCACGCCGACGAGCCTGCAGAGCAGCGGGGGGCGGTGGGCGGTGGGCGATGGGTTGGTCGTAGCCTAGGGGCACGCGTCGCGCTCTCGGTAAGATTGATGATCCGATCCATCCTCTTGTGAATCGCTCATGCGATGATGCCCGTGTGCTCGGAAGCCTCCAGTTTTCGCCGCCCGGGTCTCACCCGCTATTGTTCCTGCCATGCCGACACCCACCTCCGTCACGATCACCTCAACATACTGGCATCGGGACTGCCACGCGGCTGAAGCATATATCTACACGTTTCCCGTGTCATCGGTACACACGAGACAGCAGGGACACGCCGGCACCGTGGGCCTTAGTGGTGGCCCTATGGCGTAAACTTTACTTGCATCTTGCTGGGATGTAATGATGTGCCCGACAGCCTCCAGGCAAGAGAAGACGTCTCTTAGGTATGAGTTCGATGCAGATCCCATGACACCTGCACCCGCGGGCTGTTCCGTATCATGCGCCTGCGGTCCTCCTCGCCAGACCGACCCAGTATGTTGGTTCAGGCACCTTGAATATCCCTGTGAAGTATATTCGTGTACCTACGTCAAGTCAAGCATTCGTCTAGCTCTCTAAGTCCCGTGAGACAACGGTATGATGCTGCTTCGCGCCTCCCCCAAAAAAAGGGGCCAGAGGACTGCCCACTGCTTGGGGTACACACAATGTCGCACACACGAGCCTTCATGATCTATCTACACGACACACCGAAGCAGTACAAACCCAAGACACAATGCATGAGAAGCCATAGACTGTTCCCAATAATAAACCTTTCGAAACGCAGTTGACAGGCACAAAAACGAGAGAAGGAAGAAGAAGAAAATCCAGGCCCAAAATAGCCCCATATCCCAAGCAGGATCATGAACACCTGACAGGGGCAGCTCCAACCTTATTTTATCCCAAACCTGACGCGGGCAGCTCCAGCCTTGTTTTATCCCAAACCGGCCAGAGGGCCAACCAAGGTCTAGATGTTGCTCCCGCCCAGTGCCCTTTCTATCAATAGTAGTAGGGCAGACCAGACCAGACAGAGACTGGATGACAAAGAACACCCTACCTCTTCAGGTTCCAGACGGGACCCGCAAGGCGGGGCCCACAAGGCGGGCGCATCCCGGCTCGGCAGGCGTCTCGTGCTCGAAGGGGGCAGCGGGCCAGACCTACGGCCGTCAATGCGCGCGGGCTTGATTCATTCATTACGGTACCTGCTTGCTAGTCACGACGACGGGGGGCTACACTTGTGGAGCGTCCCATGGACTGCGAGCTAGCTGCTGTTTCTCCCTACTGCGTTGCGTATGGGGCGGGGGGGCAAAGGGGGGGATGATACATACAATACACACTGCGCTGCAGATATCAAGATGTGCGTGCGGTAACTAATTGATGTGGGTCTCTGTCACCTAGATGGATGATGGGCACAGAGAGGCAAGACCCGGGCACCGGGACAATACACAACTATATTGCCGCAATGAAACAGGATACTTCCGGCTGATAGAGATAGATTGAAACCAGTGAGCAGTGTCCCGGCGGCGGCAGGTCATCGTGAAGAGACGACCAATGTTGGACACGCAGAGTTCTCAAGAGAATTATTAGGAGACTTACACCACGCGTGACCGTGTGCTAGAGGCCAAACCTAGAACAGACATTGCTCCTGGGTCAAAGAACTGCTTTTACCATAGCCGTCCGGCCGCACGAGAGCCAGATTGTCGTAGTACGAAAAGTTATCGCGAAGTGGATTGAGGGCCTCGATCAGTATTAGTACCACATCACGAGCGAGGGCAATAAGACTAGTTTTTTTTTAAGCGACGAGATCGCGCGAACGTATCACTTCGTAAACATTCATCTATATACACAGCTAGATCAATCGCTAGGCTGATTGATCCTCAAGCCTCTGTAGTATGAACAGACCTTTTCCCCCGTCCCCAACAGTGATATTTACCTGTTTCCCAAATCCATGTTGCGCCTCGGTTTGCACCTCCGTGACTTGTTAGAGGAGACAAAAAACAACATCAGCTTGACCGCCCCGGCATCCGAGGGCGTCGTCTGTCCAGTAATGCCGCCCCATACCCATTTTGTTTTGGTGAGATCCCAAAATAAAAAATCCAAAGAAAGGGATGCCCGGTATCCCATTGATCGCTTTGCGAAAATGCAAGTTTCCCCAACACCATGCGCTAAAGAATAGGTTGAAACCCCCCAAGAAAGAAACCCGCTTCTCATCACGTGAGCTCGATTATGGCTGGCTAGGACCGGCGGCTGGCCTCTTGCCCGCTGCCACCGGAGACAGTGGCTCATTCGGTAGTGGCCCGCTTGCCTCTTCAGCCGTCAAGGGCGACACAATCGCAGCAGACGCGCCACTGTTGCTCCTCCAGAGTCGCGGTGATACCGGTCCTGAGGTCGGCGGCGACGTCCTCTGCGTGAAATTGCTGCTCGACGTCTGGATTTGCAGCACAGGCTGTGCTGGACGTGGTCGGCTCTGCTGTGACTGCTCCTCCCTCAGCTGCTGAAGGCCAGTACCCCGCCGAGGCGGTGCCGGAATAACAGTGACCGGCAAGCTCTCCGTGTCCATGGTGGGTCGGATACGGTCACGCAGCCTGTCGGCCTGAGACGCGGCAAAATCCTCGAAGCGCGACCTGAAGTCCCAGCGGCTGCTGTTGCTAGCTTCCTGCGGACTTGGTTGGATGACTTTGTTGGATCCCTCGTTCGACGTGTTTGACCTGGACGGATTTCGGAACAGTTGACTCGCCTGGCTGAAAGCTCGCATGCGGTAGTTGTTCGAGGTGCTGGGGGTTTGACTGGTAGGAGGCTTCGAGGCCTGATTAGCACGACCAGCAGCTTGGCTGGCTGACTGGCTGGGTGTCACCGAGGCCTCAGGCGTCGCCGTGAAATTCCTATCCACATCCGCCCCACGATCCTCTGCGTCCTCTATCCGCGTACTAGGCTCCTGGATCTCGGGTACGACTGCAGGCAGAGGAGTTGAGTAATGTTCGGGAAATGGTTCGGTGTTTGTCCCAGACGTCTCAGACATGGGGTGGTAGCGGACAGCATATACAGTGCTGTCCGCGCTTGCTGTGTCAGTCCGGGAAACTGGAGTGACAGCAGGTGGCGGTCGAGACGGCCACAAAGGTGGCTGCAAGAAGCGGATGTTCGGAGTACGTGTGCTGTTTCCGTTTTGCGGGGTATCCTCTGCGGGGTTCGCCCTTGACTTCTGTCGATATCGATTCGCAAGGGACGTTACTATCGGCCACGATTTACTGCTCGCGGCGGCGGTTGTCGGCTTCTCGCGTGGCTGCGCCTGCCCACTCTCGCCACCGTCATGCGCATCGTCATCGTCACCCTCGCGTTTCGTGTTCTTCCTCTTGCGCGGCCATCCGAATTCCGAGGACGACATTCCGACCATCTCGTCTCCGTCGAAAACCTCACGTCCCAGGATTCCGTCCTTCTTCTCCTCTCTTTCCAAAGCCTCTATCCGCTCAACCCATTCCCACACAATTACGCTGGCTGCTGCAGCGCCAACCCAGCGGACATAGTCTCCCCAGCCGGTGAAGTCGGGTTTCCTGATGTCGAGAATAAAGAAGACAACAGGGACGAGGACAGCCAAGACTGAAAGCAGGGCTACCAAGCACATGTTGCGCATCTGCGGGTGATAATACGCGTAATGCTTCTTCATGAAGGAGTAGTAAATGACCCAAGCAGCGTACAGAACACCAAGGGACAGCTGGAAGAGATAGCTGAGTGCGGGAATGGCATCGGTGAAAGATCGAGGCCGGAGGGATCCCTGGTTGGTGTACAGGAAGCTGTTGAGCGAGTCGAAGATGACGCCCAGGGCGATCAGCGCGAAGGCGGTCCACTTGATAATGATCTTTTCTCGCCGACGAGGGAAGAGCCTGATGAGTGTCTGGGCCTGGGCGAGCCACAGGAATGCCTCCGATATTATCCGGATAACCTTGAGCTCTGTGCCCCCCAAGACCTCCTGCTGCAGGACCTCGGCGTTCTGGATCCCTTGCGAATATTGTTGCTCGGCCACACGAAACGTGTCGACGGTGGCGATGGTCAGGGAGATGGCGACAAACAAGGCTGCCACCTTCTGGAGCCAGGGACGACCCCCGATATTGGTGCCACCTGTGCCACCATCTGTGAAGCTCCTCCTCCCCAGAACGACCACACCGCCGTCGACGAATGACCTGGGTGTGATGAACAGCATGATGACCAACGTATATGCGATGACGGTCGTCGCGGCGAGAGCATAACATTGTGGGAAGGTGGAAGCATAAAAGGGATCTCGGAAATCTGAGTATGCGATGTTAGTGATGTCGGAAGCACCGGTGGTCTCCTCCATCGTCACGCCGGGGTTGGCGATGATGATGGGCGATGTCGTCTGTTGACAGTGTGGTCGGAACGCGGCGTCGGCGGTGAGTGTTATAGGTTCCATGCCGGGGATGTTGATGACGCCTCCTTCAGGCAGGTTGAAGGAAGTGCATCCTGAGTTCAAGGAGCCCGCCTTGGGCGGCGGCGAGCTCGGTGCGATGAGTTGCCGCACCTCCATGATGGCTAGCTACGAAACCGAGTCGAGTCGCGGCCAGCCGCTGGCAGTGTCGATTTGGGTAGGAACAGGTCCTCAATTGATTCCTACCGGCCACACGCCATTCGATCAACACAGGACGAATGCCACGCGGGAACAGAAGCCTCGGTCCTTGGTTTTCAGTCCTGTCGCTCTGTAGCGCCCGAGTGTTACGGGCTTTCGTGGATTGAAGTCGTCGTCAGGGTCGTCGGAGTCGTCGCAATCGGGACTCGGCGGTTTCCCTTTGGCAGCACAACGGGCGCGTTCTTTGTCTTGTAATAGTGTGCAACTTCTTGTGAGTCGTATGACGGAACACGGATGCCTTCTCTTGATGATGCACACAATTAGGTTAAGTGGTTGGCAGAATAAGGTCAAGGTGATGGATATGTCGAAAGTGGTCAAACGTGGGGGAGGAACGGCGAAGTCTGGGCGCCGAGAGAGCTTGGGCATGAGCGAAAGATGTAAGACGCAGGAAGGCGAAGAGTTCCGGGGGCCCTCAAGATAGCCACCACAGTGGCAGCGGCGCCTGGACTGGGCTAATTGGGTTGCTGGGGGGGGGGCGTGGGCGACAGAAGCCGAGTCGGGAGGAACAGGGCGGGACGATGTTTGGGCGCTCGCTAGCCGGACTTCAACAGGCGGCACGATTGGAGGAAGACCAGGGCCAGTTGAGCAATGGATCCCGGGGAGGGTGACACTTCTGTGGTGGTCGGGCGGGAGGGTACTTGACTCGAGGGCAGGTTATCTTGAGAGAGTCTGGCGTTTCCTGCCCGGATCTGTCTCGAAAGTGTTTGAACTTTGACGCATTGGGGACAGCAGACGGGGGTTGGACCGACGGGACGAGGAGGGAGTGAGGGATATGCAGTCGACAGGATCCGAAATGGACCAGGATTGGAAGACTGGGACTGCAGAATTGCAACCAAATCCAGACAAGGACCAGGACTGGGGCAGGAGATTTCCTGGGAATGAGGGACCGTGATTGATGACTGGGGGCAGGAGCGCCTGCTGCATACAGTAGGAACCTACGGAGTACGTACTCCCTACGGTGGGAGGTACATACAGTACGATAGCAGCTGACAGGACAAGAGACAGAATGACAGACTGCCTGCCCATCTGTGAGGAGACGAGGTAGGTCATAGTGGGCAACACACACATAGTTATTGCGTGTTATTGTGCCGCACACTCCCTCGCAACTGACGAAACGCAGGGGGAGGACTGTGCAAGTGGTGCAAGTGTCCTTCTCCCCCAGCCATTCAGCCATTCAGCCACTCAGCCATGCACCACCCCCTCCATCCCGCAATGCAAGAGCGCCCGTCTTGCTCTCTTCCGGAAGGTCAGCCGAACCCGACCAGCTCGTCCAGGATTTGCTTACGGGGTACTATTACGGATACATCGGACCGTGGTACTGTAGTACTGTACTGTACTATGTATACATATGCTTATTCTGTGGCTAGACATCGTATGCCAGGCTAGAGGAGCGACGCCGGCGAATCACGAGGGGCCCTCGACCCCATCGTTGTCCTGCACACTGCATCTTGTCGGCTAGGGACGGGGGGTCTTTTGACGCCAGCCAGCTGACCCGGTCCGGGGGGAAGCAATCAACGTCCAGGTTGCCAGGTTGCCAGGCTGCCAGGCCAAAATGACGGGGACACCCAATGCCGTGGGCCGGGTTCACCAAGTGCGCCCACCTTGTCGATGCTGGGTTTAGCCCGAAGTACTACACAGTAGCTGGCAGGCTTGGCCCCCTTCCGAAGCACGAGCGCAACCCACGCCAAAAAGACGGCGTCCGTTGTGGACTACCACGCCTCTGGGACCGTGGGCTGGACTGGACTGGACTGGACGGCCAACGGGCAAGGCGGGGGCGAGGAGGTTTGGGGGAGGGGGAGAACTGGCTGACCGATAAGCGAGCAGAAATCGAGGGTAACACAGTATCTACACTTCTTCAACACAACAGCCCTCATGACCAACCAGCCAACTTATGCTGGACCGCGGCGGCGCACAGTTAGCCCTTGGCCATCTCACACGGATCCTACTGTGGTACCACACATTCCTCCTCGGAACGACGGATATTGCATCGAACTCGACAAATGACGAGACGGGAAGGTCCTCATCCTTCCTGTGCCGGCCTGCCTTACCCCGTATTAACGATGGGTCGTCTAGCCGGAGACGGAGTTATTCAATTCTCAACATTCGAAGCACAGCAATGCAAATGGTGCTTCAGGGGCCGCCAGCGATACGGGCTAACAACAGGTTAATTTCATCTCGGAGACAGGCACCAAGGCCACAGCGAAAAGAGCCGGGCGAGCATAACACGGACGCTACGGTACGGGTTGTGGTGGCTAGCCCAGTCTCAAAATTCCCCTAATAAGATGCCGGAATCTAGAACCATCCCCCCCCCCCCGACATTGTATTCTATTTCCAACTGGGGAACAGCGCCGTTTGGTGCCGTTGGTCTGCTGGAACGGCGGAACCGGACAATCTGATAATGAAACCAAGCGCCTCGAGCCACAACACCTGACCTGGAGGGCCTTGCGCTCTGGCACCGCTGTGGCAATGCGCCACACTAGCCTCTTGCGTTGTCTCTCCTGTTCTTCTCCCCTCGGAACTGGCCATGTCTGCTGACCTGGCAACACCCGTGTGCCGTACCGGGAATCGACATAGCAGGTCGGTGCGGGGGACTGTCGCGATCTGAATCTGGCAGTTCTGGTCGAGAGCCCAGGAACCAGTGAGCGTGCTGACTCCTTGCTGCGCCTCGCACACCTCCGTCGCCTCCGTCGGCGAACCTGCAAGTCAGCCAGTCGGCGACTTATTGGTCAGGCTTCACTCTACGCACCGTACAGTGCGCATGTGAGTGCTGGAGAAAACCTGGAATTGGGGCCTTTTTGTGGTGTGGGGGGCGTGGTTTAACAGCGTCAACCATGCATGAGCACTTTACACCACAAACTCTGTTCTCCCTTTCTCACTCCCGCATCGACACGCCCCTCTCTTCCTTAGATCTGGCATTCTGGTGGCCCCCTTTTTTTAAACTTTTCCGTTAGTTGTGTCCACTACGATGATACAATGCATGATACGGAGTACCTTTCGATTCTTCGATCCTTCGATTCTGCTCTACAGATCGATGAGCAGGTGCCAGCAAGTGCTGCCGCCGATCACACCATGTTCGTTCGACCGACCGCTGAAGAAAAGCACTCTCGCACACCAGCAGACACGAGCACGCCTTCCCTGGCCCCTCGGTAGGACCCTGCAGCAAGCCAGCACGCCCAAGCGGGCGCATCACCCGCAATCGTGGGCCGGTGTGGGCTTGGAACACGCTCGTCCCCATCCTCTGGTCCCTCGTGGGTAGCCCTGCGTCTGGGCGCTTGGCAAAGCTTAGGAGCTGGCGGTCCGTCTGCTTACCTGGGAAACGTTCTTGGCAGCGTGTCTTGCATCTTCATCAAGCTTCACTCGGCGAGAAAAGAGTTGGTTTTTTTTACGAGATGCTTCACTGGGATCATTCTAGAACGGGCCGCGCAGTTGCTGGCTGACTCTGTCTCTGACGCTTCTGCGAGCTCAACGATAGTCTTACGGCGAGGGTGTCATGGCTTCAATCAAGCCTCAGACAAGACGGCACGTCGGTAATAGACTTTTGTCGGGCCTCAAATGAGACATCAAAGTACCACCTGGGAAGCCAACTGATTTGCTGTATAGCCCTCACAAATGCAGTTTGATTACGGTTTGATTGAGACCCTGATGCGGTTGGCCCGTTCAAGTGAGCCGTGCCGGTTGCAATACTGTTCATTTGAACTTGAAGGTGCGGAATATACGCGTAGCATGGGGGCGCAGTGCCTGCCGTCCCAAGTGGCCACGACATGTCCAGTGGAGATGGACCACCTGGCTTGGGAGAGATCGAGAACCCCGCCACCACTACAGCCTTGGGTGTTCCGTCATGGCCAGATATTGTTGGTTCTGCGCCTTTTGTGCGCGGCATGCAGCCACGTCTGGGCATCTTTAAAGATCTACTGGGCACGGCGCACGTATGCCCAGCCTGCAGGATCTACAACCAAACAGTTCACCGAAGACTCGCAGCTCAGGCCCAGAATACACAGTATTGCTTCACAGCGGACCCCGGGCTGCCTGCAGCGAGTTGCGGCTGCTCGTGCAATCTCCGCGGGACAGAAAGTCTGCAAAGTTTCTCGAAGCCTGCGCGATGCCGAAACCCCGAGTTCTTCTACGCGGCGTCTCGCTGCTACTGCAGGATGCCACATCCGGCAGCATTTCGTGCGGGTGATCACGGGCGGCTGTGATCACGGGCGGCTGTGATCACGCTTGTCTCTGCCGTGCAGGAGCCGGTGACAGATCTGCCTCCGCAATATCCACCCACACTGGCCTGCGACCGCAGCGCCGCACAATTCGAACGCAACTTAGAACGACAACATATCATCCGTCTGACCTATACTGTCTGCACACCTCCTCAGGGGAAATAAACGTTAAAATCTGAAGTCCCGGCCCCTTTAGGCCCACAGAACTCTAATAATTAAATTTATTAGGAGAATATACTTGGAGATCATGATAATAGACATAATCCCCAAAGAGTCAATCAATCTACTCAAGTCCCTACCTAGGTACATTATCAAAATTACTAGAAAGGTAACTTATCCTTTGTAGTGGGCCAAGTAAGCCTCTACTTGAGAGAATAACATTTATTGCCCCTGAGGAGATGTAATTGGTAGGATGTCTGGTTCCGTGCAACAAGACTATAGTCGATGCCTCTTGGAGTCCACTCGGGGCATTAGGTTTGACCAGTAGAACAGCAGCCGCGACTCACTGCCATGTGCGTTTGATGAATATGCCTCTGAATTTGAAGCTTTGAAGAAGCATACGCGTGACTCGTCGTTGGTGCTGCAGAAACAGCACGGTGACAATCCCGAGATGGAATAGGAACAATGTGCACCCCTCGAAATTACAACACGTCTCGCTCTTGGCCACTTTCTACCGACACGTCTCTGAGTGACCATGCTTCTCGATGCCATCGTGGCGGGACCTCCGCACAGTCGGATCACCAGCCATACAGACTCGTATATCTGCTGCAGAAGGCATCACCTGCCAAAAGAATACACAGAGCGGTATCCATGAATGCGTTGTCTCCGCCATAGCCCGGGGGGCCACTGGCCCCCACCATGTGCGACCTCTGTATATCCACCCTCATCGAGATACCACATCACGGATACCCAAATCCAGCCATCCCCAGGAACCCGCGAATCATGCAATACACACAAACGCATGGTTTCCACAATACGATTTGAGGCAGAATATTTATTTGTCGGCGCTGACAAATACCCCGCTGCTCTGACTCGGGGCTCGGCAGCCAGGACAAGAGGGAGAATGCCCCATACGAAGTAGATACGTATTACTCTTCCTGCCCAAATGGCCACGCACGTGTGCTAGGGGAGAGCGATATACACTTTCCCACGACGCCGTTCCTCCTTAGGCAAGCATTTGAGCCCCCTTGCTGACGACCGGCGTTTCCGCTCCCGAGGTCTCGTGTGGCAAAGTCGAGTCTTCGCCGCCGCTCCCGAGGTTTTGCCTCCGGCACAGCCATCCCAAGACCACGAAGCCGCCCTCGGCAGGACTGTAGCTGACGACGTCAACCGCACAGACCCAGCGTGCGGCCACGACGGCCTATCCCATGTCTTTCCCTCGCTCTCTCTCTCTCTCTCTATCCCATACGTCGGACGAATGAGGATCATAGCTATAGTTAGACACCGTGGATATACACGTGTGAGAGGTTTAACGACGATCGCCAATTTTAAGCTCAAAGTTGTCCGGGGTGGCAGCTGCACAGCGCATGCAGAGCCCACCGTCCCATGACGGCGAGAACCCACCAAAGTTGAAGCTTGTCATGAGCTTGGTAGTGAGGATCGACCCGGCCGTGCGCTTTGTGTGTCTGCCTATCTATCTCCTGCACCAGCCCTGGGGTCAACCTCCCAGCCCTCCCAGCCCTGCCGGATAGATAGACCAGTTAGACTTTTCACTTCCGTGGCGTGCGCTTGTGTGCGCGAGCAAGACGCAGCAGGGTGCGTAGATCGATCTCTGCCTGCGCGCGCACGTAGAGTTTGGCCAGGCCCGGGCGGATCTCGATTGGACTGCAGACCCAAGAGAAAACAAGCACAGGCGCCCGTCCTCTTGACGCCCGACACGTCCGAGTGTAAGCTTTGCCAACACCTGCGGCGCTCTGTACGCCCCAGAGTCGTGGTGTGCTGGCCCGCCCGCCTTGTTGGGCCTCACCGGCAGTGTGCAAAAGCCAAGGCGACCAATCGTGTTGCGGATTGAGTTATCAACTGACATGGCGCTCGTTCTCTGAGGTTTATAATCGCTCACCGAACGTGGTTATGTTTCGGAAGATGCGTGGGCGGGGCGGTTGTAGAGTCAACTTCAGTGTTGTTATTTTGGGAACGAGCGTTTTGGGTATCGATGCAGCGTTTTTAAAGAGGCACCGAACCTCCGTAACTATGCAATCAATTTTGATTTGCTCGGTCCTTTGCCACTCGTTGTAATTATGTGCAGAGTGTTCTGGCCTCGTTCGATATCACGAGCGAATCCGACAAAGCGAATTGGTTCATCACAGCAAGCACGGTACAAGGGTACCTAGGTATTTATAGTCCGGAGTAACATTTCAAGTGTCTTTATCTAGCTTTTATCACAAGGAATTGTCCTCGATGAGTCAGGCTTGAGGTCTTGGGGGCTGCTGAAGTACTGCTGTGACCAGTTGGATACCTGCAGACTTCGAACACGTGCCCGTAAGGCTAGGGAAAACATGATCGTTCCAAGGTTATGGAGTCTAGCCACTTCGACTTCATTTTCGGTCATATAAAAATGATTGTTACTTTTCCCATGATTTCCATGTAATTCAAACCTCTCCTTTATACTGAGAAGCAAAATCAGTGCCAGATCCTCATCTCAAGTCACAGCTTCGACACATTAGACACCGTCTCGGATATCTGAACGCTCTGAAGATTCGGTACATAGTACTCGATACCTTTTGTTCTCCCAACGAGGGTCACACAATTCTTCTGAGTCTCTCTTGATTTCTTCCAGGAGTAGTAAATTAGTAATAATGCTTTCTTCGGAAATGTGACCGGGGCCGCGGCTGATTGTGTTCGATTGGCTCCTATTTCAGAGACCGTTTGGGCCGTGGTTGGTTCCTAGCAAATCCTCCAAGCAGTTCTTCCTTTTGCATCACGATTGATGCTAATATTTGGCTTTTGATGTATCTACACCGGGGTATTGCCTCTTTCTCACTCAATTATCAGCTACAACACTTTCTTTCGTTCAATCTTGCTATGAAACCTCACCGTCATAGATCATAATGCTGAGCTCGTAGTTGCCCAGGTGGTCATTACGCGTCGGACAATAGTATCTGGAACACCCGCGTTCCAGGCTCAAGGCTCAACGAACTGGATCACTTAACACGTGCCGTTCCATCGCCATGACGTGCGGTAATCAGGATGAGTCGTGGCCGCCAGTACCGCCTGATATGATATACGAAGACAAATGGAATGCTTGAACATCATTTATACAAGTTAAGGGATAGCAACTGGTTCTTCAAAATGGGGACAGAAAAGCGAGAAATTGATATTCAAAAAGCCGCAGGGGACTGTGCGATAACACTCCCGGGGAAGGTGCTTTCAGAAAACAAACGGAACGAATCGGTTGATCTCGATAGCACTTGAGGTACTTCATGGACTATGTAACTCCGTTGGAGCACACATACACTACCCCTTCCTAGAGGAAGCAAGTTATATAAGGAATGACAGGTGTTCTGGGAGAGATACACGAAATATTTATTATCCACGGGGTTATCAAACTCGAAAATATGCTTCTTGCAAAGTCAGGCCACCTACGAATTTGCCAATTCGAAGAAGGGCTGTTGAAAGATGAAGATGAAGGTAACTGGAACGGAAAGGTAACATGGCATTACGTGTCGCCTCATAGGAGGTACAGGGAGGAGCAACCAGGTCATGATATACCACCCCGGAAGGAGGCGGACATTTGCGGTCTGGGCCTTAGCATATGGGCTCTTTATGACTATGGGCCGTTTATAGGGTGAACTACTAAGCATCACGGTTGACGTGACCAAGCGCCGAAGGGGACGAGAATTGAAATCACGGGTCTGAATGCTTGGAGATGGGCTCTTTATACTGGCAAGATCCCGTTTGAGAAAGTAGCCCAGGACGATCTGGGCTTGAGGGAGGTGCTTTTGTGAGGGGATGTGGTAGACATTGACGATGGTGAGATTCGAGAAATTGTCACAGGGTTCCTCCGGCAGAGGGGAGCTCATGATTACCTAGGTAGCAGCTTGATATCAAAGGGATGAGTTTCCTTGATTTCAGTGTTTCCCAACGTAAAAAGATACGTACGTAATCTCACTTTCAATTTGGATTTCTGGAAGAACAAACATTTTCCCCATGATATGAAAAGCCACCGATGATAAGGAAGACAAGCGTTATAAGCTACCTTGGTGTGCACTGCATGGGATCCAGGTCAAGCCTGAGATTCCTTTGATGGTCCTCTATTCAAGATAATCCGATCGGCTTTCGTCCTCCTCAGCACGTAGTGGGCAACCTGAGGGACTTCGCTCAAGTATTCGTCATCTTCGTCCTTTTTCAGGAACGGTTCGATAAGGATGTTGTTCATCTTTCGCACCACAGTTGCAACTCCATTGGCCTCACTGATTTTGCCCAAGGCTGTACACAATGCCTTTGACATTTCAGACCCAGTTATGTTGCCCCAGGTACACGCAGCGATGAGCTCTTTGCGGTATTCTCTGACTGGGTCTGGTTCGTCTTGATCTAGTGACATTGCTGATGCTAGGCCTGCAGCACAGCAGTCCAATATTATGAGTGTGTCGCACTCGGCATCCATTGTGATGTCTTCAATGCTTTTCCAGGTCATCTCTGTGTTGGCTTGGAGCTCAGGGCTGGATTTAGTTAGTTTAAATGTTATTTATGTGCGAGCTCTGTAAAATAGATGATGCACAAGCTTTTCAGGACTTCTAACAACTTGCTGTCGCTGGCGCCATTGGTAACCATATTTTCGATCTCATCCCAAAGACCTCCAATCTTGCTGTTCAGAACAGAAGACCTGGAGTGACTAGTGGCAATAATCTATGGAAGCAATGCATTCTTGAAGCCATGGAAGCAGAGGGAAGTTGGTTTCTCTGACTAATCATAATGAATTGTCTCTTCTTGTTAAAACCTCAGGCCCATTATAATATATAATGCACAGAGTGTTGTTGCCTGAACGGGAGCTTTCTTTCCTTGGAGACTTCTTGTTGCCTGACTCCTGCTTTTGGGGTTCGAGAAATTCTCGGATCGTCTCGAAAATGGCATGGATGGAGCCCTTGTCATCCATCACAATGGTCTCGTGCTTGACATCATCGTGATTGCCAATGAGGTACCCGAAAGCCTTCTTCACCTCTTTCATTTCATCATCAAGTTTCTCACCCAGATCATGGTACTTGAAGGTGAGCAATAACACCCGTACTGCCGTGACTGGACCTCGTTTCAAGTTGTCATGAGTGTAGCTGGCTGCAGACTTCCTCGGGGTTTTGTCCTCACTCGCCTTGTCCTCCTTGTCCCCCTTTTTACCCTTGTCTTCCTTTCTTTCCTTGTCTTTCTTCTTTTTCTGCTTGCTGACCTCTTTGGGGTTGTTTGCCTCGTCTTTGCCAGACTCTTCGCCCTGAAGTCCAACACCGTGTTTAGTGACTGCCCCATTGGACACGTCAGTTTTTGTTGTGTCCGACATTATGGTCTTGTGATATTCAATATGTTACTGGGGAACAATCTTGTAAGCGGTTTCGTTTCTAATCCCCATACACCGACAACGTTTGTGGCACCTTCATACAGTGGTGGGCAACGTTCAAGACGCAACAATCTTGCAAACGGGCCATAGGACGGATAATTACTTGGCTTTTGATCAGGCTCCCTTATACCGGCTGTGTATGTGAATCGAACCATTTAGGCAGGAATGGTGCTGATTGTGCATGTGCATGCAGCATCGTTCGATTTGCAAATATTGTCGCAGTATTGGAAGCGCATGCTCCATCAGTTGTGCCACACACCTCATGAGACTTATCCAGTATCCAACAGACACATGGTGAGCCCCGCAGATATGGTCAACATCCAGGACCTGCTTTCAGATTAGAGGCCTACGATGCCTGCCTTCTTAAGGATGGCTTCGCATTCCCGCTGCAGTTTGTTGTGTCATAGGAGGCTTGCATGCATCAACATTTCCAAATTGATTTGCGCTCGCAGGGGCTCGAGACCAGCTACTGTTGCAAGGAGCGGGGTGGTGACATTCGAGCGAGCCGAAGCCGGGTGAAGTGAATGGAGTCGTGGAACTTGAAATCTGACTGAGGATACTTGGCTCTCACCTTCTTCTTTGGGAACTCTTTCAGTTCATTTGATAGTTCTGGATCGATCAATGATATCAGCCAGCGACTCCTGCCAGCTGTCTGTCACTTGCTGATACGTGCGTGCCCTGAGCTTCCACCAGTGATCGCCGGATCACCAGTGAGAATCTGGCCCAGTAGCCAGTGGCCAGTGGCCATGCAACCTGTAACTGACACGTAAATTTTTCCAGAAGTTTAGATAATCATATTTGAGTGGTTTCATGGTTTCATTCTTGATCCGTATAAATCTGAAGGCGTGTGCGGGCCCTTCATAGAGGATTCAATGCTTCAAAGACGTTAGTTATGTCAAGAGACGTACTGAATATCTGAAATTCCCTATCAGAGAAAGCTACAGCTACATATGCTGTGAAGTCTCCGACAGCAACATTCGTACACAGTCGCGGAGGAATTGTTCCATTTGGAAGCAGTCCCATGCTCCTGGATTTGCCATCCATACATCAATCACTCGTCAGCACTGGAATGCGGCGTCCAAAAGACCTCGTTCATGATGTAAATGTCACGAGTCAATGGGTCCCCTCAGCACTGTCTGGCCGGTGCGAATTCAGGCACTTCTTACGCTCGTCACAGTGCATAAATTCTTCTACGAGTTGCTTACGGAAATGAGGCTCGGCGGCGACCGCTGGTCTCCACGTATTGTACGAGTAAAAAGTGCGCCGGATTGGGGAGCTTTTCGGCTTGCCTTTCAGTGACGCAATGTATCAAATGTGTGGCAAGGTAGGAAACAACAAGAACCATATGCGCATGATGGAGCTAATTAGTAGCAGTCATAAGAGCGTATTGGTATCCTGGTTTCTTTACATTCTGGAGACGCCGTTGAAGCATGCATAAGGTTCGTAATGGAATCCAGGAGGTACAAAAGCCTCGTGGGAAGCTTGTCTGGGCATGCAGACAGTGCGTGGGTCGTTCAAGTTTTTCGAACAAAGACCACTTGTGCCTCAATGACTTGCCAGCTGCTCTTCTTGCTGTGTCACTGACTCTGTAATTTAGTGTTTCATCATCGAGGGGCTTATGTGGAAGAGAGAAGCTTTTCAGGCGCATTTGAGTTGCCGCAGGCTCTCATCGAGGACTATGGAGTAGCAGCCAGGCGGCTCTAAGCTATGACACAGACTTGGGTGTTTTCCCAACCAGTTGCAGTGAGGACTTGACGCTGCTTTAGGATCAATGACCAAGTGATGGTAATACTGCTGTCAATGCTTCAAGGGTGACAAGTCGCAGCCAGTGGCACACGGGTGCAAGGACGAAGCACATAGCACTAGTACGGTAGGCCAGAGGCGCGCTGCCCTTGGACAGATGTCATCCCGTCACTGGCTCACAAAGAGAGCTCCTCGTTGCCCGGGCCCCTTTTCGACAAGAGACTGATCTAGACCACACAGCGGGCGCCCCAGAAGAGCCCACGGAGCCAACGGGGACCCAGTCACGGGAATCACAGCCCGTCGGCCGGAGCGTCCCACAACCGCGGGGCCGGCAGTGTACTCCGTATGCTTTGCCAGGCTCGGCATGGGGTTTTGTTTTAAGGAAGGTTTTGAGAAACGGGCCTAGCGCCGATGCCACTTTTAGTGTAGGGCGAGTGTCTGGGCGACCAAGTACCCGGAAGACGGGAGGGGACGAGATGTGTGTGTCCCTGCATCGAGTTCCCGGCAGATGGTGGTGCTTGGGCTGACCTAGGCCGTGAGGAAAGATGGTTCCCCTCGTGCCAAGTTGGAGCTTGCGGACAGCCAGACAGCCACATGTCCGGGACCAAACCGTGAGCCTTTGTTGGACACACGTGCCCGCTTCTGATCTCCTTGCGCAGGATCGACCCTTTCACACAAGGTTCACGTGCACGTGCTGATGTCCGCGAAGCCGGGCCCGGACCGCGAGGCGTAAAAGGGGCGGGTGTCCATGGCCATAGAACTGCCCAGGTGGTTGCTAGTTGAACAGAGTCAGTGAGCACGCGCGTGGGCCGTGCCTGGTGTGGCTTCCCGAGACTTTAGGCAGACATTTGTCATTGCTGTCAGGTAATGCTGGCTGGCTTGGTGTCAGTGCTGCTATTTCGATCACAAAGGTGGTGTGCTGGATGTTACCTGCTTGCTTGTTCTTATCAGCAGCGTTAACACGAGCGCGACTCTCCGTACGAAGGAAAAAAAAGTTGGAGGGATTATGTCTCGGTCTTTGTCGCCCTGGCTTGGCTTGGGGTGGGAGGGAGGACGTAATTGGGGACAGGGAGGGCAGGGGTACAAAGATTGGGTGGGTAAGGGCTTCATGCGAGGCCCCACCCTGCTGCCACATGTGTACCGAGAAACAACATTTGATTGTTTCAAGTCTGGGAGGACCCCAGGGAAAAGAGGAGCCGCGGAAGGGGACAAAAGCATACCGGCTCCCTCCGCGACGGACAGCAGGTCCACTTTGGCAGTTGCACTTCTGCACTTCAATTTCTCTCGACCAGAAGGCATGATCAGACCGATCCAGCCTGCATATGCAAGTTTCCAGGTTTCTCTGGCTTGTCTGGTTGCCTGGGTGGGTTCGGAGTTACAGTTTACAGGGTCAAGGCCCTTAGCTGTACGATCTTGCTCTGTGCGGGCAGTGGGCACGGACGGAGGACTCGAGAAGCAGGTTGCAGCAGTCTGAGACCAGATCATTACTTAAGTATGATATGGCCTGTGGTACTCGCTGCCTTGCAAAGAAAGGCCTGTTGTGCCACAGCAGTACAGGCCCAGGCTCAGGCCCGTAATACGACCGAGCCTGGTTCGTTGCTCTGACAGACATTTCTTCAGCTGTAGCTCAGAGATACATACGGTCGATCATTATTAGTGGCCTGTTTACGTACCCGTACCGTCAGATAGTCTAGCTTGTCTAGTTGTTTTGTCCGTTGCTGTTTGGTTTCTCCAGCTTGGAACCATTGTGACTGACTGACTGACTGAATGACGCACGTGCCCATTGATGGCCCAGTGCCAGCCAGACTGCCACAATCCAGAGCCAAAGACAGCCAAGTGCCCTTCAGCCCGTCCCGGGCGCCGTACCTGCGTGCCCACGGGATGGGTAGTGGGCCTTTGCTGCAGGTCGAATTGGCCCTGACCCACGGCCACGGGCGTCCCCATCCATCCCCATCCACACACCCACAATCGGCCCCCATCAGCTTAGCTGCAGGCAGAGCTCCAGCAACGCTCCGCCGTCACCAATGGAGACTGGCTGTGACGGGTCGAGGGACAATAACCCGTGGTCGAGACCGCACCTGGCTCGTCCGTCTGCTTTTCCTGTCCTTTCGATCCTTTCGATCGAGGCTATAGTCGACGGCCGGCGCTGCGACGGCCAGAATTCTAGCCTGGTGCCGAGAGCGTTGGATCTCCAGCCCCAAACCCGCCAATCGACCCTCCGTCCCGTCTCTGTCACGCAAGCCTGTCCTTCCAGCCCAGTCTCAGCGCTCCGCAACCCGCCCAACATTAAACCCCTGAGCCTTGTTCCATGCTCCCTCCTCCCGCCCCTTGTTCAGCCCAGTTCTGTGCCCGGCAAGCCAGTACCAGCAGAAGCAGAAGCAGACGCAGAAGCAGAAACAGGAGGAGAAGGCAACAGCACAAACACCACCAGGCACACCCAGAGAAGAAGAGCATCGCACCAGGAAGAAGAGCGCCCACAAACTAGGCTGGGTTCTGTCACACCCGGCTGTCTGGTCTTGGTCTCTCTGCCTCAGTCAGAGCAATCAACCGATCCTTCTTCCCGATCCATCCATCGATCCCTCCACCAGCCAATCCGACAATCAGTCAGTTGCAATCGCTCGGTTGGTTCAGCCACCCCCGGCAATCATAACAAATACGATCATCAGACGCATAGCAGTCCCTATCCCGCCTGCACTGTTCATGCTGCCGCTGTCGCTGTCGCGGCAGATCACACCCATTCAACATGACAAGACCCGAAATTATTCGTGCTGGTATGTGGCATGTGCTCGGCACGAGCATGACTCTCTCTCAGCCTCCCAAGCCCTCCCGCTCCCTCACGTCGCCTCGCTTCGGCCATGCTGCCGCTGCTTGGGCCATCTTGCGAGTTTGCCCGTCTCAAAGGAGCCACCACCCTGTCGCAGCCAGAACCCAAGCCCCCTGCGCCGCAACACCCGGTCAAAACAATGCTGACTCTCTCGCTCCATCCTTCATCCAGACTCGATTGATCTCCAAGATCGCGAAGCACCCTCCGCAAAGAACCACACTGCCCGACCCAGTCCCCTCAATACCTCGCAGTCCGCCGCCAACGGAACCGCCCCTCACCAGGCCGAGACCTTACGAGAGGTCGCTGCCGGACAAGCAGAGGAGGAACTCCACAGCCCCCGAGTCTCTTGGGCCAACGGCGGCGAGACTGGCGACCTGCAGAAATACGCCGAAGACTTGGCCGCCGGAGTTTCGACTTCCCTCAACGCCGACAACATGGCCTCACGCCAACAAGATGACCTCGCTGTCGCACAAAATGGGGGCTTGGAAACAGAGGACGCCGACCTGGACGGCGACGACGGCGACCTGGACGACGACGACGACGACATGATGGACAAGATCTCGAGTTCGCCTTCTATCGACGATGGTGGGTCTCCATCCTGTCACCTACCGCTGCTACAGTCTTTACACCCTTGCGCTTCGCCGTGTAGTTCTCCGGCTTCAGCATGCTTCAGCGAGGCGAGGTCCTCTTCCCCATACCTCGACCAACCTGACTACTTCCCCCTGCAGACTGCGCATGGGCCGGCAGACAAGTTGCCTGCCGTGCTTTCTAGACGTCATCATCTTCATCATCATCATCATCATCATCATCTCCGTGGTTCACCCCCTGGACGGCTTGGCGCACATGGTAGCCAGGGGCACACAGCACCAAAAGGCAACGGACCTGAGAATCCGAGGAGCAGTGGCTTCCCAATTGGACTACACGAAGTGGAATGCAGAATATCAGACACAGACGACGGCGATCGCTATGCCCTGGACGACCTGCTCGATGGAATACAAGCATTACAGCAAGACCTCCAAGATGAGCAGGAGGGTATCGACGAGGCCATCGGGATGGAAGATGATGTCTGCAGTACCGACGACCTGGTAGTTCCATACGAGGATTTCACCGATGAAGATGATGATGACGACTATTTCCTTGAGTCTTATGACCCCCGGTTCATCGATTCTGGTTGGGGGGGTGAATGCTTACACGATACAGAGGACATCGATTTCGAACTCGTCTACGCGCTGCACACGTTCATTGCAACCGTCGAAGGGCAAGCGAACGCGACCAAGGGCGACGCCATGGTTCTGTTGGATGACAGCAACAGTTACTGGTGGCTGGTTCGGGTGGTCAAGGACAGCAGTATTGGTATGATAAGCCCCCAAGGGATTTGCTGGCTTGCTGGGGCTGTTTTGGCTGACGCGCTCGACCAAGGTTATCTGCCGGCTGAGCACATCGAGACACCGACTGAGAGGCTTGCACGTCTAAATAAGCACCGGAATATCGATGTAGGTTGGAAACGCACAGTTATCCCGAAATTGAGACTAACGCGCTCAGTTGTCTGCAACTATGCTGGGCGATCAATCCGACAAGGCCAAGAATCCAATCAAGACGGCGATGCGCCGGCGGAAGAAGAACGTTTCCTTCGCTGCTCCGACATACGTAGACTACTCTGATTTCGACTACGACACGGAGGAGGAAGAGGAGGCCGAGGCCGAATTTTATGCTCAGCAGCAGCAACAGCAACAACAGGCGCAGCAGCAGTCGCAACAACGAGCAGCCGCCACCAAGCAGACTACCGCCGAAGAGGCTGCTGCCAGCGAAGAGGCGGCAAAGGTAGCGCCACTCAGGCCACGGGGCCAAAAGTCCGTGCAGATCGTGGACCCCGCCGATCCAGACTCGAAGGAAGATTCACCCACCAAAAATCGAACCAGCGAGGAGATCTTTGAGACGAACGGCGTGGAGGGTCCGAAGAGGAGGGCCGACGGCACGGTCAGAGACTCCTTCTTCAAGGACGACACGGTGGAGACCAAGAAGATCACTCTGACGCCTAATCTGTTGCGGGATGATGGGACTGTCAGGGCATCAACCGACTCGGATAAGGGGCCAAACAAGCGCCCGAGCTTGGACAGAATCGACAAGGAACTAAGGGAAGACCCGAAGAAGAGTAAAGATAAGAAGGAGAAGGAGAAGAAAGGCGGTTTCCGGGGCTTATTCTCGCGCAAGGACAAGAAGCAGAAGGGCGGTGACGATGATTCCCTTGGGAAACGATCCATGGATGTGGTTGCAGAGGCGCCAGAAAGGGAATCCGAGGACTTGGACGACCAGGAGAAGGCAGGTGCCTCACCACAGCGCAACCCGAGCAAACTGCATAAACAGCAGCCGCGAGTGGAACCTTCGCTAGCAGTCAAGTCCGGGACTGCTCCACAGGGTAACGGTATGGATATTTCAACGTTCCTGAACGAAGGGAAGTTGAAGAATGTCGCCAACGTGCCACCCGCCTCGATGCGACTCGTCGAGCCAGATACCCAGGACGCGGAGGACGAGGATGAGTCCAAGCCGGCCGGGTCCAGGCCAGCGGCTTCCCGGTCGGAAAGTGTCGAGGACAGCCCACCTCAGGCCACGACTGCAAAGTCACGTATGCAGATTGAGGACTCGGATTCGGAAGACGATGATTACAATGAGACGATCAGGCAGATGTCAGGCTCGGGCAAGAAGACCCAGGAGAAGCCCAAGCCAGAGTCACAAGTGCAGACTAGGAACCAGCCGGAGAAGACACAGCAGGAAGAGCCGCAACAGGCAGAACCGCAACAGGAGAAGCCGTTCCGGCCCACGCTTCCGGGGGCATTCCCTGACAGCTACCTGAGCACGCAGTCTGCTCAGTCCAACACGACCATCACACCAGAACGAGCCGCGGAGGCACCTCAGCGCCAGGACCGCCTGTCAGAATCGCCAATCGAGGTGTCCCCGATCACGCCGAGTGGGGAAAAGCCTCCAGCGTTGATGGGCGACACATCAAGCCAGGAAGATCACTCGTCACCTGTGTCGTCGCCATCACCCGAACTGATCGACAGGGAAGAGGCAGGCGGTACACACCGAAACCAGGACTCCATCACCACTTCGACCTCGACAACGACGGTCTCGAACTGGAATGACACGAGCCTCCGGGAGTTCTTCGACTCGGGGACTGACATCAGAGATCTCCTGGTTGTGGTCTACGACAAGACCGATGTTGAGCCAGTCGGGCCTGAACACCCGGTCGCGGGCACACTTTTCAAAGAACAGAACGCCAAGCTGGCAGAGATCACAACTGTAAGCCCACCAGACTCGAGAATGCAAAGACGTGCAGAGGATCTCACTAACCAATGGCGAACAGCAACTCGACCACATGCTCGGCGACTGGCTCGCGCGAAAGCAGCGACTGCGAGGAACGGTGTAGTGGACAGAAACCCCATATACCCCTTCTCTTCAGCATTTAACGGAGCACTACCGTCCTCGCCATCTGATCTACCTTTACGACCTACGCTATCGCTTGTACAACATTTCCCCTTGTTCACACCCATGATGCATCTATGACTCTCCCAAAAGCTCCATGTTGCAGGATACCCTGCTTGTGATGGCCTCGTTACATATTTCAAGGTCCGGCGTTCTTGGTGAAGGAGGGCTCGGAAGAAGAGCGGAACGGCTTCATGAAAAAATGTACTAATACCAACGGAGACTGGGCATATACCTCTACTGTTTTCTTTTCATTTGTCCAACGTGTAGCAGTGCGGACTGAAGGAAGACGAGGGACGCTCGTTGTGCTGCGTGCTCGTCATCTGAAGTCTGCCACATTGGCCTGGAGATGAAATCTCGCATCCCATGTGGAGTGAGAGGCCGGGGGGGGGGGGAGGAAGGGGGATTGGGCGATTCATGTGTGCCGATGACAGGCCCTTGCGGCATGAAATCGAAGGCCCATTGACTTTTAATTCTTATGACTGAATGACCCTGACATGCCTGGCTCCTGATCTAGCGTGACTGTGGCCCAGTGCAGAGCTCCTTGAGGCCCTCTGGCCGTCTCGAGGAGCCCTGCAGCATGGAAGTAAATGCTAGCAGAGGGAAGAAAGAGCCGAACGGGGCAGCGAGCAAGGCTGTGGAGACTCGAGCTCCAGGCTTCCAAAATTTCCAGAATTGCCAGAATTGCATCCAGCCTGGCAGCCTTGGGTTGCTCGGGCACGTTTTGAACCTGCTTCCTTTCATGACGACATTCCGCATTCACTCCCTCGCCGACTTACTCGCCAATCTCTTTGTAGACTGTCTCTCCTGACACCAAGACGCCAATCTGCACCAATTCACCTAATTAAGCAGGCGACAGCTCTCGCTTGTATTTTGTCCCGTGCCGACCCTTCCCAACTGCTCTGCACCTTGTCAGGTAGCAGCACCAGCAGGCCACAAGCATCTGTCTGGCGGCTGCAAACCGATCGAGCAAGCTTGCGGGCGTCGACAGGCCACTCTCTTTGAAGCAACAGTCATACCACCCAGCCAAGTGGTGCAGGACGGCATACATACACACACTTACAGGGCACAACACAACAGACGTAACAAGACACCATCCATCGGCTGCTGCAGAGCAGCACAGCAGCAAAGACCCGACAATCGACGAGACGCACACCCTCGCTGCAGCACCAACGAGTTGGAGAAGCTCGTGCCTGTCCTTTCCTCAATATCGGACCTCCCTGACTGCCCTTTGAACGCGCTAGCCACGAGCTACCCTGGAGCTCTGTGCCCGCCGCCGTCGCAACGCCTATTCTCACCACACCCGCGCGGGCGTCCAGGCAGGACCACTACCTCTATCTCCCACCCCCCCTCGCTCACACACCTTAAAAAAAAAGGTCCAGCCCAGCGCCGTGCTCCCCCTCCCTGCACCACCCCATCACGGCTGCCCAGCTTCGCCTACTATGTCACAAAACTCCCGGCGACCACCACCCACTAAACTCAAGATACCGAGGGCGGCAGCTACATACACACCAGCCACAATGGATCCAGATCTGCGCTCCCAGCTCAACATGCTGCTGATCAATGGCGGCCACGACAAGAAGTGAGTTGTGGGCCAACTTCCTGCCCGGATATCATCCCCTGCCACCCAAGCCTGAGTGAGCCTCTCCTTGGCTGGCGGCATCATGCTATAACACCCACCACCAGCACCAGCACCAGACCACAGATCCTCACAGACAAGTGCAACCTGCTAACCACTCCCGTCTCTGCTCTCCCGCAACACAGGCTTCAAGAACAACTCCTCTACACCCTAAACGCACACTCCAACAACTGGCCAACCCAAGTACAAAACCGCGCCCTCGCCCTCCTCCGCAGCGGCGAGGTGACCACCTTCCCCGTGCTCCTGAAACAGATCCTCGACGAGGTGCGCAAAGAGACAGCCGCCGGCCCCCAGCCCAAGGGCACAACCTCGGGCTCGTCAGCGGCAAACGGCAACGCGGAGTCGTCCTCGGCGGGCGGCACCACAAACAACGGCGCCGGCACCACCGTGCAGGTCAACGGGTCCAAGAAGCACGCGGGGCCCGGGCCCGGGGAGGCCTCCAACCTCAACAGGGAGGTGTCGACGTCGCTGGCCGTGCCGGCCACCGTCGTCGAGGAGGCGCTCAAGGTAACGAGGGACGTGCTCAAGGAGGTTGCCGAGTTCGAGGAGGAGTCTAATGGTGCCACTTGAACGGCGGACCGGCTCGCACGATCCGGGGCTGGTTCTTTTGGCCAAACGCGTCTTTCTCATCTTCCAGCACGGCGAAATATAGAGAAGAGCGGGGGAACGCGGGAGAGGGGAGAAGAGAGGAAGACGAAACACAAACACAAACACAGAGAGAGAGAGAGAGAGACACGCAAAGAGAGACCTCGTTGCCCGGGGCTCCGTCGTCCCCGGGGCGCTGCAATTATGAAGCCTTGCAGGGCTGATCACGAGGAAAGCAAATCGAGGGGATTACCACGCGGACAGAAACTCAGCGCACGCACAGCGAGCGCCCTATCGAAAGAAGCCGCGCTCCGAGTTTGACGAGCTCAGACTGAGCTGGACAACTCTCCAAAACACAAGCAGTCGCCGAATTGCTGATTGCTACACATAATAATGCCCAACAAAACAGTCCTGCGGTCCTGGACGGGCGGGCGGAAACGACGACGACGACCCAGGATTCCATCACCCGCTCCTGAGTCTTTTTCACCCATCTATTGTGCCGCCCTCCCCTCGCCCACGGGAAAGAAAGATGTTGTTATTTCTGGTACCGTACATACTGGGGCCATCGTTGCATAAAAACAACCGTACATAACATGGCCTGATGTCAGGACACAGTGGCCCTAGGGGAAGGGGCCGCCTTGAAACGATTATTATCATCACCACCGCCGTCACCAACCTTTACCATCACCGCCATCATCATCCAACGAGAAAAAAAGAGTCGTGACAAGAGGGGCCGTTGATAGATGTTAAAAATACCTTGTAATAAACCTGATCCTGTTTCGGGGCTTCAACAGGCACGACTTCACTTTTCTTCCATTTCTCCCTCGTGTCCTACTGTGATCGTCTGTGAGGGCTTCCGGAGGCTTCATGAGAGCCCATGGGAGCATACCTGGGGGAATAGATACATGTGCACACACTCGTAGAGCCCATGACAACACCCTTTGAGCTCCTTCACGTCGGCCCAACGAGACCGACCGTCCAAGCCTCGAGATCTGACCACCCCCCCCCCCAGAGAAAACGTCTACTACATACATACACGCTTTTCCCCCTCCGCACTTTCATGAGGCTCATCCACCAAGCCTTCTTCTACATGCCTCCTCGGTAGTATCTAGGCCGCACGAACGGCCTCCATTCAGATCATGGGGCCCTTTTCCTAACCGCCACCCCCGAAACATCGGTCCTCCCTCCAGCATGACGAACGGAACGAGCGCGGAGAGGTTATTAGGACGCGGGAGGAGGAGGAGATATACGGAGCGGAGACCTCGCCAATGCCTCCCTCACACGTTCCAGTGTCTTGGGGTGGCCGGTGGTCACGGTCATATATATATATCTATCTGGCCCCCGCCTAGCCAACGTGCCCCACCCACCCCCCTCCACCACCACCATTCATTCAAGGACAGATGATGGTTAGATAGGACGGGTGCAGAAACGAACGTGTTAGATCATAAAGAGGAGAGGAGGGAAGTTCGGCGGGGAACGGGAGGAAGGGGGTGAGGTGGTGGGGCGCATGTCTTTTCTTCAGCCGGGTGGGACAGGCAGACAGGCGTTCGTTCCGCGGGCGTGGAGTCAGTCGGTCAGTCTTTCTTAAAATACCTATGCACCGTGAGGATGATGTACATGTTGTCCATTCACTACCTCGGGGATAGATAAATCCTCCTCAATAGTTGTTGGCGGGATTCCTCACTCGCTCATAAACGCTCGCAGGTCAGATGAGCTTGACAATATTTACAGTCAGCATGATGAGAGGAACTGGCGGGACAAGTGAGTGCAAGGAAGCGTGGCAGGTCATCTATAATATCCGGCGAGGCAGATAATACGGATGGATGACACACACACGAGCATACAGGGACGGGGTCCACTGCAAGTCACAAAAAACAAGAGGCAAAACTTTGTGTAGGTCAATTTCATTCGTTAAAAGCAACTTTCTCATTAAAGGAAATCTATCGTAATCCAGATCGCCTGCGCCAAGGCAGCCAGAAAACTCCCAAAATCGCAGTCTATGTGTGGAGCCGTCGGCTTCAATGGCGGTGGGGCACTATCACCAAGGATGTCGCGAGCACCACCCCAAAGAGCTGGCCCTGACCCAGATAATCCTGCAATGGGGATGATTTCTTCCATTTATCCGCCTGACTCGATGTGCGAGATAGACGAATCGTCTCGAGTGCCTTGAACCAAGCAGTAGCTCCGAGGCCTGACTGCGACCGCACCAACTTAGGAGACTAAAATACAGACGGTTGAGGTGCCATACTATGTATGCACTTAGTCGTACAGACCGTCATCGTTGCCAGCATCGCCGAAGGAGTCGGCCGCGTTGGCGGCGGCGGAGTCGGCCTCGGGGAATTTGAAGTACGCGCCAGGGCCGGCGTTCTTCATCTGCTGGGCGAAGGCCTCGTACCGGCGGATCTCGACGTCTGTAACGGAACGACGGGCCATCTGCATGGCCTCCTCAAAGTGGCGCTTCTCGAGCTCGGGGACCGGGTCCTCGGCATCATCCTCCATTTCGACATCCTCGCCAGCAGCCTCGCGTGCCTTGGTGCGCTCGATGTCGAGAGCGATGGACTCCTTGATGGCCAGCTTGACGGCACGCTGGGTGATGAAACCTAGATCGGCACCGGAGAAGCCGTGAGTCTTGGAAGCGATGTAAGCCATGTCGATGTTGGATGACACTGGCGTCTTGCGGAGCTGAGCCTGAAGGATACCAAGACGACCGGCTTCGTCGGGCAGAGGGACGTAGATGAGGGAGTCCAGACGGCCGGGACGGCACAGGGCAGGGTCGAGCTGCTCCGGTCGGTTGGTGGCACCAATGACGAAAACGTTCTTCTTTGAAGTCATGCCGTCCATCTCGGTCAGAAGCTGGTTGACAACACGGTCCGAGGCACCACCGGCGTCTCCGACGGAACCACCACGAGCCTTGGCGATGGAGTCAAGCTCATCCAGGAAGACAATGCAGGGCGCGGCGGCACGAGCCTTGTCGAAGATGTCTCGGATGTTGCTCTCAGACTCACCGAACCACATACTCAGCAGCTCGGGACCCTTGACGGAAATGAAGTTGGCCGAGCACTCGTTGGCGACAGCCTTTGCCAACATAGTCTTACCCGTACCGGGAGGACCGTAGAAGAGAACACCGCGAGAAGGAGACATGCCAAACTTGAGGAACTTCTCGGGGTGGTCCACAGGGTACTGCACCTGCTCCTTGAGCTCCTGCTTGACGCCCTCGAGGCCACCAATGTCTTCCCAGCGGACGTTGGGCACCTCAACAACGGCGACCTCACGGAGGGCAGACGGGTTGGAAACGCCAAGAGCGAATCGGAAGTTCTCCATGGTAACTCCAAGAGAGTCAAGAACCTCAGCATCGATGGTGTCCTCGTCGAGGTCGATCAGGTCCATCTTCTCACGAATCTGTTGCATGGCAGCCTCCGAGCAGAGAGCAGCAACATCGGAACCGACGTAACCGTGGGTCTCGGCAGCAATTTGCTCCAGGTCGACGTCGTCACCGAGCTTCATGTTCTTGGTGTGGATCTGCAGGATCTCGAGACGACCAGTTGGGTCAGGAATGCCGATGTCGACCTCGCGGTCGAAACGGCCGAAACGACGCAGAGCTGGGTCGATAGAGTTGGGTCGGTTGGTGGCGGCCATAACAACGACGTTGGACCGAGCCTTCATGCCGTCCATGAGTGTCAGGAGCTGGGAGACAACACGACGCTCGACCTCTCCGTTAGTCTTCTCACGCTTGGGGGCGATCGAGTCGATCTCGTCGATAAAGATGATAGCTGGCGAGTTCTTTTCGGCCTCCTCGAAGGCCTTTCGCAGGTTCGACTCAGATTCACCGGCCATCTTGGACATGATTTCAGGGCCGTTGATCAAGAAGAAGAAAGCTCCAGTCTCGTTGGCAACAGCTCGAGCCATCAGTGTCTTACCGGTACCCGGGGGGCCGAACAAGAGCACACCACGAGGGGGCTTGATGCCGATGGACTTGAACAGTTGGGGGTGTCGCAGTGGAAGCTCAACCATCTCACGAATCTGTGCCATCTGCTTGCGGCATCCACCAATGTCATCGTAGCCCACTTCGTTCAGGTTGTTCTCCTCCTCGTCACGCTGGATCGGCTCGCCCTCGCAGTGAATGACCGTGTCCTGGGCGACGATACCGTACTCCGGGGGGTCAACCTCGACGACCTTGAACTCGACTGCTCTCATACCTCCACGGGCGATGAAAAGATCGCCCTGGCGGACTGGCCGGTAAGCCTCTCGGAAATATGGGGCAAGGAAAACGTCGAAAAGAGAGCCGGTGAGACCCTCGACTGTGTCGGCGATAGGCAGGACCGCGATTCTCTTGGCCTGTGCTCGCGTGTTAGGATCCAAAGGATGATGTGAATGGTGGACAGTATACTCACATATTTGATGTCGGGGCAGGCGTGGATGGTGATAATGTCACCGTGCTTCACACGGAGGTTGTGTCTGACCACGCGGTTCAGACGACAGCTGCCATCATCGAGGTCATCATCACCAAGGACAACAAGAACGGTGTCCTTCCTCTTCTTGCCTCGGACAAGGACGGTATCGCCACGGAACAGCTGGAGAGCGTCCATGGTGTTGTTTGAGAGGGCGATGATGGAGTTGTCATCGTTGACGGCATCGGTAACCCTGTGGAATGTCAGTATGCTATTGTGACAGAGGAGATGCCAGTTCAAGGTCGTACATAAGCTGGTTGGGCTTCTTCTTCTTCTTGAGGATGGCGGTTGCGGTGTCATCCTCTTCCTTGCGCTCGGCGCCAGAAGCATCCCTGCCAATCAGTCAGTCAGAAGTCACAGGAGCGGGGCAAGCGGGGCATCGTGTGCGTACATCAAATGGCTCTTCTTCTCGGTGTGGTCTGGGTTGGGTTCGGGGGCCATCTTGACTGGTTGCTTGCAGGAAGATGGAGATGGGCAAACGGAGGCGTGGTTTGTTGGGAGCTCGGGAGATGTGCTGGCGGTTTGCCGGTAAGACGTCGGTAGGTCAAGGCCAAGCGACGGTCCTAATGAAAATGGTGGTGTGTGTAGGAGATCAAAGATTCAGGATCTCGTTGATCTGGGGGTATGGGATACGAAGGAAGGGAGATGGAGATGGAAGGAAACCTGAGGGCCGTTTTGCAGTCCGGAGGTTTTGGGAGGTGGTTGAAGGTGTGTTGTCTTGACGTTGAAAGGCGATGGCGGCGAAAGCTGGGTTGGACAAGCCCCGGCCTCCCTACCCACTAGGCAGCTTCATGACGACAATTGCCAGCCGGGGTTGCCAGACCCACTTGAGCGCAGAGAGGCCCGAGCTTGAGCTTCAGTCCAAGTAGACCCTGACAGCCTGGGGCAGTTGGAACCTTCTAGTTTTGGCCCTTGCTGACTATGTACCCGGATGGCAAACTGCACTCGACAGAAACCCATCTTATCTCCAAAGCCTGTGGTCTGCACAACAAATCTCTATCTCTATGTTTGGAGGCAAAACCCCAAAAATTCGATTTCTCAGCAGATTCACTCTTACTGGCCAGGGGCGAGCTGAAGACTATTGTCTCGGCCATTCTAGACACCACTGGCAAAGTCTACCCACACCACCAACACTTGCACAAATAGCTTCAGATGCAGGCTGGGCTCCGGTGATATCCCTCTGGTTCCTTTGGTGGACCGAGGTAGCTAGAGATTCCGACGAGCAGTTGCAGCTGAGATTCCCCTCAGCTGAAAAGCCAACCTCAGGGTCTTCTCCCACAGATGGCTAGCTTCAATGGTTCAAGGATCATCCGCCTGCACCTGGCCGAACCTCGGAATCCCTGTGGCTAATAGCACCCAAAGCTGGGAGCTGTGGGGTGCTTTTGAACAGCTTACTGCATCTGCAAAGATGATTCACTTGCCCTTTCGACTCAACCTTAGCATCAAGTTCCTGAACGAGCACTCGACGAACACACTGGCCATCTTGGATCATTGCGAGATCGTGATGCTCGGTCTAGGGGAATGAACATTTGCGCAGGGCGGTTCAGAGTACTGACTGCTCAAAACAGCAGGAATAACATCGGGGTTCATCGTCTTGAGATCTCAAGAGGTTGACTTGCCTTGCCACAATGCTCTTTGGTATGGACTCCCGTGGGACATTCTTCTTGAGGGCAGCATCCCACGGGAAGATACCTTTCCATACCAACTGGTAGTTTCGTCTTGATGAGGCGTTTACTACTGGCGTGGTACGAGGCACCGAAAGGGTGTGACAAAACTTGCGCTTTAGATGGTCATGAATGATGGCAGTAATATTGATTCATTTCCGGTTTGTCTGAACGCATCTCACGAGTCCGAAGGCAACATCCAACCGCGAATTCCCTGGTTCAATCTGCCGAGTTCGCGAAATCCCGCCGTCTTCCACGCAACTCTCACGACCCCGTTGTCGAAAGCCCTCAATCATTCCAGCCGTTTATGCTACCAAGTCCCCTGTGCTTCAAAGCATCCTGCTTCGACAACGGCCACGTCGCCACCTTTGGCCTATATCCGAGGTACTGGCCGGTACCGTCACGGACAGGCGTGAAGTCCGCCACGCCGTTGAGGCCGGGGGAAAGGTTGATGTAATGGTCCAGGAGGCCCTGCGCGATCAGCCCAATGCCCGTGCTAGGACTCGCCGTCGCGATGCGCTCGTGACGAACTGATGTCGACAGCCAGTTCTCTGTGAGCCAGGAAATCCGCGGGTAACCTCTCCCCGGGGCCTCGCGGCAGATACGTTTCGGGGGTCGGCCTCTGTGTGAAGCATCAGCGTGAGCTCTGACTCCGCCGTGATTGCTGACTTACTGGTCTTGGGATACAGAGGATCTCTTTTCAGACGAGGATGAGTCAGGGGCCAATGATGAAGAGGCGTTGACCATGGTGCCCTAGTAGACGAGATTCTTGTTGTGCTGCTGTTGGCTCTCGAAGAGTGTCAGGTATTGGTTCTGGCTGTTCGTTCCTGGGCTAGTTGACGGTTGGCTTGAGATGCGCGATGCATGATTAGCATCGCCAACAGGCTACCTATATACCTTTTACACTTTATCAACCACACGCGGCTGCCTCTTCCTTCACATCGCGGCTATTACAGCACGACCAGCAGAATACCATCTCATGTTGGTAGCAAAAGCATAAAACAGCAGAATCGGGTCCGCAGCACTGATGAGCCATCATCGCATAGAAGGTTGGGGTCGAAGCTGAGCTCTGGAGTGGCTTGTGGGTTGGGTGGGAGCAATAGTTTAGTTGCTCAGCCCCTCGCTTGATGCGACTGCTGGCCTGCTTTTGGGCCGGGCATGACTGATGGACGATGAGCTTTGGGCGAGAGTCTCTATAATCCATAATATTGCGTCAGAGAGGAGTAAATCCATTTGCTGCGCTTCGTAAAGGTTCTCCTAGAGTGGTTGACTCTCGACCTTATCGGCGTCTAACGCACCTCAGTGCTCGATGCCGATGATGAGGTGCACATCTATCCAGTGTTGGCGGCTGTACAACCCCTAGAGAGACAGTGCTGCCCAGCAGCCGGCCATGACTATTGCATCCCTTCAGTGAGATTCCCGTCACGGGTGAAGCTGTGTTAATGAATAATTTTACACAAGACAGGTCTGACAAGTCCAAACTTACGGGGCACATGACACAATGCAGGATGATTCGGTAACCGTCGTTGACATGTGCAGCAACCCATGAGACTTGCTTCCACACGTGCGGGTGTTGCTACGCGCTGCGCGCAGCACTTGAGCAGCTCAGTACGCGTTCGTCGTCCGCTCAGCTCTTGCGGACCTGGCAGCATTGCCGTGGTCAAAAGGTGCACTACGAGACCAACGGCTGGTGTGCTGTGCATACATCCATCCCTTCATCTTGGCCTGACCCGAGAGATCCAAGTGTGCCCCGGGGGCCCGCTCGGGGGCCGCACTCTGCATAGCCAACGTCGACCTGCAGTGTAATTCATGCACGCCTGGGTGCGACGGCTGATCTCACACGGCATCTGTGTCCCGACGACGACGTTGCGGGTTGCCGCCGCCGCCGCCGCCGCCCAGTGCTAAAAAGGCTGTGGAACGGCATCAAGGTGACTGCCTAGTGTTGACAGAGCCGTGACCCAACCTCTACTTGCCTCTGCAGTGCTACGCCTTGGGTTCGCCGACGATCCAGCTCCAGCGTCATGCGCGGTGCTTCTGAGCATTGGCTTCCAAGGCAGCAAGGCCGCCAGGCGGGTGAGTCCGGATTTGTCTCTGGACCAAGTGCAGATACGAAAGGATGATCGTCAAGTCTTGCGCAGGTCAAAACCCGTTTCGGGCCTTGGTGTTTGGCCAGCTACAGGTATCCATACGGGCCGCGCCATCGTCGACGATCCTGTGCGAGCCCCTCAGGCCCTCCACACACATCGTGGCCCCAATCCTGCGAGCTCGACAAGCGACCCGGATCCCATATCGCCGCGGGTTAAGAAGTGGCGGCACCGCGAAGCCGAAACATTCCCAGCCCAATGGGCGATGGGCAGGCCCGACCACGACAGTGACCCAGACGTGCATGGTCGTGAGACACGCCAGCAGACAAGCGAGCGCCGGAGCTCCCCTACTCAGGCATGTATGTATGGATGTAGCAGGCCAGCATGCGCGGCGGTTGATGCTGCCCCAGCTTGGAGCCGGCAGGCCGGTCGTGTGAGCCTCTGCCCTGGGTTTCGCCCGCCTGTCACGGCGTCCGAGGAACAAAAACTGCGCGGGGCAATTACGGTATTGCATGCAGAGAGTACCGCGTACCGCAGTACGTACTTAATTTTCGCGCACACAACTGGGGAAGATCCACGCTTGAGATGAGATCAACGGCAGACGGGTTCAGGGCACGGGGACAGGCCCCACGATCCCGCAACGCCTGTATCCACTTCTGGCGCACATGGCAAAGGCCCTGAATGAAGGGGAGGATGACAGGTTCGGATGCCCGGTGCAACCGTGGTACGTCAACGTCTCGTCCAACCCTCGCCCCTCCCTGCCTTCCCCCACGATGGGGTACAGATAGGGACGGTCGGCTGGAATTGGGTTGGTTGGGTGGGTGACATATGACGAGGCTGCGTTCGATCTTTCCTGGGCGCAGTCTTTTTTGTTCGCGAGGGAAAACTTGCTTTGGGCCTGGCGGACCGTCACCACAGCCGATTGGAGGCCCGCGGATGGTGACCTCGCAGCTGCTAAAAATGGAGCACCTGCGGGAGTCACCCATTGGGCGACCGGAGACCTGGGACATCCATCCAAGCCATCAAGCATGGCCAGCGGCCGACCACGCATCGCTTCAGTTCGCACTGGCACTGCAGGCGACCTGAGGACCGAGCGTACCAAAAGAATCGTGCCCTGCGGGTGGGACAGGGGATAAGGGGCCACGAGAGAAAGAGAGTGAGAGAGCAGTTCGCGCAGGATCCCACGAGTCCCTGTCCGCACATGTCCCCGGCCGGCGAAACGCCCTGGGCCGCACAACCTCCACTAATAAACCAGCCCAGTCCCTTTGCTTGGGCCGCCAGAGCGGCAGCCTGGGCAGCCTGGCCGCTTCTGCTAGAAGGATAGGTTGTTGTCAGACGACGCAACATGCAGCGGATGGGCCCTCGCGAGGAAAAAGGGGGTCGCTGACGGCTTGGTTTGGGCTTGCCCCCCTTGGGGCTTTGACAAGGCTCGCCTCTACCGGATGCAGCATTTGTGCGTCATTGGCGGTCTCGACTCTTCCTTGGGGCATTTGGGTGGGATGGATTTCCTTACCTACAATGCCAATCACTGATACAGAGTGATGGCAAAGCTTTGGAATAGCTCCCGGGACGATCCCACGTAATTGGGCTCGGTGGCGCGGCACTGCGGCAAGCTTGCCCAGGTATCGTCACCTACGCTACCACCACCCATGATGCCTCAATTTCCCCATCTGCCCGCTAGTAGATAAAGGGATCTGGAACATGAGCAAAAGAAGCAGTCACGATCGGAGCGAGAATGCCCAGCCCAGCCCGGGGCTATGGTAAGCGCTCACGATCGTATGATTTGCAGACAGGACTGGTTGGCCGGATAACAGTCAAGGGCTGGGCCGTGGCACGACGTGCGGCGCTCAGCAAGCAACCAGTTGCGCCTCGACGGTTTCGACGGCACCGACCGCTGTCGTCATGCCGCCACGGACAATGAATGCGGAGGACTCTGGCCGGGGGGCACGTCGAGGCGCACGAGGCTCGGCCTTAGCACCCTGCTCGAGTGCCACAGCATCGATATGTCTCCAGGGGTGGGGATGGATCTGGACCTCTTCCAACGTTCTAGGGCTAGGAGCGAAGTGGAAACACAGGCTGTCGATCCTCTCCCTACTGCTAGAGTGTTGTTGCTGAGGTTTTCTCATCTCATCTCGCGACTCACCGTTTAATATAGCTAGCTACCCTTTGGCGTATCGAGGGACGCGCCGGCGGTCGCTTGGCAACGGGATAAGGTAAAAGCGTCTTGCTGTCGGGCGACGCCACCAGATCTAAAGAAACGCTCAGAGTTCTGAGCTGGACTCAGACGCAGATTGCGCTGCTTGGCAGCCATGTGTGACAAGTAGTGATACCCCACAGGAGACTCAGGAGTTGATCACTTATTAGGAAAATGACAGCGTCGTCCCTGAAGTAAACATTATGATTTCCCGGGATCCTTGTGAACCATGCCGTATGGCCAGCGGTCCTCGAGCGACAACTGACAAGTCTCGTTGTCGAATTAACCTAAATTTTAAGCAGCGATTCCATGCGAAGAAAATATCGGGGATCGGCATCAACGCCGTCACTGCATGCTGGACGGAGAGTGGCACAGTGGTGGAATAGGAGAAATTACCGATGCGACAGCGCCTCGCCAGCCAGTGATGGAGCCCGCTGTCGTCCACCACCTCGACCGGATCGAGTCTGTGCCAGATTGTGCCTGCTATACTCCGTAGACCTCGAGGATCTCATCTCCCTACTCCTCTTTGGCTGTCAGTTGCAGCCACTGCCAATCCCAAAACGCTAGTGCAGGTACCTGACCATCAAAGGAAGAACGGAACGTCGGCAGAGGTTGTCGGCTGTCCGTTGCCCGTTGCCCATTGTCCGTTGTCCTCTGCTTTGTAGATCCTGTCTGCCAGTACTCCGTGCGTGGGAGCTGCTGGCATCCTGCGAACGGAAACTGCGGACCGGCATCACCTACCTGGTGGGAGGTTGCAAAAGGATTTGAGGTGGTCAAGCTGCAAGCCAGCTCTGGTGGTCCCTGCGTTTGTGTGTGTATGTGTGTGTGTGTGCACGATGCAGTCAGTGCCAGAGGAAGAGGATTAGCCGGGGTGGCATTCTAATAAAAGAGAAAGCAGGGAACAGGACCCCCCCAGGGCGATCCTTGGCCGGCCAGAGTCCAGACAGAGGGGATGTGCCCATGTTGCAAGTCATACTGTACTATACGAATGTGTATGTATGCCTCCGTGTGTGCGTATGTCTGGAGGGCTGTGCAATGCTGTGCTTATTAGCGGTCTTGTCCTGCTTGAGTCAACTGCAGGTACATACTTTCCTGCCTTTCTTGTCAATGTTTGGGTTTGCAAACTTGCTTTCAGAAGCTGTCTGGCCTTGGCAAGGAAAGGCTTGAACCAGGCTGTGATTTCATACCTATAGTACCGGGTACATTTACTGGGTAGATACAAAACCCAGTGTAGTAGGTGACCCGGGGTGATCAACCATCTCGTGCAGCATGTCAGCATGTACATCACTGCCGCTCGTACTCTTGTCATCTACCTGGGTGCCCGGGAGCAACGGTGCAGCACCTGTGGGGCCCCTGTGGGCCCCCAATCCACCAGCCCTCTGCCCTTGGTGCTGGCTGGGCTGGCAGGCTGGCTGGTCATTCGGACCTCAGGAGGGCCCCTCCTACCTTGGTACCAGTCTGCCCGTTCATCCCCCATTCATCCCCCCTTCAGCACCCGGTCTAGGTCTGGTCTGGTCTGAGCCTAGCCCACCACCTGGCAGTTGGGCGGCCCATCAAAACACAGGGGTATCCAAGTACCCCAGGGCCCCAGAACACCCATGGACGTCACACATCACTGCTCCAGCCTCCAGCCTGCCTAGGTCCTCCCAAGCGCAGCAGCAACTGTGGCAGCTGTGGCAGCACCAGAGCAAGCAGCAAGCAGGCAGGCAGGCAGGCAAGTAAGCAGCGAAGCGAAGTGCAGCAAAGCGCAGTCAGAGAGTGAGAGCACAGCAAGGCCCAGCCCGGTGGTCTCCAAGTCCAGCCAGCCCAGTCCAGCCCAGTCCAAACTGAACTAAACTTCGTTGCCGCCCATCTCCCTCCACAACATGACTTGCACTCGGTCGCTCATCTTTTGTGACCACAATCCACTCCTTTCAGCCCAGCCCAGCCTGCTGCTCGCACCCCCCGCTGCCAGCTCAGATCGAACGCTCTCGTCCCGCTGCACACACCACATAGTCGGAAAACCAAACCACCTCTGATTCAATCCTGGCTCCCAACGCTGCGACCGGCTTGTCTGTGTCCCTGTGCTGATCTACAGCACTGCCAGCACGGTCGTCCCTGCGTGCCGTACCCTCACGATGACGTCCGCCGCAAACCCTCCGAACCCCCCCAATATTCACCCTCCGACCACTGCAGCTGCTGCAAACCATGGCGGAGGGCCAAATACTCAACCACCAACCCCGACTGCCACTCACGCCTCCCCTCCCAGCAAACGCGACCTCAAGTCCTGGTGGAAAAACTTCAAGCTCTCCAAGCACGAGGAGTCACATGGTGAAGATCCCTCTACTCCTTGTACTGCTCTTCTAGAACAATGGGTTTCTCTTCCAGCGCCATACCATGGCAACAACCCAGATGACCTGTTGTCCCTGGAACATGTCTCGCAGCAACACCCTCACTCACCTGGCCCTGTCACACCTCTGCTGCTCAGGCCCTCCCACAGCTTCATCTCCAGCCCTGGCTGGTTGGGCAGAGCCTCGCAGCAGTGGCGCAGGACGCGACTGCGCGCCCCCCTGGGCGCGCATCTGGCCGGATGCCTGCGGGCTCCTCCTCTTTGTTTTTGCACCATTGCTCCACCAGAAACCACCCCGCTGACTTATGCAGAAACGAAAGCACCCGGTATCTTCGGCGTGCCGTTGCGACAGAGCATCGTCTACGCGAACGTCGCCATATCGCTGGTCGACGACAACGGCAAGAGCTACATCTACGGATATGTACCCATCGTGGTCGCGAAGTGTGGGGTTTACCTGAAAGAGAAGGGTACGTACGCGTGAAGTCGCCCCCTCGTCGTAACGGGACACCGTGCTGATGCGGAAATACAGCAACAAATGTCGAGGGAATCTTTCGTCTCAATGGGTCCGAAAAGCGCATCAAGGAGCTTAAGCAGGTGTTTGACTCCCCGGACCGCTATGGCAAGGGCCTCAGTTGGGATGGCTACACAGTCCATGACGCAGCGAACGTGCTTCGGCGGTACCTGAACGATCTTCCGGAGCCTGTTGTGCCCCTTGAGCTGTACGAGAATTTTAGGGGCCCGCTGAAAGGCGCGACCAAGTCGGCCGTTGGCGACGCCGACGGGCCTCAGTTCATCGACGAGTTCGATGTCGAGTCCGCGATCAAAAAGTACCAGCGGCTCATCACGCAGCTGCCGCCTCTGAACCGACAGCTTTTGCTCTATATCCTCGATCTGTTGGCCGTCTTTGCAGCCAAGGCAGATGAGAATCGCATGAACTCGCAGAACCTAGCAGCCATCTTCCAGCCTGGCATGCTGTCGCACCCCAGGCACGCCATGGCCCCGGAAGAGTATCGCCTCAACCAATGCGTCCTCATTTTCCTGATTGAGAACCAGGACCACTTCCTTATTGGAATGCAAGGCACGGCTGCGGACGAGGAGACGGTGCAGGAGGTCCAGAAGGGCACCCCTGTCATCAACGCGCCTGTCACCCCCGGTTCATCTCGCAAGTCCGGAGTCCACAGATCCGCATCCAATGCCAGCGCCGCGGCGGAGAGCATATCCCGAGAT
Source organism: Diaporthe destruens (assembly GCA_036986855.1). Classification (NCBI taxonomy): domain Eukaryota; kingdom Fungi; phylum Ascomycota; class Sordariomycetes; order Diaporthales; family Diaporthaceae; genus Diaporthe; species Diaporthe destruens. Next base: position 438,684 of record BTXE01000009.1, on the reverse strand, counting down.
GGGGCCATTCGACGAAATAAATCTACCAGCTCGAGGCACTCGCGCGCGTCAAATGGTGCCCCAAGCCCTGGTAGCCCTGCCCTTACGTCAACACCATCCAGCGGGCTCGGCAGGAGCAATACGGTTCCGTCCAAGAGGTCTCCGGCAATCCAGTCTGGCAGGTTTGCGCACAAGAGGAACGAAGGGGCCGGCGTGCCTGTGTCACCACTGACACCTGTGGTAGCATCTTCTGCGAACATCCCGGCGCCTCCCACAGTTCAGGAGGTGGAAACACCCGAAGCCAGCGAGCGTTCGGATCCACTAGCAAGCAGTAAAGGAGGCCTGACGCCTGGATACGCACGTGAAAGGAGCCAGGAGCGCCTTCTGGAGCCCAAGACAGCTCCAGAGGCGGCGACAACCCCGACCAAGGAGCGGAATCTGAGCAGCCTATTCCAACGGTCGCCTACAGAAAATAGCGAGAAGAAGCAACCCAACAAGCTTCGGAAAAAGCGCGTACCGAGCACGAACCCCAGTGCAGCAAGTTCTGCTGCGTCTCTTGCTCACTCCAGCGCGGTTTCACCGACTGTCGAGTCTTTTAACCCGATCGAGAAGATGACGGAATACCCTCAACAAGAAGCCGAAGAGGCAGCGCAGGACTTGCCAAGGCCGGACGCCATTGATACCCCATCTGAACCCACACCACGGGCCTCGCAGATGCCGTCAAGCGGCCACTTGCCGAGTGAAAATGCAGAACACGGGCTGAGAACGCATCAGTCACCACCCACTTCGCTGCACAGTTCTTTCAACGAAGGCTCTGATGCCGATCGCGTAGAAGAGCCAATCCCGTCTATCGAGCAGGTTGAGCATGGCGAACAGCAGGACAGGAAACGACGATGGCGACTGTCACGCAAAAAGGAAGAATTCCCCGAGGGTCCTGAGTCTACCGTGATATCGCCTCGGAGGATTGGGTTCAACAGGACGGCCGAGACCAGCAACAGCTCTGTTGGCACTGACGTCAACAAACCTCGGCACAGTTTCACGGGAGACTCGTCCGAGCCGACCCTGGAAGCCCACTCCAGTATCGACTCGGGGAGCAGAGAACATGGCCATAGCAGGGAGGAATCAAGAGGGCTTTCTGGATGGATCAAGAACAAGATGCGAGAGGCCAAGGAGAATGCCGGGCGCACCAAATCACCACCTGGTGATCGCGGATCCCTCAGCTCGGCACTCCCCGTGCGCGGAAAGAGCCTCGAGATGAAACGGCCGGCCGAGGGAGAGAAGGATGCCCCTCAGAAGGCACCAGAAGCTAACGCATCTCAGCAATGATGTGCGAGCTCATTGTCCCACCGATCTGGCCATGAACAGGATATTAGCAACAGCTGTGGATGTACAACTACGATGTACGATTTTAATGCCCCCTCTTTGGTTCCCAACTACACCCGGAATTACAACCATCGGACCCGATTTTATTAATGTTTTCAATCTTCAACTTTATGGCGGTTTGGTTTTGGGAATCGCCAGACCAAGCAAGGCAGGCAAATAAATGCATGCAAGAGAGAGCGAGAGAGAGAGAGAGAGAGAGAGAGAGAGAGAGATCAAGACAGCCCTTCCGAAAGAGCAAAGACCACACACGGCAAGAAAGGCATGGGGAGAGGGGTGGCTAGCTTTCATACCGGAGGATTCAATACGAAGAGATGGAGAAGATGGGACCAGCTTTTGTTCGAAAATTGGGGGCCCAAGCTTTCTCAAAGCCGTCCTGCCTGGGAAGCTTTGGGTGAAAGCGGTGGGCTGCTGTACTGGCAACGGCATATGTTGATGCTACCTGTCGATGATTCTGCTGCTACTACTTGAGGATACCCTGGTTTAGCTACCTGCCTATACGCAGTATGGGAATGAGAAAGGAAGAGTATTAGGGAACATAACCCCTGGGTGTGATAACTTTTTTTCCCGCTTGCCACATTGCTACTGAGGCTCCACGTGCTGTTGGTATAGGTAACTGGCAAGTTTTCGAACCGCCTAGCTACATACATGCTCGAACCAGCCATGCGGGCATCCATCTATACTCTCAACGACCATGAGGCGCGCGCACACAAGACAGAGAGGAAGCCATGCTTCCGAAGAAGCGGCATGGATAGACTAGGAGGCCAAGGCTAGTCGAGACGGAATGCCACGCGGGTTTCCCCCCCTTTCGATGACCAGCGTGGCCGGGTCGGGACATGAGCGTGGGCGCAATCTCGCCCGTGTCACATGGGGGCTCTAGGAGCCGGGAAGAAAATCAAAAGGACAAAGGTCTCAGGAATCGTCCTTCCTGCGGCTGTCGTTCCGATGACCGTGAGACAGACAGCCGGGGGTTTCCAGCTCGACTGTGTCCTTTCTTATTCTTTTCTTTTTCCTCGGGTCCCTGCGTGCTTGTTTAAGCCTACGTGGAATTCGAGCAGGAGAGTCTGGTGGGATCACTGCTGTCCTAGATAGAGCTCACACCTGGCCAAGTCCCACCGCTGAGGACGTGGTGGTGTGATGTCCCGCCCATTACGCCCAAGTTTGAGGGGTATTATCACTTGCTCGACCGCCAGGTGAGGTTCAAATATCCTCCGTAGAAGACATCATAAAACATTATACATGATCCCCAGGGCGGTCGGATCCTGCCCGCGGGCACACGCCGAGCCCAGCCTCGGCTGCTGCCAGGACGTGGGCAGAAGCGCCGGGGAGGGTCTGGGGTCTAGCTGCAGTAGCGCGGCCGCATCCCCACAGGGGCTAGGGCCGTTTAAGCTTGAATCTATGGGGACTTTTCCCCAGGTCCCTGGCAAATATGAGAGCGAACTCGGCGCTTCTCTGCTTGTTGTCCCCCTCTCTTTCTGTTGTTACTCACAGATTTCGAGATTGGGATCTATATCCCGGCATGTACTGTATACCTTGGGCTATTTTCTTCCAGATTCCAGAAATGGTATCAAAAGGGTTGTTTCTGTGCCCCCCCCCCCTCTTCACTCCAGCCTAGCAATATGAGTCCAAAGGGTGTAGGTTCCCACCGCTTGGACATCGCAGTGTGGCGGCCGCCTGGGTGCAACGCTGACAGGACTTGGGATAAATAGGGGCACGAACCGTCAGAAAGCGATGAATCAACACCGCTTTCGAGGTGTCCTGTAAAATATATTGTGTACTGCGCAAGACTGATCGCGTGGTGCAAGTGAGAAATTAGGCCCAGCCACGGGCGAGCGAGCTGCCGGCAACTAACACGAGCGGTTAATAAGGCCCGGGATGACTGGGGATGTCTGTGTCTGCCACTTCACGTACGACGGGGCAGCGCAGCCCCACAAGACACAAGACAGAGAGAGAGAGAGAGAGAGCCGCTGCTGGTGCTTGTCTCACTTTGGAAGATTGTGTATGTGCCACGGAAATCCCGATGTTTCTAGCGGTATTCCCTCGCCCACGCCCGGTCGCACAGCGGCGCACGAGGCGGAGACATACCACGAGATGGAAGCTGCAGTTGCCCGTTTTCTGTGCGCAGGACGGGACGGGATGATGGGAGAGGGGGCGGGTTTTTTCCCCCCTGGTGGACGAGATCTTGTCCGCTTGTTCCTTGGTGGTTGCTGGTTGAGGTCTCTCTGGGGAACATTCAGGTGTGATGTGAAGGAAGATAATTCCTGAATTAAAAACGAAGTAATTACATATGTACGGAGCCTCAGTGACATATTATTCATATACCCGGTACTGACTAGTTTGACTAAGTACTTAAGTAGTAAGTGGCATTGTTGCTGTGGGGAGCCCCAGACTTGATCCGGTATGGCGCTGGGGTAAGCAGGCGCCCGTGCTAGGGGGGCATGGCTCCGATCGGACGGGGTGCCTCCCGGAGAGGAGAGCGAGAGAGGACATGTGTGGATCAACTAATAAGCTGACCAAACAAGTACTCGATAGTGAAGTGACGACTCCTCCCCGAGGTAGGCAAAAGCCCGCCGGGGCGGATTTAAGGGCAACCACATGCAAGGTACCTTGCCTCTCTTTTCTCTGTAAGCTATTTATCTGCTTCTTGTCATCCCGCATCGCGCCTCTCCTTCTGTCAACTCTCCCCCCCCCCCTCCTCATCCGTGGCTGCGAGATATAGTGAACCGCTTCTTCTGCTTGACCTCGACGTCAGACCTGAAGCCAAGGCTCTGTTAGCATGTTCACCAAGAAGTCCCGTAAGTGCCGAAGCCCGTTCGTTTGCTGCCGTTGTGCGACCACCAGAGATGCGTTATATGGGGATTTATGGATCACTCATACTGTTTGCCTGTCGGTACATATTGCCCCATCGACTCATTCGTGAGAGAGGATGGTCCGTGGGATAACCTTGGATGAGATAATTTTCTGTGGGATGACGGATGACCTTCTAGCACCCGCAACATACACCAAAACACATCAATTCGCGGGAACATGAGAACTAATTGAATCTTACAGCTCCAGCCCCGGCCGGGGACGGCGGCATAGACGTCCACAGCGATGGGGCCGGTGTCAAGGAGGGCGGGTCCCCAACCGGCATGTACGCGGGGGACAGGGAGCCGGGCTACTCAGAAGACTACGACGAGCTCGGCGTCGCGTGCCCGCCGCACACGACCGAGAGGAAGCTCATGACCCGCGTCGACCTGCACCTCCTGCCCTTCATCAGCATCCTGTACCTGCTGGCCTTCTTGGACCGCGTGAACATCGCCAACGCCAAGTCCTTCCACCTCGTCGAGGACCTGCGCCTGGGCGGCACCGAGTACAACACCATCTTGGTCATCTTCTTCGTCCCCTACGTCTTCTTCGAGATCCCCTCCAACATCCTGCTCAAGAAGCTCTCGCCGAGGGTCTGGCTGTCGATATGCGGGATTGCCTTTGGCCTGGTTACTGTCTTCCAGGGCCTGACGCAGAATTACTCGGGGATTCTTGCCACGAGATTCTTCTTGGGTATCTTTGAGTGTGGCATGTTCCCGTGAGTCTTTCCATATGCCCCGACGTCCCTACTGAACACGCCTCTTATATTCTTCTAGTGGCTGCTTTTACCTGCTGGGGATGTGGTATAAGAGAAGCGAGGCCCAGAAGCGCTTCACATTCTTCTTCGCCTCGACAAGTCTTGCTGGTGCGTTTGGCGGGTTGCTGGCATCCGCGATAGGGAAGAGTAAGTCAACCACCCACGGATGGTGATCGTCTCGTCTTGGGTTTTCAGAAACATTGGCTGACATACTTGCCCCAGTGGATGGGCTCAGAGGCTACCATGGATGGAGATGGATTTTTATCATCGAGGGCGCCATCACCGTGCTTGTCTGCACAATCTTCCTCTTCACGTTCCCAGCCTTCCCGGAGCAGGCCAAATGGCTCACAGAGCCGGAGCGCGAGTACGTCAAGGCGCGCCTGCGGGCGGACCTGGGCCACAACGCGGCCGAGCGCAAGATCACCGTCTCGGACGTCCTCACCGTGCTGCGGGACCCAAAGGTCATCGTCGGGGGCTTCATGTACTTTGGGCTGATCGTGCCGGCCTACGGCTACGCCTACTTCGCGCCGTCCATCATCCAGGCCTACGGCTACAGCCCCATCCAGACGCAGCTGCACAGCGTGCCGCCGTGGGCCGTGGCCTTTGGCTTCAGCATGCTGGTCGCCTTCGCGTCCGACCTCGCCCGCCACCGCTTCCTCTTCGCCGTCGTGCCCATCTGCGTCGCCATCAGCGGCTTCGCCGTGCTGCTGAGCGTCCGCGACCACACCAACGTCAAGTACGGCGCCCTCTTCCTCGTCGTCATGGGCACCTACTCGGCCATGCCCGTCATCGTGTGCTGGTTCAACATGAACCTCGGCGGCCACCACCGCCGCGCCATCGGCTCCGCCTGGCAGATCGGCTTCGGCAACATCGGCGGCATCATCTCCACCTACGCCTTCCTCGCCAAGGACGCCCCCTTCTACCGGCCCGGCTACAGCATCTGCATCGGCTTCATCTGCCTCAGCCTCGTCAGCTGCTGCGTCTACGCCGCGCTCATCACCTGGGAGAACCGCAAGAGGGACAGGACCGCGCGCGCGAACCTGACCGACTACGAGAAGACGGAGCTGGGTGATCTGAACCCTGAGTTTAGGTATATGCTCTGATGTGGTGGGTGGGGAATCTCTGCACCACTCGCCGCCACGTCGCTTTCTTGGTATAACAGAAGCGAGGCATGCCTCTGGCATGATGCGCATATTACATATGAAATAGTAAATATTAGCATCAATCAAAGTCATGAAAACGGCACGCCAGCTAGCTCCAAATAATAAGTCATTCCCAAGTGCAGATTGGCTTTTAGCCAGGACGTTGGGAGAACAGCCTTTTAGTTTCAGATCTGATTGTAATAATCGATTATAGTGAAATCACCCCAAGAAATCTCTATGCTATTCTGGATATACTCCGGTATCCCAAACAGCCAGATATCCTTCTTTCCTCTCGTCATCGCTAAACAATCCATTCCACCCGCTCCAAACACGCTTCAGCTTCACCCCCATGTCTGCGCTGTCAAGAAAGCCAGCCAGGGCCCCCTCCATGCTCTCAAACCCAACGATATAGCGCGGCATCTCGCCACCTCGGCCCGCAAGCTTGGACTGATCCCCGCCGGTGGCCAGAGGCCATATCTCCTCCGCCAGGAAGCTGACGCCCCACTGGTCGCCGGAGCCGAACTCGTCAAAGAACCTCTTGGTCTCGTCCATGTACGACTCCCGCTCCACGCTGCCGGGCGCTGTGTGCAGCGGGGGCTCACAGGTCAGTGCCCTCGCGCGGAGGGAGGGGTAGACGAGGTGTGAGCGCCAGGGTGTGGCGTGGCATGGGGTCAGGAAGAGGGCAAAGAGCTCGTCGGTGTCGTTCACACCATTGACGGGTGATGGCTGCGTGAGGCTATGGTAGTGGTTGAGAACGGGATGCTCGAGGTGGAGGTTGAGACGGTCCGGGTGGATGCGCTCGTATTCATGCCGGAGGAAGTGCATGACGGAGATGGGCGCAGCAACGTGGAAGAGGGAGAGGTACGTCGCTATGATGAGGTTGATGAATATGAGACCGGCGAGGAGGGCGGTCCTGCCCTGGGATGGCTGGCGGCCTGGAGCGGCGGAGAAAAAGGAGGCGAAAGATGGGGCCGCGAGGGTGTGCAGAGTTGGGAGGAGTGGGTAGATGAAGCGGACTTCCTTGTGCGAGACCGCAGATAAAATCGCAATGGTGCTAATGACCGTGTAGGCCAGTGTTCTGAGGGTGTTGGCTTGGGTCGCCGTGGCACCTGAGGTCGGCGACAACGCGGATCTGTATATGCCAACGAGCGCGAAAGGCAGGAAGGTCATGGCGAGCTGGGTGATGCCTTGGGAGAGGTAGTAATGCCATGCCATTTCCCCATAAAAGACAGCAAGGTCCTGGTTGAGGTTGAAGTGAAGCCAGTGATATGGTGGGAACGTCCACTCGCCAAAGTAGAGACGGTCAGAGATGCCAGACAGGGCCAGACCGGCACTCCCGCAGAAGACAGCCTCCCTGAAGAGGACCAGGGCTACCCGCAGGCTGATTGGGCTTTTCCCACGGAGTGTCAAACGGGTGAAAGCCACCATAACTACAGTGCCCCAGATAAAAACGTTTGTGGGCCTCAATAGAACCGCAATCGCGGCAAGGAAGAGGGAGGCCCGGAGGCTGGCAAGACGCTCCCGTCTCGCGGGGGAGCCACCATGAGTCTCGGCAGCGTCACCCAGCAACTCCCAGGGCCAGTAGTTCAGGGCCGCTATGGTGAGTGTCATCTCGAGGGAATTCGAGAAGGTCCTCGCGGAGCAGTACCACTGCCATGGGTTGAGCACGGTCACGCACAGGGCGGACCAGGCTGCCCTGCTGCCCCGGCCGTAGACCTTCTCGGCGAGCTTCCAGGTGTACAGGTCGGCCAGCGCGGCGAGGCATGCCTGGACCAGCTTGGGCAATGCGACCAGCACGGAGGCCTTGAGGGCTGGCAGGCATGGCAGCACGCTCATGACCTTGTCCGCGGCAGCATACGCGAGGGCAAACAGGGCTGGGTGGAGAGAAGACCTCAGATGATATTGCCATTCCTAGAATTTCCATCAGTCGTGCGGTTCACCAGAGGCCTTGGATTTGATCCATAATTATAAGTAGACTCACCCAGGTCAACCAGGCACCGCTATTGGGCCCAAATGCGAGGTTCCATGCTGGTTCGAGGGCCTGGAAGTACTCATCTGGCTGGAAGAAAGTGCGCCCCGTGCAAAATGCATTGAGGGTACGCAACAAGACCAAGCCAGTCACGACGTATAGAGGCGGTATGGAGAGTCCATGTTGGGAATGAGGCTGGCGGGCCTCACGAGTGGACATGATCAAGTGGCTTGGTAGATCATGGGAGCTCTCCCTGCTGGCCGTCTCCGCTCAGATAGTCTGCCTGTCTGGCTGGCTGGCTGGCTGGCTGGCTGGCTTGGATGCTGTCAAAGCCATGCAGCCAGCCCCTTTCCCAACCCTGAATCCAGGGGTTGAGGACCAAGGGGGGAGAAGGGGGGGTACTGATGTTGTCAAATTGATGGTCGTTGATTGGCAGCAAGTAACTTTGCTCGCTGGCACATGCCCCTGCAGCCGGAGCCGCAGCGCAGCGTGGGGGAGATTGTCACCCCTCCATCCCGCTATCGGGGCCCAGCAGGAGCAGCGGCGTCCTAGCTACACTAGACAGACTACTGTATTATTTGTCGGTACCGGTATTGGTCTACCGCGTAGGCTGGCCGCCAAAAATGATGGCATCGGTTGACAAGATGGAGGGCATTCCTGGACGAGGCTCACGATGGATTGATCAATTGATCAATTGGAAAAAGAGCAAGACGGCTGACCGCTTGAATGATTCGCGGGCACATGCAAGCGCATGTCATTATTCATAGCGGCGGCTTGTCTCGGCTCCGCCGCAGTGCGCTGCCTATCTTGTGACCGCGGAATGACATGTCGTGTGTAATACCAAAACCAACCTCGCGGTTATACTTGCACTTAGGGGTCTAGTGTGCCGCTCTTCAACAATCCTGTCCAGTGTCCACCGCACGCAGTCAAGAGGATCCGAGACGGGGCTGCCAGGCCTGCTAGGAAACCTGGCCTCAAGAACTCTAACGACTATTTTAGCCCTGCCGCCCACTCGGCCCCCTCCCTCGGACGCCTCGTCTGCTTTGTTCTCCTGTCTCTCATAACTACTTAAGTACATATTTTCCTTTTCCTTACGGTAGCCACAGTCGCAACACAACAAGCCGAGGTCCCTCCCTTCCCGAGAGCGGCCACGATATTACCCGAGACCTAAACCACAACCTTATTCACACTGCATACCTCCGAGTCGCTCGTCCTGCCCAGGAACTCTCGAACCACATACCAAAAAGTCATCATGGCGCCCCACGCAGACAAGGACGTCTCTGCCACGAATGGCGCAACCAACGGCGCCTCGGGCTACCATGCGACCTCGACCAAGTCTGCCATTGCTGCCGAGAACCAGTTCGCCGCGCACAACTACCACCCCCTGCCCGTCGTCTTTGCGAAGGCCCAGGGCGTCAACGTCTGGGACCCCGAGGGCAACCACTACCTCGACTTCCTGTCCGCCTACAGCGCCGTCAACCAGGGTCACTGCCACCCAGAGCTGATCAAGGCCCTGACCGAGCAGGCCGGCCGCCTGACCCTGAGCTCGCGCGCATTCCACAACGACGTCTTCCCCGTCTGGGCCGAGAAGGTGCGCTCCGTCTTCGGCTACGACATGGTGCTGCCCATGAACACCGGCGCCGAGGCTGTCGAGACCGCCATCAAGATTGCGAGGAAGTGGTCATACAAGGTCAAGGGCGTCCCTGAGAACAAGGCGCTGGTCTTTTCTGCGACCGAGAACTTTCACGGAAGGACGGTGAGTGCTGCTTGCGGCTGAGCAGCGTGGCTACAGTCTCGAACCTGTTACACCAATAAAATGGAGGCCCCGCGATCTAATCACACCAAGTATAGATGACGGCAATCTCGCTGTCTGTTGACCCAGAGTCGCGCGACAACTACGGCCCATTTGTGCCAAACATCGGTGCTTTCTGCCCCACCACCGGCAACCCCATCCGCTACAACAATATCGCCGACCTCGAGGCCGTTCTCGAGCGCCACGGAAAGGAGACCGCGGCCTTCATCGTCGAGCCCATCCAGGGCGAGGCTGGCGTTGTTGTGCCGGACGACGACTACCTGAGCAATGTTTCCGCTCTCTGCAAGAAGCACAACGTCCTCTTCATCTGCGACGAGATCCAGACCGGCATTGGCCGCACCGGCAAGATGCTCTGCCACCAGTGGGCCAACATCAAGCCCGACCTGGTCACGCTCGGCAAGGCCATCTCCGGCGGCATGTATCCCGTGTCCTGTGTCCTTGGAGACAAGGACGTCATGCTCGTGGTCGAGCCCGGTACCCACGGCTCCACCTACGGTGGGAACCCGCTGGGCTGCGCCGTCTCCGTGCGGGCCCTGGAGCTTATCGAGGAGGAGGACATGGTCGGCAAGGCCGAGAAGCTGGGCAACATCTTCCGTGACGGCGTGGCCGCCTTCAAGTCACCGCTCGTCGCCAAGGTCCGCGGCAAGGGTCTGCTCAACGCCGTGGTCATCGACGAGTCTGCCACCAACGGCCGCACCGCGTAAGTCGAACCCCTAGACCCACAGGAAGGGATCATCAGGCGATTACTGGACCCTCAAGGGTCCCAGTACGCGTGCAGCTCTTTCCCCCCACACTCCCAGCTTTGAGAGGAGACGACTAATTGTGAACAGCTGGGATCTTTGCATTCTCCTGAAATCCAAGGGTGTTCTGGTAAGTCATTTCCCAATGCCCACCGGTGGTCCATCTGTTGTCACCTCACATGACATCCCGTCCCACTCACCGCCTGTCCCGCATGGGCCGCTGCGACAGACGTACGAAGCCCACTATCAAAAACAACAGAGTACTAACAGACCCCAGGCCAAACCGACGCACGGTAACATTATCCGTTTCGCTCCCCCACTCGTAATTAGCGAGGCGGAGCTACGCAAGGCGCTTGACATAATTGGCGAGGCCCTGAACGAGCTCCCCAACGCACAGAAGGCCGAGCATTAAGTGGACACAAGCTTGGAATCCGGGGGACTCGATGGAGCTCTTGGTCTGTGTGTCTTCTCACTGGACCCCTGGCTCAGTTAGCCGGACGACGACATCGTCATCTAGCCAACACAACAAGACATCAATCCCTACGGGCACTGCTTACCGCCCCACTAGCTGATGGGAAGGACTTGAAAAGAGGAGGAAACCATTTAGGCGAAAAGAACGTCTTTCTCAGCGGTGGGGGTCGAGGAAGCGGTTAGGGGTGTGCGTCAGCCACCTGCGGCTCTGCCTGGGGATTTTTCCCACCGGGAGCTTCCCCGAGCAAGGCCCGACAGGCAGCAGGCGGGCCCCCTTGAGCTTTGATGACGCGGGCCTAGATCAGGCCTGTTGTTATAGGCAACTGGATTTGGGAGGCTGGTTCGTGGTATTCCAGGACGGCTTGGAGACGGGCAAGAGCGTATCATGGGCCAGACCTCGTTCGGTTGCAGGTGGTTAATAGATAGACTTCATAAGAATTCTAGATGACATCACCAAATTTTAGTGGGCATACCTGCAGTAATGAAATAAGTGACTAGAACTTGGGACAGCCACCGACGCTGTGAACATCCTTGGAGCGAATCAGCCCCGAGTCGGTTGAGAAGCCACCCACATGGATCCTGGCTGCGTCCAACTGTTTAGTTGCCGCAAATACCCACTAGAACTCTTTCAACGTCTGCCGAATTGCTACTATCGACCAGCAACCAACCTCGTACGCCGTGCAGAAATATGTGATGGCGAATGCTTTTTCGAATGTGATTTTGCACACTCTGCAAGGACAATGTGCTTGCGCCTCTCCAGACACAAGCACATTCAACCAAACATCACCCACCGTACAGTCTCGGGTATATTGCCTACGCTGTCTGTGTCTAACCCATGATACCTTTTCGACTTAAAGCCTGTAATGAGTTGAAAAGAAGCCCTGGCAACAATAATTGTCTACGGCACTTCAGGAGCCCCACACTCAATTTGTGTCTCGGTTTCTGTTGCTGGTCATGGATTCTCGCAACGTCACTCTCCGAATGGCAGTAAATATTGTAATGTCAGTCCATAGCCACTAATTATGCCGATATTTAAGACCATATATGACCCCAAGCATACTAGTGAGTTCTCAAATCATGACATTTCGACACTCACTCTCGTCTTCCAGCTTCATAGCACCACTGTCTGTACCTTGGAAGAGCTGAAACGGTCTGACCTCTCATTCATAGGCCAACTGAGTGAGCAGACTGTCTTCTCGAGCCATTTTGAACTTTGAGAGACCAGGAACCTGCCAGTGATTCATCATCTCGCTGGCCTATAGAAGTCGCCAATATCTCCGGGCTTCTGCTGTTTCCAAAAGTGCTGCCCATCAGTACCAATCAACAATCAAGAGCCCCCAAGAAGAAAAACAAAGATTCAGAAGTGATCCTCAAGACCAGACAAGACACAGAGGCAGAGCCAGCTCTGCTTCGCAACATCGCACAACCACAAGCAAAACGTGTCAAGCAACTTCTCATTCCACAAACACAGCCCGCCTCGACAAGGATATCCTCAAGGCCACGGTTGAAGATGTCTAGCAGCCAGCCTCACCAGCCTCACCAGCCGAACCAGCCTCACCGGCCTCTCCAGCCGAAGCCGAGCCAGCCGAAGTGCATGAACTGCGATGGACCTCACACCGTACATGAATGCGCCTCCCCGCCCCCTGTCCGCATGCCAAACCCCAAGCCCTGGGACACCAGGCACAAGAAATAAGTACTGGACGACACAAGGCGAGAAGTTCGGACTGGGGCCTTTGTCGACTTTTACGAACCTTGCTGACTGTGATGCCGCATGGTTGTGTAGATGGCCTCTGACTACCCCTCGCGCATAAGCCCTTGCAAACGTTTCACCGTGTCTGGAGATGGATGGGCTACAACACCATGTTCGAGCTGGCGTCATGGAGGACTGGGCTGTTCTGTCCAAGGGGTTTGGGGGGTTATGCCTGACAACAAGGTCCATGTATTGTGATTGAGACTTCAAATTCTTCATAGATCAAATCAGAGTATCACTATTGACGGGATGTTTTTTGGTGATTACCCAATGCTGTGGTATCACGTAATTCTGGCGTTCCTCTTGCTAAATGTTTCTCCAATTGTGAAAGGTCGGCTCAAGTAAGTGGTTGTTGAAAATGTTCATGAAATCCTCAAAATATGAGATTTGATGTCTAATGGTTGTATTTCTTGAAGTAACTACCCTAGGGTAGGCTCATGTCTCAATAGAGGTATCACTTCATGGAAAGACTAGGTACGGCATCTATAATTCTTTTTAATAATCTATATAATTGCAACGGGACTATTAACCGATCACACATGTGCGCAATAGATCTGCCAGTCGAAAGACCTGGCTCCAAGTAGTACTTGTACTTAGTCAGTGAAATTTGGTAGGCCATGTCGCCACAACAGTTATGTCTTCCATTAGTAGAGGCCTGAGAAAGCCTTGTGGTATGATTTCTATGGTGACTCACTACAAGATGACAGACCAAGGGATAGGACTTTCCGCTCATGAGAACCGCATTCATGATTCATACGAGACTGACACTCACTTTCATATCACTTTGTATCAATGCTATCTATCGTCTTATAAGTGAAGCGCGCAGGCGCTGGAATGCATTCATCCCGTCACTCGCGAACCATCTGATTAGCTACTCTCTGCTCATCACTTCGAGTGCATACACTAGATCAAACTGATGGCAGTACTGCATCACAAGGCTGGGTCGTCCACGTATATAAGTCGTGAAGCCTTGGGGCTAATCTATTGTTCTTGTTCCCTGACCGTCGGTTTCAATCAACAGCCAAGAATAACACAGCATTTCAAGCTCAAACTTACAGAATAAAACCTCAAGATTACAGGTCCAATATTACCTACACAAGATACATTCTAGCTCGAAACATCAGAATTTGCAAGACAAATTGGCCTCGTCGAACATGGCTAAGCAACAAGGATGCCTGCATTGCGGAGGCAATCACGCCACAGGTTCATGTCCCTATCCTAAGAACTAGCAGCAGCTCCCGAAGTGTGACAAATCTCTTGACATATAGCAAGGTCTGGGCCCCTTTCCCCTTTGGGACTTTAATTAAAGATCATGTGAGGCACATTGGCAGGAATGGGTGACCCTGATCGACCACAGTATCAGGCTTGTGAAGATCCTCAACACATCAAACTTTCGAGTGGAGAGTAGGGTTCTACAACTTCGTAGCAAAAATACAGACCGCCTCCGGTGGAATTGCCGGTTATGAATAAGCTTGCCGATCCATGTATGCAACAGCGGCCTTAACTCAATTGGAGAGTGTCCGACTGAGGAATACTTCAGTAAGAAAGGAAGTCATGTGGTTTCCATGCAGGTCGCATTCTCTTTCGTTTCTTTTTAAGCCTTATCCACATTTTTTTTCATTTATCTGTATAGTTATTTATTAGTTATCTCCTTAATCTGTGAACTACAAACTTAATAATAACTTACACTCTTAATATATAAAGTGAATAATTATATAACATATTATTTTTAAACCTTTGATGATAATAAGCTATTACCTCTTAATAAAGTCTTATTTTGGTATCATGTACATATATGTAACGGGTGGCTTGGTTGGTTGAATTATATTGTGTAAGAAGGAAGACGTCTAGACTCCATTCGCGGTGCAGATGCGAGACACAAATGAGGGTGCTTCTCTGAAGAGTCGGATCTATGAAGAGTCGGGTCTCTGCCGGGCAAAGATTTCGATTTGAAGCAGCGTTTCCAAAAGAAGCACCTGCCTTTGTATAGCCAGGAACGAGCACGATTTTTTTTTTGGCGATCCATACAATCACCTCGTGCATCGACAAACGTCTAACAGCAGTCTGCGCGTAACCACTCTGGCTGTGATAATTCTGGTTCAATGGTACATCATGTCGTAGTGCTCGAGTGGCGCAGATAGAGTTGGAAGGATTCCGATAAGCAACGACCCGCCAGAGCATAACCAGTCAGCACACCATCGGAGGTGGTAGTTGTCCGCCAAGGTGCATCCTGTTCGACCGCAACCAACCAACAATTCCTGGACAATAGTAAGGGGCATAGCGGTTTGAGCATTTCCCGGGGGACCGCCGCATTCACAAGCCAGGCAGACAGGCAGGCAGGCAGCAGGGCGGGCCCAAGCTCCACTCAGGAAGTGGAATAACCCCATGCCCTATGTTAGAACCGATTTTCGAAGGGACCCTTTCCAATATCGATAGGCAACCAAGGTGGTGTGTGTATGTGTGTGGACGACTCGTCACATTGGTCTAGCTGCATATTACAGGTACTGCATGTACACGCATACGCAGGTGCGGCAAGCGGCAGGCCGCTGGCTCGTCCTATTATCGTCGATAACAGGCTGGGCTGGGCTGGGCTGGGCTGGCTGGCGCCTGAACCTTTGCGGACCCTCCACCGGCGTTTGGCATTGCTGTGATGCATCCGATGCATGCAGATACTTCCGTACTTGCTTGTCGCTGTGCCATGCAGGCCAGTAGAGGAGGCCGGGGCACGGTGGTGCGCTTAACTAATAATGGTTGTGGGGGAGGGTGTCCGTACATCTGCACTTCTGTGGTGCGCTTATGGGTGCTTGTGTGTGCTATGTTGACGGTGCCCGTGGGATGGCTCGCACTAGGGATGGTAAGACGGACCGCTATCTACACCCACCAGCAGCATCTGGTAGTAGGAGCCCCAACGCAAAAGGCCGTTTCCTGGCTGATACCACGTTGACTTCCAGGTCCTGCAGGCGAGGTGGCTCCTGGTTGGCCGGAATTGTTGCCGTGAGTCTTACCAGGCAGCTTGACAGTTCGCCAAGCTGGCCGGTACCTGTATGGTCCGTTGCAAAAGCATTCGGGAGGTCGACTGCCTGGGCACCGCGCGGAGGGGCCGTGGAGGGTGTGACTTGGAGCAATGGAAAACGAACACATATTCAGGGTGCAATAGGGTGCGATCATTATATGCGGCATGGGCAGGTAGCGAACCTCGCGCTTTGCCAGCGGCAGCAGTTTCTCGTACTGGCGGAGCACTTTCAACTGATGTCCAGGACCCACCCAAGGTCAACCCGTCGATCATCTCAGCAATCCGGCCTGTTCTTCAGGGGGCGAGACCTTCAGAGTACATCATAGTTCGGGCAATGACTCGCAGATTGTGCAAGTCGGTTGATAAAGCAGGTTGCTGATGCAAAAATCTTGATACATTGGCCGCATCCAAATCTGACTCGAAGACGCGACAACACTTGGCTAGTCCTGCGGAAATGTTCTCGAAGCTTGGGTGGACTAGGAGCCGGGTAGCCTGCCTCGTTCGCGTTCCTGGGGGTGTATGCGCGTGCCACAATCTCCGGGGGGCAGCTGGTTCCATCTCGAATTGTAGACTTGGGCACTCAATTAAATATGAAGGCAGAGTGAGCCGCCGTATGGTCAGTGAAGCATTGCCGGCTGACACGGGGACGTTGGCCCTTTGACCGGTCATGCTCTGGCCGTTCTGGCATAGACCAGCAGGAACCACAAGAGTAACTGAGACATTGAAACACCCACTTCTGCAGGACCCCAGGGGCACGCACACCCGCGCCGGTGAGGCGAGGTGGG
This sequence comes from Diaporthe destruens, assembly GCA_036986855.1. Classification (NCBI taxonomy): domain Eukaryota; kingdom Fungi; phylum Ascomycota; class Sordariomycetes; order Diaporthales; family Diaporthaceae; genus Diaporthe; species Diaporthe destruens. Next base: position 422,038 of record BTXE01000009.1, on the reverse strand, counting down.
CCTCCACTGGGAAGAAGTAGAGACAGTTGTCTTAGGAACCTAGGGTAGCTTAGACCAATAGCGCGAGGCAGCAGACCCGGGATCCCGTCAGGTGGTGGGACCCACAATAGGTATGACGACAGGAAACAACAGCTCTGGACAGTGGAGGCCAATCTGGGATGTAGTGTAATGCTGGATGCTGACGGGGTTTGCTTGCGGACAAGGGCTCTGTTGATGGGCGTGCTCTGCTTCTTGGGCAGCCCGCCATGGAGATTGATGAAGAGCGTGCTGTTATCATTGATGATGAGACCGTTGACGCTTGGCAGAGCTACTGCAAAGATGCGCGGCGCCTACAATGCCGGATCGTCGTAGAGGTGGTGTGCTATGCTGTACAGAGCGGTAGTGTGCTCTGTATCATCGAAAGGGATCTGCAGTGTGGTGGGTTGTCAGGTCGTACTGCAGCCTGCCTAGTCTGCTACCAACAAGCATAGGCTTTGAATAAGCGATCCACGACACCAGGCGTCCGCTGAAGCGATGCTGGCTTGATAGACTGACCACTTGATAGGCACCTCTGCGGACACGACGGGACGGGTCTCGTGCGGGCTGCTTGCTGCCTGCTGCTGGCTGCTCGACAGTCGATGGCACGGACGTTCGTCTCGTTAACAATGGTGGACGCTGGGGCCGGCGTTGCGGTGAAGGTAGCTCTGCTTTAGTGGTATGCTTTGTACGGCGGCTCCCAATGGCTCCCATTCTGGCACAGCTGGGTTGAACCGGTGCGCCCGACGGCGGAGAAGCTGGACACAACAGGTGCGATCTCGCTAATCCAGCTGCTGCCAGTGAATGCGGTGGCCATGTCACAGGGACGCAGGGCGAGGTGCGCTGGCCCCGGTAGGTGTGTCGCACGGTAGCGTACCAGCTTGAAAGACATCGGAGGATTCGCATGGGCGAGGACATCCAAGTGCCTCGGGCTACCAGGCTGCCAGGCTGCCAGGCTGCATGGGAAGGCGCCAAGGGGGCAGGGACTCCGTTATCGCTGCAACCGTGTTGCTGCTGTTGTCCTGCTGGGCACGCAAGGGTCCTGGGCTGCTTTGTGGGGCTCTTGCTTGCCTGGTTGACCCCAGAATCACACAACAGGTGACGGAATCAGCCCAGCCGTCCTCGGCTCAGGACATGCACGCTCAAGCTCCAGAGTGGTGAGCATCGGCCGTGGGCCGAGAGCATATACAGTACTGTAACTTCGTACCTGGCGTAGTGATTATTGAGCCATCCATGGCCACGGCCATGGCCAGGGATCAATAATCCATAGTCCATACATGGCTCAGAAAGGTGCCATCGATGTATCGTGCCGACTGACAGGACTGATGATGGATGGGCCGGGCTGGCTGGACGGCTCCCAACAGGAGAGGAAATGTCAGGTCAAGCACCTGCAACACTCAGGAACGGACCCTTGGGGGGACGCTGTCAAGGTTTGAGGACGTTGGTTAAATGGTCTGAGAGGGGGCAGCCGAGTCGAAACCGGGCTGAGAGGGCTGAAGGTGACTGGTTGATATTGATGGACAAGCTCGAGAGTTGGCCGGCAATGGCACTGTGTGTTGCTGCTGTTACAGTGGTTGCAGGACGCGCCAGCTTATCGTGACACGCAGGGTGGGGGAGCTGGCTTATCTGCCCCAGCTTGCCCAGCCCAGCCGATGACTCCCCCCAGTCGCAGTCCCCTGCAACCAGCCCGTGGGCCGTGGAGGACTGGGAGGCTCCTCTCCCTCGATCTGGACTGGGACTGTTGGGGCTGTTCTGGCTGTCCGCCGGGCCTGGTGGCCTGCTGGCCTGGACTGGCTGGTTTGTCTGACAGTCTGACTTTCTGGACGAAGTATCCGTACCCTCTGATCAGGCTGAGACCAGCCGGCTTAGCGCCCGTCTCATGTTTGATCAGCCAACAGGACCACATGTGTCTGTTATCTCCATCGGAGGTTATCATATCAGTCTGCCCATACAGCCTGACTGACTAACTGGCTGGCTGACTGCCACTGGTACCCACCCCTATTCAGCGTACTGCCCGGTACCTTCGAACCCTACCACAAGACACCAGAGCAGAGAGAGGGCACGAGGGCAGGTGTGCAGCGGAGACCCCCCTCCCCCCTGCCCACCAACCCCATGTCGCCCCCTTGCGCCTCCCCCGGCAGTGCCATCTCAGGGAGTCACACCCACGCAGCCCACGCAGGTGGGTGCAGGGATGGCATTGGCCACCGTTTCCCATCATTCGCATCACGAGGTTGCTGGTCACCTTCACCTGCATCGCTCACCCGCCCTGCCGCCGCATGAGCCCAGCACAGTTGTTTTTCCCTGGGGGATCTAAGCTTCTTCAGGGCGTCTGTGCCGTTCTAATTCCTGGTTGACAATGCCTTGATGAGATTGTCATGCCCTCACTCAGCCCAAGCCTGGGCAAACAGCTGGTACCTTGCCTGATCCGAGGCTGCCTGGTGTTTTGTGCCGTGCACTGCTCGTAGAGTTGAACCGAGTATGACTCCTGTTCATGGCACGCCCTTCCACTTCTGCCAGTCTAACACTACCGCGACCTCATTGCACTTGTGCGACCGAGCTTGAACCGACCACACACATATTCTTGCTCAAACCCGCATTTACCAATCGTCCCATCACTCCTCCCCCATCCATCATCAATCACCAGTTGATCAATCAAGCCTCTCCCATCTGACTGACTCCCTCCGACTTGCTCCTTCCCCTCCACCCACGGCGAACACCGCGACCGACCACGGCGATTCCTCCTCCCATCAACTCACTGCAGGCCGCCCAGATTGTCATCCACCTCGCATTCAGTCCCCCAATGCACTCGCCCTCTGACTCATTCATTTGAATTCGGAGTCCTATCTGCCCTAGAACCGACCACTGTTTTCCAATTGATTTGCAGGTAAGAATGTGCCATCTCTGCGCCATGTCGCGACATCCTGACGTCTTCTCCAGCACCTTTTTGCCCTCCGTCACCGCTGCACGCCGTCGCTAATCCTAGACCCCCCCTCCCCCCTCCGCAGGTCTACGCAGTACCGCCGATAAGTCACAGGACGCTGTCACGGCTCTCGATCGGATTCCCTTTGTCGAGTGGCCCCCGTTTTCGAATCTCATCTTCCGCCACTTTGGTCCCCACGTCCTCGTCCCGACTGGCCGTGTCTCGAGGACACAAAAAGATAGACCGCGGGCCTTGGCAATTCGCCCTCACTCTCACCGTATCCTACGCGCCTACATAGTCCCAGCCTGGGGCCAGCCTACCTGCCTACCCAGCCTGCCTTATCCGGCAAGGCCCTGACGCTTCAGCCCAAGGGCTCCCAGGGCCCCCTGTCTGTTAGTCTGCACCTCCCAACTCCACACAGGGACCACTTTGGTGGGCACTGGTGAGGTACACTACCTGCTGGCTGTCCTGGCTGTCTTGCTGCGGCGCACGTCCTGCCCTGGCCTGCGCCAACAGACAGCTCCACACATCCATCCCCAGCGCGTGCCCACCCCCATCGCCTATCCGTCGGAGGCATTGCATTGCATCGCATCGAATCGGATCCTTGCCTGCCGCAGTCGCTCTACCCATCGACCTCGCGGCAGCATCATCCAAACGCTCTGCTTGCCTCGCCTCGCCTCGCCTCGCCTCGCCCTTCCGTCTTTTCTTCTATCTCGTCCTTTTTCCTTTTCTAACCCATCCTCCTTCTCGAACTAACGCCCGCCCTTGGGCATTCTTCCCAGACAGGAACCAGTCCATCCTACCCACACCACAATCCCACCCTCCATGTGTACATGACGACAACCACAGCTACCCTCGAGTCCCTACCCCTTTAGGCCCACGGGCTACGCCATCACCGTTATCTTCCTGTCCCGCCAACCCCCCAGGAAGATATGGCTTCTCAACCCTCCGCTTCTGGGCGCTCGCGGCCCCAATCCGACGCCATGAGCCAGTGGACTGTCGGTTCCAAGATCGGGAAGGGCAGCTTCGCTTCTGTCTACGTTGGTACCCACAAGGTCAGCGCATAGTCCTGTCTATGGTCTTTTGCGTCTCTCTGCGCTCGTCGCAGGCAACGACGCTCCTTGTTTTGTGGCAACTCGGCCTCGCAATTACTGTTCTAGTGCCTCGCCCGATCCCCGCCGCCCGCCGAGGCTGTCGGATGAGTCAATACTGACTTCTCTTCTCCTCTCAGAGCTCCGGCGCAGCTGTCGCCATCAAATCCGTCGAACTTGACAAGATCAAAGGCAAGGTGAAGGATAACCTCTATACCGAGATTAAGATTCTCGAGAAACTGCGTCATCCTCATATTGTCGCCCTCCACGAATGCGTAGAGACGCCGACCCACATCAACCTGATGATGGAATACTGCCTTCTTGGCGATCTTTCGCTCTTCATCAAAAAAAGAGACATGCTCTCGACGAATCCAGCCACACATGATATGGCGCGAAAATATCCGAACACACCCAACGCTGGCCTGAACGAAGTTATTATCCGTCATTTCCTCAAGCAGCTGGCGAGTGCGCTCCAATTCCTGAGGAAGCTGGACCTGGTGCATAGGGACGTGAAGCCCCAGAATCTGCTCCTGCTTCCTTCCGTCGATTTCCGAGAGAGCAACAGGGAGGTGCCACAGATTCTCAGTGCGAGCCAGAACAGCCTCATCCCCGCAGTTGGGCTGCGCTCTCTGCCCATGCTGAAGCTCGCCGATTTCGGGTTCGCCCGCGTTCTACCTTCCACGTCTCTTGCCGAAACGCTTTGTGGCTCACCGCTCTACATGGCCCCCGAGATACTGCGCTACGAACGCTACGATGCCACTGCGGATCTCTGGTCTGTTGGGACGGTTCTGTACGAGATGGCGGCGGGCCGGCCGCCCTTCCGTGCAAGCAACCACGTCGAGCTATTACGCAAGATAGAGGCTTCAAATGACTCGATCAAATTCCCAAGGGAAAGTAATCTTTCATCCGATTTGAAGCTTCTAATCCGCGCTCTCCTCAAGAAAAGCCCTTCCGATCGCATCACCTTCGACAACTTCTTCTCACATCCCGTCGTCGTAAGTCAAATACCTGGGCTTGTCGAGGATGATGTTCCAAAACCAGTCGAGCAGAAAAGGCCACAGGAATCCAGATCTGCCTCCAGGTCCGGTGAGCCTGTCGCACCTCCGCGACGGCTCTCCATACGGCGCTATGGCACAGAACAAGACCAAGGGAGAGCCGAAGCCGTCTCCTCTCCCGTCGAGAAACCCTACAGGCGTTCGCCACTTGGAACACCCACTGAAACTGATGACAAATTCGGTCCTGCCTCTCCTCGACTCAGCTACTCGCCACGACAGGAGAGCGGGGAGGGTCTCGGCATACGGCGACCCCAGCCCGCGCCGTCATCTTCCGCCCCGACAAGGCCGGCCGTCTACGAAGCGCGTCGCCGCGCCCTATCTAACGCATCGGCCACAAAGCTCGCTCGAGATGCACCGCCTGGAGGAGCTGCGAGAGAACTTCCCCGAAGTCGAGGAAGAGGCCCTTCCGACGAACAGGAGAAGGCTCGGCAGGAAATTGCATTTGAGCGTGACTATGTGCTCGTGGACAAGAATCAAGTCGCAGTGAATGCCCTAGCCGATGAGCTGGCAGCGAATGGGCGTATGGTGCATGCACAGGGATCCTCGCCAAAAGCAGGACAGATGGTGCGGCGTACGACGACGCAGGGTGCCCCGGACTCCACCACTGGCGCTGTGGCACCTTCGCCATCTCGAGCAATGCAAATCGCGCAGGGAAGGCAGCGCCCAAATGCCCATGAGCGTCAGTCTTCTCTTAGTGCGAGCCCCGGCTCCACCACGTCCTTCATTTCCAAGGCCATCCAAGACGCCAGTCTGCGACTTCTGGGCATCAAATACCCACCGGGACTTGGCAAAGGCGCCTCCCCTCCTCAGCTATACAGCGCGTTTCCTGCCTATCCGACGCCGTCAGCTCCCGTGGGCTTGATTGGCGATGGGAAGCAAAGCACACCGTATGACGAGGACTCCAGAGTAGCCCAGTGCATCGAGGACTACGCCACGCGGAGTGATGTTGTGTATGGCTTTGCCGAGGTGAAATACAAGCAGCTTGTGCCTTTAACACCGTCGACTAACCATGGCCTCGGTGGCTTGCCAGCCGACCAGGCCTCTGCCGACGATGACGAGGGGCTTACTATTGATGCTGTAGTGGCACTTTCGGAGGAAGCCCTGGTGCTTTACGTCAAGGCTCTATCTCTTCTTGCAAAGTCCATGGATATCGCCAGCCTGTGGTGGTCGAGGAGAACGCGAGCGGAAGCATCGGCTGGGCAAGCATCCGCGCGAGAGCCAACCAGTATTCAAGTCGTTATTACCAGGATTAATTCGGCTGTGCAGTGGGTGCGGTCGCGGTTCAACGAGGTCCTGGAAAAGGCCGAGATTGTGCGATTGAAACTCATCGATGCGCAGAAATCGTTGCCGGAGGACCATCCTGCTCACCCTAGTAATCAAACTGTGGATCCCGCATCAACGAGTGGATCGACAGTCGACGGGGTGGCTATCACGCCTGGCGTAAGCGCCGAAAAACTCATGTACGACCGCGCCGTCGAGATGAGCCGCAAAGCAGCGATCGACGAGATCTCAAATGAAGACCTTGCTGGTTGTGAGATCTCGTATGTCACCGCAGTACGTATGCTAGAGGCCGTGATAGATAACGATGAAGACCTTCCTAAGAGGCGGGTCTTCGGAGCTACCAAGGAGGAGCATGCGTCTTCGAAGGAGGAGCCCTCCTCAGACATCAACACGGATGACCAGCAAGCCGTGCAAAAATGTAAGTGCACTGCCGAGCCGTACAGCCATTTGCCCGCTGACCAGGAGACAGTGATCACCATGATTACAGGCCGGCTAAGTTCTGTGCGGAAGAAGATGCGGATGATTGCGAGTGCTACAAAACTGCAGCAGCAGCAAGATGTCGTCCGACGCCGCAGTGGTGATGTGACACCTAGAAGCGTCCCTTCTCACACCTCATAAGAGAGACAGCTACGGGACTCACGAGTGACGAAAACGCATTAACACAAATCTTTTGAGAGATCCCCTTCCTGCTCAGTCGCCGCCCAGCCGCATTGCTCTTTCGTCCCGGAGTTGGATGGCGGAACACGCGACTGGCCTGATCATGTGGCCTACTTTCTTTCGAGAATGCCGCTCCGGTTGGAACGACGCTACCCTGCGCTTCGACTCTATGTTTGATTGTAATTATCTTGTCCTGTTTTGGACGGCGTTTTCCATTTGTCAGTGTCAGCACATTGTACTTCCGGAGTCCTCGGCGTGGGTTGGATTAGGTCGGGCATCTGAACTTTTCAAGCAGTAGAGAGGCTTCTTCCGGTTATTTTTTCCTGGTCACAAGGCCACATTTTCCGTTAAATGGTCATTATCGAGATTGGAACAGGGGCACTGGATCGCGTTGCAAGGAAATCCTCGGTGGGTAAGGGTGGGACAAGGGAATCAGGGGCATACGGAACCGTGTGATTCACTGTCGGACCACAGATCAGAGATTGAGATGGATCGGGTGCCAGCCTGGTGACGCAACTGAAGGACTTGGCCTTGAGCCATCTTTGAGGCAGGGTGACCCGAGGTGTGTGTTGAATTAGACTGTCTCCTATTGGGTTATTATCACATTTGGCTGGCGCGGTGTAAGGGATTCTGGACGCCGCTCCTGGACAGCAGTCTTATCACCCAAGCGATTGGGTTAGGTATGAAGCTCGGCATATGAGCAGCAATTATGTTGTCACTGAGACGATCATCATCCGAAGGGGTTCCAAGTGGTTCACAAATGTGACAAGATCAGTACCTGTAGCCCTTTCCTATGGTGAGCAGCGTCACCATCTACTAATCTACCAAGTACATCGCACTGATTCTCGAGGGGTCGCATACATGATTGATACAAAGGGGCTGTGTCAATTATACACCCTTGGAGAAGGCCTGACCGCCCATGGCCTTGTCGAAATCCGAGTATTTGGTCAGGCCACAAACCTCAAAGCACTGCCTGACACCACCGACAATCTCCCCCTTGTCGTTCCTCCTCTCCTTGTTCATGCCCAGCTCCTTGAGCTCCCTCGCAGCTTCCCGGTACGCCAGCATCGCAGCAGTCATGGAGAAGCAAGGCCATATCACAACCCTGTAGCCCATCCTCCTCGCCTCGCCGCTGTCCACCAGCGGGGTCACGCCGCCCACGACCATGTTCAGCAGGCACGGCGTCGGCCGCATGGCCTCGACGCACGCGGCCATCTGCTCCCTGCTCGTCATGCCCTCGAGGAACACGGCGTCCGCCCCGGCCCCGACGGCCGCCCTCAGCCGCGCCACGGCCCCCTCGAACCCGAGCGACTGCAGCGCGTCCGTCCGCGCGATGATGACGATGTCGTCGCCCAGCGCCTCGCGCGCCGCGGCGGCGGCGCGGATCCGCGACACGTACTCGGGGGCGCCGGCGAGTTCTTTTCCCAGCAGGTGGCCGCACCGCTTGGCCGCCACCTGGTCCTCGATGTGCAGCGCCGCCTGCGGGGTTTGGAGTTAGCTGTCGAGGTGTCTTCCACCAAAGAAGAAGAAGCTCCGCGCCAATATTGTGAGGGGTGGGCCATGGCCTGTCTTCAAATCTGCAGCCCCGATAACTTTGTGGGATAGGCTAAATAAAGATGGAGGATGTTTGATTTCGGGGGATTGAAGATGGTGTCCAAAAAAGAAAAGTACTTACCACGCCCGCCGCGGCGTACTTCTCGACCGTCCGCGCGACCATCAGCGGCCCGCCGAACCCCGTGTCCGCGTCGGCGATGACGGGGACGTCGCGGTCCAGGCCGGCTATCATGCCTGCGTTGCGGGCCATGTCGTCTACTGTTGTCAGGCCCAGGTCGGGCATGCCCAGGACGGACATTGCCGTGCCTGCGCCGGTCTGTGTTTTTTGGTGTTTCAGTCTGCTGTACGTCTGCTTCGTTCGATTGGGCGGGATCTGAGGAGGCCCCCCCTCCTCCCCACGGATGGAAGAGAGGCACTGGTGTGGCAGAAAGGTGGGGAGGGGGCAGCAAGCAGACTTACCATGTAGAGGTTCCGGAAGCCCTCGTCGAGGCACACTCGTGCGGACAGTCCATCCTGCACCCCTGGGCAGACGATGATGTTGTCCTCGTCTGCGAGCTGTGCTCGGAGCTTTGCGGCTGCCCTGTTGACCATTTCTGCAGGGCTCGGTGTGATTGGGAGAGGATAATACCGGTTTATTGAGGGCGACGAGGTAGACTGCGTCTCTTGTTGCGATCAAATATCTTCAAAAGCGTGGCAAACACGGACGGACCCTTGTGTGAATATATCCACTCAAATCATGTGCGTAATTCTGAGGTCACGATCAACCGCAGACTTGTTGATACCTTTGGACAGAGGTGAGGCAAAATTATTCACGATTATGAACAAACACATTGAAGGAAGGATCTATATTCATATCGCTTGCAGCACGCTGCCACCTTGACTCGGAATGCTTGGACGTCACGGCCAACTAGACCGTATGTACAAACCGCCTTATCAGGAATCTGAGCCAAGCTGGCGTTCAAGAACCGGAGCGCCGTCCAAAAAAAAAATGACGATGGAGGTGGGCAGGGTGGGCACGCCTTCCCACCTGGGCCGCCCCAAGATCGCCCAGTTGGACACTTTTTGCAAGGGTGGCCCCGGGGCCGGGTAGGGGCAACGTCCACTGAGACGCCTCTCCCGAGCCGCGACCGGTTGTCTCGGGACCGCACGCGGCCGCCGCCCCGCAGGACAGGGCCCACTGCCGTCGCCGAGCCCGGCTTCCCGGGTCATCAGCTTGTACTCCCGTCTTATTGCCGTGCTCTCTGCTCACGTGGACCCCTTTGTTAGCCACCATGGTGGGCGGCGGAATTCGACAGCGGCAAACGAGTAGCTTCCTTGTTAGTAGCGTGGGCTCCGTGGCTCTCCGGGCCCGGACTCGGACTTGTCGGGAAGTTCCACTCGCTGTTGACATTCTGTTTGCCGTGCTGAACTTGTACCGGCAGTTGTTAGGTATGAAAGGGGCACAATGGATGGTGAGGAATCCATTTCCTATTGTAAATTATTTTGTTCTATACTTTGAGTAGAGTGGAATTACATTACTGGTTTGCTTTGAACATACTTACAAGATCTGTGCAATTTAAAAGAAGAGATCGAGGATTCACACCGACAAAAACGGGGGTACACTGATAAGTGGTTTCGCTTCTATTCCGTATATGTCCGAGGACATACATGGCGCCTTCATATTACTAAAGTGGTTTCGTTTCTAATCCCTATATATATAAAATATATGTGGTGCCTTTATACAGTGTTTATATTGCTAAAAATGGACAATATAGAGCTGCATCCCCTAGAAAGATCCGTCTCCACTTCAATCACACAACAATCTACTCAGCCGCATTGCAAGACCATTTGAGAACAATTATCCTGCCCAGCAGAACAAAGGCCAAAAGACAATTAAATCCAACACACGCCATCATCGCCAACCCATGGATCGTATTCGCAACTCAAGTTGAAACAGACTGCAACTGGTGAGACAACCAAGCTCCAATGTTTCGAGCAGCTGTGTGGCTGACGCAGAGAAAATCGACGTAATGATTGAGAAGAAGAAGAGCACATCAGTACCATAGAAGAGAGGCAAGTGACTCGGTTTGTGGTAGTAAGGCTGGCTATTGAGAAGAAGAGCACGCCAGCACCGTAGATTGGAGGCAAACTCCAGGACAGGTTGGTGTAGCTTAGTTGGTGGTAGCGAGACTGGCTATTGAGAAGAGGACGACGCCAGCACTGTAGATTGGAGGTAAGCTCTAGGACAGGTGCAGCTCAGTTGATGGCAGTGAAGCTGGCTATTGAGAAGAGGACGACGCCAGCACCGTAGATTGGAGGTAAGCTCCAGGATAGGTATAGCTTGGTTGATGGTAGTGAAGCTGGCTTTTAGAAGAAGAGGACGACGCCAGCACTGTAGATTGGAGGCAAGCTCTAGGACATGTTGGTGTAGCTTGATTCGTGGTAGTAAATCTGGCTTCCAGAAGAAGAAGAGGAGCACGCCAGCACCGTAGATTGGAGGTAAGCTCCAGGACAGATTGGTGCAGCTCGGCTGAAGAGGATGCCAAATCGGAGTTAAGCTGTTGAGGAGGACGGGAGAGGAGATTGATAATTGTCGAGAAGAGCTCCCTGGATGTTGAAGAGCAAGGGATGGCAGCAGTGTAGATGAGAGGCAAGCTTCTACTCCCAGGCCAGCTATGGGACAGGAGGATAGGGTGCTTACTGTCAAGAAGCGAAGGTTGTCAGCGCCATAGTATATAGGCAAGGGTTGGGATACTTACCCGAGAGTAGAGGAGAGGTCGCTAGTTGTCGAGAATAGACTGCAAGAAGAACAAAGGACGCCAGCACCGCAAGATGAAGTCGCCAGTTTCCGAGGGACGTGGCTGCGGCTGCCGAGGAAGACATTGTTTGAAAGAGGAAGCTGCGGCTGCCGTGGAGCCTCGCTGTTCAGGCAATGGAAAAGCATCCGGGTTTGAGCCAGCTTGGTAGCATCTCAACGTTGCACCCCTGAGTTTGAGCGTAACCATTGGGGATAGGAATGCTTGGTTGGTAATTGTGTTGAAAATGATGCTTGGTGGGTCAATCCTGGTGATGCTGTGCCGTCTTGGCTCCACCAGGGAGAACAATAGATTAGGCAAGCAAAAGCCAGGACGGGGGCCCAAAAAAGAACAAAAGAAAAAGAGGTCGGATATTCGCACCCGCAAAAGCAGAGGGTACACCCGGACTAGGTATCCTGTAGTAGACGTTATCCTATAGGAGGTTGTGATATAGGAGAATTTCTATAGGAGGGTACCCATAGGAGGTTATCTTATAGGAGGGTACCCATAGGAGGTTGTCTCGTAGGAGGTTGTCTCGTAGGAGGTTGTCTCGTAGGAGGTTGTCTTGTAGGAGGTTGTCTTGTAGGAGGTTGTCTTGTAGGAGGTTGTCTTGTAGGAGGTTGTCTTGTAGGAGGTTGTCCCATAGGGCCCGGGTGTGGCCTCCGCTTTTGCGGGTGCGAATATCCGATCTCAAGAAAAATTATGTGTCGGTCCACGACGCAACACCAGGGTCGGCCAGGCAGGCGGCCGGGAGGGGGAGGGAGGGCGCTCGGCCTGCACACATTGCTGTCAGCTTGGAGTAGCAGGAAATGCACTGTCACGGGGCTGATAGGTAAGTCATGGTTGAGAACTTGTTGTTGCGCGAAGGAAGGAAAGCTCTAAACTACAAGCCGCTGGCGAAGCCAGGGCGTATATATAGTGGGCCATGATACCCGGTACCGTGACATGCACATAGCAAGGTAAGGTGTTGAGAAACGCCATAGAATCTGATCAACAGAGTCTTGATACCTCGTGATGGAAAGAATCTGGGAACCGCTGGACTGGGTTGATAGTACATACGGAGTACAGGCGCCTTCTTCAGCATCATTTTGATGCGCTTCTTGGACATGGTCCCTCCAACGACGTTATCGGGACCCAGCTCTTGAAGTGTTGGGGAGTGGAAGAGAGGTGTCACGGTATATAAGTGTTAGCCACGGTAATGCTCTCGGCATTACAACGTTCCTCTTTTGTAGGTGTCATTAGCGCAATAGGCTTTCTTGTTCTGTGACAAGAGGAGAGGACAGTTGAAATCCGGGGAGAAGTCAGGCCTTTAAATAATGTTCCTGGCAGCCTCAAGAAGGGACTGTGACTTGCAACCAAGTGACACTCATTTAATGTTTCTCTCGATGTTTGGATGAAAGCAGTTACCAAGTCCTGTGATTCACTATCGTTCGTGTCTTTTTGGTAGATTGTAGGGATCTGGAAGCCTCTAGATGGGCCTATGGCTCACGACCAAGTGACACGTGTTCAATATTTCTCGTTTGGATGAAGGCAGTTACCAAGTCCTGTGATTCACTATTGTTCCTAACCTCTGAGGGACGCTCTACTCGCTGAATTACTGGCACGTCCGGGTCAGTCTCCTCAGAAGGAGGCAAGATGATTGATGTCAACTAAATTTTTAAAGATTAAAGCTCTATGGGTCTATCTTGCTCTACTCACCAGTCCTGTAGAGTTGTGCATCTGAATACATGTAGCTACCGGGAATTCTAGAGAAGCCTGGAGATGAAGAGTCCTGTGCCCACACTTCCAATGAGATAACATCAACAGAGACAATCTTGTACATCACTTCGGTAAGGTGCCCACACTACAACGGCAATAAGACGGGAGTACGAGCTGATGACCCGGGAAGCCGGGCTCGGCGACGGCAGTGGGCCCTGTCTTGCAGGGCGGCGGCCACAGGCAAGCAAAAGCCAGGACAGGGGCCTAAAAAAGAACAAATAAGGAAAGAACAAAAGAAAATTTATACGTCCACCTACAACACAACACCAGTGTCGGCCAGGCAGGCGGCTGGGGGAGGGAGGGCGCTCGGCGTGCCAGCCTGCACACATTGCTGTCAGCTTGGAGTAGCAGGAAATGCACATAGAGTTATTATGTACAACAGGGGCATAATAAGTAGTTATAAGGAATCTATTTCCTAATTGTTAATCATTTTATTATATATTTTAAGCAGAGTAGAATCACTGGCTTATTTTGAACATGCCTATGAGATCTGTGTGGTTTAAAAGACAAAGGGTCTCTCTGTTAGGGAAGCACTCCTGCGGACAGCCAGAAGCAAGAAAAGACGAGAGGTTACCTACTTAGTTAGAAGAGGCTAGGCCTGATTAAATACACAAGGTCATCCGTACAATTGCCAGCGGCCCAGCCCTTCACAGATGAAATGAATAAAGAGTTCCGGCCAAAGCAACCCTAGGAACCTTAAATATTTATATGGTCTTCACTATTGGGATGATTAGGGGAGATTCAAGTCTCTAGAGACGTGCTCGGCCATTAAGTGCTGTGCATCGGCAACTGATGTACTGCGTCCAGGACACACACGACTGTTTGCAGCCATGGCCACAAGTATCCACAGCCTCAAGACCGATCATGGGGATGCAAAAAAGCATCAAAAAAACTTGATTCTGCCCGGGTTCGAACCGGAGACCTTACGCGGATTCACAGATTATTTCACTCAAGGTGAGGTTATCATGTGAGGCGTACGTGATAACCAACTACACCACAGAATCTTGATGGATGGGGTGGTCAGCATTGACATCACGTGGTTTGATTGATTCTGGGAAGGAACAGAGGAGGGGGGCTAAGAAAAGAAGAAGTGACCCATGCTTAATGTAACACATCACATCCATTGTTTGATACGATTTCAAGGTCTTACTCTAGTTCACTGCTAACTCTCACAGATCCCGTGGTCACTACCATGTGTCGCTACGGTAGATTTGACGATGGGTTCTGTGCGGACGGCAGCAAGGAACCCGTCAAGAGCAATGTACGCCCCGCGCTGAGGACCCGGGCTGCACTGGTTCAACCAAACATCATTATTAGGACGCTTCCCGCTGCTCCTGCTCCTCTTGATTTCCAGATTCAATGTTGCCCAGAACGAGTTCGAGCACTCGCCGTATCACAATAGACTTCCTAGACAACAGTTGCATCTAGAGTTGTGGAGCGACATGACGAATAAAGAAGGCAAGAACAGATGAGAATACTCGAATGTGAAGTGTGAGGTACCATCCGTGGAGGCTACTTCCCATTGAAGCAGTGTCAACAACACCGGCAAGCACACCTGTGAATAATTGCACAAGCGTGCCTAGATAGCTAATCCTTCTGACCTCTTCACTCTAGGCAACAAACTCTTGAGCTCCTGTGTGTTCAGTCGGGTCCTTCAGATTTCTCTCCTTGCTCAAAATTTTGGTTATGCCCTCTGTCTTTGCCACTTATCAACATACCGCCGATACCTAGGAACAGTTCACCATCATCGTCTTCCTCCTCCTCCTCCTCCTCCTCCAGCACCACCACCACCACAGTCATGGAAGCAGCCGGTTTCATAGCATCAGTCGCTGCTCTTCAAGTACTTAGAAACCCAAACACTTACATCCTTAAGGACAAGGCCAACCGGAAGATCTTCGACCATCACATCATCAAAGAGGAATTGTTACACCTAAAGGATGTCGGTCATCTGGAGGACGGCGTCCAGCCAATTGCCGTCTTTGTCGTGGGTCAAACAGGATCCGGAAAGACTCGTCTCGCTGCCGAGATACATGATGTGATGCAAGGGCGTCAACCAGCACATCTTGTCGTGGACGTCTACAAGGCCTATCGTGAGTTACTTGGGCAGCTCCATGTCCCACGAAGCTCACCAAAATAGAAGGTAATGATGACAGGATGCTCATTGGAAAAATAGATCCAAAATACAAATACCTCATCAAGAGCCAACCCAATATAACATGCGCTGCCACGAGCACAGACGCCCGCAAATGGCTCATGTTAACAAGCAGGTGGTTGATGCAACGCCGAATCGACGTCCTCATCAAGAGTGCATGCCGCACTCCTGACGATGTCATATCTCTGATGTCAGACTTCCACCTTGCAAACTATCGGGTCCTGGTAGCCATGATGGCCGTCCCCGAGTGCTTGAGCCTCATGGGCACCATGGTACGATACTGGGAGAGGCGTCCAGAGGCAAAGTCTGTCAAACTGCCCCTAAGAGTAACACCTTGGGAGGTTCACCACGAGACCTATGCAAGTGTTTGCCACCTCTCATGGCACGAGGCCAGTCAGCAGCTGACAATCAATCTCTTGCAGATAGGAATTCTGGCTGTTGCCAATTTTATCGACAACTCCACCGCCGTCTCGGACGTCGTGGTCGTACGCCGAAATAACCTCGCCACTTATCAGAACCCTCGCGGGGTGGACGGGCTCTGGGTCCGCCCCACGTCGACTCTCGCGTCGCTTGACCTAGAGAGGACCCGGCCACTTCCAGCCGCCGAGCACGAGAGCTTTGCTGCGGACTGCTTATACGTCGGAGAACAGCAGGCGAAGAAGAAGAAGAAGGGCTGGAGGCGGAAGAAGGGCAAGGAACGGGCCACTGGAACGACTCTCGAAGTAGCGCAGGACTCGCTTGCGGGTCTGATGTCAATTGGCGGTCTTTTGAGCACTTCGTTCCCTCTCTTGAAGCCGCTAGATATCGAGGAGTGGATTTTTGGGGAATGGGACATCAACGATGTCAAATCCGGGATGCCGGCTTCGAAGGAAAGCGTAGAGACCGTGGTGCCGCGGAACAGCATCCTGAAGGAGACTGCGAGGGTCCAGCCCTGAATTCGAGGCGGAAAATTGCTCTCAGTATGAACAAGTATTACTCAGAATTACGCCGATTACCCTCATGCTAGAACTAGTCGAAATGCAGCCACACCGTTGGCGGCAGAGATCGCTCGTTACATCTGACTGTGCATGCGTGTCATTGGGATCTGCAAGTCAAGCCGTAAGCCACCGATCACACTGTGGTACCAGTATCATAAGGAACTGTACATGCTCAATGCAGTGGTAGGTGGAGTCGAGACCCTGATTCTATGCAGTGTTTGACTGAGTCACAGCAGACCTGATCTCAAACGACTTCGCTTTCGGATCCCACTCATTGCGTACGACTTACATGGGACCTCGTGTATGTTAGACGTCCCGCAGGAAGATATGCCTACTCAGCTGAACAGTGACTGCTCCCTGGTAGTAAGCAAGGACTAAAACCCTTATTTGCTTATTGCCCTGGTAGATCTCATTATTTTGAGATCGAGGATTCGCACCTGCAAAAACGGAGAATATACCCAAACCCCATAGGACAACAACCTCCTACTAGTATAGGACAACCTCCTATGGGATAACCTCCTCTATGGCAACCTCTTATGAGACAACCTCTACTAAGTACCTGGGTAGATAGTTAGCCTTAATGGATGTAGCCTATCGATTGAGTATGATAAGGTCAACTGGTAAGAAGTGAGGATGGATTGGACTGCAAGGTGCTCAGGACCTAGTGCTCTCTGCGAGATAATTAATAGCAAGAAGCTCTTCCGAGATTTTTGCTGTCTCTGTTGCTTCGAGAAATACAATTGATCAGTTTGTCCTGTGGGTTCTTGAGTTTCTATAGTCTCTTCATGTACTGTTTCATGTGAAAATGCGGGCTCTCCAGAGCACAGGCATACCTAAGTAGCCATCGTTTCAGGGCTCAATGCTTGTCAAGTTGTACTGTTCCTTGAATGCGCTCTGCGTAAGTCGGGCTCAATCCTTACCTTCCACGCCCGAGTTTATCATAAGGACATGGACTTATCCGATGTTCTGAACCTAATTAGTTCGTCAATTGAATTGTAAGTTCAAGGTTCACCTGTCTATGATTATCTTATCCATATTTAGCCTGAACTGCTTTACCAGCTTGCTGGAAACCCACTTAATCCGAGACTCAGCCTCAATACAGATCCAATTAGATTGGCATGCAGATCAAGTTGCTTCTGAACATGGATTTGAGATTCCCACAGGGAGAAACTTGATGCCAAACCTAGAACCCAGGCACAGAGAGGATTTACCTCGATGGACTATCATGACACTCCCACCCAGTAGCTCAAGCACCCAAGGTGATGGATACAATAACTGCATTTTCATCGGCGTTGTCTCGGTGTTTATCATTATGATGCAGGCTAGGATGCGAGGCAGATCTGATCGAGTAATCGGGAGAGAGAGCCGTCCCGAGGTCGCTACATGTGTGGGCCAAGCCGACGGGGAGGAGAAGATGACCACAGCTGCCGCCATTTCCAATAGAGGTGTTGCGCTTCTGACCTCCAGATGCCCCCGCTGCGATCAACGCCCGCGCGTCAGCCCCACACCGCTGTGGCATCTGGCTGCTGTGGCATCGTCTGTGGCGGGTACTCATGGTTCAAGGATATTGAGTACCAACCCACAGTCCGCTCGGGACACGATCCAACCGGTGCCTGGGGAAAGGAAGAAATCGTTGGTCACGTTAACAATCTCATGACCTGGGCAACACAACGACCAATGGACTGGCAGCGCTATGACGCCCTGGATCAAGGTCACGTTGGCCCCAAGCGACCTGCAGTCAATGTGGCTGCTACGGTGGTGTTGGGTTCCTGGAGTTGGGTGTTCCTGGCGTTGGCCGAGCCAGAGAATGCTTGTGTAGGATTCTAGCAGAGCATTTGGTGGTTGGGCGTGCGTGCCCGCAGGTGCCCCGAAATGCCAGGGCGGGAGGGTCTTAGTCACAATAATTAATATCATCGAGTGGCTTAATAGCTCGGAAGGTCGGTGTGCACCTCATGCAGCAGGCATGCTGCAAGAAAGTACCGTGCCTACATCCGTGGCCGCGGGCCCGAGTCGTTGTCGTGGGTGGCAGGACAAATGTGACCAGAATTGAGGGATGTGTTCGAGTCAAAGGTGGGAGATGGAGCGATGTCTCTCTCGAGTGCTACCCAACGGACAAAAAGAGGACGTCACGAGGGGTGATCCTGCCCGTCATGAGTGGCTTGAAGTGATCGGCGGTCGATATGCCAGCGCCTTATTGGCAGCATTGGAGGGGAGAGGGGGAAGAAGATATTGACAGGTTGGGGTAGGGCGCTGACATGGCGAGAGTCAACAGGCGGCAGGACAGGCAGCCTCGGGTTGGGGGAGGGGCCTGGAGGGCACGAGGATAGGTTTCTACTGAACCTGAGGTCGTGGGGTGAATGTAATGGCCTCAGCAGGTGAAATTGTTCGACGGCAGGGCGAGCAGCGTAAGGTGAGACAAGAGTCAAGGCCAAGCATATTGCACGTCCGGGATGCAGCAAAAGCCCCACATGTCGGCCCACGTTAGCCGGGGGAGAGTACGGGGAAGGGTTGTGGGTTCGACTGCATAAGCTTAAATGGGAGTCTGAGTTCATCCTAAGTGTCTGACTGAGCGCTCAAGTGTGTTGTGTAGGACGATATTACCTACGATATTGTGTATTCCGAGTGATCGACGTGGTGATGCGCAAGCTGGGATGACCCCGTCTCTCGGGTCAGCGGTCAAGGACAAAGATTGATCTACCTCTGCAGAACAATCTGGAAGCGAGAACATGTGTCTTGAGATGTATGCGACGTTGGGCCGGGACTTGCTGCAGAACATGCAGAGCACAGGCCGACAACCGGGAATACCAAGGACACGGCAGGGGATAAAGCAGCACAGCAGGCTGTGGCGTAACTCTTAGCACCGTGGCGCCCTAGGGCGCCAGCACGGGACGGCAAGGGCCCAACCGCGGGTGCTTAGACCACCTACCACACAGGCCACAGTAGGAACCTACCCTAGGGTAGGGACCAGTTGAGGTTAGTAGCCTTCTCCAAGACAACGGCCCAAGTCACGCCAAGGCAGGAGCGCCGTTCGGAAGTTTTGCAGCTCTCCAATCTTGGCGTAGGTCATCGGATGCAGCTCCGGAAACAACAGACAACAACGACAACACACTGCACTACACTACATACACACACACCCAACCAGCCCAACACGCCAACACGCCATTGCCATCGACATTGGCGGCCAGAGCACGGGTCTAGTCAGCTGGGCGGCCCCCACGGCACCTCAGCGTCGCATCGGGCCCCTCTGACGCATCGCACCCTGCCCTGCCAGCCAGCCCAGCCTGCCTGCGCACACGAGCGATGCGAGAGGGAAGACCGAAAAGGCAGGGTTCTTCAAGTCTTGTCACGGCAGGCTTGCCTTGACGAGCCACAAGCACCACGCATGGCGCGGCCTCTGATTTGACCCGTCGAAAAGCGATCCGACAAGTCATGGCCCGCCATGTGCCTCCCGCACACACCCCATCGGGAGAGGCGTACCTTGTGCGTCCCTTGTGCCTCCTGTCACCGCGCCGGACCTCGTTTTAGTCGCCGGACTGGGAAGGAGGGCTTGAGTGCTTGAGGGCAGGCGGGCAGGCGGGCAGGAGGGCTTGATTCTGCCCGCGGACATGGGACATGCCATGGGACAGACATGGAATCCCCGTCATCGCCCACAGGTACCCCCAGCCTGATAACCGAGGGACAATCATGCCCAGGCCCAGTGCTGGACGTATGCCTTGGGGGAATCCTACGCTGTGTCAGCTCTGCAATTTGGGCTCTTGTGCCAGGCAGTCAGCTCCAACAAGCCCACGGCGTGAGTACGTGAGCATCAAGGGGCTGCCAGCGGCCGCTTGCCCTTGCACTCCAGCCTGGGAAGCTGTTCTGGGAGAACCATGGTCGCAGCGCAGATTTGCGTGCTGGTTCCATCGTGTTGGTTTCAAGTGTTATTTTTCTCTCTTCAGCTGTGCGGCATACCAAAATACATCACCGCTCAAATCCGCCGTAGGGAACCTGCGCTACGCTACGCTACTCAGCCCTGCGAATCCTACTCTAGCGAGGTCCTGGTTTTGCGGAGAGACACACGGGACTAGCACATCTCTGCCACGCGACTATGTGAGGCGAGCAGCCCTGCAGTCTCTGACGGATTCATGCCGGGTAACGAAGGAACATAGTCTCGCACCTGAGAGCCGACCCACCGCCACAGCATCCTTCCCCTTCGTCCACTCCCGTGAGGCACGCTGCAGTCTCTATTTTTTTTTACCCTCTCCAGGGTCATGGCCGCCTCATTGGCCGCATGGCCCTTGTCTTCGACGGCAGTCGCACCGGGCCACGCGCACATCCGGCCAAGTACGCTTGGGAGGGGAACGTTGGTCCAGTGGACTGGGGCGATGCCATCGCTACCACCTCCTGCAGGCTGGCTGACAAGAGTCGGATCGGCAGAAGAGGGCTGGCTGGCTGGCTGGCTGTCTGCCTCTTCCCAAGCCTGCCGTCATTGAAGAAGTAACCATATACCTCACGAGACCAAGCCCGGCCGCGAGAACGGGTGACGGTGCTGTGCTACAAAAGGCCCCGGGTCGTCCTCGTCTGGCATCTTTCGAGGCTGTCTAGACCATCACGACCTGCCTGGAACCTCTGGTTCAATAGCCTGGTTTTTTTCATATCACACAAACATAGTAGTTTGTGCTCCCCGGCTCATAGTGTCTTAACTTGTTCCATTGCTCTTGTTGCGCTTCTGCTTCGGCAGCCATCACTTCCATTACTATGCCGTCCTTCCGTGCCCTCGCAGCCTTGGGCTTCCTTGCCTCACTGCTGCAACATGTCACTGCTTCTCCCATCCTGCCTGAGGGTACCGGAAGGTTCCACAACAAGAGGGCCATAACCGCAGCCTTTGATGGGCGGGTTTATGACTTCCCGGACCCTTCGTTGGAACAAGTGAGTTCACCTGGAGCTGCTCCACGTGCATCACATATATATCTAACATTGCTATAAAGGCGTGGCCATCAGATGGCGGAAAGTGGTATGCATTTGCAACCAATGGGAATGGTTACAATATTCAAGTCGCAGTGGCCGACTCGCCAAGTGGCCCATGGTCTGTCATAAACCATGATGCTCTGCCAAACAGCGGCTCTTGGACCACGGGCAAGAACAACTGGGCGCCTGACGTCAAGAGGATGCCCCCAGAGGGAGACCACAAGTACATCATGACATACTCGGCCGCAATCAAGGGCAATGAGCCTTTCCACTGCGTCGGTATTGCTACGTCAAGCAAGATCGAGGGCCCCTACACGCCACAGGCTGGCCCTGCGATTTGCCCTGACATCCCAAGCACCGGTGGGGCCATCGACTCGTCGTCGTTCTACGACCAGTGGAATAACAAGCGTTACATCGTCTACAAGGAGTAAGTTTCAAAATCAAGGCCGGATATTCATCCGTGGCAAGACAAGCAGCAGCGGCTGACAAAAAAACCTGTGCAGAGATGGCAACAGCGTTGGAAATGGCGGTGATTGCAACAATGGCGTGCAGCCTATTCACGGGACACCCATTATGCTGCAGGAGATGAACGTCAACGACTGGACCACAAAGGTCGGCGGGCCGGTGCAGATCCTGGACCGGATCGACGACGACGGCCCGCTCGTCGAGGCGCCGCAGATCATTGGGACGCCCGGCGGGATCTATGTCTTGTTTTACAGCAGCCACTGCTTCACGGACCCCAAGTACGATGTCAAATACGCGACATCCACCAACATCGCAGGCCCTTACACGCGGCGGGGCCAGCTGCTGGCCTCCGGCGCGTTCGGCCTTCAGTCCCCCGGCGGGGCCACGGCCACGCCGCAGGGTGACACCCTGCTCTTCCACGCCAACTGTCCCAACTCCAACCTGAGATGCCTGCACACCATCGACATGAGCATTTCTGGTACCACCGTCACCTTGCATGGCTGATGATGACCGCGATGACAGTCTTCTTTTCTGATGAAAGTGGGAATTTCTTGCTTTCGCCTCGTTTGGTTTTTTTTTCTCCGAGAGCAAGAGTCGATGACGACTGATTGCCCATGGCGGGAGAAAGCATGCTGGACTACGGTCACTGGACTGAGCCTGATTCTTCTTCTTTTTATATTCTTACCTGCTTTTTCTCAAGATACCCCGGACTCTCGCTTGTGTCATAACCAAGTATCTATGTACATATTTGTGTGGAATTGAATTCTGATGAATTTTGGTGCTCGCCTATGACGTGAATCCGCTGACGTGTGGTGAGGGAGTGCAATCTTGGCACCGCCGTGAGAGTGAGGCTGAAGAACACCAAGGTTTTGACACTAAACCCAACCCATATCGGTCGTGACAACACAGCGTCATTTACTGGAATTTGGGTTTGTTTTCATGTGGGTTAATTAAAAGACACACCCGCCACAGGATCGTAGACCATGGGCGGCATTGTCTGGGAAATAGGCGGATCCTCGAATCGGTCTTTTCTGGGTGAATAGGGCGCTCATGCTACGACCTCCCACAGGAAACCTCCTACGAGACAACTGGTTCAATGCCAACATGACCATCTTAAATTCCAAGCTGGTCTTCTCTATCTCTTATTAGCTTTACCTACCCAAATATCTAGGTAGCCTTGTGTGGGTGTATCCTCCGTTTTGCGGGTCCGAATCATTGATCTCTTATCCGTGGGAATCAGGGTGTATTTGTGCAACTGCTGATTTTCGCATACGAGATAACACCTTTGAGTCTTTCCCGTAGATATTTCCCGGCGGAGGTCCCTAGGTCCGACTACATCTATCTGTCTGTTCTGACTTGAACGCTACAGTGGCCTGGTTTGTCGGGTTACGTGGCAGTCCAGTGACGAATAAACCTGGAGTAATTTCACTACTTTGTAGACTTGGAAGGATTTTCGAGTCCAAGTTCCCAGCTCACAGTCTGAGCTGCTCATTTCAACTGCACAATTTCATTGGAGGACGGTTTTTATTGGACACCGGAGTTGTACCACCACGGAAGATGGAGGAGACTCAAGGCTACAGTGGGCCCCAGTACCTACATATCCGTACTTGACGATAAATAGTAATCATAGCAGATATGTGCTTGGGGAAGCCCTTTCTTCAGAAACTTGACCTGGTCTTTTAATTTAATCATCACTTCTTCTCGCCACTCATGGTTCACGGCTCAGCTGGCCTGCCCGAGGAATAGCGGTACCCAGGCACATCCCGATGAGTTCGGTTGCACGAAACACTTGACCTACTCATTTCATCTCAAGCCTCGAGTCCGTCACCATCGGTGGCATCTTTTCGTATGAATTTTATCCCCTCCATCGACGAGAGAGCTGGAAAGTTGGTGGACCTCCCACCGAGGAACCAACCGGGTAGGTGGTACAGCGTCATGAACTTCAGCATCCGACTGGTCCAAACATGCAGCGTCGTCTGCGGGAGGCCCTTCCACCCCCCCATCGTCTGGCTGTGAGCGACTTATGTTACAAGCTGGTTATTATATAAACCAGACTTCTATCGCTTCTCTTACTCCTGGATCTCAAATTGAATTTGTCAAGCAGGCTACACTTCAGCAAAGCTCGTGCACACCTTCAATCATGGCTAGAACGCCACGTTTTGACCCCTACGAGAAACTCCTCTACCGCTTCTTCGAAGTCGTATATCTTCTGTCTCTTCTGGGCAACATCCGTGGCCCTCACCTCACCACCGTCTTCAATCCCGCCAGTCTCATTTCCATAAGGAGACGGTTTCTGAAGAACCTCGCCTTCCTGTGCGATGGCCTGAAGGGAGGCGAGAGCACAACCTCAATTGCAGTTCAGGATCGTCCCGACTGTTACGTCTTCTGGGTCTCGTCGAATCAAGGGCCTTCCGACACCACCCTTCGCTTTTTGAGTTTCATGTTGGAGCGCGTCAGAGCTTTTGTCAAGTCCTCCCAGGATGGCCGGGAAGCTGTGGAGGACGACTTGATCCGCCGATGCGTCGATTTTTCGGCCAAGAGGATACGAACTCAGGCCCATAGCCTCTTTAACCATGCCGAAAGTTGCAGGAAACTTCTTTTCGCAGAGTCTGAAGATGGAGTGGGTGCGTATCTGTCCTCAGCTGGGTGATTTTACTTCTAAGTAGCTTCTAAGTCACGAGAGTCTAGGTGCCTCACTGGCTCATTGGCTGCTTCAATTCAAGAAGGTCAAGTTCCAGGCACAAGGATTCCACCGGCTCTGTGTCAAGGCATACCAGGTCCGAAACGACCCGGAGATGGCTGTGATGGAGAAGTTTGTTCAGAGACTCCACAACGAATCTTGTGCCGAAGACATTTCCAAGTCATTCACTCGAGTCCGGCATATTATCGGGCGACTGGCAGCTCACGTACGGGCCGCAAAACAACTGCTTGATGATGGCGCGCACCTAGAGGAACTCCTCAAGGTACATGAGGTATCTGGAGTTCCGGTCCCGCCGTCAGCACCACAGCCACCAGCCGACAGCCAGACCAACCTCCGAGGCATCGTGACGCGGATCCTGAAGGGCGGGACCAGAGATCCCCTCTTCGACAAAACACTCAACTACCTGTCCCAGATGGACGAGCAAGCGCACCTCCAGGAAAACCTGGTCAAGCTGCACGACCCGGAGCTCAAACCGCACACGGTGCACGCAGAGGTGCAGATGCTGCACCACTTCCACGACAAAGGCCTCGAGTTCGCAGGGGACGACCGCTACATCGCCACCAGCAAGCCCGCCTGCATGTGCTGCAGGCTCTACTTCCGCCACCACCCGGCCAGGTGCGTGGAGCCCGACACCCACCAGAGGGTGTGGCCGTCGTGGGGCCTGCCGCCGCTGTCCTCGGGCGCGGCCGGGCCGGGCTGGGTCGAGCGGCGCGACGTCCTCAACAGCGTGTGCCGCGACGTCCGCAGGGAGGTGATTATGGTGGTCGAGCAGCGCCGGGCCGTCACGTTTGCCCATCCTGACTCTTTGACCGGTGATACTCACTCGTTGGACGCTGGGTTTTCTGACTCGGAGGAGTGTGAGTCTGGGGATTCGGAGCCGGGGGATGTACGCTGGGAAGAAGATAATAATGATGATTCTGGTGATAGTAGCGAGGATCTTGACGCTGGTGGTGGGTTCGATGGGGGCGTCGCGCTTTGAGGCTTGGAATGATCGCTATTCTACATATGTATCATTACATACACGGACAGCAGATTTGTGGTCAGTATTCTATTGCACGCTGCACATTGGGGGACTCTCAATCGAACGTGTATCAATATTGCCTCCCGGCAGTCCCTTGTGTTTTTTACGAGATGGTTCCATTCAATGTGAACTAGGACAAACAATCATGATCATAATTCCCGTTCGTGTTGCTTCCCGGTGATTCAAGGGTATCTGAATCTAACTCTGAACCTTCACACCATGTTCCTTTTCTCGATGACGGTTCATGTTGTCATCTCGCAAGTAGGTTTTGTTGCAGTCTGGGCATGGAACACGCATGCGAGACGCCTCAGGCTTGTGAGTCTCGACGTGTCTCTTCATCTCCTTCTGCTCAGCCGTTCTCGTTGGACACCCGGTGTATGGACACAGCACCCGCTTGACATGTGTCTTGAGGTGCCTACTGATACGTATTGTCAGCACAATGTGCTCGAACTGATGCTTCAAAGGTCGACTTACTTCCTGTCCCGATTCGAGGAGTACGGCTCATAGCAGTCTTCCTTTTCCTCTGGGTGCCATTCTGGCCAAGGACAGTAGAACAGTCCGTCTTTCACATAATCGTCTTTTCCCAATCTTGGCATATCCAGCTCCTCAAACTTTCGTTCAGTGGAGCGGCCAGTGGCAGTGAGGACCCTGGGCATGTCCTCATCGGTACCTGCGGACGGTTGGATTGCAGATAGATCGGGCGAGAACGACGTCCCGTCAGTCACCAGAGTTTGCTCTTGTGCAGGCCGAGGCAAGACCAGATCGTCGTGATGGGCAGGCAACTCGCTCTATAGAGCTCCGGTCGCGACCTGCGATCCATCAACTGAGCTGGCCCCTGCAAGGCCCTGGCCTGGAGCAGCCTGGACTGGGGTGCTCGTTCCTGCTCCGTGGGAAAGGAGCCATAGCGCGTCGATATGTCCAGAGTCAGAGGAGTCAAGATCCGAAGTGCCATTGTTCCAGGATACGGTCGATTCCTCAGACTCCGCCTGCTCAGGCATCCCAATTTGGTTAAGATAAGAATAGTCTGCGTCAGTGTCGAGGGGCCCATACTCAGACAATAGCCCCCAAGTGTCCGCCAGGGACATGCTTTCGTCCACTCCCCCTTCCATTGCATAAGTCTTTGGTCTGGCATTCGGAAGGTCAGTCGCTAGTTATGTATAGTTCAGGGGGGGATTGCTCACAGTATCCTGTCTCTCAGTGCTTGTTCCCTTGCCGCAACATTCTTCACAACTGGAGATGAACGCGAGCAACCCATCTTTATATACCCAAGAGGAAGCAGATAACTCGTACAGGAGCTCACAACAGACCTTGCGATAGAACGCATGATCTGCACCACCAGTGACTCGATCCGGACCGTTTGCTTGCTCAAAGGTGAAGCAGCTTCGTGCCAAACAGAAATTAAGAAACGGCTTAATGAACGAATGACTGCACTCGCGCAAGAGGTCTACCACATCTGTGCCGTGCTAGCGCAAGAGCAAAAGCATCGTGCAGAGGATATCGCAGTGACCCGCGAGCGGTAGCCGTTCCGTGCCTATCGGCTCCGCAAACCACGGCCGAGATCTGGACAACGACAGGTCGTATGCAGGGCGATTAGTGCGCATGCAGTAGCAGGGCGTTTTCGGCAGCAAACAACCGCTGTGCCTAAGCAGGTAGGGTTACAGTTTTCTCTGCATGTGCATCTGACAGACGCCCATCCCGTCCAAGATCTGGGCGGGAAGCGACCTCACAAACGTGGGGGGACAATATCGGTCTGCACAGGGCGAGGATGTCTTCCTGCAGTAGACCAATGCCACGGTCGGTTTGGCCCGGCCACTGCTCGGCCAATATCCATCGACATGCACTGAGTGAAACCGGTGAGAGGCCACTTTGAAGTCCCGGGCTGGAGTCTCTTGGCCCCCACAACCACGGGGCGCACTGCTGAATTGTAAGAAAGGGTGATTGGTGGTCGACCATCTTCCATCTTGACCTGCGATTATAATGGTGCAGCGGACCAAGGCTCAGCACATGCGACCATATCCACAAGAAAATATCGGATCCCGTCCGCTCTCCTGTAATCAAGCTTGTGAGAGGGCAATTAGTAGTTGGGTCGGTGACGACCAGCGAATCCTGCCTGTTGCATGTAATCCGTTTCATTTTTCTTTTTGTTTAAATTTGATCATAGATGTGAGTCGTGATGCGTGAGGGTTGTTCAGACGCATGAGACAAATAAGTGCGTGAAGCAGCCCAGGGGGTGGCAATTAGATGCTGAATAGGTGCAGCCCGGGTCTTATTTAAGCAGGCTGGTCAGCGTAAATTGAACAACCTCTATTCCTCTACGGAGTAATCCAACCATTCTCAAAGTTCAAGACAGCCGACTCCGACCTGCGACACGCTATTCAGCGCCACCTCAAAATGTCGCATGAACCTACAATCGACGACGAGGACTACGCCTCCTCCGAGGATTCAGACTTCGCGCCAGAGGAAGCACCAGAGCGCGGCGACGACGCCTCCTCGGAAGATGAAGACGAACCCGCCGGCGATGCTGCCGCCCCGGCGCCTGCGAAACGCAAACGGAAATCACAGGCCGGCGATGCCGAGGATGCAGAGGACGCGGGTTTCGAGAACTCGGGCGACGAGGCGATCATCGGGAGGGGCAAGAAGAAGCAGAAGAGCCGCCAGGCGCAGCAGCGCGACGAGGACGAGGGCGGGGACGGCGGCCTGATCAAGACGCGGAGCATGCGCGCCGTGGAGTGAGTGCCTGCCGGGCAGCATCTATCTATTTGGGTGTCAACCGAGAGGCAAAGGGGCTAACCTGACGCTCCTCACAGGAAGGCAGAGCGCAAGATCCAAGCAGCGAGCGGGCCCGTGACGGTCGACGTCGACGCGCTCTGGGCCTCGATGACAGCCGCGCCGGTCGTTCCTACGAAACAACAGCCTCAGACGGCCTCACAAGGCGAGAACGGCGATGCTGCTGCAGGCCCAGGGGCCTCGAACACACAGGCGGCCAACGGCGGCAAGGACGGCGATCCCAGCGAGATGATCAAGATCAAGCGGACGTACAACTTCGCCGGCAAGGTGCACACCGAGGAGAAGATGGTACAGCGCGACTCGGCCGAGGCGAGGTTATACCTCGCGTCGCAGGGCGAGGGCGGCGCCGCCGAGGCCCAAGACGATGAGCCGGACAAGCGGATGCCGCGCAAGGCCTTCCGGTCGGCGTTCGAGCCCGCCGCCGCCGCGGCGGAGCAGGGCCTCCACCAGCGGGCGGACCTGAACCTGGGGATGGCGTCGCGGCTGCAGGCTCGGCAGGACAGGGACGACAGGGCCAGGAAGCTCAACACGGTGGAGAAGTCGCGCATGGACTGGGCCGGGTTCGTGGACAAGGAGGGCATCAAGGACGAGCTCGCGCTCGCGGGCCGGGCCAAGGGGGCCTTTGCCGACAGGCAGGACTTCCTCGCGCGCAGCGAGGCGAGGAGGGAGGAGGAGGCGAGGCGGGCCAGGATCGCCTCCAAGGTTTGAGGGCGTGCGGTGTTATACTACAAAAGATGGTGGGTGGGTTGAAATACTGTTTGTTTCATGGATCGTGAGCGGCGCAGGACATTACAGAATGCTTAGAGATACCCCAATTGCAAATAGAAGAACCTCTTGATTATTGATTGCTACGTGACCCATCTGACCGTCCTCGCTACAGCTTTGACCTGCCGCCAGGGGGCAACAGGGCGATGTCCTGATAAGGCAGGCCGAGGTGCTTGTATATGTGATGGAACCTAGATTGCAGGTGTCAGTCAGGCGGTATGCCGGACGGAGAACCACAGCGGTATGGCTAGAGGAGTGCATATTACCTGTCGCTTCCAAAGAAGGGCTCGGCCTCCCCCTTGTCGTTCCGCACCCACAGCCAGGGCGCGCCGTATGCACCCTTGTCGAGGGCGGACGTGGTGGCCCTGGTGAGCGCGTCCTTGGCCTCCTGCGACCTGGCCGCGGCCAGGATCTGCTCGCACTCCCCGGGCGAGAAGGCGTCGAACTCGGACAGGACCCTGGCCAGGACGTCGGCCTTGGTGAGGTTGAGGTTCGGCGGCGTCCAGAACTTCTTGAACAGGTGTGCCCACGCGGCATGGTACACGTCGCGAGGGTAGCTGGCTTTGATGTGGTGCAGAGCCCGCAGTGGCTGTGTGCACTGGTCAGACGACACGGTGTTTGCTGAATGGTGACATGCAAGTAAGTGTTCATCACTCGGGGCTCACAAGAATGGTGTGGCTCTGCGACATGAGATCATCGGGGAACTGCGTCTCTGGTATGCCCGCGCCGGCTGACGCCCTCCTGCCCTCGTAGAATCCATACTTTGCCTTTGCCTTGTTGAACCAGGGTGGGTTGTTGCCTTCGAGGAGAACGAGTTAGCGCCAGGGGATATAAGAGGCGTATGGCTGAGATGGCTGTTGTCTTCATACCCGAGTTGGCCATAATGCCACCGAGCAAAATGGGGTGGAATCTAGACGAGACATGTAATGAGCTACACGTCTATGCGGGCGGACATCGGCCAACCTACTCTACTTGGACGCCATGAGCCTCGAGAGTTTTCAGATTCTCAACCAGGTAGACGAAGCCGATGTAGCTGTAGAAGGACGCTGACAGGGCACATGTCAACAACAGAGCATGCGCATCTTGGACTTGGCGCCAGAACACTGGGCTCTTACCGATGTCGATATAGCAATCTATCTTGCCTCCCATGTTGCTTGACTGTACTCTTGATTTGCCGTCCCTGGTGAATGTCCAGGTTTGGGGTTGAGTTGTATGATCGATATTTGGTAAGCGCGAAAGAGAAGACATACCCCAGAGTAGTCCAAGTATTCCAGGATATCGAGCCTCGGCTGTTTGCGTGCCCGCCCATGCCAGTGCTTCCCCCAAGCGCAACCCACCCCATGGCTTCCCCAGATGATCAGTAATCCTGCACCAAACCGAGGGTCCTTTAACTTTCTTGCGTGTCTGCTACTCGCATGCCTCTAGATACGGAGCCTCATCATTCAACTCAAAGTATGGCTTTTATCTTGGTCAACGATGAGATAAGCTAGCTTCTCCGACTGAACTGCATCCATCCATAGAATCATCACCATGTCCAAGGCGAAGCCAGTAGCTCTTGTGCTTGGGGCCTCGAGGGGAATTGGGAGGCAGATTGCTATTGATCTGGCAAGACATGAATACTCTGGTAAGCTTTGACAATTGATTGAAATGAATATGTTGCTAAGAGTACTCTCAACCGCAGTCGTCGTGGCTGCCAAGTCCACATCTGACGCCTATTCTCCCAAGACGGCCTTCCCGCCAGATCCCAACTCCCCACAGTCTACCGCCAGCACAGTAGAGAGAGAGATCAAGGAAGCCGGGGGCGAGGCCACCGCCTTTGCTGTGGATGTCCGGGACTTCGCCAGCATACAGGACCTGGTCGAGAAAACCATCAAAGTCAGCTGCACAAACCGCCCCCACCCCCTTCTCAGATGCCGTAAAGACCAAAGCACCCGGCTGACCAGCATCCCCCTCCAGCGGTACGGCCGCCTCGACGTGCTCGTGTACAACCCCGGCGCGATATGGTGGGCCTCGGTAGAGGACAGCCCCATGAGGCGGTTCCAGCTGATGCAGCGCGTCAACCCGGAGGGGCTCTACGGCGCCGTGCAGGCCTCTCTGCCGCACCTGAAGACGAGCACCCTGGGGGGCCGCATCGTCATCGTCAGCCCGCCCATATACAGCCGGTTCTTCAGGGGCAAGACGGCCTACGCCATGGGCAAGGTGGGCATGAGCGTGCTCACCAAGGGCCTGGCCATGGACTTTGAGAGGCAGGGGCTGGTGCGGGACGGCGGGGGCGGCATGGCCGTCACGAGCATCTGGCCCGCCGTGTCGGTCGAGTCTGCCGCCACGGCGCAGTTCACGCGGGACGACCCGGGCGCGGAGAGGGACCTGCGGAAGCCGACCGTCTTTTCGGACGCCGTGTTGGCTATCCTCGGGGCGCCCGCGCCGCTGGTGAATGGGCAGCTCCTGCTTGACGAGGACTTCCTTAGGGAGCACGCGGGCGTCACTGACTTCTCCAAGTATTCGGTCGTTCCGGGGAGCAATCCGAGGAGGATCATGCCGAAGGAGTTGCCAGATTTAACTGTCGAGGAGCAGGATGATGAAGGGAAGAGGGTCGACAGTGCAAAGTCAAGAAGAGGTTCAAAGTTGTGATGTATAGCAGAATATGATCCTATTTGTTCAATGATGAATGCTTGACTTTTTTGGTGGTATCTCGAGCAAAGTCCGAACGTGAAATATCACATCGCAGATCAAAAAAAGCGGCTAGCCCTTGCGGCCCTGCTTCTTGGTCTTGCGAGCCATCCTCTTCCGCCCGATGATCCTCTGCCTCTGCGCCAGCTTTTCCTTGGCGTCCTTCTTCGTGGACGCGTCGCGCTCATCTTCAACCTCCTCAGCCTCAGCCTCCGCCTTGCCAGCCTTGCCCTTGGTGTTCTTGCCCTTGACGTCCTTGCGCCCTTGCTTCTTGTTCTGCTCCCCCTTTTCCTGCACCTCGGCCCGCTTCGTCCTCGCCCTCACCTCATTTGCCTTCCTCCGGCTCACCACCTGCGCGTTTTCGATCGCAAACTCCACAATCAGCCGCACCGTCTTGCCTGCCTCGTTCTTGAGTGCATGCCCGTTGAGCCAGCGGAGGCCCATGAGCGCCCACCTGTGGCTGGAGTATTCGATGAAACCGTAGCCCCTGCTCAGACCTGCACCGGTGGACTCGTCCACCTTCTTGCCGTCCCTGGTCTCGAAGACGACCTTTGCCTGCTTGACGACACCCACGCCCTTCTCCTTGCGGCGGTGCTCGGCCTCCCGGTCCTCGGCTCCTCCCAGAGAAAGTTCCTCCTTGGAAAGTGGTGTGCGTTTGCCTGCCTTGAGGTCCGCGGAGAAACCAACGATGGCTTGTCGGGCCAGTTGCTTCAGTTCCTTGGAGGACATGTTCCTGGGCAAGTTGCGGACTGCCAACCGCGTCATACTCAAATGCAAGCTGGGATTGCTTTGCACTTGCTTCTTCCGCTGCTGCAAACTCTGCTCACGGAGCTTCACCTCCGTCGGGGACAGTAGCTTGTAGAGAGGAGAGCCACTTGGGATTGTGCCTTCGGAGAGAAGGTATAGGCGTCGCTTGTCCTTTTCTTGTCCCTTGCGGGCCGCAGGGCCTGCCTCGGTGAGCCGTGCTGATTCTTCTTTGCTTACTGCATGAGCCACCGATAGAACACGTCCATCGATAGTGTAGCGACCGTCCGTGTCGACAGTCTCGTCTTGAAGTACCGAGTGCCTAGCGGTCTTGACGGTCTGTTTCTGCCGTGGGGCATTCCTCAAGCAAGCTTTGAAGTCATCTTCCTTGATGAAACACACAAAGCCAGTGCCGGCGGGCCGCTCGGTCGCTCGGTCTTTCACGATCCTGGCGTACCTGATGGGGCCGAATTGCGTAAAGTGCTCTTTCAAGGATTCGTCTGTGGCCGTAAAAGGGAGGTTGCGGATGAAAACTGTTGTGGAGTTGTCCGTGAGGCGTTTGGGCTTCTCCTCTACCTCCTCTTCCGATTCTTCTGCATCGCTCGAGACGTCCTCGTCCTCTTCGTCTTCGCTGTCATCGTCCTTGTCGAGTTCTGCTCCGCTTTCCTCCTCCTCCTCTTCGTCGTCTTCTTTGTCCTCGTCCTCGGAATCGAACTCTTCCATCTTCTTCATGAACATGGCAAGATCACGGTCCTCCTCGTTCAAGTCCTTCATCTCCTCGTCCTCATCGTCGTCTGCGTCGGCCTTTTCCTTCTTGGACTTCTTGGACTTGGGCTTCGGTTCGTCCTTGTCCTCATCTCCCTGCTCCAGACCCTGCTGTTGTTGCCACTCGTCTTTCGAAACCGCCCAATCCACAGCAATTGTTCTCCCGTCGACATCCTTGCCGTTCATCTCCTCCATTGCACGTTCCGCGTGCTTCTTCGAACGGAACGTGACAAAGCCAAACCCCTTGAGCTTTCCCTTGTTGCTTGGCAGGTCAGAGAACTTGATCTTTCCATATTTGGCGAAGTTCTTGGCGAGCTGTTCCGAGCTCTTGATGCTCCAGGGCAAATTTCGAATGATGAGCTTTGGAGCCTTCTTGGCCTCGGCCATCTCTTCCTCCCGCTTCTTCTTCTCCTCTGCAATGTGAGACTTCGCAGCGCTGTCACCGCCTGCACGGTGTCGCGGCTCGGCAACGTCCAGTTTCATGCGGCGGCCACCAAACAGCTCGTTGTTGAGCTTCTGCTTGGCTTCGACAGCATCGTCGGCGTCGGTAAACGTGACGAATCCATAACCGCGGGATTCTTTCGTCTTCGGATCGATAACGACAGTGGCGTGCTTCACAGGATAGTGTTGCGAAAAGTAGTCAGTCAGGGACTCAGCCGTCGCTGAGGGCGGAAGAGACCTCACGAAGAGGGACCTCCGCTCCTCGACACGGCTCTTCTTGGACGGCGGGCCATCCTGGGTTTTCGTAGCGGTGCCCTGCTGCTCGAGATCGGCTTCCGCCTCCCTGCGCCTCTTTTGCCCCGCTGATTTGGCCATTTTTGTGTTTGCGCGGAATTTGGGTGTGTCTTCTGTCGAAGCTGCAGGAGGGGAGGAAAAAAGCTTGGGCGAGCATGGGGGTATGTCCAGAAACTTTTCCCGATAAGCAACCGCGCTAGCTTATCGGGGGTGACACTTGCCGGGGTAACCCACGCCCGCATTCTTTGTGTTGACACAACAAGAACGAGCAGACCCTCGACCGCGACTGTGAGCCGGAACGACCCAGGAGAAAAGAAGGGTGTGTCGACTCTGTCCCAGGCGACCCTTTCTGCATGCGCCTCCTCGTCTACCCGATTCCAATGTACTATCGTCCAATACTTAGTTGTTTACCAATCTAGCGACCCTCCGATCCGCAAGCAACCTGAATGCGCGATCCCCTCCTGCATAGCTTCACATCATCGATTTGAGCCCACCAGCCATGCCCCCTCGTACATCAACACGGTCGGGCCGCGCCTCGACGAGGAGCTCGGCCGCCAACACGACCGCACGCGCATCGCGTGCATCATCCGCCGTCGCCTTCGACGTCCCCGAGGAATCCCCAGACAATGAGCTTCGAACGCAGGTCGCCGCCGTCTTTCGCGAGGCCCAGAGGAATACCGCGACACACCGAAAGTCGGCCGTCACGCTGCGCAAGCTACAGGAGGCATGCTGCTATGAGCCGACCAGTGCCAAGAAGGCCACGGCGGGCGACTTCGACGAAGACGACTTCAACACGGAACTCATTCGGTGTGTTCTGCGCATCATGCCCGTGAGGAAGAGCGAGGCCGTGGGCGAGAGGACCATCCGGTTCGTCGGCGTGTTTATGCGACACTCCATCGACAAGGACAATGAACTCGCAGGGGACGTCGACGAAGACGCAAGCACAATGCCCGAGACACCGAGCACGAGGCTCACCTCCAGACTCATGGACGCCATTTTGCCACTGATGATGGCCAAGGACAAGTTTGTCAGATATCGATCCACCCAGCTCGTCGCCCACATCGTGAACTCCCTCGACGCCATCGACGATGACCTTTTCCAGAAGCTTAGGTATAGTCTGCTCAAGAGGATTCGCGACAAGGAGGCCATGATCCGCGCCCAGGCCGTCCTCGGCCTCGGCCGTTTGGCAGGAAACCAGATCGAGGCCGAGGCCAACTCCGACAGCGACGGAGACGAGGCGAGCGGCTTGCTGGAGAAGCTCCTTGAAGTCCTTCAAAATGACCCAAGTGCAGATGTCCGAAGGTCACTGCTTGTCAACCTACCGATTTTGCCGAATACGTTGCCATTCTTGCTTGAGCGGGCACGAGACCAGGACGCCATGACCCGTCGTGCTGTTTACTCCCGTCTCCTGCCCGCCCTCGGTGACTTCAGGCATCTGTCACTTTCCATGCGAGAGAAGCTTCTGCGCTGGGGTCTCCGGGACCGAGATGAGACAGTCCGTAAGGCGGCTGGTAAACTCTTCCGTGAACGGTGGATCGAGGACTGTGCTGGTGCGCCGCCGCTGAATGATGACGGGCAGCCCACCGAGCTGCCTGCGCCGAGCTTCGACGGTCTGCTTGAGCTTCTTGAGCGTATTGATGTGGTCAACTCCGGAGTCGAGAATGGGGTCGGCCTGGAGGCCATGAAAGGTTTCTGGGAGGGTCGCCCGGATTACCGGGAGGCTGTCACGTTCGATGACAATTTCTGGGACACTCTTTCCGCCGAGTCTGTATTCATGGCCCGGAGTTTCAATGATTTCTGCAGGAACGAGGGAAATGGCAAATACGAAGAGTTGATCGAAGAGAAGCTGCCTGAGGTCACGAAGCTTGGGTTCTATCTCGAACGATATGTCAAGGTTCTCACGGATGCGTTGAAGAGGATAGAGCAACGAGAAGAGCCTGAAGACGAGGAAGATGAGGAAGACACTGTGGAACAAGAGTTCATCGTGGAACAGCTCCTTCACATCGCATTGACCCTCGACTATTCCGACGAGGTTGGCCGCAGGAAGATGTTCTCATTGCTCAGGCAAACGCTTTCGATTCCCGAACTCCCCGACGAGGTCACGAAGCTCACCGTCAATGTCCTCCGTGATATTTGTGCACCAGATAATGCGGGTGAGCGGGAGTTCTGCAGCGTCGTTCTCGAAGCGGTGGCAGATGTGCACGATACGATTCTGGACGAACCCAACGATGACGAGAGCTTCCACTCTGCCCAATCCGAGGTCGATGAGGATGAAGAATCTGCTAAGAGCGCAAAGCACGACAAAGAAAACGATCTGACGGAAGAGGAAGCTCATGCCAAGGCAGTCAAGGAGATTGTCATCAACATGAAGTGTCTTCATATTGTGCAGTGCATGCTCACCAACGTCAACGGTAGCCTGCAGGAGAATGACCACTTGGTATCGATGCTTAACAACTTGGTGGTGCCAGCAGTCCGCAGTCACGAAGCACCTGTGCGAGAGCGTGGTCTGCTCTGTTTGGGTCTCTGCTCCTTGCTTGACCGGTCTCTCGCTGAGGAGAACTTGACGCTCTTCATGCATTTCTTCAGCAAGGGCCACACCGCGCTGCAGATCACAGCCTTGCACATCCTGACGGACATTCTCAATGTCCATGGGTCTCAACTTCTGTCGAACAACCCCAACCTACTCAAGGTCTATGTCAAGGCTCTGAGGTCAGGCGCCAAATCACCTGAGGTACAGGCTGTCGCCACCATTGCAGCGTC
This sequence comes from Diaporthe destruens, assembly GCA_036986855.1. Lineage (NCBI taxonomy): Eukaryota > Fungi > Ascomycota > Sordariomycetes > Diaporthales > Diaporthaceae > Diaporthe > Diaporthe destruens. Next base: position 385,444 of record BTXE01000009.1, on the reverse strand, counting down.
GAAGCTTCTTCTTGGCCGTGTGGTCACAGACATTGACGCCTCCGCGGAACTGCTCAAGACACTTGTTATTGCCTACTTTGAGCCAGCAAGCTCGCAGAACCAGAGTGTCCGACAGGCTCTCAATTACTTCCTGCCGGTCTTCTGTTACTCGCGTCCTGATAATCAGGATCTCATGCGATCAGTGGCACTCGACGCCCTGCATGCATTGTATAATGTCAGAGAGGGTCTTGAGGATGATGATGCAGACGTCGACGATGAGATGGTCAGCTTGTCGACCATCGGAGCTTGCTTGGTGGATTGGACAGACCCAAGGAAATGCTACTCCCCTGACGCGGGCGCCGACGCGGAAAAGAAGACCAACGTCAACGGTGACGTCCATCTCGAGTTCGCGAGGAACGTGCTGGAGAGACTGGACTCCAACTGCAGCAGTAAGTGCCCGAAAAATATCATATTTATGTCAATCTTGTTTTCACATGATCGCTAACACCAGCGTATCACAGAGGACGAGAAGAAGGTGGTTGCCGCACTCCTTGGCAAGCTGTACATCTCGCCGGCCTCCACCGAGGAGAAGCTGCGCGAGCTTTACGCCGAGGTCTCCGACGCCGTGGAGACAAACCTCATATCAGATACCACAGGCCGCAACGCCCTTTACAAAATCCACGTCAGCCTCGGCAAGATCGTCAACAACCTCGACCAGCAAAAGGAGGCGGGCTTCCGGAGATCCACTGCTAGTCGCAGCGTCTCCCTGGCGCCCGAGCCCGCAGGGCCCGAGGATCGGACGATGGTCGGCCAGGAGCCGCGGATCAAGGAGGAGGAGGAGGAGGAGGAAGATAACGAGTCGAGGCTCGAGGCCGACGATAGTAACGAGACGGTCATCAGGCCCAAGTCCGAGGATCCTACGGAGGCTGGGGACGGAGACTCGTTGGTGAGCGAGCTGCTAGACGACGACGGCGACACTATTATGGGCTGAAGTGGTCTGGTTTGAGCTTGCATTACGGTCCTTATGACTTTCTTTTGGTTGTGTGTATACCTACCTGCCCACGGGCATTTGGATCAAGGGTTGGTCGCAGATGTACTTGGTTCGGGGCGGAGGTCGGATTCTTCACTGTGTTGATGAGAAACGCAAATTGATTTTATGCACACACTCAAAATCTTCCATACTCTACCACAGACAAGGGTAGCCAGATATCAAATATCTATTTGGATATGATCTTGGTTTTCCGAGCCAAGATTCACATCCTCTATGTGACTGATTGTGGCAAAAGTTATTGCCTTGAGCCCAACCAGTACAAAAGACCCCCTAATCCTACATTTACAAGCAGATGCTGCCCCAGGCTCCACGCCATGCAGTAAAGATATTTAGGCGAGAAGACCGTCCAGATGAACAAATGCGTCCTCAGCGCGGTACACGCCGCCATCACGGATCCCACACTCGCAGCCGCGAACACAGTCAATAGCGTCACATGCCGCCTATACACGCCCTTCTCGAGACCAGCCTTCCTCTTCCGCACCAGCAGCACGTTGGTGGCAGACACCCAGTACAGAGGGCCGGCCCAGTTGCTGACGAACGTGAGCACGCCGACGGTGAAGACGTCGAAGTTCCGGACGCCGTTGTACGCGCTGGACAGGTCGACGCTGGAGATGGCGTTGGTGCCGCCGAGGGCGAAGAAGGACATGTACTGCAGCAGGAGGGAGGTGGTCGACAGCTCGGCGGGGGAGAGGTCCTGCGCGGCGAGGAACTTGTACTGGACGTCAAAGAGGAGGAACAGCGGGATGTTGGTCGCGCGGGACTGCGTCATGGCCAGCAGCGTGTACAGGTGGTGCAGGGTCTCGACGGCCGAGGAGCGCCGCGAGACCTTGCGGCCGGCGGCGACGAAGAGCACCACGCACGCGGCGCCGAGGCCCAGCCCGACGAACACGGCCTGCGCGCGCGAGACGAGCGAGATGCCCTCCGTGACGCCCACGAGGGCCCGGGCGAACCCGGTCACGAGCTCGGGCGCGTCCTCGTTGGTGAAGGCGAGCTTGAAGGTGAAGCCGGCGAGGACGACGGTTGTGCTCCCGAAGATGGCGAGGGAGGCGGGGAGGCCGTCGAAGCCTTGGAGGAGCGCGCGGTGGATCCAGAGGTAGGTGATGCTGATGAGGGCCCAGAGGCGCACCGGCTCGGTGACGATGAAGGATTTGACAATGTCAGGCTCTCCGGCGAACTTCTGGCCTGTCTGGTTCCAGCCTCTGATGATTCGGGTCATGACGGCCACGGTGGCGACTGCCACTGCCTGCCCTAATGCCGACTTTGAGGTTCCGTGGAAGCCTCTGCAGCTGATGAACGCGAGCCAGGCTGTTGTTGCGTAGTACCAGAAGTGATGCTCCTCTTCCACGTAACTACTGGCAAACATCATCACGCCGTATGCGATGGTGATGACTGTCAACGGAAGAGCTCTTAGTGATAGCCTGCCAGCGCTCAAGTACGTGGCGTACACCGCCAGTAACGTAGCTGAAATGGCAGCTGCTTGGCCAAGGGTGAGCCTCGTCATATTGTAATTACTGGCCATGCTGCTCAGGAGGCCTTGAGCATCTCTCAACCACTCCGACATGGTAGAGATCCATACATCATCTACGTCGCCCGTGCTTTTCATGGCTCGAGCGGACTCGACGATTTTGCGCCATCCACAGGCCAGCTTTTCAACTTCTTGCGGCTGTAAGCAAATGTCACCGCCACTCTTTGCCTCGAACAGATCCTCTCCGAATGTGGTCTTTATGATAGCCAGTATCTGCTCAGCATTACGCATGAGAATCTGTATCTGATCGCCCTTCTTGGGCCAGAACGGCAGAAAGTCCACAATGAATGCGCCCAGGTTGTTCTTGGGCACCGGGAAGCCGAGCAAGGCCCCAAGTGTGGGAGCGAGATCAGATTGCTCCACAACAGAGTAATATTGGAACTCCTCTTGAACGTCCATTGGCACCTCAAAGGCGGTCTTCAATGTCTTCATTTTTGGGGATATGAAGACTAATGCCGGAGAGGTCTCGCCAGGGGCCGAGCCACCATGATTTCCAGCATCATTCATTCCATGGTCTCCCAGTAGCACCAGAAGCGTTGACTGGAGGTGGGACTGCGATTCGATTGCGGCATAAATCTGTTCCACAATACCATCCATCTCGGCCTGCTTCGGAAGCATGTTCGAGCTGCGCGGCCCCCCTTTGTGACCTATGTGATCTAGGCCGAGGTAATGCAACACCATGGTGCTCCAATCATCGTTCTGAAGCTCAGATGGGACGTGCCGTGTGACATTGTTGTCCACCTCGGTGAAATCAGCGACGAAGAAGCTCGACGTCCCGTCCGCACGGTCGAAGACGTTGGGAAACAGCTTCAGCCAGGTGTCATCCCCATACATGACCAGCTTGCCAGTGTCTTTTGCCTTCATCTGAGCGAGCCACGTATCCTGGGAAGCCAGGGAAGATGACTCGTCTCCTTCATCAATGTTCAGTATGACGTCGAGAAAGGAGGGAATCGAGCCTGTCGTGATGGCCTTGATGCGCGGCATCGTGACGGTGGGCGATGTCGCGTGTGCGGTGAAGGGAATGGCACAGCCATCGCGTATCAGGGCTTGAGTATATCGAAAGCCGGAGCTGTGGGAGTAGACAAAGTCACTTCGCAGGGCATCTACGACCATGAAGATGACCCGGTCGAACGGTGCAGCTGGTGGGGGCCCATGCTCGGTATTATCGTAAGCTGCCAGGCCTGGGAGCAGTGGTTTGTAAGGGAAGAATCCTGTCGCGAATACAATGATCGCAACTGGTATCAGGAGGTTCGCTGCGACGAGCAGAATGGTCGAGAGAGCCGTCGAGCCATTTCGAGGGCCCTGCATCTCAGACGCAAACCGGGACCGACCAGCGCGAGGAGGAACAGAGCAGGCCGAGCTTCGAAGGTGTTGTTAGAAAGAAAAAGCGCTAAACAGGTTTGGAATGACACTCCATTGCAGTCGCGAGGGGTTCGAGTGATGTGTGCGCAAAGTTGTCTATTGGCTGGCTCATGTTATTATGGCGAGCTGTGATTCCGTGCAGCTAGGCGAGGCAAGCTGGACAGTGGACAGTTTGATAGAATTGGGGATCCTTCATCAGCCTTGCATACGAACCGCTGCCCCAAATCCCGCCTGCACCCCTGCCGGTGTGGGGATGGCCAAGCCCCTAGTGAAGCGGGCGCTATCCGAACGCCCCTAGCTTCCCCAAACTGTCCGCCATCTTTTTGACTGGCAAAAAAAACACAGGATCCAGAGCGGTAGATGCCCGAATCTCTCTCCAAGGAAAACGCCTGGTATGATTCCCCATATCGACCCTGAATTTTCCCACTGTCTTGTTAGATTATGCCCCAGATGGTGACCCATAACAGATCGAAGTCCATGGCTTCTTGCAGTGTTCCTCTTCAAGCCACCACCACAAGCTTGGAAACCACTGCACACCCGCTCGAGAAGTCTACTCGAGAAGTGTAGTATGCTCGGCCCTCCACCAAGCCATCCGAATTGGCCAACAACAATCGTAGAAGTCTGGTTTTGGCTTTGAGAGGGCCTCATGACTGGAGCACAAGGGACTTGTACACCTTGATATCACTGTCACCCATTGCCCTCACCTCTTCTTGTTCTTGCGCTCCCCGAACTTGGGAAAGACAATGTTGGACTTTCGGCCTCGTCTCTTCACAATTTTGCCCTTGGCTTTTGACTTTGTGGCCTTTGACTGCTGGTCGACTTCCATGGCTGCTGAAGCAAACAACAAATTTAGTCTGGTCACTCTGGCAGACATGTCATGTGAGGCCCATCCAACTCACTGTCTTCTTGCTTGGTCTCGTCAGCAGCCTTGTTCTCTGTTTCAGCTGTGGTAGAAACAATGTCAGCTTTGAATCATGTCTCTCAGAACGGTACCTGGTGTCTGGATCCAGACATACCCTGCTCTGTTGCGTCCTTCATGACCTTCTCAGGCACAGGCTTGGGCTGTGATGCGATCTCCAGAAGCCGTGCCGACAAGCGTTGTTGTCTGGCTGCCTCGACTGGGCCGAAGACATTCTTCTTGAGCCGCTGGTTGTTGGCCTTGGTGACACTTGATCGTTGAGACTTGGCCATTTGTGCTTCGTGAGTGAGTGGCTTGGTTTGTGGTTGTGATTGTTTGCACTCGTAGTGGGGGTTGTTTGCATGAGTATGTATGCAGGCTCTCAAATCCGGTGCCAAAATGCCGGGAAATTTCTCGAGGCTGATGTCGGAGCCAGCGATAAGCCGCCTTATCAATTTGGCCACCTTGACCGCCTTCTAAGCTGGGACAGACGGCGCGACGTCCAGGAAAGCGCAAGCCACTCTATGAACCTCGACTAAGTTGGGGCTCGGCTAAAGGAGTTTCTATGCTCGATGTGCCCATATTCACGCAGCAACCCTCTACACCCCTCAGTGTGTCCCTTGCCTTCCAGCTTGGTGATGGCCGTGGGTGGTCCATCTTGACTGTTGTAGCGCTGTTTGTTGCGCTTTCCCTGGCGATCTGTTGATCGCTCACTGCTCTGGTGATCGCTCGCTCTTTCCTTTCAGGCAGTGCACGACCGCCCCCCAAGGCCACCATGGATTCAAACGCTTCGATGCCTACGCCTGAGCAATACCGTACCCTGGTAAAGCGTCTTCAGAGCAGTAACTTCCTCCTCAACAAACAGCTACAGCACATCTGTCTAGTCAACGGGTTGCGGACATCAGGGGTCAAAGCTGAGCTGCAGCGGCGCATCCTTGACGGTAAGTCTCTCTCTCCTGTTCCCTTCACGACGCTCCTCCCAAAACCAAGTGTTTGCCTTGTTTGGCTGGGTGTCACCTTCCAACATGGACACCACGTCAACACGGACACCACGTCGAGCTGCGCCATGCTGCAACAAGGCTGCCGGGAGAGATGGGTAGCCGATCGTCCAAACTCCAAGCTGACTCGGCCCCTCGTACAGCACTCGAACGAGCCTACTCGTCAGGCGACCCACGGGCATACCGCGACATCGAGGCAAGCATACAACGAGAAAAGACCGGCGGTCTACCTGCACCACATGAAGCCCTCCAAGCACCCCTGCCCGGTCCCAACAGCGCTCAAAGCCTGTCCCCAAGCATGAACTACGGCTACCAGAATGGTTACCCTGGCTACGGAGGCGTCAACGGTCAGCGGTCGCATCAGATGCCTCCTCAGGGTATGTTTGTGTCTGGGCCTTCTGTGTCTCGTCCTGATCGCGTGCTGAGCGTCCAAGGATTCCATTTCAAACCAAGCCCCTTCTACCAAACCATGGGCAGGATAGGACAGGTTCACACCTGTGAAGGCAAGTCCCCAATCTCCTCCACCCATGCTTTCGCTGCTAACAGCCAGCGTCAGTCATGCAAAACCATAGAAATTGCACCAACATCCAGATCAAGGCCCAAGACAACCCACTCCTTGCGAGGTGTGTCACTGACAAAGACATGAGAGTGTTCGTATTCTGTGCCGCAGGCAACCAAGGTCCACAAGACATCGCATTCCCACATCAATCCGAACTGAAGGTGAACGGTGGTGACGTCAAAGCCAACTTGCGAGGCTTGAAGAACAAGCCAGGCTCTACGAGGCCTGTTGATATCACGGATCTCCTTCGGCTCAAGATCCCCAATTACGCCAATAATATCGAATTTACCTACGCGTTGACCCAGAAGGCAGGTGACACAGCCTCTCAGAGTACCGTTCAAGTCAGGCGAACCCGTCTTCGCCCAACTTTGACGTCTTCACGTGTCAAGGTCGCGACAGCATGTGCTAACTCGCTTCTGCCTTTCTTTAGAGATTCTACCTTGTGGTTAACGTCTGCAAGACGACTCCTGTGGACAGCCTCGTAAGGACCATCACTGGCAAGAGGATCTCAAAAGCCTCCGTCCTGCAAGAACGTGAGCACGGCCTGATTACCCGTTTGCGCTCACTGGATCTTGGGCTGACACCTCTCTACAGTTACGAGGAAAGCACATGACGCGGAGATTGAGATGTCTTCCCAGGTCCTCTCGCTGAAGTGCCCTCTTTCGTATATGAGGCTTGTCACGCCGTGCCGCGCGACGACATGCACTCATGTACAGTGCTTTGATGCCACCTCATATCTTCAGCTACAGCAGCAGGGCCCGCAGTGGCTGTGTCCTGTTTGCAGCAAGAGCGCACCTTATGAGAGGCTCGCAATTGACGAGTATGTAATGCGTCTAAACACCGCAGCGAGACATGACTAACCCTGCTCAGGTATGTGAGGGACATCTTGGACAGGACTCTTCGGACCGTGGAACAAGTCGACATCGAGCCTAACGGGCAATGGAAGGCCCATGGCAGCGTTGAGGAGGAGCTGGAGCCAGAGCCACAACATGAAGCTCTTGCCATCGACGACGACGACTTGGTCATCTCGGAGATCAGTTACGTCGGCAACCGCGGGACAAATACACCAAACACCCTGGCTCCAACCACCAATACTCCGACGCCAGTTACTGCGGCCTCTCGCGAAGGCTCTTCTATGCCGAGATCGGGAGGCAACAAACGTTCCCATGAAGTTATCGACTTGACGCTATCAGAAGATGATGAGCCGCCGGAGCCGCCGCGAAAGAAGGTGCAGTACGGTGCCGGCTCTGCCTACTCGTCGTACCTAGGCTAGGCCTGATGCCAGGCAGGAAAGACGGTCCTGCAGTCCGTGTACATTGAGGACGGGCGTTTCTTAATGAGTTTCGTGACCCATTGCTACTTCGCCATGGGCTTATTCTATCGGAGGGGAAGGAAAATCTCACTCTGGCATTGCGTGGCGTTGGTGGACAGGATGAAAATACCAAATATCATGTGGCTGAAATGAGCTTGATTGGACAGGCCGAGAGAGGCACCATGGAGTTTAGATGCACCAGAAAGCACGGTAGTCAAAGGGATCACTTGTTTTGTGCCGAGTACGAGTCGTGGCAGTGAACGTCTTTTTGCTCTTAATAGGAAATCAAAGAGCCATCTCGTGATGGTTTCCACGGGATGATGGGCCGCTGCTGCTGTTTACTTTCTCGGCGGGTCTGAAATTGAGAAAAGGCGTGGGTCTATGTATCTCTCTGCGCAAGTACTGTAGTATGCTTCTCGTACTTCGGAGATGCACGACCAGGGTTTATTTCGGCGGAAGCAGCGGGAGCCATGTCACCATCTCTCGCGAGGACCCGCAACAGCTTTTAAGGTACCCGCAGAGGCAGGATGGGTGGATGGGCGGATGGATGGGGTCGTGGGGAACGGACAACGGCGAACCGCAGCGGCCCTGGCAGTGCGTAGCGCAGCAGCAGCAAAAGACCCCAGCATGGAAGCCGCAGCGAATCTGCAAGGGCAAGATTGATGCGATGCAAGCGAAGTCGATCACAGGTGGACAAGTCCGCGACAGCGACAGGCGCATTACCGTTCGTGGTCAATTTTGACGTGTGGGTTTTTTTTTTTGTGGTAGTTTTTCTCATGTCTTTCCTTTTTTTTTCATTTTACTTTTTTTTCCCCATTTTCGTGTTATTTGTTTTTGTCTCCGCCATTGGACCAACAAAGTAATCATGCATATTTTGGACCCTAGATGGCGTTCAATACTTCCAATGTAATCCAGTAAAAGGCTGGCTGGGTTTGGCAGTTTATTAACGCGCGGCAGTCAGAATTGGGTTAACCCGGCTGGGGGAGCAAATACCAGGGGGTTGCAGGAGACACGGGAGTAACAGTTCTATCTACCTGTTGCTGCTTATTATTAGGTTTGCAACTTATCAAGACGCGCCACCCGTCACACGACAACCTCCCCGGGGGGCAGGGCCTGGCAGGGCAGGGCAGGGCCTGGACTATCGTAGTGTGTGGTATATCAGAGTTGTGAGGCGGTCGCGGGTCGGAAAGCAACTCCAGACAATCTTGTGGCACAGTGGAGAGGACCTAGGCAGCCAGGATGTAACCCGAGTGTAGCAGCCAGAGGGCCCAGCATGACTGACTGGTTCGGCCACTGGGGAACGCAACACCGAGGCAGCGAGGCAGTTTTCTTTTCATCTCCTGTCAGGTCATGGTTACGCCACCGAGCGGGAGCACCCACAATGCTTATCGTTATTAATGAAAGAGGATGATGAGCTTCCTAGGGCCCGGTTGTCTAGTGTCTATTTAGGTTGCAAAGTGGACGGGACCGGATGGGTAGCCTGGCCAGGTAGACGTGGATCCCGCGGCTGGCGTGGAGTGATTGACAGGCCCGGACGAGAGGATTTCAAAGTCTCCGAAACGTCTCAAGAATGCGACAGGCGTGAGAGCAAAGGCACACCCACGAGAGATGCATAGCACGCACAGTACGCAGTACTACAGCCAGGGACAGGAGGGACAGGAGGGACAGGATGACAGGATGACAGGATGACAGGTGGACAGGAGGACGGGAGGGATAGGAGGGAGAATGTGCGGGAGAAAGTCGGAACAAAATGCTAACTCTAATAAATGTTGCGTTGCGCTTTGCGCCTGCGGACCCGTCGGTCGAGGCATGAGCATGAGTCTGAATGGGGCCATGACGGTAGAGGAGAGGCGACGGCAGCACCGCACGGGTACGGCAGCACGGCGCACGACGCAACCTCGCAAATGCAGTTTCCGAATCTGTCAGGCTGTAGGCTATTTAGGTCGTCACCTGCCCAGCCTCTCCAGCCTGTCCGGATCCCCTCTGGCAGTTGTGGCCGCAAGATTGGACGGCTGCCGCCTGGCCCCGCCGGGGAGGGGGGTGATGAAACTGGCCAGATGAGGACAAACCTTCATTATTTGGAGCTGGGAGCTGGGTCCCACGGCAGCCAGGGAAGGTTGACCTTCAGACCTTCAGACCTGCAGGCCTGCAGGCCAGTTCTGCAGGTCGGCAGCTTATAGTCGTCGGGGTGGCCCCGCTGCAAATCCCCGCTGGGAAGAAAATGGAAAGTGGACAGTAGAAAGTGGGGTGCAGCTGGAGACGGCCAAAACGGCCAAACGGCCTAACATGACGGTAGCAATTTTGAGATTAGACGAGTTCGGGTTGCTGGGGCGGGCCCTGGCGGGGATGACTGATGATCGTGACCAGAAAGCAAGCCAACGTAACTACAGTACCTAGCCTGGGTACTAGTAGCAGCACAGTACGTGCGCTCTGACCACGGCAGGATTGTCGCGCGCCCCCAAATCAAACCCGTCTGCCTCCTCTTTTGCTGGACCGGATGGGCCAGTGTGAATGGATGGGCTGGGGCAAGGCGTGGATACGACCTCGTCTCGTAGAATTCATTGCGTGCAATTTGCACAACTCGATCTGGGTCGGCTCTTCGGAGACGCTCATCAACGCCCAGGGAGCCTGCCTGCCAGGCCTGCCTGGGTGTCCAGGTACCTGGATCAGGTACCTGGTCCAGGTACAGTGTGCAGTTTGCAGTCTGCAGTCTGCAAAGCCGGGCAGGCCAGCCAAGGTACATACCAGAGGTACCCCCAGCCAGCCTGCTGCTCGAACTGCCTCACTGTGTTGCTCTCTGGTCCCCCAGGGCAGCCGGCAGCCAGCAACCACCACGGCAGCATGTGCAATGCTCGTGATCCAGATATGCTCGCATGTCCTGCCTGCCTGCGTAATTACTCAGGTAGGTCCGGTCGGACGTGAGCCAATTGACCGGAAGCTCGGTCATCAGCCACGGGATACCGTCCTTGGCCGGGCCCTCGGTCTGCCACTCTGTCTGGGATGACCACCAGTTTGTGGGGACCGTTTACTTGTTAGCTAGCTGACTGACTTGACAGTAGTCGTGCTTGGCTGCCGCACCCAGGATGGTCCAAAAGCTTCCCAAGCCCAGCTGTGCGAGTGAGTGAGTGTGTGCCTGAGTATGTGAAATGTGTGGAGTGGGCGGGGGGAGGAGAGGCAGGGAACGTAACGTACATACGGAGTATGGTATGTGGGTGCAAGTATCTAAAGTGTCTGCCCAATTCCGTTGCAGCGAACGCACCATCCCCCCCTCCCCAGTCGTTGCAAGAGGGAACCTCGCTCCTCCCTCCCCCCCAGCTTCCGCAAATCAAGGGCAGCTTTGTAATTTGGCTTCACGACCCCTGTCAGCCCCTTCCCGCCCTGAAAATCCAATCAACCTTCCTCACACTCCCACAGCCCTGCTCCTTACCCGTCTGCCCGTCCGTTGCCCGTCTGCTGCGTCTGCCGTGGCTCGTCGACTGATCTGCTCCTCTCACTTGCACCCAAGGTTTACATGTCGTCTCGTCTTCCGTCAGCTTCGCTTTACTGCTTACCCACAATCAATTCGCTGGCCCTACCTCCCGTTCTGGTCGGCTCTGTCCTATCTCGTGCTGTAATCCATTCCTCTGGGTTCTTTCTATCCCGGTGAAAGTCGTGCCTCTTGGAAAGTCTTGGCTCTCCCTGGCTCTCACTCTCCTCTCACTCACTCCCTCTCACCCTCCCCCCCGGTCTAGCAGCCACCCCCCGGCTCCTCTGCCTTGTCTTGCCTACCTGTCTGTCTGTCTGTCCTCCATTGCCTCCGTTTTCCCAATTACCAATCTCTCATCTCCACCATCCTTGAGAGACATACCACCAGCCATCGCCCCGTGCTCTTTGTCTGCTCTGCACCACCACCACCTCCTCCTCCACCACAGTACATCCAGTACAGCGCTGCTCTGCTTGTCTGTTCCTCGTTTCATACGACCAATCCGCCGCCGCAGCTACCAACGCCCGCCCGAATTCGACGGGATTGTACGAGCCAACCAGCGACTGGAGCCGCGAGAGAGGAGTCCCATTTCGGTCGACTTTCCAAGTTCTCGGATCGTCGCCGGGGTAGAATTGCGTTGCAAATTGGGACCGTCTCTGAGGCCTCTCCACATCCACCCAGCCCCGGCTACCCTATCACCCAGCCCGTCGCAACCAGCAATAATACCTCCTCCTAAGGGGCCCGTCTAGCCCAATCTGACTGGTCCGTCCTGCCCAGCTGCCCTGTGGTAGCGGTCTAACCCCTGGAACCGACCGGTAGCTTTTTGGTTACTGCTGCTGCCCGCTGCCGCTCACTCGCTCACTGCTGCTACTGCCTGCTGCCGTTGCTCTGCTCTGCATTTTCTCCCACAACATCCCAGCCCATTCAATCGGCCACTTCTCCATCTCCATCCTGATTAACACAAGCCCAACCAACGCCAACCAACCCTCGATTGAATTCCCCGACCGCTCTCTCGGCCATCCATTCCCTCGCCTCTTCGGGCATCTCACATCGCCTTCAAATTCCCATCAGATCGATCGATTCATTGGCCGCCACTCATTCCCGCGGCTGAGCGAGCGACGGAAAGATGGACTCGCAACGACCGAACGATGTGTCGCCCGAGGCGATGCAGGCGCGGATCCAACAGGCGCGTCGCGAGGCAGAGACACTCAAGGACCGTATCAAGAGGAAGAAGGATGAGCTCGCCGACACCTCCCGTAAGAATTTATCCCGTCTCGCCCTATCTCGCAATTGATAAGGGGGCAGGTGCAATTGCCTCCTCCAACGCCCAGCCCTTGCTGACACGGTCCCCCGACAGTCCGCCAGGTTGCGCAGCAGGCCCACGAGGCGATCCCCAAGAACCAGTTGATGAAGACGAAAAGGACACTCAAGGGCCATCTGGCCAAGATCTATGCCATGCACTGGTCGACGGACCGAAGACATCTGGTTTCGGCTTCGCAGGACGGCAAATTGATTATCTGGGATGCATACACAACTAACAAGGTCCACGCCATCCCTCTAAGGTCCTCATGGGTCATGACATGTGCCTACGCACCCAGCGGTAACTACGTCGCCTGCGGTGGCCTCGACAACATCTGCTCCATCTACAACCTTAACCAAAATCGAGACGGCCCGACACGTGTGGCACGCGAACTATCCGGCCACGCCGGTTACCTCTCCTGCTGCCGCTTCATCAATGACCGGAGCATACTGACCTCTTCCGGCGATATGACCTGCATGAAATGGGACATTGAGACTGGCACGAAGCAAATCGAGTTCGCCGACCACCTTGGCGATGTCATGAGCATTAGCCTCAACCCAACAAACCAGAACACATTCATCTCGGGCGCTTGCGACGCTTTCGCCAAGCTCTGGGACATTCGGGCTGGAAAGGCTGTGCAGACTTTTGCAGGTCACGAGTCCGACATCAACGCCATCCAATTCTTCCCAGACGGCCACTCCTTTGTCACCGGCTCCGATGACGCAACCTGCCGCCTGTTCGACATCCGCGCGGACAGGGAACTCAACGTCTACGGCGTAAGTGCAGCCAATTAAGTAGCAAGTTGGAAAACATAGCCACTGACCTTGCCCAAAACTAGTCCGAGTCCATTCTGTGTGGCATCACCTCGGTTGCCACGTCTGTTTCAGGTCGTCTCCTGTTTGCAGGCTACGATGATTTCGAGTGCAAGGTACGTTCGGGCCACATCGACCGTCGTCTTTTTGGGTATATGCTAACATCCGGGCAGGTCTGGGATGTCACTCGAGGCGAGAAGGTCGGTTCTCTCGTCGGCCACGAGAACCGCGTCAGCTGCTTGGGCGTCAGCAACGACGGCATAAGTTTGTGCACAGGTTCCTGGGACTCATTGGTAAGTTGTTTTCATCCCCATTGCAGCCGGCACTCTTGGCATCAAGAGGCATTGGTTCGTAGATTCCGCTAACATACAAGCAGCTCAAAATTTGGGCATACTAGTACCTGCCAACACGATGACTACACGACTGTCGTCTGGGCACAAACCGATTCACGCCGCTTCGCGTTCTCGCTTGCTTTTATATGGCTCTTAATTCACATGTGTACGCATTTTAATTCGAGCGCGATGCCGGCGCAATACAGGACGAAGTCACGAACTTTCCCGAAGACATACATCCCGAGCCGAGAACCCCGGATTGCAGATGGTGATACTGGGCTGATGTGCCAACTGTCATCTGGCTTTCTCGACGCCGCGGGCTGAAGACCGGGCCTTTTAATGGAGCCCTCGTCTCTATCACGCGCTTCTCCTACTTTACGACGGCCCCACTCGATTGGCGACTTTCATTTCTTCCAACCTTCGAACCGCACTCCGAAATACCCAGCGCCATTTCCACCAACAACGACCTGCCTTTACGCGGAGGACTGCAGGGGTGCCAAGGAAATCTTAGTACATCCCGGATATACAATAGAGGTTTCCACGTCGATTCGAGCTGAGCCTGCCGAACCGTACATTCGAGTGCGATTGTGATTACAAGGAGCTAGGCCAGCCAGAGTCCTTGCTCGGATTCCCGCACAAAAAGTTGCAGCCAGCAATGAACGCCATCAAGGTCGACTCGTTTTTTTTTCCTTTTTATCTCTGGAGACGCGAGCCCGGGGGGAAAGCCCGTGCTCGAGGGGTGGTGGATGGCTGTTTTGAAGCTGGTAGTGGGAGTTGGGCTAATTCCTCACTACCTCTGTCGATATTACAAAAACTCTGGTTTGGGACGCAGAGGAACGGTGTCAAAGTGATATGTTTCCCTTTTTTTATGTGTCTTATAGGATGCGCGAGTTCTTGGAAAGAACGGAACAGCGGAGGAGACTGGGGTAGGGGGACGTCTCCTTTTCCGGGGTTCATCATTGCCCTGACGGTCTCGGACCGGTTCCTTGCTTCTTTCTCTCCTTCGACATCTTTCGGCGGTAGACACGAACCGAAAGCGAGTAAGGATCTGATAATACCACGAGGCTGCGGAGGATCTCGAGGCTTGGGGGAAGGGGCCGGCGCGGGCGCAGAGAAGATATAGGGGGGAAGAGGTGATTAGCTGTGTGGTGATAACGACGAGGTGGCACTTGAGATACCTCAACCATAGCCTGTTCAATGTTTTGTGTACTATATTCGCCTACTGCTTGCTCCTTCCCGTCTCATGCCCAACATCTAAATGCTCTTCGTTGCCTGCTCAACTCATGCTGCTCATGCGCGTGAGAAAAGCGACTTGTGTCCAGGCCGGCTCGGGTCTGGACGGCGATAACAAAAGCCCCGAGTCTCCAGACACTGTCACGGACTATAAGTAGTATGTTCCCTTGTATGCTCCCTGATAACGATCAAGCAACATCTCAGCTCAGTCTGTTTGCAAAGTATGAGCTCAAGTTGCGCGTCTGATATGTCGGTGTTATGGCCGGCGCGGGCCCCGATCGATGGGCCATACAGCCCGGCTCATTCTCAACGCTCACCTGTTGAGCAGTGCTGTTGCGATGCTAATATCACGGGTGGGAAAAGCTTGTCTGTGAAACAAACGAAGAGGGGAATGGTTCGTTCCCCTGCGTCTCCGGCCAGATAAGGTGGATATATTTATCGTTCGTGACCGCCGTTCTGCATGCTGACGGTACGTACCCGAGCACAGATGAGTAAGTACCTCAGTAGGCACACTCAGCCAGCGATACCTGTAGCAGACGTCACGAACAAGGAGAGGAGGATGTACACGGCATGCGGCCGACGGCGTAGGAAAATTGGTCGGCCCCAAGAGAGGCCCGGCTGAGTGTAGAGGAGAAGATGCATCTTGCGCGTCAAGCCGCGCGCCCGTGGGAGAGGGCGGGGACATCTTAATTTAACGGCTGGTATCACTTGCTGCTGCTGCTGCTGCTGCTGCTGCTGACAGCCTCGGTCTGTCTGCCTTTTGACATGGTCGACGCGATAAGGCCCCCCCCCCCAAACCGTCTCTGGACACAATGAAGCGGATCAGACTTCAGCAACTATAGCCTATCTCGAAATATATATATATATATATATTTTTAAAAAAAAACTCGGACCGATCTGAGCCTTATCTCGACACGCCACCTTCGCACCGCAAAGAAGGGCCCGGCCGCCCTGCTAAGCCACCCGCCCAAGCCTGTCCGGCACGCCCGCGTCTCGACGGACGCGCCGTCAAGAGCCGTCGTGTGTGGCTGGCTGCTCCCGCCGCTGCTGTCCTTGCCCTACGCGGTTCCTCCCGAGGGGGGCGGGGAAGGCGAGGGGACACCAGCACACACGCACGCACACATTCGCCCAGTGTCGCCCTAGCACCCGGGCGCGCCTTGAGATTTGGGGGGAGGGGGGTAGGGCAGGCAGGGCGCCTGGCTCCGGGAAACATGCCACAACAGACGTCGCACAGGAATCCTCCTGGCGTGGCGCGGGTGTGTTGCGGGAGGTGAGGTTAGGTAGGTAGGTAGGTAGGGACTGCGGAGAAAATAAAAGAGGGCTGGGCGTGCGCGCGTGTGTGTGTGTGTGTGTGTGTGTGCCGCGCGGGTGTGCGTCGTGCGTCGTGCTTGTGTAACGACGACGGCGGCGGCGGCGGGCCAGCCAATTTTTTGCCCAGGTGCCAGGCTGGCTGCCAGACTGCCAGACCGGTTGGTTGGTTGTTGGTGTCACGGGGCCGAGGCGGTCCAGACCGATACGTACATACATGCGTGCATGCATACATGCCAAGGGAACCGGAGAAAGGGAAAGGTGAGGAGGCGCGCGTCACTTGCTTCCTGTGGCGTGGTGGGGATGGATGTCAGGACGTCCACGACATGGTTGAGATATGAGTCCTGTCCATGTCTCCATTGACGGTTATGCTTTTGTGGCGTCTGGTCCCTTGCGCGGCAATCCTCCGTGATTCTATGCTGACTCAATAATCGGCACTTGCTCGGGTGTTGTGGTGGTGATTCCTCACTTCTCACGGTCGTCCTCTATCAAGACACTTGTCTTGGCTCAGATTGTTCCCTCAGATTGTTCCGCACAGGTGATAGAGAAGGATACCAGGACTGTGAGAGCATAGCGTCACTGCTATTGTGAGAACTCTAATGATGAGTTCGAGGGAAATTATCCCCAAAGCCTTCAAATGATTCTTATTCCACCGGTCATGCCACATTGCGGTATCCCATAGATGACATCACAACAGAATTGAGAGACAATCAAATCGGTTGGGACTCACCTGCAGGTCTCATATTGTCAGTTAAGATTTCACAGATCAGAACACAGATCGCAAAAGCATGTCCTGCATCAACTAAAGCCGCCTCGCCTAGGCTCATAACCAGGGATAACATCGAGTGCGTCCTTCATTTTTCAAGACACCGAATCAGTAGCATGTCCTTGGAACAAAAGCAATATATCTCTCGTGCTACGTCCCAGGTGCGAAGAAAAGCTCTCACGGGGACGTTTGCTAGTCTCCAGATCTGAGTCCACCTACCAAGTGACCGCGCGGCATGTGATGAATTGCCCCATTCAGATCGCGTTGGCGAGTTGGGGGATGCGAGACTTGCAAACCACAACCCTTGGACGCGCTCATTAGTAAGGGCTGGACGCAACACGACTAGTGTTGCCGGTGGCTTGCAGCGTCCGTGGGCGACGACGATCGCCCTCAGCTGAGTTTAACACGAATGTGCCTGACTGACCGCCATCTCTGCCCCCGAGGGAATCCCCGTGGAAACCGGCCGTGGGAAGACACGTCCCCTTCCCCACCACACCGCGCAGGAGGTCCGTCGTTCCATGGCGGGCAGGCCGGCGACATCGTGACTCCTGCGTCGGCGTCACCTGCCTCGGCGCCAGCCTCTCATACCTTAGCCCAAGGTTATGCGAGAAGCTGCTGAAACGGCTGCTGGGCAAATGATCATGCTGGACGGGACCAAGCTTCACTGAAACAACATCGGCCCATTGCAGAGATATGTTTCAACTAGCGCTGCCTGGTGTGTTTCTTGACGTCGCGGCTCTCTTTTGACTTTGCCACCTGGGTGCGTGCGTGCGGACTCAACTTGAGGTGGCAGCTGCACGTTCCGCGCTTGACAGACGTCGTGGCTTTTCGGAGAGCCGCATCATGACTTCTTGGGAAGGGTGCTGCTGTACTAGTGTAGCGCGCTGCTGCAAAGAGTGCGCGCAGACGGTCCTTATTTTCCGAACCAGAAAGAAATGTGTCCTTCAGATGGCAGGAACAGCCTCGTCTCTCTGCCTAGATTCTCTCAGCAGGAAAAAAAAAAGACCGACGAAGGAAGCGAGGTGGAATACGACAAGGGACCGCCCGTTCATCCTGTATGCATCTTCCCTAATTCAAGAAGGGGTCGAGGTCGAAACGCGCGGCTGAGGATCAACAAGCATTTCAAGAATCGCATGACATTGGCATGACATGGATTCGCTTGCGGCGCGGGTTTCCGAAGACTTCGAGAAGGAAGTAAGGCCGCATCTGGCGCCGGGAGTCGCATGAGCGGGACAGGGACAGACTTCAGAGAGAGACAAGCATCGGCGCATTGAGTCTCATCTCACACACACCCAACGCGATAGCATCCAAATGGGGGCACCGCCGAGATGTCAAGATCTCGCCGCAAAAAGCCCCGCCTGTCGATCGCCGAGGCCGAAGCGAGCACCCTTGGGCCCTGGCCCCTTGGATGACTCGGTCCGGAATGGGTTTCTGGGAGAGACAGGTTTGCTGAGATGTGACCCGCTATGTATAGGTTTGCGGGGAGGCTGAGAGGCTGTGCCGCCCACCGAACGTACAATCAGGCAATCAAACCTGCCAGCGTGCCAGCGAACCACTCAATGCAGTCCAAGCCGAGGCAGGCTCCCGGAGGAGGAGACACAAAGGCACACAGGCGCACAGGAACACCGGTTTGCCGCGTTCGGGCCCTCAGATGGCAGGGCGCTCAGGCAGGCGTTGACAGTGTTGCGCAGTGGCCTCGTGCCAGAGCTTCTTCCTCAGCCCGAGTCCGTGAGCATGTTTTTGGCAATGTTCCGGGCGGAAACCTTGACATCTGGTGCCAAGGAAGTGTTTGGGCCGGGATCTTGGCCCAACTCTGACGACCCAGCTTGCCCAGGTCACTATTGCCACGAGACACCGCCAGAAGGCCGCAGACCGCCGACCGCAGACCGCCCGACGAAGTAGCGTCAGTCATTCAGTCAGTCAGTCAGGCAGACCGACAAGCCATGATCGGGCCGGGGGGTGGTGGTGGTGGTGGTGGAAAGGAGTGCAGGAATAGCTCGAAATGAGTTGACGCGTCGGCGGCGCTGAAAACAGTCAGTCAGTCTCCTGTCAGTCATGCGCCGCCTAGGCTGGCTAGCCGGGGCCCGGTCCGTTCTTCTATTTTTGTTGAAGTGAACAAGAGGCGGTCCATTTTTGAGAATTTACCCATGTTTCCCTGCGCAGGAGCCAGCAGGAGGCGGCGGGCGATCGTTCCACAGGTGCTCGGACCGGGGTGGATCCCTGGCAGGCAACCAGGCATTCAGGCATTGTGTTACTGAGTATGTTCTTTTAGGAGTCTGCTCTGGGGTCGCCGGGCCGGGCAATGGGTCTCTTTGTTATTAGGCTGCATCCCATCCATGTCGAGCCACGCGGGCGGTGGACGTGGTGGTTGCCAGTTGGATTCGGGTCGAGGCATCGGGAGAACAACGACAACGTGTTCGAGAAGTGTCAAGTGACCACAACTGACCACAAGTGGCGGGCTTGCGCGGGCAGGGCGGGCACAAGGCGGGCTGTTGGCCTGTGGCGGGTTGGGCAAAATCAACCCTGGGGAAGGGGGGAGGGGATTGCTGCGACTGCGGTGGTAAAAATGGATTCAAGCATGTGTTTCTTACAGTAGTGTGCTGCAGCCACATGTGGTAACGAGTGACCCAGACCGTCGGGGTCGCGGATGACAGTGCATCTCGATTCCCATCCGCAATCCTTCAGCCTCACAGGATTCCTGCCGGCAATCCATGGCTCCATCTGCGAGGCGACCGCTCTGCTCAGTGCTCACGCTCACCTCACCTCACACCGTCTCTTAGTTTACACTTACTACTTACTCCGTACACTATACACTAACTAGTGGCATCTATTGTTGACCTGATCTAGTGTTCCAGCATGACAAGAGAACGGCCTGACCTAACCTGACCTGACCTGACCCGACCCGACCCCACGATGCTTATGTCCGCTTCTATTACCACTTCATTTTGCACAAACTGCCGCATAACCCCCCCGGCATGACGGCAGATTTGTCGGCCACTCGAGTGACCGAGTGACCGATTAACCCCATGTCGAGAGCAGATCACAGCATAGTTGCAGCACGACAGACTGTCGAGGCCGACGCAAGCTCACGCCCGCAACCAAAACACAAAAAAAAAAGATGCTGTATGTAGTAGAGATAGGCGTGTGGCAGTGCGTACCACGTAGCCCCGGCAGTGGGCAGCACGACGCGACATTACATTCCCCCAGGGGTGTGTGTGGATCCTGAAACGCACGAACGAGGCCAAGGGGTGTGGAAAGAGCATCTTTTAGGTTTAGCGCGCCGCCGCTTCTCGAAGCCCTCTATTCTCCGCACTGCAGTTCCTTGTCGACATCCCTTGACATTTGCTTGTCATTTGCCTGCCTTGCCTGCCTCGTCCCTCCCCTGGCGTGCATTGCACCCTGCTCCCTCGTTGCCTCGAAGAGACACCCAGACACCAGACACCAACCACACCCAGCGAGCGGCAACCGCACTACCGCAGCATCGCAACCACACGTCGCACCTTAACCACGCCCTACCATACCACTTGCGCAAACCGGCTTGGCCGACTACGCTTGCGGCGACATCCTCGTTCCACGCTGCATTGTACCCGAAGCATCACACCCTCGTCCATACCACCCTCACCCTGTCTTGCCCTGTCTGCCCTGCTCACTGTCCCAGGCCTGCGATCTGACACCGGGCCCGTCCATCAAAGCCAGATCCTCTCCCCTGCCCACCCAGAAACTCTGTATACTGAGTACACGCACGCTCCCTTGGCCCGCCCTGGACTCCCCAGATCACACACCCTCTCTGCACAACCTCACGCCAAGGCACACCTCCCTGACCTCCTGATCGGGCTCTCTGCCGGGTTGTGCTTACCGCTCGCGGAAAACTAGAAACGTGGGAGTCATTTGGTCTCTGCCCTCGTCGCTCCCGCTCCGCTTTCCCAAAACTACGGTCCCTGGGGCATCCCGGACCCATCCTGACTGGAAACTGAGCCCTGCGCCCCCTTGTCAGGCCTTGCCCTCTAACGCTACCATACCACCACACGCAACCCGACCTGGTGACCTACATACTTACTTACCTTTCCCTCTATCTTGTCTATTTATATTTTAGCCCGCCCGCCCGCTCCCATCCTCGCGCTCGCCTCCCCCCTTCTGCCCATCATGTCCAAGACTGCTGCCCAAGAGGAATTTGACGACTTCATTGCCAAGAACACTACCGGTCCCAACGATCACATCCACCCAGAGGACAGAGCCGACGTTGCCCGTGAGCGAGAACTCCACGAGAGGGACAACAGCGACGACGAGGAAGAACAGTACCGTGCCGCAAAGGTCGAAGCCGCCATGCGCATGTCACCATATGATACCCGCGCCACAGCGGACCTGACGCTGCCACCCGCCAGCTTTGACTCGGGCCGCGCCACCGGCGTCAAGGGCGTCATCGCCGACGCCAGGAATTATGAGAACGCCAGGAGGAACAAGTGGACCGAGAAGATGAGGAACGCGAGGAGGAGCGTCATAGAGTTCGCCTCGGTCAAGTCGAGCTCCGACAAGAGCGACTCCGACGAGCTCAGCGGCGCCGAGGACGAGGAGTCGTTCCTCAAGCAGTGGCGCGAGTCGAGGCGGCGGGAGCTCGAGTCCCAGGAGAGGTCCTCGGTCCGGAACAGGAGGACGAGCCCCAGCGCACGCATGTACGGCCGCTTCGAGGAGGTTGACGCCATGGGATATCTGGACGCCATTGAGAAGGTGTCGAGGGAAACAACAGTCGTCGTCTTTGTCTATGATCACGAGGTTGGTGACCAACTCCCCACTCCTGGCAGCCCACACATTTCACTAACCCACGTGTCTACAGTCGGATGTTTCTTCAACAATAGAGTCTGCCATGATGCCTTTGGTGCGATCAAATCCAGCCGTCCGTTTTGTAAAAGTACATTACGAGGAGATCGAGTTCGACCAGGCAGGCGTCCCCGCAGTATTAGCATACAAGAACCAGGGTGACCTCTTCGCCAACCTGACTGCCCTCATCGACATGATACCAGATGAGGAGGACTTCGACACCGACTCCCTGAAAAAGTTGTTCCAACAACAGCGCATACTCTGAGCGCGCGGCTACATCGATATGAATCTTTATATTCAAAAAGCGACATCAAGTAGCTCGCCAACGGCAAGCTTCTCGAAGCCAGCATCACCACTACGTCCTGGATCCCCCCTGAGACGAGCCATAGCCACTCAGGCGAGGACTGGCGGCAACAGCAATCCCGCCCCCGGTCCCTCTCCAGGATTCCCCTTCGACTCAACTATACTCTATAATGAAGCGACTTGTATATTGTTCATTTTTCTTGTACGAATGGGATGATCTGATGGGAGGATGCGGCAGCCGGCCCGGCACAGGGCCATCTTCTTGATCAGAGAGAAAACGCGCCCGGGGTCACGGCTCGCCTCGGCCTGGTTTCGGCCAGTTTGCTTTGATGGCGGCCCGGCACGGGCTGCACTGTGCATATGATATCCCCCCAGATGGGACACCGGTTCGGCGTGTGGAGGTTACGATATGGAATGCATTGATCCAAATCTCAGGAGTTGACGCGCGTTGCGCGTGGCTGCTTTTACTCTCTACCTTGCTTTGCTTGCATAGGCTTGGGTTGGGAACCTGGCGTGGGCGTTTTCTGCGGGACCCAAATGAGGCTCAGACATGGAGTCCGAAAAGGGGGAATGGACGGGTTGATCTAGGGATAGAAATCCAGACTATCAAATGAGAGAGAGAGAGAGAAAGAGAGAGAGAAAGAGAGAGAGATATTTTGACTGCCTGTCACTTTTCCGAACAGCATTTGAAAATGTGAAAAGAACAATACGCAGCGGGTTCACGTGTGGCTCGATAGGGAGCGTAGTATTGCAAGTCTCTCGTACATAGATTATGAGTTTGTGCTACGACATGACACAATACCAGGGCAGGATTGCCCTAGGCGGCTATGGCCACCTATTATTCCCGAGAATATCTTTAGGAATGAGAGGAATGTAATGAGTGCGTGTGCTCACT
Source organism: Diaporthe destruens (assembly GCA_036986855.1). Taxonomy (NCBI): domain Eukaryota; kingdom Fungi; phylum Ascomycota; class Sordariomycetes; order Diaporthales; family Diaporthaceae; genus Diaporthe; species Diaporthe destruens. Next base: position 362,533 of record BTXE01000009.1, on the reverse strand, counting down.
GCATCCGAATAGACCGAGTCCTCCGATTATTGGTGTTGATGTCATCTGACGAGCCGGCGCTGGGATGAGGTCCCGCTCATTAAGGATGGGGCCTGCCTCGGTGGATGCTCAAGTTGTCGGTCGGACTGATAGACGGGCTGATACGGGGACCCGATATGGGGACGATAAGACGGTGGTGGGTTGGTGGGGCATGGACGTGTGATGCCATTGCTAGTGTGGGGCTCCTCCCCGTATAATTGCCATCAAGCGTGCAGTACCCCGCCGTCCGAAGCCCACCGTCTGAGCTAAACAACATCACTTGCGACGACGAGACCTACTAAGGAGCTTGGTTGGGGGCCATGGGTAGATTAGGTCGGGTCACGAGAGAGAAGTGCCTGTAAGCGACTTGGGATTCACTTGGGCAGATAGATAGAGAGAGATCAGACCGTCTTTGCCTAGGTATACGGCCGCACATGCTCGACGGGACAGATAGGCTGCGCTCCTGCAACCACTTAAACGCATCTGTCTGAGCCGGCGGGACACCCTAATTACAAGCTCTGGGGGTTATGACAGTCGACTTTCGCTACCTCTTCACTTCCCGGCCAACCAGAGAGCTTGTGTGCCTCCTGCCTGCCTAGAATACAGGCAGGTATGTACCTTTTCGGCTTCCACCCATCCATCCACCCCTCCATCCATCCATCCATCACTCATCACCCAACTGGAAAGTCAGCCAGTCTCCGACTTTTGTTATGCTTCATCTTCCCCTCAGAGCTGCATTCCCACATCCTCCTTGGACTCGTCTGCCGTCCTGCGATCTTATGATTCTAACGTAACGAACGACGTTTCCTCGTGCATCATCGTATATCGGGGCAGACCACCGAGCCGACAAGGCCGTGACATAACCGGTGTGTGCATTATCCCCTTTATCCCAGCTGCTGGATGCTTTCCCCACCTCGCCCTGCCTCGACCGCACCAGGCAGCACTGGCAAGGCAACAAGGGCGATTCATCCCCAATCCACCAGAACCCAACCTGCAGAGTTAGACAAGAGCTCTCAAGTCAGTTCTCGATTTCCTCGTCCCCTGGGCATTCTTTTCACCTCATTCTCCCACTCGCTCCTCTCTTTACCCCGTGGCCTGCTCGGTTACCTGCTGCGTTGGGGCCTCGTCTTAGTCCGCTGCCGTCCCAAGCCCCTCATCCCCGCCCTCCCCCCAACTACAGGTCATTGCACGACCGATTACCAGATAGCCTCTGGTCTAATCCCTCAAGCTTCCCTTCCGCCTCGCCCCTTTGCCAGGCCGCTTCTCTCCGTCACCAAGAGCCTGAGTCGTGAAGGAATGACGTGAACTATTTGAGGCTAATGACTATCCTCCGTTATGGAACGGCAGGCCAGACTCGACAGCTCTCCAGCCTCACCATCCAAGGTTGCACCTACTTCGACGCAGCCCACATCTGACACTCCGGTTTCGAGATCGGTACCGACTCTTCGATTCCCACGGCCACAGGGCAACCAAAGACTTGCGAACTGGGTCTCGTCCAGCTCGCCTGACATAATGGCCTCGCCACATACCGGTGACGACGACGGCAGTCTGTCCGATTCTACTTTCGAGATCATCCCCCGCGACAGTACAGATGAAGGCAGTGTGGATACTGGCTCCATGTCCGAGTCTTTTTCGGAGCTTGACAGGTATCCCAATGTGGAAGAGGTTCAGGTTATGACTGGCGGGGAGGACACCATGAGCAACAGCGTGGGAAGCACCTTGGAGTCTGATTCTGAACCTGAAGATGAGGACCCTGTCGAGGAGTCCCAGCTGTCCGTACTGGCTGAGGGCTCTGCCCGCTCAGATCACGATGCAGATGAGTTGCTGCGCGAGCCTTTCACCCGGGCCTCTGTTCCCACGGTCTTCTTCCCAGCGTCTATGGGCTCTATCGAGTTTATCGAGCCAGAGGAAGTTGACGTACGCATCGACAAGATCTCGGTAAAGCACACGATCAGGGAGTACAATGAATGGGAGGCCACCACTCTTCTCCACGGCCTTGAGCTGACGGAAGTGCCTCGCCGCCTGTGTGCGACCATCCGACAAACCATGTCCCAAAAGTGCTTGTCCACCCGAGAGGTGTTCCGGGTCCTCTATCTGGGTGATGAATCAATGAAGGGCGAGATAATACTCAAAATCTCCCGCGCTATCACTTGCTCGTCATCAGTCGATTACAACGAGACCAAGATGCTCCGGAAGAATACAGAGGGCGTCTACAACATCGTACCCATCACTTTTGGCGATGCGAAAGACCGTGACGTCGAGCTCATGGAGGCTTCGGCCTTCCAGATCAAGGTGGACACCTGCAAGGGTGTTGACAAACTTCCAATCGAGGGGACTTTCTTCCGTGACGACATCATCTACTCTGTGACACTGGACGGAGGAAGCGGCGGCGAGAAGTACAAATCAGTCCCTGCCGGTGGCCCGGAGGGTGCTGCGGTCCTACCCACATGGAATCCTTCCCATGTGGCTGTGATCTACTGCAGCGAAGCTGATGATGCAGAGATGGCGAGCACCCAGGAGCTCCTTTGGGAGTTCTGCAGACGGCACTCCATCCCATGTCTCTTCATTTCGCAACACTCGGCTCTCAAGTGCCCTGTCTTTGGGCGGTGGCGAAACTATACGGATGAGCACGCTGTTCACCTGTCTCTCGAGTCCAGGGAGTCCAAAGCCCGGGAGTCAACGTGGCCAGAGCAGAGGTTCCCCATCGATTTGACCTCGTTCCTTAACATCGACAACCGCCAGATGAACCAGAATCTTGCCTATTTGACGGGTCTTCAGGAGCCGAACCAGCTGGGAGAAGAAAAGAAGGCGCCACGTGCCGATTTCTCGCGTGGTTTCCTGTGCGGTGGCCGAGAGAACCTACCAGAGCATGAGTCGAAAGGCTGGACGGGCTTTGCTGAAAAGGTGATTGAGGACTACTCCCGCTATTTCCCCCTCCTCTGCAGCATGGCAGTTATTCTACTGGCAGTGGTGTTCGCTGGACTCTTCAAATTCATCACTCCTACTACGATCAGCGATTCGGCTGCATACCCGGGTCTGAGCGTCCTCCCGGACACAACAGCGGGAATGACAACAGCGACTGCGACCGTCACCATCAGTCACACTTCGACGAAGACGGTCAAGCTCACGACTACCGAGACACCATCGTTCGGTGGGTTTCTGTCTGATATAGCTCATACTGTGAGCTCAGAGCCTACCCCACGGGATAGTGTCTGCACCGTCGAGATGTACAGCAGTAATGAGATCCTCCTCAAACTCCCATCCGGCACCAAGACATCGTGGTTGGCCAAAGGCGCAATCGAGGTTGATGTCTTCCGCGGCAATAGCCCTATCAAGTCCAAATTGTCCAGTATTGACGAGGGCATCCTTGTTGAGATCAACCAGAGGGACGCGTACGGGGTGGTTAACGTGTCCATTGTTACTTCACGGAAGCCAAAGATCAACGAGACGTTTGCTATCGACTTCGGCACCTCCTTCTTCACTGGAGCCCTGGAAGCAGCGAAAGGCACCTTTGAGGAGGTTACCCACATGTTTGTTGACAAGGCGAACGACGCAGCCAAGCTGGTCCAAGAGAAATACCGCCCAGCCTTGGTTTCAACGGGGGAGAACGTTAAGAACGAGGCACTGTCCTGGTGGGGTGCGATCAAAGACATCAGCCAGACCGCACATGCCTTCTCCTCAGAACAAGTTGGACACCTGGAGCATCGTCTCAAAAACTCTCTCCGTACCGAAGACTTGCGCTCCTACCTCGAGAGTGCTCGCAAGAGCATGAACGAGAAGCAAGCCCGCCTGCTGGAGGACGCAGCCAAGATCCGCCGTGATGCCGACCTTGCCATCCTCAAAGCGCAGATAACATCAAAGCTCTGGTGGCTCAAGACCCAAGGCAAATTGGAGGAGCATGACGAGTACGAACGCCAGGCTCGCCTGTTCCTCAAGCAACGCCAGGCCGCACTACAGGCCCAACAGTCCTCGGGCGCCGAGGTGAGCAAATGCCCTCGCACCGGAGAGAGCCCATGCCGATGTAAGAGCAAGGGACTCGGCGGGTGGAAGGTCTAGTAAACACCTGCACTTGGGTCTGCCTTTGCATCTTCACTACGACTTCCTTTTTCTCACCCTTAATGGTTTTACGGAGACAGGCATGGGAAGGGAGTAGATCAAGAACACTGGCGTTTCGGGTCTGGCTTGTGGTGGGATCAGCCAGGTTGTAGTTTTATATCGCGTTGATATCATTCCCCTCATGCAAACGGGCCCACATTTCCCTGGTCAGTCTCGGTGGACAGTTACACTGGCGATAGGGATGCAATCCTCGGAAACTTGTCGCTTTTGTGCGGTTAACAAATTGGAAGAGGTGCCGTCAATTTTGATACCTGTTGGCGACCGACCAAGAGAGTGAATTAATGGGGCGAGTGAGGAATACCAGACGGACGGAACTCGAGATCTCTCTATGTTTTTTCTTCTAGCTATGAATACACCAACTGCCTTCAGGAATGGTTTTGGCATTGCGCTGGTGAAATCGTGTAGTCATGTATGTGGGGTCCGTGGCTGCTTCTAGATGTCGTATCACCGTCTAGTTCCTGGCAGTTCCTGGCATGGCAGCCTGGGCGGCCGCAGCATCTAGGTGCCTGTGGTGGTAGGCTGGGTGGTGGAGCCAATCAGCTTCAGCAGATGTTTAGGCCCCTAAATTCGACCGTAGCGCCGATTTTAGGCTGGGACCCACCGCAAGTTCTGATGGGTGAGGGGCATCTAAGCCGTGGGCAGACAGTCATTTCCTTCACCACCACCACCACCAACTTGCAACCTCCACTTCTGACTACGAAATCATCAGCGGCAACTAGCAGCCTTTGTCGTTTGAGAGTCCCAGTTTCCGTCACAAAGTACGCCAACACACCCGCTTGTTCAAGAAAGGGTCGAGCTCTAAACAGCGGCCCCCTCCCTAACGTCACTGGACAACCCCGCTAACGTTTTGGGCTTTGCTTTTGTTTATTTAGGCCATCCAAGCTCTCAACCACATCAACAAGAAATCCGTAGCCATGTCTTCGGCCGAGAACCCCGCGGTGCCTGTCGAGGAGACCAAGGCAGAGGTCAGTCATCACACATGAGCCTCTCAGCGAGCTCTACGCCCGCCGCCCTGCCGCCGCCCCGTCCTTCCGGCGCCCTTGCCTGGCAACTCCACGGGCCACCGCGGCAGCCGCGCGCATCCATGGGCTGGCCCTGATGGCGCATGGCCAGGCGCTGGGGCCCCGATTACTTCCGGGAACTCGGCTCTACGAAGTTGGGAGACTACGATGCTGACTGGATGTACCGCAGGAGACGAAGCCCGTCACCTCCTCTGCCGTCTTCTCCATGTTCGGAGGTGGCGCAAAGAAGGAGAAGAAGGACGACGAGGAGGACCGCGGCGATAACTCCGGCAGCAACAAGGCCCAGCGCGACGCCGCTGCCGCCGCCAAGGATGGCGAGGAGGTACGTGATAACATCCCCCGCAGCCTTGCTGCCTTACTGCCTTACTGCCCTGCTGCCCTGCTGCCCCGCTGCCTCGCTGCTCTGCCAGTAACGCAAGACATATATACTGATCAGCGCCTCCTCTCTTTCCAGGGCGAGGAAGCCCCAGAGTCCGAGGACGTCCACTTCGAGCCCGTTATCCGCCTGACCGAGAAGGTCGAGACCAAGACGAACGAGGAGGCCGAGGAGCAGCTCTTCAAGATGCGCGCGAAGCTGTTCGTCTTCAAGAAGGACTCCCAAGAGTGGAAGGAGCGCGGCACTGGTGACGTCCGCCTGCTGAAGCACAAGGAGAACGGCAAGACCCGCCTGGTCATGCGACGTGACAAGACCCTCAAGGTCTGCGCCAACCACTACAGTGCGTACAAACACCTGCCGATGATCTACAATGTCCTTCCTGTATTGTACAGATGGAGAAGCTGACGCTCTGTCCAGTCGTCCCCGAGATGAAGCTGTCCCCCAACGTCGGATCTGACCGGAGCTGGGTGTGGAACGCCGCTGCCGATGTCAGCGAGGGCGAGGCCGAGGCCGTCACTCTTGCTATCCGCTTTGCCAACTCTGAGAGTGAGTAGCCCTGACCCCAATGGCGAGCTCATGATGGATAACTGACATCTCCCAGACGCCAACGCCTTCAAGGATGCCTTCATCAAAGCCCAAAAGGACAACGAGGCTCTCTTCGACGCTGACGCCCCTGCCGAGGCCGTCCAGACCAAGGGTGAGGAGACCAAGGAGGCTGAGGCTGCCTAAATAACCGCGGTCCACCATCACTGCACCGGAGCAGACTCCCTGCGAGACGCCGCGAGACGAGGAAGCACACCAAAGCGCTTCCCCATAATCACCCTAAGCACGCAACACGAACAAATCCATCGTCATCAACCCCACACAGCACCATCATAACCCCAGCACACCAGCACCAGAATCCCCATAACCCCAACCCCTGTCGGCCGTTTTCATGCGGGCGGAAAAGGTCCTGCTTGATTTTCGGATGGAACCCTGTGTATCAGCTGCTGGTCCTTGGAGACCGTCGAGTGGCCGTCTCCGTGTTTTCTTGGACAAATCCCCCGGTCCTCCCACCAAACGATGGCCGGTGGCTCCTGTCGGGAAATATGCCAAGAACTAGGAATTCGCGGCGGAGATAAGAGAAGGGAGAAGCAGCAGGAGGACAATAATGAATACGATGACGATTTCCACCCAACATACAACACACCTACCTAACCGTCCGTTGAACCCGTACTAGACTGCTTGCACGCCCCACCTCAGTTGGCGAGAGGGCGGCGGAAAGCTTGCGAGGGTTGAAAGTAGATAGATGAAATCATATCCTGATCCTTTTGCATCATACCCTGTGCTGTATCATTCAGATTTATTCTATTATTTATTTGTTTACGCCGCTTCATGTGCAACCAACAACGTACACGGAAGGTATGTGGTGTGGCATAAGAGGACCGTATATTCAGAGTACTGGCCCCCTTGGAGATTACTGATTGGTTTGGCCACTTTGCTGTGTCTCCTTCACAAAAATCACTTTACAGCTCATGGGAAATATTCTACAAATAGTTTAGTTCCGGGAGTGACGACTCTGAACAGAATGAATGTTGATAATTCCTTTCATCAAAGAGGGGGGTGTAGATGGGCCTAACTTTCTTTCTTTGAATCCTTTTTTTCCTGCCTTCCGTACCAAGGCAAATAATGTTTCTGTCCTGTGAATAACCTGAACCTCACCATTCCCAAAGCATTTGAAGCTATCCAGGCATGAGTGATCTGAATATTGGGTCAGGGGGGTGAATCATAGCAAGACAAGGAGCCACTCAGCGCCACAGATGCACCGCCACTTTTTGAAGCCTCCCGGAGGAGTAGCATCACTAGCATCTCACGCTATGCTATGCGCTAAGCTCGATAAGTGCGATAAGCTATTGCCGTCTGCTTAGGGAGCGGCCGGCCAATTGCTTCCCAGCTGTGACAACATAGGATCCGTACTCCGTATTGATTCACAGCTTCTCCCAACGTCATAACTCCGTGGCTCCAACGCAACAAGATCGCCACAGTTTATAATACAGATAGCACTAGAACCTCATCCCGGCAGACACCCTCAGAGCCGACCTAACGCACGCTGGTCAGAAAGAAGCAAGTAGGAAGGACCACAGCTCGGTCTTCCCCTTCCGGACTGCGCCATCGACGAGAACACGGTCAACCTCCCTCACGGGCGCATATCCGGGCTCTATAGCGCAGACGCTGACGAAGGATCACTGGGGCGACTGCACAGAGAGAGAGAGAGAGAGAGAGAGAGAGAGAGAGAGAGAGAGAACCAGAAGGGCTCGAGGAGAACTGAGACGGAGGCGGCTTGGACAGCCTCTGGATGTCCCGGACCTAGGCCATACCAGCGACTGCATCTGCTTGGACAGCGACTGGCGCGACGAAGATAGCGGCCTCGCGAGTGTCGGATTCTCAGACCTGGCGCCCCCTTCTCACGGCCGAACACGTCGAGCTTGCTGTGGCAGAGGGTGATATCCAGGACGGCTGGCAGAGCGCTGCAAGGCAGCAGTGGGAGATCCTTGGACATTTGCTGGAAAACAAGTGGGAACTAGCTGTGGAACTGTTGTAAAGATGATTGTGGAGGTACGTTCGTCCCATGTTGCGACGCTGCAGGAAATCGCTGCAGACCGTTGGGTTGGGCGCATTGTTCTACCACCCTGGAGACTCCTTTGCCTCCTCCTCCTGCTGCCCTGGCCCCTTCAGCCCTTAGCTGGTCCCTACCACCCAACCTTTAATTGCCCTTGGTGCAAGCTTTCAATTCACCGGTCCTTGGTTTGCCAGTGCTCTCGACCGGTTGCCTTGCCGTCCCCGCTCTTGTTGCGATAGCAGGCTGCCCCTCTCAAAACACCTCCCTCCCTCCCACTTAAGCACCCTTGGGTAGCAGCAGCCCTCTCGTCCCCATTCCTTCCCTTTCCATTTCCCTTCTGTCCAGTCGCCTAACTCTCGAGATCCCACTGCAAACCCCACGTTCATCCACACCATCACTTGCGATGCCAAAACTCAGGATACCGCTTCGAGCGGTTCGCCAAACGAGGCGCAGAGCTGAGAAAGCTGAGGTCGAAGTCGCTGACAAACCTGGTCCTGATGATGTACAGCGCAAGATCAAGCTCGTCACTGAGCAGAATGTCATCGACAAGCCCGCCATGCAGGAGGGTTTCCCCATGCGAAAGTGGAGTGTCGAGATCTACCTCCTCGACCCGCAGGGGAAGCAGCACAAGGCGGACTGTTTCCAGAAGGTTGTCTACAACCTGCACCCGTCCTTCGAGAACCCTGTGCAGACCTTCACCGACGCGCCGTTTAAGTGTGAGAACGAGGGATGGGGTGAGTTCGAGATGGTGATTGACCTCTACTACACCGACAAGAGCGGCAAGATCTCTGTCCCGCACGACCTCAACTTCCAGAAGAACCACTACGAAAACGTCAGAGACGTGACCTTCAAGAACCCCAGCCAGGCGCTCCAGAACCTCCTGCGCGAGACGGGCCCTCTCCCTTCGGACGACGACCGCAAACGTAAGGCGGATGGCGTGTCCAAGAAGGCGAAGAAGTCATTTGACGTGGAGAAGATGGCCGACGCCCTGGTCCGGCTCGAGGAGGACGACCTCCTGCATGTGATCCAGATGATCCACGACCATAAGACGGAGGAGACGTACATCCAGAACAATGTCGATGGTGCGTACGGGCGCTGGCTCCTGAACACCCGAAGGCATACGAAAGCTGACTACGTCACCTCTTATTAGCGGGCGAGTTCTCTGTGGACCTGTTTACCATCCCCGATAACCTCGGAAAAATGATCTGGGACTATCTGGTAAGCATTCTTGGCCCGTCATGGTAGAGTTCCACGTTTTGACTCCCAGTCACAGGTCAAGCAGAAGGTCATCGAGATTTAGGGGCTTGATGACCGGCTGCGGTAGGGCCCAATGAGGAGATGTCGACACTCAGAGACCACGTCTCCAGCTGGCAACCCCAAATTCGAGCCGCCGGGGCCACTACGACAGCGACATGGCTTCTAGTAGAGAGCTAGGCAGGCTTCCTGCTGGTCCAAGTCCGAAAATCAAGGATCGTAATTGTTGTTTGCGCCGTTGCGAACGCCCGTTGCCTCCTTGCGAGGGCTTGACCAAAACCCGACATTTTCGATTTTTGTTTGTTGATACGGAGAGGAGAGGAGAGGCGTTGCTCGCGTTTGGCGCCACCGTAACGGGCGAGGCGACAGGCGGGGCTCACGTGCGAAGTATGCGGGAGCGGCGGCAAGGTCAGCTGCCCATTTAATTTCACCTGCGGCGCCTTCCAGGAACCACGCATTGGCTGTGTACGATTACGCGACGAACATGAGTGGACGAGGGGGAAAGTCATCAGTGTGGCTCGATACCCGAAGGCATGAGGCAGGCAGTTACAAGGCAGGGCAGGTTCGAGTAATGATGGCGGAATTCAAAATCCAAAAGAGCTGAGACAATGGAATGCATACGCCTGCACCCAGGGCCAGCAGCTAGGCGTTATGGAATGAACAAAAAAACGGTTGCTCTTATCTCGGACTGAATTGAAGCATCGGACTGCATGTGATGTGATGCATTGTGGCTGGTGTCTTTCTTATCTTACAGCCCGCCCTCCCAACACACCAACAGGCAATTGGTGCCATGATGTCTCTCGAAGGCAGGCGACACCACACACAGGCTCCTGGGGGCCGTCAACCCGAAGGAGGATGCCGAAGAAGCGGACTGCTGTCAGCTTATTTACTATGTAGTATGTCTCAGGTGCATCCCGGCAGGGCTGGCAAGACCGTAGGAGGATTGGATGGCAGACGTATCAGACGTAGCCAACGTGACCTCGGGCGTGATGCGGGCTGTGGCCCGGGGGGGACTTGGCGGCTGATGCACGGGCTCGGCCCAAACTTCATTCAGCCTCTGTGTTACCAACCACGCATCGCCTTCACCCAAACACAAACGTGCTCTGCCAGTTATTTCCCCGAGGGTGCTGGTGTAGCACCACCCCGTCTGCCCGTGTACTGTACTCCGTACATACATGCATGGGATTGCTTTTGTTGGGGTTCGTGTGTCGTTGTTGGTACGGCATGTATATAGTTTGCTGCTGCTACGGTGTTTGCATGCGTGCATGCATGCACTCACTGGCTGGGCTGAGGGCGGGCAGGGTCCAGGGGGGCAGGGCAAAAAGGAACAGCAAAGCCTCTCCCTCTCCCTCTCCCTCCTGCCTACACAGTAGTAGGCCAGCCCAACTGAGAGAAGCGGGAAGGTTGGGAAGCCCTTGGCAAAGCAGCGATCACGGTTAGGGTGCGAGAAATGGCAGGTGAGGAGGGGGAGCTAACGGGAGACTACTACATTATCTTGCATCTGTTAGATGGACATCTTGTGGGCGGAGATAAATGTCCCTTGTGGGTCCTGCATTGTTGACTTGGCTTGCTCTCACCAGCCCGAGCTACCTTCCCGATTGACAGACGCGGTCAACGAGATACGAGGCGGGGACCTGTTGGACCTCGGCGGCGGCGAAGCACGAAGGAAGGTGAGGCAATACAGGGAGGGGGGATTACGGAGTACTGTGCATTTGATCAGGTGGACAATGGGCGATCCAGGTCCATCGCCGTTGACGGAATCATTGTGCGCAGTCCAGGTAGACAGATGCCCGTTCTGGGCGATTCCATCTGCTACTGTGTATGATTATGATTGATGATAGGTCATCCTGCAGGGAGCATACTGTGGCAGGAGTCCCTGTAGCCGGGCCACAAGACCACCACACGGGCACTTTGATACGTAACCTGGGCACCTAGGTTGGTAGTTTACCCCTCCGCAGCAGCGGTCTGTCTCGGGTCCAACGGACTCACTCTTTGCTCTTGTCACATACCCAACATTTCTCCCCATTGCATTGTCACTCGAGTCTCGAGTCTCGAGTACTCGAGTCGAGTCTATCAAGGGCCACAAAGACAAAGTTTGGAACGACCAGGCTACCTTGCCGGCAGCACTGCAGCAAGAGGAGGCCAGGTAGCGTCCGCTGCTGGATTAACATAACAGAAACTCCAGAAGGGGAAAGGCCTGCACGCCAGCCAGTCTTGTGCTCACCTTTGGTGCCTTCTTGCCTGTCCAAGGACCCCGCAGTCCCTCTACACAGTACCAAGGGCAAGGGCAAGGCAGGCTAGGACCAGGATCCAGCAGGGGAAGAGCAATTGGTTTGGCAAAAAAAAAAAAGATAGAGAGAGGGCGAGGCCAGGCCAGGCCAGGGTGGCGGCAGCTTATTGTTTCTTTGCTTGCTGCACTTTGTCCCGTTGTTATCTACCCAGGTCTTCCCACCCACACCCCACTCTCTCCTGCCTGTTCTCCTTGCCAAACCGCCGCAAGCCGACGAAGACCGCATTCTCGACAGCTGCCCCATCCAAACTGGGTGCACAGCATTGACCGAGCGCAGCCTTCGCAAACCTTCAATAGACGCAATCCCGGCCAGACACCCCCCCCCCGTCCCCCCAAGGACAGCAGCCCCGACGCCATCGGCACGCCAATGGCTCAGGAGGCTCCGTCGCAGCCCTCGTACGGCAGCGGCTCCGGCACCGGCGGCGGGGACAATTCCCACACCCGGTCTTCTCCCTCCGCTCAACCACCCGGCCAGGCGGCCGGCACAAACACGGCTTCTTCTGGATCGCAGGCCCAGACCGCCCAGCATAAGCGGGTCTACCAGGCATGTATCCCGTGCCGCCGCCGCAAGGTCCGCTGCGACCTCGGCAGCGTCGACAACCCCCACGACCCGCCCTGCGTCCGCTGCCGCCGCGAGTCCAAGGACTGCTACTTCAGCGCCACCCGCCGCAAGAGGAAGACGGACGACGAGGACGAGAGGGAGGATGAGTACATCATCCGCAACGGCAGGAAGAGGCTGCACCCCGGCCAGTCGCCCCCGCCCCCACTGGACCGCAGAGGTTATACCGACACGCCTCTGACCCCCGGCGGCTCCTTAGGCCGCCCGCAGCCGCTCCGAAGGCCAGGCCTCGGTGAGCACACCCGTTCCGACTCGAGGAGCAGCATCAGTGCCACCCGCGGCCCGAGTGCTGGCGAGTTCGCCGCCGACGAGCCGAACACCCCCCTGGAAAACTACGAGGCCCGGTCCGTCATGCGCAAGGAGCTCTACGGCCCGCACGATGCACTCGACCTGCTCTACAAGGCCGCCACCGACAACAAGCACGACGCCGCCGCCCAGCCCACCCTTCTGAGCCCACAGACTTCTGACCTGCGCACCCCCTCGCTGGCTGCTCCCCTCGGGGGCATGCCGCGCGGACACGATGGCATACTCTATGGCCAACAGTCCGTCGCCCCGCGCGGGACAATGGATGCGCCCATCGATCCCCAGCTCACAAAGGCCGACGCCGCCAAGCCAGAGACATCACCAGCTCATGATGATGCCCTCAAGGCCTGGGCCAGGTTCCGCTTCGTGAGGGCCGGGTGGTTCACCTCTCAGGAGGCCATCGACTACATTGACTAGTATGCTGGCCCTTTCTCAAATACAAGAGCGAATCTGCGATATCGCAGCTTACTGACTGACTGACTGACTGACTGACTGTTGTTAGCTACTACAAATATCTCTCTCCGCTGACCCCCATCTCACCGCCAACCTTTCAGGACCCTGCCACACACCTGACGCTCTTGACTGAGGAGCCTATTCTTACTGTCACCCTTTTGTGCATCGCGTCTAGGTACCGCCCACTGCCTGGCACGGGAGGCGTCAGCCGCGCGAATGCGATCCATGAGCAATTGTGGACGTATCTGCGAGGTATGATTGAGCGTGTGATATGGGGCCAGGAGGCTTTCGGCGGTGGCTTCTGCGGCTCAGGTGCCGACGAGTCCCAGACCTCGAGCACAGCCCCATGGCGTGGTCTGAGGAAGGGAAGTCTGCGCACATTCGGCACCATAGAATCGCTGATGATCTTGACCGAGTGGCACCCCAGGGCCCTGCACTTCCCCCCGTCAGAGGCCGTCGACGAGCTGATGATCCCCGCCTACGACTCCACGCCGCCAGCCGGCGCACATGATGAGACTAACAACCCTGCTGTCGGCGTTGGTGGCAGGAGGGTTGAGAGCTGGCTCGAGCCCGCTTGGAGGAGCGACCGCATGTGCTGGATGCTGCTGACCGCAGCCATGGGCCTCGGCTATGAACTAGGTGTGTTTGACAACATCGAGGAGCTCCTGGCGACGGGTGCCATCTCGCGCCCGGAATATGAAGAAGAGTCGTACCGGCTGCGGGCCCACCGCATCAAACGCCTCATCCTCATCTATCTCAGCCAGCTGGCAGGACGGCTTGGATGGACCAACATGGTCCCTGAGAATCTACGTCGGCAGGCTTCCCTGAATCGTCCGACATCCGGCGAAGGTACCACGCCTGGAACCAATGTCTCAACTATGTCGTTCAATTATATCCCTGACCTGGAACTAGACGATCAAATCATCCAATGCTGGGCCGGCATCAGCAACGCCATGCACGCGGGCAACGAGAGGCTCTTCCGGTCAAGACAACACACCACGGACATTATCCAGAGCGGCAAATACATCGACCTGCTGAAGGAGTTCCAGCCCATGTTGCAAGCCTGGTGGACACAATTCGACCGCTTCCGCCTGCCCCCATACAGCCGGCACATCCTCACCATTGAGTACGAGTACGTGCGGATATACGTAAACTCACTCTCGCTGCAGGCCGTAGTTGAGCGTTGTGCCACCATTGCGTCGGGCGCGTCGGGCGCGTCGGCCGCAGCCCCCGACGCGGCAGGATCCACGGCGAGCGGCCATCAGCTTAGCCCAAAGACCCAAGATATCTACGGCAAGATGCCGATCGGTAACATTGGCGGCGTCAGCGCGGCAGACCAGGAGTATATCCGGGAAGTCGTCGAAGGGAGCCGGAACCTGCTACGCACAGTCGTGGAGGGTCTGCTTCCGGATGATTATCTTAAGCACGCGCCCGTGCGGACGTACTTCAGGATCATCAGCGGGGCCATGTTCCTGCTCAAGACGTTCGCACTAGGTGCGACGAGACACGATGTGGAGGTGTCCATCGGCCTGATGGACAGCACGGTCAAGGCGCTGCGCACCTGCGTGGTGGACGACGTGCACCTCGGCATCCGGTTCGCTGACCTCTTGGAGAACCTCACCATGAGGCTCAGGAACCGCTTTATATACGTTGCGCACCAGTCCGGCAACACGGCGGCAAACTCGACCGACGGCGTCAAGAGCCCCGTGCCCGAGGCAAGCATGATGGGCGGGCCGGTCATCAACACGGGGCTGGGCATCAATGGGCACGATCACATTGGCTGGCCCAGGATGAATGCGCCAGGTAAGGATTCGAAAACCCCTGCTCTCGCTCGCACCACGCGCACACTCTTGTGTGGCACAGAGGATGCTGACCCAGCTCACAGAACGCGCCGTGACGCCGGCCAACATCTCCGCCATGCCGTTCGACATCCCCAGCGACTTCCACATCCCAAGCGTCTTCGGCGGGCCCACGACGCCTGCGTCGACCACCATGCCGGTGAACGGCAACAACACCAACTCGAACACGATGGGCCCGACGGGCAACGGCAACAGCCATCAAATCCCCGACATGTTCGGCGCCGACGGCACGGACTGGGCCGGCGCCAACAGCGACATGTGGTTCCTGCCCGCGGGCCCGGCGTTCTTCCAGAGCGTCGGCGGGCCCGGCGAGAACAACGTCGCCATGTCCGCCGAGGGCGTCAATGTCGGCGGCATCGACTTGCTGGATTATATGGCCATGGACGACTACCCCATGGGCGGTGGCGGGCCGCTCTAAAAGTCCTTTTCAACACAGGTACTAGATTATACTCACTTTTTTTTTTACTTTGGTGGCTGCTTAGGTTTGTTTTCCTCATCCAGATTGGTTCTCGGCGTACATGTGGCTCAAACGGATGTCATGGAAAGCGTAGTCCTATGGTTTTTTGCTTGACTAATTTTGCACGTGCTCTGGGCTGGGGGGCGGCGCTGGCTGGGATTTTTTTTTTTTTTGAACGTCATCGAGATCAATTTGTAAATATTGAGAATACGGATGCGGCAAAGTAAAGAAAGTATGAATGAGCAAAGCTGATCGATCGCTCGACTTGCGCGGCGCCTTGTCTCGGGTGGCTTTTTTGCAATTGTGCGATGTCGCCAAAGAAAAGTCTCTTTCGCGATGGAAGAAATGACCTTGAATTACCTGTGTTAATGCGGGCAGACAGTCGAGACTCGGAGGGTGAAAGTGATATAGGCTGTAATGAAGGCACCTCATGCAGGTTTCCATGAGTGAATAAATTAGAATAATGATGAGTCTCTCAAGCAATTATAAATCAAGAAAGCATATATCATCAATCCTGCTTGCTGGGTGCGCCCTCATCAAGAGCGAGCGGCCACCCGTGTTAGCATCCCGCCCGTTGGGTAGTAATAAATAGTCTCGGTGGTACATACTGTGCACCGTAGCATTCGACCGGAGATTGATCTCTGTGCGCCCGGCGGAGGGCAGGCCAGGGGGATCTCGGTTCTCGTCAGCGAGCGCCGGCAACGACTGGATACGTCCTCGATCAATTGATCAATTTCCCTAGACATGTCGCGCCTGCGAGGCAAGACAAGGCAAGGCAAGGCAAGGCAAGGCAAGCTGACCGCCGACGAAAACTGACTGTCCTTCCCTCCCCTCCCCCTCCCACCGGGTGTCCGGGCCCGAGGATGGATGCCACTACAGCCAGCCAGCCCTAGTGGCACGGCTAGTATACGGAGTGAGCTAGGAACGAAGGAACCGCATGCACGACACGAGCCCGGATCGGTGTGGCCCACCCTACACCCTAACAAGGCTTGCGCGACGCGGGCGATAATGTATGTAGCCTAGGGCTGTTGTGTTCGCGTGTCTTGTCCCGCTGCCTAAATAAACAATTTGGTTAGTTTCCTGCGCCCGGGCCCGGGGCCTCGGGGCGAACGAGAGGGAACGGTGAGCGGGTGGGCGGACGGGCGGCCACATTGGCGCTTGGGTATTATTAGTCTATCTATGTACATTGGATGCGACGTCTGCAATCCCGGGAGTCTCTGCTGCCGAAGACGGACACTGGGACAATCAAGCCACACGTTGTGCTTGGACTCTTGTTTTTTCTTCTACTATGTCGAAATCGAGTTCGTGCTCAAGTGGTTTGTGGGGGGGGGGGTGTGATGGTGTGTTTCTCAACCCTGGACTTGCATATGTACAGCAGCAGGTTTTGTCGGCATTGCTTGTGAGCACAGGCTTTTCTGTCTACGCTTGTGTTGATATTGTGACTTCTTGGTGCAGCTGGTTGCCTGCCATTGCGTCGACACTGGGCACGATATGTCCTTTTGAACGAGCACAACCTCTCCCTCTCTCCCCCGGGGGTCCGGGCCAGGGACAGGCCTATTGCGGCACGCGTGCGCTGTCTGGCCGCCCGCCGCTCGCATGGTTCATCCCGCCTGTGCCCGCATGCCTCTTGCATAAGCACCCCCGTCCGGCCGATGGAACCAGAGCTCGCTCCTCTTGTGTGTGATGATCGCCCATCGTAGTCCCGTCCAACTCGTTTTCGGGAACCATAATAAGCTCCAGCGGGGGCGGTAGATGAGTTTCTTGGTATGATGCCAGGCTGCGTTGGCAAGGGCTCAGAGGAACCTGGCTGTCCCATGAATGCGCCAACGACATGGCAAGCAAAAGTCAACGGGACATGGCTCGGCGAGCGTTCCGTGCCGGTTGTGACTTGTCCCTGATACAACACCGTCGCTACGGCGTCGAGACAAGACTCACCACTCCCGACTGGGGGGTGGAGATGACGGCGAGATAATAGATTATGTGCTAATGCAGCCTCTCACCTGCTGATGTCGTACTTCACTCCCGTGCTCATCCTCCTTGGTGCCGGTGGACCCGCCATCTCGTAATCACACCCTCCGACCCGGGAACAAATGACAGTCAGGTAAATAGAAAGAGGAGTGAAGCGGTTGACCTCTCCAGTATTCCTAATATAGGCGGAGACTTGCACCAGGTCTTCAAGTCTTTGAATATTGTGTTTTTTGTTGTGACCAGGTGCCAACATCCAAGCCATGCGACTTACACCGATCACCGCCCTTCTCGGCGCCAGCTTGCTTGGCCAGTATGCCGCGGCCCGGCCTTCTGATGGCTGCGAGACGAATCATGCAGTCGCACTTGAGCAGACGTACAACGTCTCGATAGGCGACCGTCGCTACCTGCTCTGGTTTCCGGCCAACTATGTGCCAACCAGACCGGCGCCGGTGATCCTCTCCTACCACGGCGGCACTCGCGTCGCCGAGGAGCAGCAGAGGTTGGATCTCTTGAGCACGGCGTACTTCAACCAGGACTATATCGTGGTATACCCCAACGGTTTCAATGTGAGTGCCGGCGGCCAGCCTCCCAATCCCCAAGAGAGAAATGAGATATGCGGGGGGGAAGTGCTGAAGAGACTCTCGGCCCTTCTCACTCACACCTCCCGTGCCTGGTGCTCAGAGCTGACAGCGGGGATGATCCAAAATGAAGAAAACCTGGGAGGGTGTGCCAGACGTGGAAACCGACGACGTGGACTTCACCAACTCGATCCTGGACGAGCTCGAGGCACAGTACTGCATCGACACGGAGCGGGTCTACGCCACGGGTAAGTCCCAGGGCGGCGGCTTCGTGGGGGTGCTGGCGTGCGACGAGGAGATGTCGCGGCGGTTCGCGGCGTTCGCGCCCGTCTCGGGGGCCTTCTACATCTCCGACTTTGGGGACGTGTGCGAGCCCGAGACGGTGCCCATCGAGCCGTGCTCCCCGGGGCGGGGCGACGTGCCGGTGCTGGTGTTCCACGGCCTCGTGGACGACACCATCGCGTACTACGGCGGGCCCAGGAAGGGGGGCTGCCTGCCTTCCATCCCGTACTGGACGCGGACGTGGGCCGAGAGGGACGGCCTCGGCGCGGGGAACGAGACGTCGGCGGTGCCGGGGGCGCTGGACGGCAGCACGGCGGTCCGGTATGAGTTTGGCGAGGGGGCCCAGAAGGGCCTCGTCACCCACATCATGGACGGGACGGTGAGTAGAGACGACAGGAGGGCCTTTGGCTACGAGGGCGGCGATGCTGACGGTGCGTGCTCCAACGACAGGATATCGGGCACGACTGGCCGAGCACGGCTCCCAACAGCGACAACTCGCAGGAGGGGCGGCACCCGGCCTCGTTCAACGCCTCGGAGTTGATCCTCGACTTCTTTGCGGCGCACCCTCTTCCGCCCGAGTGGGCGGACAACTAGTAGGTGGTGTCAGACAGTCGTTGAAGGGTGTGCCTCGACAGTCTGACTTGACGGTCAGACAGTCCGCCTAGCGGCGCCAAGCCGGGGTAGTCGTCGTAATGCGCACGGGGGATTTTTTGTGTTTTCCCTGGCGATCTTTCAGCTGGCCATGTTCCTGTGCGAGTCGTCAGCATTCTTGTCGGCGGGGTTCAAAAGTGTCTGGTGGATACGCTTCGCCGCGGTGGAGGCTCATCTGCCGGTGTGCATGTGAAGGGAGGCCAAGCAGGCTCCATCTTGGAGAAGCTGCAGATGACCGCAATTGGTAAAAGAGTCGTGGTCCAAGGCAGAAAAGAGAGACACCCTGACACCTGACTGTTGATTATTTTTCCCCCTCTTTTTTTTTGTCGCGATTCAGGGAACTACACCTCCTAAATCTTTGTATATACTCCGTACTACAGTATGTGGTCAATCTTCAAGAGAAATTGTTGTATACATTGAGTTCAATAAGTTTACTCGCAGACCTATGAAACTCGTGCGATACAAAGTGCTGTGACAATCAATAGTCTAGAACGTGCCGTTCACAGCGGCATAGCTCCCGTGGGGCACAGCCCCAGGGGGGATCGGGTTCGCAGGGTCCACTGTGGCCAATTGCAAGTCCCAGACCGGCCCCGACCGTTCCTCCAGCGTCCCAGTCAGCGGGTGGCTCATAGATGACGTCTCCCACGGCCCGTTTCAGGCTCTCGAGGCATGCATGTGTCTGCCCTGTCTGCCCCGTCTGCCGCCCAACCGCCTGGGACTTACTGGGCAGCCCCCAGTCGCAACCCAGGCGCATCGCATCGCATTCGATCAGGTCGATCCATCCATCCCACACCATCGCCTCGCTCACTCTTTCATATGATACCGGGGTTGTGTTTCGTTTCTATTCTTGCGACATGTGCTAGTCTTTTTAGTCTGTAGATCTTCCTGCTCCGCCAAGCTTGAATTACCAAAGCTCCTCCTCCTCCTCTGCCGCTGCCTCGCAGCCTCGACGACGCCACTTGCGCGTCACCTTGTTGAACCTTGAACTCTCTCCCTCGACCCTCCCAGCTCCAACTCCACATCCACCCCGAGCCTCACCACTCAGTAATTTCACCCCTGAAGATCCCGTGTCCAAGTGCCACTGCCATCCCGCTAAAACATTCGCTGGCCGAGAACAAAGCGCGGACTAGTCAAGTCGTTCTTGGCCGTAAAGCATCGTATTGCATCGCACTGCATCGTATCGTATCGCAACCCAACACATCGTCTTCCAACCCAGCCCGCCAGCCCGCCAGCCGGGATCCTCGACCGGCTCACGTCAGGCCAACGCCCTTTCTTCTCCCGTGACTTCTTTGTTCGAGGCAACCACTCACCACAAACATCGTCCGCCCCTGCTCAGCTCCAGCAGCACATGAGCTGAAGTGTGGCCTCTGCTACTGCTGGTGGCAAACTCTCCGAGTCTCGTCCTGCCAACATCCCGAATCCCACCATGCTCGACGAAAACCTCCCCACCTTCCAGTTCAAGCAGTCCAGCGACAACCCACTCTCCAGTATTGTCTACTTCACCCAGAACGGCTCTGAGCCTGCCCCGGAATATGTCTTCAGGCGGGCAGACCCCTCCAACCCCGCGGCGCGCAGGAGGTATGCCGTTGCCCTGACCGACCCTTTCGCTCCCGACGTCGTCTACGCCGAGGTCGTCGTCGAGCCGGAGTGGTCCCAGCCGACGCTGTCAGCCGCCGAGGTCAGGGCACAGCAGCAAAGCGGGGCCGTGTCTACGGCGCCCCAGCCCATGATACCCGACAACTTCACCATCTACCTCTACAACCCGGACCAGGCCGTCTCGGTCAAATACAACCCGGGCTCCCTCACAAAGTCAGACACCTGGGAGTTCGAGATGCTGACCCAGAGCTTCAAGATGCCCTCCAACTCCCAGCTCGACCGCCAGACCCAGAACGGCTCGCCCGTCGCCGACTTCCGCCCCAGGATCATGTTCAGGTGGAAGAAGGAGGGCCGGAAGGACATGAGCTGTTTCAACGTGGGAAAGAGTGTTGGCAGGCACAAGAGCAAGGAGCCAGACATCACGGTGGCGCTCTTCAAGCAGGGCCGCGCCACGGCCGTGACCGTCTACGAGCCAAACCTACAGCGTATCGACATGGAGGACCGGAAGGGGCTGGACATTGTGCTTGTGCTCGGGGCCGAGGTGATCCGCGACCTGTACCTGGCGCCAGACAAGAGGCCCGACTTGTTCAACGTCGGCGCCACCGGGCCGCTGCCCATCGCGAGGCGCAAGAACTCCAGGCCCAGCCCTCCCCCAGCCGGCCCCATGATGGCAGGCGCCCTGGGGCCGTCCGCGCCGCAGGCGCAACCGCACATGTCCCTCGCCAACGCGGCCGTCTCCTCGTCAGCAAGGCCCGGCGCCGCGGCCATCGACGCCGAGACCGAGCGGCTCAAGGCGATGGTCGAGCGGGAGGAGAGGGAGCGGCAGGCCGCGAGGCAGAGGGAGGACCGCGAGCGCGAGAGGAGGGACCGCGAGGAGCAGAGGCGCATCAAGCAGATGCTCGAGGACGAGGAGAGGGAGAAGCGGCGGCGCGAGGCCGAGATCGCCAAGGAGACGGAGCGCCTGAGGAAGCTCTACGGGACCGAGGGCCAGGACCTGGGCGCGGGCCGGCCGCCCGCCCAGCAGCAGTACCACGGGAGCCCGCCCCTGCCCGGCCGGCCGCAGTTCCAGCAGCAACAACAACGTCCCCACTTCTCCCCTCCCCCTCCGCGCCCCACGAGCGCCGGGCCGGGCACGGGGTACTTCCACAGCGCAACCCTGAACAACCTGTTCCTCGGCAGGCCGTCGGGGCCTCCTCCTCCTCCTCCACAGCAGGGCCAGTCGGGCCCGTCCAGGCCGGGTCGGACGAAGCCGAACCAGGGCCCTTACCTGTCCGGGGCGAACCCCGCGGCCGCCGTGAGCGGGTTCTTCTCCGGCCTGAGGAAGGACGACAGGAAGATCACCAAGAAAAAGAGCATGCAGTGGTAGGTCCGTGGTTGTTTTGGCTCGGCCCGATGATTTCCCGTGCGCCTTTGCATGTGTGTGTCAATCTGCTCCCTTTGGCATGACATTGCTTCTTAGCATTTTTGTTTCTTTTGCAGGCATTGCGTTGATTTTTTTAATTATGGTCATTGATGGCGTTCTGGCGACAATATGGGAGGGAGGAGGGTGGATTTAGATACCTTGTGGATCGGAACAATGGCTGGCTGGTTGGTTGGTCATGACGACGAATTTATACGACGCTTTTTCTCCTGTGGATTGTCGCTGACTGGCTGGCTGGACGTACTGCATGTTGAGCGCTCCTATGTAACGCTGTGCGAAAGTCGGTGGTCTCCTCCTCGCGTGACTTGCACTGCTCAACCGACGACCCCTCGCGCCCCCCTGTGTGCCTCCTCCTGTTCGTGACCCGTCTGCCAGCCCACGCCTCACTCCCTGCGCCGACGACGTTGTGGCATTATGCTTACAAAAATATCTACAGCCCGGCACTGCGCGGCTTGCCAGAAGCGTGCGCATACCTCCGCAAAAACTACTAGGGCGTTCCCTGAGGGGCAATTCACGGCCCCACCACGAAGAAACCGTCAAGGCTGGTCATGGAGTCTGGTTACGAACCTGCCTGGATGGTTGGAATGTTGTCCTGGGATGACGACTCTATATAACGAGCAACAAGAAAGAGGGAATCACCGTTGCGAAGTCTTGATGGGTTGCGGGAGTAGATATTAATAATACTATTATTGGGTTGTAGCTGAATCTGCCCCTGCGCGCTGCAGGTTGGTCCCAAGGGGAGATAAAAGAAGGAGGTTGCAGGATGGCAGACGCGCTGACGACGTAGGGGGCGGTATCCGAAGCGAGGATCATTGACATCTTGCGGATAATTGTCCTCAATAGCCTTAGCACTTATCATGGCGGTCTGCCCGTTGGTACAGCACTACAACAAGCTGCAGACGACCGATGGCAATTAGTGATGGCACAACAAGCTTTGGCACTGCCTCCAAGACATGCCTGAAGAGGGTAGTTATCCACGAGTCTTGGGAATAAATCATAATTCATGAGTGGCGTGTAGGTAGCAAGTCATTTTACCAGCATTCTGTGTTTGTGAGGGGGGAGAGGGGGAGGAAAATACCAAACACGATCAACAACTTGTCTGGCGAGGGGGCAGATACAGTACTCCTGACATCTTCATCGCCAGAACCACCCGGAGCGCTCGCTGTTCGTGCTCCCCTGAGGCTTTTCAGGAGGCGGCCGCGCCTCCACCTCCTCCTCCCCTCTGGCGGCGGGCCTCGGCTTGTTCTGGTCTCCCTGGGCGGCGCTCAACTGCTCTTCTTGTCCCTCGGGCCTGTCGGAACCTGCCTCGGCCCTGGCCGTTGTCCACCTCCACCCCTTATGGATGTGATACTTGTACTGCTGGGTGACCCTCGGCTGGTCCACATAATCCTGTCGCGCGTGGTTGATCCCCGCTGGCTTCGGCCCATTCTGGTCTCCCGGGTTTTGGAGGGCCGCTGGGCTTGGCCTGCCACTATTTATCGACTGTAATTCCTGGGACTCAGCTTCAGCAGCTTCCCGGAGGCGCTCCTTGTTCTGCTGTTCCATGAGCATCAGCTGCTGGTAGTAGTCCTGAATCCGTTGGCTTTGGCTGCCGGGCGGCGGCTCCAAGTTGGCCCTACGCTCCTGCTCCTGCCGTATCAGCCTCATCTGCTGGTTCCTGAGCTCCGGGTCCTCCGGGCCCAGCCCCGACCCGCCGGCCTCTGCCGCCGCGATCAGGAACGCCTCGAGCTGCTCGTCCGAGGACTTTCTGAGATACGCCGAGTACTGCGCGGGCGTCATCAACACCGGCACGGGGGCGTCAGAGCGCGGTCGGTGTTCCTGTAGCGGAGGACTGTCGCCCCGGGGGCCAGAGCGGACCGAGTAGCGCGTGTCGTAGTCAATTGTCTCGCCGTTTGCGTTGAGTCTCCTGACTTCGGTGCGGCAGTGGACGAAGCCGAACATGTCGACGTGCTCCGAAGACGTCCTGATTGTCTTGCCGCCGGAGGGGTCGTACTCGACCGTCTCGGTGGGGGACGGGTTGTCCCTCGAGGGGCGCTCTGGGGGTGGCGGAGCCTGTCCAGGACTGGACTTGAAGACGTCCTTGAGGAGTTTGTCGACTGAGGCTGAGGCGGACTGGATGAATTCAACGAGGTCCTGTTCGGTAGCCGGCTGGTCCTCTTGACTAACCGACGCAGCCTTTGCAGTAGCCTGCGATTCGGCGTGGCTGTCGCCGGGGTTCTGATCTGTAGAACGCCCCTCAGAGAAGATGCTCATGGCGTGTTCCGCAACCCTCTGCGCCTTGCGCATGATGGCAGCCACATCCTGCCCCGTGAGCTCCTCCATCTTGGAGAAGGACCCGCCAGCCACGCCTTCGATCCGGCGTATGGTGTCCAGGATGTCCTGGGCAATCTCGCTAGGAGAGTCTTGGTCGTGCTCTGGTGCACGCTGGGTTTGGAACGAGTCTCGTATGTGAGCCTCCCAGTACTTTGGAATTCGCCCAGCCAGATTTGGGTGTTGCCAAACAAAGGGGTGGGGCAGCAGACCGTCGCCATATAGTCTCCTGACCCAGGCGGAGGGAGTCTCTGGCGTGACAGTTGCTCCCGAGGCAGACGCCTTCAGAGCTGCTCGCACGCCCAGATCCATCAGGGTCCCTCGGAATGGGTTGCTCGCAGACATGAGGTCCTCAAAGGCCTCGGGATAGCCAAAATGGGCGGGGTCAACATCCGGGGGCAGATCGTTGGGAGTGGGCTGGGGGAGATGGTGCAAGTTGTGTGGGCTGTACGGGTCGACATGGCACCAGTCTTCCCAGTGCTCGACCATGGGCGACTGCCTGTTGTGAGCATCACGCACAGGAGGTTTGTTGGCGTCGTCGTTGGCACCAGTCAAGACAGAGACGCCGGCGCCAATGCGGGCGTTGACATGGTTCTTGAAGCGGATGAAGGGATTGAAGGGGCCCTGGGGCTCTCTGTCGTCGTCGTCGGACATTGTGGTGACTCCGGGTGGATATGGATATGGAAACGGATATGGATATGGAAGTGGCTTGGGTTGCCGTCCTTAGCTCTCGGGTTGACCGCAGGGGCCTCTGACTTGCAGGGGATGCTCGGGGAGGCAGGAAGATGGGGCGAGGAGGACGATGGGAGAGGAGGTGGGGATGGGGAGATGGCTTGCACGACAACGGAGATTTGGAGCTCGAGCCTCGACCGACCCCGCTGTTGTTTGTGCACTGAGCTGTGCTCTTATTTATGTACCCAAGATGGGACGCTGCAGCCACCGGCTCATGAGCCCGGTTGTGATAGCTCAAACAGCTCAAGACAGGCGAGGCTGACTTCAGGACACGGTTATCAGCTGTCATACGAAGGGCCGGATGGGATGGGAGTTGACGCTAATGAATAAATGATGCGTGCTCAGACGAGGCTACGTAGGCTAGGCTGGTGACAGAGTATTAGACTACCTACTTAAGTAGGTGCTTGAATTGAGAAACAGGTACCTACTTAAGTAGCCAGGCCGTTGTGTAGAGCTTGCCCAGTGCTCGGCCGGGTGGGCGGGTGGTAGCCGTTCGGGGTCGGTCTCACAGTTGAAATGCAGTGGGTGGTGGGGAGTGGATATGACGGCATTTCGCGCGCTTTTCCATGGCGAGCTGTTTAATGCGAGATGCGACCAATCTCGCAGCCTCCCAAGGCTGCTCCGCGCTGCTCCGCAAGCAGGATATCTATCAACTGCACCCGTTGCTGTTGCTGTTGCCGTTGCCGTTGCCTGTCTTCTGTCTTCTGTCTGCCCTGTATCTATCTGTTCCTGTAATCAATCGCCTGCGAATCCTTCGCTGCTATCTCTCGACCCTGGCTGGAGTCACCCAAAACCACCCAAAACCTACCCCCCCCCAGCAGACTCTCGACTTGTCTGCTGCATGCGACCTTGCTCCCGCAGCCCGGCTTCCAAACACTAGACAAGCCTCGAGGCTCGAGCCCACACCACCAGCAATATATCGGGTTTTTATGTACATAGCCTGCGGCTTTGCTCGAGCCTGCGCCAATCCATCGCCATCATCCATGATACACTCTTGCTCGAGCCGTTGGATCCCCCCGTCGGCAGCCACTGACGACCCCTGAGCCGCCATGTACATACCCATACTGCCTGCCTCGATCCCCGCGAGATCCCTCACCCAGTACCTGCCTGCCTACACTGCCACCGACTATCTGCGCCACGACAACAGCACTGGTGGGGAGCCAGCCGGCGGCGGCGGGGGCGGCGGGGGCGGGCCCAGGAAAGGCCTGGAGGAGTGGTCGAGCCTGATCGGCATAGTCACCGCCATCGTGGGCAACGTCCTCATCGCCCTGGCCCTCAATGTCCAGAGATACGCCCATATACAGTTACATAGGGAAAAGGTGCGGAACCGGGAGCGCGCCAAACAAGCACTCAAGAATGCCAAGAACGGCAACGGAGCGCCGCACACGGGCTATGGGTCCGTAGGCGAGTCGCGAGGGGGGGCCGACGCGCCAGCCGGCGACGGCGGCGACGATGACGGTGATGCCCAAGACGTGCAGGAGTCGGACCCTCTGACCCAGTCCTTCCAGTCTGGCGACTCGCGCTGGTCCGACAACTCAGACGACTCCGCGACGAAATCCACCTCCACAAACTACCTCAAGTCGCCCTACTGGTGGCTCGGCCAGATCCTCATCACCGTCGGCGAGATGGGCAACTTCCTGGCCTACGGCTTCGCCCCAGCCTCCATCGTCTCGCCCCTGGGCGTCGTCGCCCTGGTCTCCAACTGTATCCTCGCCCCCATAGTCTTCAAGGAGAAGTTCCGTAAGCGCGACTTTTGGGGCGTCGTCATTGCCGTCTTTGGCGCCGTGACTGTCGTCCTGAGCGCCAACACCCAGGAGACCAAGCTGGATCCCCATGCTGTTTGGGATGCCATTACTACTGTGGCATTTGAGATTTACATGGGCGTGACATGCAGCCTGATTGTCCTTCTCATGTGGCTGAGTCCCAGATATGGCCACCGCACTATTCTCATCGACCTTGGTCTCGTGGGTTTGTTCGGTAAGTGGTCGTGCTTGAATCTCTTCCTGCCCTGCGTGAGTGACTAACATCTGACATGACTCTCAGGTGGCTACACTGTGCTCTCAACCAAGGGCGTGGCCTCCATGTTGTCTTCATCCCTACTGAGAGCCTTCACAACACCAGTGACATACGTGCTCGTCCTGATCTTGCTCGGCACTGCCATCATGCAAGTGCGCTATGTGAATAAGGCCCTTCAAAGATTCGACTCGACGCAGGTCATCCCGATCCAGTTCGTCTCCTTCACATTGTGCGTGATTATAGGAAGCGCCGTGCTGTACAGAGACTTTGAGCGGACGACATCCGAGCAGGCCGTCAAGTTCACCGGTGGCTGTTTTCTGACCTTTTTCGGCGTGTTCCTCATTACTAGCGGTAGGGATGCGGTAGATGACGACGAGGATATGCTGTCCGACGACGATGAGGTTGAAGAGACCATTGGGCTCGCAGAGCAGGACCCCGATGAGCCCCCGTCCCCTGCACAGCCAAGGCGCCGGGACAGCGACGCAAAGAGGTCACGCCGGTCCTCCCGCGTGAGCTTTATGGACGCCGTCAACAAGCCCCTTACAGTCCTCCAAGAATCGGGCGTTCCGACCTCGAGAGGGCCCGCGACACCGACAAAGGCGTCCCTCCTGCCATCAGATGGGGCCACCGAGTCAGCGCCACTGTTGCAGACGCGCTTGCAGGAACGACATCATTCCACGCCCGCCCCAGTCCACCCGGGGATAGCACACGCCATGTCAGATGATTCAGCCATCTCGATATCCAGCGCCACACCGATAAGCTCCGAACCGGCCACCCACCCCAGCACACCGCTGGGGCCGGTCTCAGCCCTCCCCGCCATCAGCATCCCCCCCGACGGCAGCCCCGTAACACCGAGACCACAGTCAGCCTCAAGATCCCACACGCACCACCACTTCACGGGCCCGCTCTTCTCACCCTCCCCCTTCCACTCGACCGTCAGCGGCCTCGTGCCGTCGAACCTGGTCAAGGACGCCCACCCCACGCGGAGGCCGAGCTCGCGGCGGAGGCCTAGCCTGCGCTCGAGCCTGTACGTCTCGCAGGACGAGCTGAGCGTGGAGCCGATCGGCGAGGAGGAGGAGAGGGTCATCATGTCCGCGATCGAGAGGAGCCGCACGGCGGACGAGTCGCAGATCCCCGGCGCCGAGGGGCAGCAGCAGCAAGGAGGAGGAGGAGGAGGAGGAGGAGGAGGCAAGAAGGGCGTCAGGGCGCGCGCCAGGAGCCTGACGAACTCAGTGGGGGATCTGTTTGGCGTCAGGAGGAGCAAGCGCGACGACCAGGGGGCGCCGCGAGAGGGCGGCGGGCAGGGCAGTCAGTTTGGTGGGGGGGACTATAGCACGGAGACGTTGTGAAGACACTAAGAGAAAAGTACCAGTTGACTTTTTTGTCTTGAGAGGACATGTGGAGGGGGGGTTGCTTTGGTTATTCCAGGAGTCGGGGAGGTTTTCATGGATGGCACCGCATTGGATCGGCGTTTGGGGGTGAAGAGGATAACATGCTGTTGTCACAACAAGGGAGCGTTTGACATTCGTTTAATTGTGCCTCATATTTGACCGGTAGATATGTCCGGGCTTTGAATACCCCCAGCTCCAGGCTCTTTTTGTTCACATGCAGAGACTGTGAAATGGTATGTCTTGATCCACTGTGGACGAGCATTTTTAGTCACACATCGAATGATCATGAGAAGACTCTTGCGTCACAGAAGCATGAGAAGGTCAACGAAACTTCATCGTTTTGACAGGACGGGACAAGAAGGTCGAGACAGGCCAATGAGGTTGCGCTGAGGCTTGTCCCAAGACATGCATTCCCGGATTTCGCGCTACATCAGTACGGTTTACGTGGAATGGCCTTGTTGTACCTCAAGTGCTAAGACTATATTAAAGGGGATTATTCGACAGTGCCCGGCAGGGAGCGTTGTCTACTAAAGGTGGCGCCTCGACTTGGGAAGAAAATGGAGAATACAAAGGAAGGATGGCGCCTTCAGAGCTACGAAAATCACAACGACAAACGCGATGGTGACGTTCGGATAGCCCACAGACGTTAATGTTGTTGTCTCGAGAATTGACAAGAGATTGCATGTAGAGTGACTCGCGGTGGGGACACTTTTCCTGCTGTAGAGGCGTCCGTGGGGTAATTTTGTATTTTTGGTTGGCTGGGTCTCTATGGCCACAGAATTCAGCAATGTCAATCAATGTGGAAAGTGATTTTCCCCAAGGGAGTATTTTAGAAGAGGGCGCCCGAAAGATTGATTTGTATCAGCTCGTCCATAGGAGACCCTCCCCAGACAGACTTGTCCTGGGAAAGATTCAGGGTGAACCAGACACATAAGTACTCAAGTATACGAATCGAATCATCCATTCCAAGCTTGACTATACTCGTCCTGTCGTTTAAGAAAACCTTTTACACTGTTTGAACACAGTTTTCCTTGAGGGGTATTTTGTTTTTTCGAAGTCTTCAAAGTTATGGGTTAATACCTTCTATTCTCAGCACCAGTATAACCCCCAGAGATGGACTTACTTTTTGTTGAGAAAAAATACAGACACAATACAAATTCATCAAGAGCATCAGTATAGCGACCACCGGCCTCGGTGCGATCCTCACAGCCCATCATAATGACAGGACTCTGGGCAAGGTTCGCGAGACAAGTTTAGCGAGCCGCGGAAACTGGAGCTCCAGCAAATTTCAATACCGCCCTCCTGCAATTTGGAAACAGGTACATGTCATGGGCCTGCTCCTTTTGATATTTGCCGACATGTACAACTAGGGTGACAACAAGGCGCATTCGTCATTCCCGTCCTCTGCGGAGACAAAGCTGAAAGGTCAATGCAGATGGCAGGCGCACGATGTCGGGAGACCTAACATCGATCTACATAGGTCTCGAGAAGACTACCACGAAGGTTGAGGAGGTGTGGGAAAGCGTCCAGATCGACGGAGAGCAGTCCCACCTATTCAAGTATTATGTGCGGGACTGGCGCGAGACGGACCCAATTGAGGGACAGCTTGTGAGGCTTGCAGCTTTAATGCTTGTAGCCCGAGAAGGTGCGACCGCTTGACACGCCGTACTGAGACCTGGACAAATGTATCCGTTGCGATTGTGCCCTTGCTCTGCGGGTGTTGTTTGGTAGAGGACGTTTTATTGAAAAATTCCAGAAACGCTTAATATTCTATTTTAACTGTTAAGGATTGTATATAGTATGTATGGTTTTGCTTTTATTCCGTATATATCCGAGGACATATATGGCACCTTTATACTATAATAAGTGCTCGAGACCTAATATTTAGAAAAAAATATTATATTAAAATAATGGTTAAAATACTATAGGTGCTTATAGCCTTAGCCTTATGACGTATAGATAAAGCTAAGGGGTACTATTTTAATAATAATATTAACTAGAATACTATAAAAGAAGTTATCCGGTGAAATTAAGTTTTTTAAAATAGTTATTATATAAATGAATTCCGTGATAAAAAAGTCTTAGTTAAAAAACTTAGCCCTATATATATATATATATATATATATATTATAATAAATCTATAATTAAATAAATATTATAACCCTTATTTAAGTACACAGCTATTAATTTTAAAAAATAGTTAAAATAAAAAAATAATTTATAATATCCTACCTTTAAAATTTTTATAATAAAGCTTTAAAACTTTTAAAAAAAGTTTTAAAAGTAATTTATTAAAAAATAAAAGAAAGGTATAATAAACTTATCTTTTTTTAAGTTTATATTTTTATTATTAATAATAAATAACTTTTTTTTAATATGGAAAAATATAATAAAAATAAAAAAAAGAGAGTATTTAAAGTTTTTTTATAAAAAGATTATAAAAATATATATAAAGCTATAGAAAACTTTATATATAAGTTTTAAATTAAGGAAAAAATAAATAATTAAATAAAAAGATAGTTATATAGTATAAAAGAAAAATATAGTATAGCCGAAGCTTATATATAATATATTATTTAAAAATTTTAATATTAAAAATATTTTATTTAAAATTAATAAAAACTTTATATATTTTAAAATTATATAAATTATTATAATTAATATAAATAATTTATATTTTATTATATAATTTTATATAATTTTATTTTTATTTTATATATATTTAAAAATATATATAGCACCTTTATATTATAATAAGCATTTAAAATTTAATATTTAAAAAAAAATATTATATTAAAATAATAATTAAAATACTATAAATACTTATAATTTTAATTTTATAATATATAAATAAAATTAAAAAATATTATTTTAATAATAATATTAATTAAAATTATAAATATAAGTAATCCGCGGGCTAGTTTATTATAATATACCGTGAAAAGAGTTATTCGGTAAAATTAAGTTTTAAAATAATTATTATATAAATAAATTTTATAATAAAAAAGTTTTAATTAAAAATTTAACCTTATATATATATATATATATATATATAAATTTATAATTAAATAAATATTATAATTTTTATTTAAATATATAATTATTAATTTTAAAAAATAATTAAAATAAAAA
The DNA here is from genome assembly GCA_036986855.1 of Diaporthe destruens. Lineage (NCBI taxonomy): Eukaryota > Fungi > Ascomycota > Sordariomycetes > Diaporthales > Diaporthaceae > Diaporthe > Diaporthe destruens. Next base: position 331,091 of record BTXE01000009.1, on the reverse strand, counting down.
AATAATTTATAATATTTTATTTTTAAAACTTTTATAATAAAACTTTAAAATTTTTAAAAAATATTTTAAAAATAATTTATTAAAAGATAAAAGGAGGGTATAATAAGTTTATTTTTTTTTAAATTTATATTTTTATTATTAATAATAAATAATTTTTTTTTAATATAAAAAAATATAATAAAAATAAAAAAAAGGGGGTATTTAAAGTTTTTTTATAAAAAAATTATAAGAATATATATAAAACTATAAAAAATTTTATATATAAATTTTTTTAAAAAAAATAAATAATTAAATAAAAAGATAGTTATATAATATAAAAGAAAAATATAATATAATTAAAATTTATATTTTATTATATTTTTATTTTTATTATTATTTTTTATAAATTTTAATTTTTTAAATTTATTTTATTAAATATAAATAAATTTAAAATTTTAATTTAAAAAATTATATATATTTAAATAAATATATTTTATTATAAAAATATTTTAAAAATTTTATATTAAAAAATAATATAATTTTAATTATATTATATTTTTTTATATTATATAATTATATTTTTATTTAATTATTTTCTTTTTAATAATTTAAAATTTATATATAAAGTTTTTTATAATTTAATATATATTTTTATAATTTTTTTATAAAAAAACTTTAAATATTTCCTTTTTTTATTTTTATTATATTTTTTTATATTAAAAAAAAATTATTTATTATTAATAATAAAAATATAAATTTTAAAAAAAATAAATTTATTATATTTTTCTTTTATTTTTTAATAAATTATTTTTTTATTTTAATTATTTTTTAAAATTAATAATTATATATTTAAATAAAAATTATAATATTTATTTAATTATAAATTTATATATATATATATAAAATTAAATTTTTTAATTAAAACTTTTTTATTATAAAATTTATTTATATAATAATTATTTTAAAATTTAATTTTATTAAATAATCTTTTTTTATAATATTAATATTAATATTAAAATAATATTTTTTAATTTTATTTATATATTATAAAATTAAAATTATAAATATTTATAATATTTTAATTATTATTTTAATATAATATTTTTTTTTAAATATTAAATCTTAAGTACTTATTATAATATAAAAATATTATATATATTTTTAAATATATATTAAATAAAAGTAAAATTATTTAAAAAATAATATTTAAAAAAAATTTAAATTTAAAATTTTAATTTTTTTTAAATTTTATAAATTTATTAATAATAATTATATAATTTAAAGGAAAAATAAATTAATTTATATTTAAAGAAAAATTATATTATATACTAATAGATAATTAAGTATCGGGCTTATAATTCGGAGGTTGCTGGATTAAAACCAGTTATAGTTGAACTTTTTCGGGTAACTTAGTTACCTTCTTTTTGTTTTTTATCCGTCCCCTTTGCATTTCCCGTTTCCCATTTTCCCATTTTACATTTCCCGTTTCCCTTCCTACCCATCAGCACTTTTTGGCGCGGTCTTTGCCAGTCGCCTTTTCCCAGCCCTTGGTTTCCCTGTTTTTAGATTTCTCAGTCAGTACCTAGGTACTGCTCAAGTGGGGTTTCGTTGAAATGGAAACCCGGAAGGTGACCTCAGGTGCTGCTCCGTAACGAGCGGCGCGGTTGGTGAGAGGTAGAGCTCATGTACCTCTGTAGGTATTGTCAAGAGGTTGCCCTAACACCGATCTACTGCTAACATCTGCCAGACCTGTCGACTGATAAGTTTTCTGAAGCCCCAGGTCTCTCAGGGTAGGCCGCCGTCCCCCTCCACTGCGCTGTTTATCAATTTTACTTGCAATCCGCTCGAAATCACCGCTCAATTTCGTACCCTCAACGATGGCTTTCTTTGATATTCACTCGGACGAGATTGACGAGATAAATGCCTTTCCGACTAACAGTGTACAAATTCTGGTCGCCTATACAAGCAGTTGACTCCGCGCAGATTTAGCTCGACCTTTGTGAACCTGGCACGCTGTACCGGGAGATGCCAGAAGCCCACAACGACTGGTCCACTATAAATTATAGTTATCAACAGTTACTTCAGGTTCAATAGGAGGATTACCGGAAGGTATAGTTATATCTACTCTGTCTGTATGAGCTCGGACCAGTTTCAGGGCTTCAAGAACGGCCTGAGCCGATTCAAACTCGCAGTTCCAACACTTGTTAATAACACCTTGACACACCATTCCGTCCAGGGAAGGGAAATCCTGTTGCGCGAACCTGGCCTCCACTTCTTCGTCCTCGAGGTTTTTATATGGTTGTTTCCTCGTTATGATCTGGTAGATGCTCGACCCCAGCGCGAATATATCGGTCGTTACGTTGCAGGGAACGTCGTCTTTCATGCTCCTGGGCAGGAAAAATCGGGTACTTTCCAGCGACAGAGGCGCTATGCCGTCAATTGACGAACCAGACATATCGATGATTCGCAGCCCGAGACATCCATCCAATACCATATTCTCGGGCTTAATATCACCGTGGATGATGCCGTGTGCATGGAGGAGCACGACAGCCTCGGCCGCTTGAACAGCCCAGTTGAGCCGCTGTTCGAGGGTGATTTCGACGTTGGACTCCAGGTATTTACACAGATTCCCGTTTGGCATATACTCAAGTATAATCCCTCCATTTTCTTCATCGTCCGAATATTGGAGCATTTGAACTAGACGAGGATGAGAGGCCGGCAGTCGCTGGTATGCCTGAAACTCGCGTTGGATTTGCTGGCGCTGGAACCACTTGGAATGGCTGCTCGCATGAGGATGGGGTGATTTTTTTACTTGTTCGCCGGAGACGAGCTCGATGATACCTGTACTGCCGAATGAGACAGCATGATCCTAGGGGTCGTGCGTCAGTATACATAGCGCACGGTGATATATCTATCTGCCTTACAATTCTTCTTGCGATGGGGTCGGGGTACGGATACTGAAGCCCATCGTCACTCCGAAGTTTGGTCATTGCACCATGAGTGTACAGATCCGCTGCTTGAATTCTGAAATGTAATCGCCCAACCAGCGAATTTGGAAGTATTTAGACGACTGGAGGTTTGGGAAACTTGCAGGTGTTACGCTCTTGTAGATTCACAGCTCAAGGGTTCGATTGCGCAGTAGGCTGGTCTAAAGAGTAAACAGGGAGAAGGAGGTACCTAGGTAGCTACACGGTTGCAATTGGAATTGGGAGAAGTACTTAGGTAAGGGAGGAACGGGGCTAAGCCTAATCAGATAAGCGCATGCCACAACGCCAACAAGCTTCATTAATTTTCATTTCTTTTGGCTTACCAACAGCTACATAGCTCAGGGGAAGAGTGAGTCGACTCGTATCCACACGGAAAAATTATAATGTGTACTAACAAATAATCAGGCGCCGGGCTCATAACCCGGAGGTCGCTGGATCGAAACCAGTTGTAGCTACTTCTGTTATATTTTTGCATTTTTGTGAAATGTTTTTTTTTTTTTTGGGGTGTCCGGTCGAGGGTGTGGTGCACTCCATCAAATGCCTGTGGTCTTTTTGACTGCGTCGTGTTTGGTCCTCTCGTGACTTAGAGAGGCCTTGGACAGGCAGTGGGGGACTAGCACTCCAAAACTTCTTTCACAAGACCACACCACATATCATGCTTGCCCACCCACACATGCAGCATTTCAAGATGGTGACAGCGCGTTCAATAATCATTTGATACACGGCCTGTATTAATAAACACCATCATCATGCAATTCATGCATAACAACAACACAGCAACACATCAGCAATGACTCATCCGAGGTAAAGCATGAACAAGGCAGATGAATTCCAGGCGAGGTCTTAAATGGTCAGTCACCCTTTGACCAACAGCACAAATAGCCTTCACCCGTCCTGTGGTAGAAATGGGTATCTTATATATACACATAAATCCTAGCTCTACCTACACCCCTTTTACCATCCACCCATAGTACTCATGAGCACTATTAGAATACATACAAGTAATCAAAAACATTAAGGTCTAGCCGTTTACGCCGGCAAGCGGGTCAAATCAACGTTTTCCACAAAAGAAGAAGAAAACAGAAAAACCGCCGCCACATGACCTCGTCTTTTTTCAACCCCCGTCTCCGACTCCTCTGCTTCCTTACTGCATCGGCCTGTCCGCCTGACTCGCCCGCCTCTGCATCTTGCGCATGGCCTCGCGGTGCATCTCCATCAGGTCGCGGTCCGACCGGATGCGCTGCTCAAACATGCGGCCCGCGCGCTCCCGCTCGCTCTTGAGCGCCGCCTGCTTCTGCGCCTCCGCCTGCCGCTGGCCCATCATGAAGCTGCGCTGCGTGTCAATGTCCCGCTGCACCTCGGCGTCGTGGCTCTGCCGCACCACGTGCTGCGGCAGCGAGTTGGCCGACGACGTCCCAGGGACGCCGTAGATGGAGTTGATCAGCGGGCCGCCGACGCCTGCACCACCACCGCCGCCCTGCTGGGGGCTGGCGGCGCCCGGGTTGAACCCGCCGCCGTGCCCGAGCTGCGCGTTGGCGTTCACCGCCGGCTGGCCCGCGGACGCGCTGCGCAGGTCCTGCTGGACGGACTGCCTGAAGCTGACGAGCTGCGACTCGCGCGCCGCCTGGCTGGGGAGGTGGGACACGCGCTGCGGCTGGTGCGAGTTGAAGTTGGCCCCGCCCACCAGCGAGCCGCTGTTGGTCGACGTCCTGCTGTCCTGGCGCATCATCGCCTTGCGCTGGCTGAGCGGCAGGTCGTCGGCGTCGATCAGGGCGGGCCCTGGCATGCCGCCCTTCTCGAAGCTCCTGCGGCTGTGCGGCGCGTTCCCTGGGCCGCTTTGGTTCCGCCAGGCCTGAGGCGGGCCCATCGCCGCTACTGTCCCGTAGGCGGGCGACGGTGCGATGCCGCGGACCGAGCCGGATTCTGATGTCGAGTTGGATGAGGGCGGGCTGGCCTTGCCCGCTTGGACCGAGTCTGGTCGGAGCACCGATGCCTTCTTCCGCATCAGCATGTCCCGTTGCCCGATCAGCGTCTGTGGGCTGTCATAAGAGACCAGGCCGGGGACAGGTGGTCTCGATGATATGTGTTTGGCCGCAGGGGGACTGCTGTTCCCGCTCGCGGTCATGGGTGGTGACCCGCTGATTGCTTCACCGGTCAAAGCCGCCACCGCCGCACTCCTGGCAGCGTTCCTGCTGTCGCTGCTCATTATGGACCTGGTATCATCGTCTTCTGCCATTGCAGATAGGGTCCTTGAAGAAACGCGCCTCACGTCTAAAGACACTCGCTGAGCTGGTGAAACGTGTCCTTGTGGAAGGGCCGCTTGCTGCACTGACATCCTCGAGACAGACCTGGGCATGGCAGGAGGTGGAGTGGCGTCCAATGCTGTCTTCTTCAGCTCATTCACGTTGACCGGCGCTGCCTTCTCCTCAACCTCTTTGACCTCCACAAGCTCTGGCTCCGGCTCGTGTGGGATCCGAAGCTCAGCAGGTGACGGCATCTCAGCGTTGGACAGGTGCTTGGCCCATTCATTGGTTCGGTACGACAGTGCGATCTTGGACAGCCCGCGAGGCAACCGATCCTTCGTGAGGCTCACCGGGCCAGAGGAGGTCTCAGAAGATGCAATCGATTTGCCCGCTTTAGACACGCTCTCCTCGTTCACAGGCGATGCGTCTTCCACTTTCTTTGCGTCTGCCTTCTCTGATGTGACCATCGAGTCTAGGCTGGTGTTCGCATCTGGAGACTTTGTTGTGTTTTGATCAGTTGCCGGTGACTTCAAGGTGTCGGTTGAGACAGCCACTCCCGAGGCCGGGGTCTCCACAGCAGCCTTCTCTTGTGTCTCCTCGTCTGCCAACTCGGCCTTGATCTCCTTGCTAAAAGGTTTCTCGTCGGTCGGTGTCACTGTCCTGATGCTGCTCCCGTCTGACTCATCCAGAGTAGCGGCGATGGACTCATTGTCCTCCTTCACGGGAGACGTCAAATCCTCTCTGCTGTCCCTCCTGCCACGAGCCGCAGTGTCCATTTTCCTCCCCAATGATCGCTGTGACATCCTCCGGAACAAGTCGACTGACCCGACAGATAGTCGATTTACAATTGAGCTCCTCCTGCTCGCGGTGCTTCGTGTCTCCAGCAAGTCGCCGTCGTGGTCGGCGATCGCAGCCACAGACGATTGGTCGTCGTCACCTCCAGCCACAGTCTCGGCAGCCTCAGCGGGCACCCGGAAGGGAAGCGACACGAGATTTGGCGATGGCGTCGAGACCTTTGGTCTGAATTCTGCCGACGCTTTGGGGATGAGTCGCGCCTCTCCATCATCGTCAATAAGCCAGACTTTTTCTTCTTCGTTTTCAGCGGACGGCGCGCTGAGTGTATCGTCGTCAGCAGCCACGCGGACGGTGACCATACCATCTGCGCTCCTGTCGAGGACCTTTTCTGCTGCAGTCTTGGGCTTTGGCGGCAACTCGGGCTGTTCCTCTACGGGCTCCGCCTCGGCATCGACCGGACGTTGGTCCTCGACGATTGGGATCTCGGCCATCTCAATTTCTTCTCTCTCATCGATCGTTGAGCGGCGGGTTGCTGTGGCGGTGGTGGTTGTACCACTGTTCCGAGCCTTCCTTTCGTGGTCGATATCACCGACATTAGAATCCTCCGAGACGTGCACTCCCATGCCGCTCTTGCTGCCATAGACCGCTTCCCACTGCTTCCTCTCGCTCGCAGTGGCCATCTCCACGTCCCTTCCCACGTTTGCCTCATGCTCTTGGTTTTCGGCTTCCGCTCTGATGCGTTGTTCCTCTTTCTTCGCACGGTGCTCCTTGACAACGAGCCAGAGCTTATTCTGAGAGACGACGCCGATAAGGGCGATGATGATGGTAACGGCTTGTTCGACTCTGATCCCCCTGGTGAGTGGATATGTATCGGCACCAAACGGGAACAACTGATCATTAATGTTCCAGACCCACGCCCAATACTCCTTGAGCCCAGCACGGCTGAAGCAGTCAATCCCTATGACGATTGCCGTTGCCCCACTGAGGGAGATGCAAGCGATCATGAAATGGGCTCGTGTCCATCTGCTGAAATAGCCTGCAAACGATGCAGCCGAAAACGCGGCGATGAATATCGTCACAGGAGCGCCTCTTGAGCCGAGTAGACCACCTTCCTTCAAGGTCAGAAGCCACATTGCCAAGCAGAACCCACCCAGCAAGCAGGCAAGGCATTCCGTGACCTCCTTGAAGACGAGGGCGGCACCACCCAGCAACAGTCCCGTGCCTGTGGCTGCGACGACGTAGGCGCCCTGCACACCATTGGATATGGGCGGGTTCATGACATATATAATGAGAACTGTCACACCGACGGCGGTCAGGAAACCGGTAGAAAGGAAGCAGTGCAGCCACCGGGTCTTGATGCCGATGAGGGTGTAGGCACTGCCCGTCAACATCAGGATGACGCCGGCGACTGAGAACCCCGGAGTGATGTGGGGCTTCAAGGGTAGTTCACCCGCAGCAACAGTAACTAAGCACGGTGTCAACACGATCATCTTCCTCGTATGATGACAGGACATCACTTACTATTAAATATAGTAGCGTTAAGATCGGTGGTACCACCTGTCGCCGTGGGCACTGGAGCGGTGCCCGTCTCCGTTGCAGATACTGAGGATGGTATAGGGGAGCTCTCAACCCCGGAAACCGCCGAGTTGTCCGCTGAAGGTGTGAAGGATGCCGAGGCAGCATCTTCAGAGGCAGATGAGGGTGCGGCCGAGACAGGAGCGTCGGTTATAATCTCATCCTGCCGTGGAAGGGGTTGCGCAACACCCGCGAGGGCGATGTGAAAGCACAGGAGGAAGCAGAAGAGCACACCCCATATCCCCGGTAGCCGAGTAGCCCTCATTGTGTGTGACTGACGAGACCTTGGTATTACTGGTATTTCCCGGGTGATCCCTCACCGCTCCCTATATACCTAGGTGAGGAGACGAGAATACTCTTGGGGGAAAAGCGAAATCCTCCGGGTCTAGCAGGCGTACAGGCGAATGGGATGCATCCTCCGTCAACAAAAGTGGGAAAAAGAGGGCACGGGCAGGACGGGGAAGAAGGTCAGGTAAAGTCGGCCGAGAGGCGTGAGCACACTGGCTTGAAGATGGGAGATCAAACAATATTGGGCGAGGAAACAAGAGGGCTGGCTGGACAGAGCAAACAGAGTTTGGCGGAGGGGTAGTGGGTCTGAGCTAGAGGAGCGGACCCAGGCTGTCGATGTAATGATGAAGGAAGGCGAAGAAAACGCGGGCAGTTGGAAGTCTAGGCTATGGAGTACGACGTTACGGCATGTACTCGATCCTGGACGCAAGGAAAAGCCGGAGTTGGAGAAGTGTGGACAAACGAGTGGACGAGAGGATACCCGGTATAGGTGCAAGGAACGACGAGGCCGACTGAATGCTGGCAAGGCTAGGGACGGATCGATTGGGCGATCAAACCTTTGGAGACAGACCACAAGAGAGAGGGCGCGGTGCAATAGCAGCCAGCGGCAGGAGGGGAATTAAAAAAGGCGGGCAGGAGCACATCTCTTGAGAGATCGGCCCCAGGCCAGGGGATGTCAACACGCCCTACCCATGATGCCACGAGAAATTCCCCCTTCTGTCATCGTGGGCCTGGGGTTCTCTGGGACAGGCGGGGGTCATGGGTTGAGGTTTCATTAGAGGGCCCGGATCATGGGCGACGCAATGGGGCAGACATACTGCAGTATAGTATGTATGTACATGTACTCATGTACCGCATATGGTGCCGCGAGTGGTGTCGTAATAAGCCCAAGGCGTTCAACGGCAGGCCGGGGCCCACATGAAAAAGAGCCTGCTGTTAATAATGCCAACGCCCAGATGGGATATAAAGCTCGGTGGTTGCAGTCACAAGGCCGGGCTCATCTCTCTTCTGCAGCGCTGCCCCGCGCAGCATTGAGTCCCGTTGAGTCCCATTGAGGAGGCGCTGCGAAGAAGCAAGAATGCATCCGACTGGTCGGTCGGACGGTGGGAGATTGCAGCAGCACAGCAGCGGCAGCGAGGACGGGAGAGACGTCGCAGCAGATCGGGACGAGAATGCAGCCCAGCCCAACAACAAGGTTTGGCCGATGAACGGCAGGTACGCGGCCACTGGGCACCGGGTACCCTGTTCCGCCAGAGCAGATACCGCTGCCCGCCCGTATCACCAAGCAGAAGCACATGTCATCGACCGCACGCAGCTCTTGTTGATGAGGTCAACTAACTGGCTTGACAGCTTGAGTCAGCCTGGGCCTGTGGGTCGTTCCATATCCACTCGCCCTGTCGCCTGACATTTGGCACTAATTTAGATCGGATGACCGGGATCTACCCGTGCTGCCGGACGAGCACGTAGGTACCTCAGTCAAGTACCCAGATAGGTATCTGCGTGCCGTTGATGGGCGAGGACAAGCTCTGCACCGGAGACAAGCTTGAGTGCCTAGATTCTGCAACGTCGTTGAGGAGTTTATAACTGGCTTTTTGGCAAGGCACTCGGAAGGCGAGGCAGTAAAGGTTGTGCTCCGTAGGTGCGAGAGGGTACATGGTACATCTTAGTCTCAAACCCCAGTCCCCCAGTCAATGGTACACTGTACCTGAAAGATGGCAGGGATGTGCCACACTGGCGCCAGCCTTGATCTCCACCTTTCAGTCAATCACGCCCCTTTGGAACGCACCCTGCTATGCTGTAGTCTGCTGCGGCGACGGAAATCCCCATTTGCGCTTCCATCATCATGTCCCATCTCGTCGCCTCGTCACCGCTCCGTCAGAGTGACTGAGCCATGAGCCAGTCAGTTCTGCCAGCTCACTCGAGTTTGAAAACACAGAGGGCGAGGTCGCACGATCGACCAGCTTCCGGTCGTCACAGTCGAATTATCCTTCCTGCTCTGAGATGCTTCCGCGCTGCCGGGGACGCTAGTAGGCGTGCTGGCGCGAACTGTTACCGTGCACGCCTGTGACCCTCTCCAGGTCCTCCCAGGGAAAGGGCCGGTTGCAAAAGACATGCACAGACACACCGGTATACAACATGCAGCTGTGCCGAACCAGCGCAAATGAGCAGGCAGGCAGGCAGGCCAGGCCAGAGACAGACAAGGCCGTATTGCGAGCCCTGCATCACCAAATTTATCTCGCAGGCGAATTGCTGCACGCGGGCAGGCTGAGCGCAGGCGGCTTGCAGCCAGCGCTGGCCCCAATCGGGCATGGTAACGTGCCGCTACTACGTGTAGACGCCCTGCGACGAACGGACCTCTCCCTCTGGTCGCGTCGACACCATCCATCACTCCTCTGGCGTGAGCTCGAGCTCCAGAGCTTCTGGTACCGAGGACGACGCGTCGCGCTGCCCAGCTTGACCCGGTATTGCCGGATGTCGCGACGCTGGCCAGCCCAGGTGCCAGCCAGGGCAAGACGGACAAATCAGTCCGCAGGCCATGTATTAGGACCATTGAGGAAATTCTGGACAAGATCAGCTCTGGTGCGAGCCATCGGAGCTTTTTTTCCTCATCGTGTTACCGGGGGTGCCTGGTCGCGCCTTACGGCCGCCCCCCCTTGTGTGACGGTTCGTGTGGGCCTCTCTGGTCTTCTTCAGTACTTCCACACTTGCACGAATGTCTGTCCAACGGCCAAAAGCTGGCAACTGGAGGCCGAGGTTGGCTAGCTGCGAACGGCCGCCCACAGCTCTGCAGATACCACTTATTCGTTCGCTCATGTCACGCAAAAAGCACCACGCGTCGCCCTCCCTCTCTGCCTATGCAACTGGCGTACGACAGACAGCCTCAACAGCCCTGGGACTCGGAGATACTCAGATCAAACAACACCATCTATGATTCTCTTGGCACCCCTAGGACTCGAAGAGGCTCAGATCAAAGAATGGCAACACCATCTATGATTCTCGTGCCCCCTATTCCTCTCCCTTGATGAGCGCATGAATCCTCCATAAACTTGCTACATGTTCGGGTCCGCCCTAAGATCTTCAGCCACGCTGCCCCTCGACCTTGCCTTACGGGCTGGTCCCGGCTTTAGAGTTTCAGGTTGGGATGGAAAATAGCAGCACAGAATAGGCTTGTGGAGGGCCGAGGCCACCGCCTCGGCGACTTTTTGAGCATTGGCCAACCAGATAGGAGCACAGGCCCTGAGAAATGGATCCACCTGCTCCTGACAGCAGCTGTATACCGCTCAGCCGCTGTACTGTACACTACCGAAGTACTAGTCTTGAACCCTTTTTATTTCACTTTTCTTTTTTTGCTCTTCAGCAGCCGTGGAGCCGTAAAGGACCCACCCCTCCTTCCCCAGACGGAGACCGATAGGCGACAAATTGGCATTTTGGCCACCGCGCGAGTTGCACACAAGACTGATGAACCAATATATAGCCGCATCGGGTTCCCTGCACGAGCTGTGGCCGCATGATGCGGCTGTCCTGTCTCGTCAGCCTCCCGCATCGCCAACAAATGACAAGTCAAGACCCTGACAAGACCCGCGTCAAGAAGGAAGAAGGCCCTGATAGTATCCCTCGCAATACTCCAGCAACTACTTTAGCAGACATCAAGTAAAAGGGGGGTAGGGGGTATATTCCGTAGAGGAATCGCGGCCTCCGTCATGTCATGCCATGCCCACAGACGTCCAGCCACCTCCCGCCGAGCTCGCATCTCAGCTTGCCAAAGCCCTCGCCGCCGTCTGCATGAAACCTGGCTGCGCGGCCCCGGCCGCTCTGCGGCGCGCTGTGCCCATGTGGGTAGTCCGTATCTACTCACATTCACCTACGGACGTCCAACAAGGTGCATAGACGTCATGACACCCGATTGGCAATACGAAGGGGGGATGGAGGAAAGACTTCCCCACTTAGACACAGAGCCGGCCAGCCAGCCTGCATTCAATATTGCTTTGCTTCCCAGGCCGGCGCCGACTGCGCAGGCCAAAGGCGGTCTAGCACATACACCGGAAATCCAAGGCGAGAGCAGACGGCATGGCACAGCCTTGGGCATGAAATTGCGAGCACGAAGCTACGTAGCCCCGTTCATGCCCCCATTCGGCTCCCGGCGCCCTGGGACGAACCGTACACTATCATACAGACGAACAAACGAAGGAGGGTGGTATGTCGGGAAGCGTAGCAGTTCGTCGCAAGACTTCGAAGGATCCAAATACAACACAGTAGGCACTGTGCATATTGGACCTCAACTTCCCTCCTCGCGTTAGTCGCGGCTAGTTTTCGGGGGAGGGGGAAGGGGGATGTGATCGAGCGCACGGACAGGCCGAACCATCCGGCGTGTGGCATGCTTTTCCGCCGGACAAAGCTTCAATCTGCACGCCCTATGCGTGGCACGGTATCGCAAAGTATCTACACGTCTACTCGCCGGTTGGGTCGAAAGAGGCACTGGAGAACAGCAAACAAGGTCGCGAAAGATCAAGACGGCGGTGGCGCACGTACACGTGGACTCGGGAGAGGCTGGCCTAGGTCCCTACGGACGTAGGACAGGACCAAAGCCAGTCCTGCACGACATCGTGATGGGAAACGGACCGTCACCGTCTGCAAGTATCCGCGAACAACAACAAAACCTGGAAATCGGCACCTCTTTCGATAGAGTGTGACCACCACCGACACCGCCACGAAAACAGAGTTGAGACTGGAGAATGTGAGTGTCGATTTCAGATGCGTGGTAGGGTTGGCACCTGCATTTGTGAGACAGTTCTCACGCACGACGTCTTCTTTTAACCTTCGATGCCGGTTGCGTCCCGACGTCGCATGGCCAGTGTCGCGACAATTCCAGAAGACAAAGAGTCGGGCGAGGGATGATGTTCCTTGATATGGCTCAGCAGAACTCATGCGCTTGGGCAGATGAGGGAGTTGGGAGGCTGGCAGCTGCATGCACCCTCTGAATAAAATGTGCACACCGCGAAGCATGAACCGTACTTTCTCAAGCTCACACAGTCCGGGTCGAACAAAAGGCGGACGCCTCGCAGACAAAAATTGGCTTTGAACTTGCATTTCTCCATTGTGCCCCGTCCCCATTGAGGCGAAAATTTGCTCTCCATGCCGTTGACTCGGTGCTTTACCACGTCAACCACCGGGCACACAGGTTTACATACGTGTTTCGACCGGTGCTGTATCTTTTGGTATCATATGTCAAGGGCCTCCATGAAACAAAAAAAGTGCTGTTCTTCTTTCGAAGGAAAAAAAGTGGGTGGGGGAATGAAGCGAAACTCAGAAGGGCGGTGACCTCAAGGGCTATACCTCCTCGAGAGTCTCGATGGAACTCGATCTCTATATCTGTCCCTCTCCGATCCGGAGCCGGGTTTCGAGCCCTTAGTATAGCCCCGTGCGGACCGTCCTGGGCCGGACGACCGGCCGTCGTTCCTTGCCGCGCTCTTGCGGAGCAGTAACGCGGCCACCATCCTGAACGGCCACATCACGAGGTACATCACCACGTGGTAGGGTATCAAGACAAAAGACACCAGGGACTTAGCACACCATCTGAAAAGCGCGGTGAAGCTCCACTGCGCCTGGTTGCTCTGCTTTGCAGCTGCCGCTGCCAGTGCTATGGCATCACTCAATCGCGTGTCCACAGCGCCTAGCCGCGATTCTGTCTGCAAGGCCAAGACTGTGGCCTTCTTCTCGTACCGTCGGACCGCACGGTTCAACGCGTCCAATTCGGGCTGGATCGCATTGCGGACCTCCCTGACGAGTGCCGGGCCTTGCTTCAAGCTGCTGTTCTGCTGTTGTTGCTGCCGCTGGGCCGAGATCTCGAGGGATTGTGCGGTCACTGCCTCGGCCGCCTCGGCACGGAGCTCGAGTTGCGCGATGCGGACACGCATCTCCTCGAGCAGTGCTGTCGTCGAAGGGGGGGTGGGTGAGAGCCTGACTATCCTTTGCAGATGCAGGGTCCGGGCCTGGATGAGCTTCAGAGCGTGGGACAGAGGGCGAAGCTCAGCTGCGAGCAGAAACACTGAGATGTTGAAGTTGGTAAGGAGGCCTTCCGAGGGCCGGCTCAGCTGGTTGCGAATAGCATGGAGAAGGTACGCGCCAATGACAGGGCTAAGGAAGCAGGACAAGAGAGCAAGGACCTCGTGGACGTAAAGCTCATTGACAGCTGCCTCCTGGGACTTGGTGCGAGTGGGCCGGTGCGGGTATGATATGCCCTCCAGTTTCCTCCGCGTCTCTGGGTCCTGGTGCCTCTGCTTGGGGGGCTGTTGGTCATCCTGTAGAGCCTCTTCGGGGACATCGTCGAGCGTCACGACCGAGCCCCTCTTGCTCGGGGCCATGTCCAGCTCACTCTCATCATCATCATCAGACACGTGCTCCAGCCCAACCTCCTGCCTGATGCGTAGCTCCTGGGCCGAGTGATACCACTGCCATGGCTGTGTGACTGTATATCGAAGTAAGATGAAGACCAGACCCAGCAGCATGATATCGGTGATGAGCTGGCTTCCACCCTCGAAGAACACCCCAACAAGCGCCGGCAGCAGTGCAAAAGCCATGGGCAAGTTGGCCAGGGCACCGGAGCTGTCCTGGGCCATGTCATGCTTCACCCCACTTGGGTTCAGAATATCTTGCGTGCCATCTCGCATGGAGCGTCGAGCATCGGACAAACTAAAGTCGGAGAAGGTCGAGCTGCGTCGCTGGGGGCCACCGGGGGGCGACTCGAGATTCTCGGATGAGAGGGGCGAGGCTAGGGAGGCACCGCCGCGGAGCCGCGAGACCTCGTCCATGGTCATTGAACGGCGGAAGCTGTGCCCTGAGGGACCAGCCGCAGAGGCAGACGCGGAGTCGAAGGTCGAGGGCAATGAGAAGGAGGTCGTGGTCGCACGGGGAGAGGGAGGGCGGCCCGGAGGAGGTGACCGGGCCTGGTGGGCCGGGAGGGTGTCCATGACGACTTGCCACGGAAGACAGGACACACCTTGGTGGTTGGAGACAGACTACGTGAGCCTCATGTCGGGGACAACGGATGGATGGGAGCAAGACATAGGACGAAGGTGGGCGGGGCCGCGGTGTGACACGGGCGAGGGCGCTCTGAGGTTCTGCAGCTGGGAAGGCAGTGCTGTGGTGCGACTGGTTGAGCAAAGGGGTGACGGGTTGGTTGTGTGTGCTGCACTCGGTGGCTCTCCCGCCCTTAAGCACGGGAGGCAGCGCGTTGTGTTGTACATGATCTCGTGAGCCACGTTACCCAAACAGGACAAGGCAGTGGCGATCCTGCGCGGCCGGCGGGCTGAAGTAAGTCCAAAGGCACAAGCAGGTGCGGCGTTGGCATGCAGCGTTGGAGAAAAGTTTGGGGGTTCGCCAATCACGACGTCACTACTGCGCTGTGGTAGGGTCTTGTATGCCACGTCTGGCAAGACGCCCCAATCCAGTTGGGATTAACTGCAACTAACTGACCGCCTGACTGACTGACTGGCTGACTGACTGACTGTTGACACCAAAGAACAACATTGATTAATCCGTCTTCGGTACAACGGGACCCTCGTTCGCAGGGAGGCAAGAGTGGAGAGCCCCAGACGGCAACCTCAAAATGCCCGCCCGGGAGATCCGCAGCCTCGTTCTGGATACGAGACTTGACAAAACCACTGGCTAGCAACGAAACAATCCGCAAGCCCTGGCAGCCCTGCAACTGGGGCCCGGAGATTATCGCGGACGTGTTGCGGGAGAGCTTCATCGTCAGTGACAGCACAGACTCGCGAGTCGCAGAGCAACGGCAGACAGCAGCTCAGCTCAGCGCAGCAATGGCGGCCAACCTATTTATTTTGTGGGCTCCCGACAACTCGGGTGCGCCCCCGTCAGCCAGTCAGCCAGTCTACCGAGTACACTAGGGTTTCTTCTAAATCCCATATGGGCCCCCCCCTTTGCCCCTTCCCGTATACCTATTCCATAAATAGATTAGTTATATCTCAATATAAGGTAACCCCTATAAATAATCCACGAAAATAATTTATAAATAATATATTTAAACTAAAGGTCTTTTTAATACCTATACGTCATTTTTTATAAAAATTCTTGCTATTTAAAGTACTTAAAATATAATAATTTATACTAAACCGGCTAATATTATAAAAATAATTTTATTAAATTTAAATTCTTTATTTTTAATATTTTATTATTAATTATAAATAATTTTTTAATATAATTAATTAATTATTTTAATTAAAATTTTTATAAAAATTTTTAAAAGTTTTTTTATAAAATTATTATAATTTAATAAAAAAAATAAATTATAAAATTTTATTAAATTTTTAAATATTAAATAAAATAAATATATAAAAAAATATTTATTATTAACTTTATTATTAATCTTATTAATTATAAATAATTTATTAAATAAATATTTTTATAAAAAAATTTATAAACTTATAAATCTTATTAATAATAAAAAATTTAATATATTAAATAGTTTTTTTATTTAATTAAATAAAATTATTAATATTATATTTAATATTTTTATTTTTAAAAAAAATTATAAATTTTTTTTTAATAATAATTATATTAAATTAAAAATATTTATTTTATTAATTATTATATTATTTAATATATTTATTAATATAAAAATATATTATAATTTATTAAATAATTAATTAAAATAATTAATAATATAATAAAAATACTTTTATAATTATTTTATAAATTTAAAAAAGGTTTTATATATTATAATAAATTTAATTAAAATAAAAAAATTAATATTATAAATTTTAATAAAATAATTAATTAATAAATTATTTAAAAAATAAAAAAATATTAATTAACTTATTATTTTAAATTCTATATATTATTTTTTTTTATAATATATATTTTAATAAATTTAATTATTTTTTAATATATTTAAATTATTTTTTATAATTAATAATTTTTTAATTAATTATTTAAATATTTATTTAAAAAACTTTTTATTATTAAAAAAATATATTTTTTATAAATATATATAAAAAAATTAAAATTTATAAAAAAATAAATAAATATATAATTTTTTTATAATTTTTAAAATAAAAAAACTTTATTTTATAATAAAATTTTTATTATTATATATTTAATATAATTACCTTATAATTAATATTTATAAAAATTTAAAAAATAATTAAAAATTAATATTTTATTATTATAAATAAAATAAAATATTAAATTTTATTATAAGTTTATTAATTTTTTATATTATAATAAATTTATAATTAATATATATTTATAAGTTTTATAAAATAAAAATAATTATATATTATTTTTAATATTATTAATTTTAAAATTATTATAAAAACTTTTTAAAAAAAAATTATTATAATTTAAATAAATATTAAAATATTAAATTATATTTATTTTATTTAATAAATATTATTATTATTAAATAATTTTTTTTAAATTTATTTTTAAATTTTTTAAAATTATAATTTTTATTAAATTATAATAATAGCTTTATAATATAATTTAATAATTTTATTTTTTAATTTAATAAAAAATAATATTAAATTAATTAAATTTTTTATTTTTTTATATTTTTTTTCTTTAAAAATATAATAAATTAATAATTTTTAATATTTTTAATAAAATTATAATTTTATTTTTATATTAAAAACTTTATTTAAAATATAAAAATCCTTTTATTTAATTATTAAATTATTAATAATAATATATTTTAATACTTATAATAATATATATTTATTTAACTACTTTAAATAAATTATAATAATATATATTTTTTAATTATTTAATAAAAAATATATAATAAAATATTATTATTTATAATTATTATAATAAATAATATAAAAAAAAGCTATCCTTTTCTATTAATATAATATATAATATTAAAAAAAAATATTATCTTTTAATTTATTAATATATAGCCCTACCTATACCTTTTTATTTTTTTTAAAAAAAATATTAATATATAAGAAAGTACTTTTTTCTTTTTTTATAAATATATAATATATAAATTAATACTTTTATTTTATAGAAATACCTTTATATTAAAAAACTATTTTTCTTATAAAATACTTTATATAATAATCCTTTTCATAGTTTATTACCTTATAATAATTATATTAATATAAAATTTAAAATTTTTTTTTACTTAATTTACTTATATTTAAATATTAATTTTATTATTTTTATATATTTTATAAATAATTATAAACTTTATAAATTAATAATTACTTTATTAATACTTTTAATAGTTTTTTTTATTTAAATCCTAATTTTTTTTAAAATATTTTTTTATTATAAATTTTAAATTAATAAAGTATTTAATAATATTATATTATTAAATTAAATAAAAATATTTATTATACTAAAAAATAATTATTATTTATAAGAATATTATAATAAATAATTAATTTTAAAATTAATTAACTTAAAAATTAACTTTATTTAACTTATTAAAAACTTTATTATTTATTATATAAAATTTTTTCTTAAAATTTATTCATATTAAATAATTATTATAAAAATAAGTAGCTTTAATACGTTTTTTATAGCCTTATAAAGTTATTTATTTATAATAAAATTTATATTTAAAGTAATTAATTATAACGGGATTATTAAACATAGCTTACCTTATTTTTAAATTAAAAAATTAAATATTTAATATAAAAAACTTAAAAAACTCCTATTTTTTATAAATTAAAATAATAATATATATAATTATAAATTTTTTAATAAATATTAAATTATATAAAAATAATTAATACTTAATATTATAAGAATATTATATACTTTTAAAAACTTATTTTAATAAAAAAATATAATTTATATATATATTTTTTAATAAGAATAATATTTTAATAAATAAAATATTAGGAAAAATAAATATAATTAAAAAAAAAAAATTAAAAAAATTAAAATTAGTTTTTAAATTAAAGAAATATTTTAAATT
The DNA here is from genome assembly GCA_036986855.1 of Diaporthe destruens. Lineage (NCBI taxonomy): Eukaryota > Fungi > Ascomycota > Sordariomycetes > Diaporthales > Diaporthaceae > Diaporthe > Diaporthe destruens. The sequence goes on along the minus strand of BTXE01000009.1, from coordinate 312,279 downwards.
ATTAAAATTATATATAATTTAATATTCAGCACACTTAATATATAAACTTAAATAAATATATAAATATATAAATATTATAAAAATATAATACTATAATATAAATTTAATTTTTATAAACCTTAAAATAAACAAAATCCTCTTATAAAATAATAAACTACTAATATTTATTAAACTAAGATGGTCTACCCTAATTTAAATAAGTAAGCCTTAGCTGCGTGGATACTGAGAAGATATATATTCCGGTATGTACTGGAAAATATACCTAGGGGATTTAGAAGACCCCGTATACTAGTCCTGTGGGAGCTGGCCAGGGGTTGTCAGCCGCCTCGGCAAGATATCCGGATTCCATGCAAGGACTCGTTCGAGATTGCGCCCATTTTGGCTTTCGATAGTGCCCTACGAGGTCTTGTTCAGGGCCAGGGTCCTCTTCCTAGATCAAGTGTTTGCGTGTGCTTCCTTGTGTTCGGGGCCTCAGCCGGCCAGCAAGTCAGCCAGCCGGTCATATCACAATCGTCATGGCGGATGAGCACCTCTGAGATGCCCAACCCCTTCGCATGTGGTCCACAGCCCACAGCATGCAACGCCAGCAACAAATGTGTACCCAGTAATAAGCCACGTGCTCTCATGTGCAGCAATGACGATGCTGCGATTATAAAGTTGTTGGTGGGCTCTGCGCGGTGGGGTTGCATCCCGTCGTGATGCGCGCATTGAGGCTCGGGGACGACGAGATGACGGCAACAAAACCTAGGCGTGTTCGGTGAGAGAGCCTTGCGCACAAGCTGGTCCCAGCCAGCCCTACGCAGCAGGCCCTGCACGGGCGGCCGTCCAACATGCATGACGCTGGTGCAGAGCTTAGATGCGTGCCTATCTCCAGGGGTGCGAGGTCGTTCTCGTCCAGCTCCCCCAGCATGATCATCCAGCAACAAAATGGGCAATCTGAGCAATCTGACTGTTGGCCCCCGACGCTAGCAGCCGCTGCTATATTACCACGGCGAAGGGGGCAGAATTTTCAGAGGGCAGGGCAGATCAGATCAGAACAGGCGCGATCTGACCTGGCCTGATGGATTTATTTATTTATTTATTTATTCATTAAACAAGCATTGGCCGGACCTGGCGGCCATTTCCTGGGGGAAGACGAAGGCACAAGATCCAAGATCCCAAGACACACAAGACACTCGCACACATCTCCAACAAGCAATTAACAAACAGGCTGATTGCTTACGTGTGTGTGTGCGGTCGGACGCGGCTCAGTGGCTCACGGAGACCAGACACCCGCGATATCGACTCACATGGCCTCCTGTCTGTTCATAGACTTCCGAGTTTCACTTGGACCGACGCCTCATCAGTATTACCCGGTCGCAGTCCCGCGCCACCAGACATAAGCGAAGACCATCCCTTTTCTCTCTTACTGGTTGTGGTTGTGCGTGAGAAATCGTTGCCGTCAGCACCCGACAGAGCCATCACCATCATTCATCTTTTTGTCTTTGCTCCTCCTCCTCCTCCTCCTCCTCCTCCTCCTCCTCCTCCTTGCTACTGTTCCCCGTCATACCTCTCCTCTCCCCCATCATCTTCCCCACGGAACCCGCCCTACCCGGCTCTGGGGTCGAACCATAAAGAAGGACCAGGACAAGGGAAAGAAAGGACACAGCTGAGGCGGGCAGCACGCACACGCATGAGAAACAGCCGACGACTCAGCCTCTCCTGTCATGGTAGCATTTGGGGTTGGAGAAGACTTCGGCAACCATCTGGAATCTGGCGTTTGCACTCTGCCCCTGACCCTTGGGCGCCAGATCTGGATCTGGATCTGGATCTTGATCTGCCAGCTCACTCGTGCTGCATCTGACAGTTCTGACTGCCAGCCTGCCGCCCCTCTCACCACCATTCCCACCCGTGCTAGTACCGCTGGCCGTTGGCCCCCGCCGACGCCTTTTTCTGACGTGCATCCGGCCCTCTGGACACTACTGCAGGTCAAGGGGCGGGATCCGCCGCCATTCTCGACGGCGCCTCTTTCGGTTTCCACCACCTGTCCTTCTCCCTTTCCGTCCTCGCACTCATCGGCTGCCCGTACCGACCCAGAACAAGTCTTGCGCGCACGGGGACACCGAACCACAGTTGCAGGAGGGAATCGGGCAGGTCGGGGTCACAGTCACCAGGTTCTGATCCTGGGCCTGAGTGGGCGCCGGTGCCTCTGCCCCAGCAGGCCAATCTCAATTTCCGGCCCTGCTCCACTGCTGGTGCGAATCTCAGGCGAGCCCAGCGCTTGCCCACTCGCACGCCAAAACCTCTGCTGGCGCCGTTGCCGCTTGTGCTTGGACCCACGGCAGCGGACTCGTGCTGCACAGAAGCTGCGTCTGCACCTGCAATTACACTCGCCCTCGCACCTGCACCTGCAACTGCAACTGCAACTGCACCTGCATCTGCTGCACCTGCGTCTGCAACCGCAATCGCAACTGCAACTGCAACAGCAACTTGCAGCCAAGCATCACCGAGGACGAGGACGAGGACCTGGACGAGGACGACCGCACCCTCCTCCTTCTCCTCCCTTAATAGCGTTTGTATATCTGACCCCGCACCGCTCAATCCGACGGCACGTCTCAGGCGCCCGTACAGGCGCAGGCACTGCCAGAGGCACGGACGCCGTGCCAGCCTCTGCCTCCAAGACCTACCCGCCGAGGCCCAGCGCCGTCAAAGCCGTTCCAGCGGCCTATCCGTTCCAACGGCTTCTCACGCTGCCCTCCGAGATAATCGTCGATCAATTGAATTCACCGCCTTGAACCCCTCTCATGCCCGTCCTCATGCCCACACACACGCTCACGAACACCCACTCCCACACCCACATGCTCATGCCCACGGCGCCCGGAATGCTTCCGTCAGCAACCGTCCCGATCAGCCAGCACAAGCCCAATTTTCTGTCCCGCCTTTGACGCCCCCAGCCGCCGCTCTCCCGCGCACTCCGCCCCTATCTCAACCCCCACGCCAACAACAACACCACAACCAGCGCCAGCGCCAGCGTTTCCAAAGCCGCAATTTTCTTCAACAGCAGTCTCCCTTCCGCATCCGCGACTCTACCGCCGCCGCCGCCCAGCAACATCTCCGTCAAGCCTCCGCTGGCCGACTTTGGAACCCTACCAACTCGACTCCGCGTTTCCTGCTAGAGTCTCCTCCCCGACGCAGACGTCCTTCCACCCCCCCGCCGCCTAATTTCCCAATCCCCTATCCCGCTCTCGACCTCTCCCTTCCATCCGTCAACCTCGGTGGCGCGCTCGCCATATCCGGAGACACTCCTTTATTAACCCTTTCGGAGCAGCGAGACGGCAGGAATAGTCCTGGCGGCGCCCCACGGAATAGCCTTCAGATTGGTGGGGACAGGATCAGCCTGCCTCGATCTGTGAGGCACTCATACGACGAAAAGCGGAAGAGCAAGGGCACCCTCACCCCGTCGCCCACATTCCCCGAGGAACCAGGCGAGGAGGAGGCCGAAGCAGGTCCGTCGACAAGGCCATCTCGGGCGGTGCTGGAGGTGGACGCTGCGCAAACCGGTCCACGACTTAGACGGCACGACGGACGAATCAACCCGCACGTGACGGTCACCGAATTGAGCTCCCGATCCAGCTCTCAGAAGCTCGACAAGGGGAAAGGCAAGGCAGTCATGACGGCCAGCGATGAGAACGAGCAGCAACAACAACCGACGTCCTTTGACCGGGATCTCGAGCGAGGACCAGAAGATCACGAGCGCCGTGGTTCGACAGGCTCAATAGGAGACGGGATAGGATCGGCCATCTCGTCAAGCAACTCCTCCATACTGGGCGACCCCGACGAACAAGCCGACGATGACGAGTGGGGACCTCAACACCCGTGTTTCCCGCACCTGAACCCCCATGTACCGGTCGACTCCCCCGAGTACGTCAACACCCGAATCATCAGGATAAAACGGGACTGGCTGCTCGAAGGCGACCTTGCGCCGACATTCTCCAATATGTATCCCGAGATCCTCGACCCGGCTGGTCTGTCTGAGGTGGAGTTTCGACGGGTCATCGACAAGCTTAACTCGGAACTTGTCCCGATTTTCAACCCATATAACCCTAGGAATATCGTCGATGGTATCCTGGGTCTTGTGACGGGATGGTTGTGGGAGGATCTCGGTCTCACAGGCGCCAAAGCTAGGCTGGCCAGGCTGGAACGATGGCTCGAGCGGTGGAACAAGGAGATGGAAAAGACAGCTGGTGGGGACGACAACATTGTGCCGCCCAAGATCGTCCCTCTGAGGCAGACGGCTTACATGACGGTGAGTGCTACCTTGGTCTGCCTATCTACCGAGTCAGTAGTGACTGATTCCTATGCAGCTTGACATCCAAATCTTCGACCCCGAGATTCTCCCGGCGCAGAGCACGAGGGGCACGGAGTCCAGAGGGAACGACAGCCTGCCGACTGAGCCGGGCCCTGCTGTGACGGCGGACTGAGACGATTACGCTGTGAAATGCATTCGAAGGCTGCTCTAATATCTACTTAATAATCCGAGCGGCGAGGAACGACTTATGAATATACCCCGAATTTCTTTGTCTATAGCCCTACTAATCTCTGTCCGCAACATGGGATCCTGTACCTGTACAACACCGCATTGAGCTCATGGCGTTTGGTTTTTCTTTTTGTATTTCGACTTGGAGGGCTAGCGAACGGGGCCAGCAGAGGCATGTGCGTGTCACCCGAGGAGTACCTAGGTACATGGGTCTTTGAAAGATGAAAGACCATCGCGGGATTGAGCAGAGTCTGGCTCTGTCCATCCGTGACTGGATATAGGAAAGAGCGATTGTCTCGTATGTTAATCGATGCGATTGGTGTGAATGAAGCTATTTGAAGAACAGATACCCAGAGTCACTTCCCTCTACCAAAGGGAAAAGTCGATGACGTTTTCGGGCGAGAGATGGCGTTCTCCATCAGGAACCACCAGAAGGCTCACTAAGACCGCCTTTTGAGTGGGAATTGTCACGGTATCCACTGGGAGGAAAAAACACCGGTGGCGGCTGTTATCTGCCTACCTGCTCCTGTGACAACCTCATACCGCTCCTCATTATTGACGGGCCTCTGCCAACTACCAAGCACATCAAGACAGTCCTTACTGCAAGCCAGACACTAATCGGAAAGCTCCAGACAACCTACAGATAACCCGACAGCTCGGCCGACTTCTTCCAGCATAGCGCACCCGCCGATTTGTGGCCGATCCTCGCTCTCCGGCAATAAGGCGGCCGGGATCGAGACGCATCTCCAACCCCCCGGGATCCCTCGATCAGCGGTGACGATTAGACCTCCTCCTCACTTCCCGCACAAAGGAAAGCCCGTCTTGAATCATTTTCGTCCTGTATTTCCCTTGTCTCATTTGTTGGATACTTGACCAAAAAACATCAGGGTATAACCGTTGCTGTTATGAACACAATCCCACACCCACCTCGTCGCCGTCTTGCCGGTGTTGCTGGTTCAACACCACCACGACCACAACCAGAGCCTCGTCCCTGATTATGGTTGTCACAAAGGGACTCCCGGACCCTCCTGGCCGAGATGCCGTGCAGGCCAAGGACCGGGCCCAGGCGCCGAGCGACGGCGAAGAACCACCCGCCGAGACGCAGCAGGCCGGCTGGCTTGGGCTCGTACTCAAGGTTCTCAAATTCATCGCCGAGCAATGGCTTATCATAGGGTTTGGCCTTGCTTGTTTGTTTGGGTATTTGTGGCCTGGTAAGAGATGTTTTGTTCCCACCTGCACCGACTAGGGGGAATGTGGGAAGACTAATTAAGTGTGTGATTTTTTTCGGCAGAGGTCGCATCAAAGGGAGGAGTAATTAGGTCCGAGTACAGTGTTCTCTATGGCTCCGTGGGCATCATCTTCTTCGTCAGTGGGCTGCAGCTGGCGCCAGAGAAGCTCCGCAAGAACCTGTTCAACTGGAGGCTGCACATCATCACCCAGGGCATCAGCTTCATATTGATACCGCTTATTTGGCTAGGTATGTCCCGCACCGGCAATAGGACCAGAATCGTCATGGCATGGCATGACCGTCGCTAATAAACCACCCCACAAGCCATCATGTGGATCATCATCGCCGCCCACGGCACAGAGCACATCGAGCCGGCCATCCTCGTGGGGATGCTCGTGCTCAGCTGCCTCCCGACGACCATCGCCTCCAACGTCGTCATGACCCGTAACGCGGGCGGGGACGACGCGGCCGCCATCATCGAGGTCGTCATCGGCAACGTGTTCGGGTCCTTCCTCTGCCCGGGCCTCATCTACATCTTCATCCCGGGCGTGGGCGAGTTCAAGAACTGGGCGCCCTCGGACGCTTCAGGGATACCCGAGATGTACCGCCACGTCGCCATGCAGCTGGGCCTCAGCGTGCTGGTCCCGATAGGGCTGGGCCAGATTCTCAGGGTGCTCTTCCACAAGAAGGTCATGTGGGCGCTGGACACGTTCTGCCTGGCCAAGGTGTCGACTTTCTTCCTGTGCACGCTTGTGTGGTGAGTCCTCCTCCTCCTCCGCCTCCTCCTCCTCCTCCTGTCACAATTCGACGGACGGACCATTGCTGAGGGAGAGAGGAAAAGGTCCACATTCTCCAACGCCTTCCAGACCGGAGCCATCCAAGGCCTCCCGACACAGTCGATCCTCTTCAACGTCTTCATGAACATCGGGCTCTACACCCTCTTCACGGGCGTCTGCTTCGCCGCGGCGCGGCCCCCGCGCAGGCTGGTGGCCGCCTTCGAGACGCGCGCCGCGCAGCGGTACCTGCCGCGGTGGGCGGTGCGGGCCCTGGCGCCCCGGCAGATGTCCAAGGAGCAGGCGGTGGCCGTGTGCTTCTGCGGCGCGGCGAAGACCACTAGCGTCGGGATCCCGCTCGTCGCGGCCATGTGGCACTCCAAGGACACGCAGACGCAGGCGCTGCTCGACATCCCCGTGCTGCTGTACACCATGGAGCAGGTCTTCCTCGCGCAGGTCCTGGTCTACGTCTTCCGGTGGTACCTGCGCCGCGGGGAGGCGCGCAAGGAGGGCGTGGTGGACATGGAGGCGCTGCGGGCGCGGGACGGAGGGCGTGGCGGGGTCGAGGATGTTGATGGGGCGGGTGGTGGTGCGAGGGCGAGGGCTCCTGGCGGGCTTGCCGGTGCTGGCGGTGCGGGTGGGACAACTAGGTTTACTGGTGATCGTGAGGCGAGGAGGCCAAGGGTATTTGATGAAGTCTCGCTGGAATGACGGGACTCGCTGTCACTCTGAAGTCACAGATACGGCCTCGCCGATACTCCCCCTTACAGAGACGCTCCCGCCGAGACACGAAGACTTGCTTTCACGACGGCCCGACTTTGTATGTATTCGTCTCACGGACACGTTTGGATTACCATCGAGGCATCGCCTATTCTATGTACTAGGTTATATCCGGTTCGGGGAGATAGGGCCATTATTACGGACTACACTTGCTCATAGATACAGAGGGACACTCGGACATTCGATAGAATAATACATGCGGCAGGCCTTCGTTCTTGAGCACCGCTGGTGTCTGTCTTTTGTGCCGTTTTATTGCTTTCTCAGGAGGCGTCAATATACCCCAGGGCAGTTCTGCGTGGTACCAGAAATATCGTGATGATGCTGTGGACCTCTTGCCTGGCCTGCAAATGTTGTTTCCTTTTCTTTTTCATTACCTAGGTAAGAAAGAAAGAAGAGAAAAGGGAAGAAGAGAGATAAAATCAAAGATTGGCATTCAACACCAAGAGATCTAATAGGTTTCTCCCTTCGAAGTCGATAAGTGGGGTGACGAGAAAAATGAGAGGCTGAAATTGATGTCCAAAGCCTTTCGGCCCATGCCATCTATCCGCAATGGCTTACAACAGTTCGTCCTTGGCCGTCCGTTGGAAATCCAGAAACAAGCTAATTTAGGTCCAGGACCGTCGTAGCGTCTGGGAGCTGATGCTTCTACACCTAATCCGGCGTTGGCCTCTTGCCCTTGGTCATCATCTATGACAATAGTTTCGGCCGAACCAGCAGATGCCCTCAGCCGCATCTGCGGGTTTTGAATAGAACATACAAGATGTGATTCTTGTTCGTCGACTCATATTTTTTAAAGACATAATCTCACAGGCATTGAATAACTAGAAGACAAAACCATCGCGAGCTCCGGGATATTCGTGGCAAACACAATGAACAGCAACTTTCTCACGAGCACCCTGGGGAGCATCGCCAGCACCCCCCATCTCCTCCCGGCCCTCCGATCCGTTGTCGCAGTGGTGCTCCTTTTCCTCTCAGGTGCGGTGTTGTAGCCCCCATGTCTCCGCCAGAACCAATCCTGCCCGGCCAAGGAGTTGAATGAACATCCTCATCCGCAAGCTAACCCACTCACCCACCCACCCACGACAGGAATCTCCTTCTGCCTCCGCTTCTGGTGCATCCCCATGCTGCGCCGGTGCCCCCCGTCCCCGGCGCAAGTCTCCCAGTTCAGCGTCATCATCGAGCAGGGCTTCGCCGTCCTGCTGCCCGCCTCCCAGGCCCTCAGCGCCGCGCTGCTGTCCCTCACGCTCCTGACGGCCTCCCACCCGGACCCGGGCGTCGCGGGCCTCTGGAGGTGGCACGGCTCCTGCGTGGTGGTCCTCGTGGCCATGGGGGCGTGGGAGAAGCGCGCCCTGTTCCCCGTCAACGACCGGATCCTAGCTTTTGATCATGATGTCGGGATCGGCGAGGGGAAGGGGAGGGGAGGCGGCGGGGAGTTCACCGCGGAGCAGAGGAGGGTGCTCGGGGGGCTCTTGGATATCTGGGCTGCTAGGCATCCTTGGAGGATTGTTGTGCCTCTGACGTGCGGTCTGATCACTTTTGGGGTGACTGTTTCGCAGACCGCGTGAGGCGTTGCTTGGCCCCCCCTCTCCCCAAACGAGGTCCCGAGTTGGGGGCTCGCGATGCTGTGGTTCAAGGTGCATTGGTTCCCGAACTTGTACAATGAGGCGCAGTCAGGATGCTCCATTATCGGCGCTGTTCACTGGTTGAGACAAGTCTGTCTTTGTCTTGATTATTGTTGATTATTTCGCGCGGGGGTATCATCCACGAACGACTTCAAAATCGGTGATAATCAACTGGAATATTGGCTCCCTACTTCACCTCCCATCTTCTTCGCATACTGAGCATGCACGCTTTTCCAGTGCGCTTCCTGCTGACCCTTGACGGACTCGTACAAGAGCCTCGAGCAGAAGAAGGTCACGTACTCCGTGATGCGCAGCCCGTCCTTGTCCTCTACCACCTCCCAGCGCCGTTCCTGGCTGACACCCAAGAAAGCCTGCAGGTACACAAAGATGCCGTCTTTGAGGTCCGTGATCTGGTAGTGGTTCGTGATTGTCCCTAGACCGGGCAGCAGCTTTGCAAACAATGCCACGCCCGGGAGCCTGTCCACAACCTCGTAACACCGGGTGTCTCTTATCTTGATAGCCTGCACTGGCTCGGGGAGGGGGTGTAGCTTGCCATCCTTGGGCTGCGTGTCGCTCTTGGATGAGATGAGATTTGGATCCGTGTCCAGGAAGAATTGGTGCTCTTGGAGCGCGGCCACGGCTTGCTCGGGTGTCACATTCCCCTTGACCACTGTGGTGTATTGGTACGTTTCGTCTTTGGCCATCGTGATAACCTCTCTTGGATATGACGGGAATTTGAGCGCTGGGCTCCGTGTTGCGTAATGGAGCCTGTTCTGAGGTCACTGAAGTCGTGCGGCTGCGGTGGAAATCAGGTTGAGAGAGTTGGGAGGGCTTGATCAATTTGTATACCACCGAGAATGCTCAAAGTCTGTTCAAGCTCGCGCATGAAAGAGTATATGCCGGCTCGTGACAAAACACCGCCCGTTTCGACACTTCGCTGGCGAAAGGGCGTTCGACGCATCCCGGCCGAACTCTAATTCAACAGGCTCACACCGGATGAACCGGCCGTCCTGTGGTGTTGCACAATGAGCAAGCATGGACTGCAGGCAGAATAAATGATGCCCGAGCTTGTTAGGAAGGTTATAATTTCACGGGCTTCACGGCAGCTTTGCTTGGGTGTCTGTCACGCTGCCACGACATCTGTGAGCTGACTGCCTGGACAATGCTCGATGTTAGACCTCAGAATTTATAGGCTTCATGTAGGATGACCTCTGATAAGGAGGACTATAGAACAAGTCCCTGCGGAGCTTAATTCTTTGCATTCACCTATGTGAGGCTTTCCTCCAATGGGATAACCTTCCATGAGGAACTGGTTGGAAGTATGTAAACAGCAGGGGCTCCACAATGACGTCTGGATAACAGCATGTGTGAAGCCGGCAGGCAGATAAATCCGATAACCGTGTGTTCCCCAATGTCCTGCGTGCAAATAGGGCGCTGGCCAGACTGCAGACCATGCGTACGTGGGTGTTTGTGTGTGTCGAAGCTGCGTTACGTTTCGAGCACGATAATTGATGCTGGTGGGAGCTAGAAGTTTCGAAAAGCCAAGTGCCTAGGCACCCCAGGTACCCAGCTATGCAAAGTAACATCATCAACAAGCTTGCCAGCTCCCGGGAGCTGCTTGTGCCCCACATTGATGCAGCAAGGCGGGGTAACATGGCATCGCAACACCAATCGTAGAGCTAACCGCAGGCTGAACGCCCCTCCACTCCCCTGGCCCGTTAACCTGCTAGCTCCAAGACGGACGTACCAAGGTACATGACCCGTTGGCAGAGGCAAACCGCCCGTCTTTGAAATTCACTTCATCACCACCATCTTTGTCATCGTTTCAGCAAGAGCCTACTGCTCAAGAATCTGCACTTCGTACAGAGCGTTTCGCTGCCATACACGCCACTAATCGAAAGCTCCTCTGTTCTTCCGTCCATTCCTCAAAGGCACCTCCCGCGCAATTGTTGAGATCCCTACGCTCCATTTGATCAATCTCACGACTGGTGACATCAAAAGCACACACGTACCAACATGAGCCTCGCACGATCACTCCGAGGCTCGTGTGCCTGCAATAGGAACCAGTACATCATCAAAGCCCCTCAGGATGCTAGGGAGGTGGCACAGGTGCACTTTGGGACCGAAGCATCTCATCGTAAGCCCGAGCTGCACAAAGCATCCACAGCCTGGCTACGTCGGACGACTACAGCTAACATGTAACCGCAGGCGTCGCCCAGGCTAGTCTCCTGTCGGCACACCTTCGTATCCCCCTGAACTGGTTCTACTCTGCGACCGTGGCCTACTTCCCGGACGAGACCGCCAACACCATCCGCCGCGTGTATGAGAGCCCGGCCGAGAACCACACACGCCGCCAGTTCTGCGGCTACTGTGGCACGCCACTCACCTTCTGGACCGAGCAGCCGCACGGCGAGGGTGAATACATCCACGTCACCCTGGGATCCCTGTGCAGGGACGATCTGGGCGACCTGGACGAGCTGGGCCTGATCCCGGAGTCCCCGAGCAGCGAGGAGAGGGGAGGAGCAGGCGCAGGCGGCGGCTCGTCGGGACTGTCCGTCAGGGGTGGTGGTGGGGGTGGTGGTGGTCCCCTGGAGGCGGCTCAGCAGGCGAGCGAGGCCCAGCGCGTCTCTGCGGCGCTGTCGACAGCCGCGCAGCCAGTGGGCCGGGAGTCGCGCGGCATCCCGTGGATCGAGAGCCTCGTGGAGGGCAGCAGCCTGGGCGGCAGGCTCAAGCGGGCCAGCGTGACGCGCCGGAGTGCCGACGGCTCAGCCTGGGCCCAGTGGCATATTGTCGAGTACAGCGACGACGGCCACAACCAGGTCGAGAGCAGCGAGCATGGCAGTCCGCCGTCCGGTAACAACGGGAAGCGGAAGCTGGCTGACAGGGACGACATCCAACAGTAAATCCGAGTTGGGGGGTGCGGTTGGCCTACAGCGCACGTATTCTGGCCTTTTACGATACACTACATACCGCCTCCAATCATGGACATGCCCGATGTGGCGCACGACCATGGCGTCATGCCGTTATCCTCGCGAAGCACAATCAAAGCCGGCACGGCAGATGCCTGGCGGCTGGTGTCGAAAATCAGGGCCGACGGCACGTCTGTGCCATTGCATATAAGGGGGGGTTCATAGGCGTTAGAGGGCTTGAGGAAGGTGACATTTTTCAGGAAGGTAGGAGTCCATTCAGTCTTGATTGACAGTGAGGGTGATAAACCAAGTGTTGAGGATGGAAAATAAGGATAGGGGTGGAAGACAGAATGGAATGACATGGGATTTTGGTACGGACGACCGGGCCACAACGGCACGCGTGCCATAGAGCTAGCAGATGCACCATAATAGCGAGGTTTTTGAGCAGCTAGAGCACAGCACGAGAACAAAAAAGAAGAAAAAAGCAACGCCCAGAAGCTTACTAGACAGTACGAGGTGAGGTTGCCGGGACAAGTGCCGTTCTCCGAGCCAAGTGTTTGGATTCTGACCCGAAGTTCAACCGCCGGCAGGAGGCCGCGGCGGTGCGACGGGCTGCAAGGGTGGGACTCGACGGGGCGATGATGCCGGAGGACGGGACGGCGCATGGAGGCTACCGCAGCGACAGGCAATGGGGCAGGCGGGCCCTCTTCACTTGTTGGGGATCCTCGGGGGTCCTAGGGGTCCCTCCAGCCCTCCAAGCAGTCACACCCACCCGCTTGTTGCCGAGGTTTAGGCGCCTGAAGAGGGCAGGCTGCCGCGACGCTCAATGCTCACGGTTGGACGGCCCGGGACGCTGGCCCATGAGGTTTGGTTCTTGGGGGGCTTTGGGGCGGCTCTTCAAGGTTGCTCTTCGGCTTCGTTGCCAAGCCACGAGGCTTGTTCAAGGATGAGACGGACTTGTTCATCGTGTTGCGTGCCTCGTGTGCCTCTTGGTCGGACAAGAAAGGGTTGCTCGGGGCATTTTGGACAGGTACAGTCCCCCGTGCAGGTTGGCTTTTGGCTTCTTTGGGGGGGACAAGAGGGTGTGTGGGAGCACTCGGGGACCACCACCGTCTAACTCTGAAAATCCATGTGGGCTCCTCCTCATGCGTGTTACCCCGCGCCCAGGTGGGGTGCGTTGGTTGCTGTGGAGAGCAGGAAGCCGAGGGCTGAGGACCTAACACGTTTCGTGGCACGAGTACTAAAAAGTATGGAGACGACAATCCCGACACTATGCCTAGACTTTCTCGGTCGTGACGGTCCGAGAAACGGCAGAGTCTGGGCCAGGCACTCGGTACTCCGTAGATGCAGCTGTCTCGCGGCCAACCCAAGTCCAACAGGCCAGCAGTTGATTCGCAGGGGGATGTGAGTGGTTCCAAGTTGTCGTGGTCTTACCCAGCCCTACTAGCCTTGTGTATATTGTACGATAAATAAGTATATAAAAGACGTATGGTCTCCCACATCCACATCTGTGTCTACCAGCACCTTGTGTTCGTCCAGAATTGGTCAATTTCTCCCTGTGGCCACACCTGCTTTTGACTGCCCTGATCATTATAGTGCGTGACAACATCATGTCTCTGCCCAAGGATTTCAAGTGGGGCTTTGCCACCGCAGCGTGAGTCTGATGAGCCCCCGACTTCAATGTTGACCAAGTGGCCAGAGGCTGACGCTGTGAACAGCTACCAAGTCGAAGGAGCCACCGAGGAGGACGGGCGCGGCCCCTCCATCTGGGACACCTTCTGCAAGATCCCAGGCAAGATCGCCGACGGCAGCGATGGCTCCGTGGCCTGTGACTCGTACCACCGGACGGCAGAGGACATCGCCCTCCTCAAGTCGCTAGGAGTCAACTCGTACCGCTTCTCTCTCTCGTGGTCCCGGATCATCCCCCTTGGTGGCCGCAACGACCCCGTCAACCAGGCCGGCCTCGACCACTACAAGAAGTTTGTAGACGACCTCCTCGACGCCGGTATCGAGCCCTTCGTCACGCTGTACCACTGGGACATCCCCGACGCGCTGGACAAGCGGTACGGTGGTCTGCTGAACAAGGAGGAGTTCCCCCTCGACTTTGAGAACTACGCCCGCGTCGTGTTCAAGGCCATCCCCAGGTGCAAGTACTGGATCACCTTCAACGAGCCCTGGTGCAGCTCCATCCTGGGCTACAGCACGGGCTACTTCGCCCCGGGCCACTGCTCGGACCGGTCCAAGTCGGCCGTGGGCGACAGCTCGCGCGAGCCCTGGCTCGTGGGCCACAACCTGCTGCTCGCCCACGGGCGGGCCGTCAAGGTCTACCGCGAAGAGTTCAAGCCCACCGACAAGGGCCAGATCGGCATCACGCTCAACGGCGACGGCGTGTACCCGTGGGACCCCGAGGACCCCGAGGACGTCGAGGCGGCCGACCGCAAGATCGAGTTCGCCATCAGCTGGTTCGCCGACCCCGTCTACTTCGGCAAGTACCCGGACTCGATGCGCAAGCAGCTGGGCGACCGCCTGCCCGAGTTCACGCCCGACGAGGCGGCCCTGGTCAAGGGCAGCAACGACTTCTACGGCATGAACCACTACACGGCCAACTACATCAAGCACAAGACGGGCACGCCCCCCGACGACGACTTCCTGGGCAACCTCGAGACCCTCTTCTACTCCAAGAAGGGCGAGTGCATCGGCCCCGAGACCCAGAGCTTCTGGCTGCGGCCCAACCCCCAGGGCTTCCGCGACCTGCTCGGCTGGCTGTCCAAGCGCTACGGATACCCCCCGATCTACGTCACCGAGAACGGGACGTCGCTCAAGGGCGAGAACGACATGAAGCTCGAGCAGATCGTCGAGGACGACTTCCGCGCCAAGTACTTTGACGGCTACGTCAAGGCCATGGCCCTCGCCTCCAAGGAGGACGGCGTCGACGTCCGTGGCTACATGGCCTGGTCGCTCATGGACAACTTTGAGTGGGCTGAGGGCTACGAGACAAGATGTGAGTATATCGATCCACATGAGTGCAGCCCTTGAGCCTTCTCACCTTCCAAATATGAATAACTGACATCTTCCGCAGTCGGTGTAACATATGTCGACTACGAGAACGGCCAGAAGCGCTACCCCAAGAAGAGCGCAAAGAGTCTGAAGCCACTGTTTGACAGTCTGATCAAGAAGGACTAAGTACCAGGTCTGAGGGGAATACTGATGATAATGAATATGTGGACGATGCTTCATGACTTAGATGGACGGGCACATATAAGTGTCTTGGACACTTACCACACGTGCAACCACTGGATCGGTTGCATCGAAAGCCATGGGGGGTGACCTCTGACACACTCCTGGCATTCATGAATGATTAAATAGTATGTGGAAATTTGAGAATCAATTACATGTTCCCGAGGTCCCAAGATCGTTGAAACGTGTGAATTATTAGTTGCATTCAACGGCGGAAGCTTTCGGCTGTTAGAGAACAAATGCTCTGCGTATGTTGCGCCCCCATGCCATAACCGAGGGCCCTTAGCCCGGCTCCGTGAGGGGAAATGGCAGCCAGTGGAGTCAACGACGATCCCGAGGGAGTAACCAAGCGGCAACGTGGAGTAGTCAATTGGGAAAATGACGACGGTACCGACTGGACGGATGAGGGGGCAGAGTTGCGCTCGGTTGGGGTTCCTAGCAAGGAGCGGCTCTCATCGGCCATCTCCAACTCCCTGCACTCTGTCCTGCATGTATCTCATCCTGACCTCCTGTGAACAAAGACAGTGCTTCTCGCAATACACTCGTCGCGCATTTCTTCAGAACTGATAAAGTCTCTGGTTTGACCTCGGTGCATTTCATTGTGTTGGTTGCACAACAGCCTCTCCCGTCGCACTCTCCTCACCAGCCGCTCCGCTTACTACTTAGCCGGACTCGCAACTTGTATAAACCCCCTTTCTCTCATAACAAGATATAGACCTCGGCTCTCAGGCCTGACTCCTAGAACTCTGGACGGTGCATAAGAAATAAGTCTTTGTGCCAACACAACACTTGTGTCTAAACCTCACAACAAGAAACATCATGTCTGGCCCGCCGTCCCGCCTCAAGAGTATCCTGGGCCACCTCCTCCCCTCCCAGGCCTCGCCCTCGTCAGCCAAGACCGGGCAAACATGGCAGCACAACCACCACATACACACCCTCTCGCCCACCTTCTTCCTCCCGCGGGCCGCATCCATCGAGCCCAAGGCCGAGGCGATTGTCCACATCACGGCCAACGGCTCCGTCCTGCGCAGGACCTACGAGGAGTTTGCAGACCGCGCCAGGGGGCTCGCCTACTACCTCAAGACCCATGGCTACAAGCGGGTCGGCGTGCTGGCGCCAAACACGCCTGCATTCTTGGAGTGTATCTACGGGATCGTCGCCGGGGGTGCTGTCATCGTGCCCGTGAACTACCGGCTGAAGGAGGATGATATCAGCTACATCTTTGACTTTGCCGACGTGGATATCATTATTGCCGACTGGGAGTTTGAGGGCCTGCTGTCTTCCTTCAGGGAGCTGAGGCCGGGCGTCAAGATCATCATCGACACGGACACGGATGCCACTGAAGGGGAGCTATGTGGGCCCTTTGACGAGGTTGTGTCTGAAGGCCTGACGTACGACCGGCAAAACGGCAGCAAGGGCTGGGATGGCCTGTACATCTCTGCCGAGGACGAGGACGAGATGCTAGCTATTCCATTCACATCGGGCACAACATCCCGGCCAAAGGGTGTGGTGTATTCACACCGTGGTATGCTCTGTACCCGTGCTCAAAGCAGAGGCTAATCCGGTGGGACTAATATGCTAACAAAGCCGCACAGGTTCATATTTGGCAGCAATGGGTAATATTATAGAGTCCGGGTTGAATATTCAAGGCGGACGCTGTAAATATCTCTGGACACTGCCCTTGTAAGTACTACTATGTCTAGTTTCTCACCAAACCGGCCAGGACGCTCACCAGCATTGGGCCAGATTCCACGCCATAGGATGGACGTTCCCCTGGTCGGTAGTAGCCGTGCGCGGGACCAACATCTGCCTGCGCAAGATCGACTACCCCCTGATATGGCGGCTTCTCAAGTCAGAGGGCGTGACGCACTTCAACGCAGCGCCAACCGTCAACACGCTGCTGTGCGCGGACCCCAACGCGGAGCCCCTCGAGCGGCCCTGCCAGGTCACGGTCGCCGCGTCACCGCCGTCGGGGCACCTGTTCGAGCAGATGACGAACCTGAACCTGCACCCGGTGCACGTCTACGGGATGACGGAGACGTACGGGCCCATAACAAAGGGCTACATCATGCCCGAGTGGGACGCCCTGGACCCCAAGGAGAAGTACCAGCTCATGGCGCGGCAGGGCCACGGCTTCGTGGCCAGCCTGCCGGTGAGGGTGGTCAAGACGGACCAGGCGGACGAGGACGTCCTCGTCGACGTCGCCAGCGACGGCAGGGAGATTGGAGAAATTGTTTTCTTCGGCAACATCTGCTCGCGCGGCTACTACAAGGACCCCGAGGCGACCAGGAAGCTGTTCGCGGGCGGCGGGCTGCACTCGGGCGACCTGGCGGTGCGGCACCCGGACGGGGCGATCCAGATCCTCGACCGGGCAAAGGACATCATCATCTCGGGCGGCGAGAACATCTCGTCGGTCGCGCTCGAGGGCATGCTCGTCAAGCACCCGGACGTCCTCGAGGCGGGCGTCGTGGCCGTCGCCGACTCGCACTGGGGCGAGAGGCCCAAGGCGTACGTCACGGTGAGGCCCGGCAAGGACGTCGCCGGGAGGGACGTCGTCGACTGGGCCAGGCACCAGAGCCAGATCTCAAAGTTCATGGTGCCCCGCGAGGTGGAGATCGTGGCCGAGCTGCCCAAGACCTCGACGGGCAAGATCAAGAAGAATGTATTGCGGGAGTGGGCGAAGCACGGGCAGCACACGGAGTGAGCGTTTTTTTTTTCTTTCTCCTTTTCTTCTTCTGATTTGTCTCATAGAGGTAGGTAATAAGCACCAGAGAGCACAATGGTGAAGGCCGGGCCAGTGGAGGGAAATGTCGAGGAGACCGGGGCACAGAGAGACACGCAGCTATCAGCCCGCTGGCCCGGCTTCAGGCGGATCTCGAAAATAGCTCACCATAGATCCCACGGGTTGCGCATCCGAAGAGAATGACAACATCTTTTCGGGCCTTCTATAGATCAATGCTCGCCCTACATCGTTGAAGTTGCGATATGGAGCCTCACCAGGGACAAAGGAGCGGCGGGATCCGGGCCGCTCAGCCGAGTGCAGGGGACGGTGGATAGACGGGCAGAGGTTCCTGTGAAAGAGACCTGAGTGGTGCATAAAAGTGTGACTTTATCTCTGTGGTAAAGAAATGCCTCGTGCGTACATAGTATTCTTATTCTTCTGAAGTTATTTTTATTATTATCTTGCAGGAACTGTTAACTATTCTGCGGTCCCACCCAACTGGACCTGCGAGCCGTGCTCGGATGAGTGGGCGCGACGTAATAGGCCGCTTATATGTCTCAACCCATCTGAGAGCGAGTTTTGAGTGGCGAGGGGCACAATATACATGTACATTTACATCGCCCGGTTGCTGAAAGAGAATTTGTCGGCCTCAGATGGTCATGACTCTTTGCACACTCCTGTATAGGTTAATTCATTGTTCCGTTGTGAGAAGAGGTGGTGATCAATCTGACCATTTGGGCGCCAATATCCGCCTGATTTGTGCAGATGAATCGAAGACTTGCATTCTTCTGTGGTTCCTCCAGTCCATCGACCCATCGTAGAGTGGATAGTAAACGTAAAAGATGGGTAGATCTCGCTTGCACATGGTGTCCCATCTCAGATCTGTCACCTTCGGAACGGCCCGCCGTGGGGATGGAGAAAAGACCAGCAGACACAAAATCCACTGTAATATCTTGGTAAATGCGGAAAAGATGGGGAATAGACAGATTAGATTACCTAGGTACTCTCCTGAGTCGATAGGTGTGCAGACTGCAGGCTGGACAACGAATCGGCAACAGATCTACATCTCCATCTGGTGAGGGTCCCTGCATTAGTCCCAAGTAGATCGATCTGCACAACACAGTTCGCCAAGTCTGAGCAGGGGTCCGTCTGCTGCTCCGAGTCTTTGACATCATTGCCCGGATCTTTAGCCTGGGCTTCTCTGGAATGTATTCGGCTGAGGTTCCAGGTTGCTTGCTCACATTTACGGGTCTCACCACCAGAAAAGGCTCACTGTGGTAGAAGCCCAATAAGACAGACCATCAGGCGTAAAGGCTATATAATTAGAAGAAGTGGTCATCATGGGCAAATCAGCCAGAGTCATCTACTGCAAGTCACAATCCCGGAACATTTCCAGATACAGCAGAAGGCTCACATGCTCGCAGGGTTCAGGACAGACCTGCGTCTCCACGACTCGCCAGCACTCAAGGCAGGCCTGGACCTCAACCCAGAGTGCCTCTGGCCCATATTCACGTGGGACCCTCACTACGTCTACCGCGCCAAGGGGGGCACCAACAGGTGGCAGTTCCTCCTGGACTGCCAGAACGACCTCTCCGAGTCCATCACCAAGCTGAACAAGAAGTCCAAGCTCTTCGTCCTGCGCGAGGGGCCCCAGACCCTGTTCCCCAAGCTCTTCAGGGCCTGGAAGGTGACGCACCTCGTCTTCGAGAAGGACACGGACGCCTACGCCCGCGACCGCGACCACGTCGTCGCCGAGGCCGCCAAGGAGGCCGGCGTCGAGGTCATCGTCGAGCCGGGCCGCACGCTCTGGGACAGCGACGACGTCGTCAGGGCGAACGGCGGGAAGCCCACCATGTCGGCGGCGCAGCTCCGGAACGCGGGCGACAAGTGCGGCAGGATAGCCAAGCCCATCCCCGCGCCAAAGTCCCTCCCGGACCCGGGCGACATGCCGGTGGACGACCTCGCCAGCGAGCACGAGCAGCCGCCCTCGGACCCGGACTTCAACGCGGCGTGGCGCACGCTCAAGGACAAGGGGTACACCAGGCTCGCGGGGCCGAGGGGCGACTTCGCGATCGAGACCATGGCGGAGCTGGGGTTCCCCGAGGCGACGACGCCGCACCGGGGCGGCGAGACGGTCGCCCTCGAGATGCTGGACAAGGTCATGGCTGACGTCGAGTACGCCGCCACCTTCCGCAAGCCCGACACCAGCCCGGCCGCGTTCGAGCCGCAGTCGACCACCCTGCTGAGCCCCTTCCTGCACTTCGGCGCCCTGAGCTGCCGCCTTTTCTACCACAAGGCCCAGGAGGCCTGTGATAAGTACAAGGGCAAGGCGTCGTCGCCACCTGAGAGTCTGACGGGGCAGCTGTTGTTCCGGGACAGTAAGTGGCCATATCTGCAGTTCAGTTCTTTGCCCGCGGGGGATCCGTGAGGCGATCATCATCCTCTCTTCAACCATATACTCATGCCTCACGCCCTTGAAAATGTAAAGAAATAGAGAGGAAACTAACAGACAAATCCAGTGTACTTCGCAGCCCAAGCAGCCCTAGGCCACGCAATGATCCAGACAGCGCACAACCCCCAGGTCCGCTTCGTCCCCTGGCACCTCCCCTCAGTCCTCGAGGCCAGCACCAGCCCCACGGACACGACAACCAAGGAGATCACCGCCCCGGGCAGGTACAAGGTCGACAGCCAGCAGGCAGAGGAGTGGTTCCAGCGGTGGAGGGCCGGGGCCACGGGCTTCCCGTGGATCGACGCGCTGATGCGGCAGCTGCGGCACGACGGCTGGGTCCACCACCTGGGGCGGCACTCGCTGGCGTGCTTCCTGACGCGGGGAGGCTGCTACGTGCACTGGGAGCGCGGCGCCGACGTCTTCAGCGAGCTGCTGCTGGACCACGAGCCCGCGTGCAACGGCGGCAACTGGCAGTGGCTCAGCTGCACCGCCTTCTTCGCCCAGTACTACCGCTGCTACTCGCCCATCAGCTTCCCGCAGAAGTGGGACAGGGAGGGCCGCTTCGTCAGGAGGTGGGTGCCCGAGCTGGAGCGCGTGCCGGCCAGGCACATCTACGAGCCCTGGAAGGCGCCCATCGCCGACCTCAAGAAGGCCGGCGTGAGGCTGGTCGAGTTTCCTGGCGTCGGCGAGGAGATGGCCGAGGCGACGTACCCGAAGCCCATGTTCGATTTTGCCGAGAGGCGGACCATCTGCATCGCGAGCTTAAAGAAGGCGTACAGCGTTGGCCTGCGCGGTGATGACAAGAGGGTGCTGGACGGGAGCTGGAGGGAGCTTTTTGAAGGGGGTGGGGACAACGAGGAGATGATGGGTCTGACTGACCAGAGCGACGATGGCAGGGATGCAGATAATGGCGATGCTGGCAGCAAAAAGCCCAGCGGGAAGCGGTCGAAGGCAGGGCCCATGGACAGGCATGTGAAAAAGCAAAAGACATAGCCAATGCTTGAGTTCCTGGTGTCGTCGTGATGGCCTACCACGGAACCGTCAGATGGCAAATAATTTCGACTACCTCAGCTCATGCGTGCCCGATATGCTTTGGCAACCGTGATGAAATTCTACCTTTCTTGACATGCAATGACGCCGGATCCTGTATCCCAATGCTCCGATGCACATGAATAGCTGCCGAACTCTCTTCCCGGCAGATGCAGCTTGCCTCTGGGGCTTGTAACGTTCTTGTGTCTTCCAAAGTACTTTGCCATTTACATATGGCCATGCTTCTCCTCCAGCTCTCTCATGTACTTGACGAAGGTCTTCTTGTGTGTCTGTTTGCCCGGAGTCAGCTTTGCCGCGACGCCTCTCAAGTTGGAACGGATGGGGAGGAGACGAACCATGCCCGCGTACTTCCCGTCACGGAGGATGCAGATATATCTCAGACCCAGTTTCACGAAGCACTCGTATACAAGGTCCATCGAAGAGTGGATATCCAGGGCCACAGGCGCCTGTTGAAACATTTAGTTGAGATTTCTGCAATATTCATCGATAGACTTACCGGGTCGATGTATCTTGTGAAGTCACTGGGATCAGGGCCTCCATCGTCTGAGTCGTCAATGGAAGGCACTTGAGCCATGAGACACAAGTCTGAACCCTCGTCCGCGAGCTGATCCAGTGCGAATTCCAGGTCCGGTGCAGGTATCAGCCCGACCAGCACGCCGTTCCTAAGGATAGGCAGGCCGCCGTCGATCTCGCCAGCAGCATGCAGACGTTCGAGCTTGCTTCTCAGGCCGGCCGCTGAAACGAGGGGAGAACTGGTTACGTCGATTGTCCTTTCGCGACGTACCCTGGGTACGAGGTCTGCGAGGTCGGTGGTGAAAATCGGTTTGTGCTTGTTATTGAGGAAAGGATACGAGTTCAGCTCCGTCAAAAGGTCCTGATCAAAGTTAGTATGCTACTTTCATCCCAACCGTGATTGATCTACTCACATAAATGCTTAGTGGCTCGATAAAATCCGATGTCCATTTTGCAACAAGAATGGCCAAGGAAAATGGTAGCACATAATCAAGGCTTCCAGTCAGTTCAAACAGGATAACTGTTGCGTGTTAGCTGACTATTATGACGCCTCAGAGGTAACATCCTGGAAATTTCCAGATTGTAACAGGCGGGAAGACGTGAAAGTAGGAGTCCTGTGCTTACCAGCCAAGGTGACAGAGAGCCGAGTCACTCCACACATGGTCGAGCCGGCCGCGATCAGGGCATAAACACCAGGCTGAATACAGGTAGCATCACCTATCCGGGAGCATCGGTCCCAGACAGGCCATGTGTTGAACGTCATGACCAGCCATTGAACGACATGTCCAATTAATCGGCCCATCAAGCCACCTACCACCATGGATGGCACATATATGCCTGCTGGGACTTTCTATACGATCATTCCGCGTTAGTCATGCGTCAGAACAACTCGCTTGAGCAACGAGTGTAATTGAGGATGCAAGGTTAGATGACTCACAATACCGAAGGTAATGACCGTCAGGAAGCCCTTGATGAGGAAAGCAACCAGCAAGTTCCGTAGCACGGGAGGGATATCCACCCTCGTATCTGGACACAAGCCAAGCCCGTCCAGGCTATCATCGTCCGGATCGCAAGGAGCTGCAAGGTTGTACAGCAGTTTCGCGACCGGCTGCCTCGTAAGCCCGTTCCAGTACCCCATAATTCCAGTGACCAGGGCCACCAGAATGACCTCCACGACGGGAACCCTCTTGATGACGGAAATCTTGCGGAAAGTCCTGGCCCAGTACCTAGAGGCCTTGATGAACAAGGCACCGAGGACGCCGCCCAGGACTCCAACAATGACAAAGGAGACGAGCTCGAAGTACTCCCAATCAACAGCGTAGTGAACTTGGAACATGACGATCTTGTGGGTTCCGTACGGGTTGAGGAATTTCAGGGTCAGCGCGGCGATGATGCAGCAGAAGAAGGTCCTGAAGAGGGTTTTGGCGGGGAAGAAGTAGGCCACCTCTTCCAGCCCGAACAAGACGCCGCCCAGGGGGGCACCAAAGGCAACGGCAACACCTGCTGCCGCGGCTGCCGAAAGGACTTCACGACGCTTTCCGTCGTTTCTGTCGTACTTTTCGAAGAGACGGCAGGCGATGTTGCCAACGCAAGTCGCGATATGGACGTAGGGCCCTTCCTTGCCCAGACTCAAGCCGGATGCCACGCTGAGGACCAAGCCCACCGACTTGATCACGAGGGTCTTGACACCCAAGAAACCGTGCAACACGAAGCCGCTCAAGATGACGCGGACCTCGGCGACTCCACTGCCAGCAGCCGAGTAGTATATCATGGGCGGTGCCGTGGGGGCAGGCGAAGTGCCCTGGCGACGGGTTGGAGTACCGTCGCCGTTGTCATGCTCAGGCTCGTTGTCTGCCAACACAGCAGCCTCTGCAGCCAGATTCTCATCCAGTGTGGAAAGCCTGTAGGCCGAGGGGACGACGGTCTTGGTGGTGAGGGTAAGCAGACACGCAGACAATGCGAACAGGTTGACCCAGACAACATAGACGATCCATTCCCTCCACTTGGAAGCAAAAGGCCAGTCAGCAAAGTATTCGGCCCAAGAGACCCAGTCGGTGCAGTCGCCCAGCGGGCAGCATCTCTTCTCGCTCATAGACCAGCTCGTCTGGCAGTAGCCATCCTTCCAATCGAAGAGCACCTGTTCGGAGACGTTGATGGCGTAGGCTATAACGGCAACAACAAAGCCTACCAAGGCGGACAGAATCCAGCCCTGTGCGCCGTCGAAGACGAGATATAAGCGGCCCCAGAAGTCGGTGCGGCTCCGCAGGGCCTTGGCGCGGTAGGCATCCGCGATGCTGTCGTGTACCCAGTCGGTGGAGGTAAATTGGTCGTACCAGACGCGGTCATCTTGATATAAGGACGCCTTGGACTCGGACATGGGGTCTTGGTGCTGGGAGATGGCATTGATCAGGCGCGTACCCCACGACCCAGCCCGGCTGTGGTGCCTGGTGGACGCAGTGGTAGCTGTGAAAATGCGAGTCAGCTCTGATATGTAGACTTCAACGGGAACAGGGCAGTAGGTAGGTAGCACGAACAGAGAAAGCTACTGCCGGCCGGCAGTTGCACGTTGCGCGACGTTCGCGGCGTACGTGGGGAGTCGGGCACGTCGTCGGATATCTTGACATGGGACCTGGAGCGTCCAAGAAGCGACGTGCGCTCAGTAGGCTCCTCTGACATGGAGCCTCGGCGGCTGTGGATGCGCGACGCAGGCCTCGAGCGTCTCCGATGGGAGATGGGCGAGTGGGGGACCACGAGATGTGGCCTGTCGTCGTCGTGGTCGTTGTCCATGTTGGGCGGATGAGAATGGACCGTGTCCCTCGCGCTGTTATAGGAATACTGCTAGGTACTGGGTAAACCTTGGGTGTCGCCGAGTTGGTGCCCCTCGCTGCATCAGAGAGGAGCCGGACGGGTAAGCATAGCGCGCAGTCCGGTGGATGTTGATGGTCGGATCGGCGAGAAAAGGTTCGGGATGGAAGCTTCTTGGCGAAGATTGGACTGGGTATAAGATGAGAGTGAAGATGAAAGAGAGAGTGAGAGGTGATGGAGGGAGGAGGTGACGAGAGGCCCACTCTTTTGCGGCCGGGGCAGACAATGAGGTGACAAGGGACACGCTGGGAGAGCTGGGATGGCCGTCAGGTGCGGGCCAAGTTCGAGCAGCTGCGATGGTGGCAGTGTGTTTCAAGGAGGAGCAAGAAATGGCTAATAATATCGGGGTTGAGGTGGCACAGAGATGGCCGTGTGGTAGTCATCCAGTCCAGACCAGAGTCTATGTTCAGGCCAGGAGGCCGGAGGTATGTAGTCTTGATATTGATAGCGAGGCACAAGAGTACTGTGTACTGTATGTATGTACACTGCAGGGCGGCTGGCTGCATCCACGAGCCCTAATCTGCGACAGGTTGCTTGGGAGGACCACCCTGGCAGCAGGGTCTTGGCTCAAATGTCCGCCGTGTTGGGCACATATCTCGACATACACCGACCAAGCACCAAGGTGGTGCAGGATGGGGCAGATGGATGGGCAGCAGCGCGGATGGATGGATAGGGATGCATTGTGACTTTATTTTGGGGGCACGAGGCTTTGGGTATTGCATCATACCTGGATCCTGGGGGCCCATCCCAAGACCCCTCGGCCTGGTGATTGGAGGCGAGCTGCCCTGGCCTGGGGCCCGGGGGGGCAGCTTATGCCAACTGCAGTAAGGCGGTCAGGTCCCCTAATCGTTGTCACCTGCCCGGCCCTGGTCAGTCGCTGCCGTTGCCGTTGCAGCTTGATGGTTCGTCGTCGCGGGGTTCGACTCGACATTGGGCAATCTGTGTGACGCTGCACGCAAATTGAGTTTAAACAGCTGCATCGGAGGTTGTATAGCAATCTGCAATGTTCTAATGAGCTTAATATGCCAGTCTTTCCCTCATTTACTCCGTACATGCTACATATACAGTGCTGTCGCGTACCTCCCGCAGATCTGCCATCCCTGCAGGTTGGCAAGTTGGGTCAGATATTAGTCTACTCCGTACTTGAGTACTCCGTATGCAGTGAACATGCAGCAGGACAGACCAAGGCCGCTTGTGGCGCGTGATGGCACTGCGGATACGACGTGTTCGGGCGATTATCGCGGCTCACAGGCAGATCCCGACATGACCCCAGAACTGTCAAGCTCTCTAGACTCTACCTAGGTACCTAGTGCCAGCCAAGGGTTAGCTGCAACCCTGGCTCGTTTGTCTGTGTGAATAAAGTACGCTTGGCGTCTTGGGTCCATTGCTAGACGCATCACGTTCACAGCCAGCTTGACCCGCCATCATCAATCATCAGACAGTATCCACGTCCCGACAGCACACCAGGCCCGAGGACTGGCGTCGTTGAGCCTTTTCCTGCACTGCACCTGGCCCGGCCCGCCTCTCTTCATGCATCCTGAGTGGCCTTGACCTGCGCCACTTCACTTGGACCCTGCTGCCGTGGAACCGATCATCGCGATCATCGACGACCTCCTCATGCGGCTGGCTGGAGCTCGTCATGGACAACAAGCCAGCCGCCCCAAAATTCGCGTCCTTCAAGCCCAAGCCTCGAGACCCACCAGCCTCTTCTGAGCCCCCCACATCAAATGAGGCCACCCAGGTGGGAAGGACGCGAAATGTTCCAAAGTTCTCCTCCTTCAGACAGGCATCTGGGGGTCCACAAAAGCCATCTGATTCTGATGCAGCAAAGTCCTCCGAAACAAGCAACGCTGAAGATAGGAGTGACCACAAGAGCCACGCCTATCGTCGGAGCAGACATTCAAAGTCAGCCTCCCACCATCGCCATCGCCGCCATGAGCGGCACCCTTCTCCCAGTCCGGAGAGACGGAAATCCCCATCCCCGGCCCCAGGAAACCCAACTCCCAAGGAAGAGCCCTTGTTCATCACCGACAAACGGGGGGACTCACTGATTGTGAGATATGGATCAAACGAACGATCCAAGGTCCCCACATACCGTCGCTATGGTGCAGGCAGGGTCATGGGGGCGACAGGTCGGCTTCGCCTGATATACGACGGCCCAAAGCAGCTGTTCAGCCTGGGGGGCAAGCTGGGAGACGGCCCGTCCGCGTTTCGAGACAGGAACATCTTGGCCAGTGTATCCCGAAAGAAGGTGCAGGTCTTCAGGTTGCGCTCAACGCCAGGTCACGATCAGACAGAGCTCAACCAAGACTGGTATGATTACATCCCCATGTCGGACTCTCGCAAGCGCAAGAGGGCCATACCTGGACCTGAAGATGTCTCCGAGGACGATGGGCCCGATTATCGGTCAATACAAGGCAAGGCTAAGGCCCGTGACTTCGTTGACAGCGACCTCGAATCTGCTGGTACCTCGGACTCGGAGAACGAGCCCCTAGTCGACGTGTCTGATCCTGCAAGGCAGAAGTCTATCGAGTTATCTCGACGCGTCAAGGACCATCCCGAGGATGTAGAAGCCTGGATGGCTCTTGTTGAGCTTCAAGAATCACTCCTCCGACTGGACGAGCACGCTCGCCAGGAGAGGAGTGATGACGAAGCTAAAGGTCTAGCAAGCATTCGAGTCTCCCTACTCGAGGAGGCCCTGCCTTCTGCGCCCGACAAGAACGGTCGTGAAAGACTACTCTTGAGACTGATGCGCGAGGGCTCTAGAGTATGGGGCAGTAAGACACTGGCGAAACGCTGGGCCGAAGTCAGTCGCGAGGACGACAGCTTCGCACTGTGGAAGGCGCATCTGGATCATAGGCTCTCCAATATGGCGACCTTCACATACGACGAACTGAAGAAAGTGCATATTGAACGTTTACAGCTGCTGCGGAAACGTCTGGCGGACAATGACATGAGCAGCACCGACACGCTCTCAGCAGTCGACATATGCAATGAGCTTGTCTATGTCTTCCTGAGGACTACGCGGTTCATACAAGACGCTGGCTACTCAGAGCTGGCAGTTGCCGCATGGCAGGCAATCCTAGAGCTCAACTTTGCCCAGCCTAGTGATGCATCCGATCTAGAGGCTGAGGATCTCATGTCATCCTTCGGTGATTTCTGGGAGAGCGAAGTTCCTCGAATTGGCGAGGACAATGCCAAAGGGTGGGTGCATTTTGCGGGAGCAGAAGAAATGGCAGACTTACCAGAATCGAAAGCCGATCCACCTGCTGCGCCGCCCGGGACGAGGGACGTCTATAAAGCCTGGGCTGCTTTAGAAACGCACCGAGCCAAGACTGCGGGACTACCTGCCCGAACCCTGGATGAAGGGACAGAAGACGATCCTTTTCGTGTGGTTATGTTCTCGGATCTGAAGCCAATGATGTTCTATCTGCCACCATCCCTTTTGACACCAATAAAAGAGTCGCTGATAGACGCGTTCCTTCTCTTCAACCAATGCCTGCCAGCGTCGAAAGTGCCAGGCTCCATGTTACAAGAGGCGCTCAGCGACCCGTTCGTATACGGCAACGTGGTTGCAACTGAGGAGCTGATCCCGAGGAAGAACCATGATTCTGAGGAAACAGGAAAGAAAGAGCCAAGGTTCACACAACCCAACCGCCATATGGCCTTGTCCGCAGATGTTCTTTTCGCGGGAGAAAACTGGTTCAGCTATTTCGAGCATTCGCTACCGTCAGAGCTTGGCTTGGTTCTCAAGGCCACGACGCAGTTAGCGTTGAATTTCGGTATCGAGTCTGTCGGGGAATACAGTCTGGCCGTGGCATGGAAGCAGGACCCGGCCACAGTCAAAAAGGCGGCAAAAACACTGTTGAAAAGATATCCGTCGAACGCACGTCTGTATAATGCATATGCTCTTGCAGAATGGCGGTGGGGGAATAAAGACGTGGCGAGGAAAGTTCTTCAGTCTGCGACGAGCCAGGAACTACCGCGGAAGCAGCCTCTGTGGAATACTTTCGCCTGGCTGGAACTCGAAGCTGGGATCAAGCAAAAATCTCTTGCCTTGTGCGTCTTTTCAACAGAAGACCGAAGCGATCGCGACCGGTCACTTGACACCCAGGATGCCATAGCCCCAAGTAAGCTATTGAAAGCGCGGCAAGTGCTATCTTCACAGAGAGACTTTCTGCTCTCCTCCGGGGACCTCGGCCAGGCGTGCGAGTACGCTGAGGCACTCTCCCTGTTTGAGTATCTCTCCAGCGAGTCCTCAACGGAACCCATGTCATCGCAACAAGGCAGCATCTCAGCAGCAGTGAACAGCATCCAAGCCTTCACCTCCGACGTCGCGTCCCGCAAGCAAGGGTCCTCCCACGACCTCGAGCGGCTCCTCCAGTCCACGGCGCACCTCCTCTACCTGCACGCCAGCAGGGGCCCGTTCCGGCCGCCCTTCGTCAGGGACCAGCTGCACTCATTCCTCAAGCTCTTCCCCTCCAACACCATCTTCCTGAACCTGCTCGCCTGGGCCGACACCAGCCTCCTCCTCAACGACCCGGTCCGCGAGGCGCTGCGGGCCCTCGTGCTCAGGGGCCCGCACGACCGCGTCGGAAGCAGGGTCTTTTCCATCCTCCACGAGCTGGACGCGGGCACGGTGCACTCTGCGCGCGCGGCGTTCGAGGCCGCGCTGGACAGCGACAACTGCAGGGGCAGCGCGGGCCTGTGGCGCGCCTACGTGCGCTTCTGCCACCGGCACAGGAAGGAGCTCAGGGGCAAGGCGGTGGAGGTTTTCTACAGGGCCGTGGGCGCGTGCCCGTGGTCCAAGGACGTTGCCATGGCGGCCTTTGGGACTCTCGTGGGGGAGATGGACTCGGGTGACCTGAGGGGTGTGTATGCCGCGATGGTGGCCAAGGGCTTGAGGATCCATGTGGACTTGGAGGATTTCAGCAAGGAGTGGTCGAGGGCTTCGAAGAGAAAGGATTGAGAGAGATGTAAATGGTCATTACTCATATATCAAAAAGAAACGCTTCCAGAATCCAGACGGCTGGTTGGATAAAGTATCTCACCGACCAGTGGCCTCATGTCCAAAATTCTGGTTGATCCTGTCAGCTCGATTAGACCGCCGTATCTCAGAGCTTAAACAGCAAACATTTCAAATGTGGCTTTGAGCTTTGCAAGTGCGTGAAATGCTTCAAATAGAGGCTCCTTGAACCAAGCTCTGGTATTTCCCACAGAGGACATCATGTTGTATGTCTACGTCCTACAGATCCAATATTTGAAATGAACGATCCTTGGGCATACTTTTGGTGGTAAGAAGTGGCATCGTCTTTGACGAGGACATTCAGACAGGTTCTAAGGTTAAATGGTGGGTGGCATTCAATGTACTCAACGAAACTAAGATCAATGAATCTAACAAAAGTTGTGGCGATGAGAATGACCACGTGATTTTAATCCTATGCATAAGAGATAATTGGCTTGTTGTTCACGTTGAGTGTGTAGAGAGGAGGCTGCAGTTCTTCGAATATTGAATACGAACAACGTGACTTGCAGTTTACCTACTTTAGAGTTCAAATTCCCAGTAGTACTCCATAGTTGGCCATTTTTACGTCAAGGATTATGGGAACAGTCTGTGTTTGAGAGACAATTTTGTGTTTTTATTGTCTCGATCTATTCTAAAGTGGTCTGCCTGGGGCGGTTTGATATCATTTTCCATCCCGTGCTCCTTGCGATAATATAATGCTGCGCTGTATTGGTATAATTGTGCCGTAAGTGTCGTGTCGTAAGAGTCGTTCTCTGTATAATGATGTTGCCAAAAAAGTGTACCGTAAAGTAATCCATTCGCTTAGTCGTATCCATTCGCTTAGTCGTAAATCCGTAGAGTTCGAGGTCGCGTGAGTCTCCGATAATAGCAAATCCAAAATATCAAACCGCCCCAAGACCAAAATTCGCCCATTCCCGCACTAGGCGGATAGCCCAAATCTAGCTCCAGCGCCAGCAAGCCTTAGACAGTCTGAGTCCCGCAAAGTCTGTTGTCCAACAAAGCACTAATTCCAAGCAAGATAAAAAAAACTCCCTCATTTTTTGAGGGAGAAAAAATTCTTCCCACCCAAAAGCCCTAGCCCCAGCCCCCAGAGGAAAAAAAACTCCCCCAAGATGGAGAGAGAGGGGGAGAAAAAAAGTTCCAACACCAAAAGGTTGCGAACTTTCCGCCTCGGCGTGAGGGGTCCTCTCAGGGGCGGCGATCCTTCACAACAAGCGTGCGCAGATTCGTATGTCCAGCAGCGATGAGCGCAGTCCGCTGCGCCACGGAGAAGGTGTGGCGGGTCGTGCCCGAGGCGCTGTCGTGCTCGGGTGCCCGGCGGCTGGCGACGGTGGTGATCCTCCTGAGGTTGGTGTGGCCGGCGGCGCGCAGGGCGGCGCGCTGCTCCCGCGAGAGGGTGGTCCGGTTCACGGTGATGGGGCGGCAGGAGGTGATGGCGTCGATCTTGTTGATCCTGGGGAGCCCGATCCCGGCCAGGGCGTCGCGCTGGTCCTCGGTGAACTGGGTGCTGCGGACCGTGATGTCGGTCTCGTCGCCGGTCTTGGAGTCCTTGATGCGGTGCGTCTTGGTCTCCGTCAGGGGCGGCAACTCCGGCTCCGCCTTGATGTTGAGTCCTTGGCAGTTGTCGCAAATTCCGTCGATGCTCGTGTCGAAGGGTCGAGTCTCCTCGCACGGGCGATTCTTGCATGGCTCCCCGGTCTTAATAACGCAGCCGCACCGCGTGTAAAACGAGTGAATGGATTTACACATGATGACGGTGGTTGTTTTGTGTTTGTTGAGTGTGCTTTTGTTGAGTGTGTGGTTGCTGGCTGAATGTTGGCAGAGTGTAATGACAGTGTGATGGGAGAGAGAGA
Source organism: Diaporthe destruens (assembly GCA_036986855.1). NCBI lineage: Eukaryota > Fungi > Ascomycota > Sordariomycetes > Diaporthales > Diaporthaceae > Diaporthe > Diaporthe destruens. Next base: position 280,736 of record BTXE01000009.1, on the reverse strand, counting down.
GAGAGATAGTGTGTGTGTGTTTGTTTGGTTTAGAAGTAGGAGCACAAAAATGAGCGTCCGAGGGAGGGGACCGACATTTTTATAATCTGAATTTGCATCAAACTTCAGAGCTATACTGTCGCGCAGGAGATAGTTCTGCGACTAGTTGCGCAGGTTTTCTCAAGGCCGTGCCTCCTACTATTTACATCACCGGTTTACATCCACTATTTACATTGACTGAGCCACTATCATGTGAAATTACGGGATAGTAACTTGCTCATAGGGATCTAGCGTGTGGATGTGTGAACAGGGCACACACTATTGTGTATAGTCCCCCGAGGATACAAACTAATTCCTGTTCTGTTCAGGTCAGAGAGGTGCCGAAGACCATGTTGGCCAGGGGATCAGGAAAGCTTGTTTACTTAGGTACAGTTAGTCTATTATAGCCGGGGGACCAGGACAGCTTGTTTACTTAAGCACAGACCGTCGGTCATGTCTCGCCTTTAATCTACACACTTGAGAGGAAAAGACGAGCTTGGTGAGCTGGCGCCGGTGGTTGGCAGCCAGGGGAGGGGTGTGCTTTATGCATCAGTACCACCGATTCAAATTGTGAAGGCGATGAATAGATCAAGCTTATTCCCTTATCATGCGTGCCGTGTCCGGCGTATCAACCCCCGAAGTCTTCCCTCTTCCCGTAGTCAGACAATTGAATGGCATTACAGGCGAGGAGAAAGCTTGTATGAATCTCAATTGAGATCAGAGCCAGTGAGCAACAGAAATTGTGTACTCAAGCTTAGCGAGGTTTTAGGGGGGAGGGGGTGGAAATGTAGATTTTGAAATTGACACCCCCATGAACTGGCGATATTTTCGACTTATCCTAGATATCACGCGGACCACCAAGCCAGCCTAGCCTGCACTTGGTCGCGGCCTTGCAGAATGCTGATGGGAAGAAAATTTTGCGCAGGGGCCATTGTATGTCCCATCGCAAGAGCAATCTGGTCACCACAGTCATGGCAACCACACAACTTTGAAGCCTTTTTTCAGAGCCCCCAGCAAAGCAAAAGCAGCACAGCAGGAGTCCGACCACGCGGAGAAATATAGTCAGTCCCTCGCTGACAAAACAATCATTGCTGTAAAATTCCCCTAGGTCGGATGGAGCCCGAGTGAGTTGAAGTGGACATGGACAAAACCATATAGCCCATTAGGTACATGAAATGTCGTCTGATGATCCGAGCGGTTGTCGTCCCATGTGGGACGTGGAGTCGACGGCGGCTGTCGATCTCTAGTGTAGGTGGCCTCCCATCCCGGCTGCACGTCATTAGGACCCTGCGCTAGCCATTCGGCAGCGCTGCCGAGCTACCCCGGATCCTGCGCCCTGGGATGTGGGGTAGTGGTGGGATGAGAGGGAAGAAGAAAAAAAGCGGGAAGGGGTCCTGCCCTGAGCTAAGCTTGGCGGTCCCTGCGTGCATACGCGTGCGGCAACGCAACGCGTGAGCCAGCCCGCCCGCGGCGCCACACCACCACCACACTTTCCCCCGCCCTTGGGGCTCTTAGTGAAGGGCACTTATTATTATGCCGGCTTACCAACGCGGTGCTTATTAGCCATGGTTTTAGCCATGCACCCACCTGCACTACCCGACGGGTGATTTCTCGGTACGCAGCTTTGCAACTGCCAAATATTCATTTACTACACAACACCACACCACATCTATTTGTAGGTGCCACAATTTCGCTTCATCAGGGGTGGTATCCCTCAGCCTGCATAAACGGCCCCCCTGGGAAAACGACTCGTCAGGCTCTCGAGAGTCGACACCGCCAGTCCCTCAGCACACCCCGAGTCATTGTGCCGGCCCCGAACGATCACTTGCTTTAAAGCAGGTAGCCGACCAGGACCAGGCCCTCGACAAGCTCAAGCCGCATGTTCTGGGAACCCCTGGGGACGTGTCACCCTGGCATGATGCCCATCACCAAGCACAGCACAGCACAGCACAGCAGGGCAGTACGGACGAATCACAAGCACTTCTATTGCTGTCTTCGACTTCTCATTTATCTGCCCACCCCCCCCCCCCGATACCACAGATTCCACCTCCATCCACAATGCTGTAGTCCATTTCTAGCCAGCCCAATGCATCCGTACCAAGCCAGACATTCATTGCGTCATGCACATACTGAACAGTGTGCTCCACCCCCATCTCTGCAGCCAATACGTGTGCAGGCCAGATTGCAGACCGTAGGAGTAAAAAGAAAAGAAAGGGAACAAGTAAAATAAAAAATAGTTCTAGCGCCAAAGGGCATGTTTGAACACCACCCATCCATCCTCACCGTCCTACAGATCCCTGGGAGAGGCTCAAAAGCCCCTTGGCCGCGCCTCCCCTGAGCGCACTGGACGTCAGGCTCTCATCCTCCTCAGCATCGTCCTCGGCGTCCCGCTGCCCGCGCCGCGGCGTCGACACGATGGACATGGAGGCCGACGACAACCTCGGCAGGGGCTGCTTGTCCGGCGGCGACATGCCCCTCGTGCTCCCCTCTCCGTCACGCGCCGGCTGCGCCGGCAGCGACACGGTTGCCGCCGGTGCAGTTGCCGCCGTGGCCCTGCGCTCGTTGCCGAGCCGGTACCACTGCTGCGCGGGCGTCGACCTCTCCACCGTGTGCGCCGACATGGAGGGCAGCGGTGTCCTGCGGCGCGTCATGCCGGGGACGGGCCGGACCTGCAGCCTGTCGAGGGGCACGTCGACCTGGCCTGTTTTGACCTTGTAGTTGGCCAGGCTGAGACGTAGTTTGAGGATTTCGGTTTTCTGTGGTGACGCGTCAGTAAAGAACCCCATCGTGCGAGCCTGCGGGGCGTGAGATGTGTCGGTGGTGTGAGACCATACCTGTCTGAGCTCCTCGCGGCTGGATATCCGACGCGTTTGCGGCGGCGGTGGTGGTGCCAAGGAGTTTGAAAGGGACGGTCTTGGGGCGGCGGCGGGGGCAACGGCGGCGGGGGCAACGGCGGCGGTGGGAGGAGCAGTGGCGGTAGCAGTGATGGGCGCGTCGGTGTCGGGTTCCGTGATGGTGGTATCTTGGGAGGTGTTCATGCCAGAGACGTCAAAGAGTGAGCTTGCGTCGGGCGAGAGGGATCGCCGGTCAGCGGTAGTAGTGGCCTCCTGTGACGCGGGCGGCTCGTCCTGTACTATCGTCAGCACCGTTGCCCGTCCACACACTTGATGCAGGGCAAGCATACCTCGTTGGTGTTCTGTGCCGTCTGCTGCCTCACGGGGGCATCTGCAACCGGAGTCGAAGCAGCAGAAGCAGAAGCAGAAGCAGCCACACCCGCCGCGTCATCAGAGCACGGCTTCTTGACAGCGGGCTGCTGCAGCGATGAGGCCGTGGCCGCCGCGTCCTCCAGTGGCCTCTTCCGGGGGCTCGCCTCCCTAGAAATCTGCTGCTTGCGAGGCGAGGGGCTCGCGCGGCGCGAGAGGCTCAGGCTCGCCTCGCGGCTGCCGCCGGCCTTGTTCTTCAGCGGGCTGGCACCGCCCGGCGCCGGCGACCTCGGCGACATCTGGACGTTTGCGTCCAGCGAGCCGAGGACGCGTCGCTTGGTCGGCGTCGCGGTTGCGCTCATCTTGGGGGGAGAGGGTGGGTGAGGGTGAGGGTGAGGGCGTTTGTGTGGGGGGACGCGACTTGGGAGAGGCAAAGTGGATTCGCCACCGCGACAACGGGCTGGTGCAGCGATGGGGACGGGTGGCCGCCTGGCACGGCTGGGCTGGGCTGGGCTGGCGTGCAAGTCGCGTCGGCAGAGGGTGCTCGCCTACGAGAAGCAAAGAAGCAGGAGACGGGGGGCAATGTGTGAGGAGAGGTGCAGCAGCTAGAGGACGTGTCTTTGGGTGTTTTTGTTGCCGTTTGTTGTAGCAATATAGTGCTGCGGAGCACGACGTGCATTTATTATGGCGTCAAATGCTATCCCGCTTGAACTGACGTGGGTCGCTTGGCTGGGTTGTACCTGTAAAGATTGGTAGGCAGCAGGTATGGGGGGAAGGGGGCTGGGGGCTGGGGGCGAGCAGGTGGCCAGGGCTGCACGTCGCGTCCTGCTGGAAAAGTGTTCAGCGGGCCCCCCTGTAACGCGGATTCAATGTTGCTGTTGTACATATTTACTTGATTGCCTCTTTCGGAAGCGAAACCCCACCCCCGTCGCACAGCGCCCAGCACCTCCCTGACATGTTCATTCCAGAATGTCTGCAGCTTCAATCTCACAGACGACGTCACCCCCCAAGGCCAGTCTCAACGTCACCGTCATCATCGTGTCATTCATGTTGTAGTAGTAGTAGAAGTATCGTCAAATGGACATACAAGTTACTTCCCCCTCCCGCCCCCACCAAAACTAATGACCTAGGTGTCTCTCCGCAATGCCCTTTATATACCTGATTGAAGATGGCTCTGCACCCCAAAATACAGTCGCTTGCTTGTTCAACCAATGCGACAAGGCCTCCTCGGTTAGATGGTAAAGTAAGCCTCCCACGAGTAAGAGATGCATTCAAAGCAAAATCGCCGGCGGGTATCATCCTTAAAAGCGTCCCCCCTCCCCACTCCCTTCCCATAAACATCCTTGAAACCCCCTTTTATCCACCCATCGCACTCGGCAAAACCCGCCTAAACCTGGGTCACCTCCCAATCCGTAAACTCCGTCAAATCTCAGGCAAACGCCATGTCTTCTTAATTTTGAATCAAGGAACGCTGAGGACGTGAATCAATGAATATTCCGGCGAGGACCGCTTGCTGTCGTCTTTCGCGCACATACTCTCTCTCTCTCTCTCTCGGTATGTGTGTGTGTGTGCGTGTGTCTCTCTCACAAGGTGTTGAGTTCGTAGAGGGACGGGTCAAGCCCTGTGAACGGCTTGTCCAAATCCACAAGCATGTCTTCTGTGATCAGCATGTCTTCGTTCGGGTACGATGCCATTCCTTCGAAGCTGTTAAGTTCCATGTCCATGCCGAAGGCCGCCATGCCGTTCACGAGTGTCGAGTCATCGAAATTCTGCCAGTTCATGTCGATTTCGAGGTTCGCCGTCTCCGGTATGTCACTGTTGGGCTCCGATGCCCCGCTATCCTTGCTCGCGCTCGACTCGGGCGTGTCCTCGGGCGGTGTCGTTGACTGGTACAGGGTCATGTCCGAGATGACACCGCCAGCCGCTGGGTCGAACAGGTGCATCATTGGCGCCATCAAGCTCTGAGGGTCAATGGTTGTGTTCACCAGAGGGTCGACCGCCTGTGAAGGTTGGAAACCAGATACAGCCTGCTCAGACACGCTCTTGTCCCCAGGCTTCGGACCAGCCGCTGCCCCCTTGTTGTCACCTGCCCTGGCACCTTGTGTTGCGCCTTGTTGCTTGGCCGAAGCCTCGCGCGACATGGGGGCCGCTTCTTCCGTGGCAGCTTGCGGTTGCGGCTTGGGTCGGCCCTGCTCGTCCAGTCCGAAGGCTGCGGCAAATGACTGCTGCAAGAACCGCTGCGGGTCCTCGTATGGGAGCACGTGGACTTCCTGGTGATGCTGCTTGCGCGCCTCCTCCGTCGGGAACCCCATTTCGGCCATCTCGCATCCGGGCTCCGTACACATAAACGCTGGCTTGGGTGCTGGCTTGGGCTCTTTCTTCTTCAGGTCCGGAGACATGACCTTCGTCTGTGGCGATGCGTTCTGGCTAGAAACCGCAGGTGACGACGCTTGTCCGTTGGCCGTTTTGATCTTCTTGCGCGCGCTTGGGAGCTGCAGCTTTTCCTGAGTAAGAGGGGTTGAGGCAACCCAGAGGGGCTTGCCGTCTGGTGAGGCGGCCCCGAGTGGGAATGGAGGCTGACTCGACGTAGGAGCTGCTGGTGGTTGTCCACTCTTGCTGTTCGACCTCTGGTGTGCTTTGTTCAGAGCTTGGGTCTGCTTGGCCAGGTTTGCCTCGTTCAGAGGTGTCGGTACTTGGTTGGATCCTGGCTGCTCAGTCCGCTGGGGTTGTTGGGCTTGCTGGGCTTGCTGGGGCTGCTGGGGCGGGACTGCCGGTTGGCCCGTTGCAGCTCCTCCGGGCTGAGGTGGCCGAGCTCCTCTCTGGATCGATGCTAGGTCCTTGTGGATGCTTTGGCATAGTGCTTGCGCCTGGCTTATATCCTGCATCGTCATCGAAAGGTTGTCTTTCAGTGTCGGCGACTCTTTGTTGTTATTATTAGGTTGGTACTGATTCATCACTCGCATACGCTGTGATGAGGGTGATAAGTTAGCACGCAGGTCTTGGAGTAAATGGGAGGAGCTCGAAACATACCGTTCTGAGGAAAGCCCTCAGCCTAGCCTCGTCTCTGGTCGCTCGGAACCACGGGTTCATGGCCTTGCTGTACTTGTTGATCTCTTGCAAAATCTTGCCGATGCCAACTGCCAGCTGGTTTCGCATCTCCGCAGTCATGGGGACCTCAGGGAACCTTTGAGCTTCGAAGGACTTCAACTCTTCCTGGCAGATGGCTCTGAAACGTGCCATCTCCGGCGTTTGGTTCTGGTTTCGCAGAGCCTCATACCTTTGCCTTGCCTCTGGGGTCATCTTTGCTATCTGCTCCGGTGTAAAGGTTGGGAGGTTGCCGGCAGGAAGTTGGACAGGCTGAGAAGCCGGTCTCTGATCACTGGCACTTGGCTGTGTGGGAGCCTCGAGATCATCGCCAGAACGTTTGAGGTTGTTCTTCGGTTGCGAGGCCGCCAAGTTGTTCGGCGGCGCAACCATGTTCGGCTGAGGGGGCCGGTTGGCTTGGGGCCCGGCAGCAACAGGAGTCTGGCTAGGCTCTGGTGCAGACGCAGGCGCAGGCGCCGAGACAGCCTGCCCTGGCTGCATGCCTTGCTGAGGCCCTGAAGAGATCGGAAGGGCACCTGGCTGCGCGCCGACTGTTGTTGCAGGTTGTCCGGGTGGTGGCTGACCGACCATTCCCATTTGTCGCATTCTTTGTAACTTGAGTCTTTGAATGAACATTTTGATCTGCTCCTCTGGAGCATCCCTGAAGTTCTGTTGTGACATTCGGAATTGCTGGATCTCTTGAGGGGTGACATCAGGTATCGGGGTGTTGGGTGGCAGGTTTCCAAGAGGATTCGCGTTGGGGGCTCCAGGTTGCTGTGGGACTCCACCCTGCCCGTGGGATATGACCATGCGTTTGAATTGGCCCAGCTGAATATTCCTCAGCATTGTCTTCTGCTGATCGGGTATACCCGCGTTCGTCTGTGAGACCCATGCTTTAAATTGGCCCCATTTCTTAGCATCCGGCGGTATCCCAGGGATAAGCTGCATCACCTGAGGAGGCAGGTCCATATTGTCCATTATCATCTGCGCCTGTGGATGCTGCATCGGATTGCCATTACGGAATCGATTCATCTGGTTCTGGAGGCTGCCCGGCGGCTGATGCATGGGGTTTGGCATCGGGTTTGTAGCGTTGACAGGGTTTGGTTGGTTGATGGGGGGTCCCTGCTGTATTTGCCCTGGTCGCAGCATGCCTGTGCGCTTCCACTTGGAGAACAGCTCGTTGAGCTTCTCTGGTGGCAGCTGACGAAACTTTTGCCGCTGTTCAGGGTCGAGCTGAGAAAGCATCTGTCGAATGGCTGGGTCCTGCGGCATGTTGGGGTTGCCAGCCATTTGCCCCGGGCCGCCCGGCTGGTTGAAGCGAGGATCAAGTCCCTGGCCGAATTGAGGGTTGCCTGGCTGGCCTTGGTTGCTCCCCATCTGTCCCATGGCGACTGGTGGCCGTCCCACCGGCGCGTTCAAATTATCCATTGCCGGGCTTTGCGATGCCGGCATGGGACCGCTGAGCCCTCCTGGTTGGCCCTGTAAGCCCTTCGCCTGGGCCGCTGCCCTCAGTTGCGCTTGCGCTTGCGCGTGCGAAGCAGCCATCTGTTGCTTCATCTGTTGCTGCTGCAGGGTGAAGCCGTTCGGCATCTGGGGCTGCGGCGTTTGATTTTGGCCTTGAGAGAACATGTTCTGCGACTGCATGCCTGTGAGAGGCTGAGGCGTAGCATTGCGCCCAGGGCCTGAGCTCGCCGGAACAACGAGCTGACCTGCCTGCTCGGCCAGGAGACCTTGCTTCTGCTCATTCATAATGCTCTCCATGTTGTTGCCGTACGGCCCCATCTGTCCACCTTGCTGACCCATGTTGTTCATCATATTCGGATTTGCTGGGCGCTGTTGTCCGGGCTGCATCTGCATGCCAGGCGTGTTGGGCGGCATCCCCTGCTTTTGCTGCATCTGATTATTTCGCCGGGCTAAGAGGAACCTCTTGGTTGCCTCTTGTTGGAACAGCATTGCCAGAGGATTCTGGCCCTGAGCCCGCATTTGTGCAAGCCTCTGAGGTTCCAGCCGTTGTGCAAGGCTCTGCATCATTTGCTGTTTCTGGGCCTCACTTGCCTGCTGCATCAAGTTCTGTGCCAGCGTCTGGATCCTCTGCTTATCTGTATCGGTGAACGGCTGTTGATCAGGGCCGCGCTGGGGCCCTTGAGACATGGGAAATCCGCCTTGTCCTTGATTCATCTGCGGGTTCATGCCGTTGCTCAGGCCGAGACCCATCTGAGGGGCCTGCTGAGGCATTTGAGACAGCTGCATAGGGTTTTGCAGTTGATGAAATCCTCCCGCCTGATTGGGACCACCACCCCTGCCGGCCATTTGGGCCTGAAGCAGGGCAGCTTGTTGTTGTTGCTGCCGTTGGTTCATCATCATTATTTGCTGCTGTCGCTGCTGTGCTGCCTGGGCGTTCATGGTTTCTTGGATCTGAGGCACCTGCCCCTGGCGCCTAGCGTGCATTTCTGCACTCTTTTGCCTCACTCTATGATCATAAGTGACCTGCTGATGTTAATACATGACAAGACTCTGGGTTTGTTGTGCTTGAGATGGCTCACCTTATCTGGTGATTCCCTGAAGGCGGTCTGCTCAAACTGAACACAAAGGTGAGCGAGCCTTTGCCATGCCTGGCCTGGGCTTGCGAGAACAGCGCTAGTGATCCTGCATGGAGCATCTGTCAGCCAAAGAAAATGAGGGTTTGATGAAGACAATGATAGAAGTGCAACAATAGAAGCAAGAACCATGCGGAGCGGAGACAATACGGCTGCCCAGCCAATTGCAACTGAGTTGGGGGGAACTTGAAACAAATAATGAAATGTCATAACGGGCGACACTTACAGCTCGTGAACCTTGCCGACACGCTCCGAGATTGCGACGGTTGTCTGCCAGCCGGGGCCGACATATGGGGCACTGTTTATACAGTTGAAAGCGAACTGGCTGAAGTCCATGCCCGGCCCTGACATGCCCCCAGGAAAACGATTCTGCTGCTGTGGCATGAGGCCCCCAGGCATCTGTTGCATAGGTGCGGCCATTGCCGCCAAAACTTTCGGGGGTAAATCCCAGAGTTAAAGTATTGCGATAGGATCGCAAGGTGAGCTGGGAGAATAGGGCGCTGCTGCGCTGTACCTCTCACCGTTCGCGAATCGGGGAGGTTCGTCGCCAGGAGAGGGACGGACAGGCGATGATGGTTGTGATTGTTGAATGGGTATGAAGCAGTAGAAATGATTCCGTCGTGGTGGTTCTGACAAGGAAGTCAAGACCCGTCACCCGGCTGCAGGCTGCCTAGCCTTGTCTCAAGCGGAGACGGAGGAATCGGCCGGGGGTGCAGGGAGGGTTGCCGATGCAGCCAACCCGACGGACAAAACTTGCGTCTTGGACGCTAAGCCGTGGAAAGGTTCCAGAAAGGGGATCCAGAGACGATCTCATCCACGCAGCAGGGCCGCAGCGACGATCGGAGGATCCAAAAGACAATAAAGCAATGCAAGTTTCCAGGCCAGTCGTCGACTCAACGGGTTCTCGTGCCCCGACAAAGGCAACGATGTTTCTGATTATTTTGATACGACAGGTACCGTCCTGTCCTGTCCTTTTTCAGTGGCCGGTCGAGATGCGACGGCAACTTTTGCACACTCGAGGCGAATCCAAGAGGCACAAGTCCGTCGTGCTTCAAGATGCTTTGCCGGTTGTGGCAGCGTTCGAGAATGGCGTGGCCGGCCGGCTTGTGCTCCCGAGAAGACACACGGTACAGCGTAGTTGCACGGACTGAAGGGACCGGAATGCAGTCATGTAAGGAGCGAACGGTGTCTTGGGGTTCGGTCGCGGCGGGTGAGGGTGTGACAGCGATCGGGATCGCGGCGGTGGGTTCGCAGGGCGGAAGCCTCTTGTCGAGACGGCTCAAACTCGGGTGTGGTGAGTGAGAATATATAGCGACAAAGTGCTATATCCGGTACAAAATTGAGCCCTCAAAGCAAACAATGAAAACCTCGCCGTCGGTACCGTGGTCCTCGTCGCGCGACAGTCTCAGGGCCGGGGTGAGTCAAGAGGCACGCAGTTGGTCGTGGGTGGCTGCTGGGTCCGCGGCAGTCAGAGTTGACGGGAGCTGTCTGTCGCTGGGGCGTGGCAGGGATAGGTGGCTAGGGCGACGGTTTAGGGTGAAGACAAGCGGAACGGCTGGTAGCGGGGGGAAGGTCAGATGTGGTTGTCGTCGTCCAGGTTGTGCGCGTCTGTCTAAGCCGCACGATGCAGACTCTGTCGACGCTGGGGAGACGACGAGAGGAAAGCAAGGCGGATGAACCGCAGGTGTTGATGGGGTGTGGACAGGGGAGAAAAGCAAGAGGGAAGCGGGCTCGCACGAAAGAGCAGCAGAAGAGGCAGCAAGCAGAAGAGGCGGCGGGAGACAAGACCAGGCCCCTCGCTGGTGCAAGTTTAGCGTAATTGGAAGCGGCAGTGGAGGTACCTGGGCCCCTGCCCTGCCGGGGGTTCCGGGTACCACGGCCCCCCATGCTCCCCACGTACAGTGTACCGGCCACGCAGCTCTGTCCCCGACCTGGACGGCGCTGCCCTGCGGTCGGGAGGGCTGCCATAGCTCACAACGACGTCGAGGGCTGCAAAAAGACTGCTCAGACCCGGGGCACCCAGCGGCCTGCGAGCACTCTGGCGCCAGAAAGCCGTGTCAATTCTGCTCGCAATGTCGTGGACACAGGCGGAGGATGGTCGAGGCATGTCGTGGGCGGGCGTCTGACACTTTGGGGTCGGAAAGTCCTGTCTACCGAGCTAGGGCGGTACTCCCAAGGTTCGATAATCGAGCGGCGCATCCCTGCTGGCGGGTTGCCCCATGACACCCACGCGCCTCACACCCCCAGTCCAACTGGTGGGTGCGAGAGCCAGGCCAACGAGAGAGAATAGACGAGCAGAGAAGTGTGTGTGAGAGTGTGTCTGCCCACGCATTCTACAGACAGTAGGTACGGAGTACTTCGATACGCCCTGCCCTTGCCCCTGCCCCTGCCCTTGCCCTTGTCCTGCCCTGTCCTGCCCTGCCCTGCCCGCCTTGAGCAATCATACACGTTGTACATACAGCTGCTGAGAGGGTGCTCGTCCGTCCCCGCTAGAGGGGATAGTGTAGACATACTACGGATACTAGTCTGGCGGGAAGCCAGGCAGTCAGGCAATCGGTCAGGCAATCGGTCAGCCAGGCAATCGCTGGCAGTCTTGTTGGAGCAAGGCCAGCTTGGGGGCAAACAGGGCGATCGCCTCGACAATCGGCAGTCCTGTGATCAACCAGTGGGGAGGCACACGGATCTCGAGAGAACCCAGACTGCCTGCACGGTACAGCATGGCATATATGCAGCACTGATACCTAACAAGCCCATGGGACATTGCGACTGCGACAAGGGTGCGGGCAGCTTTTTTGGTGTTGTTTTGGATGGGAATGCTTCGGGTACAACACAGGGCCTATCGGGAGACTTGCAGCGACATGCGGTGATCCCCCCTCCATGCCTCCATATGGAGGGGGAGAAAAAAAAAGCTGCCAGGGTCGCTCTTGGGCCGCCACTTTTACATTGATTGCATGGCATGGCATGACTTGACATGACAGTGCGCTACGAACATACTCTCTCCCGCAGGACAAATGAGTCGAGCTGTGAGATTGGGACAGGACGACAGGCAAGAAGGGGCACAACAGCCAGGAACTGTCGGGCCAAGGTGAAGGCCAGGCAAGGCGCAGCTGCCATGCGTGTGATGCGTGCACTGTGTACGGAGTAGTGTGTGCAGTGTGTGCATTGTGTGCAATGTGCCAGTGCGCACAACGCGTGGAGTCCACCCAGTCCAGAGTTGGGCGGAGGCAGACTCAGAGAGACGGGAGTGCCCACAATTACCTACCTTGGAAGCTGGAAATAGCGTCATACAGGGATGACAAGAACGCCGTGCTGCATCCTCCTCACCCACTGCCATCTGTCCTATGTGTGCAGCCCAGCTCATTCCCCTCCTTCTCCTTGGTTGGGAGCTGCGAACACCGTGGGCAGTCGATGGGCCACAAGATACAGGTGGCCATGAAAGCCACGGCCGGCGGCGTCTACGTACTGAAGTACTGTATCAATATGCAGTGTGGTGCAGAACGAGTGCAGCGTGTGAGCGCTTATTGTTTCCCGGCGACAGAAGTCAGCCCAGCCAGTCTCTCGGTCCACACCTGTTGGCCCGCTCCGCTCCCATCCCAGAGCTGTCCACACACGCGGTGACAATGTGAAAAAGGTGACAAGGGGAATTCGAGATGCTACCTATTCATCACCATTGTTGTGTTTGAGGGAGACCTGAGCCCTCCCTGCTGCGCAATGTGGTGGTGGATGGACGAGACCGAGATTGCTACCGTGTATAGCCTCGCATAAGCAGGTGTTCGTCCCTTGGGTACTTACATCTACATATATGTCGCCGCACATACAATGAATGCGCATCTTCCGCAGCTTTACTGTAAAGTCAGGGTCTAGTTCGAGGCCTGCCATCATCTCAAGGTGTCCCAACCTGCCGTCGCGTTGCAGATCCCAAGGCATACAGTCCTGGGCACATTCTTGACAAGAGGTGCATCATAGAGGTGCCTGGGTGAGACTGGCTGTGTCGCGGCCATTGGCTGTACGGAGTACGCCAGCCAGCCCACCTCTCTCTCTCTCTCTCTCTGTGTGTGTGTGTGTGTGTGTGTGTTCGCTCCGGCCCCCCCTGGTTCCTGACCCTCGACCCTCGCCCGCTCTCTCCGCCACCCGAGCTCGAGGGGCAGCCATACACGACCATGGTCAAATCAGCCGGTCAATGCCATGGGATGGAGCAACGACGCCAAGCATGCCTCATCACCGAAACCCTCTCTGGCCGGCCAGGATGGGCCTACTGCCGTCCCTCTGCCACAACGCCTACCTTGCTTGCCCTACCTAGGTAAAAAAAGATGTTCTATCTGCGTACCGTGCACTGTATACAGGCCACACGTTTCCCCAGCCTAGCCGCGACGGTTGCAGTCGGGTGACCATCAGCTGTCTCGTGTCATCGTTCATCGGCCTGCGGTAACAGCACCGCAGAGCACACAGATGGGGCCCCTTCCTTCAACTTCGGTCAACCCACCAAGCCTTGCCCTCTCTCACCGCGCCAAATTTGGCCCCAGTCGCGCCAAGCCGTTGTTGGCAACTGGTAGCCGCCGTTGTCAGGGGTTGGGCAGGGAGGCAGAGCGAGAGAAAAGGGAAGAAAAAGAGACGCGCATCCGCTGTTTCGTGTGCATGGTTGCCGCAATTGAGAAGGGGTGGGTGGCTGTTGGGATCACCTCTTCCCCAGAAGGCGCTTTGGGCGGACGGCGTCACGTCAAAATGGGACACAATAGGTCCCTGGTAAGCCTGGATCCCCAAGGGGCACGTCTGTCTGTCTGTCACTCTGCCTGCCCGCCTGCCCGCCTGCCTGTCAGTCTGTCTGTACCCAAGCTCCAGGCGGGCGGGCTGGGCTGGGCTGGCTGGGTCAGGCAGGTTCCCGCCTCGCCGTCGCTTGGGGGAAGTGGACATGGCAGATCCCGGCATTTGGCTGTCAGGCTAAGCCCTTTCCGATGAGACCAGAGGTTGCCAGGGCGCGGATTAGGGACGCTTGCAGGACAGGACCCCAGTTGGGATTTCGACTCTGCTGGCGGGCGACGTGCTTGTTGCAGTGACAGGCCTGACTGATTGCACTGTACTGTGCCAATGGCGCCTCTTGCAATCGATCGATCGGTGTCTTCCTCCCGACAGTCTCCCGGCGGGCTAAGACAACATGATAGCATCCCTCGAGGACTCGGGGCGGGTTCCTCGGCACGATATTTGATACGACGTGTGCGTGCAGCAAAGACTGACTGCTCTGAAGTTCTGTCGGTCACGGAGACTCCTGCGGTCAGGAAAGGGACCCCCAGCTCCTGATCGCCACAAAAACCTTATTGCCCTGGTGGGCGAGGGACGACATTGGCAGCGGAGACGGTCTTGCGCAACATGCAAGGGTCTGGGTCTGTGCAAGATGAGCACCCGCAGCCCCTCTTCCAGGGGGGGGCGCCCAGATGTACACACAGGGCACTTGAGACCCCTTCGAAGCCACAACGCGGCTTGTACACAGTATCAGGGTATATGGCTTGTGGGATACCAAGGCGCCTCGTAGTGAACGCCCGCGCCGACCGCCGACGCCCACCCAGCTTTTTGGACGGCTGCGCCGGTCTCTCATTCTGTCCAGGACTCGGGACGAAAGAAACTGGGCTTCACTCTGTTGGTTCCAGACGGCGCATGCTCTGTCTGACCCAGACAGTCAACATTCGGATCTGGGCCCAACCGAACAGCCATGGCCCTCGTTGCGGACCGGCTGGCAAAACAACACGTTCCTTGGCGATCTGTACATGACAGCCGACACCTGTACACACATACCAGCCAGCGTGGTTGGGTGTACACACATACGGCATGTAGCACCTGGCCATGCAGGTCGCTGTGGCCGTCTTCCCTTTTTTGCCGGGCGCTGCGTCCACGGATGGCTGATCTGAGTTGGCAACTCACGGGTCTAACCAGATCTGGACTGGCCGTCACGCAAGCCTGCCACCGGCGTGGGCCAGAGCTGTCGCGGTGGTGCCCGGTAGATCACCCTATCCTATGGGCAGTCTACCCTCGATCTCTCCCTGTCCGTGTGCAAGGAGCAGAAAAGCTTGCGTCGACTGCCGCCAGCCCGCAGCAGCATATAGAGTGTGTGTGGCCTTGATGAGCCAGGTCGGCTGGTGATGGGTGGCAGCAAAGCCATGCAGATGCCACGCCGTCACCAAACCAGGAACCGGGGCCGGCTTGTTAGACTACTCACCACACAGTGGTGGAGGATTGGGAAGCCGTTGGTAGGTGTAGTGTGCATCCCGCTGCGATATCACCCGGCTCGTGCACACAAGCACACACATACGAGCGCGGGAAATACAAGACAGAGGCTGCTGCATCAACCTGTTTGGCCCAACGACCAGTTGGCACCGGCTTTCGCTGGCTGAAGTTGTTTTTAAACTCGACAATTGTTTCACAAGACTTCCTTGCGGCCTATTGTGGGGGCCGGTGACCGGGAAGCGAGCGAATCTTCCATTCTGGGCAATTCAGGCTCGGCCACCATCGCCAGTGAGGTGTGAGGGGTCCTGACCCGCCCGGTCTTGAAATGCACCCAAGTGTCCCTTGTGGTCCGGATCAGGCGTCTCGTGTCGGACCAGAAGGGAGGAGGTACCTGCTCCTGCCAACGATCCTACGGCCGTAACAGGCCATTATTTCCTCAACGCAGTCCTGCACGTTCGAGAAGGGACAGGGTCGAGGGTCAGGGGATCCCGCCTGCCAGACACGGGAGGGCGTCCGCTGTCAACAACCAGATCTGCATGTCCGCCTCCGCCAGGCGAGGATGGCGATGTCGTGCAGCAAGCGAGCCAGCAAAGCGGTCGGAATGGACACACCCACCTCAGTACTCGGATGGCAATGGCAGCCCTCCAGCCGTCGTCCGGACCAGCAAGAATCTGACACACCTGTTGATGTGTGATCGTCGCAACTCAAAATTAACCGTCGAGCCTAGGGGCAGGGTTGCTTGTCGATGTGCCAGGAACCGGGGGTCGCATCACACATTTTGCAGCTACCTGGCCCTCCCAGGGCTGGGACTCGTCGATCCGTCCCCAGGAGCCCCCCCAGGAGCCCACCCACTAGCCCGACCAGGCCGCCGTTTCTGGGCTAGGGCCGTGATCAGCGCCGCTCCAAGGAAGCACCTGCGGTGAAAGAAGCTTGGAGCGAGAGCAACGCCTTCCCGAACACAAGTACGGACGAAGCGGACGGCCGCCAAAACTATCGAGATCCAGAGCGGGCGGTATTGAAGGGAACTGCTCGGTGGTGGCCTGGCAACCTGGGTCCCGGAACAATTGTGTGTTTTTGGGTGGCGGGCACGGTCATGGGCAAGCTCATCTCAATCTTCCAGGGGCCCCACCGACCAGTCCGAAACGAGCTTCATCTCTGATTCGTATGTTGCGTTCCTGTCCTCAGTGCATCAAGTAAGCTCCATGTCGGGTCGAATCGAGTGGGAGCATGCGGCGTTGGTGGGTGGTGAGTGGTGGGCTTTGCAAGGCGACACGAAATCGAATAATGGGGTAAGTGTTAGGATTTGCACAGGCTGCCCGTTATTAGACTACTAGATTGATCTTCGGCCGGCGTATTTTTGACTCGGTTGCAAGTGTATTGTCGGTGGTGCAGAGGTGTACACAGTAACAATAAGCGCGTGTAAGTGGGTACTAGACCGCCCTAGCTTGTGGGCTCCAAGATACGGAGTACTACACTGTAGTGCTCTGCTGAAGCCAGCTGCTGGTGTGTGGCCTCGCGCGGCTCCTGCAATCTTGCATGCATGTACCTGGAAATGCTCTGTTGATGAACGAGCATACATACAGTGGCGGGTTCTGACTCCAAGGCTGTGGGTGATCCCGTCTGAGCCAGCAGGCCAGCAGGCCAGTCGCCCCCATCCGAGTAATAAAGGGTGCCACAGACCAACTCAGCTGCGTCTGATAGGTCGCCGGGCCCGGGTCATGCAGGAGTGAAGCCTGGCTTGCTCACCCAGCCCGCCCGCCAGCCCGCCCACACGCGGACACTACTTGGTGGTGTGCGCACCTGCGCCGAGAGCGTGCGGCCCCTGGGCCCGCCCTGATGTCGCATCATGCAAGGCTCCAAGCGATCAGAGGCAAGCAGGCACCGGGCAGCAGGCCGACCAGCAGGTGGTGGAGGGCGGATGATCAGTCGACGGGATGAGATAGGGCCGAGGCTGCACACTGCCACACAGCTGATACTGAAGATTGCCCGGTGCGCTGGCATCGACATGTAGGGCTGAAGCGATCATGTGTCTGCGATGCAAGGAAGTCAAGGTGATAAACGTCGACTAATAATTCCCCGGACGTGACTTCAGCCTTCAGCCCAGTCGGTCGGGCTGTCTTGCCGAGCCACTCGCCGAACCCGCTCCCGACGTCACCAATCAGGGACGAGACAGGTCGCCCCAGCTGACCTCGGGAAGCCAACGCAGGACGAGACGGACGGGCAGCGTATCTGAGGTGCGACTTCGATCGTTGAACGATTGCAAGGCGACCAAGACAGACACCATAGAGCACCAACGAGCTTGCTATCCTCCTGTTCACCCCCACAAGCTTTCTTGCCACCCCAATCTGCTGCCTGCCGGATCGGACACTCGAGTCGCCCCATGCTCAAGAACACCCTGGTCTTGGGCCACTTCTCATCAACAGTATCACTATCACTCTTGTCCCTGTCACGACGCTGCCTTCTCGTCTCGTGTCGTCGGGACATTTCCACAACACCAGTCAACATGGCGCCTCCCAAGCCTGCTCAGGACTTCCTGGACTTCGTGAACGCCTCCCCAACTCGTAAGTCGGACCTCTGCTGAGCCGATATCAAGCTTCGGGCAATCGCTCACACGACATCAGCCTACCACGCCGTCGCTTCTTCCGTGAAACTTCTCGAGGCCGCCGGCTTCAAAGGCATCAAGGAGAGGGACAACTGGTCCTCAGATCTGCAGCCCGGCGGCAGGTACTATCTCACACGCAATGGTTCCTCCATTGTCGCCTTCGCCATCGGCAAGAAATGGGCCCCCGGGAGTTCAATCGCAATGATTGGCGCCCACACCGACTCTCCATGCCTGCGTATCAAGCCCGTGTCCAAGAAGACCAACGCCGGGTTCTTGCAAGTTGGCGTCGAGACCTATGGCGGGGGTATATGGCACTCCTGGTTCGACCGTGACCTGTCAGTGGCAGGACGTGTCTTGGTCAAGGACTCGGGCGGCAACTTTGTGCAGAAGCTCATCAAGGTCGAAAAACCCATCCTGCGCATCCCTACCCTGGCCATCCACCTCGACAGGTCTGCCAACTTTGATCCAAACAAGGAGACCGAGCTATTTCCCATCTGTGGTCTTGCGGCTGCCGAGCTGAACCGGACCGGAGCAGGCGGGAAGGAGGCAAAGAAAGAGGAGACCTCCGAGGCTGAGGGCGACGGCGAGTTTCAGCCTCTGAAGGCCATGACCCAGAGACACCACCCATATCTCCTAGAGGTCATCGCACAGCATGCTGGTGTTGAGACAGATGGCGTTGTAGACTTCGAACTAGTGCTGTACGACACCCAGAAGCCCTGCTTCGGAGGCCTGAACGACGAGTTCATCTTCTCTCCGCGACTCGACAACCTCGGGATGACGTACTGCTCCGTGGCAGGTCTTATAGAGTCGGTCAAGTTGGACAGTGCCCTGGACAACGAGTCGTCCATCCGCTTGATCACCTGTTTTGATCACGAAGAAATCGGCTCCACCTCCGCTCATGGGGCCAACTCGAACCTTTTACCCGCCGTGCTTCGGCGATTGTCAGTCCTGCCCAGGGGCCACTTTTCCGAGTCCGCCTCTGAGAAATCCTATGAGCATGTTAACCCAGACGATATCGCGACGGCTTTTGAACAAACGCTTTCCACTTCTTTCTTCGTCTCTGCAGACATGGCACACTCAGGTGGGTAAAGGGCCTCACCCGCGAATTTGGACGCGGTTGCTCACTTTCAGCAGTGAACCCGAACTACCAGCACAAATACGAGTCGAACCACCAGCCTGAGATGAACAAGGGCACGGTCATCAAGAGTAAGCTCCTCCTCAATCAATCTCTGGGGTGGCCCCGGTTCGAGAGTGGACCTCGCTAACCCAATCATAGTAAACGCGAATCAACGATATGCGACGAACTCTCCTGGCATTGTCCTCCTGCAGGAAGTTGCGAAGAAGGCAGGCGTGCCTCTCCAGCTCTTCGTGGTGCGGAATGACAGCTCATGCGGAAGCACCATTGGACCAATGCTTTCGGCAAAGATGGGTGTGCGCACCCTTGATCTCGGCAACCCGCAGCTTTCCATGCACTCAATCCGCGAGACTGGCGGTACCTATGACGTCGAGCACGGGATAAAGTTGTTCGAGTCATTCTTGTCCAACTACACCGCTCTCGAGTCCAAGATCCTCGTTGATTAGAGGGGAAACGAGGCAACCGCGGGCAGTATGCCGTTTGGCGGAACGTCTCTAAAGCCAGTGCTGCAGTTGCCGTTATACAACGTGGCACCCTGCTGTCAGCCACAAAGCCGGGTGTGGCTAGCCAGAGAAGATGATCCTGGTTAAGTAACTTGTTCTGGCTTCGTACAGTTTCACGTGAGATCGAAGACATACGGTCGCGCACAGGACCACAGTGTGGACTCCAGCACTCATGAAATTCATGTACCTACGACGGCAACGCAAGGGACAAGCACTCAAGCCTGGAACCGAACAGGTACATGTTGAATACATATAACAATTTACCTGTCTATCTCAACCGCTTTCAAATTAGTTGTTGTTGCCCTTGCAATGGCCCTACTGGCCAATAACCTCGCGTTTTGCAGATGCGAGTTCGTCCTCAACAACTCAGAATTCCATGCTTCTTGCCCATTTCCAAAATTATTAGTGACCCTCTTGCGTCCACAAAGAAGTCGTTAGACTTCCTGCAGTTTCTCCTACATCATTGCCCACACGCCTGCGACAGTCGCCGCGGCCAGAATTCCTCTTGTTCGCGTGAACAATCAATCCCCTCTCCCAGATCCATCAACCAAAGCCCGTCCCCAGGCCAAAATGACGCCTCTGGGTCAAGATCCCCGTCCACCTCGCAGTCCGTCCCTAGTCGTCTCGCTGAGCATATGCTGTCCAAAACCCACTCATTCCAGCCTGTCGAATTTGAAGTCCCTATCTCGCTACATGTTGACGTGCGAGTTCTGTTGGTGACTTTCTCGTGTGGCGGGCCCGACAGCTTCGCGCGAACTCGCCGAGCCACGGGCTGATGCATAATCTCTTTTCCCGGTGTGGAGTTAATCCTTCTTCCAATTGCGACCGCGTTTGGGCTTCCACCTGTGACCCCGTTTGGATCTCATGGCAAATGGCCCAGTTGGCGGCGAGTACAACAGCCCATCGGCTCTCGCTGACGTGCCGTTAGTCTGCGGTTCGGCGGCCGGTCCCGTGGGGCGAGTGGCCTGAGGAGTCGGCGCATCGCTCCGTTGCTGATCGGTATCGGTCGTTGTGGTGACGGCTGCTTGACTAAAAAGCCCTAGGAGCTGCTCATATGTGCTAGCAACCGTTTCCTGGGGGATGGTGGGTGTGCTAGAGGAGCCCTCCGCAGCTTCAGCCCTTGTAACCGGCCCAGGGCTGTTTTCTATTCTCGGGTCGCTGTCGAGAAGTCCTGTAGGAATTAGACCCCATGCCCTCTCGGGATCCACATGGTCGCGCTCCAACAATTCCTCACTGGACCTTTTCACGGATTCGAGGAATTCATTCATGTGCATGATCCCCCACCGCTCGAAAACCTCCTCGCTAAGGAGCATCTCGAGCACGTGGACATGGCTCCTCCGCAGCAGCTGCCCGGAGTGGGCGTACCACCAGTGGAACCTGCAGAGGCTGAGCGGGGTGGCGGCCAGGTCCACCGCACTCTTCCTGCAGACAGCGTCGACGCCCGGCCGGGAGTCGATGCAGAGGACCCTCCTCAGCGCGGTATGCGGGTCGTGGATCCGGCAGTGGTCGCAGGCCGCGCGGCTCAGGCCCTCGAGCGGCTTGGGGATCCGGGCGTACAGGCCCTCGGTGGCGCCCAGCAGGGCCTCCTTTTTACTCTGCCACATCAGGTAGCGCGAGGGCAGCTTGTTCTTGATCCCGTTGTCAGGTCCCTCTATCTGCCATCGATGGAGATCCCCCGGGATCAACCTTTCAGGCAATGGGCAAGACCTTTTGGCCATGAAGTCGTTCCGGATAAGTGCGTCTGTGTACTTGCCGGGGATCTTGCTCTCGTCCAGGTTGATTTTGATGGGCACTACTTTCGCGCCCTCAAGTCCCGTGTTCTCACTTTTAATGGGCCAATCCGGGTGGTAGTAGGTATTTCCCTGCTCCCGCTCCCATACCGCGGCTACGGGGGCAAGCTCCTTTCGGATCAGTTCGACATCGCCCTCGAAGAGTATTTTCAGCTGTCTCTTGTGAGCCGCGGTGTCTTCCCTCCAGAGTTTGTCGTATCTGACTTGGATCGGAGGACCCATGTGGTCGATGGTCGGGTCGGCCAATAGGGCAGCAAGTGAAAGGGGCATGGTGGATGCGTGTTCCGAGTCCATTGTCTGAATAGTTGTCTCAGAGGCTCGAGTTTCAAGAGTACGAGCTAAACTTCTATCTGAATCCCTCTTGTCAGGTTGATTTCAAAGTGAGCAAAAGGTCGAAGACTTCGAAAGGTGCTGGGGGCCATTTGCTACTGGTTTATGGGAGGGCGATATCATTTCCTTCAACTTTATTACTAGACGATGGCTAGTCTCAGCCGGACCTCTGCTCTAAGGTGCCCTAGGGTGGTGCGGTCGTCAACTTTTTAAAGTTTCTGTTCGAAATTCCGCGTGTGCAAAAAGGCCACAGCCAACCGCGAATAATTTTGGGGCAAACCCATTCAACTCATATTTTTGTCTGGATATAATCCTCTGGTTTCGCTTCTATTCCGCATACGTCCGAAGAGATACATGGCGCCTTTATACTGTGGTAAGCGCTCAAGACCCAGTGTTTAAAAAACATACAGTGTCGATAGCAGTGGTAAAAATAGGATACATGCACATGGGAAAATAATTCTACTACAACCAAAATGGCCTTGTGGCCAACCTTTTAACATACGAAAGCCTCAAGAAGAGCAACTGTGTGGATATCATGGACCCTCCTGTCTCCCCAGAACTAAATTCTTTTGGCTGTGGAGGACTCTTAGAACCCCGTCGCTCTGTGTGCAGAGGCTAAGAACACTTATTGTGTCTAGTGTCCGATGGTAAGCATCTGATGGATAGACTACGGCAACTACTTAGGTAATCATGGCTTGGTGGATTTGACAGGGGTGATTCTCAGCGGGACCCCATGGGGTTCCCTCAAGCAGCAGGTGTACTTTACAAGGTTGGACGGATCGAACGAGACTAAACGAGCAGTCACGAGCTTTTTACAACCTAGTACAGTGTCGCTGCAGTCTGCCATTTAGCTTTTGCTGTGTTGAAAACCCCGCCCAGAATTACTCTTCAACAAATGGCTTAATATGATCCTAGGCACATTCCTTCATGCTTGACTCTTTATGGATCATCATAAGTTGTTTGTTGTCAAGTTTGGAAAAGCCGCGGGGCAACTAGGTATTGACTGATCACAAAGACTCTTCAAGAAGCAACATGCTTAAGTAAGTACCTAGGTAACTAGTAGTGGTTGATGACTAGAGAAACCTCGTTAACTACCACCCCGATATATGCATACCTCGCCGTATGCACCTCCCCATATGCATACTCCCCGTTAGCGAGACAACTGAGCTAACGGACAACCTTGAGTCTTCAAGGTGGCTGGCTGCTTATTATTCATCACCAGTTCTCTAACAGCGTACAAATGACAAACGACTGTGTTGTGTAAACTGGATTGGGGGGATATCTTTTTTCTCTATCTATTCATCCAAAGTAACAGATTCATCTGTTCAACCTGCCTATGCTTGTGCTCTCTCTCTCTCTCTCTCTTTCTGTGAACCCCACCGCATGTGCAATCAAATTGGCCAAGCGCATGCTACACACCCATCTACACCAAAAGCTTGGACCGTGTTCCTGGCCCGGTACCCAGACTAAGTATGTGTGTTGCTGTTTTGCAAATTTCCCCACGGTAAGAGCCAGCCAAGCTGTAGAGATGAAAACCGCCGTCCATCCAGAGTTCAAGCTCGCTGGTAGAGACACGAAACCGCAAACTCGACACTGCACATGGACCTCTGCCTTTGAAGAAGCGTGGAGGTATCCTACTTGCTCCCACTAAGCCTTGTCAGGTAGTTTAGGAACGCCTTCTTGTCAGTCGAAAGACACTGCAGGAACTCGTTCCCGTCTATTCCTATGCTCGGGAACAAGCTTGACTGCAAGTGTCGGATGAAGGCGTCGCCAGTCTTGGCGTAGATGGTTTGCTCCAGCTGGACGATCTCGTTCATGACCTGTCGGGTCTGTGCGTCCGACGGATTAAACTGCGGGTCGCGCAGAACCTCCCAGCAGACGGGGTGGAAGCGTTCGATGACAAAACTGTCGAAGCCCGGAATAAGGGGCGCCGGAGAGCCCGTGGGCGGCGAGGGGTTGTTTGAGATAGTAGCGACGTCCGCACCACCCCATACAGATGTCATCTTGATCATGAGCCCAAAAGCCAACCTGCTTGTTGACATGTTGTTGTGAGAGACGGTTCTGGCAAGCGCCATGATGGAAGAGATAAGGGATTCGAAGTATCCTTGGTTCGTCTCGCTCACGAGTACTCCTCCTAGATCGTGCTGGAGGATGATTTGGACGAAGTGGAGGTATTCTCTCTTCAGCTCGCCCAGTTGGATCTCGTCATCAGTGCCGCTGGCCGGCTGCGACAGGCCTTCGAAAATGCGTTGCAGTAATGGTGTCAGCAGGAGGTTGAGGATGTCGAAGATTTCACCCTTGAAGTTGAAAACAATCTGCTCCAGCAGGCGCAGGAACATGGCCATCTCATCATGCGATGAACTCTGGGACAGCAATCCTTCAATCCACTGTGGCAGCTGAGGCAGCACAGTCGCTCCAAGCGCCCCCAGAAGTCGAGAGAAGGCCGAGCGGCAGGCAGTGCGGATTTCACGGTTGGTGTTCAACTCCTTGAGCGCCACGAGGATGGCCTCTGCCACACGGGAGAACACCTCAGATATCTCTTTGGGCGGCGGTGGCTGCTTGGCTAGGTTGCCGCCCGACGACGAATCAGCAAACCCGTGGGCTAATATCCCCAGAGCTGTGATAATGTGATGGACTTGAAGAATAGCTTGTGCGTCGCCCGACTTTGCTCGCGGCAAGTTTTGCTCCATGTCCGCAAACAGGGGCTCCATGATCGTCCGAGCGTATAATACTTGCTTGTCGATTGGTGTGCCACTGGTTGAGGAAATGCAGCCAATGGCTTCGAACAAGTAGCATTGGTTCGTGAAGGCGGCATCCGCCGAGTGGTCGGATTCGTCAGAGGACATGTCGTCGTCTGCTTCGTCGCCGGGCACCTCGGCCTTGATCGCCAGCAAATCACTGATAGACTGGATGACAGTCTCCGTCATGCCTTGGACCTGGGCACGCAGGTGCTTGACCAAGCGGTAGAACAAGTACCACGATCTCATGCGGACTCGGACGTGGTCGTGGTGGACCAGGCGGACGAAGTTCTCTAGAACTCGTGGTATGTACTCCTGGCGGTTCTCGAAGAAGACAGCATATCGAACGCAGATTTCCATGTACTGCAAAAGGATGGCAGGGTGTGGGAAATTGGAGATGTCTGTGGAGTCTTGTCAGGATGAATGCAAAACTGAAGCGCGGGAACTTAACGTGACTGACCTGATTCTACCATCTTCGACATGATCACCAGGAGCCTCTCGGCGGCAGCGCTGTTGGGCTGAGACTTCCCCGCGAGCCCTGAGTTCGGCAGAGCAAGCTCTCCAAACAGATACATCTCATGCAAGGCCAGGTCCAGGTCCCTCCAGTCCATCTGGGAGCCCTGTTGCTCAAGTGTCTGGAACGTGTTCGCAACGAGGTTGCTCAGGATCTCCATGTAGACGTTCTGGTCGACGGCAGCCACGCTTTTTTGCAGGTTTTGCAACCGCTTTCTAAGTTCTTGGAATTCTGCCTCGTCCGTTTGCTCATCCTCATGGCCCCAAGATGCGGTCTCGTCGTACCTCATCTTCATGATGATAGCATTGAGGATGTTTGGGAGCAGTTCTGAGTACCGAGGCGGCAGAGGGCTGATCTTACGGAAGAAGGTGAGGACATCGGTCAAGGAGGGGATGACGGAGGAGCAGACCTCGTCAAACTCGTCAGAGAAGAACCGGAGGAGCAGGGGAAGGAAATCATGCAAGTGCTGCTCGGCTTTGGGAGCGGAGTCCTCACTGAACGATTCAAGCACTTTGACCACGTCAACCATGACTACATTGACAAGCTTTGCCACAGCTTCGGCCAGGTCAGTATCGTATTTGGGCGTGCCCCTGTACTGGTTCAACGGCGGGCTGTTGACAAGCTCCGAGACAATCTGCTGGAGGCCGAGGAAACCAATCAGCTCCATCTTGTCGGCGGGCTTCATCTTTTTCGAGGTGATCTCTGTGTAGGCGTCGACAGCGGCATCCCGGACCTTGTCGCCGTCGCCCTTGGTCCGGCCGATGAGAGGCAGGAGAAGGTTGATCATGTCCTGCTGGATCACTAGCGTGATATCGATCCACTGCACCCACTTCCCCAAGACCTTCAGGGTCATCTCGACGATCTTGTCGTTCTGGTCCTGGTACTGCGCCAGGATCTCCTGCCACGAGCGAACGACCTTTTGCATGTCTCTTTCCCTCACAAGATCCTTGAGGTCGACATTGCGATTGGCATCGTCTGGCTGGCGGGAGATCAACTGGTCTGCTATCTCGTCATGGACAGAAAGCAGGATACGCAGGTACAGTATACATCCGGCCGGGTTGTCCCTCCTATCGCTCCCCGGAAGGCTGGTCATGGACAAGAAATCGTCCATGAAGGTTTCCCACCCTTGCTTGTACAGCCGGACAAACAGAAACGTCAAGGTCTGTGTCAGCTTGTTCTGTATGCCCGTCGAGTCGAGCTGGTTCGGGTTGGAGGAGTAGCTCCGCTTGACGTAGTCGAGGAAGGTATCCTTGAGGGCGGCCAGCTGGCCCGGGTCGCTCTCGATTATGATGGCATTGTTGACGACCTCAAGACAGACGACACGGACGACCTCGATCGGTTGAGGGTTGCGGACGAACAGGGAAACGCAGGCCTGCCATCCTGACCGGTCGGCCCTCAGGTTGGCGAGGAAGGAGAAGGCCTGCTGCTTGAGAGCCTGATCGGACTGTGGGTCCCATGCTATCTGTATAGCATTCTCGATCTGTCCCAGCGTGATCTCAGAGTCAGTTCCAAGGTTCCAGGCGGCAGGGAAATGGGGCACGAGGAGGAGCACATGTCGAGCTGGGAGGATATGCCTGGCGGGGATGGGAGAGAAATCTGCCGTACCTGGCTCTCCATAGTGGTGCAAACCCCTCAGGGGAGATTCGCCAGGAAAGGGACGTCGAGCTCGGGAGGGAAAATGGTCGGCGCACGAGCGATGCTATGACGTGCGAATCGTGTACGTTTGTAGGAGGCAAGCATGCAGCATTGTATCTTGGGTGGAGGCGGGGCAGCTATCAAAGGCTCATGCTGGGGCCGGATGAGCAGAAGAGATCCAAGACAGCAGGTAGGGCAGCACAGTGCAGGCTGGGCGCGCTCGGCAAAAAGTCAAACCACGCAACCGTGGGGCCTAGGTTCCCTGGCGGGCGGAGAAGCAATTTATGACGAGAGGAGGGGCTGTTGACAGTTATTGGCTTGGACCGGCTTGGGCGTTGGAAGTGGACAAAAGCAGCAGGGCGAGAGGGTTGAGTTGGGCTTGGGCTGTGTTGGTTACGGAATATCTCAGACTACCCACCTACCACAGTACCTAGGTAGGTAGGTACCTAGGCAGGCAGGTTAGGTACTGGTTCCCGCCGCATAGTACCTAGGTAGGCCTAGGTACCTGATGTTTGTTGGTGGGGCAATCAAAAATAAAGGGCTTGCAGCGGCTCCGGGGCTGGGCCTGTCAAGCCTGCCATCCTTGCTCATCCGGGCATTCTTCCCGCTAACCGTTCGTTAGGCCTTCCTTTTTGACGGCACATGGCCACGTGCCGCATTATTCTTCCAACCTTTCCTGTGGTTGTCTACATAGCATCTAGGTGTAGCTCTTACTAAGTGACCCTGCATTTCTCTACAGCAGATTGAATTCTTTTATTTCTGGTTCCCTCTCCCCACAGTGAATCAGTATTAGGGCCATTGTAGCGCAAGTTGCTTAAGAAGCCATGAAAGAACTCGCAATGGTCACCTTACGGTGTTTGTGATCACAACGCAATGACAGCGTGCCGATCGCGTCGTGCGGGAACACGGCCACTGGTCTTCTTCGCAAACCAATGCAAGCCCACGGCGAAGAAGAAAAAAAACGTCCCCCATAGCGATTAAAGGTTTCAATGCTGTCCTAGACGGTTCGCAACCGTCCCTGTATCCATAAAAACGCCGGACCTGACCTCTCCGAATTCTCAAAAGCGCAACCAGCCCTAGGCCGTCTTCTTCTTCTTCTTGGGGGGCGAGCCTGCGTCTCCATCGTCACCCGCGTCGTCATCGGCAACTCCGCTATCCGCCTCCGATCCACTGCCGGATCCGGAGCTCTCGTGGTCCGAGTCAAACTCCTCTGCGACGTCGGATTCTGACTCTGTGTGGAAGTCCTCGTCAACGCTCTCCTCGTCCTCGTCTGCCGAGCCGCGGTCCGCCGCGGCGCCGACAACCTCCTCGTCCGAGCTCAGCTCCTGTGCACGCAGCGCCTGCTTGAGCAGCTTCTCATCCTCGTCGATTTCATTCTTGACACGCAGGCCCTTGAGCTTGAAGAATGACTCGAGTGCCTTCAGATCGTCCCGATTAATGTTGCTGAATTGCTGCGACCCCGCACCCTTCATCTGTACCGTGATGTCAAAGGTAGAAAGAGCCGACACGGCGCCGCTGACACGGGAGAACGTGACAGACTGTGTCTGCTCGTAGGAAATGTATGTGGCCGGTTTTGGCACGAACATGAAGGCCTTCTCCAACAGGTAGAGGAAGCCCTCACTAGCCTTGATGGAGCACTTGATCGCCTGCTGTTGACGGTGCCTGTCTGGATGTTAGTAGCCATCTTTCCCGGACCGAAACTTGGTCAACTTACGTCTCAAAGTCCTTGGCCGGCGTGGAAACCTTCTTGTTAGACAGACCCCGGAAGATCTTGGTCACCACCTGGTGCATAGGCTCCTCGTAGTGTGACTCGAGTTTACCGTCATACTGCTCTTTGCGCATTTCTTCGCTCATGTTGAGATCGATGGTGCTCTCGTCGTCCCGCTTGAACTGCATCACAACAAAAGGATACCGCGTCTGCCCCTGGCGTAGAGGAGGATCCAGGCCGATAGTGAGAAGGAAGTGGACGTCGTCCGGCTTAGGGAGAACCATGAACTTCTTGACAGCATCGTACTGTACCTTGTAGTCATATGTCTTGCCGCGAAGTCGGAAGGATGAGAGGTACATGTCGATGTCGAAACGGCCTCTGGGTGTGAGGTGCAGAACGTCCTGGAAGGTGGCGACAGTGTCGCCAGCCGTGTCGCCGATGTCCGCCTTGTCCAACAGGGTCTGATAGAACAGCTGAGCAGCTTGGACTTCCTCCTCGTCGGCGTCACTACCAGCCTCCTCGCCCTCGGCCTCCTTCTTTGTCGTTGTTCCTGGGATGTAAAACCGCATCTCGACCATCTGGTCCATCCCTGCGGCTGCCTTGCGGCCCTTTGTGGCAGTGCCGTTGGCCTTCTCCCCGTCATTGTTGGCGAGCTCGATAGCGATCTCGTTTCGGCCTGCCAGGTTGGTGTTGGCGATCTCTGAATAAGGAATCTCGAAGGCTGGTCGGTTTTGGACGCTGAATGTGAGCTCGCCCTTCGTGAACTCGGCCTTGCCCCAGTTCCAGCCCCGCAGAGAGTGGTCCTTGGTGTCGAGGGCGTGACCATACCAGTTCTTAAAGACCCGGGTCAATCGCTCGTGATCCTGTGGGATTTGTTAGGTCAAACCGTGTGAGGATGGCTGATTGTGTGGCGAACCTCTTGTTGGAAGCCGTCAAGCTGCATCACCTCGGAATTCCGCTGTAGAATCTTGACCTCATAGCCCTTCGAAGCTCTACTCCAGTGTGCGCCTGCGATATTGCTCGATTCGAGAGTGACTGCATCGCCGCCGCCCGCGGGCTTCCAACCGAGACCGGCATCGGAGAATCGGCATTTGCCGCTCTCCTTGGACAGGTCCAAGTAGATGTTGTCGAAGCTCTCCCTGAGGTCGGCCATCTCGTGTTAGCTCGTCTCGCCATACAAGCGGCTCGAGCGCTATGGGGATCGAGGCAAGGGGGGGGGGATCGTGGAGGATCACACAGTGGAAAAACCTACATCGACATCTTGAAAGCCTAAGATTGGTTGATGAATGAAGATGCTGGAGCGTCGCTGCGGACTGCCGTCGAAATTGCAGGAGAGAAAAGTTGGAGTTCAACCCGAGTGCTTGCCTAAAAAGATGCCGCCCCAGTGCAGCACACGCGCGACGCGTAAATGGTTCTAGCCCACCCTGCAGGGCCGCTAAAGCTACAAAGGCACGGGCCAGCTCACCCAAGCTCCCAAAGCACCCAGGTACCTGGGTGAGCAAGGATATATGCATCAAAAGGCATGCTCCAATATGTAGGGGTGCATTCTAAGCTAGTGTTCAACACACTCAATTAACAGACATTTTTGTTCACTTGTCTTGGAATCGCCCTGTTCTTACCTAGGATTTATCTACGTGGTATGCAACTGCTTCGTGTACTTAAGCAGTCACCATTCTATTTCAGCTAACCAGCCTGCATCCTGTTCTGCCATGCATCCTGCCCAAGCCAGACCCACCGAGCCACACATGCCGTAGCTGACAGTAGAGCCAGACTCTGCCGAAATACTGACAAACTTCTAGCCCATGATGGGCAAACCACCTTACACCCACCCTGAACTACATCGACTTCCCATCCTTTACCTTGAAGCTCCTCGCCCTCAGTTCCTTCTGCTTCTCAGCCCACTGGACCCTAGCCTCATCCACAATCTCACCAACGTCACGGTTGAGATCGGATGACAATCCCGGACCCACCAACGGCTCGTGGTCCCTGCTCCCTCCGGCAGTAAGGGACTCGGTGGAGGCCGACCTCCTCAGCCGGACGCCCGCGGCGGCGCTCCGTTCCTCGATCTTCTTCTTCAGGAACGGCTTGGCTGGCGACGCGAAGAAGGCCATGCTCAGCGCGACGCCGATCACCGGGTAGAAATAGAGCCTGGCCCAAACCTTGATGCTGTCCGCGAAGTCGAGGATCAAGAACGGGGTCGTCACGAAGGAGAAGGCGGACTGTGTCACCAGGTAGGAGAAAAAGTCGTAGTAGGGCTTGAGAGAGGTGGGCTTCTGAGTGACAGGGTCAATGAAGAAGGGCCTGAAGTACCGTCGGAAGTCTTTTGCAACTTGTCAGCGCACATTATCCCACCGAGTGTGCCTAATGACTTACTCTTCGCCACGGTCTGTATGAAGCTCGCCAGGACAAAGGTGAGGTAATATCCAGGGTAGAAGCCATGCCAGACTGCGCTCGTCGTAAAAGTCGCCAGAGTGGCCCTGAAACCGGGCTTCTTGCCCCTCGGCGTGACTCGCAGGTAGATGTAGTTCCGCAGCCACAGGTTTGTCTTGATGTTCCAGTTCTCAAGGTACGCCCTGGTGTTCTGTGCACTCTCCACGCCCCAGGGATAGATGTTCATCAGCCTGTTCCAGCTGACCTTGCCGGTGACGGGATCAAACCCGTTGTAGCCGAGGCCTGCCAGGATACAGGCACCCTCCGTCATGGACCAGACCCCGTAGTATTTCATGCGCGCGGTGAAGTTGGTCATGTGCAGCACCCATAGACGCCGGGGGAGGCTGTAGGTCATGTAGCTGTCGTCCAGGAGGAGCTCCGTGTTGTACCAACCCGAGAAGTTGAGGAAGCACAAGATCCACACAAGACCAGTCGCCAGCTTCCACATCGAAGGGGTGGCGCTGCGCGGGATCTTGCGCTTCTTGCGCGTCGGCGGCTTCTTGGACGGGTCAGCGGTCGCGGGTACATCGAACATGCTCAGGTCGAGCCACCGTCTGTACTCGGCGAAGTCCATCGCCGGCCCGCACAGTAGCGATGGGAAGAAGAAGACATAGCCGGCGTAGTCAAGCAGGCTGGGGAGCTCCTTGAGGACCCTGTCCTTTTGGAAGTCTGACATCTGATCCTCGGGCAGCGTACCGTCGGCCACGTTCCAGCAGAATGCGCTGAGTTTCATGACCAGGACCATCTGGGCGCCCGTGATATCCACGGTTGAGGGATCGTTCGCAAATTGCCGGGCCAGCTGGTTGATACTCATGTGAACCATGAGGAAGACGAAGGCGATCCAGGGCATGTAAGGACTGCCCCGGAGATAGTAGGCGAGTCCATATGCGCCACCCGCGGCGATGAGAATGGTGCGCAGGCCACCCCACAGGTCGAAGAGACCAACCAGGTAGAAGACTCCCACACTTTTAAGGAGCACATACGTTAGTAAACAACCTCATTCCCATCCTGCCGGCTGCCTGCATGTGGCCAACGGCCTTGCGAGGCTCAAAACGTACGCTGTGTTGAATAGGTTCTTGTAAGCCGGGTTCGAATCGGGGACTCTCTTCAACAGCCCGGCCAGTGGATACGAGATCAGGATTGAGAAGATAAGCTTGACTATGAGGATGTCAGCATCAACACTGCACACAGCGCTCGACCCTTGGTCTCAAGGGCATCAAGCTCACGTTCATCAGGTCCGGCGCCAACAACGCCCGACAAGTAGACGAAGGCTGTCAGGTCAGCACGGTCAGCACATGCACATACAAAAGGACAGTACCTTGCCTCGGGCTTACGAGCATGTATGTAGGGCAACATCCTGGATGAGGGGAGTGGACTGCTGCCGTAGATTGGGCAAGTTTCGGATCAAGGGAGTGGCGGTTCTTCAGTCCATGCCTCTGAAAAGACACGCAGTGTTTACGTTCTATATTATGAAAATGAGAGTTCTCAAAAAACAAAGAGCTCGGCCCAAAGCAAGTGGCCTCGGTAGGATAAGATGCGGCGTAGACACTTCTTGGGGAAAACTTAGTTCCAATTGTTGAGGAAGTTCACTGTGGCCTCCCGACCCGGCAGCTTTTTGAGCTCTCGGCTTGGGTGAGGGTGCACTTTGGCTGGGGTGATGTCATGTGCCAGCCATGCAGCGGGAAGTGGTGGGCCGGTCCGTGTACCAACAGAGTAGGCTGGCCATCCGGTTTCAACTATGCTGCCGGTTTTTGGAGTGGCTGCGAAATCAGATCACCTGGACAAGCTGAGCATTACTGACCGAATTTGAACACATATTTCGATTTGTGATTTGGATTGGATCACTTGATCCAGGACTTTGCATTTGGAGTGCCATGTTCCTGTTGACAACTGCGGGAATTGAGCATGCACGTGCACAGCACAGGGGAAAGGCCAACCCAAAACTCTAAGCCAGGCTGAGTATCATAAATGTCATAAATTAATTCTAGTATAAGCTTCGTTGGGACTATACATGTATGTATTGGGCATTCTGTGAGTCTTTCGACGCACCAGCCTCTATTGCCTTGTGATCGTTTGCTTCTCGGCACTTCGGTCCTTTGCCTTCAGCAGTGACGCGCCAAAGGCCGTCCCTCAAAGTGCACCTCGTCCATGTGTGGCATCCGTCATTAAAACTGTAATAGTCATGCACGCGTTGGTCGGCTTAGAGGACACAGTCCGTCTGCCCCGTTGTATCCCAGAAATAAATCTGGAGGGCAAGAATGGGAAGGGTATACTGATATACAAGGGTGAACCCAAGATACGAGGCCCCAGTTTTGCCTGTTCCGAAATCGTTGAAGCGCTCATGGCTGCGCACTGCAGGCCCCGCACTCACGTCAGTTGCAAGCTGGCCGACCGACGTGATTGACGCCCTCAGAGAACAGTCGCTTCTAGCTCTTCTATGACATCGAGGCATCCTTGTTGCTCTGAGAGCTGGCGCTCATGACGGGCTGCTGTGTGGGGAGCGAATTCTTGGACTGCTCGGTTGATCGGATCTTGGCCCAGGCGTAGACAATGCCGCTGATGAAGCCCAGGATAATGGCCGAGACACTGCCGAACGTGACCGGAGCAGCGAAGAAGATGAGACCCGAAACGGCAATAGGAAGCTTGTTGAGGGCGCCAACCATCGAGTAGGTCGTCGAAGAAGTAACACGGATGCACCAGGCCGAGCAGTAGGAGATGAAGATGGCGGCCAGACCGGAGTATATCATGCCGATGATCAGCGCATTGCGGGATTCCTCTGGGAAGTTGAGCTGGAGGTTCTCAGAGCTCCAGTCCTCAAAGATGAGGGAAGCAACGATGAGGGTCGGGATGGTAAGCAAGTTGTTGTAGAACATAGCTATATCATATTCATTAGTTTCGTCCGCACTCATGACCGCGGTTGGGGGCCCACGTACAATCCCAGTCCTTGAAGTTCATCTTCTTAATGACCTTGCGCATGGTCAAGACGTATGAAGCAGTGCAGAACACGTTCATTCCCATCCATGCGTACCCGGCGTTCAGGGTCGATACGCTCACAGACGCGTCGTATCCACCTGACAAGGCAGCCTGAATATCCGCCCACGCAGCGATGATGGAGCTGAGGACCATCAGTCCGAAGGAGAGCAGGGCGATCGGCGTCACCTCTCCGCCGAACCAGAGGACTTCTCCGTACGCGATAACGATGATGGTCAAGTTTTTGAAGATGGTGTAGACAGGCACAGACAGGAACTGGAGGGACTTGGTGCTCGTGTAAATCATGCCCACGAGAAGCAGAGAAATCGGGTACCCTGGACGCTGTCAGCCTCTGGTATGTTTCCAGCTCAGCATGTATGTATATCCGACGTACATTTCTTTGCCTTTTCCGTGTCGAAGGGGGCCAAACTCGTAATCATGCCCACATTCTTGCAGATCATAATGGCAGCGATGCAGACGATGGACTACCCCGCTGGTTAATAAGGTCTTGGCCTGGGGTATCGTTATGCGGATGGACCCATACCTGGACGGCCAGATAGAAAAGGTTCAGGTTCCAGTTCTTGCCGGAGACGCAGTACTTGTTGACCACCGTCATGGAGATGGACGACAGACAGTACGCGAGGATGGATATCCCAGGGTTGTTCTGGACCTTTGCGAGCTTGTCGTGCAGCGCCGGGGCACTGGCTCTGTGCGACTGCCTTCGCTCGAGAAAGCTGTCCTTCTCCTCGCGGAACGAGTCGCCCCGCTCGGGCATGCGCAGCACGAAGTCATCGCTTTTCTTGTCCGACATCTTGACTGCCGCAGATTTGTCTTTCCGGAACCAACGCGCACGGGTGTCGACGAAGGAAGGTGAACGACGGTAGTCGAGTTCAGGGGTTGGTTGTATGTCGTCGACCAGTGCACTCACTGGGGAGGGGGGCTTGGCTCGGATGGAGAAGGGTAAGGTAAGAGGGCGGCGGCCGAGACCAAGGAGTGGCCAGTGATTCGGGCGTCAGTTTCGGTGGAGCGGGCAGAAAGAAGCTGGTGACAAAGGCTGGCTTTTCTCTTCGCCTATGAGTAAGTTGAAAAAAGGAGACGCGTCAGAATTGGAGGCGGCGCAAAAAGGGAGCGGGTTGATTGCGATACCTGTTAACAAATTGTTCCAGACCAATCTGCTTGCACGCATGCACGCCCCTTTCTCTTCCCCAGCACGTACGGCCAGATTCGGGGGAGGTGCCCACGGAAGGGGGCCACCGGCAGGGCCTGGCCAACACTGCTAAGAAGTCGGGTGGGTGGCTACCCCAGGGTTGCAGGGTTCGAGCCTCGACCGCGCATCTCTGGGCGGTGCACAGTAAATTTAGCAGCGTCTAGCCCACCCCCATGAAAATGAACACGAGCCACTTCGTTGCAGTCACCCAGTCTACATAGTAAGCAACGTCGAACTGTAAATAAGCCCTTCTCTCGTGGTAGAAACTTTATCACACACGCCCCATCATGAATACGACGACGAGATCCGGATGGTGCGGTGTGCGGAATATGAACAGCAGCAAGGTGCTGCAGATAGTTGGTCATGGGCCCAGAAGGCCTCAGGCCTCAGGCCTCACTAAGCATCACTACCCTCTTGTGTCTGTCTGAACGGCTGTGTCCCACGCGATGCATCCACTTCGAGACGCGTCAGTGCAGAGAATGAGTGCGTCCATATATTTCCGGAATTTCAATCGTGATTAAACATGGTAAAGCCCACCCGTTATCTCGTTGCTAGTCTGCGTCCTGTTTGCCGTGTTTTAGAGTCCTGTCATTACCCCTATGAAGCAGCCATAATAGTATCCCCCTGATCTGTCAATTCGGCGGGGTCTTCGCCCCTCTCTTCGCTTACCTCCTCCTTGATGGGCTTTTTATCCCCGGCCTCAGGCGAGCCCTCCTCCCCCGGCGGTACGGGGAAGTTGAGGTGCTTCCAATCCTCAATCTCTTCCGTCACCGACCTCAGCCTGTCCCGGATGCTCTCGATCGCGTAGCTGCCAAGTAGCAACCTCAGCGGGGGGTACGAGCAGTGGCCCAGCTGCCAGACCAGCTCGGCGCACTTGACCGCACTCGTAGGCTGCCTGTCCCCGAGCCACGTCACCATCCTCTTCGCATGCAGGGCCGGGGACGAGTCCTGACCATATGGCTCACTGGCCGGTTTGATGAGAAAATGACCCCAAGTCGGCAGCGGGTTGGTCTGCTCGTCCGGCTCGTCCCTTCGGACCAGGCCGGGCTCTACCAGCGTGGCCTTGAGGTTGAAGGCGTCGATCTCGTACAGCATCGCCTCGATGAGGCCCTCGACGGCATATTTCGTGGCGCAGTACGGGCCCAGCCCGGGCACGCCCAGGGCGCCCGAGGTGGAGCTGAAGATGAGGTAGCGGCCGGCCTGCTGCTGCCGGAAGTAGGGCAGGATGGCCTGGAGGATATGCAAGGTGCCCATGAAGTTGGTCTCAAACTGGTTGCGGATCTCGTGCTCGTCCTGGTCCTCGCAGGCGCCGATGACGCCGTAGCCAGAGCAGTTGGCCACGATGTCGACGCGCCCGAAGCGCTCCAGCGCGCGCTCGTAGACGCGGGACACCGAGTCCCGGTCCCTCACATCGCATTGCAGGTGGAGGCAATAATCCTGCAGGTTGGGGTCACTGGGCTGGGGCGGCTCGAAGTTGCGCCCTACGCTGGCGACGAGGTCTCCATGTGACAGTGCGCTCCTCACCAGGGACCGGCCCATGTGACCAGTGCCACCAAAGATCTAGTAAGCCTCGTCAGACAATGGCCATGATGTACTGCTGGTTCCTGAGATTCTGAGAGGGCTACTCACAACCCATACTTGCTGCTTCGTGGGACTGCCTGGTTGGGGCGGATCGCAACTGGCAGGCAACTGCAACTTCCTCGTCTGCTCCGAGCTCAGATCCACTGAGCTCCCCGACGCCATTCTTGGGTGGCCTTGGAACTACTCCTGAGGGTGGGTGTAAGCGGACGTGGGTCTGTTTGCGGTGTGAAAGGTTCAGCAAGCACGGGCGCAGGGACAGAGACATATCCTCTTGTCCACTGTCAGCCAAGAAGCGCAGTGTTGCATCCAGATAGTACAGAGGCGCGATTGCCGTGAAACCGCTGGGATCCTGCCTCGAGCTGGTATATACTGGATGCCTGGACACTGGATTGGCTGTCCAGCTCGAACTCGGCGCAGCAGCCTTTCGGCAGATCGCCCGTTGGGATGAAGGATTGTTGAAACAGCCGGTGAGCCGTTTCTCTTTCCTGCGCCAGTCTGAGGGTTTCACGCCGTGGGACCAGGAAACCAGATCGTCATGCCGACGGGTTGCGTTGCATCATCCCATCTTGTTGCCAATGTGAGCGGTCGCTCGGAGACTGGCAGTTTGCCGGGTGCCCGCCCTCAGGAACCACAGCGACGGGTCGGCACTTGCAGACGAAAATTGGAGGCCGGTCCCCGCACCGGTCTGGGGGTGAGGAGCGGGTGATGGTTTCGATACCTTAAGTATATTGTAAAAGTCACTATGTACCTGCAAAAAGATGGTGCCGCGTCGTTTGTGAAGGGGACGAAAAACCCCAGTTGACACTCCAGATGATCAGTTCCTGCAAGTCATATATGAATCTCAAACATGGCCACCATCTGTGCCCTATACAGGGGGAAAGCCCCGAAGATGCATGAACAAGAGGAGGAAAATGCCTCTCGCTGGTCGCCTTGGTCGACCGGAAATAAGCACCCAATCCACCCCCAAACCCACCCCCAAACCCACCCCCAAACCCACCCCCAAACCCACCCCCGCCGACGTCACAATTCTGGGCGAGCACGCCAGACCACCACATTCTCAGTTGCGACCAATAAGAGGGGTTTAGTTGGGCATGATTCCATTATTAGCGAAGCCGACGACACTAGCAAATGCCTCTCATAAGTGCTGAGGCCATCTGATTGCTGCCCAAGATTGGTTATTGCTCACATACGTAGCAGCCTTGTATTTACTCAGTCTTGCCTTTGAAATTTGTGAACACGCCGAGCTTTCCCGCTCGTATCCAGCATCGCAACGTCAAACCCCCGCAGCAAGGACTCGTTCTCTCTCTCTCTCAGTCTCACCCACACAAGATGAAGGCATACCTCTACGACAACCAGCCGGTGAGTCGCACCTTACTCACCCAACAATCACAGCCGGGCCTCACCCGCACCACAGCCACCGCCGGCACGCAACAGCAGGCATACTGACAGCCAACCCCCTCCCACCGTCTAGGGCGACCAGCGCCAGCCTCACGACTCAGGCAAGGCCGTGACGACGGACGCGCTGGCCAAGGTGGGCGTGCTGTACCTGCACGCGCCCTCGCTGTCAGACGTGGACGCGCTCGCCGCCGAGAGGGGCTACAAGAACCGCGACGAGATCAAGGTGTCGCCGCAGACCATGGGCGACGTCTACGAGGACAAGGTGCGGTCCTTCTTCCACGAGCACCTGCACGAGGACGAGGAGATCCGGTACATCCGCGACGGGAAGGGCTACTTTGACGTGCGCAACGAGGGCGACGAGTGGGTGCGCATCGAGCTCGAGAAGGACGACCTCATCATCCTCCCGCCGGGCATCTACCACCGCTTCACCACGGACGAGACAAATGTGAGTGTCCCCCCGGGATGATTTCGCGGGTGGGACGTTGCTGACCGGTCGATGTGTACGATTGCAGTACGTTCACGCTATGCGGCTGTTTAAGGAGGAACCAAAGTGGACGCCGCTGAACAGGAGTGATGAGTTGAACGAGAACCCGCACAGGAAGGGCTATGTGAGCCAGTACCTGAGCTGAGAGATCTTGGATGTCAGAGAGGAAGAGAGGTCGCCATGAGGCATTAAATTGAAATTTCGCTCTCTCGACCAACACATTAGTGAATATGTCTCTTTGTTGCGGGATGATCCAATATGCAGCCCGTCAGGGGATGGGCCTGTGAAGTCTTGCCTCAAAACGCTGAGTAGTTTATTCATGTAAGTCTATCTGCGCTGGCAAAATACCTAGCCGACAGGCAGTCAAGGTGAGGACATCCAAAATAGTCCCTTTCCTCTCCGCGGGTAGAAAATCCGGCCTCCGACGTGAAAGAAACGGAAATGCCACATAAACCCATGTCTTCGATATTTGCTTGTGACTTGATGTCCGAAACAAAACAAGTCCTGATTTCCCCTTTCCGTAACGCCGTAACTATGTGTGTCCGAACAACAGGGTCGCATTCACGACAAGCAAGAAAAAAAAAACCCTCATTTACCGCACTTCTGGAGCGACCTCGACGCCGGCGACCGCGATCTCGTGGTTGATGGCGTTAGCGGTGTCATCGTTCCTCCTGCCCTCAAAAAGCCGCCTCCACCACGCCGGGGGGTCCAGCGGCCTGGAGCCCTGGTGCAGCGGCGGGTAGACGTCGCTGAAGAAGTACCAGATGTGGCCGATGACGACGCCCATGATCTCGTCCTTGGGGATTGTGCCGTGCAGGATCAGGCTGAAGCCCATGAGCACCCACGGCAGGTAGGGCGCGGTGAAGACCAGCAGGCCCAGGAAGCTGAGCCGGGTGTCCGGGTTGCGTCGCGACCAGATGTAGACGAAGGTCGACGAGAGGGGGTGGCCCAGGAAGGGCATCGACACGAGTGGGGAGAGGCAGATCAGGCTCGTCATGGCGTAGAGGAGCAGCCACGAGAAATGGGCGGGCCCACCGGCCGTCTCCTCGAGGAGGCGCGAGTACCGCTGGAGGAAGTAGACATGGAAGAGGAGGTCGAGGGACAGCGGGCCGAAGTAGAGGAATGTTGTTAATAGCCGCCAGTACTGTGGGTCAGAGAGTCAGCAGGGAGCGCGCACGGCTCGTGGCAAGGGAGTCAGTCAGTCAGTCAGTCTTACCTGTCCGTTGTGGAATACAGAGCGATAGCTATAAAAGAGCTGGAAGGCGTTTACGACCTGGCACTGCACCAGGGCGCTGGTGACGACGGTCGCGGTGGTCCACCATCTGGTGCAGACGGGCATCTCCCAAAACCACTGTTCCAGCGGGAAGCGGTCGCCTTCTCCCATCATTCCGTCCATTTTGCAGGTGAATCCGACCACGGGTGGGAGAGTGTGTCGTGGTTGATGGATGGTGGGGGTACTTGTTGCACACGGCGGGTCGACTTCGCAATGCAACCGGACAGCTCGGATGTGGGAAGGGAGGAAATGCGAGTGGGCTGTCAGCTGTGGGAATTCACGGCACCGAAGCCGTGGTCAACGGTTGGCGGTTCTGATGTTTTGAAACCAGAAATCAAAGGAGAGCGGCCTGTTGGCTGTATGGAATGCTGCCAAATAACTGGGGGCCAGACGTTGAGGTGTCCTTTAAGACGGGCGCTCAATCATGACCCGAGTTGCTGCTGGTTTAAACAGAATTGCCTGGGCAGGGCAGGATGACATGATGCGGGACGCACCCACCTCGGAATGACGAAGGCTGATGTGGCCCCTTTTTTTCCAAGGTGTCCCCTAGACCGACGGCTGCAAGCACTACTAGCACCGAACTACCTAGGCTGCTGGGCCTACCTCCGTGCGTCGGTTACCCGTGGACTGGAACCGTAGCCACAGCACGACGGGTGTTGCGTTCGACCGATACAGTCTGTTGATTATTTCTACATCCATCTGGATGGTATGTATGCACAACCTCACCACAT
The DNA here is from genome assembly GCA_036986855.1 of Diaporthe destruens. NCBI lineage: Eukaryota > Fungi > Ascomycota > Sordariomycetes > Diaporthales > Diaporthaceae > Diaporthe > Diaporthe destruens. Next base: position 240,589 of record BTXE01000009.1, on the reverse strand, counting down.
CCTCGCACCAGGGAAGAAAGTACCGTGCAGACCAAGAATCCAATGGCTTAATATATCTGGCTGCAACCAGGCGCAAGCATCAGAATGACAGAAATATGGGGGGCGCCACAGTGCACGGACCTCTGCCGCCCAGCCACCCTTTTAGTCTGCCCGTGCAGCTGCACGGAGTACCTGGATTTCGGTGCACTCAATTAAAGGGTCTGGCGCGAAAGCCCACTTCCAGACGCGTCCAGCTGGGGGGGCCATGCGCGTAGAGAGCTTCTTCCCTACCTGCGGAACCCGCCCACCACTTTCTGCCCTTTCAAAAGACACCTGACTGCGCAGCTTCCAGCCCCCCGGCCACCTTATCCTCCTTGCTCCCGAGGTCCTCTTACCAATTGACGACAATCCTCTTCCGAATTCCTCATCCACTTACTTCACTTGATTCTCGGACTCGAAAACTGGCACTACTAGACTCTTCTGCTGCTACACAGGTCCCTGCTCAGCGCAGCCCCTCTCCTCGTGCGCTCGGCTAGCTTGCCTACCTCCTGCTGCTCTGCTCCGAGCGCGACTCTCTTCGAGCTCAAATCTTCTACCAGTCACCGTCACAATGCCTCCGAGGAGACGCGGCGACATTCAACGTAAGTTGCGCAGCTGTCACTGCGCCTCGCGCCACCAGATAATGTCCGTCTACTAACCATGCGCACACAGCTGGCGACCCCGTGCCCCAAGGCAGGAGGTACAGATATCGACCAGGAACCAGGGCGCTGAGGGAGATCCGGCAATACCAAAGAACCACAGACCTGCTGCTGCTGAAGCTCCCCTTTGCCCGGCTGGTAAGCCCTTGTCCCCTTCCTGCTCCGGGCTGACTAGCCCGAGGTCGCATGGCAAACCCGCCAGACACTAACCGCTGGGCACCCAGGTTCGCGAGATAGCAATCTCCTTCAGACCGATCGGCGGGGAGTTCAGGTGGCAGTCGCAAGCGATCCAGGCCCTGCAGGAAGCCGCCGAGGCCTTCCTCGTCCACCTCTTCGAGGACGTCAACCTGTGCGCCATCCACGCCAAGAGGGTCACCATTATGCAGAGTGACATCCAGCTAGCGAGGCGGATACGCGGGGCCTGGGGAGGCGCAGCCGTATGATACCCCAAACCCCGCCAAGCGTGGGAAAGAGAAATTTCGAATAACGACCTGCCAAAGAATGAAGGGAGTTTTCTGTTTTGCTGGTGGCGGCGTTCCAGGAGTCAGGAGGAATCGGTTTTTTGTTTCGGAAACTCACCCGCCACCGATGTTCCGTTCCGCACGACATTGGTGGCCTTCATACCCCGGGCATCATATTATTTGCCTTCGAGAGGAGTTTTTCTTCTAGAGGGGAAACCTCTCGTGGTCCGAGGCCAGCTGGCACTTTTATTGCATCAGCGTTTTGGCTGCAGGGTTACAAGAGCCATGCTGCGAAGCTTTGTGGGCCGCAACAAGAAGGTCCGGTGGATATGCCGTCTGCTGAGGTCTTCTGTTTAGCTGTATATAACAGGAATGAAATAAAGAAATATCATCAATTTCTGAGCGTGTTCTTTGCCGGTCCTGGAAGGCTATGTGCAGTCAGGTAAACATTGTCTGGCATGCTGCAATGATGAGACCATGTCTTACTTCCTTTGACAAGGTTTGGCAAGTCGACAACCATGCAATGAGACGTGTTGTTCAATTAAGAGGGAATCTGGGCAACAAAGCCAAATAAAAAGGTTTGCTTAAAGCTGTGCAATATGACTTACATGTGGAATCTGCCTACAGCATGAAATGCAGATGTGTGCCTGGACAATAATATCCAGCAGTTACAGACACTAGCTGGGAGTCAATGCAGTTCAACCTCTGTTTTCTCCAGTCATGTGTTTACTTGTTTGTCCAGGCCCATTATCAAGTTTAAACTCTGGTTTGATTATCTGTGCTATATACCACAACAGACAGACTACAGACGGTCTTGCCCACATGCAATTGCTTCTGAGAACAGACTTCTTCCGAATTGATCAGGCAGCATGAAGCTTGTGAACCTTGTATCAAGGCTTGAACACACCGTGAACTGATGACTTTAGCTTACTGTGTAGTATGGCTCTCTCGATTGCATACATACGTTGTTGAAGTTGTCACTTCTAGAGCAAGATCCCTGTTTCTGAGCCTTTTTCTAATAGACACACGACGGCCGGTACGGCTCACTGCTGTTTTACATCTAATGCAATGTCCAATGCATCCATCCACCCAGGCCGGAGCTCTGTAATGTTCCGTTTGTCATGGATGCCATACGCAGCACAATAACTACCATGATGCCGACCACACGCCTACAGGTAGTGTTGCCGATGCGATACAATTTAGGTAGGGCTGTCCTCTTCAACTATTGACCGTCAATTCATATCAACACTGACACCAGGCATCGACCCGGGCATGGAGCTGGGCCCTGCGAATACGTCCTCGGCCCTGGGCCGTCGGCGATATCTCAGTGATTCTCGCCTCGAAGAGTCCGGACCCCACTCGGCCCTGGCATCCTCCTCGGCCTCCACCTGGCTCCTCGCCTGGTTCCTCATCTCGCGGCTGATTTCAGCGCCCTTGGCCTTGCTGAGGGACCTCTCCGCCTCGGCAATGACCTCGTCGCCGCCACGCGTGTTCCTCTTGCGCGGCCACATGCTCGGCAGGGCGATCTCCTGGAAGCGCGGCTCGACCGCCCTCTCATCGAACCACTTGTGGAGGCGCGACTCGACCAGCTGGGCGATCTTGGGCACGTCCTGCAGGCGCGAACGACTGCCCAGCAGGCTGCGGATGGAGAAGTCGAGGCGGTAGTCGTCCAGGAAGCTGAAGGTCATCATGGTCGGCGTTGACTGGGACGGGTTGCTGGGGATAAAGGAGATGGAGAGCGTCCCGCTGAAACGCACGACTGAGACAGACAGTGCGACGGGGAGCACAGCGGAGAGTTTCTTTGGGTAGTTGAGGAGCAACTTGGTCTCCAGGGCCAGCGTGATGGCGTCGCTAAGGTCGACGTCCATGCGCGCCTGCAGCCGGCAGCCCTCGCGCGTGGCCATGTTGACATCGAAGGGCCTCCCCGGCGGGAAGGCAAGCCCATCTTCATCCACGGGTATTATGCGACAGTTGCTAAATATCGGGAACTCCTCGCCCAGGTTGAGCTCTGTCACGCGGATCTCATCGAGGAAGTCGGGCCGCGAGGGGCTGTTGAGGGCCTTGGTCAAGGAGCCGAGGATGGCATCATCGTGCTGGGCATCGCTGCGGAATTGGGCGATGGTCTGGGCCACAAGCACGTTGAACCAGTCGAGGGATTCCGGCTGATGGCTGTCGACTTTGTAGTATGTTTTGTTGAGAATGGACCCGATGGTCAGTGTCGGAGGTCCCGAGCGAAGTATGCTGGACTTCTTCTTGTTGAGAGTCTGTGGCTGCTCACGCTGTCTGCTACTTGGTCGCCCGGCGGTTCTAAGGCTGAGGAGAGATTTCTTATGTGCGAGGGTTCTCGATCGTCTCTCGGTGGCTCGTATGGAGGCGGTCACCTCGGCTGAAGGCGGGTCGCCGAAGATGAAGAACTTTATGAAGGCTGCGATCAGGAGGACAACCGAGATCTGGCCCAGGATGAAGCCTTGTGTGAATGAAAAACTGCAAGGGCTGAGGTTAGCTTCTGCGTCAAGTTGTGCTTGTAGCCACAGCATTCCTCTTCTCTCGGGCTTGTACTGACGTCGGTTCAGGACGAGTGGGACAAACGTCTGATGCCATCTTCAGGCTTGATGTGATCACAGACGTTGTGCGATCCAGATTTGTTAGTTCATGTCATGTCATGACCCTGCCATGGTGCTGATTGTGATTGTGGTTTGCCCTGTGCTGCAGCAGACAGGACTGGTTCGGGTGATGAAGTCAGAAAAGTGGGAGATCCCGAGCAGGACATCTGGAGCTTCCCGCTGACCTCAGACCCACTGCAGGGGTGGGGGATGTGGGGGTGCTGGGGTGCCAGCCGGGAATGCCTGCGGCTTGGTGTCCTCGGGGTGCCGAGCCGCATCTGCCTGCATCTCTAAACTCACTTCACCTCATCTCACCTGCAGCTCTCATTGTCACACAGCCAAACCTGACATCTCTCATATTTCCTCGGGGCGAAATAGCATCACACCACAAACTTCTCACCCTAAAATGAGCTGCTGCTGTTGAAGGCTACACTGTATCGAATTGCTCCACCGCTGGCGCTCGGCCACTTGTCCAGTTGATGAGCTGGCGACACCCCTGACCAAGGGCAACTACAGCCAGGCCCCAAGTACACTTTGGCTTTCCTATTCGATTTACCGCTGTTACGGAACGCCTGGTGACCTGGTGGCCGACTGAAACCAGACAAATACATCTTCACCCGCCAAGATGGATGTTGTTCAGGCGGTGGCCGGGTCCGTCTCCAAGATGGTCTCGGCCGGAGACGGTGCCAGCGCTGGTGCATCTTCCAAGATGAAGATCCTGTTACTGGATCGAGATACTGTACCGATTGTCTCCACGGCAATCACTCAGTCCTCACTGCTAAACCACGAGGTTTACTTAATCGATCGGCTCGAGAACGCCAGCAGAGAGAAGATGCGTCATCTGAGATGTCTGTGCTTCGTGAGGCCCTCATCCGACTCGATACAGTTTCTCATAGATGAGCTTCGCGACCCAAGATACGGAGAATATCACCTCTACTTCAGCAACGTTGTCAAGAAATCAGCTCTGGAGCGGCTGGCCGAGGCAGACGATCACGAGGTGGTCAAGCTGGTCCAGGAGCACTTCGCCGACTTTGTGGTCATCAACCCAGACCTCTTTTCGCTGGATATCCACGTGCCCCAGCACCGGATATGGAGCACCACCCCAGACATGTGGAACACGGACACTCTATCACGAGCCACAGAGGGCGTGATAGCGGCACTCCTGATGCTGAAGAAGAGACCACTCATAAGATACGAGAAGAACAGCTTCTTGGCTAAGAAGCTGGCGACCGAGGTGCGGTACCATATCAACCAGGAGGACCAGCTTTTCGACTTCCGGAAGGTAGACACACCACCGATTCTTTTGATTCTGGACAGGAGAGACGACCCTGTGACTCCACTTTTGACGCAGTGGACATACCAGGCCATGGTGCATCACCTCATAGGCATTGACAACGGAAAGGTCGACCTGAGCGATGTCCCAGAGATCCGACCAGAATTGAAGGAGATTGTGCTTTCTCCGGATCAAGACCCCTTCTTCAAGACAAACATGTTCCTCAACTTTGGCGATCTTGGTGGCAATATCAAGGACTACGTCGAGCAGTATCAGTCAAAGACCAAGAACAGCGCCAATATTGAGTCCATCGCAGACATGAAGCGATTTATCGAAGAGTATCCGGAATTCAGAAAGCTGTCAGGCAACGTCAGCAAACATGTCACTTTGGTGTCGGAACTAAGCCGGAGAGTCGGTGCCGAGAACCTTTTGGAGGTCAGCGAGGTTGAACAGAGTCTGGCCTGCAATGATAACCACGCGGCAGACCTCAAGGTGAGAAGTCCTGCAAGGTTGATGCTCATACGAGACGCACAGGAACTGACCGCATCTTAGAACGTTCAAAGGCTGATCGCGTCACCGGCGGTGACCGTCGACAACAAGGTCGGCCTGGTAGCCCTGTACGCGCTCCGTTACGAGAAACATTCGTCCAACGCAGTGCCTATGCTCGTCGACCTCCTATCAACAGTCGGTGGCGTCCCAGCCAGGAGGGCGGACCTGGTGACCAAACTGCTAGCATACCATTCCTCCCTGCAACAATCACAGGCTGCGGGAGGAATCACGGATCTCTTCGACTCTGCCGGCATCTTCTCAGGGGCTGGGAGCAGGTTCAAAGGGCTCAAGGGCGTGGAGAACGTCTACACACAGCACTCGCCCTTGCTCGAGACGACGCTACAAAACCTGGTCAAGGGCAAGCTGCCGGAGCGGCAATTTCCCTTTGTCGAAGGGGGAGGCACGACCAAGGATAAACCACAGGACATTATTGTCTTCATAGTCGGAGGAGCAACATACGAAGAAGCACGGAGCGTTGCCACCATCAATGCATCGACCCCGGGGATCCGCGTGGTGCTAGGCGGAACGACTATTCACAATGCTACTACGTTCTTGGAGGAGGTGGAGGACGCGGTGTCATCATGGCCTGAGCCACCGCCAACCACCACGGCTGGGAGGTTACGAAAGGAGATCGGAAGGAGGTAGCATTTCATGACGGCGTTGGTTTTGTTGAGCAGGAACAGCGCCGCCGGCGACGGCGTATCTCACAGAGGCGGGCAAAGCGGCAGGTCTCCATATTCCAAACCCACATGCACACGCCCGAGCCTCTGATATGGTGACACTACTACACCGATAATAAGGAAGAAGTTTGGTCGAGTAATCTCATGGGTCAGATCTTATGACCGTTGCGGGTGTGACTCTACACCTGGGCAGTCGCACCCAATCGCATAGGTCCAGTGCTGACGCCAACCGTGTCATCATGGTGACAATGGGTGAAGCGGTGGGTGAAGGAGAGGTAATGAAAAGTGAGCTTCCGGATCAGGAACTATTTGCATTCCATCCCATCTTGACCTCATAAGTGAGGCAAAACCACAACCCGGCAGCGGGATCGTGCACATTCTTGACCATGGTCATCTGACGCGAGGGATTAGCCCGTGTGGTTCTTTTCTGTTGGCAGGGGTTGGGACGTTACAGCTTCCTGTCAGAACCGAACCGGGGTTGGGGTTCTGGGCCTCTATTTCGATGTCGTACCTGACAGAATGTTCCAACTTTGGCCCTGTTTTGGTCTGCCCGGCCTCGAGGGTGTGTATGTAAAAGAGCTGAAACGTCTGAATGAGTGGCGTCCAGCCGGCCTGGGGTCTGGAGATGCAGAAGCCACCCACGCGCGGTTTGTTTACCATCAAGGCTTCGTTCGAATGGCATAATATCCCACATCCCGTTCAATATGCGGTATACGAAGTACCAGGTAATTGCCGATCTGAGCAACCCCGAGGCTCTCAACCCCACGGATCCATACAGCCCTAAAGACATATAATGATATACCTATCGTACGATATTGGGCTCAGGCCCCATATGGGAAGTCAACCTAGCATAGCATTGCCGTGGCCCTGGGTCTCTTGCGCACCTGTCGGCACACGTTCCACCGCCAAGCATGGTCATGGGTGGGTAGAGAGGAGTGTGGATGTGTCCAAGGATGGGATTCTTGAAGAAAGCCACCAGGTGCCCGACCCCGGCCCGCGCAGCCATCGACATGGCGGAGGGGCTGGGGGACCTGGGGGACCAGGAGGGAAGTGCGAGGGCACCTTGTCCCCTGTGTCGATGCAACCTCACCATGCGCCGGGCCAGCTCTGGCAGTCTGGCCAGGCGACGATCTTTGTCCGGCTCAGCATTTGCCTGCTGCATTGTCGTACGCATCGAGCCTAGGCTTGTTTATTGTGTGCTGCCAATCTGCCAATGTACTCCATGTACATGTACGGTCGTATTCTCAGGCCTAGCTTCCCCGGGGGAGTTCTTCCAAAATGTGCGGGATGTCACATCTTGACCCCTGGTCTGTTTTGGTTCTTATTTCGCCTCACCTGTGTCAAGGGATTCAGCTCGCTTGGCACTCACCGCGCGCGGTCTGCTAGCGTTCTGCTAGCCGGGGTCGCGGAGTACGGAGTCTCGCTGTGGTTGTCAGTTGCCCCTTTGGGGTACGGAGTAAGCCAAGCCTATCTACATAAGATAAGATAAGATAAATATTTGGCGATAAGCTTTTTCTGCCTCACGACGGTGGCGAAACACGCGGACAGGCCGCGCGACACGACGAATAGACGCAATCGTGTTCGAGTCAATGTTGGCCTTGACTTCACAATGATCAAGGCATGGCAGCCTCGAGGACTGAGTAGGCCTCAACGGCTGCTCGGGGCTCCGACGGGCCCCCTGGCAACACATCTACGACTGCTGCGGCGGCAGAGAGGCTTTGCTACAGTCTCGCAGGACTCAAGGTACGCGACCATCCCAATCCACGCTGTTGAGCGAGGCGGGGCTTGACCACTATGCCTGACACCCACCTTCTATGACATACAGGCCTTTCGATGTTGTAGTGATTGGTGGCGGTCACGCCGGGTCCGAAGCATGCGCCGCTGCCGCCCGTTCTGGCGCGCGCACCGCCCTTGTCACCCCCAAGATCGACAACCTGGGCGTGTGCAGCTGCAACCCCTCCTTCGGCGGCATTGGCAAGGGGATAATCCTCCGGGAGATTGATGCGTTGGATGGGCTGGCCGGCCGAATCATCGACAAGGCCGGCGTGCAGTTCAAGGTGCTCAACCGGAAGAAGGGTCCTGCTGTTTGGGGTCCCCGCGCACAAATCGACAGGGACCTCTACAAGAAACACATGCGGGAGGAGCTCGTCAACTATCCTGGCCTGAGCGTGGTGCTTGGCAGCGTCTCAGATATCGTAGTCGGGCAGGTTCAGGACGCCGACGGACAGGCCAGTGGCACCAAGAGCAAGATCACGGGAGTCAGGCTCGAGTCTGGCGAGGTTCTGCCTACGAACAACGTCATCATCACCACGGGGACTTTCCTTGGCGGGGAGATACACATCGGCCTCGAGGCATACCCCTCAGGGCGCATGGGAGAGGCAGCCACCTTTGGCCTGAGCAAGTCACTACGTGACGCAGGGTTCCAGCTCGGGCGGCTGAAGACCGGCACACCGCCCAGGCTCGACAGCAAGACCATAAACTACTCTGCCCTCGAGCCACAGGAGGGCGACGAACCGCCCATGCCCTTCAGCTATCTCAACGACACGGTCTCTGTGCAGGACCAGCTGCTCTGCCACGCAACCTACACCAACGGCGCGACACACGACGTTGTCCGCGCGAACCTTGACAAGACAATACACATCCGGGAGACGGTCAAGGGACCCAGGTACTGCCCCTCTCTCGAGGCCAAGATCGTTCGGTTCGGCCACAAGGAAAGGCACATCGTCTGGCTCGAGCCCGAGGGTTTTAACACGGACGTTGTATACCCCAATGGACTATCCATGACGGTCCCCGCCGAGGCACAGGAGGAGCTACTGCGCACCATTGCGGGGCTTGAGAACGTCACGATGCTGCAGCCCGGCTACGGTGTCGAGTACGACTATGTGGACCCGCGCAGCCTGCGGTCGACGCTCGAGACCAAGGCCATCAGGGGCCTGTGGCTCGCAGGCCAGATCAACGGCACGACGGGGTATGAAGAGGCTGCCGGGCAGGGCATCATCGCCGGAATCAACGCAGGCCGAGCGTCCCAGGGGCTCGAGCCCGTGAGCCTTACCCGCAGCGACGGTTACATCGGCATAATGATCGACGACCTGGTGACCAAGGGTGTATCCGAGCCATACCGCATGTTCACCAGCCGCAGCGAGTACCGGCTCTCGACGCGCGCGGACAATGCCGACACGCGGCTGACCGCCATGGGCCGGCAGTGGGGCGTGGTCTCGGAAAGGCGGTGGTCCGCACACACGGACGAGCAAGCGGCCATGACGGACCTGACCAAGGTCCTGCAGGGCTACAGCCTGTCCTCGCAGGCGTGGCTGCGCAGCGGCTTCCGCGTCAAGGAGGACACGGTGCGGCGCGACGGCACGGACATCCTGCGGCTGGCCGGGGTGACGATGGAGACGCTGGCGGAGCGCGGGGTCATCCCCGAGGTGATGGGGTTCCCCGCCCGGGTCCGCGGCAGGGTCGCCATCGAGGCGGCATACGCGCCCTACGTCGCCAGCCAGCTGCGCAGCCGCAACAAGCTCGAGCGCGACGCCGAGCTGCGCCTGCCCGTCGACCTCGACTACGACGCCATCTTCGGCCTGAGCCTGGTCGAGAAGCAGGTCCTGAGGGCCACGCGGCCCGAGAGCCTCGCGCAGGCCAGGAGGCTGGAGGGCATCACCCCCGCGGGCTGCATCCGGCTGCTGGCGTACGTGCAGCGGGGCGGCGCAAACCCGGGCGGAGAGGCCCCTTGCGCCGAGTTGGAGCCCCTGGCCGCCCCCGGGGAGGACCAGGAGACAATGGACGCGAAGGCGAGGGTGGCTGAGCTGTAATGAGGATGTCGGCCGTCTTCCCCCCGCCCCCACTCCCCCCCAAAAAACAGAACAAAACAAAACATAAGAGCATCCGTTTAGATGCCGGAATGGTTCGCATGCAACGGTACTGCCAGTGCACACGAATGGAACAGTTACAGTCGGAAGACTCGAATCCCGACGCACGTTACGCGCAGCAGGACCTCAAGGGCCCTGACTGTTGATAGAGTGTACAAAAAGTGTACATAACATCCAAAGACTTAGACCGGGACGGCGTCAAGGACGAGCGCTAGGGAGACGAGATGCCACGGCCCACGGCCCACAGACGGTCGGCCCAGAGGCGAGAGGCGGAAGAGACAGTGTCTCGGGCCAAGGCAGAGCTAGCCGACTCTCGCGGGCACGTCTGACAGCTGTCAAGGCCACGTTAAGAGGAGGCACGTCGTACGGGCATGGCTAAAGTTGCCTAGCTCGCACGCTGATCACCATGTCTCGTAACCTGCGGTACCTCCTCCCGCGCTATATGTCTGTGCATACGGAGTACATATAGCACAGCGACTATGGGATCCGTCCACTTAGCGGGCACAACGGCCAGCTTTGTACAGAAGAGGAACAGTGGCGCCCACCCCCCCCCCCCAAGGCGAACACGGGCCATACCCAATCCCCTGGTCCCCTATCCGCAGATTTGTTTGAGAAGGTTTAAGCCATGCACCCGGGATCTTGGAAACAATCAGATGGATGAGATTCTATTGTGTGTGAGAAGATTAGGTTTATGTTTCTTGGGGGCCGTTGATTAAACTACACCCACACACCGCATTCAATGCCTTTGGGGTCTTATACTCCAGTATATGCATGCAGGTATATGCATGCAGGTCGCCGATATGGGCGCCGGATGCCGCCATGCTCCACGGATCAGATCGTCACGAGTGAGACACACGTACGTACACTACAAGAAAGGCCTGGCAGATCTTGGGATCACCGTCAAGGACTGCCGAGCCCGCTGTCCGCCCGGCCCCACCAGCCGGGCTTACACCACCTGTCTGCCTGTCCACCCTTGTCCAAACCTAGCAGGCCGCGCCATTAGGTGTTTGGTGTTTCGCCGGGCTATCGCCAAAGAGCCCTATTCCATGCGGACATTATACCAGCGTCTCACCGGTCGCAAGGGTCGTGGTGCCCAAGTGCCCTAACGCGAGGGGCGACAGGGACAAAAAGACGAAGAGGGCGCGCGCGCTCAGGCTTATGGTAGATAGATCTGTCGCCGACTCTGGCCCTTAGCCCTATGTTCACCGACGGAAGGGCACCGCTCCGGGGGTGAGGCCACGGATCCCCCGCGCCCCCCCCTCGCTGATCACCCTCGCGTATCGAAAAGATTTTCGTCTGGGGGTGATCAAAAATTCGGTAGCGAGGGCATGCAGGGGCTAAAGTGGCCTGAGTGGCAGAGTAGCCACGGACGGCATATATTGGGGACCATACAATATCGGAAGACCGCCATCAGTCCGCTATAGGCAGGCGAGCCCGAGCGCGGGGGGGGGGGGCTAGTAGGGAGGCCCAGAGCGTGGACTGTTTCAAAAGTCGATTTTGAGCATTACACCTACCCCCACACCTAAACCAACACACCCCCCACACACCCACCACACATCTCTCCCCCACACCCTTATTTTATATAATTATTAATTTTATTTTAATTTTTAATTTTTTAATTTTTTAATTTTTTAATTTTTTTTTATTTTTTTTTAATTTTTTTTTTATTTTTTTATTTTTTTATTTTTTATTTTTTTATTTTTTTATTTTTTTATTTTTTTTTTTTATTTTTTTATTTTTTTATTTTTTTATTTTTTTATTTTTTTATTTTTTTATTTTTTTATTTTTTTATTTTTTTATTTTTTTATTTTTTTATTTTTTTATTTTTTTATTTTTTTATTTTTTTATTTTTTTATTTTTTTATTTTTTTATTTTTTATTTTTTTATTTTTTTATTTTTTTATTTTTTTATTTTTTTATTTTTTTATTTTTTTATTTTTTTATTTTATATTATTATTATTATTATTTATTTTTTTTATATTATATAATATATTATATTATTAATTTTATATTATTATATATTATTATAATTTAATTTTTATAAATTTTTATAAAAATTTATATTATAAATTTAATTATATTTTTTAAAAATTTATTATTAATTTTTATTATAAAAATAATTAATTTTTTTATTTAAAATAATTTTTATATTTTTAATAATAATAATAATAAATATATTAATTTATTAAAAAAAATATTTTATATTTATATTTATTATTTTAATAATTAAAATTTAATTTTTTATTTATTTATAATAAAATTATTAAAATTATAAATTTAAATAATAAAATATATAAAATATATTTAATAATTTTATTTTAATTTTTATAATATAATATAATAAATTAATTTAATTAAATAATAAATTTATTAAATAAATATTTTAAATTAATATTTATAAATTATTTTAATTTAAATTTTTTATATAAATAAAATTAATTTTAAATTATTAATTTAATAATTATTAAATATTTATTAATTTTAATTAATATTTTAATTTAAATAATTCTTTTTAATAATCTTTTTTATAATTAAATAAAAAAAAATTTAAATTTTTTTTAATAAATTATTTAAATTAATTAATTATATTAAATTATTTTTTTATTTATATAATTAATTATTTATTTAAACATATTTTAAAAAATAATTAAAAAAATAATTAAATAATTTTAATAAATAATTTTAATATAATTATTTTATTAATATTTTTAATTTTAAATAAAATATAATTTAATATTATTAATATTTATTTATTTTTTATATTATTTTTATTAATATAAAAATTTAAAAAATATAAATATAAATTATTTTATTTATTTAAATTTTTTTATTAAATTAAAAAAATATAAATATAAATTATTTTATTTATTTAAATTTTTATATTAAATTAAAAATAATAATTAATATTTAAAAAAATAAATTTAACTAAATTTATTATATAAAGTTTTTTATAATAATTTTATAATTTTTTATAATTTAAATATAATTAAAAAATAATTTTATATATTAATAGTTATAATATTAAACTATATTTATTTAAATTAATATCTTAAAAAATAAAAGTATTATAAATTATAAATTAATTAAATATTAATAAATATTATATAAAAATATTAAATTATTATATAATTTAAATAAGTTTATTAAAATAAATAATTATAAAAATAATTATTATTTTAAATAAAAATTTAATTTTATTTAAATAAATATTTATTTAATAAATTAAAATTATTTAAATATAATTAAAATTAATTTATTATATTATTAAAATTAAAATATAATTTTTAAATAAAGTAATTTATTTTATTATTTAAATTTATAATTTTAATAATTTTATTATAAATAATTTAAAAAATAATTATAAATAATTAAATTTATTATTATATAATAATTAATTTTTATTTTAAAATAAATATATTAATATTAAAATTAATTATTATATTTTTTTAAAAAATTAAAAAAATATAAATTTAATTTAAAATAAATTAAAATTTATAAAAATTTTAAATTTAAATTTAAAAAACTTTATTTAAATTAAAATTATTTAAAAAAATTATTAAAAAAAATTTAAATAAAAGTTTAAATTAAAATAAATAAAATTATAATAATATAAAAAAATTAAATAAAATTAATTATAAATTTATAATTATAAATTTTTTAATTTTATATTAAAAAAATATAAATATAAATATAATTTTTATATAATATTTATTATTTATATTAATTTAATAACAATTATTAATTTTTTAATATTTAAAATATTATTAAAAAAATAAAAAAATATTTATTTTATATATAAATATTTATATTAATAATTTTTTTAATTTTAAATAAATAAATTTTTAATAAATAAATTTTAAATAAATAAACTTAAATTATAAATATAATAATAAAAATAATTTTTTATTTTATAAAATTTATTTAATTTAATATTAATAATTATAATTTTAAAATTTTTTAATTTTTTAATTTAATTTATAAATTTTATTATATTAATAATAATGAAATAATAAATAAATATTAAATAATTAATAATAAAAAGTTAATAATAAAAAGTTAATAATAAAAAATTAATAATAAAAAGTTAATAATAATAAATTAATAATAATAAATTAATAATAAAATAATTAATAAATATTATTTTATTTTATATTTATAATTTAATATTTTTTTAATTTATTATAAAAAATAAAATTTATTTAATAAATTAAAAAAATAATATAAAATTATTAATTAAATAAATAAATTATTAATTATAAAATTAATTATTTATTTAATAAAAAATTATTATTATAATTATAAAATTTATTATTATAATTATTATAAAAATTAATAATAATAATATATATAAATATTTATAAATAATTTATTTTTTTATTTATAATAATTATAAAAGTTTATAATTAATTTATTTAATTAAATTAATAATATTTTATTATTAAAAATTTATTAATAATTAATTAATATTAATAAATTTATTTTATATATAAAATAAATTTTTAATATTATTTATAATATATATTTATTAAATTAAAAATATATTTAATTAAATAATAAAATATTTAATAAATTTAATAAATTTATTTATTATAAATTATTATTTTAATAATTAAATTAATTTATATTAATATTAATAATATTAATATGAAAATTGTTTTTTAATTATATATAAATTATAAAAATAATATATATTATTATAAAAAAAGTTTTTATATAATAAATTTATTTAAATTTATTTATAAAAAATATATTATATTATATTATTTTAAAAATATTATTTATTTTTTTAATTTAATAATAAAATTAAAATAAATAAATTAATTTATATTTTTAATTTATTTTAAATTAATTATTTAATTAAATTATTTTATATATATTATAACAATAATAATTTATAATAAATTAATTATTATAAATTATATATTTATATATATAATTAATTATTATTAATTATTAATATTTATTAAAAATTTTATATAAAAATTAATTATTAATTTATAAATTATTAAAATATATAATTTATATAATTAAATTATAATAAAAAATAATATAATTAATTTTTAATTATTTTTTTTATTTAATAATAAATAAATAATTAATTAATTATTATATTTTTATATATAATATTTATATTAATAATTTATTTTTATTAATAAATTTATTATATATATAAAATTAATTTTTAATAATTAATTTATAATATATATTTATTAAATTAATTATATATATATATATATATATAGAATTTTAAATATATATTATTTATTATTTTTAAATAAAATATAATTAAATTTTATATAAATTTTATATTTAAATTTATTAAATATATTAAATATATTAAATATATTAAATATATTAAATATATTATATTTATTATATTTATTATATTTATTATATTTATTATATTTATTATATTTATTATATTTATTATATTTATTATATTTATTATATTTATTATATTTATTATATTTATTATATTTATTATATTTATTATATTTATTATATTTAAATATTTTTAAAAAAATAAAAATAAATATAAAAATAAATAAAAATTAAAAATAAAAAAAAAATTTAAAAATAAAAATAAAAAAAATTTAAAAATAAAAATAAAAATAAAAATAAAAATAAAAATAAAAATAAAAATAAAAATAAAAATAAAAATAAAAATAAAAATAAAAATAAAAATAAAAATAAAAATAAAAATAAAAATAAAAATAAAAATAAAAATAAAAATAAAAATTAAAATAAAAATAAAAATAAAAATAAAAATAAAAATAAAAATAAAAATAAAAATAAAAATAAAAATAAAAATAAAAATAAAAATAAAAATAAAAATAAAAATAAAAATAAAAAAAGATTGACCTTCGTAGGGTTCGAACTGAAGCACTTTCAGATGGGGGTGGCTAATAGGAAGGGTGGGGTGAGCCAACTAGAAAATCGACTTTTGAAACAGTCCACGCTCTGGGCCTCCCTAGGCTAGCCCAACCAGGCCTGACGGGAACGTGCCGCTAGCATCGCATTGAGAGCTACCGCCTCTATGGTCGTGTCGAACTCTGCCCGGAACTCTGCCCGTCTTCGACATCCTTTCCCGTCTTGTATGTATGGACATGGACCGTGGGTGACGGCGCGGCAGTCGAAAATTCAAGCTCTTTCAGCGACAGCCGTGGGCATTGAAAAGCATCCGAGTGTTTGTCCATGTGGCCGACATCTGGCGAGTGCGAGCTCGATAAAATTATATGAGACAAAGCAGGTAGCAAAAGACCGTAATGAGCTGCTCGCGTTAGGGGCTGACCGTGCTCCAGGAAAAAGATACACAAAACATGATTCGGTACACCTAGTGAGACCTGGGAGTATACGTCTTTTGGAAGTACAAGGCCGCCTATGTGTTCAGGCTCAATAAGACCATGGCTAAGACAAGTGCCGACTAATATGCTAGGTCCTTCGTGTATGCGAGCTCCCCAGTGGCTAGATGGGGTCGATATTGCGTCGCCCGTGCCATAAGGCGGGTCACATACGTAGGTATTGGTGTGGGGAGAGCTCGACTGCACACCTCTTCTCCAGCCATCTCTTGTTGGCAGCTGCTTCTTCGAGAATCGTCCAGGACCCAGTGTGTTGATCTTTCTGAGTACGTATGCGACTAAACTGCCGGGGAACTCGGACGTCTAAGATAAGCATCCGCCATCTCATAGTGGCCTTGATATTATCGTCGGTAGCGCTCAGCAGCAGGGCCGAGCCCCTGCTGGCCTCTTGCTTGGTGGTACGCTTCGCTTGCGACCGTCACGAATGCTTTTCTCCTTCTTGTCTCTCCTTGATCTCGTCATGCGACAGTATCTTTACTGCGTCCTTGCTATACACATAGCTTGCCCCGCTCCAAACTGTTGTAGTGGCGACAACATACCTAGAATGGCATCGCGTTAGTATTCATGCCCTGTGTAGTGCACCCATTCACGGCTTCATATTTCCTCACTTAAGGGAGGGTGTGTACATAACAAGGCGCATCGCCAGCCGAGAATGACGCCATTTGGACTTGTGAAGCCCTATCGCTCTAGGGCTGGGCTGGACCAGAATGGATCACTTGATCCAGCAGGGCGAGGCCGGTCTTGTACCTCCGGTCTTATGCCATCACCAAATTTCGGTCCCGTGATGAATTGCTCGCGGCCCGCAAGAAGAGAAAAGTCGGGTAAAAGCAGTTCCACAATCACTTACTGCATCACCGTCAAAGGCGTACCAGCCACGACCGGAACCAGGGGCGCCATTGTTGTGAGGCCCATCAGCGCAAGCTGAAGGAAAGTGTTATACTTGCTGATTGTTGTCGGGTGCACCTCGGCAGACGGCAAGGAGAAGTCCCAATACCGCATGAAGGTCTTTGGTGGGGGCAAAGAGATCCACCGGAAATAAATGGCTGAGATGGCAAGCCCAACATCACGGCCAAGGATGATAACAGCTAACCAGACTGTAATGTGAAGGCATGTTAGCCCGTACTCAAGACCAGCGTTGGCGCAGATGAGCTCTAACCGACACGGGACTTGACTTGCAAGACGGTCACGGGACAGGCGTCTTTGAGCTCTGTTGCAGGGCGAAGTAAACAGTAAACATTGACTCACCAGGTAAGCCGCCCTTCATGGCCAGGGCCACAGTCAAGACCGTCATGAGGGTCTTGTCAGCCATGGGATCAATGATAGTGCCTACGACAGTGCCCTGGTTCCACTTGCGGGCTATCCATCCATCCAGGAGATCTGTGATGCCTGCGTAGGCGAACAAGCCCAGTGTCCAGGCATGGTGGTCATGGAGGATGCAGTAGCCAATTACTGGGGCCAGGACGAGCCGGGATGCAGTCAGCAGGTTAGGAATGGTGTAGATGTTCTCGTGAGTTGCAACAGGAATTGCCTTTTTGAGCACACTGGCGATCTTCCCGGGCTGAGATGCCGGTGAGGATGGCAAGCTACACGAGGCTTGGTTATCAGTAACGGGTACAAGGAAGACAGGACGTCCTGAAGAGGAAATTTTCGGACACGGTCAGGTCAGGAGGGCACACCAGGCTCGACTCCAATGCAAGCACCGGCTGCGATGGTCATCCAGAGAGGCGACTCGACATATGCCGGCATGCAGTCCGGCGTGGGGCGGGGTCCGGACGGGGGTGAGAGAAGTGGGTGGAGGGACAGGGACGACTGAGGGGTGAAAGAAGCTCTGCCTTACCCTGGGTCCCGCTCCTCTCTGGTCCGCCGGGGCCGTGTGACGGAGACATAAGGCCGCAGGTGAGTGATGCCAAGCGCAGTGGAGGAGGTCGAAGCATCAGAAACCACTCGGGTCGGGGAGTAGGAGGAGGAGGTGCAACGTGTGAACGATGCCGCGGGGCCCGACACGGAAGCAAGAGAGTGCCGCGGAGAAGAGGCCGGCAACCTGAGACAGCGAGAGGGCGTCCAGCCCTGCCGGGCAAGCAGGGCGCGGGGGCCCTGACATGTGATCCTGAGGGACATTGTGCAGAGGGGACGGCGGTGTTGGCGGCTGCCGGTGGGCTGGCTGGCTTATCTGCCTGGACAGACCTCCGGCAGGGACGGAGCCGGGCACAGGTGAGGGCGAGAGGACGGCGAGGGTGCAGTTGGGCATCCAGAGCGAGCAGTTGCATCCCTGTCCGGGATCTCGACCGTGGTGCTGGGGGCCTGGGGCCGTTGGGTGTTTGATCTGCCTGTCTGCCAGAGGGGAAAAAAACACCCCCAGAAAAGGCTAATAGTTTAAATGGAGGGCGTGGGGATGGATTGGCCGTGTGGTGGCGGGTGGTGGAGCGGGACAGTTCTGCCGCAGATTCGAGAGCAACTTGAAACAAACAGCCAAAGGCAGGGCCCCACCCCGTCCAGGGCGCAGGGCTGCGATAGGTGCGGGCGGACGAACTGCAGCTGTGCTATGTCACGGCCAGCTGAGGGCGTCTGTGCGTCAGAGGAGCACACGGGCTGCACGGCAAGTTACTCTGTACGGCTGCTGACGTTGTTCGTCCCAGCCAACCGTCAGCGGCGATGTCGGTGCCGCTTTGACCGTGCCTGCATCAAAAACAAAGCGTGTGCGCCAGGCGATTGGAGGAGGCGTGGCCTGGCCGAGGTGGTGATGGCACCTCTCGTGTGAGTCTTGGCGTGCTCTTGACAGCTTGTCAGCAGCCTGCCAGCCTGCCTGCTCGTGCTTGCCTTCTTGCCTGATAAGCTCAGCCGCAATGCCATGACACCCACCGTTCCTGTCACTTCCAGTCCCCTCGGGAGCCCCTGCAGATGCAGCTGCAGACCGTGACGGCGTCGAGAAATTAGACCGAGCAGTGTTTGTTGCTTCTTGCTATGGACCCAGCACCTTGACTCGATCGTCGGCAGCTGAACAGACGTCAGACGACTGACACCGACACCGTGACCAGCAGAGCCCAATGGCAGCCCTGAGATCTGGCAAGGCTACACTGTATGGAGTAAAAAGTTGCTCCTGCAGATCTGATCCAGATTCAGTCTCAACATGTCAACACTGTACTATGTATCGACAGCCGCTTGAAAAACACGCTCACGCGTCATGACGGAAAGTGGGGCACAGGGCCACAGGGCCACAGGGCCACAGGGCCGCAGGGCCACCTGCTGCTGCGGTCTGCAGTCTGCGGCCCCCACCGACGCGGGAGCCTCAATGTGGTCCGAGACATCCCTGCTGCCCTCCTGGGGTGACAGAGCAGTACGTACCACAGTACAGTACCTCCCGCGCTACGGAGTACACAGGCTTGACAAGCACTCTGTACTCCGTACCGTGGACCGGCATGTGCCCCACATCCGATGCATCGTCAGGCAGGGAGGTACGGCGACGGTCGATGAGGGACCAGGGAGGCACACAACGTGCATGGGGTCAGAGTCATAGACCCGCCTGCTGTACACTCCCAAGACTCCTCCTGTACGTGCCTGCTGGTGCTGCCAGGGGTTTTTTCTCCGTACTGAGTCGGCCTGTTGCCCATCACCCACAAAGATCAGCACAGCAGCTCCTCCGTAGCCACAACAAAATCATCCGACATGAATAGCAGTGCAACCGTACCGTCGTGTTCGTGCCAGTGCAAGTGCAGGTCGGTGGTCGGTGGTCACTGCTAAGTAGTCACCTCCTCCTTGTGTCTTCCAAGCTTGTTTCCTGCCCTCCTTGGACGCCTGGGCCTCCCGGCCAACCTTCGCATTCGCTTGCTGGCTGATGGAAACTCTGCTCAAGATTTCTGCACCGGGCGCCAATCACACTCGTCTCGCTGCTCCCACCCTCGACAGCCTCGCCCCCAGCACGCTGTTTACCCGACATGCGCCCACAGTCGACTGTCCCCTGCAATGACGGGGCACGCCAACCTGGTAGACTTCCAGATCTGAGCCAGCAACAACCTCGCAATCCCACCAGACCACGCGGTGCAGCCCGCCGTGGCCACCCGCTATCATGCAGCCTGGCAGCCCAGCAGCACCACCAGCGCCGACACGGCCCACGGGAAGCTGCCCACGGTTCGCACCATCTCACGATGTTGCTGCAGGCCTGCAGGCCTGCAGGCCCGTGATCCCAACCGTTGCAATGACATTTCCATCTTACAGAGCAAGTCCATGTACCTGCGAGTCTCCAGGCCCTGGTCCCTGGGGCTGCCCCTGGGGCCAGACCAAAAGAACCAAATCAATCCGACGCCGTGTCACCGTCAATTAAACCTCCGATGTCGTCAGCACAGATGCCCAGAGAAAACACACCACCTACTGTTTGTTGTTGTACCCAGGTCGGCCAGTCTGGCCGGGTCTTCACTAGCCTGCACAGGCTTGGCTCATCGGTCTTCTCTCCACCTCTTCAGTCCACGAGGGACGCGTTCGGCCTGAATTTCCTGCGACGACCTTTGCCTCCGGTCCAATATCTATCCCAAGTGTCAATACACCCATACGTTTTGTTGGTGTACGAAGTATTGAATGCGAGGGGGTACGGGGCCGGGGAGGGGGGGGCGTGAAGTTGAGGCTACTGCAGCCGCGCCTGATGCCACCGGATCTGAAGCTAAGCAACCATGCCCGATATCATGCCTTGGGTGTCCCATAACAGACTTGCCGTCAGACCGTCTGAACAAGCCTGCTGTGGTACAAGCATGCAAGCCTGGACCCGGATGCCCTAAAACGTGCAACTCGGCTCCCCCCAGTACCTTGTCCCCGACGCTCCTTTGTCCAGGGCAACACCAGTGCTGCTGCGCTCTGCCAGCTATCCGGGCAGGCCAGGAACGTGCAGACGCGCCGTGGTGCTGCAGCAAAACAGCGCTACTCACGCATCTATGGTATCCTTCCTCGAGGTTGTCAATGTGTGCGCCGACACGCCAATCCAGGATGCAGTTGTCACACTCAAAGGCCTGTAGCCGTCTCTCAGCCCTGCAGGTGCTTGAGTTGACGGGTCATTCGGATCGATCGAGTCTGACAAGTCACAAATCACTGCAGGTACAGAGTACATTGCCGGCACTAGTTGCTGTGCTCGGCTACGGCTTTTCTCTGGGTGAAAGTCGGTCATCGCCTCGATCCACCATGTGAAGTCGCAGTTGCAGGACACAGTCACAACTGTCCCACTTCCGCAAACACGGTCAACAGAGTGCGGCTTCACTAGCACAGCAGCTAGGCCGGACGTCATGTCACGCTCGCGATCCCTCGCGGCCCCCCGTTACCTGGGATACCTTGTAGGGGAACCAGACAGATGTTCGCATTAGGGGCCAGCCACGGGTTCCCATGCCGATCCCATATGCACATCAAAGTCACTACACATCTCTAGCGGGCCCAGGTCCCCTGGAAGTGGCCTGATATCCCGGCTCGCCTGATGCCCCTAGCTGCCCTGACCTTGGTCGCTGTGCAGAGCCAGACACACCTGCTAGCCCGCCATCATGGCCGCTGACCTGCTCTCCGCACCCGCAGACACAGGTCGCGCGGCGGCAAGGCGGGCGAGGTGACAGGATGGGCGGGGAGGGGGTGTATGCGAAGAGGTGGGGGAGGGCTGCAAGTGGGCTGGGTGTCATCGGAAACACAAATCAAAGGAGCTGCGAGCGGATGCAGCACCCTGTCTGTTCGCAACGGCGCTCCTCTCCGCCCTCCAACCACCTACCCACCCGTTCAAAACCGCTCAACTCTATCAGCCCTCGCCCCTCTGGCCAAGTCGGATCCTGCCTCACAGGGTCCCTTCTACCGCAGCAGCCGGGACCCAGTACCCAGAATCCAGCACCACAGTGGCACCGACTCCCCAGAAAGCGGTGCCAGGAGGGCCCTTCTGCATTTGCACACGGCCAGGGGTCTAATCCGGCTGTCCTGGCTGGCTGGCTGTCAGCGGAGCGCCAAAGCTTAACCCGGAGATGCGAAATGCGCCCCTCTGACTTTTTTTGAGTTCCCTCGCCAGGTTGCAACCCCCAATGACACTGCCTGGTAGCGTCTTCCGTGCCCTTTTGGGCCCGGCCCAGCCCCTGATGAACGGCGCGCTGGCTGACCCGCGCGGGCACCGTATGCACACCTGGGCAGCCAGCACAGTCTTGAAACAACGGAGAGGGAGGCACAGAGGAGCAGACCACATTCTCGAGGAAACTCCAGTCGGGCAAGACATGGCTAGGTAGTTCGCAGTGGCAGGGCGGTCCTTCCGCCATCCGCGGCCCGAAAATGAGGTCAGTATCCAACCCCAGATACAAGTGAACTCAAAAACTCAACATAGGAAAGGCTGCGAATGCGAACTAATTGATAGGCATGGCTCTGCCCTGGCTAATGCCCGGCCGACCGGATGGGATGATCTTTGCTGTGAGGGATATCGCTCCTTGCGCTCAGGCCTTTTACCACTTCACAGCACCTTTGCGTGTGCGTGTGTGTGTGTGAGAGAGCACCGGTAAACAGTTGACGTTGATGCCACTTGCACCCCTGGTTCGCCAGCGCACCCGTGGTTTCCCATTAGTCCATTCACGAATTACGCCACGCCATTCAAGATAACAAATCAGCTTTCTTTTCGTCTCCATAATAATTAACTCGAGATTTTTGGAGACAGAACAACACTCATGCCACTTGCGTACATACCACCACCACCAACACAAAGCTTGCATGCTGCGAGATTCAGGGATGGATATATATAGATGGGACAGGATAGGACAGGATAGGACGGCAGCTAACTGCGGCAAACAAAAAACCGAGAAAGGGGGGGGGAGAGGGGACAAAAAATAAAGCTTGCGCACACAATCACTAGAGGACAAATTTCGGAGGAGCTTCGCAAGAAAGCGCAAAACGAAAACGTCACTCTCATACCCATCTAGTAAAAGTAGCATACTGGCTAGCCGTCTGATACTCTGGGCTAACTAACAATCAGGCGGTTGTCGGCGGGCATAACCCGAGCGCATTTCCTCGGCGGGGAGGGGAGTAGGCATCCCAGATGGGGTTTACGCGCACGTTTTGGGGGCAGGCCCGGCCGAGAGACCAAAACGGCTATTGTAGGTAGGACATGGCCCTCTCCTGTTACACCATGTAATTTGTTTTACACGAAGTTATGCCCTGCTGGCTGGCTGGCTGGCTGGCTGGCTGGCTGGCCGGCTGGCCAGTATTCCCGAAGTCTTGCCTTAATTCCTGCCCAACGTGGCAAACAGCCGACATCCCAGCACACGCCTCGACCGGCTTTATGGACACTGCATGCACAATATATGGCCTTCCCAGGGGAATGTAGAAGAACTGTCCAAGTCGGCGGTGATGCCAGGTTTCAACATTCATGTTGATTAGAGATTTTTATATCCTGTACTCTGTGAACATGGGTCGTGATTTGTCTAGCCAGACCAACCACCCAACACCATCATACCACGTTGGCCCTCGAGGCCTGTACATCGTTCCCTCAACCCTTGTCTCTCCTCTTCATGACGAGAGGAAGAAAACACAGCCATTCCACCACGTGGGAATCTGAAGTGAACGAGAAAGTGTGAATAGTAAACAGTGCGACAGCCCTTCCAAATTTGATTCCCTCGGTACCCTAAAGGGATTCCCCTTTCCTCCAACAATGCACAATGTTCGGGGGCACGTGCCCCTCACAGCCGGCCTTCGTCCCGTGTCCCGTTTTGGTGGTAGCCGTCTTTCTGAAAACGCCGTTTGGGGCGAAAAGCCCTTGACCCGCCCCTTGCCGCCGCCGTTGAGTTAGGATGCGCACTCGAGTGAGGCGTCACTCGAACTGGTATCCCTGTTCCCTTGATATTTCCCAACCGGTGTCCACGCCAGAACGCCAGAATTGCTCAGAATGTCTTTCTCATACGCCCCAACAGTTGCATACGCGCAAAAAGTCGACCCGTAGCCCCCAAGTTGAGTTACCGTCTTCAAACCAAGAATGGATGGTTGCCCGAGACACAAAGTTAAAACATCCGTACGTCCGAGTACATAAGAAAAGAAATCACGTTCGGGTTGTGAGCGTGTCGTATCCACGAGCTGAGTCGTGTAGGTTTCGGCAGTGACGTTGACGCCCTCACCGGTGGGCGCCAGACTGGGAAGCATGGGACCAGGCACCGTTCATAGATCTTCCAGATGCCGATAGGTAAGAATTACTGTCGTGGGTCGAACTCCAACTGGCGAAGTTGGGCGGAGAGTAAAAGTGGGGTTCGCGATGTCCATCTATGGCGGGGCCCGCGAGTGACGGTTTGGAGGTCAGCGATACCCCCGGAAGTCCATGGGCTAGAGGTGTACTCACTGGAGGTGCCATTGTGGTCACAGAGGGGGCTGCGAAGTCCATCGTTGTGATCGGTGGGTCCGAGATCGCGCTGGCGTGTGGTGGGGGCGCCATGGAAGTTACCGATGGTTTGTATTCCACTGTGGAGTCGGGCCCCATGGTTGTCGACGGCAGTGATGGCATCGTGTAAGATGAGGTTGCTGGTTGATAGTAGTGGTGAGCCGACCTTGGCACATCCGCATGAGTCATGCCACCGGGTGAAAAGAGGTCTCCTGTTGCGCCATTGGAACTATCGTAGGCATCTGAGCGTCTTCTCTTGCTGCCACCGTCCATCATGTGTGGTAGGCCCTGGTTCGAAGGGTATGTTGGCAGGTTCATCGCTGGTGCACGAGGCCGGTCCCAGGGGACGAAGCCGCTCTGGGAGTGACCAAAGTGGCCACCGAGTTGTAGACTAGATCCCATGGGTTGATGCATGTGCATGGGCATGTGAAAGTGGTTCTGAGTGCCATAGGGTTGCATCATGGGCATCTGAGGTAAGGACATTGTACGCTCCAGGCCTGGCTGTGGTGCGTAGCCCATCCCCAGCATAAGGGCTCGTTCGTCCATGATCCGCGGGTCCTCCTGCTCAACCGGAACGCGGAAATCCTGCTGTCCGAGCAGCTCATGGCGGGGCCGGATGCTGAGAAGCTTGGGGTCTTGTGATGGGGTAGGCAGGTTGCCTGCACTCGCGTCCTCGAGGGAGTAATAGCTGACAAGATGGTGCATCACACCCTGCCACTTGATGCTGATGGTCTTCTTGATCAGGCCGCCCTCCTTGAAAGGGTAAGAATCAATGAGCGACCCGAGGAGTGCTCGCTGGCGCTCGTCGTTGATTGAGCCGGGCGAGTTGGTCATGTTAGAGTTTCCATTTGAAAGTTCCGGCTTGCCGTCTCTCTTCCTCTTGATGGCTCTTTTCTTGTCACCCGGAGGAAAGTTCTTGTCGAGCTCCCGGTAGATGAGGAAGTTGCCTAGGATCCTGCTAGGGCTCCAGTTCTGGCCGTCGGTCCACCGCTTTATGCCTGAGGAAGACTCTTCGTAGACGAAGACATTGCCGCTCTGGATCAGGGAGTCGCGTTCTCTGTCATGCGGACGACGGGCGGTGTGCATGAGCTGGCCGTTGAGACATGCCTCGATGACCCGCAGGGCATCGTATGTGGTCATGACTATGCCACGCCAGCTGGGAGCGAGGACATTGTTGTTGGTCGGTGTTGATGGGGAGGGAAGGGGTTGTGGGTGGTGTGCTTGCTGGTGTACAAGATCATCCATGGCGGGTGGCAGCGGTGGTTGACCCTGTTGGAGAGCAAAGTCGGAGGGCATTGGTGCAGTGGTCAGCGATATCTGTCAAGATGCTGGCAGGGCCTTGTGCAGACCACACCGAGCATAAAAGTATTCCGAAGGATTGTTGATAGCAGACAGTTGCAGCGCCGGAGAGGAGGTCTTCGGGAAAGGCTAGCTGTCGGCACTGGAGGGGATTATAATTATATGTGTGGACCACGTCGCCCAAGTAGTTGAAGAAGAAGAATTCTGTACAAGTCCTGGGGTGGAAGGCAATGGCATATAAGACCCAAGGACTGAAGAGAGTGAAGAGTGACGACAACCTCGAGTGAAGAGTGAATGAGAGAAGACGGCGGAGGATCGGCGTGTTATGTAAAGTGACAATGGGGGCCCCTGGTTGAAGCCTGACGTGCCTTCCAGGGTGGTAGGGGTTGCGCCCGGTTCTTGGAGTTCCCAGGTTTGGCTGGCTTGACCCAGCGGAGACGAGACGTACACAGCCTGGGGAGCTGGAAGTATGTACTATGTAGCTGGAAGTAGCTGAGAGCTCAAGCTGAGGCAGGCTCGGCTCGGGTGCGGGTTGCGGGTTGCGGGTTGTGGGTTGCGGGTCGCGGATGTGGGTGCTGGTCACAGAGGAAACACCCGTCAACACTTAGAGTGGGCGCTGTGTGTCGTTATATCAAGAATGTCGTCTGCGTGGTGAACAACTGGCGGAAGACTTGGGGGATGAAGAGTGCTCCTAGACAAGACGGCGGGCGAGTGTCGGTCTGTCTTGCTGATAAAAGAGGAGTTGAGGAGCGGTGAGGTGAGGCTGGGATTGGACACGAGAGATCAAGAGGCAGCAACGGCATGGAGAAGAGGCCTACAGCTTATTAGTATGCTGATGCTCGTGCCTGCAGGAAAGCTCTGCAGTGTGAGGGAGTGGCCAGGGCTGGACAGCAATCACTGCACTTTTTAGACTTTTTGGGGGGAGCACAAGGCACGGGCAGGTCCCCTGGGCCTCTGGACTTCCCAATGTACTCGCGGTGGGTACCTAGGGGTGTGAGAAAGGGAGCGAGTCCCAGGGGGGGGGTGCAGCGAGCGACGGGAGGAAGGTAACTTAGGTACAGT
Organism: Diaporthe destruens; assembly: GCA_036986855.1. NCBI lineage: Eukaryota > Fungi > Ascomycota > Sordariomycetes > Diaporthales > Diaporthaceae > Diaporthe > Diaporthe destruens. The sequence continues at coordinate 213,405 of BTXE01000009.1, read as the reverse complement.
ACCGTAGTACCTGGACTTGGACGGGGACTTGGACGGGGACTTGGGCTTGGACAGGATATCGTTGAGTCTAGGCTCCCTTGTCGATGGCGGGCTGGCAGGGGTAGAGGGATGACGCCTGGTGGGAACTTGGGGTAGGCAGATGGGAAGAGACCTCTCTACGGAGGGCGGAGTGGGGGACGACGAGGATGGGCTTGTGGAGGAGAGGACTGGGGGGGGGGGGACGAAGGGCTTAGCGGTAGACCAACCTTGGAATAATGATGAGGTGGACGAGACGACTGGGCCTTCCTTTTCTTGTCCAGGTCCAGCCCGGTGGCCGCCAAATTAGCCTCCCGCCCGCCTAGCAGTAGTAGTAGGCTGTTGCAGTAGCAGCAAGCAGTAGTAGGCGATGTTGCGAAGTAGCCCCAAAGTCCTCTCCAACAACAGAGCCGACGGATCGGTTGCTTTCCGGCGTCGATATTGCCAAATACTTGGCTATCTTCTTAGCACCGCCACCTCCCACTTCCCACGTCCCACGTTCGGAACCCAGGAAAACACACCCGTCGGCCGGCCTGGCCTTGTGGACGCGAAGGAGGGATGGCGAGGCTTCTGGTGAAGCTTGATGCCGCTGTGGGGGGGGGGGGGCAAGGGATTCACTGATCAGTGATGAGTCGCTTGGCTGGTGCTGAATTTGCTCGAGGGTGATAAGGGCCAAATGAAGCGGCGATCATGTGCTGTTGTGGAGTCTTTTGGGAGCCAGTAATGCTGTACATGCTAGACCATCAGATGCTCGAAAAGGGCAATGGATGACGGCCGCGCGCGTTGTCATTACACTAGTGAGCAATAAGGGGCGATGGGCGGAGGTTGATATCTGGGATGCAAGCGTGTGTGTAGACAGCACTGAGCTGAGCGGCACTGTTCACCGGCCGAGGCCTCGTTTTGTCCCCGACCAGATGCTTGCCAGCTCCAGCCCTCATCAATCGACCGAGATTTAACCAGGCTGTTTGATCAGTCCTGTTGTTGTGTTTGGCCCGGGTGGCATCCGCACCGGCTCCGAAGGAAGCACCGAACATACAGCCCATGTCCGACTCATGAGAGTAGCAGCGCCCGTCTGGTCGTGGCCCAGCGCAAGGATACGCGGTTTGGACCAAGGGTTCGTAGTAGAGACGAAATTGCTTGGTGTGTCCGCAACCGAGTAGAGGGCTCTCATGAATTGGCTTCGGCAATGCGGGTCGACCGTAGGTGAAGATGGGACCACGTTGAGGAAAGCATCGCGGGAAGAGGAACTGGGTGATCCTCACCAGCGTCGCCTCAGAACGGAGCGGGTAGGCTAGGACAAGGTGCATAGCGAGGCCTGACCGTCCAACAGCCAGCCCAGCCAGCCCAGCCAGCCCAGCCAGCCCAGCCAGCCCAGGTAGCCCTGTAGCCCGGTCCCCCCTCGCCCTTCCCCTGGGCAGACGCGGTGAGCGCAAGATCAGATGGAGGCCACCTTTTACGAGCCTTTACGAACCGCAATCTCGCGATGCGACAGCCGTCCTGCTAGTGTCCATGTCCAGTCCGGATCATCCTTTGTGCCTGATAGCCGATTGCTGGCTCATCTCATGGCTGTCCAAGGGACCAGGGAAGATGGTGGTCATGCTCGCAGTCGCCGACCTACAAATGACGGGCGGTGGAGGAGGGATCAGGGAGGAGGACGACCAGCTCGGGGCGGGAGCACGGACACGTTGGGGTCCGCCGGCAGGGACGAGCGCGTACGGAGTAGGAGAATTGTGTTCCAGTTCGTCGTGGGTCATGGGCCATGGGCCATGGAACATCCACTCAGTGCTGCAAAATGAGCACCAGAGCCTATTCGGTAGCATCGGTGTGGTTTCGTCAAAACACGTGGAAGGGCTGGCTCCAGCTGAATCCGCCCCTCCCCTTTCATCTCCTCTTTTCTTGTTGCCTCTCTCCCCGCGGTGCTCGCCGCTTCTGTCCAGTCGCGTCCAGGAACGTCCAGTCCCCGGATGTCAGTCCCTGGATGTCAGTCCCCGGATGTCAGTCCCTGGATGTTAGTCCCTGGATGTCAGTCCCCGTCCTGTTCTGATCAGCCGGCACTTTCCGGCACTGAAAACCTCGCAGGATGGTACTGTGGCACGCGATCGAGTCAGTCATTCTGCCCGGCGACATGAAGTCGTCCGGTGGGGCCAAGATGATTGGTCAGGGACGGCAACATTTTTTGGCCGTCCGGGTCCAGGTCGGCGATAGGTCTCGCCGATAGTCCGGTTGCCCGACTGTCCGGCTGTCCGGCGTCCCGGCCAGTGTGTCTTTGCCAGTGGATCTTGTACGGGGGGAAAGGGTGCTGTTGTGCCATCGCGCCCATGGGAACGGGCAGGCCAGGCCAGTGCTAGGCGGCCGTGAACATCACACGCTGCAGTAACGTTTGAGCGGCTGCGTGTGTGGCTGCGGCTGCGGCTGCGGCTGCGGCTGCGGCTGGCAAGCTGAGGGAGATACAGTGCTATGCCGTTTTGGACACAACCTTGTCTTGTTTTTGGATGCCACAACATGCTATTTACCGCACGAGGAAGGACCCTTCCTGCATAAGACTCCTGCGTCTGCCATCTGGCATCTGACACCTACACAGTAGAAATGGGCATGGGCCCGTGTGCCTTGCTCGACAAGGCCCGCCGCCATCACATGGGGCAAGCGTACGCGCAGGCGCCTGTGGGAGCACAAGCACAAGTGCCCACGCCTATCAGCTCTTGAGTAATCTCATGCACGAGATCGCGATATAAGCACCTGCTCGCCCGGAATCGTTCACGCCCCTGGTGGGGCTGCCGTTGCGGCCAATCTGTGATACGAGTGGCCATCGTGGTATCAGATGCAAAAGGTGGGGAGCTGGGAAGCGGGCCCGTCCTGTAGTGCACAGTGTGTTGGCCGACGCATGCCAGACGATACTGTGGTATGGGTGTGTGATACTGTGTGGTACACTGCCGTGGTACCGCAAGGTGAATCGAGCCCACCCGACCTCCACCCCCGGCCCCGGAGCATGGTGGAGGGTACGGAGTACATGAGAGGGTGCAGGGGAGGGTGGTGGAGGTGGCAGTGCTTGGCAGCATGCCAGAGGAGGGAGGGGGTGTGTAGGTGTGTACTCCGTAGGTGCGAGGTGTACAGGTGTACAGGTGTACTCCGTACAGGTGTGTGCTGGAGGTGTGTGGGTGTTTGGGAGTCCAAGTGTCTGGTGTGGGTACTTCTGTTGATGCCCGGGCAGAGAACACGGGCATTTTTTGATACTGTAGCAAGGTACGGTGCTGAAGGCGTATTGACTGCATCGCTTCGAACAAAAGGGGGCCATGGGTGGGAGTGGAAACTGCTAGGACGCCCACCGGGTCGCTTGGAACGGATCTGTTTCTAATGTTTGGGGCGCCGAACAACGGCCATGTCCGTGCTCGCCGCTGGGCTGCAGCATCTGTGCTTGTGAATGATGCCCATGTCCTCTGCCACTAACAGCGCCAGTGTCGAATGTAGAGCGCGCGCTCGTCCCAGACGGAGTGTGAGTGACGGTTTTCCCGGTAAGGCCTCCCGGGGGTGCATGGCCATGGCCCTGGGGACTGGCATGGACACAGGGGACGCAACGATACAGGGCATGATGTGCATAACCATGTGCATTGCCATGTGCACGCCCTGCGCCATCCCGTCTGGAAACGATCTCGACTCTGGTCGCCAGCAGACCCTACTTCAGTGCCCAATTTCCCAACCCAACCACACCCTACCTCGCCTCCCCAGCCCAGCCCAGCCCAACAGCCGCCGCTTAAGGGTCGCCGCGTCTGTTTCACACACATGGCTAGCCATTGTGAGCCTAGACAGGCGATTTGCACACTCACGGTTTACCCCGTCCCATCCTGATGTTTGTCGTCCGCGCCCCTTGCCCACGACCCACGACCCCGTCCTGTCTTGTTGTGTCCTCAAAACACCCGCAGTTGCCAGTGGCCACGGCGATGCTATGCCATGCCACGAATAGATCGTGCTGCGAGTGCCAAGCCCGAAGACCCGCTCGTCGCTGTTTCGCTCGCGTGCCTCGGCTTGGCATGGCTTTCTGGCCATCAGCTGCTTGTCTTGGCGGCCAGGTTTCTCAGCACAGCAGAATGCGCCAAGCATCACCAACCGCCAAGCCCAGGAAAATGGGTGGTGATTGAGTCAACGTTTGCTGGTCCTGGTGTTCACTACTGGAGTTCTTGGCGCGAAGCCACCCTGTGAGACCCGCCAAGACCTTGGATGCTGAGGCGCTATGAGTGGCCCCAAATCTGGTGACATGGTGACATTGTTTCTTTCATGGGCACTTGTGGCGCGGATTTCAGTAAGAGCGGCAGCGGTGTCTTGTTTGGCAAGCCCCCCTACGAGGCTGGCCGATCAGCCTGCAGGTCCCAGCCCTAAGTTTGGAATGCCAAGCACTCGTCGTAGAACAAGTCCCGAGATCCAGATCTGTGGGCTCACGATCATCCGGTAGACCCGGGCAAACCGACCAACCAAGCTGCTTTGCCCCGGTTACCTGCTTATCAAACCGGATTGCACCGTACGCACCGTGTGCCTGTATGAGCGTATCGCATCTTTCCTCCGCTTTGACCCAGACGCAGTTCGCAGCCAATGCCCAGCTGGATGCTGTAAGGTGTGTCCTCTGTCCATAATGCGGGCGCATGCGGTCTCGCGGTGTGACTTGGCAGCGTTCTCCCCTCGTCTCAAGTCTCCGATCTCGACGACGTCAATCTTTTGGCCGCCCGCAGTCGCGACAGCGGATGGCCAGCATTGGCCCCTGCTCGGGAGGCAGCGGGCGCTGATGTGCACGGTAGTATGGGCGAACTACTGCGCTGCCCAGCGGCCGATTCTCGTCCCGTCAATGGTGAGGCCGGCATCGACTGCTACTCTCCCATCAAGATCCTATGCGGATACGATACCGGGACGGAGACGTCAGTGCCCGTGCTGATCTACTGCGCCGACAGCCTCGCGACAGGCGTCGTGGCGCTAGTCGCCCTTGATAGTGTCCGCCGGGAGCTACTGTACTCCCAAGACGGTGCGGAATGTGTGGCAGCGCTTGAAATAGCCCGTCATTGCAAGCCTCGCTTTTATGTAGCGTGGAAGGTATGGTTTCATGGCTGTGTTCGTGCCGCCGTGCTAGTGACCGCACCATGGGTCCTATTTGCGTCAATGTATGTGCGCCCTCTGACAGGAATTCCGCTCCCTCCCTTCGACGATCCAATAATGCCCAATGCACCGGAGCAGATGCAGTGCTGCGGCGTCGTCGGAACAGTCGGAGGTGGGCATAATTGAATCATCATCGGCCATTTGGCCAGCGCAGCGCCAGCGTCAGCTGGGCAGGGCGGCCCACTACCCACCCTGTCACCGCTAGAACACGATGAGACCTTCTAGCTCGTCCAAGACGTAGGCCCTATCGAGAGACAGCATACCGTGCATGTAACCCGGCCAAGGTAGCGCGCAGGAAACCTGGCACGGTGAGCCGGCATTGATCCACCAGCATGGGGGTTTCCTCTTCTCGGTTTGGCCTGTGTGAAGATGCCACATGCAGATTGGCACACAGAGCCGCGGAGGTGTGAGTTCTGCCGGCCGATCGTCCAGTGTCACGCAGTGAGTGGCAGGGTGCAGGTCGAGCCTGGCAAGGGTTGTTTGACGTGGAAACAGTCTGTCGCCTTCAGGCATCAACGCATTCCTGCCGAAGAAGGCCTAGTGAGGGCGCCGAAAGATAAGATGGCAATCTGCTCTGCAACCCCCATGCAGCTCGACAGGTCTGCATTACAATCGACGCAGAGCAGGAATCATGCTGCTGCCACTCGCTGAGTCTTTCTGGCCCGGCATTGACCGCCTGACCAGAATCTCCGACCGGCGCAGGAAAAGAAGGTGAGAGCAGAGAGTTGGCCTCCCGAAACTTTTGCCGGCAAGGTTTCGGGTAGGAACCCCAGGGCTTTGGGACTGCTCACAACGGGCTGAACGGGCCCCCCGGATCGGATTGTACCTGACGGTCTGGGTCTTGGTGGCGGTCTTTTCCGTAGGAGGGCTGGAGGGCCTGGTTGCTAACCCAGCAACCCACGTCCACGCAGACACGCTATTGAAAGCGGTGATACGAGCTCATGTGAGCCACTCCTCCTGGTCCTCCTCGAATGAAATCTGCCAGGCCTCGTGGAATGGAGAGCGGTGAGATCATCATTGGAAGGGGCCCTCGATGACGGTCAATCTTGAGAAGCGAACTCCTAATTTGTGCCTGCCATGCAGCAGAGATTCATCAACGCTACCTAAACGTGTGCTAGAGCTGCACCTGCAAGGCTACCCCCAGAAGGCAACCCATGCTTAGAAGCCCCGTTTTTCTTTTGGCATCTCACCCCCGGGGGCTCATCTCGTCTCCGCTTGTGCTAGCCCCGGGCAGGGCTGAAGGGCTCGAAAGAAGCCCACTTTGTGTGATGAATTCACGCCCCGGGCCAGGTGGCTCCTGTCGCCCATCTCGAAAGCCCAGAGCAGGATCATCGGGGACAGGTCCCACCCCCCATCGCAATGTCAACGACCGTCACTGGCACGGAAGCGTCGGGCCACGCGAGTCTCCGAAGCCGGGGCCAGCAGCAGTGTCGCGTTCCCAGCGGAGCCCAGCGGGACGGCAGCGTGGGCAGGACGAGGCATGGCGGCGACGAGGTCACAAATGGCTCCGCCAGGGCTCGGGCAGGTCCATGGCAAGCTCGCGAGCGGGAAGTCACCATGAACTTGGGATCGTCCTGGCTTGGGAGCTTGTGCCTCGTCCAACGAGCATGGAGCAAGCTCGCTTGGCTTTGTAGTGTAGAGGTGCTGGCTAGCGTGGTGGCTAGCGATGAGCGTGGTATTGTGGTAGCAGCTGTCGTGCCCGCGGATTGCCAAACCTTAATTTTGGAAACATGGGCGGACCATAGTAGTCTGCTGTTTCATGTAGTAGCGCGGAGACAGCAGACCACCACTTGTGAGCAGCTGCCAGGGCTCGAAGTGCAACTGGGCGGGACACCATGGGATGTGAGGTTGGTGGATGATCAGTCGGGATTTGTGATACATAGTATCGCCTCCAGGTGGCCGGCCGCATGGATGCTGGCGCTACGCCTTGTGGGCGACGCAGAGGTAGCGAAGGGACGTGTGCTCTCCTGACTCCTGACTCCTGACTCTCGACTCCAGTTTCCAGTGTCCAGTGTCCAGTGTCCAGTGTCCAGTGTCCAGGCCCCATTCTCCATGCTCTCAAGTCTCCTGACGCCTGATGCCAGGGATCGAGCTGGGGCTGGGATCGAGCTGGGTAGTGCTTAGCCGTGGGCCGAGGCCCTGCAAGAAACCTGGAAAGCAGCCGCTTCTGACCGGACCAGTAAGAGCTTCAGCTGGTGGGCAGCATGGAGACTCGATGAGCAGCACGGTCCCGGCTGACGTCGCAACACACGCAGCCTGGTGGTACACTAGCAGTAGAATTTGGGATCCTCGAGAAGCCGTTGGCCAAGTGGTGTAACTTGCAAGTCAGGCACCGCGTGCAGTACAACGCAGCTCTGCACAAGCGGGGGAACAACGCAAGCCCGCACAACGGTAGTCAAGCTAGCATCGTCAGCCCCTCCCTCAGCACCAACAAACAACCGATGTTGTTGACATCGATCAGTGAGCATTGCCCAGGCCGCCACCTGCCGCCTGCGCTCCTCGGTACGGACGAAAGCAATACACAGGGCAGTTCGGTTGTTCGTGCGGTCCAGCGATCCTTGCCCACGCTGCGGGCGTAGTTGTTGACTTTAGCTTTATCGGTGACACGGGCAGAAAAGACAGGCGTGGGCGCGCGCCTCCTGCTTTGAGAGACAGCGGCCCAGTTGCCGCCAGTCGGCCGATCCACGGGGTGCAGGGCTGGCTTGCCTGCCTGACCTTGGGCAGTGCGGGAGGGAGTTACATCGGTACATTCACCTGGCTACCCCCCCCCCCTTCCCCCATCCACTAGTGTAGGGCACACATGCTGACATGTACAAAACACCACCCCCCCCCCCCACACACACCACACACAACACCGCACACAAAGCTGGCATAGTCAGGAAGCTTACAGCCGGAATGTCAACCCACATGCCCACCAGCACCCCCCTTGCCCCCCTCCAGTGTCGGTTTCAGGGTCCACAGTCAGTACGGGCCATACCCACATACCCACATACCCTGGCTAGCCTGGCAGGGTTCCGGGATTTATCGACGCTGGCCCCACCCCCCAGCTGTCCCTTTCTTTTTGTTCTTCACTTGTTCAATGTTCCCTCCACCTCCCCAGGGGCCCCACTCTTTTGCAGGTTTGCCGACAAGAGCCGCGGACCTTGGTTAGTTACGCAGTAGTCTACACCCACAGTAGCAGGAAACGTTTCTAGAGTGTATCTAAACTACACTGCACTAAGTGTAGGGCGCGCCAATCAATCTACCCGCCGGTTCGTGCCACAACTCATGCAACCAGCCGGCCGACCGACCAAACCATCTGTTCTTCAGCCTTGGGCTCAAGAGGCACAAACCCACAGCAGCACAGCCTAAGCCTTGCCCGCCCGTTCCATCCATCCGTCCCTCTATCTAATTTGCCGCGTGGCTAATGTAGCGTGTCTAAGGAACGCATGTCCTGCTAGTGACGCGCTTTGCCTCGTGCGTTTTGCTGCTATTTCCGGCCTCGCAACTCTAACCCATGGCCTAGCTGGGTGTGTCCTGTCTGCTGCCCCTCGAGATCCCAACTCAGTATTGCTAGCCAGGGGCCCCGATCTCGACATGGGAAGAAGAAACATCGGCCATATGCCCGTCGTCTCATGATGTGTCCGCGGTGGTGGTTGGCCAGCTCCCCACAGCTCTCAAGCACGCCCACCATCGCAACAGCCGTGCCGTGCCGTGCAGTGCAGTGCATATCAGACTGAACGACGAGTACCGGCATTACGTCGACAGTCGGTTGTTGAGGCCCGTCACCCACGTTCGCCTCTGTGCCCCTCGCACCCACGCGCGCGGACCCCGCGGCCGAGGGCTGCGATCTGTAAACAGCTTCTTGCCGGGGGCCCAGTCTTGCCCATCCACAGCATCTTCTTTGCGAGCATTTCCTCGAGGCCCCAGAGCCAACAAGCAGTCACAGTTATAGTGATAGTCATACTCTTGCTGCTGCTGCTGCTTCAGGCCATTACAGATCTTGCCCGAGTTCATGCAGAACCTTGCCATCTGTCTGTCAGGATCTTTGTTCACCTTTGAGCGTGTCTATTTACAGAATAGGCTTAAATTTTGGCGGGAGCCTCCCGTCCCGGCCAAGAGAGATCTATGAGGAAGGTGAGATATGACTACGAGGTAACTGTACATGTACATACATGCTCCCCTGCGTGCGTGCACGCGCTCAAGGATGGCCACAGCCTATTACAGCCATGCGTTGCAAGTCCTGGGTAGCAGGTCCGTCGGGACCCCTAGCAGCGTTATTTCGAAAAGTAAACCTTGAAGTCTTGTCATGCCTACCCTCACCTGCTGCGAATTTCCGACCGGTCTAGACCTGAGCTGCCCCAGGGCAGAAAACGTCTTGAGTCGCTTGTTCAACTTGGCCTCCGTCATGTCGCCCTCGACGGTGCCACCGGGGGCGGACAGCACATGTCGATACGACACATTCATCCTAAGACCATCTACGTGCCCAACGGCCAGAGCAGGTGCCCTATGTCATGCCCTGCATCCCATTGTGAGGGGTGGGTGTACTGTGTTAGGGGGGTCATGTGAACCTCAGCTCGAGGCGTGCAAATATTCAAAGTCGGGTCATGGCCCTGATCGAGTCCCACAATATGCCGCCCCCCACCACCCCTCTCCACCTCAACCTCCTTGCGTACACGTGTAGGTGCTGAGAACCACAGGCGCTGTTTGACCAGTAAGGTGCAGCTGTACCTCGGAAGGATGTTCCGAGGGCCTCTCCTGCAGGGGCCGTGCCTATTGGATACCAATCGCTGTCAGTCAGATATGATACGCAGTGTCAGTATAAACTCTGGCGCCACCATCTGTGCGGTCAAACAACGACTCCTGAGATGGTACACCAGCCATGCACCAAAGTGGGCGTACTTGCCCGCCCTTGCAGCAACGCACGCAGCTCTCGAGTAAGACCACACGCGCGTGGTTATTGGGCTGCATTTCCAGTCGCTGGGGTTAGGCCTACTTCTGGGTGCCCAAGATGGGAATGAGGGTCGTCTATCGCGACCGCAACCATCTCAACGGTGACGGCCATGTAAAGATCTGATTGGGCAGTTTACTTTGCTAAGAAGCTAGGTGCTTATAGTACGTGCAAGCACCAGTACTCCATGTTCGCTCTCGCTTACCAGATGCCTTGGGCGCAATCAAGTGTCCTGGTAGAACCAAGGGCGTAATGTTGCCTCGTGACCGTTCCAGTAGGGGGTGCCGGGCAGTTGAATGGGGATGGGTACCGCACCCCGGAAGGCATCCAGCATGCTCTCCCCCTCGCCAGGCCGGTCTGTGGGTGTCCCGCCGTTCTTGGGGTTATTGCTGGGTCTCGGTGTTGGTGTCGTTACAGGGATCAGAACGCCAGCCTCCCAGTTGCGACAATTTAGCTTGGGCTGTCCCGTGTTTCGATCTTTGACGAGGCGGCCCCTGTCCCACGCTTAACTCAATCTTCCAGGCATAATTTCAAGCAGATTGGGAATGTACTCACCAGGCGCTTTCGGACAGGTTGTGGCTCCCCAGGTACGCCCACCCACCACGAGCTCTCTCGTCTCCAGATGCGGGCCTCCGTACAAAGAACAGCTTGCTGTGGGAAAGCAAACCTGCCTGCACATTCTTGGAGTCCCGGAGAACCTCTCGAGGGAATGATTTGGATTCCCACCATCGTGGCTGGAAGCAGATCGTGCCGGCTGACTAAAATGTAATCAGGAAACACCACTCGGGTTGCGGGCTGGGGGTAGGGTACAAGGGTCGTGCTGTTTTCTCCGGAGTTTTTCGGCAACTTACGTTCATCCCGCCTCGACTGGTTCGTACGGTGTCACGAGAGGGAAAATACACCCGCATATGCCCCTTGAAGGCCGGCTGATTGGCCCCAGGAGATGCATCCTTGTTCTTCTTCTGTCTCCCCGTCCTGGCGTCATACTCCATCATGCCAGAGTCGCCTGTTTGTCGTGTCAGCGGGCACCAGACTCGACAGCCACCGGTGCGGCACACAGACCTTTACAGGCGTTGTACAGAGCAGCCATGAGATCGCTACTGACGGCACCGATGGACGAGCACTGCAGGAGGCCTTGTCAGGTTCCACACGCACGGGATTTTGAGTTCGGCTGTACCCACGATGTAGTCAACCTCAACAGACTCGTCACTGCCAAGTCCTAGGGCCTTCACTGCAGAACCGAGTCCACAATAACCTTGCGCGTAAATGTCAGCCCTGATAGTTTGTTTACAGTAATAACACCTGCAGATCCAACGTACCCGTTCGTGCCCATGTGTCGATGTTCGGATGGGAACCTCCACTAGACATCGTTAATACCATATACCTCGAGTCAGGTTGTGCATTGCTAACATTGTGTGTATGAACCCGTAGCGGGATGTTTCAGAGAAGTCCTGCTACCCTGTCAGTGAGAGCTCCCCAACAAGGTGCTGAGAATCAGTGTCGAGGACGATAAGGTCAGGTACTTGGGCGCACGCCATCTTCAGCGGAGAACCACCACGAGACGGCACGCATGACAGTTCAAGTCTTGGGGGCGGGCTTGGTGGGAGAGGGGTGCTCTCGCCCAACAGGGCAGGCTTGCTGGGAAGCGCCGGAAGCGTGGCGGGAGATCGGAAACGACACGTACATAGTTGCGCAGGCTCCTGACCATCTTTCCGTCCACGCCCTGACGCTCCAAGAAGAACTGCAGCTCCGCTCCGAAATGGGTGTGTGCATTGGCTGCAACCCTGGCGGGGCTGTCAATCCGAGGCAGGTCGATCAGGAACACCATCTAGTGTAGCGAGCCGCCAGGTCAGCAATGGAACTCCGCCGCTGTTGCGGCAAACTTACATTTTCCATCACGCCCGTCTCACCCCAATCGTAGGGAACGAGGTTGCCCGTCGGGACGACTATGCGGAGGTAGCTCGGGTATTTCAACAGCATGAGCTTGGAGTGCATACAACCATGTTCCATCATCGGTGGGAAGCAGAACCTGATCACATCTTGGGGCACATTGTTTCGCATCGTGGCTTTCTGGTGACGGTATCAGCAGCGCTCAGACGTGGGTGGAAAGCTAAGTCAGAACAGGGCGGAACCTATGTCCCAGTCCGGCCGAACATCCTACCTGCCTCGCCGAGGAGGCCGCAGCATGGGACGGGGCCCTGCGAGGCTAGCACGGGGGCATGACTTACCTCGTCTTCATCCCGGGCGTAGGCTATCAGAAGTACCTTGGTCTTGTTCAGATTTAGCTTCTTCATGAGCCACTCCTCGTCCCACTGGAAGGAGCTGAGCACGGCGAGCTCGAGAGAGTCCCTCTGCAAGACCTCCTCGAGGGTGATGTCGTCGTCCCGACGGGCATATCCCAGAGGACGGGTCCTTCGAACGGCGCCCTGCGCGTATGAGATACCAGGCTCGGAAACTCCCTTGCTGGCGCTGGGGTTTGAGTTCAGGCTAGAGATTGCAGTTGGCCGGGCAGGCTGGGACATCCCGGGTGATCCGGTGGAATGGCGAGGCAGGCTGGACAAGCCACTCAGGAGCCGCGGACGTTGAGCCGGCGGCGGGTCTGATCTGTGACCGTCGTTGGAGTGGGAGTCGAGGTTTGCCGGGCCTGCCTTGCGCTTCTTCAACCGTGCCAAGCGCTCCTCCTCCATCTTCTTGCGGTCAATGCCAAGCATCCCCATGGCCAAGCCGCCTGCTGAGGACGCGTGAGCGTTGGCCTCGTCTTGGGCATGGCCTTGGCCACGGCCTTTGTCGACGTTGTTGGCACTGCCCTGGGCGTTGTCGTCGTCAGTCGCAGGCGCGGTTGCAGTCGTGGACTCGCCAAGACTCATGGCGATCGCGCGACGCAGCGCCTCGTCCTCGTCATCGCATCCATTCAGCTCCATGCTCGCAACTAGAACTGGGCGCCGGAGAAGCAGAGTCGAGTCAAGAAGGGGGGTTGTGCAGAAGGGCTGAGGTTTCGGGCGGGGCTCTGGCAGCTCAGCTAAGGCATGGAAGCTGGGGGGGTGGCAGGCGCGCTCCGGGCCTAAAAAGTGGGTGGGATGGATGAAGTCAGGATTAAGTTGATGGTCAGGACTTGCTTCTTCAACGGGGACGGGAAGCTTGCAGGCTACCCCTCCATTCCCGCAAATGAGTGGGTGCTGGCTCCAGAGTGGGTCAAAACAAGGTGAGGAAAGGATGCGTCGCCACGTGAAGGCGTTGCTTGTCTCAACCAACTTGAGTCGAGACCACAGTGTTGTGCAGGTGTACGTAAACTGTACCGCTATGTGACAGGTTGTTTACAGTGCGACCCGCTGCAGTGGCTCCTCTGGCCCAATTAAACACACCTAAGCCTTTGCCCAATCATGTCACGCTCGCTGCCTATTTCGTGTACCAGCTGCACAGCGTACAGTGCTGTGCCGTTTCTCGGAAGCGAGAATGTGTCTGGTGAATCATTGAGCACCTCGCTGCAGCAAGTTGCGCATGCTGTTTCCTTGGACTGCTGTTATCTTGCGAACACTCTACAGAGAACTTGCCCAGCAATGGTGTTGGCTGGACATCATGTACTCGTACGTAAGGTCTGGTTGGGCGGTCGGTTTTTTTATTGTATCAGGAGCAACATGGGCGTGGTCGAAGGGCCGTATGCAAACCTCAGACTACATGCCTGCCTCTGTATTGGTGACATGACCACATGCAGTAATTTCTCGACGACAAACGTGCCCAAGTATTCCCAAAGGTAGGTCAATGTCCTGGGCAGTTGTCCCGAGCCTGGATCGTCCCGTTTGACCCAGTTGATAAGGGCCTGGCTTCCCATGTCCGCTGAAGTCAGTGCCTAGGTATCGTCCTTCTGAGGTGAAATGGACACGGGGCAGAGATCTGTGTGAGCTGAGTGGTGGTTTTGTTTTTTAATGCCTCATACATATAAAATGTATGTGGTGCCTTCATACAGTGGTAAACGCTCCAGACCCAGCGTTTGAGAGAATACAAGGTCAAAGACAATAAAAAAATAATACAGTAAGTCTGTGGGCACGTGGCCTTAGCCTTGTGCCACACATGTGTGAGCTGACTTTGGAAATCCTCATCAAGCCATTCTTCATGGTGATATATTGCTCGCTTAATCGTGGCAATCCCATGAAAGTCCTGCACCGACGGAATTAAATACACGAGAGTCACTTAGAGGACTCCACGGACTTGGTTGTAGGCTCGTCACAGTGGAGTAGTCCTTGCAGCAGAATCATTAGACCTCTCCTATTCCTATTAAGCAGTTAGGTGCATGGTCGCAAGAGCTCTGCCCTGACGGTTGGGTCGTTGCAGAGACCCCATATAGCTGTTGAGGCTGTCTGGAGAGACCCAGCCATTCGAGCAGGCACAAGCACCGGATAGAATTCCCAGAAGTAAACCTGGCAACGAGAGTCTCCCAAGCGACACCACCTGGGCATTGTACTGCCAGAATTCGAAGTGCCACCCGACCCTTTTCAGCGACTCCACATTTGTCGACCTCAGCAGCGTCGGTTGTTGTCCCTCTGGAGACTCGGGGAATCCACACGGAGCAGCCAGGTGTGATCCGTAACTACTTGAAGATGTCGTTCCTTGAGAAACTGAGACGACCAGGCTGTCTTCAAAGACTCGAAATGTGCTCAGAGCCGTCCTCACTGGGTTCATGTGTGCTACGCGGTGCTCCTGCAATCCCATGCGACTGTCCGTCTGGCAAGACCAGATGTACTCTGTCAAGTGACAGGTCGACTGACTGACAGGGTAAGCACTAAGAAGTCTTGTCCTCGAAGTATGAATGCGTCGAGGTCCACACTCTCGGTATACCTCTTCTGGGAGTCACAACAAGAACGGCCAAGTTCTCGGCATGCATGGCCAGAGACAAAGGGTTGTTCTGGGCAATGATGCATCGCCTACGGGAGGATTCAGGAATACGGTGAACTAACATTTGAGACTGACCAACAGCCCCTTGTACACTTAGTGACATGATTTTCCAATGTTTTCCAAAAGGGATCTGGATGTCCTCCGACAGACAGTCAACTAGGGACTTGCCAATTGGAGGGGAACGTACTCACAATTTAGTCAACCGATGTCATGATGTAACCCACTCGCATTTACACTGTCGTATATATCACTGCCGTATCTAGATATAATTCCCATTGCTCCATGCGGGTCGGTTGTTGTGGGTTAGATCTTTTGGTGCAGAAGACTAACAGCTGGAAGGCAATCAGAACACCACGTCCAAAGCCCTGTGACCATGAAGATAAACTCTTGCCTTGAGGTCAGAGCAGCACAGGCAATAGAGGGATGGCTAGGATTGTCTTGAGTACCACTTGCTGAGAGCTAGCGAATGGTCGGAGATTGGACGCATCTGAACCACATCTTGTAAGGCTTCAGTCGACAACGTGTCGCCGTAGGGGGAGCATTGTAAGACGGTACGGTGAGAATGTTTGATATTTTGAACGCGATATTATTTTCGAACCATTCGGCCGACCCTTGGACTGGGAGACTGTCACGAGACCGATGGTTGCAAGAGCTGAGTCGTCACCAGGTCTCGAAGAGTTAGTATGCTGCAGTTATCGTACCTTTGACCCCTCTCACTAAGCCAAGAGGAAAATCAGGGTTGAAATTAGTCAGAATTAGTTTAGTCACGGATCTTGACTAAGACTAAGATTTTAGTCATCAACCCTGACTAAGTCAGGGTTTTTAGTCAGGGGGGGTGACTAGACTAAAAAAAATTCGTCACAAGTGTTGAATAAGACTAAAAAACTAAGACTAGAAATGATTTAAGTGGGGATCGAACCCACAAATTTTCTAAATTTGGTAGCAAGAGTGGAACCACTACACTACAGGCCCACTATTTTTAGTCTTTTAGTCCAGTCATGATTTATTCCTTAGTCAATGGGTCTTAGTCAAACCCCTTGACTAAGACTAAAAAACTAGACTAAACTAAAAACTAATTAGTCTGACTAAGAAACTAAGGAATAATTTTACAACCCTGAGGAAAATGGATGCACCCACAACCTCAAGGTGTGGATTTGATACTTATTGGCAGACCAAGCTAGGGTTTCCAACTCTCCCCCAGGATCGCAGAACCGGATATCTGCTTGCAGGCGCAGTAGTTGTCGTCAGGGGTTGGATTGGCTGGAGCTTATTTCGTGACCTCGAAACCCCCCCATAATACATAGTAATTCTGAGGTCCAATAGGTCACTCCTAAATCTTTTTCCTCGCTTGTAAATCTCTTCCAAGGGTCTGTAGGGCTGAATTTGCAGTTCTTTTCCCATTTGAAATGGTGTGGTGGAGACCTCTGAAGAGGAGCAAGGGGCAACTGTTCAGTATGTGGTCTGTGAGGAAACTAGTTTGCTTCGGCTCTTTAAGCGAGGGTCTTGGCACCACTCTAGAAAATGTACTACTTTACTACTTTTTCAAAAAAAAACTACTTCTTATTCCTTCATTTCTTATTGAAATTAAATAAAAAAAAGATATATATAGTTTTTAATATTTTATAAATAAAGGTACTTTTTTTTCTTATATAAAATGGCTATTTTTCAAGGTATTTTGAAGTAAAGCTGGTTGTGTGGCTTATGTACTGCCCTTGACTCGTACGTACCGGGTGGGAACGACAACTACGGCGCCTGCAAGCAGATATAGACAAAGGAACACTGGCTAGGTCTGACTCTGCCTGCTCGGGTTCTTCCCCTTTGCTACAACCGTTGATACTTCTTTTTCGTTCCAACCTGGGTTCGAACCTAGGAGTGTCTCATATTGACAACCTCCTTTGTTGAATAGCTCTGAGAAAGAGTCTTCCGGGCTCATAACCACTAAGCCAAGAGGAAAATGGATGCACCCACAACCTCAAGGTGTGGATTTGATACTTATTGGCAGACCAAGCTAGGGTTTCCAACTCTCTCTGCTTGGACAGAACGGGGCATGAACAGAAAGAAAGGCAAAATGAACATGTTTGGGGAGCATCACAAGATAGCTCCGCTCAAAAGATGGCCCCTCTAATGCATGCTGTCAGACACGCTCTTCACTAAGCAGCCAGAGACCAGGAACGCCAGTATAAAGATGGATTAGGCACTCTAAAGCTAAAGACCATGCCTAGTTATTGGAACAGGACCACCTCTGTACCACTGGGGAAAAAAAGATTATAGTTTTGTTGTTGCCCAAATGTGAGCCTTCCCTGGAGCAGGGCTTCACTGGCTTCGAGCCACATTGCAGCTCGAACCCGAGGCCCGCCCTGCTCCCCATACGTCTTCGGCCGCTTCTCCATAACACCTTCCCAGACCGATCTTGCTCCAACGACGAACGCCAGTCGAAGTGGGTATCACCAGCATCACCAAGAACCAGAACCAGAACCATGCCGTAGCTCTCATACCAGATGAACCGCCAGATAAGATGCCCTCCATTGTACATTTGTCGAATAGAGTAAAAGAAATCCATAACAGCCGGCCTTGCCATGGGCCAAGTCGCAGCATCCGTAAGCCGGAGAACGCCCGGAGAACGCCGAAAATATGAGATATGGAGTTGTCAAACCACCCCGATCTCCTGATAGACCGGGCCCACTGTCCAGGCAGCCCATGCAGAAAGCAGCAGGCAAAGTCCGCTGTCACAACGCCAAGGAAGCCGACTTGAGAAGACACGCGTGGAAAGAGAACCCGCCCTTGCACATCTATGCAGAATTATGAGGTAAGTGCCAAAGTAAAACGAGTAATGACCGAACTGGCGTCTCAAGAGATTGACGCGCTGTGAAAATCCGAAATGCTATGTGCGAAGAACCAGAGAGTAGAGGCATTCGAGATACAGGATCTCGGTAAAGTCGGCCTAGGCACGTCCTGCGGAGGGACCTGGTTGTTGCTGCGGGCTGCTGTTACCATCGAGTCCGGCTCCTATCGGGAAGGGGAGCTTCAGCGCCTGTCGAAGCGCGTTCTCCCCGCGGTATTTCCAATCTTCTGGACCCACCGAGCCTCCATTTTGTACACTGGATGCTCCGTTGCTCAGCTGAGGGGAACTGTGCGAAGCAGCAGCGAATGGTAGGACTCCCGGGTAATGGGTCTGATGCTGCGACGATGATGAGACGGGGCTCGCAGCTGGCGTCCCGGTGCTAATTCCAAGTAGTCTCTTGACCGCCTCGCTCCTCTCGTCCAGACGAGGCGGGGTGGCCAGATGCTGAGGGGTGCCTTGCGCTTGGCCTTGCCGTTGGACCTGCTGTGGTGTCTTGTTTTCAGCAGGACCTGCGGCCCGAAGCTTTTCGTGCATGGGCAAAGCAAAGGGCTCAGGCCGCGGACCGGACGCAGCAGTGCCGTTGGGACCAGGCTTGCCAGCTTGTGCCGGGCGGTGAGGGAGCTTCAAGGGAATTGGATCAAAGGAGTAGTTGCCATTGCGGCCCGTCCGCCCCTCGGAGGGTGGGGAGAAGGGACCGTCAGCGGCCGCCGCGTTTGCCGAGTTCGTCCTGCAGGCCCGCTCCTTCTCAGCGCGGTCTGCTTCGAAGAGGACGTCAAGCGCGTCAAGCGAAGACTGGTAACGGTGAACCTGGGGCACGGTTGCGGGTTGAGAGGGGCTTGGAGAATCGCAGTCAGAGGCCGGCGGCGACGGCTCTTTGGTGCGTCCGTTCACAGTGGCTGACTCGGATCTCATCCTAAAGAAACTTGGCATGGGGAGTGAGCCCGGAGCGGGGGAGGCATGGAAATTGGCGCCAGCGAAGGCGGCCGAGCCGGATTTGTTGTTCGCAGAGTGCGGCGGAGTGCGGCGACCAGGCCTGGCAGGACCAGGAGATATCGATACGTGGGCGGGCCGGGCTGACCTGTTGTTGTGCTTCGCGGACTTGGGATGGGTGGCTTGGGAACCGGGAGCAGGGCTGGCATTCTTGGACTTGAGCGGCGTCGCAGGGTAGTCAGCTGGGAAGGGCATGCTCGTGAGGACGTCGCCCTCGGATGCGTAGTTCTTGCGGCCCGAGGGCGGTTTGCCGGGGCGACGTCGCCGGGCTGGTGTCTGCTTGTTTTGTTCCATGGTGGGAGGGCCTCGGCGGCAACGGCTCGCGAGGCTTGACAAGATTTCCGTTCTACTGGTCAGGAGGTGAGCAAGAAAGCACTGGATATGTGCGCATGAGATGGCCGGGCGGCTGTGAACTGACCTTGAGGGTGGTCTATTTGTGGCTAACTCACAGTGGCCGGGCCGGGTGGTCGATCTATGGCCGAGGATTGATTTCGTGTGGATTGCAAGTGTGGGAAAATACTGATGTTGGATGGGTGAATACTGGATTTTGTTGAATCTGGCCTAGACATAGGCATGGTTGTTTTCTGAGTTTCGATTTCCGCGAGCGAATGGTACGACCTTCCCATGGAGGTGCCAGAGGAGCTGGCAGGCCAAAGCAGGGGGCAGTCGATCGAGATGAGATGATGATGGGTCCAAGGAAGCGCAGGGTGACTTGGCAGCAGATTTCCAGTCGTGAAAATCCTGGGTTGAGGTCGGACTGTCCTTCCTGTTGGGCCTGGACTTGAGACTTGCGACTCAGTGTTCTGATCTGCCGTGTTGTTGCGCCTTGGTGGGTTGAGGAAGGAGTCAGGCTCACGAACTTGGTCGGAAGGCAGGTTGGTTGGTCGTTCAGGGAGGCTGAGTAAGAGGGGGAAGGCGTGACTTGGGCGGTGGAGGAGGTGTCGACGTGTACTCCGTAAACACACCTGTTTTGCAACAGCAAGAGGGGCTTCAGCCCACTTTCATGCTGCCCAAACAGGCTAGGTCCAGGCTTCAGCTCGGTCCTTGTGCTTGTAACAAAGGCTGGGGCCTCCTCCTGCTCCTTTAACTGCCCTGTTGATTTATGCACTCTGGGAGGGAGCGGTTTCTACGGAGAGTACGGGATATATTATAGATGGCTGCCGTTATTCTACTGAAGCAGGAGGTTCCCATGTTTCAAACCTGGGTCCTCTACCGTCGAGACAAGGGTGCAGAGCTCAAGAGGTCTAGGTACCCAATAGGGCAAGCCTGGCGGTGTGTTAGGGTCTGTAGCACCCTGTCGGAATATGACGTTGGGAGCCCACCTCTTTGCTCTGGCAGCCTTCTAGGGGCCCGTGCTGCCGGCCGAGTGTGTTTGGCGGGGCATGGGTGTTGGTAATGAATGATAGCTGCATCCCAGGCCAGGCACCGCGGTCGCCTACAATCAGGTAACAACTTCACACGTCCAGCCACCTTGCTTTCGAGAAGCAGCCTTCGCAAGCTCTTGAACCCACCGGCGACCCGGCATCTCTGGAGACGAATCAGCAGGCACAAGACAACCTTGCCTGGTCTTGCGGCGTCTGCTTGAGACACGGGAGTGTTTGCAGCCCAGCAGCCCAGCAGCCTAGTAAGTCACAGCCCGACTGGCGCCATCAGGGTCCATACTTCCATCTGGTCTCCTCGACCTCGAATCGTCTGCGACTTTTGGATTGTGACTGTACACCTAACTTTGTGTGCTTCCTCAGCAGTTTCCGACCGCAACACGCCCCGATACACATCGACTGATTCAGCCACCCAATCTATCCGGCCCACCTACTGCCCACCATGGCCGACGTTGACATGACCGATGCGCCACCCGTGGCCAAGAAGAAGGGCTCTGAGGTCGAAGCAAAGAAGCGCTTCGAGGTCAAGAAGGTGCGGATGGGCGCGACTTGCAACTGACTTGTCGGTCTGGAGATGTGCTCACAATCTGGATACAGTGGAACGCCGTCGCCCTGTGGGCCTGGGACATTGTCGTTGACAACTGCGCCATCTGCCGAAACCATATTATGGATCTCTGTACGTTCTTCTTGCCCTCTTCTGCCAAGAGCTGCATGTTAATCTGGGGGTCATCGCTTTAGGCATCGAGTGTCAAGCGAACCAGGCTTCCGCTACCAGCGAGGAGTGCACAGTTGCTTGGGGCATCTGCAACGTACGTTTAATCCTCTGCATCTTTCACAGAAACAGACATCATATTAAACCAAGGCGCAAACAGCATGCTTTCCATTTCCACTGCATCTCCCGGTGGCTCAAGACTCGTCAAGTCTGCCCTCTAGACAACAGGGACTGGGAGTTCCAGAAATACGGTCGGTAAAGGGCAGTGGCATAGGCGGCAGACGAAGGAATGATGACACGACTGCTGGACCGGCCCCGGATACGGGCAGGTCATTCTATGCACGCGGGACACAGGGACGATATCATCACCGAGCGTCAGGGTGATAGAAGATTCACACGTCACACGTGCAGCATAGCATTCATATTGACACTCGCATGACCGAGCTATCACGGCTGCACCTCTTGCAAGAATATCATGCCTGGAAACACCATGCAGTAATCCGTGCCGGTGGTTCTCTCATCGCAACGCTTTCTCGTCTATAACAAGATCTTGTGGGACCGACACTGCTGCTGCTCCTCTACCGATCGGGAGCCATTTGACAGGATTCTTGTTGTAGAAAGGCCAAGGGGGGATGATCGCGAGGAAGGTGAGTGCCGTGCCGCCGAGTCCAATGTAGACAGCGAGCTTGATGTCTTGCAGGAAGTATCCGACGAGGAAGGAAATGATCTATTAACGGACGATGTCAGGCCTGTTGTAGCTTGGGGGTGGGGGGCAGACACAGAATGATCAGCAACTCACGCCCACAATGCTCAAGAGCACGGTCGACAAGGTCTCGACGAGCTTCTGGCCCTCAAAATCCTGTGGAAATGGTCGGTCAGCCATTTTATACATCCTCACGGCAGGCCAAGAGAGGTAGCGGTAGTTGGGAGAAGATGCATACGATCTGTCCCTCGGCGACATCGCGGATTTGGTCGAGAATTTGTTCTGCCATGGTCACGATGGAGGAGCCGGCGCGGTATCTCTTGATTCTGTGAACTGTGTACGGGGTCTTGAAGAAGACGTGTAGAAGGCTTCGTGGACGATGTTCGGCTCGAGAGGCCACTGAGACGTTGGCTTGGGCGTGTGTGTATGGGCGAATGCGATGTCCAAAAAGTGGGCCCTGCTCAAGCTCCAACGTGGCTCGAGCCGGGAAACGGGTTGGGGTTGGACCTTCGTCCCCCCCCCCTGAGCACCGGCCCTCAAGCCCGCAGCCCTGTCACTTGGCCCACCGATGCCCAAGTGCCCCACCACCCAATACATGGACAGGTATTCTTGGAACAGAGAACCCTTACTATGTGCAGCGGGCGAGATTAACCCAGATGTTCAGCAGGAAGCGACCAGTGTACAGTATTCCAAGTAATTAGATAAATATGGGCTTGTTAGGGCACTTGGTTGAGCCACTTTTTAAAATGCATGCTCAAACTGGATCCGAGCTCTTTGCGGAGTACGACATGTGAAGTGGCTGTAGAGCTTAAGGTTTGTGGTACTTGACCATTGCAACACTCGGGTAACCCAGGTAGGTGGTGCCCAATAGAGACAGCTCACAACCTTTGGAAATGACGTCTTGGTCAAAGTGAGCAGGCCTTCAAATGTTACTGTCCATACTTTGGCACGCATCTGTTACGTGCTCATTCTGTACCATGCGAGCCTTCAAGTTAGCACCTGTTGACTCGCAATGGATGACGAGGGCCTGACCTGCAGACTGCCAATACCAAATTGGCGGAAACAGTCAGGGATTAGAGCGGTGCCGAGATGCAATTTTTGAACCCGACACGGACGACCGGGGGCCGCCTAGTGGCCCAATCATGGTCCACTATTACAAGCCCGCCAAACATTTACGAGCGCATCGAGCGCATTTTTCCCCTTCCTCTGCCGACTTTGCCCCCTCAACCCCAGCTTCCCGTTAGCTTTCTTCACCCAGACCTCTTCTTTTTCTTTTTTCACTGCACAGTCCATGTTGCGGATTCTTTGTCTTCCAAAGCAACCACTGGCTTATTTTGACTGTCCGCCCATCTCACCCAACCCGATGACCCTGGACGTCATTGTGACCTGAAAGCAAACCGACAACAGCCACAACAACAATAGCACACACACACAGACGTCGCTCCACCTCGGCTACCATCCACCCCCATCGACACCCCAAGAAGCAACTGTTTCGGTCCAAGAGTCGACCTCGCCGTCGAACCGACCCACACTAGCTACTGCGCAACAGCGACATCTCAGTGTCGCACCCGATTATCCGTCACGGACGACCCCGTTCAAACCTTCAAGTTGGCTGCACTCGCCTCTTCCCGAGCTTCATTCACCCGTTCGCTCCATAGCCCCGCTTTCTGGGCATATATTGGAGTGAACAAGAAACCACCTTAACTTGAGGCTACACACCACAGTCACAGCAGTTTTGAACATAGCCTGATCCTACACGGTAACCTGATCCCACACGGTCACCTGGCATCTGCGCCTCGACACCTGTCCAGGCCGGTACTATATCTGCCCCACCAAGGGGTTTAATCGTTCGAAGCCCTTCGTCGCGGACGGCAGGATTGCCGTTAGCTGCCGTCCGCTCAGGCCAACTCCGTCGACCGCTAAACGAGGATGGGAATGGGGATTCACCCTTGAGCCAGCGATCGGGCCGCCCAGGGCCGCGAGAGAAGAGTAAAGGAGTTATAGTTGTGGAGCAACACTTGTAATATTGGAAAGATTGATCGAGCCAGCGGTCATCAGAATCAGTCAAGATGTCGGACCACGAAGAAGTCCTAGACACGGGCTACGAGACCCCAATCCCGGAGCTGGATGACCACCGCCACCACGCCCAGAGCCCCTCGATCTCGCGTGACGAGCGACCTCGTCGAGGTACCTTTGACTCCCAATTCGGCGGCCGACGACCCTCCGGCTCCGACGCCTCCAGGAGCGCATTGCCTCACGCTGGCATTCGCGTGCGCGACTTCGAAGAAGCCGTCATTGATGATGAGCCTGGTGAGACCTCGCCCGTGGGCCGACGCCAGCGCCGAGGCACCGTAGACACGACGTCCTCGTCGCGGGAGCCATCCCCGCCCAACTCGGTCAAGGCGTTTGCGCTCGCCCGTCGCCCGCCCGCCTTGTCTTTCTCGGAGCAGCGGCCGGACAATACCGAGCTCCAGAGGAGCATGTCAATCACCAGCCGCCACAGCCACCGGAGCAGGTCTCGCACTGTGAAAGACAGCGATGTCGCCAGCGTCAACACGAACAGGTCTGCTGCCGAGGATGACGTCTGCTTCCCCCACGGGAACCGCGATGGCCCAAACTTTTATGTCGACTTCGAGTACCTCGAGGACTTCATCCGGTCGCAGAGAAACGAGCGTCTCTCGTCCGACGTGAGGGAATTCGCGGACTTGCGCCCGCAGACCACCAAGACAACGAATCGCGCGCCAGCCCAGATGGCTACTGCGGATGGGGATATTATCGAGATGCCGTCAGGTTCTTCGATCCAGGAGGAGAAGACCAAGGCGGAACCAAGGCAAGCCGTGGCAGAAAAGATGCCTGCCCAGCGCTTCAGTTTCTTCTCCTCGGCCTGGGACCAGACCATTCACGCGGCGGACCTGGAAGACCTCGCGCTACCAGGCGAGGAGCTGCGGACCCTCTTCACCTTCCCGAACGATGGTGAAGACTATGTCTGGTGGATGAATGTGAACTGCCCCACGGATGACGAGGTGCGCGCCATCTGCAAGGCGTTCGGCATCCATCCCCTGACGGTTGAAGATATCACGACACAAGAAGCCCGCGAGAAGATCGAGCTGTTCAAGTCCTACTACTTCGCCAACTTCCGATCCTACATGGCCGTGTACGACGAGGACGGTGACCGAGAATTCGAGCCTTTCAACATGTTTGTGATCGTGTTTCGGGAGGGGATCCTCAGCTTCAGCCACACCTTCAACTCGCACGCCTCCGACGTCCGTCGGAGAATTTCAACACTGAAGGATTATGTTGATCTTAGTGCCGACTGGATTTGTTATGCCATCATGTGAGTCGTGTGGTTCGATAACTCCGCTCCTGTGATTCTTGCTAACCCCGAGAACAGTGACAACATTGTGGATAACTTTGGTCCGGCGATTACCGAAGTGCAGAATGCGGCTGACGCACTTGACGATGACGTTTATCGAGCCCGGCCCGACGACGAAGAGAATCATCCGTTCCTGCCGAGGCTCGGTCATATCCGCAAGAACATTATGGGTCTGATGCGCCTCCTCGGAGGCAAGGCCGATGTGCTCAAGGGCTTCACCAAGCGCTGCAACGAGAACTACCAAATCACTCCCCGCATGGAAGTCGGCCTCTACCTCGGCGATATTCAGGATCACGTCGTGACAATGATGAATACGCTGGGACATCTCGAGAGGATGCTGTCACGGGCTCACAGCAACTACCTGGCGCAGCTGAGCATCGACAGCATCACCCAGGGCACGCGAGCCAACAAGGTCCTTAGTAAGATCACGTTCCTCGCCTCCATCATTGTGCCCCTGAACGTCGTCACTGGTCTTTTCGGCATGAACGTGCCAGTCCCGTTCGGCGACCCCGGCAACTTGACGGCCTTCTTCTGCATCCTGGGTGTTTTGATCGCCTTCTCGATCATCTGCATCCTCACGGCCAGGAGGCTTCGCTATATTTGAATACGGGAAGCCGACTTCCCTTGATGTTGGAAAGAATGACGGTTTTCTCCCTCTTTGGGCTGTTGCTCTTACAGCTCCACGTCGTTCCACCTACGTATATGTCAAGATTATGTTGGTGCTAATGGGTGGTGCTTGATCTTGTCACCACTTTGGGTGGCTCGCCTCTTTTTCTTAGTTTCGCACTGGGCTACTTATACTAGTAAGAGTAGACAAGATGCGGTATTGCTTTTAGACTAAATAGCATTGAAAGACAACTCAGTCGCCAAATGTGGTTCGTCCTATGTCTGCTGCCGTCAACCGGGCTCGGTGTTTCGGCCTTGTATGCTGTGCTTCCCATACCTGACTCCCAGACTAGATCTCGTCAGCCAAGGCAGCGTAATCAGATACAATCAATGAGGTGAAGCCCTCTGGTAAGATACATAGAAGCCTGTTATGTACTTCGTAAAGCCGAATCACCCAACTCCTCGTTCAGATACGCATATTTCTCCTCGTCTGCCTCCCAATCGTCATAGTTCTGGTTGTCTACAACACTGTCGTCAGCCTCACGCTCCAGCACAAACATTATCAAGGGGGTGCGTGTGAAGAGGCAAGAAGAAGGTTGCTCATCAGAAAAGCAGACAGCAGCAAATCATACAAATACACACGTCTCCATCACTACAAAACGGGCAAACGGGCAAACAGACAAACAGGCAAACAAGCAGAGCAACCGCCTCCAGAGGTCGGACTTGGGAGGTAACTTACCCCAAGCAGGAAATTTAGCCAGGTCAGAGAACCTCTTGGCCTGGAACAAGTCCCTCGCAAGCGCCGCGGTCCCCTTTGGCATGTAAATCTGGCGGGCGACGCCGTCGTCGTCGGTGTATCCCATCATGTTGCACTCGACGGTCCTGGTCGGGCGGAGCATCTCGGGGGTTGGGACCGGGAGCGGATTCTCCTCCTGTGAATCTGCCGAGACCACCAGTATCTGTGCCGTCTCGGTCGCCTCCTCGTGCGCCGGGCTGGCTTTGGGTGGCAATGATGTCGCGGGCATATCGTCCTTGGTGTTGGAGGGGTTCTCTGCGTGAGCCTCCGGGTCCTGGGTTGAGTCTGGCATTTCGGCGGAGTTTATGGATTTCTGAGTTGCTTGGCTGTCTCGTTTTCTTCTTTTTCATAGAGATGGGATTTATATTCAACATTCCATTAATACGTGATTGTACATCCTATTGGGCTAACTTAGGGGTTGGGCGAAGTTCCAGGCAGCAGCCCTTGGAACGGCAGCTAGTGGCCTCATTGGCGTGAATTAGGTGTAAGACGGCTTGAAGTTGTCATTCTGAATGAATCAACTCTAGATACTCTCAGCTTGCACTAAACGGTGTCATCCTCAGTATGCCTTTTGCACGGGCTCAACCTGGAGTAGTCCTGCTTTGCGATCAACCCATCCGGGCGGAAGCCCGAATTTCATCAACCCACAACATTATTCATATCCACATTCACAAAATGAACAGTGTGAAGTATAATTCGTCCCCTCGTCACAATCACGGGTGGGTGCGTGCGTGCGCGACAAGAGGTCACTTTCCCAGGCTGAAGTGGACATGGCGGCTCGGAGCAACTCAGGTGCCTCTCTCTCCCTACCCACAGGTACACGAACAAGTTGAGATGGGCTTCTCGAGCCACAAATGAATAATGTTCCCAGCACCCGAATGAGCTTCGCCTCCTCGGGCAGGATCCAAGCCCGCCGTGTAGACTCGTCCCCCGGGGCCCCCGGCAGCATGACATCGAACCGTGCTCTGGCCCACGGAGGTCGGGCTTGACGTTATGTCTACTCTGCATCTAACACAAAATGTTTGATCAGTGTGCTGAAAGTGTGATGGATATATTGGGCCTCATCTATGCACTTTTTTCGTGTCCTCCTTCATCTCCATTCAACAGAGTCCCAAGCCCACAACGCATGTCACCCGCAGTCCACGGCCGCGAGAGCCGTCGTGATCAACGACTCATCATCCTTGCTCCTCAACCCGCCCGGATCTCCGGTCATCTCGAGGGACCTCATCGGTGACCCCGCCTGTCAATGACTGTGCTGCTCTCGGGTCCGGACGGTTTCTGGATGGAGGCATCTCCATGATCCTGCCGAGTCCCCAAACCGACCCAGTCGGGGTCCCCCTTCATCTTTCCGAAGCCCTAGTCAACAGAGCTCCGACGGGCTCTGCACCTCCCAACGGGGGGAGGGCCGGCCTGACTCGGCGCCGAACAAGTCCCAACACAGGCATGCCATGTCTTGGCAACAACTGTTTTCCTGATTTGGAGGCTGTGGGAGGAAATAGAGCCGGGCTACCAAGTCGAGGTGAGACAACAGTGCGCAACGACTGCTGCTCTGAAGCGGTCGCTTCTGGACCCCGGCTAGCAGTTGACCGGTGTTGACTTTAGGCTTCCCTTGGCCCTCGCTGAGCCTCATAGATCCTGCGCTTGCATGATAAATGAGACGCAAGGAACAGGCGGCGGTTCAATTCTGTTATACAGCGCTGGACTGGTCGTTGCCAATTCCCGGAGCTGGCTTGCTGACGAAACTCTCCGCCAGACCAGCGCCGTCCCCTTCTCTCGTGTCCTTGTAAAGTTATGGTAGGGAAAAGAAAACTGTTTATCAAATCTAACATACTTTGCAAACCGACTAGGACCATGCAGATCTTTAACGAACGAACAGAAAATTCCACATATTTTCGCAGGGGTGTTGTGGGAGGCACATGGTAGCAGGGTGGCCTGCAAGCATGGGGAAGATTAATCCGTACTCGCAAGTAAACCATCACAGGGTCCCGTGTCCGGAAGAGCTTCCGGAGCGCTTCGCGAGAAAGCATAAATCTCAGCCCCGAGTATTGGAGGGTGACACCTCCGCCCAATCCTCACGGACCGGTCGACACCTGGCGACTTCTCGGTCTCGGAGATTACTTGTGTCCAGTGCCGCTGTGGTTGCCGTCCCGGTTTCAGGCAGCAATGGGGGATATATGCGGTTCTGCTATGCCGTGCGGGCGGGCTCCATACGCTGAAATCAGCACCGAGGGCCGCCTATTATCTTACCAACAGCAAGACTACTTGCAAGGTCAATTGGCGGGTAGCAGCCGAGGACGTTGCAACACTGGCAGCGTCTGACCGGGAAACGTAACCCAACACTGCGACCCAGCTTCCGTAATCGATGACTGGGGAGGCCGAGCTAGAAGAGGGAGAAAGCTCATGGTCAGGGTGCCCAAGAAAATTTTGAAGGGAAAAGCGAATAGCCAACAGACAATAGCAGTCAAACTCCCAGACTCCCGAGACTGCGGTCTCTGCCGAGGGACGATCTCGTGACCGGCCGGCCATTCACCACCTCAGAGTGCTTGAAGAAACTTCCAAGCCCGCTCGGGGAGGGCAGGCAGGTCTGCGGAGTCTCAGCAAAGGGGTCAGAATATTGTTGGGAATCCCAATTACCAAGTGCCGCCGATCTCTGCGGCCTAATGAAGCGCGAAGATGAAGCATGCAATAGTCAACGCATCCAGGCCGCTCGAATAGAGCCTTCCTTGCATGCTGGTCGCTCCGGTCCACCAGGCCATCGACCATGGAGCGCAACGCCCCGCGGACGCGGGCGGGTACCACATTGGTAGCCATCAGTAGCGGTGACATGTGAAGAAGAGAGGAATTGGTGGCCCCCATGACAATCCCGAACAATGGCTTTGGACGTTGTCACCCAAGGAAAACTATGGCGAACATTAGCGGGCTTCCGTTAACTTAGCGCAGGGGAGCATCAGAAAGTGGTCTGAGGAGTACTCCGTAGGGCGAGAGGGGGTCAGATTAGCCTCGCAACGAAAACCCGCAGTCGGTCCCGGGGAGATGTTTGTTGAAGCGACCGATTCGTTTTGGTACTCGAGACGGTTGGTTTTATCTGCTGCACCTCGCCGTGCAGGTTGGCCGCCGGCAGCGCCTTGGAGACGCGTTGTCACGAGCCCCGCTTGCGACCACGTTGGGGAGCGGCACTGAACCCGGAAACTCTCGATCGATATCAGCGCCGGCCGCTGGGTGCATCCCAGCCCGCGATGGTCTCGCATGGGGAAAGGGTGGAGGAGGACTCGCCAGGACAGCGACTGTGGGTCCTGGGACCACCATGGCGTGCGCTGGGCGTGATGCCGTCCACCGTTGCAGAACCGCAACGGCTTGGACCCGTCAGCCAGAGACGCCTCCCCGAACTTAGACAGGCAGCCCATAACATCAATGGCGTCCCGAAGCGGGCAACTCTAGGCGTTGTGCTCACTGCTCACCACCTCCAAGATCCCTGTCCACGGGAACAAGAAGCTCGTCCGGGCCAGTTATCGGGGGCATCGGGTTCAGGCGATCTACTCCGTACTCCGTGCGTGGGGTAGGACGCACACTCTGCGTAAACAATTACGAAGCCCCGCGAGATGGTCCATCCGTCTATGGACATGTGTCATCTTCTTTGGATAAGAGAGACGTCAGCGCCACGAGGAGCTGAAGGTTCTGGTTGTCGTGGTTTTCTGCATGAGCGCAGTCTGCGCTTGTGTGTGTGTGTACTCGAGTCTGGGCGCATATGCCGTGTCGCCCTGGTTTTGTCACACCGGTAGACGGCCGCCTGCTGTGGTACTGCTAGCAATATGGCTAGGGACTGACGGCGCTGCTTCTCTTGGTTCCAAAGCAAGACATTTAGCGAGCGAGATCCAACATGGCGGGACCGCAGGAGGATTCGAGCAAGGCAGCATGCGAGATTTATTGTGGCAATGCCGCTTCCCCTCCTTGTGCATCATGACACTGTCATTTCTGGACAAGGTGCCGCGACGCCCTTGTGCCTTACGTAGGTACAGCAGATAGATAGTCCTTGCCCGCGCAACAAAGGCCTTGTCTGAGGGGTGCTGAGGGCCTGAGGCTGCAGGCGCACGCACTGCAAGTCATCTGGGGTTGGGCGTAGCACTGACTGTTCTCGTCTTCCTCTTGTCTCCTCGTGTTGATCGGTGACTGGTCATAAAAGAGAGCCGGGCAAAGCCCTCATGGCCGGAACTCATCTGCAGCCTGCAAGCTGCAGCCCAGCGACCATTTGGTCCCAGCCAGCCAGCCCTTTCCACTCCCCCCACCTTGGCCCCCGGAGGGCCAGAGGGCCCAGGGCCCAGCAGGCGTAGCAGGCTTAGCAGGTCCGAAGGGGCCTCTCTCGAAGTGCGTGGTGGAGCAGCGGGGATTCCAGGCTGGCGACCCCCGAAGGCCCTGAGGGCCCCGCTGGTGTCCACATTGCACCCTGCCAGCCTGCGCAGTCAGGCAGTCGAGTGCCCTTGGCTGTTGCCACTTGCCGGCTTGACAAGGACAGCCAAAGCGGGCCTATGGGGTCTTGCGAATCCTCCAGTCCTCACAGCCTTGGTACGGTAGCTGGCTAGGAGCAGGGCTGCAGGAGGAAGACGGGGTCAAGGACTGGTCCAGGCGGCGGGCGGGCGAGCGGGCGGGCGGGCGGTCAGCTTGGCGGCTAACCTTCGATACGCAGTACTACGCCGTACTCCGTACTCGTAGCTGGAGAAAGAAGGAAGACGATCGGCTGTACTGCTTGTTATCTATCTGCAGGTGAGTGGGATCACGTCCACGGAACGAGGTCTTGGGCAGCCGGACAGCCTGGCAGCCTGGCAGCTTCTCCCACGCAGCCACGCAGCTGCCACGCCTAAATCGGTTGCTCTCTTGCAATCGCGCCCATGCAGGGGCCGCAGGTGGCCAGCAGCCACAATGTCTTGGACCCATATGCTGCCACTCGCACATGGAAGCCGCCGGGGACGAGCTGTTGCGTGCGAGGTGGTGTCCTCGTGTCGTATTGCAGGCGCCTGGCGTGCATATTCATGTAAGGCGGTCCTGGGGGGCTGCTGGGTGGACAGGCTAGGCCGTGACCCAGCCAGCCCAGGACGGCGGGCGGAGGCCAGCATCCCTGCCAACTTAGAAGCTTTGCTTTCAGGCTGTTTGGTTGCTCGCTGCCAATAGCAGACCAGGTACCGAGGTATCTACGTACTGATGAGAGAGCCCATGTCGATGCTTGCCGGCGTCTGTGCTGAAAGGGCGCTACTGTGGTAGACTACATACCACGGCCAGGGCTGCCAGGGCCTCCTTCCCGGGAATATGCGAACACTGGCCACCGCATATCAGGCCAATTTCAACAGGCAGTCGGTACTCGGGGCCCTCCAGACCTGACCCGTCATATTGAATTGCCTGGGCGCTAGCAATCAACACGATGGGAATTTCCCGAGACACTGGGGAATCGCTGCACAGATTGTTCACGGGGCAGCCGCGCTCGCTTGCGAATGCATGGCCAGGACGGCAGCACGGCCGCACGGCCGCACGGCAGCACGGCAGCACGGCAGGACGGCAGCATGGCAAAGTGGCAGCATATTTCAGGCAGGCGGATATTGTCCTCGTCGATTCCTGCAGGGTGGTGGAACTATGCCGCGTAATAATAATAAAGCTTACTGCTGTTGCTGTGTCTTGCTCCACCGTCCTCTGAGTCGCTCCTGCTGTGGTACTGTGGCTGTCTGACTTATTAGCAAGCTAAGGAGAGGTACCTAGGTATCTGCGTACCCTGCCTACAAAACAATGTCATCGTCGCTCCTGCGGGCATAGGTCGTCATGCTGACGCCTCCCGACCTCCCGTAGTCAGCTAGCTCGACCCGTCCGCCCTCACCCTTATGCCATGCATGCCGGGTTCATCTCCACCAGCGCTTGTTTAGACCGAGGACGGATCTGACTCCTGCTGAGCGCGCCTGCAGTCCCCGACCTCCTGCCTCCTGCGACGTCACACATGGCTGTCATGGAGGGTAGGAACCAGGACAACGGGTCCGAACCGCTCCCTTGTCGGCTCACCGGCTCGATGACCCCCCGGCACGAGAACATTGTTCGACAACATCTCGGGCCAACCAACAAATCTCCCCCCAGCGCCGGCGCCCCGTCAGAGGAATGACGAGCTTGACAGACACGATACGGACCGCGAGACGGCCATGGTCCAGTTCGGCCCCACAAGGACTAAATCGTGAACGAAGCCGCCGTGCGGGCGGATATCACCTATTACTGACGGAAACCGCGCACCCTCAAAAAACGAGAGAAAAAAAAAAAGAATGTCTGTGTGCAAAAGTTTGCCATCTGAAACATACACGTTCAGAGCGCTGGCCCTGTCATCGCGTGTCTAATCGGCTCCCGGCTGATTGGACGAAACAATCGGCCTCCAGCTGCTCTTGCGTCAGGGCACGCCTTGGCGAACACATCATCTGGCGACGACTATCGAAAACTCCGCAGCTGAGTCGTAAGATGCTAGCTTTTCGTGATCGCCCTCTGATTTGGGCACCGGCGCTACGAGGGCACATCCACGCCGGCCCGTATCTGCTGAAGTTTTGGTTGAAGCGAGCAGCAGGACCACGGATCATCCTGCTATACATCAGAGCGTTATGGATGTTCAAATCTTCCGTACCATTAACCGGCAGGATCAGCAGTACCCTCAACACGCCCGCTTGGTCCCTGCCAACCCCCGTGTTCCCCTCCCACCGTCCCAGCCTCGCTTCACTGGCCCAAGAAGGGGAAATTGAGGATCTTGTCCCTGATCGTCGCTCTTGACTGTGGGCTCCTCACACGATGGGGAAGGCTCCGTAGGGTTCGAGGCCAGGCCCATTATCCCCTGAGCTCTTGGGTTGTGGAGTGTCGGGCGGCCTTGTCAGCCTCCCCCTCGTCCTTCTGCCCGTCCCAAGATCCAAACACGCGACTCGGAAACATATCGATATGAGCGCTGTCGATCCCGCCCAGTGCCTCTCGCTCTGTCGAGCACCCATGGTCGCTGTGCTGATCAGCGCCATGTGGCCTTGGGGCAGTCCGTGTGCTGCAACCGGCAAGCTGGGTGTCTTGCAGAGGACGGTCGAACGCGCGACGCTCGAAAGCTCCCAAAGCCGATTTGTCATTGCTGCGAAAAGGCCGCCCAAGGTCGAGTCAAGCCGACTGGTACCGCGTGGTAGTGCCGCATCCCCGTGGCTCGCCGTCCGCAATGAGACACATACGCAGCATGGCTTGTGGACCCGCACAATAGTAGTACGTAGTACTGTCGGGCATCATGAGCTCAAGTGACTGAATCGAGAACAGCCATGGTCCGCTTGTTCTCGGCTGTTGGCCCGCCGCAGGTAGCTCATCCACGGCTCTGGCACCGCCGACGGGTCCTCCCTGTCTGACAGACGCTTCTTTTGTGCCCGTTGACCTCAAAAGGGAAGACGGCTAGATGAAACCGTGCGAAAGAAGACAGCTCCCAGGGAGCTATATCAGACCCCGTATTGGAGGGGCATCCGTCGGCATCTTCGTGCACTTTCACCCACATTTGACCTCATCAGCTGCCTAGCTTGCCATGTTTTCTCGCACACTGAGACTCCCGTCCCCCAAACAGACACATCTGACACCCTGTGCATGGTCGCAAGCTCGGGTTCAACGCACTGTAGCGACGCGGCCATGTTGATCTTGGACGAGCCTGCATGGCGAGAAGGCAGATGCAGCGTGATCTCCTACTACCACAGTAGGAGTCTCTGTCAGCTCTTGTCATCAACCCTACGTACAACATGGTCCCTGGTCGCGGGCGGGGAAGACTTGCAGGGTCCAAGGGTCCCCTGAACCTTATGCGTGCCCCGGTCCCAGAAGTCAAGCGATCCACACTCACGAGCCGGTGCTACATGACTGGCTATAGTGTACAATTAACCCGCGCAGCGGTAACACCAGTTCGAGATTTTGGCCGACGATGTGTGTGCCTGGTACGACGA
Source organism: Diaporthe destruens (assembly GCA_036986855.1). Lineage (NCBI taxonomy): Eukaryota > Fungi > Ascomycota > Sordariomycetes > Diaporthales > Diaporthaceae > Diaporthe > Diaporthe destruens. Next base: position 179,075 of record BTXE01000009.1, on the reverse strand, counting down.
CAGAAACGTGCCCAACGCACAGCATGCCGGCGCGAAAGTCATTGGTGCTGGATGAGGACAAGGTGCTGGAAGTAGAGACAACATTTCTCAAATGGACGATGTCAGAAATGTTTATGCACATCACTCGGGATCACATGTCTTGAACGAGTTAGATCGGAGTCCGCCTTGGGAGGTTCCGCAGCATTTAGTGTGGTCGCGGACGACCAACCCGTTCTTGACAGCAAACCGAACACAAGCAGCCGGCAATGGGGCACGAGAAGTGCAAGCAATCCACCAGGTCCAATGTTTTTTTTGGTCTGGCCCGGGTTCCCGGTGTCCCCTGCCGTTTCATGGAGCCCAGATCCTGTGAACCACTCGACAGTGGAACCAGCAGTATGAAGCCCCTATTAGAGGACGCCCTACTGTCCACTCTCAGCTGGATGCTGAGCGGGCAATGGTTTCAACGCTCCTCACAGGAATTTGCCCTCTGACCACAGTGCCTGCACCGACTTCTGCTGGCAGCGCTGGTCAATCACGTTGAAAGGCACCGCCGGGGGAGGACTTTCGACTGAGGAACAGATTTGAGCCTCCAACAAAGCATCAGCGAAAGCCCGTCTCGCAATAGGCCGGACGAGGTCTACCGCCTGGGGTTTCCTCTGCTCACGTTCTGGTCCATCGCATACTGGATATTGGTTGCGCGGGATCGGTTCGAACTCTCACTGGCGCCGAGCCTGCGACTGTACGGTGTGCAGTAGTCTGGTTCGCGGGACTTCTCACATCGTCGCGGACCCTCCCCCCGCCCCGACCTCCACCGGGGTTCGCAGAGCCTGAACGGCACATTTTCACGACGATCACGGTCTCGCCCCAGGAGACATATAACGGGGCCCTTTTTGGTTGTCCCTCTGTTGTTTCCACTCGGCCTATTCAAGCACTGACTCACCGCGCGACCTGTCACTATCACATGGGCAACCACAGTCTCTAAAGACTCGTTCGCTTATCCAGAGGCAGTGCCGTGCGGACTCGTGGGCTGCCTGCAACTGGGTGCGCTCTGGGGAAATTATCCATTACCTAGCCGCTCAAAATAGTAAGACGAGGTATTTGACAGCGGTGCCATCAGCCTTGCGTGGCACGATTGGGGGTGGCATTGGCTATTTGCACACAATTTCGATAATTTCCGGCTGCACACACCTCCCTGACCTCCCAACTCGCTTGGTACGCGCCTGAATCAGCGAGACAGGCGGCAACCCTCACCAGTGGCCGCACCCTTGCCCGGCGATATCCTCAACACGCGAGCTAGAACGACACCACCACCGCTCTGCCATACACGGCCCAATCAGCGCCAGGCCGTCTTGACTATTGCCAGCTGGGGCTGCAAGGAGGTGATGGTTGTACTGCTGTGCCGCCTCGCTTCAGCATACCTCGACCACACGGCCTTCGAGAAGCATTTGACCTCTGTCTTGGCTTCGGGTTCCTGCTCCCAGTCGGGCAGAGCAACGGCCAGAGAGCTGCCGGCTCGGCCGCCCAACAGCGCCGTTGTCTTTTCTTGGTGGAAGGGACACGCGAGGACCACATTTTCCGCCTCACCCAGGTACTCCTGTCTTCCGTAGTGACTTTTGTCAGGACGGGATACCCCAGTGCCTGGGCTGCAAACTCTCGAGGTTGCATCAGGAACAGCGGATTGGGACTTCGGCATCCTCCAAGCACGCACTCCCTTGGGTGCCGATCTGTTTTAATTTCACCGTTCCAATTGAGCGGATCGGATAGTAAGTGCCCCAGTTTTGGTCAATCCGCCTGCTTTATTCGCCAATGTCCCCTGGCCCCTGACACTTTTGCGCGAGTTGCATAACAAGACAGAATCCTTGATATCTTGGCCAGTCACTGTCCTCTCATTCATTCTTTTGAGCCCTCGCATTGTTTTGCGCCCCGATTGTTTTGACACGCGACGAGTACTCCCCTTCTTTTTGTTCCTCTTACATTGGGTGTCCATCTCCATCCGAACACAATAGCACTTCACCGCCGCACGAGCAGTTTTCTTTTTTTGTACCATCCGGCCTTGGTACTAGTGGTAGTCATCCTGCATCTCAACAGACCACTTACGAGACGAGCAGGGCGTGCACCTCGTACAAGCGGTTGCACAGAGCGCGAAAAGCAGCATTCCCGTCTGGTCGGAAGCATCTCAGACTAGTGGAACGGGACAACCCTGGTTGTTGTTCGAAGACGTCTGCCCCGGCGGTCATCGAGCCGACCACCACACACCTTGTTCACCCTGCCTCATATAGATTGCAGGAGAGATGCGGACAGCATTGGGAGGGTCGGGGGGTTACTGGTCCACCCAAAACCAGCGGAGGGCCACCAAAAAAAGCATCAGCGAAGCCTGCCCCGAGTCATCTTACCAGGACCACACATCTGCTGCACACAAGCACTGCGCACCTTTGACTTCTGACAACGAACACTTTGCCGATTTTCTCGAACCAGCCGTTGATGGTCCCCCGTCGCCAGCCCGGATCAGAGCCCTGAGCAACAAGGTCAAGCAGGCATCAATCTCGGAACGACATGTGAGCCAGCACACGACCTCATCTGGGTCATCATCTCTGCTCTCCCTCGGATCGTTCGACCGACGACCGTCCTGGGACATACCCCTGGAGTCCTTTTCGCTATCGAGGAAGTCCTCAACCCGCTCGACGACGAGCAGCATGCGAGAGCGTCCAGAGAGTGTCCAGGCAATTGGTAAGGCGATATTCAACCGGAAAACTAAACTCAGGAGAGAAAGTCTGGTCACATCGACAGACATGGCACCAGAGAATACAGGCGAGCGCTCCCGGGCGCCTTCGATCACCAAGGAGCACGCCCTATCCGGCATGAACATCTTCAACCGACGGAGGACGGTGCAAGCACCTGAGGAGGCAATGTCTCAGAAACGGCCGCAGATCTCAAGCCCTTTCAACTTCCAGCACGTCGCTCAAATACAGCGGGAACAGGTTTCGAACTTGGAACGATCGAGTCAAGTGCCGTCGAGGGGCATGCAGGCGGACGACTTGCGTGTGCCAAACTTCTCGTCTAAAGCTAGTCGCCCACATGATGACGACGAAGTTGCACCGGATGTCGTGCCGCACAGGCGGGAGAGCAGCATCGCCCGCCCACCAAGCTGGCACAAGTCCCCTCAGGGGTCTATGGTCAAACATTCACGATCTCAGGATCAAATCCCTGGCATTCCTCCGCCCCGGCCGCCCCGGTCGCCGACGGCCCTGGATCTGAACTTCGACCTGATGCCTCCAGTGCCTCCTCGCAGCTCCAGTCGGCCGTCCATCGGGTCAGTCCCGCGTCGCGATTCCGAAGCTCTTGGGAGCATGATGAACGACCGAGCGCAGGCGATGAGTGGGTTCCGATTCCCACCGCCACTTTCACTCCATACGGGAGCGAGCAGCCCACCGCCAACTTCGCAGGGGTCATCCAGCCCCACCGCTGCGGCGGAGCGTCGGTACTCTCGCATTTTCCTACCCTCGCCAACAGACACTCCCAACTGGCCCCTGACATGCCCTCTCCACAATGCGAGCGTCTCGACATTCGAGGGTGTCTTGCCTGATGTGCCCGAGGAGGAGGAGCAAAATGGGTTGCCTCGGAGGTCGCGAGCGAGTATCCGCAGCAACAATTCTTCGCTTCGGGGCTCGCAGTCGGTCCCGGCCTTGCTCAAGGCCTCGGTATCTGGATGCAGCTCTCATGACCGCACTCTTAGTAGTGAATCCACGGTATTCGGTCATTTCGACCTGGCCGCCGCCCAGCGAGCGGAGAGAGAGGCCATGGAGGAAGCGCAGGACGATTCAGACCCACTTCCGCGAGATATCTGGGAGGATGTCATCGATTATTGCTACGAACACGAGGCCGAGGCCGACTGTGACTACGACTGGGACCGGCCGTCGCTTGACATGGGCCGCGAACCCACGTTTCTGTTTACCGAAGATGAGAACGAACACGACGCGTTCTCTCGTGCAGCATCCGACCATTTTGAAATCCCAGCCTTGAGCCCCTGTAGCCACCTTTCCGTGGGTAGCGCTCAAGACGCACAAGAGGCTATAACTCCTACCATCTCATCCAACGGCACCAAGTCACCTACGCGATCAAACTTCTCACTTCCCCGGCGGGATTGTGCTCAGCCACAGCGCTTGCTCCACGAGCGAACGACCTCACAAATGTCCGCCCCCAAGGAGGGATATATTATTTCGCCATCGATGCTGATCCCAAATGATTACCAACAAGAAATGCTTGCCCACCAGAATGAGCGCTTCGAGGAGACCGAAGGCTTGGGCCAGGCAGTGACGTGGGAGGAACCGACCATGACGGCGGAGGGTTCTAACCTGTTTATCCCGACGAGGGCTAGCAGCTCGACCACGGCGAGTGCCATGTCGACGCGGTCCAACTTTGACCGGCATATCTCGACGACCTCTTCCACCAATACCGACTACACGCGCATGACCATGAGCACCAGCTCGGTCAACATCGAGGACTACCTGCCCAAGGACGACGCGCCACGGGCCATCACGACTGACGACTCGGAAGTCCCGCAGACGGCCGCCGCCGTACCGAACCACGCCCGATCTCAGAGCATCGCTGGCCTCCTCAACTCGATGGACTCGAGGCCCCTGACCCTAGGCAACCACAGCAGCGACCCGAACCTCGACAAGCTGCACTCTGCCAAGCGTCCGGTCGGCCGTGGCCGCTCTAGGACGCTGAGCGCCACCCCTCCTCCTCCGGGGCAGTACGCCCTTTTCCCCAGGCCGGCCAACCTGAAATAAGGTCAACAACCGTGGACACCTGTCTGCACACAGTCCGATGTGTCCCATCTACACGCTCCCGACGATGTGCCATCTCGGATGACTCAAATCTCTTTCCTATCTGTTTGCGTGCCGGCGACCGGAGCTGTGCCGGCTCAATACCTGACATGCCTGGAGAGGCTCATCGTCTATTTCATTTTGTCTCGTCAGCATTTGGGATTTTTGCCCTGGACTCTGACTTGGGTCCAAGGAAGGACCACCTTCGCCTGCTGGACCTCAGCAGGACGCTTGGGTATTGCTTAAATATGGGGTGCTAAAGACGGGCTCTGGGCTCCCCGGGTCAACACACGCTCTCGCGTACAACACACAACTTTTCCTTTTTTTTTGTCCGTTGGCCCTTTCAGGTCATCTTGTACTGGGAATATCTCATGGCGCAAACAAAACGGGAAACAATCTCTCTTTGGGGTTTTTGCATTCATGGACGGGCCAATTATAGATCAAAACATTATTCGGGTCGTACTGGGGAATCATGTTCTGCACCGGGGCTTTTTCTTTTCTCGTCCGCCATGGAGCAAGCAAGGGGTACTGGGGTGTTGGTGAAGGCTTTTCTTTATTCAAGTCGATGGTTTTCAAACTGCCACAAGCCATAAGAGGGGCAAGTGAAGTGGCAAGGTCTGGGAAATGGGTGGAAAGCGGTTTCACTTCAGCCCGCCCGGCCTGTAACTTGGCTGGTGCGTTGCTGCAAACATAAGAAAAACTCGTATGGGGACTTGACTGTGCTGTTATCCTGTATACCTACTGTACTTGTACTCTAGCGGAGCCGGAAGAAAAAAGGACGCGCGAGACAAAGTTCAAGTTAATACTACTGTGGTATCAGCCCTGTGCAAATAAATACCCTGTGCCCTGATCGAATTCTGTATGGGATGAAGCAAAGGTCCAGACAGAAAGAGAGCAAGGACGAGCTACACTAACGAGTGATGTCTGCAGGGCCTCTGGAGGCTCTTCTGTGTGTGTCAGGATGACTCGCATACGGGCTGGGTCAATGTCTCGGAAATGGCGATGATCAAGGGAGCACGATGTGTGACGGTGCCTTTTGTCAAGCCACAGTATCACGGCATCTCGTGCGGATCTGATAGGTGTTTCCCACGTGTTACATCCGCAATCTGATTAATCACCACGTGTTTGGAATCAGGTGATGCTGCCGCAGTGTCACGTCTTACCGAAGAATGTCAGCCACTGGGGGGCAACGGGGTGTGTGGGTGGGTTGACGCACGGGTTATGTTGGATGGCCGGATGCTGTCCACCGTCCACGGCGTGAATGCCGTGCCGGGAAGCTGCTGTCGAGACTGGGAAGGCCGGGAGGAGGCAGGCAATATCTGACTCGGCTGAACGGGCTGGATTGGGGGCATCGTGTTGAAATACCGAACTTGTTGCCTCCTCAAAATTCAGGAGTGATGATATTTGTGTCAATAAAGTAGTGGTGTTCCCACAGGTGAGCCACATTGGCTGTGTCGCGGTCGAATTACGAGGGGGATATCACGGATTATGCATGGCAGGAGGACTGATGGGCCGCAGACACTGGTAGACAAAGCAAGCATGGTAGATTCTTGTGAGGCCAGGAGGTCATCAACTCTCCGGCCACTATCCAGAAACCAATTATCGTCAACATGAACAAGCTCGACTAGCTGTTGTCCAGAGCCCAACAATGTCCAGCCCAACACCAGAAATGCCCCCCCCCCCCTCACATGGAAACCAGGGCGTTCCCGCTCTCGGTCAGGACCCAAAGCAGCCGCCACCAGCCCACAGCGCCGGCGACAAGCAGGACATAATACGCAACAGACCACGCCACGCCGAGCGGCACGGGGCCCCCTCTTGTCGGGTCCCAGCCCCAGACGCGGCCCCAGACGCGCGGCAGGCCCATGCAGTTGCACAGGACGTGGACGGCAAAGACCGCGAGCACGGAGCCGGAGCGCAGGAAGAGGAAGGTGGCGTAGGCGCCGAACAGGGTCGTGTAGGCCAGCTGGAGGGCGGAGCGCAGCAGCGCGGCGGCGAGGGGCACGCCCGGGTGGGTGACGCGGAACTCGTAGAGGTGGTGGGCGTGGGCGAGGCCGAAGACGAGCGGGGAGGCGAGGACTGTCGTCGTCAGGGGCGTGCGCGCGAGGACCATCAGCGGCACCGAGGCGGAGCGGAAGAGGACTTCTTCTGTCAGGGGGCCCTGGGGCGGTGGTCAGTGGTGTTTGTGTGTGTGTGTGCCAGCTGTCTGTCGTCTAGTGAACAAGAAGAAGAAGAAGAGGAAGAACACCTACAGCAACAAGGTTCCTCCACACGGTAATCTCGCGCCACACGCGCCCGACGGGCTCGAGCGAGAGCCAGTCCCGCCACCCGGCCTCGGCCACGAGGTACTCAAACAGCGGGCCGAGGAACAGCAGCGCCGTCAGGAGCAGCGCCCCCAGGGACTCGGCCGCCCCGGCGGGCCACCAGCCCATCTCGTGCAGGGCGGCGCCCAGCCCGTGCCCCCCCGCGCGCGTGAGCACCGCGAGCGTCGTCAGCGAGGCGGCGGCGCACGTCAGCGTGACCGAGGCGATGCGCGCGCGGATGACGTGCGGCGCGTCGCGGCTCAGGGTGGGCGAGGGCCGCGTCCTCGGGGAGAGGTAGAAGGGCGCCACGTAGAGGATTGTGTAGAGGACCTGGGGGAGCGGTTAGCCTGTGGGTGATGTGAATAGTGGCTGGGGTTTTTTGGCTCACGAGGAATAAGACGGCCGTGGAGGTCGTGATGGGCGGTGGCGCCTCGGCTGGAGATGGCCGTGTCAGTACCGAGTGAGTCTGATGAAGACGGCATTCCGTGGGGTTGACGTTCGGTCCGTTTCACTCACCTTGCTCCTTCTTATACAACATGTCGGTCAGGTATTTCGCGATGGAAGGCATTTTGATACAGACGGAAAGAACAAGTCCAGGCAGACCCCTGCTCGATCCACTGATGCTCTAACCTTCCGAGGCTCGAAATCAAGAAACCAGGTCGTTCAGGGAGAGAGGGTGAAGCCTGAAATCTCCTGGAAAAGAAAGACCGTGTTGTTCTTGTGAGTCGAAGGCGGGCCAACACGAGAACAATGTTTACGGGTTTGCTTGTGTCGCCAAGTAGCCGCAAAGAGCCAAAGAAAGGCTGACGTGCCATTCTCTTTAGACCAACCCCACCCGTGGACCCAATCCAGCGCAGGCCAGCAAACGGCCCTCTAGGTGTAAATGATACCAGCGGAACTATGTATTTGCTGGTCTCTTTCTATAAAAATCAGGACTTGATGCGTGCAGTCACATGCATACATATATGGCCATGTGTGGTGGCGGGCAGCGCCGCGGCACGTGGTGTGAAGCTCCTGCAGGTCGACCGCAATGCGCTTGCTCATGTTACACGTCCATCGAATGACATTCATTGTATTACAACCGTGGCATATAGTCTATACAGTCATGAAGCCTGCTCTGTTACCAGTCGGCCAAAACAAGGTGTGCCCGCGCGCCCCGCCCCTATCCCGACCCAATGCATGGCTCGCTATAAACAAACAACCATGAGATCGTCACACAACCCCCACCCGCACATGCCCCGACCAAGGGCCCGCTCCCCATACCACAAGCTTCATCCCCTGGCTCTGGCTCCCGCTGGCTCATACCTCCTCGCCCGGGACGGCCTCGTACGCGCCCCTCCTCGCCCCAATCATCTGCATGAGGCTCGGCGTCTCGTACATGGCCGCATAGTTGACCGTCTGCCCGCTGAGCATGGCAGTGCCGTTCTCGCGCTGGCCCAGCATCGGCGCCGAGTCGCACCAGAAGTCCTTACAGTTCGTGATGCAGCCCCGGTTGTAGGGGTTCTTGCCCTTGCGCCTCTTGTTCTTGCCGCCCGCCGCCGCACCGCGGCCCGTGGCCGTCTCCACGAAGGCGTCCACGCCCAGGAGCTTGCTCATGCTCTTAAAGAAGCCGCCCGCCCCGTGCCTGTGCCCGTGACCGTGGCCAGCTGCTTCCGATTGCGCCGCGGTACCGGATGGCGGCACCGCGTCGGGGTGTGTGGGGTCCAGAGGCGCGCCCGTCGACGTGAAGGCGGACGTGAGCGAGCTGGCTGCCACGTGGTTGACGCCGAACATGTTCTCGTACGTGGTCATCGCCCTGGCGACCTGTATGAACTGCACAAACAGGAGCATGCCCACCCATGTGAGTTGTAGGTTGGCCCAGAAGCCGAGCAGGACGGTATATGTGTCGGTGTTGATGATCTGGCAGATAGTGGGCCCAAAGATGTTGCACTGGTCGGATGCAGAACCCATGGAGGCGGTGTAGTAGTAGTAGAGGACGCCGTCGAGCATAAAGATCGCCAGGGTCAGGTTGATGAGGTAGAGAAAGAAGTGCCGGTGGTTGTTGACGCCCACACAGTTGTAGACCCACGGGCAGTGACTAGATTACGGGTCAGTTGGTCAATCCAATGGTTATTTGAATGCTCTCGACACCGTCACTCACTGGTCATGTCGTGCGACACATCGCTGACACCGCCGGCAGTGCTTGCTCCTCAGTGGCGTCCGGATCATGCACTGCACGCAGAAGTTTGTCTCGTCGTATTTCCAGAGGCCAATCAACTCGTCGATGACGGCCTTCTGCTCAGCAATGCCATTCATCTTGGGCACGAAGCCAGGGTCGAAGACCATGCAACAGTAGTAGAACCATGCGCAGAACCCAACAAGGCCGGCGAGACACAGGTTCATCAGTAGGTGGCGGTGTTCAGCATCTGTACAAGTCAGCTTTTGTTACATGACCAGCGACGACAAGAGGATCCTGACGCACCAGCTCTGAATGTCGTGGCGGGCAAGACCGTGAGCAACCACCTCAGTGACACTAGGAACAGAGACGCAGAGAAAATGCCCGCCATCCAGGGTGTCCTCTGGAACTGGCGCATATCCGGTGGCGCAAAGGTCAGGACTCGTTTTGCGACCTCCTGCAGCACATACCCAATAGCCAACGCGATGGGCACCCCGGCGAAGACGGGGAAGGCGGACATGATGGCAACCATGCTCCATACCATCACCAGGGGGAAGAGGAAGGTGAACTTGGTGACAAACCCCCTCCTGTCCTTGACCAGGTAGCTGGCGCCGGGGAAGCTCGGGGTGATCAGGTGGCCGTCCTCGTCGTAGCCACACTCCTTGAGGGCCCTGTGCCACGCCGGCAGCGTCTTGAGCTCCTCGGCCGTGATGGCCGGGGTCTTGCCCGTCTCTGTCTTTGCGAAGCGGTCGGCGCCGTACTCGATGAGCTTCTGCACGCAGCCGGGGCTGCCCTTGACCAGCGCCCAGTGCAGCGCCGTGAAGCCCGACTCGTCCTTGGCGTGCACGCTGGCGCCCCAGCGCAGGTAGAGGTCGACGCAGGCCGGGAAGCCCTTGTAGGCGGCCCACATCAGGCCCGTGTGCCCGTAGCTATCGAGGACGTCGACGGGGATGCCCGTGTGCAGGAGGAGGGTGAGGAGCAGGACGTTGCCGTTGAAGGTGCTTATGTGCAGCGTGTTGTAGCCCTGCGCGTCGGTGACCAAGGGGTCGGCGCCGTGTTGCAGCAGCAGGTGGACCGTGTAGTAGTGGCAGCGCTGTGCCGCCCACTGCAGCGGCGTCGCGACCGACTCTCCTCCCTTCTTGTTCATCGGGGCGCCCCTGTCGATGAGGAACTTGCACATGGCGTACTGGTTGTTGATGGCGGCCCACTGCAGAGAGTCCAACACGTCAGATCAAGAGCTACGGTCTCGTGTACTGGCTGGCATACGTACGTGTAGTGGAGTGATACCCTCGTCATCCGCGTAGGTGGCATCGTACTCCTTGGTCTCGAATAGCGCCTCCATGGCCGGTATATCGCCAATCCTGGCGATCTGCATTATATCCGTGTCCACCTCGCCATCACCACCGGCCTTGCCGTTCGCAGCGCCGCCTCCACTGCCGTTGTTGGTGTTGTTGCTGCTGCCATTGGGCAAGCTCCCCAGTTCCAGGTCCGAGCTGACCTGGGCGTCGGCCTTTGCGCCTTTGGACGTCGGCTGGATGGGCGCGCCGGAGCTGTGGGTTTCCTTGCTGGCCATCACGGCCGTTCGATGGTCGGGTCTGGGCTCGTGCGGTGCCCGCGTGGTTAGCCAGTGGGTAGTGTGGTGTTGAGCGCAGCTGAGGAATCGGTGTCACAGCAACTCGGTCGGGGGTGTGGGGGACCGGTCAAAGCGAGCGAGGCCAAGGATATCTCGGGACGGGAAATGCGCAACGGTCGGTCCGTACTTTAGTGTAGTGTACGTTACAGAATGTTCATGCCAGGATGGGAAACCACAATATCATTACACATTCAAGTCAAGTGAGCCATTGAGCACATACAATCATAAGGAAACAGGCTGACGTGACGGGTGGGTAAGCTGGAATTTGAGAAAAATGAAGGATGGATGGATGGCGGTGCATGCAATCACACCCACACTCAGTTGCCAGACAGAGCGAGCGATCTGCAGGCCAACTCTTATTAATTGCTACGCTGCAGACCTTGGCTTAGTCGATCTAAGTAGCTCAACTAAGGATTGCAGTACTGTGGTACATGTACTCCAGTAGGTCGGATTATGCGTGCCGGCAGCAGGGAGGCGGTTTTAGTGTTAGTGCCAGCCGCCGCCCCCGACCCCTGCAGCTCGACTTTCCCATGTCCAGTGTCTTGGTCTAGGTCTCTTTTTTATCGGTATCGAATCCGTATCGATAGCAAGCACCCCGGGGACTCGTCCAGCTGTCACGTCGAGTCGAGGGCTCCTTCTCTCGGGCGCAGACTCGTGAACATACGACCGAACATACGACCGCACCAACCGGAAGCTCTGTCTTCCACGACGATCTGATCAGTGCCAGTGGGGAACCACCTCGAGTGCTACCGAGCCACAGCAGCCAGCACAGGCGGTCTGTTGTATTTATCTTGGTCGTCAGTCACACCCCACCACAACCTCGTCCACGTCCCGCTGCGGCTTCAGCTTCAACCCCCCAGCCTCGGCCTCAGCCCACCATGGACGCCCTCAAGGACTTTGTCGAGCTCATCATGACGCCCTCGGCGCCCGTCTTCATCGTCGGCGCGCTCATCGTCCTCATCGTGCCCATCCTCATGCACCTGTGGGTGACCAAGTCGACAACCTACACCGTCCTCCCCTCGGTGCTCCTCACAGGGCCCTCGGGCGCGGGCAAGACGGCCCTGCACACCCTGCTGGAGCGCCGCCTCTCCCCCTCCGAGACACACACCTCGCAGACCTGGTCCGCGGTGGAGCTCGCCGTGAGCGAGGACGGCGCCTCCTCCTTCCGCGACGACCTCGACGCCGGCGGCGCGACCGCCTCCAAGTTCCTGCTGGTCGACACCCCCGGCCACGGCAAGCTGCGCCACTACGCCCACGGCCGGCTCACCTCCGAGGGGACGCAGTCCACCCGCCTCCGGGCCGTCGTCTTCGTCGTCGACGCCGCCGCCCTCGCCGAAGCCGACGTCCTGGCCGACACCGCCTCCTACCTGTACGAGGTGCTGCTCGCCCTGCAGCGCCGCATGGCCAGCACCAAGACCAGCAAGGCCCCCTACGCCATCCCGCTGCTCGTCGCCGCCAACAAGACCGACCTCTTCACCGCCCTGCCCGCGAGGCTGGTGCGCACCAGCCTCGAGAAGGAGCTGGGCCGCATACGCCGCACCCGCAGCAGGGGGCTGCTCGACTCGGGCGCCGATGCCTCGGGCGACCTTGGTGCCGGCGGCGACGAGGCCGACGACTGGCTCGGCGAGTACGGGAGCGCCGAGTTCAAGTTCGACCAGATGCGCGAGTTCGACACCGAGGTTGATGTCATCAGCGGGAATATCACCGGCGACGGCCCGGGCGTGGACGCGTGGTGGGCCTGGATTGGGAGCAGGATATCTGTCTGGCAGGGGGACCGGAAGCATGCCAAGAACTAGGCACTCACTATATATACTGTTCTCTAATTAATGATAATTTCTACCGCCCTACCACGCTCAAGACCACATGCGCAAATCTCGGATGGTCATGTTCGGATCTTCACACTTCGTAATGCTGTCTGCTCGTTTGGTGCTAAATTTAGTTGAGTATTATTCCCATAAAGGCGTGGAACCATGGCAAATGCGTGCCATCTCTGAAGCCTCGATAAATAATGGCGCCATTCTGTATGGTTGAATCTAGACTGGTCTGGTCTATATTTTTCCCTTTCCCGAGCCTTTAGATGTTGAGTCTAGGCCAACCGACGCCGACACTGCCCAGTGTCTCATGAATAAGTCTGTTTGATGTGGATAACAAATAACCCCCGAGACCCGTCCTCCAAAACCCTGTGATAAACGCCCATGTACGATGCATGCTAGTATAAAACCCGATTCAGCCAGTCAGTCAATCAAGCAGGACTCCCGTTGGCCGGGGTCCTCTTGGACTGCTTCACCATGTGCGTCAGGAGGTCGACCTTGGTGACCACGGCGACCGGCTTCTTGCCCTCTCCGTTGTCCTTGTCCTCGGTCACGACCGCGGCGCTGTTGTACTCGAGGAACTTGCTGAGGATGGTGAGGGGCGTGTCCAGCGTGATCTCGACAAAGTGCCGCTTCTGCTTCTTGCTCTTGCTCGCGGCGTCCTCGGCCGTCAGGATGTCCCTGGCGTCCGTGACCACCTCGTCGATCCTGCTGAAGTCGAACATGACGTCCTTGACCAGGCTGGTCGCCGTGGCCCGCCCGCTCGAGATGTACGACAGCAGGTTGCCCAGCGTCACCAGGCCGACGAGCTTGCCGCCCGTGGGCGAAAGGACGGGCAGCTGGTCGAAGCCCTTGTCGCGCATCGTCTCGATGGCGTCCGCGCAGGCCTGCGTGCTGAGGACGCTCGTCACGGGCTTGAGCCGGAGGGACCTGATGGTCTCGCCGCCGTAGGGGTCGCTGGCCCTCCTCTTCTTCTGCGCGGCAGCCTCGACCTCGGCGCCGTTGACGGACGGCAGCAGGTCGTTGGCGGCCAGCCAGTCATCGTCCGCGAACTTGGACAGGTAGCTCCTGATGCTGTCCGGGAGGACCACGACCACCGTGTCCTTCTCGTCAAGGTTCAGGTCCTGCACGGCGCGCACCATGGCCGCCATCGCAGATCCGGAGGACCCACCCACGAGCAGGCCCTCCTCGGCAATCAGCCTGCGCGCGAACATGAACGACTCGCGGTCCTCGGTCTTGTACCACTTGTCGACAATCTCGCGGTCCAGCACGTCGGGGATGAAGTCGTAGCCGATACCCTCCACCTTGTACGAGACGTTGGCGAGCTCGCCCTGGTTGAGGGCCTCGGGCAGGGCGAGGATGCTGCCGAAGGGGTCGGCAGCGATGATCTTGACGTCCTTGTTGTGCTTCCTAATACCCTTGGCAATACCAGTGATGGTGCCGCCTGTTCCCGCACCCGCGACGATGGCGGTGACCTTGCCGTGGGTCTGCTCCCAGATCTCCTCGGCGGTGCCAAACTCGTGAGCGCGCGGGTTGTCGAGGTTGGTGTACTGGTCCAGGATGTGGGCACGGGGGATCTCCTTCTGCAGCCTCCTCGCGACGCCGATGTGCGACTCGGGGCTGTCCCAGGCGGCCTGGGTGGGCGTGCGGATGATGGTGGCGCCGAGGGCGCGCAGGACCGAGACCTTCTCGGCGGACATCTTCTCCGGGAGGGTGATGATGGTCTTGTAGCCCTTGATGGCTCCAACGAGGGCGAGACCGATTCCGCTACAGCCCAAAAACAGTCAGCATGCCGCACCTACTACCCGTGCGTGCTCGAGGCCGGTATGAACAGTGGACTTACGTGTTTCCACTGGTGGGCTCGATCAGGGTGTCGCCGGGCTTTATCCTGCCGCTCTTCTCGGCCTCCTCGATCATGCGGAGGGCTATGCGGTCCTTGACACTGCCGCCGGCGCTGACGAGCTCGACTTTTGCGTAGACATTTGCCTTGATGCCCAGGGACTGTGGGATCTTGTTCAACCGCACCAGCGGGGTGTGGCCGATCAGCTTGGTCGCATCCGCAACCCCGATCTCCTCGCTGCCGCCCTTGCCCAGAGCCTTCAGCAACGGCTCAGCAATGCTGGAAAGACCACCATTCGTGGTGGTTCCGTTGGTGGTAGCCATGTTGCGGACGGTCAATCAGAGGTGAGTTGCTGGTGGGAGGGCGATTTGCTTGGAAAGCAGATGAGAAGAGACAGGGAGAGAACGAGGGGGGTGAGAAAAGAACAGGACTTGATCCCGTGGGTCGAGCTGCTAGTCAGTATGTATGGTCTGTTACATAACAGAAGCAGGGCAGTAAGCCGCGAAGGTAAAATCTCAGCAGCAGAGATGGGACGTTGCTGTGTGGGAAGACATGGCTCGAGTTTGCCCCGCGGCGAGGCCGAGCGACGGCTAGCAGCGGGACGGCCATACAATACTGGCCTCAAGCTGGTCTGGGCACTCGAGACACATGGCATCTGCTGCGTGTGCCGAGTACAATGGCAGCTCTTTCAACTTTTCATGCCGAGATTGCGTGACCGTGTTCAGGTCCGTCAACGTTCGTCATACCACATTGTCTCACCACCGAGCACCTCGACCAAGCCTCCCTCAGGTGTGGTGGAAGCAGCCAAGCAGCGGGGACTGCCCCTCCAAGGTCCCGTCCAGTCCGGCCAAAATCCGCAGGCGACATTCCGCATCGGGCCAATTGATCAACAAACCACCCCGGGCGCTATGCCACTGTCTGCTGTGATTCGACAGCGTTGGTCCCGTCCTTGCATGTGACAGAAGGCGCCTTGCATGTCAACCACATACAAATTAATATCAAGTACTATGAAGATGTCAAGTCGCACATTTCTATGACTGACACTGACAAACAAATTGCTTCCACAATTTCCTTACCGCAGACCATCGCTGTCTATTACTCAGACATTCACCGTCTTCGCCCTCCTTGGTCCCGGACCAGGTTCCGGAACCGAGTCCCTCGAACCCAACGCGCTGGAGCCGGGGAGTCTCTGATGCTGGCCACTCGAGAAATGTGTAACCCGTGTACTTATATCGGCGATAAAGGCATTCAAAGATAGGTTCCAAGGCGCAGAAATTGACGATGATCCGGACACCAGTGACCAGGGTGAAGTAGAGGCCAAGAGGCTGAACGAGACATGCTTGGTCATGCGGATTCTCTACAACAATCTGGACACATCATCTCAGCTTGATAAACACACGACTGCACGGATGGATACCAGACATGCTTGTTTACTGCACATATCCCGCGCATATGAGTCGAATGGTAGCATCTCGGAAGGAGGAAGTGCAGCATCCGTAGGTCCACGAGCCACATTCACAGGCGCTGCCACTGGGTGGTTTCGTTTCTGATCCCCATACGAATAAAACATATATGGCGCCTTCATGCAGCGGCATAAACAAGAACTTGCCAAATTTAGCGGTCCAAAATGATCCAATGACCTGCGCAACGCTTAACACAACTTCGACGACGAGAAAGGGGTACCCAGCTTGCCGAGTGAATTTGGAGGACTAAGGGTGTCCCTTGTCCCAGAGGCGGCAGCCTTCCCAACAGCTGGAGAGGCTTCCAAATCCATGCCAACCGCCACAACAACGTCGGAGAGGGCTGCCCTCGAGCGTATACTTGGCCCAAGTTCCTCGCAGCACAGCACAGTGGCTGGTCCCGCGAGGACTTCCGGTTCCTCAAGTAATCAACCGGCCAATGCAATCGGGGTCCAGGTGGGCTGTGCCATACGTGCCATCGTGCCTGGCAGTAAATCAAAACAGACATTCGAGGGCAAGACCGGCGTTGCAATCAGTCCGCGCAATGGCTTCTCGAAGAAGTGCATCACCATCCCCACTCATCTCTTGACAGACTCAGTGATTGCGTCGAAGACGGCGAGCTTAGAATCGGACACCTGGAGAGACAATGCCAAGGCGTGTATAGCTAGCAACTCGGCAGAGGTAATTCAACTGCCAGTCCCCAACACGATCTATATCATGTGGTCGATGGCAGGCGGAATGCTAGTGTCAAGCCAACTAACTCGTGTCTTCAGCTAGGAGAAGTAACAGCCGTGTTTGATGAGGAGCCCAAGGCCTTCCCGGTCGGGCTCTCCCACGACGTCAGCCTTGTTGACACCAGCGGCGTCTCTGATACTCCACGAGCGACCCCATTGCGACAGATCTCACGCGGCTCAGCCAGCAGGAGTGGATGGACATCAAGTACAACTCGAGAAATCTTGTGCTATTAGGCGACCGGTCCCGAGAAACGAAGAGCATCGGAATCGTGGACAGTCGTTGCCAGGTTCGTGATGAGGTCCTTCTTTTACTACCGCGTTCTTTGGGGCACACGCCGATATGCCTGTGCCACTCTCAGCTCATTGAACAAGTGATTATTTCTTAAAATGAGCTCGCAGGTTGACATTGAATACGTCCCAGACGGTGGGCCAGGGCATCTTCCGCATCTAGCAGCAGTCCCGCAGACGCTCCTCATTCCTGGGCTCGCTCCCAGCCGCCTCGAGCTCATCTCGACCACAAGATCCCCGCGATGACCCCAGCACTTGGACCAGCCTCGTGGCGAGGCCTATACTCTACCGAGTGCATCCCGACTACCCAGTGAGAGGTGGCCAGAGTGGAGTCCCGGTGTGCGTCTTGAACGAGAGTACAGACGGGACAGCGTCCCGAAGCACCAAAGTTGCAGGATTTGCCTCTTTGGTGCAGTGCAGATGGTGTCGGATGTCCAGAAATACGATCTCGAGGGTGACAAGCTGTACCAGCGGCTTCAGGAAGGACGAGTGGCGTTCTATGGAGCGTTCCAGGTCCCTCAGCAGTTGCGAGAGGGAAATCAAATACTCTGAACCTGAAGCCTCAGCATATGCCATTAGTGGCGGCCAGATCGAGTATGTCGCGCAATCACAGGACTAATGACGGAGAGAGGGCTCCAGGAAGAGGAAGGGCAGGGGTATTAAGACAAGTTCCAGCTCACTCCAAGATATCTGCACCGATGGCCTGCCGAAACTTTTGTGACATGCCTCTTGATACTGTTCCAAAACACGGCTCACGGTGAACAAGCTAACGTTACCCACAAGAACCGCGAGTGACCCGGCGCCAGCACGAGAATCTTCCTCAGCGCAGCCGTGGCATTGAGCGACTCGTCTCAAGGTAGACCTGTAGTGGAATTACCCAACAGCGGAATGACCCCAAAACTGGTCCCTCTCTGCACGAAAGGGAAGCGTGAGCGTGCCGGGCAGATGGTCTGAGTCGAATAGCAGTGTCCGATCCTAAAATCCCCCCTGGTAGAAGTCTCCAAAGCTGCCGTTCATGACCTTTCCGTAGGGCAAGGCAGTTTCATGTGCCCCTCCGGCAGTGATTCCCCACGGATCAGCGGCTGGGAAATTTATGACGAGCAGCCACTCAATTGCTGGCCATCCGAGGCACACAAGAAGCCAAGTGTCACGAGACGAGCGCAAGCACGAGGCTCAATGCAGCCGCAAGACCTGATTCTTGACGTTCAAATGCTTTCATTTCTTTTGATGCTAATCCGCATCCACCAGACAGCCATCTGGACCAATCGAATCGACGCCGTTGACTGCCATCACTGGACCAATCCCTACTTTCATCATCTACCATGAAGGTATGGTATCGGGGTGTGTGTCCAGTATCGTGGTTTTTATCCCGCAGACCATAAAGCAAGACCGTTCCCATGCATTCACCAAGAAACCGAGACCATTTACACCTCCGTCGTGACCTTCGCCTTGGGGTTGGTGACCTTGACGCTCAGCTGCTTGGCGCGGGCGATGATCTCGACGCGCTTTCGGGAGGAAACGTTGTGGGCGATCCTATCACACAGGTCAGTCACCGTCCTCCTTCACATCCTCTCTCCCAGGACCGGCACGGATCGGGCCATCGGACGTACTCAGCGGCGTAGGTCTTGTTGTGCATCAGGAGGAGCTCGACGTCCTTGACGTTGTTGACGATGAAAGCCTTGTGGCCGGAGGGCATCATGTGGCGGGTCTTCTTGTTGGAGCCGAAGCCGATCTATAACCGAGGAAAAAATCAGGAGATCAGCCGTTCGTCCTCACACGCTCCCCAAATGAATCCTTGCCCTGTTCGCCAGGTCCCAAGCGGGTGGGTCGCTTGGTTGTCGGGTAACGTACCGTGGGCATCTGGGTGTTGCCCCTGAACCGTCTACGGACGCGGTTGTCGATACCCTTGGGCTTGCGCCATGATCGGTCGACACACTTGAAGCGGTCGCTCTGGTGACGGTTGAAGAGCTTCGTGCCTGCAGACAAGAAATTGCGTCAACATCCTGACCCCACTATCCCAGCATGTGCAAGTTGTATGGATGGCGGAGGTGAAAACAGGGACGTGTCGGCTGGGCGGCGGTGCAGATTCAATCGTTGTTGTCGCTTTCGTTCAAAGGCCGTGGCAGTGTGCATGGGTAAATCGAGGATTCGGTGGGACGTACGCTTCTTCACGATAGGGACGTGCTTCTTTGCGGCAACCATCTTGATCAAGGTCAGTATCGTAGTGCAGAGTCGTTGGTCAAGGGAGCCGCGCACCTTGACAGAGTTTGGCGTGAGTTCTCCGACGGTTGCTGGGTGGGTGATGGGTGGGTTGAATTGGAAAAGACGTCGTCGATTAGGTCCTCCCAAAATTTCACACCTGCGCCAGACGCCGCAGGGCTGCTCGCCTGCGCAAACCCCAGCCGATGTGCGGGCATTAGGCCGGATAATCTCGTTATCCGCAGCTCCGAGGGGAAAAGTGGAGCCAAAACTACCTAGGTACCTGGGCACTGACCTGCAGGCAGATCAACCCTAACCCGAATCGATGCTGGTCGCATATGGTCTCCGTAGACTGATCGCCCCCTGCAATCGCATCCAATGTACTCACTCCATCAGGCGCTCGTGTTCAGCAGGATATCCTCCAGTGCACTGCTTCCCTTGATGAATGTCACAGTGGATTGAGCCCCAACACAATGCTTGGATCAGCTTCCACTGGCATCCATGATGTATGTCCGGTTGTGGACCAACGGACCATGGAACAACACCAACAGACAAATGTCTACGATGGAAACCCACCTATTTCAGTGCCTTTCAGGAAGGATCATTGATGGACGTTATAACGGGAGGCCTTGCCCGCTCGGCCAAAAGACCATGATAACCGATCTGACTATCGGTCATCTCTAGCAGTATATCAGTGCCGTACCGTCTTGACCTACTACTGAATGTGCCTGTCTTTGTCAAGTGTCTGTGAGCATTCGGAAACCCTGTTGGATTTGTCACCGGCCGGAAGGACGACTCGAACAGCTCGAAAGATCTTGAAGCACTAGTTCATCTCTCATAAGACAACCTCACCCCTGGGTTGAATCGCTTTCGTAAATGCTGGGACTGCCAGCTGCTCTTCATCTGGTCTATCGGGCTGAATGATACGTCGCGGTTTTGCATCCAACAACTGCACAGAATAAAACTAATTCAAGTATGCCCCTCCAGTGCCGAGTATCTGCAGACCAGACTGCACCAGGTCTTGCCAGTCGTGTTTGTAGACTTGAAAACTCCACGCTTCCCAGAGAATATTTACTGAGTGGCACATTGGGTGGCTCCCTCCTCCTCGTCCACGTCTTCCCAGTCGCCACCGAATCGTGCGTCTCCTGAGTGTGCACCCATCTGTTGTAAAAATTCAAGTCAGTCACAAGTCCATGTACAAGTTGAGGGGAGCGTCAACTGGGGCCACTTCTCACCTCCTCGATATCCGCGTCCTCCTCGTAGTCCACCTCATCAACCTCTTCCACGACGATTGGCGGCTCAGGAGGGGGCAGCAGCTTCTGCAGAGCCTCGTAGGATTTGTCGTCGCTCAGCCACCCGTTCTCGGGGAACTCGATCTTGGCGATGAGGTAGAGATCGCCCTTTGACTCGCCCCTCTCGAGCGGCATACCCTCACCGGCAACCTTGATCACCTCGTTGGGCCGCAGGATCTTGCCACGGGGGAAGTCGATGTGGATCCCGCGCCCGTCAAGATGCTTGAGGACCACTCTTGAGAACCCAGAGAGGGCCTCGGCGAGGGTGACGTTCAAGTCGGCAGAGAGATCCTGACCGATCCTGGTGAAGACGTCGTGCGGCTCCTCAACAAGTGTGAAGACGATGTCTCCCGGCGTCTGGTCAGGATGCTGGTCGGCCTCGCCCTCGAGTTTGATCTGCTTGCCCTGCATGGAGCCTCGGGGGATGTAGATCTCCAGAGGCTTGATCTCGTCAACGATGCGCTTGCCCTTGCACCTCTTGCAGCGGTCCTTCTCCTTGTAGTAGTTCCCTGAGCCCTGGCAGTGGTCGCACTGCACCTGGGCCCTACGCACCATTCCCGGCCCGATCTGCTGGAACGCCTCCTGGAAGCCGTTGCCTTTGCAGCGGTCGCAGGTCTGCGGCTTGACCTTCTCCTTGCCGCCCGTGCCCTTGCACTGGCTGCAGTTGACCTTCTTGTTCGCGGAGAACTTGACGGTCTTGCCCTTGTACAGCTCCTCCAGCGTCACCTTGTACTGTTGCTCCTCGTCGCGGCCGCGCCTCGGCCGTCGCGGCCCACCTGCTCCGCCGCCGACGCCCATGCCGAACATTTGCGCCAGGATGTCGTTCAGGTCGACCTCGGCACCGCCGGGGCCGCCGCCGCGGGACGGGTCGAAAGCGGCCATGCCATACTGGTCGTACATCTCTCGTTTCTCATCGTCGCGGAGGATCTCGTACGCCTGGGTCGCCTGCTTGAACTTGGCCTCGGCTTCCTCGCGGCGATCCTCAGAGACCTTGTCTGGGTGGTGTTGCAGGGCAGCCTGTGATGAGACAAGGTCAGCAAGGCGCGGTTGGCGCAAGCGGTCGTGTAGGAGAGGGAGTGCGCACCTTTCTGTATGCCTTCTTGATCTGGTCTGGAGTTGCCGTCCTCTCGACTCCGAGCAGCTCTTGGGTCTGGTCAGCATGGGCCCTCTGCTGTGAATGCACCCCAGGTGGTATTTCTTGTGCGATCCAACGAGACGACTCACCATAAAGATCAAGATCCCCCTGTCCGTCTGGACCATTACCGGGTCCGCCACTGTCCATATTTGGTCTTGTTCAAGATGTTCGCTGGATTTGCAGAGCAGATGAAAATTCGACGGTGGACAAGGAGTTTTGGCGGGGCAAGCCCGGTGAAGTAGTTATAGGTAGGTAAGAATTGGCTGAATCTGCGAAGGCAGTTTGCTCAATCAGCAAAGGCGAGACAGTTCACGCGCTCAGGAAAGGAAACGAGAGGATTGGCTTTATTGTATATGCTGGCTCGAGACACCGCAAAATCTGATGATGTAGGAGGATGGAAAAGCCGTGACCTTCTCAGCCGGCCGCAGACAAAAGCGCATCCCAAGCCCGCGCAAGACTACCCCACGCTCCAACTGCTCTCCAACTCGAGCCAGTGCAGATATTTCACTATGATCTGGGCACTCGCTTACCTGCTCAAATCGAGGGTACGTACCTGTCGGGCAAATAACACTCCTGACAGTGAAGTCACTGATCCTGGTTTGCCGGCAGGAGTACCTGGTTCGCTAGGCGAAAGTGAGTTCTCGTTTCAGACGCGGCGGTCTTGATGATGGAGGGGTCCAACTGCCTAGGTGCGGTACTCCGTAGATGTCCCTACGGTGTGTAGGGAGCCTGATCACATGCTACTTGTCACTTGCCAAGGTACCTATCTACTCGGGCTGTAGCCACCCGGCTCGTAGGGCTGTCTAATGCAAAAAAAAATCGAGGCCTGTCGCCATTGTCACTTGTCGCGCTGCTTACGCGCCTGTTTGATCAAACTCTGTATTTTGCTAACCAACCACTCTATCCGTAAATCACGATACTTGCCCTGTTCAGTCTTCCGCCAGAGATCAGCTCAAGCGAGATTGTCATGCTGAAGAGTGTCGTCATTGCAAGTAAAACAGGTGACTGGAGTCGCCGGTGGGCAACACGTGCTGTACCAGTCAAGGCCGCGAGTCGTCACTGGACAATAACCACATGCAGTAGATTGGTCAAACCGGACCGACACCCCGCGACGAGACCAACAGGTAGGTCGCAGCGCGAGAACCGCAGCATGCTAGACCATTCCCAAAATAAGTCCTTCTTCGTGTCCCAGGCAAGCCATGAGAGTACAATGAAAGATGGTTCGCGTCGCTCGGAGGCAGTGTGATACCGAGGACACTGTGGAGGTCGGCCATGAGCAAGCTCAGAGGACCATCCCCCTGAAGACAAAAATTAGAATAATCACGATTGTACTCCGTAGAGTACTTTCAGAGATTAAACTGAAAAGAACAGATACTACACTTGATCTAAGCCCTGTTTTTCCAATGTGGTTAGCACATATGAGACCACTGATGAGCCAATGTAGGGGGGCAACGTACAAAAGGCAAAGAGAGCTAAAGAAGAAAAGAGGAAAGCGAAACGAAATCGAGGAAGGGGGGCGAGGGTTTAAATATTCCAGCGCCCTGGATTCTGCCGCTGTGCAGCCGAATTTTCACCGCCTGGCCCAATAAAGCTAGCGTGCTGGCGCTCGACGGGCATGGCAGGGGTCAGGGCCCAGTGCTGAAGCTTGCCCAGCAAAGCAGCTGGACATACGGGAACTATCCTTCCAGTCCCAATTTGCACATCATCAAGTATGATACTGTAAGGGAACACGGCCTGCAATCTCATTTGTTTCTCGACGTGATGTTCTTCTTCTGTATCATGTTCTAGTCTCACTTGCTCCATTAATTACAGTCATGTGTGCAAAAGGCTTGGGCGTTCTGATATCACATTAAGCCTGAAGATTTTCTCACATCACCTCTTCGGCTGCACACGCTTCATGACCTGATTTCCTGCGCGATGAGCAACCTGCTGCTCCTGAGGAGGAGGTTGCACACAGCACCTCTGTCCTCCCGGTGTAGTCAAATACGCCGCTACGCACTGATTGGGAAACCGAATAAAACCCAGAAACCAATATGGAGTCTGCCCGAGTCTCCAGCACGGACGAGGTTTGCGCCGTCACCAACAGGATACCTCCACCTGGGTTCCTTGCGCACGGCACTTTTTAACTACTTGCTGGCACAAGCCACCGGCGGCCAGTTCATCCTTCGACTGGAGGACACCGATCAGAGAAGATTTGTTGAGGACGCGGAGTCACGCCTGTACCAAGACCTGCAATGGGCCGGTCTGAACTGGGACGAAGGTCCCGATAAGGGGGGCCCCTTCGGCCCGTACAAGCAATCTGAGCGGCTCGACCTGTATAGACAGCATGCCGACATGCTCCTGGAGCAGGACAAAGCCTTCCGATGTTTCTGTTCCAAGGAAGATCTCTATTTTCACCTACAGCAGGCAACCGACAGTGGCGCCCCAGCTCATTACCCTGGCACATGCATGGGAATCTCGAAATCCGAGTCGGACAGGCGTGCTGCAAATGGGGAGGAGCATGTGGTCCGGTTCAAGACGTCCGATGTGCCCGTGTCTGCCCCAGACCTCGTCTACGGCGCCTACAAAAAGGCCGAGCGCGAGGACAATTTCATCATCATCAAGACCGACGGCTTCCCGACCTACCATTTCGCAAACGTGGTGGACGACCATTTCATGAAGATCACACACGTCATACGGGGCGCCGAATGGCTTATATCGACACCGAAACACATCGAGCTTTACAACGCATTCGGTTGGCAACCCCCCAGCTTCGCCCATGTGGGCCTGCTTGTGGACCATCAGCGGCAGAAGCTGAGCAAGAGGGACATCGACAACATTGGGATATCAGTCTTCCGTGATACAAATGTCCTCCCAGCAGCGCTTCTCAATTTCTCGGTCTTGCTGGGTTGGGATCCAAACCTGCAGAACCGGCCGCACCTGGACAAGAGGGGACGGATGACGCTAGAAGAGATGAAGGCCAATGTAAGTCGGCTGTGCCAATTAATATGTGCGGGCTCGAGGCTGACAGAGGCAGTTTTCTTTAAAATTCACACGAGGGGACATCGTGGTCGACCTGGCCAAACTCAAGTTCTTCCAGACCCGAATCACACGCGATCTGATATCCGGTGCAGCAGTTGATCCTACTGCCCTGAGACAACGGATCCTCACGCCGATAGGCTCTGAGCTGGCACGGCTCGACCGGGAATTGTTCCAGCAGCCAGTATCCGGGCTCGTAGCGGAAATTGTCGGTGATGAACCTAAAAAGCGCATCAGTACTGAGCGCCCATGGAAACGACTTGAGGAGGAGTACATCCACGAGGTGCTGAAGGCCTCGAAAGCCCCGCTAGACAACCATCACCAGTTCATAAGGGACAACCTGTACGCTTTTTTTCCGCCGTCGACGCTGGCTTACAAAAACAGCTTCGATGAGTTCCAAAGCGGTATGAATCGGATAAAACTTGTGCGGGGAGAGAAACGAATCTTGAATGCGGACATCTCCAAGGTGCTCATCCATTTTAGGAACTCACTTAGCAAGCTTACGGAAGAAAACTGGACTCTGGAGAATGTCGGGAACAAGGCAAAGGAGCTTGCTGATTCTGTCACATATTACAGCGCCGAGAAAGATCAATTGATGGATCACGGAGCTGGGTGGAAGTTCTTGCGGTGGGCCATTTTCGTTGGATCGCCAGGGCTGTCGGTCGTGCCTATGATGGTGCTCCTAGGCCACGAGGAAACGCTCAACCGCCTCCGGAAAGCACGCAAGAGCGCCGCGGTTAGAGAAGAACAGCTTGGGCTCGAGGCCAAAAGGGCAAAGCGGCAAGCTGAGTTGGGCCAGTACGCTGGGATCTACAGGCACTCCACGGGCGATGGTCAAAG
Source organism: Diaporthe destruens (assembly GCA_036986855.1). Lineage (NCBI taxonomy): Eukaryota > Fungi > Ascomycota > Sordariomycetes > Diaporthales > Diaporthaceae > Diaporthe > Diaporthe destruens. The sequence continues at coordinate 153,565 of BTXE01000009.1, read as the reverse complement.
GTCACCGTTCGACCAGGTGAGCGAGCCCCGAAACGTAAAAGTACGGATGCGCAAGAACGATCCTACGGGGACTCAGCACGAAGCTAAGGCGTCCTCGAGGCCGACTCAAATTGAATCACACCTACCAGAGAAAGGGCCATTTTGGTCCACACCAAGGCCACAACCCGTCCCCGACCGAGAACCAGAAGCAGAACGACCCGCCCTTCCACCACGGCACATAAGCCCCGAAGAATTCAAAACCGGCCAGCGCAAAATCTTAAGCATAGGCCAGACTGATCTTGCCAGCGACCGCTCTCCACGGAGCAGGCGGGTCAACAGAGGTGTGACGAGAAAGCCGGCCCGCAACCCCGAGCCAGCGGCTAAGATCCATCCATTCGAGCCCGGAGGCTCCTTCTTCGCGCCCGCGGCGGAGACCGGGGCCGGCTCTGCCCAGCCAGAAAGCCCACACACAGAGAGACGTGCACATTACTGGCAAGACTTCAACAGCAATGGATCGAAACCCCCAGCCCCAGACACGCCTGGCCCTTTCATGCGTGCTCATCGGGACCCGCGGTCCCACCGTGACCTTTTGGTGGCTGGTGAAGCAGAAGATCAGTTAAGGCGGGCCCGGGCGGCAGCCCAAAGGCGCCAATCAGAGACATCGACGATCGGGAATTCGAATAGTATCGGGCGCTTTTTCGCCGGCAGGCCTGTGAGTCATCCCTTGAGGACCCAGGCAAAGGGAGGTCGCCCCAAGGGAGATGAAAGCAAGCGCCGGCCTCAAGATGTCAAATCAAGGAAACGTCGCCCCCGGGGCCCTTTTTATCTTGGCCAGCCCGTGCGTGAGCATCCTGCAATAATCCGGGCCGAAACAGGGCGGAAAGAGAAGGAAGCTGGTGGCTAAGCGCAGCATTTCAGTACAGGTCGAAAGCTTGGGGTTCGAACAGTTGAGGATGGTGTTGTGGTCTTGACAAGTACCATGGCCTTAACTGCTACTTCTTCAGAGTAGCCCGGTGTATCATCATTACTGTACATATCCGCATCTAGAAAAATGGACAATCGCCTCGAAGCCAACGAATCGATTTTCCATCTGAACGCCATCTCTGTATGCATTTCCCTTGCAAGCTCTCCCACAAGCTTGAGCCATCATCGTCTCATCAGAATCTCGTGCGTCGAAAGCGTGTAATAATAGGTGAGCCCCTCGCTGCGCTCCCTCCTCGCCGAGTCAATAATCACCCGGCATGCCTCACGCCTCGTTGCCCAAGTCATTGAAGAGCTTCGCCTTCACACTCAAGGCCATGAGGCCAGTCTTCTCCTTCGCAGCGATCTGCTTCGCGTCCCTGGCGAGCTTCTCCACGTTCTGGTCCACCCCGCCATCCCTCTCAGAGCCCATCAGACCGATGGACGACCCCATCTGCGCGCCGGTCCGACTCTTGCGCGACAGGGTCGAGTTGAGCTGCCCGACCTTGGAGCCCAGGTCCTGCATCAGCTTGCTACCGAAGTCGCGGTTCGTGATGAGGGGGTTCGCGGACAGCGTCTGGACCCAGTACTTGTTCCACAGGAGGTCCAGCAGGTGCGCCTCCAGCGTGCTCTTGAACGTCTCCACCTCCAGGCTGTAGTACCTGCTCGCGTGCGCGCCAAAGTCCTCGGCCTTGGCCAGCGGCACAGCCTGGAAGGACTCCGAGTCCGTGGCGCCCGACGGCTTGTAGTCCTCCGGGTACGTCCTGAAGGCACCGATCTCGACCTTGCCGGCGGCGATGGTGCGGTGGGGGTCGATGACCACGGCGACGAAGGGGTCGTTGTACTTTTGCCACTGCGCCTGGGTGCCCACGTCGATGCCAGACAGCCAGCAGCCGTAGCCCGGGTGGCTGTGGTACCAGCCGACCAAGTTCTCCTGCCTCGATCCTTGCTCTCTGCACAGCCGCGGGAACTCAACCATGTACTCGTTGGCCTCGTCCTGCGCGTTGACGCGGGTCTCTGTGCCCTCGACGGGCAGGCGGAAGGCGTCGGTGATGACCAGGGCGCCGTTCTCCACGAAGCCCTGCATCAGGCCCATGATCTCCAGGTTGCCGCCCGACCGCGCGTGCATGACCATCTTGATGAGGGCGACGGCGCTGATGCGCACCTTCTTGAAGTGGTTGGGGTCGGTCCTCCATAGCTTCTTCTCCTGCAGGGCCTTCTGGTTGTCGGCGTCGAAGTTGTAGAGGGAGTCACGGGTGGGGTCGATGAGTTTCATGTCGTTCTGGAGCTCCCACTCCTTGAGGGTACTTGCTGCCTCCATCTTGGCAGGTCGTGTCCTGGAGGGGCGCCGCTGTGGACCGGCTCTGGGTTGTGACGGCAGAGGACCAAGACGCGGACGTCTTGCAGCGGAGAGAGTACTAGGGAGGTCCTGAAAGGTGTTAAAGTGGCGATTGATCAGCTCTTGGCTGGCTTAGTAGGATTCCGAAACTGTCGAGGTTGGATGTGGTGGTGGACTGGCTCTCACACAGACGGGTGTAAACATCATCAGGCAGGCAGGCAGGTACCCTTGGGGTCCCAGCAGGTGACAGGAGCTCTCAAGGTTCAGCGGGGTCGGCGATAAGATAAGCCTTACAGCTTGATCAGTTCCGCTCGAACCCTTGTAGTGTAAATTTTGGAACCACCTTGGGTTGCACGGTGGGTCGGGACCCACCTGTGATACTACCCCGTACATAAGTACACTACATATGTCCCCTATATCCCAGGTACCCAAGTAGTCGAAGAACTCAGCCTCTTCGTCTTCGGCACATGAAGGCCTCTACTCCGTAGTTCATCAACCCATCACCGATTCCAATACCGACACCGACATCCCACTCTTCTCTATGCTCCTCCTCGCTGCCATGTTTCAGGTCCGACTCCGACCGAATTGTCCTCTTTCTGGATTTCCATGTTTAGTAGGATGAGCCATCTGATGTTGCCCCGACCAAGACGAACTGGTTTGCACTGTTCATCGGATTGGCCGTGCATTCGTCTTGAACTGCTTGAGGAAGTTCAGGCAACATGGATTGTTGCAACATAATTCGGTAACCGCTTCCTCGGAAGTCTCGAACTCGTCACCCGCCATCCGTTCTCGCTCGCCTTGCATTGCTGGGAACCCCAGAGTTCTCGCGCGAGCACAAACCAACCATGCCGTGATGCAAGACCGCGGGCCAGCGCGCGTCTCGAATATCCTTGCGATCAACAATTCGGTGCGACTATGATCTGCGAGAAAATTCCCTTACTGCAAGGTTGGCAGGTGAAGAGCCTCAACGGATGAAGTTCGGAGGGTTTCCCAGGTCCTCACGTCTTATTGGTGTTTGGCGAAACACTGGTTCACGGCGGCAGCTGGCCGCCAAGCGAACATGGACTCACTCGCATCGAACTGTCATTCATCTATGCCAAACACTCACCCCCCAGGGTGTTCGAACTGCCATGTGAGATCTTGTCTACACAGTACTCGGATCATCATGCCCATCCCCAAGGTTTGTGGGACTGTTCCTTGGTCAAACACTAGGCCTGTGCTCCAGAACCCATTGGACAAAACTCCATCAACAATGGCATTTCAAACCTCCAAGCAGACTATCATCTGACTGCCGCCCGCGAGGAGGAAAATGGTTTAGCATGGCGCTCCCGGGAGTTGAGCTCAAAGCTTAACTGTGATTCCTGAACACGCCAGGCTCTTTAGGGTAATTGGAAACACACGCTTACACGTCGTCTGCAACACGCGATGACCCACCCGCCACCTTTCGTGTCGTCTCACGGCATGCAGCCCAAGAAGCCCCAAGAAGTGGACCAGCCAACCAAGATCCCACTGCTGCTCACGGCCGTCGGCGGTTTCGAGGGGCCGCCGGCTTGCATCATTGCGGATGCTTTTGAATAAGTGCAACCAATGCCGTGGCACAGATGGAGCTCCGCGCGGGATCCTGCAGCAGGTGCTTGATGTGCTGGAGTCACAACTGCCTCATCTGGCATATGTGGCAGTGTTGACTCTTTGTAGGCCAATAGCGAGCACTCGAGAGACTTCGGTATCCGCGTTCCCTTACAAATGGCACTCTTCGACGGCGAAACGTGAGGTTCCGCGCCATGAAGTGTTGATTAGGGCCGTCTCATATTGTCTAGAAGCTTTCTTGGGATCATTGCGTTTCCGTCTGGTGTGATCGCTCATGCCATTTGATCTTGGTTATCGGCAAATCGCCCGTCCCATCCCTATCCCGGGGGGCACTATTAATCCTTGAATCACGATCGAGTTCGTCTTGGGGGGCTCGGGGCTTGGCCAGGCCTCTATGCAGATGGTGCAACATAAGCGTGCTTTTCTCTACTTTCCCACAAGCCAGCATTTGGCTGACAGTTTATATATACATAGTCGCCATTTCAAGACGCCTGGGACTATTCTATAAAGCCATTCCCCCCCAGACGCCTCATGTGCTACCTTTGCTGCTGTCACCACGGGACGTGTTGATGTCAGCTATCTCGCACATCTCACGATGGAGAATTTTCGCCGACAGGCCGCCCCCTCCCCTGGCCAAGAAGGCCGACTCAACGTGTCGGAACATTCGACCCTTACCACCGTCGTTGTGTTCGTTTGTCTCGCCACCATCTCAGTGGTGATTGCAATTCGCCTCATGGTCAAGAAGATGATGGCACCACATCGTTTCTCTGCCGACGATTTCCTGATACTCGTCGCAGCAGCCTTCACAGTGGCCTTCTGCATGACATCTCTAGGAGGTAAATAGCCTTGAGACACTCATTCCTAATCTTATTCCCTCTATTCCAGCCAGTTGACACTCTTATCCCACAGCAACCATGCACGGGCTCGGCCAACACACAGCGGACTTGATCGATGCAGGGATCGACTTGAGACACATCATCGAGTTTGCATGGGCTGGCCACATCCTCTTCAGCTTCGCTATTGCCTTCGCAAAGCTGTCCATCATAAGCTCATACTTCCGCATATTCCCACACAATCGAGTACAGAGGCTATTATACGCAATGCTGGCGGTAACGTTGGCCCAGCTGGTGGCATCCGTCGTCGCGACTATTTTCATATGTCTTCCCATACAGGCCGCCTGGGATCCCACCCTCAGAGCACAAGCAAAGTGTTACCAGTTCCCTTTGTTCCTTTACGTTAGCACATCTGTAAATATTTTCACGGATGTTGTCTTGTGTGCGGCTCCCTTGCCCTACTTCCTCAAGCTTAAGCTTCCCCGGAAGCAGAAGGCTGGGGCCTGCCTTCTTACCATTATTGGTGGATCGTAAGTTCTCGACCCCATCCCTCTGAAAGAGTGGTCCTCGCATGCATGTGAAACTACTTAGTATCTTGACTGACGGCTCTAGTTCTGTGTGCGCGAGTGTGGTAAAGTTGACATACATACACAATCTCTACAACAGCTCTGATATTACATGTAAGCACACTTTCCCATACACGCATGACAACCCACTTATCTCGACCTCTAGTTGACCTCGCCGAACCTCTGATGTGGAGCATTCTGGAATGCAGCGTCAGCATCGTTTGTCTCTCGATGCCGTCACTGCGACCACTCTTCGCCAGGATGGCCCCAGTTGTCTTTTCCGCGGGAGACCACAGGCAGCCAAGGCTACAGAGGTCTACCATAACCTCATTCACCGACGAGACGCCGAGGCTCACCTACGGCCCGTCGCCGTCCTATGCCTCGCACACACCCTCTTATGACAGCAGGCGTTTCATCAATAGAAATGAGACCAGCACCATTCCTGACTCTGGGGACATTGGTGGCGGGCTGGTCAGGGTGGAAGAGGTCGTTATCGAGGCCAAGGTCTGAGACCAGGACATCACCTGGGCCATGCCGGTGTGCTGCTACTGCTGCGACGATGAGTCTGCTTGATCGCCAGCTGTCCCGGCGCTCGTCGGCCGGCCGTGTGCATGGCAGCCGGTCACATCGGTATCCTCCGGATCTCCTCTACCGTCCAGTACTTGCGCATGTTCTCCGCACCCAGCGTCTCCACCTCCTGGTCGAGGTGCTTCCACAGGACTCCGCCCCAGGTGTCCATCTTGGACTTCATGACGGACATCTCCATGTCGAGCTCCCTGTTGCGGCACTTGGTCAGGTACTCCTGCATGACATCCATGCCCTTGTGGATCTCCTTGTGCTGCTGGAGGAGCTCGGCCGCCTTCTTGCCCTTGCCGTTGCTCTGGAACTCGGGCATCTTGCGGGCCAGGATCGGGAAGATGTACGTCTCCTCGATGTTGTGGTGTGCTGTGAGATGGGAGATGAACTCAAGCCCCTGGTCGATGTACTGCTTCAAGCTCATGCCGGCTGGCCTGCGGCCGGATGACGCTGCGGTGTATAACAGGTTCCATGTCTGACGGAAGTGTTCATGCTAGGTCTAGGGTTAGAAATGAGACGGAATAGAAGAGAACCGACAAGGACGATGAAAAATCGGCTTACAAAATAGTTCATATGTTCAGCTAGCCTGTTGTATTGCTTGAATTCATGACCTGACAGCGGCGGCAGGGCTGGCTCTGCCTTGGACTCAGCGGAGCCGGATGCCTCAGCCTTGGCGGATTCTGTGTTCTTGGGACATTGAGGCTCGACGGCATTTAACGCTTCCTGCGCCGAAGCTTGTGCTGATTGATCCGCCATGCTGCTGGAGGCGCGGCGCAGTAGGGTGCGAGAGGGCAGAAGGGATAGACTTGTTCGTCGTGTGCAGAATGAGGAGGCCGAAACAAGACCTCTTCGTTGTAATAAAGGAGCCTTGTGAAGCCCTATCCAAGTTGGCCGGGGATATATGCTCCTTTGTGAGGTGCGTGCGCAATATGAAGACGCTCTCTCGGCCGAGAGAATGGGGCGCATGGAAGATCTCGGTCACACAGCTCTTGGACAGATCGTCCCTGCACAGGCAAATGAAAACCTAGCTCCTGAATGAATATCGAGACGCAGTGGGAACACCATGATGGCGAGGACCTTGTCTTGTCTTTTTTTTTCCAACCAAGGGGCCCTCCCCAGGCTCTGTCTGAAGCGACTCGACAATCCTGAGTCTGGGCGATTAACAAAGCATTTGAAATCACCCGCGGCCCAATTGGACGGTCGGCCTGGCAGTCCCCAGGGCATTGTTTAGCGGGTCGCCCCCCAAGGTCCCAGATTCCGTTCCCGCGCGGGCCTGCCTGGCTCCACTCCCGCCTGGATCGGCCTCGGCTTCGGCAGAGATGCCAGTGCCAGCCCCTGATAAGGAGAGACGCTGCTGGTTTGGGGTCCCAAGCAGCCTCGCCCGCAAATGAATTAGTTGGTTTTCAAGACTGGCTGTATGTGGCTCACGGATTCCTTGTCTTTCCAGTCACGATGGGCCTAGCGTTGGACTCTACCGCCGTGGCGTTGCAGGTATCGGGCCCGTTGCTGCCTGCCGCAGCGACTGGGTGGTCTCATGTGCATGGTACAGACGCGACCAATTCAAGCCTCTCCATTGTGGGACACGATTGAACATGTACCTCCGTAATTATATTTGGGTTAACTTCGTTAAAGCAGTTGGCGCAGGTCATAACGGTTGGTGTCTGGCCTGTGTTGAATTTCCCGTGGAGCAGGCGAGGACAATGGCTTGTCCAGGGTCGACTTTTCTTTTTATAGCTCAGTTAAACTCAGAGGCAAGAGATGTGGTTATGTATGGTCGAACCTTGCACAGCCTCTTGAATCTCATCAGCCTCGTCCCCCCTAGTCAGCAAGTTAACCAATGTACATCTCCAGCCCTCTCTTTCCCTTGCGTGTCACTGTGCAACATTAACAAGCTGGGGAAACTCTGTGTGAGCATAGCACCGAGTGCAGGCCGGCCAAGCGGCGGTACCCCGGGATACAAGCATAAAAAGAACCAGATCTGGGCACCGAGACGGGAACCACGGCCCCGGTACCGACCCAGGGAGCTGGCGCAAACCAAAACAAGTGATATCCCACACTGTGTCCAGTGCCGACCGTATGGTTATCTTGTAAGGGATATTCTCGCACGGCGTTCTCGGCTCTGCTCTTCACAGGACAGCCCTTTGAAAAGACAGGGGAAATTGTCGAGGAAAATGATAAACATACCTAGGTACCTAGCCGACTCGTCTCCCAAACGTTTAGGTCGGTATCCCGGGCCGCCAAAATGGGTGTGCTTTGTAGCATTGAATAACTGACTGTACAGTAGTACTACGTTCTGCACAACAGCTGCCGACTTGGCAGTATTCCAGGAGCTAGTCACAAATCAAGAAGCAATCGGGGTGATCAGCTGCAAGTGTTACCCTAGACAGACGCGGACCCCTGGGACCGCGGTAAATATATACAGTGTGAGGTTTCTCTTTCCTTCGGTTCCGACATCTACATGCAGTCGACAAGAGTCGACACCCGCTGATGATGGGGTGCTGGCCTTACACTTTACGCCGTGTTGCGGCTTTAATGTCTTTGGAAACATACTCAATCTCGCCACAGACGACTCCGCCCGAGCCCGACGGTTCTGTTGTCCAAGCAAAACGCCTCAAACCCACCCCTTCCGTAGAAATAAGAATAAAAACCGTAAAAATGATCGACTAGCCATGTACTCCGTAGCCCAACCTTGCAATGCGCATGAATTGATGTATTCTCCCGCAATTTGACCTTTGTTCGGTTCCATGTACGCGTTCGGTGTCTGAAGCAAGCCCTCGTCGCGCGCTGAAAACGTACGTCGCTCTTATGTGCTATCCTTGCCCGGCTTCATTTGGAATTTGTACCAGTGTCGATGGTGGCAGGGGTCGTTGGACAGACAGTAATAATCCCTCAGGATTCCTCACGGGCTACATGGTCGGACCGCCCGTGAGCAGTCTCGTCGTCGGGTCGTCCATGCCGCCAAGCTGCATGTCCATGCCACCCCGTTCGATGGCCTCCATGCGGGCTTCCATCTGGTTGATCCTACCGTCCAACATGGGCCCGCTCATCATGGGAACACGGTTCTGGATCATGTGGTTGTGATGGTTCTGCTGGTTCTGCTGGGGCTGTTGGTTCTGCTGGCTCAACTGGCTCTGTTGACTTTGCTCAAAGGATTCGATGCGCTTCTCCATACTCTCTAACCTGGACTCTAACCTGGTGAAGCCCTGGGTCATCTCGTGGGTCATGCGGTCGATCTTGTTGGTCAGGCTCCGGATGCTCTGCGCGACCGGCGTGTTCTCTTGCCCTGGCGGCGCGGTAGGCACGCGTGGTTCGTGGTTATGCCGTGACTCCTGCACGACAAAACGCCACTGGTTCCCCAGCTGTACCTCACACACGGCCTTCCCACGCCATGGGCAGTCTACCTTGCGCGTGCTGGGGTTGCGCTTCTTGGCAGTGCTGCTGTACTTGACTCCTCCACGGTCGCACACCAGGTCGAAGCGCGTCGGCTTCCCCTCCCGATAATTGCTCGACCGGAGCTTGACTACCCCGTATCCCTGGTCCTTGGCCACCCGTTGTACGGCAGTTAAGAGGTCTTCGAATGACCGATAGATGCCTTCAGGCGGGGGGGCCAATGCCGGCGCAGGAGAGGTAGGCATGGCGGAGGATGAGGTTCGCGGAGCACTCGACGGGCCGGGGAGAGACCAGTTCTGAGGTGTCTGGGGTGGTGCGCTCTGCTTGGAGGACGTGGCTACCGTAGGGGTTGACTGGGATGCCTGTTGATTGGCGGGAGGCGGAGGTGTTGGCACGGATGCCGAGGGGGCCGGCGAGGGTAGGTTCGTCTGCAGCAGACCAAGCCGATCGGAAGAGGTGGCCGAAGGGCCAGCAGCAGCTTGTTGCTGCTGCTGCTGCTGCTGCTGCTGCTGCTGCTGCTGCTGCTGCTGCTGCTGCCTCTGGTCGTTCAGCTTTCGCTTCTTCGTTTGTCGCGGCTGAGGCTGCGGTGCCGGGGCGGGCACAGAGACAGGCGTGGAGGAGGTGGGTGCAGCCGGCGGGAGGGAAGCAGGTACTGGCGTGGACGTCGGGATAGGGATGGTCGAAGCTGGGCGAGATGGCGGCAACTGCTGCTGGACCTGCTGCTGCTGCTGGGCCTGCTGCTGTTGCTGGGCCTGTTGTTGCTGCTGGGCCTGCTGTTGCTGCTGGGCTTGCTGTTGCTGCTGGGCTTGCTGTTGCTGCTGGGCCTGTTGTTGTTGGGCCTGTTGTTGCTGCTGCTGCTGCTGCACGCTGTTCACATGCGGCGACTGGACAGCTTGCCAGTGCTGATGCCCATAACCACCTGCTACAGCAGGATGGTGATGTTGTGCAGGAGGTTGAGAGAAGGGGTGGGATGTGTGGTGTGGATGGTATGAGGCATGGGATGGCTGGACAGTGCCAACTGGAACTGTGTTGTCGTCGTGAGAGATGCTTGGGAGTCCGCTAGGTACGCTGTCGTCGCCCCAGCCAATCATGCGGTCCATGCTGCAACCTCGCGTGGACTAAGGTGGAACTCCAAGCCGGTCTGGCGGGCGGGCTGATTGGTCGAGTGTGCCTGAGCCGTCAGGCAGATCGGGACCTAGGGGCGCGTCGCAGCGTGCAGCAGGAGAAGCCCAGCGTGCGAGGAAGCTCGGGGCTTGGTGGTGTGCCGTCTTGCGTGTGTTTGCAGGGTTTTGTCACCGTGTCGAGGGATGGAGAGGGTGGTACGGCAGTTGGGGTCGAGTCAAGGTCAAGGTCAGCGAGCGACCACGACTTTTTCTCGGGGTTGGTGAGCGTTGGTTTTTTTTTTCGCGTTCGGTTTTTTTCTCCTCGGGGGCCCCGGCCAGTCTGCTGCAGGAGGTTTTGACTGGTTAGGTAGCTCGAACCGTCAACAGAAGATTGGATCAAGCCTGCTGGCCCGGAGAAAACCAGGCCTCAGGCCGGACCTGGCCTTTTTCGGTGGAATGTTCTTCCCAGTCATGTTCCCAGTCTGGCACTCTGCCATCTGGCCCGCCAGCCCGCCTCAGGCCTGGCAGAACCCAGACCGCTGCTTATCAGCCCTCACCCCCTTATCACGTTGCAACAGCGGCGGGGCCAGAATCAAACCGACGGGCCTGACAGGAAAGCTGGGGTGCGTGTGGGAGGCAGGCAGGCAGGGAGGCTGGAGCTGACTGCAACCCAAGCTGTCTGGGCTGCCAATCTGCCGGGGTGACTGCACAGTGATGCCCGTCACATCTGTGCGATTGACGGTCGGACAGCCTGACTTGTTAGGACTGACAGACCAAATGCGCACTGTCTGACCTCAGTGCCCCCGACTAGGTGCCTCGGTAGCCTGGCCTAGCTCTGATCACTTTCTGTCTACTCAGCAGGCATCGATTCGAGGGCGACAACCGTCGACGACAGAAGCTCTAATTGATTAGTTTGGGTGTCTCCTGTGATGCCGAGTCCGTTTGAATCCTTCACTTTGCTGCAAGAGACCGCGCGCTCCTTGTACTCGATCGTCCCAAAACCATAGTCGTCGGATCTAGTCGTCGGATCATCATGGCCGCCCCAGACCAGAAACCATCTGCAGGACAGCAGTGGGGTGAGGCTGAGATCGAGCAGGCCCTGAAGCGACTGGGTGAACTCCACCACCAGGCAAGCCCCCGCTGAGCATGTCCCGTAGGAGTTGCCCGAGTCGCCTGCTGACCGTACCACCCGACAGATGCGCGACCTGCGCTCGACCATTCCCAGGGCGATGGAATCCCTCTCCGTTCGAGCCTCACGTATGTCGACTTGTTTCCAATTCTAAGCACGGTCCTTCGCTAACAAGTCCACATAGCCAAAGACACATTCGAGGCCCTCGAACAATCCACAAAGACTGCATACAGCGAGATCCGAGAGTACAAGCAGGCGGCCACAAACGAGGAAACTACAAAGGTCTTCGAGCGTGCAAAACAGAGCCGGAAGGACAGTCCAAAGGGCATCAAACCATGGCGGGCAAGAGATGACCCTGATTGGTTGAGCACCAACACTTGAAGCAGCCCCATCGTTGCGTAAATTGAAGCAATTGGTGTTGAAGCTGTTGGTCCGGGCTGCATGGGACGACTGGGCGTGCCCTATCAAGTGCATGATCATGCCCAACACGCCAAAGGCAGGCGGAACAAGCGTAACGTAGGTTTTACGCCTATGAGTTGATACGTCTAATCCGGCCACGACGGCAGAGTAGATTAAGCAAGCGCCATGGACGAAGAAGACCAGAGTCTTCGTGGCCATCCGGCCCATCGAGGACAAGCGACTTGAAGTTTGGAAAGCACATCCCGAGCATGGGAAGACTCGCATGAGCCCCTGGACAAGGAGAAAATGGCCAGCGTGGCTTAAATCGGAGCTCTGATTCAGTGGTGACCCTCAGAGGAGCTTCTGGCAAAGCAATTATTTTTAGACAAATGATGACAGACATTATCCCAGACGAGCTTGTCCCACGCATGGCCTTTCAGAACTCGTGGGAGTTGGGCACTCTTGTGAGAGAATCCCCCACTACAAGATTCCTCCTACAAGCTCATCTTGTTGCTTAGGGTCCCATAGGAGGATAGATGTCTTGTGAGAGGCTATACTGTGGGGGGTCATCTTGTAGAAGATCATGCCGTGAAAAGCCATGCTCTGAGGGATTATTTTGTTGAGAGTTCCAAGAAGGCGCATCGAAAAAGCCTGTATTCTAAGGAAGGCATCCGAGATGAGCATCCTTCTAATAGGACAACTTGCCGTAAAATTTTGACCTAGGGAGAAGCGACTTAGGGTACTTGCGACGAACAGATGTTACAAAAGCGACTGTACTGCTTTGACGGGTGGTATCTACACGGAATTGTACCCTGTCTATCATATCCGATTGCCAACAGGAGGCAGCAGACTTGAGCCCCTGAGAATGGGCTTCTGGCGGAACTGCAGGCGGAGAGAGGTGGCTGATTGCCTTCGGGCTTGGAGGGTAAGGGTTCCTGCACCGCCACACCAGCCACACCTCCCCGAACTTGGAGCAGGAGCCACCCGCTAGTGTCAAATTTCGGTGGCCCGAGCTTGACCACCACAAAAAATCCTAGCAGCCCTGGCACTTCAAAACTCCGTCTACCACTTGCGCCCTCGACCACCAGAAGACCCACGTTTGCCAGACAGTCAACCTCTGCGACGACATCAACACCGACAAAATGGCCGGCACTCGTGTGATTTACAGACGCCGTAACGGGTGAGGACTGCCGAACTCCGATTTATCTGGGATCTATCGGTCTGGGGATAATTACATTTTACTGACCGAATATTCCTTGCTACAGCTACAACACCACCTCGAACCGGACCCGTATCGTCAAGACCCCTGGCGGCGAGTCGCGTATCCTTCACATCAAGAAGCGAGGAACTGCCCCCAAGTGCGGTGACTGTGGCACCAAGCTGCCTGGCGTAAGTCCATCTCCTTGGTCAATCGGCGAGTGAGCGGGATGCAATCGAGGAGGGCAAGAAAAGAGGGCGACGCCGAAGCACAAAAATACGCACGACTACGACAGCATACGGACCAACGAAAATCAAGCCGAAACCGGTACACGGGAGGGAAATCATAGAAACGAGAACATGCATGGACGGAATGGGGACGGATTTGCCTTGACCTTCCGACGGCTCATTTGCCTTCCAAACCTTGCCCGGCTGATACCGCATTCTTGCCTGAGACGACAGCCACACATGGCACATCGCCACCTGCGACACCGGCTAACTTGAACAATGTGATTAGATCCCCGCCCTGCGCCCCCGCGAGTACGCCCAGATCTCCAAGCCCAAGAAGACCGTCCAGCGCGCCTACGGTGGCTCGCGATGCGGTAACTGCGTGCGCGACCGTATCGTCCGTGCCTTCCTCATCGAGGAGCAGAAGATCGTCAAGAAGGTGCTCAAGGAGGCCGAGCAGGGTCCCAAGAAGAAGTAAACTGGCGTTGGTCAAGGAGGGTTCCTTTAGCGGTGTCGGTACAAGGGAATGGACGGTCACGCAAGCAGAGGCGGATCTTGGACGGTCTTGATCCTGGCTCAGGTGTTACCCGGGAAATAAAAGGGCTGCATGATATCTCTCTCGATGAGACAGCAAAGGGCATCGACCGCTGTTTCTCTATTCTTTGGGGCTTGCTTTACAGCGTCTTGATGATCGCAATGATACAGACCATCGAGTCGTGAAAAGACAAACTGAGCGCCTCGACGTCCTGGGCCATGTGATGGTCCACTCGGCGTCGGACTGGACTAGACTGGATGGGTCGTTCCCAGTAGATTACTGGTCGAGACCACGTACCTAGGTATTCTGTGTGAGACCCGGAACTCGAATTGTAAACCACCAGGTCCGACTTCTCAGGACGACGACCAGACGTGAATCCTTCGCACATTCAATTGCCGCCCTTGTTCAGCCATGTTCAGCAGGATCGAGTCCTTCATATTTGACCGTAGTTGTAGAAGTAAAGTGCTTGGGCGGAAGGACGAGTGCTCGGCAGGCTAAGCCTGTGACGGTCCATGACGTGGGGAACTAGCTCTACTCTGAATGGAAATATTCCGCTTTCCTCCCAGACACAACTTTTCGCCCACCATGTCGGACAGCCCGCCAAACCCAACAACATCTACATGATGGCCATGCGCGTAGGCCCAAAGAGAGTCCTGCGAGCTCTCGCAGCACCCAGTGGCAGCCTGCTGCAGGGCTTTGCTCCGAGACACGCCCCACCTCTCGCACCGCAACTCAGCAACCAGCGGCCACGACCAAAGACGCTGCCACGCTTCCCGCCCGCGACAACACGACGATGCGCCGCGGCGCTGCACACCTCCCCCGCCCGGCCAGCCAGGCGGGTCCCAACCCAGAACGACGAGGAGATCCCCGACGGCCCGCCCACGACGGACTTCTCGCGCATGGACATGCTGGGCCAGATGCCCGCGCCGTCGACCTCGGTGGACATCTGCTCGTCGGACGGGTTCAAGCTCAACAGCGGGGTCTCGATATACGACGGCAACGGGGTGATGCTCGTGGGCGGCGAGGCGTTCGCGTGGCGGCCGTGGGGCCCGGACATGAAGCTCGTCAACGCCAAGGGCCAGTGGGAGGTCCGCGAGGAGGCGTTTGCGGTGCTGGATCTGCTGTGGCCCCGGCCTGGTATGTGCTACGACGACGGACCGACCGTCCACAGGACATTGATATGAAGGACATGACGGGCTGACTCTTGGTGTCCTTGCTTCTGTAGATCTGATCATCCTCGGTCTGGGGCCCGAGATCCGGCCCCTGAGCCCCGCGACGAGAAAGTACCTGGGCAGCCTGGGACTCCGCGTCGAGATTCTCGACACGAGGAACGCGGCTTCTCAGTTCAACATGCTGGCCACGGAGAGGGGTGTCGACGAGGTCGCTGCGGCGCTGATACCCATCGGTTGGAGAGAGGGCATCGGAGCGAAATACGACTAGTGGTTCTAGGGTGCGATATGCAGCCCGAGGTTATTATCATGGAGCATTTGTCCGTCTTCTACTTGGAGATAGCCGGCCGTTGACGGGGGGGGGGGGTGTTTCTCGAGTCTACGAGTTTGCCGGCGCGGCTGGGTATGAGAGGCGTCTTGATGCGTCACCTCCAATTACGTACACCTCCAAGGACGCGACATGTATGCTGCGACTGCTGGTCTGGCTGTGCATGGAAGGACTATTGCCTCGCGACCTGATGTGCTCGGAATGCTATGGCTCGCCAAAGCCGAGCAGCCATGACGGAGAACTCCTTACTAAGTGTGGACTCTTTGTGGGCTTGGGATATAGACTGTGGACGCAAGAGTTGCCGCACTGGCACTGGACGGACTGCGAAGCAATTCATCTGCCAAGTCACCCGTCAATTGAGTGCATACGAAGTGCACATAAGGTTACCTGCTGTAATTGGCTGCAACCGTATTGGAGACGTCAGCAATCAAATTTCCGCACAGGCTGTCACCGCCATTGAGGAAAACCTTGATTCATACAAGAAATTAGCGGAGACCTGAAAGTTGCTGCTACTGCTGTTATGCTGAATTTGGCAGAGACAAAAAGGGCATGTCCAATGGCGGGCGACTGTCTGGAACACGTTGAAGGGATTGTGCTACTGACTGGTTCGCGGCTGACAGCGGGAGCCATTTGAATGACATCGATGCCCCGTACGGGTGCATTTCCAACGTTCCACCGCAGCAGGCGCAGCCCCGGATCTGCTTATCAACTCCATGGCCTAGATCGCAGCGGGACAGTCACAGTCACAGTGTATCTCACCTCACCCGTTGCCTCTCAACAACGCCCAGCCGCACTCACCACTGCCACGTTTGTGGCTTTTTTTGACTGACTTGCTTCGACCCTTGGCATGTAAAGGGAGGGACAAGTAGGCCAGCCCCGGATACACGGCAGCGATAGCCCACCATCTGCAGGCCGAGATAACAACAAGCTCCTTCCTTCACTATAGACAAATCCAGGCTCTTAGGAGCAGCACATCACAGGACCTGGAAAGCCCTTGCGACTTCGTTGTTGCAGAACAGAAGTCCAGTCCTCTCGCCCACGCCTTCCCGTCGCTGCCCTCGTGTGCGTATTGCTCATCCTTGCGTCCAAGGTTCTGTCATGCTGTGGGTCACGGCTTGGATCTCTGCCTGCTTGTTCCACTCTCCTCCTTGAGAAGCATCATCAGGCGCACAAGAAAAAGCAGGCCCATAAGGATACTTATCGTCTTTCTTTATCCTCATCTCCTTGGGTCTCTGTAGTGCTCTATTTCTCAGTCTCTTCCAGTCTCTTTCAGTCACTCTCATTCTCGCGGCTCTGTCTGACTCACAGACATGGCCAGCTCAAGCGGCGCCGCTGTTGGCAATACTGCAGCCGGAAAGGCCATCAGCAATCTGATCCAGGAGATCCAGGCGCTCCCCAGGTCCGGTCCTCGTGCCGCGCTTGTTCCGGCAACCGCTGCTCTGGCCGCGATCGTGACGCTCTGGTGTTGGAAACGCATGGCGTCAGGCAGCCCAGCCCAGGCTCAAGACGACAGTCCACAGTCAGGAAACCATGGTCAGTACTTCGTCCGGCCACCTTTACTCTCCAGATCCTGACAATACCCCCAGACCCAAAAGCAACAGACCCGGACCTCCTCAGGGAGAACTCCGAGGTGAGGTCCTTCCGCACGAGCCGTTTTGTGTATCCCGGCATTCGTGTCTTCTTCCACCCTCACGCCAAATTGGATGAGATGCCAAAGGACCCAGCACCTCTGCCGCTTTTAGTATTCGTCCACGGGCTCGGCGGATCTGTGGCGCAGTTCCACCCGCTACTCAAGAGCCTAACGAACAACTCCTCGTGCCTCGCGGTAGACCTGCCGGGATGCGGCGTCTCCGAGTTCGCCCCGACGTCATGGGATGCGTACACGAACGAAGCGCTTGTTGAGCTGCTGGACACCATTATCAACGAGTACCGAGATAAGCAAGCCGGCCAAGGAGTTGTTTTGATCGGTCACAGCATGGGTTGTTCGCTGTCTGCCCGTCTCGCCTCTCCGGGCTCAAGCCGGCTGGCTAACCATGTAGTTGGGCTTGTGGCAATTTGCCCACCCGCTGGGCCGCCTACGGAGGCGCAAGTCAACGCATTCAGGAAGCTACTCTGGATACCTACGCAGATTTTCGACCTGTGGAGAGCGTGGGATGCCCGCGGGGGAGCCGAGAGTGCTAGCGTTAGGAGATTTGTTGGTGCCGAGGCCGACATCGAGTCCAAACAATCTCAGTTCCGCTTCAATCGCCAAAGCAGGACTCCGGTATGGCGCAGAATGGCGTGGGGCAGCCTACCATTTTACGAGAACGGCATCCCGAAGGGCGGTATTGCAGGCAGAGACATCTGGGCCTCGCTCAACGTGCCTTGTTTTCTTCTTGGAGGGGGCAGAGACAAAGTTACACCACCGGGAGAAATCGACAAGCTCCTTGAGGTGTTGAACGCCAAGGCAACGTCTTCTTCACTGGACGGCGCAAACGAGAGCATCCAGCCCATTGTGGACACTGCTGCTCCGGTCGATACTACTGTGGAAACTCCGGGGCCAGCCAGCCGTATCGAAGAGATACGGGACGAGCATTTCCTGCGACAGAAGAAGAGGAAGCATGATGACGACACCTTTGAGGATCCATGTACGCCTCAGGAGCCGCCAGCTGTTGGCATGCCTTCCCAGCCTCAGCATCCCGAGAAAGTTGTCAAATCCATGATAGTGAAACGTGGGACACACGCAATGGTCTATACCCAAGACTGCTCCCACATCCTCGCGTCCATAATTTCAGACTTCCTCTCTCACCACGTCACAGGCAGGCTGTCCCGGAGCTGGCAGCTGCAGTATCTAAACAAGGAGTCGAAATGGGACGTCAAGAATCTGGCCAAGTGGAAGGGTGTCGAGCCAGTCTCGAAGCCTATCGCAGGTGTATTCCGCGCGATGAAGACGTTCCGGGAGGTAGACGACGAGCACTCGCCCGTCATCTTTGCCGATAAATGGGGCGGCATTGTGAAAGACGTGGTCGACATCTCAAAGGACACGCCGGTTTACGACCCAGCCGGGCTCGAACGCGCCGGTGTGAGATATCACAAGTTCCCGACCGTGTCCAAGATCCCGCCGACGGACCACGAGGTCGACGAGTTCGTCAAGCTTGTGGATAGGCTCCGCGAGAAACAGAAGACCAGGGCGGTCGAGGAGGGTTGGTCCGAGAACTCGGAGCACGCAGTCGGCGTACACTGCCACTACGGCTTCAACCGGACCGGATACTTTATAGTTTGCTACCTGGTGGAGAGATGCGGGCTCGGGGTCAAGCAGGCGTTGGACACATTTGCTGAGATGAGACCTAAGGGAATCCGACACTCTCACTTCAGGGACCAGCTGTTTGTCCGGTATTCAGAGCTGAGGTCACAGAGCACCTGATGCGGCACTCGGTCGCGACTGCTACTGGTTGGGTACTATAATGCTCATCGCTGGCAGAGGAGAGATGGATATACTATTCTTATCGAGCGGCAGGGGGTAATGTTTGCCATTCATTCGACGTTCCGGGAAGAAGGGGGGTGTGTTTTCGGGGAATCGGGCCAAGGCGTACAAGGTTCACTATTGTATTATACCTCTTAGACAGTGCTGTCTCATGATATCCTTAAGAAGCTTGCATTGAAAGGACCTCAGATTTCACACCGAGATATCGTACAGTGAGGTGGCCTGTTACAAGTTTGATTGACTGTCCTATAAAGAGCTTGAGGCTATCTAAAAATATGTTTGCGAGCAGGTCATGCGCCCCCGCTCATTGGTGCAGGATTCAGAAGGTGTGAAAAGGAGGGAGGGAGTGTTTTTTTGCACTGCCCGTCCGAGCATGCCATGACGCTATCTGGGGAAACACCCGATTTTGGATGATGCCGTTGGTAGTATTCGCGCGGGGATTTTAGGTGACGCCTATGCGATAATTTAGCCCATGGCAAGAAATATGCCAACTTTGCCCATGTTTCTCAGCACACGACACAGACCAGCTCGTGGCCCCGTGGACGCCCCGGGCGGCCGTTAAGAAGGCGCACATGCACGATATGGTTTGCGCAAGGCGGGGCGGACAGGTGACAGCTGCGCATGAACCTCTTGTTTTGTTTCTACCGGGATGGTGTAGGAACAACAAGAAAGGATGCGTTGGGTAGGTGACGAGAACGGGTCATCTGTTCCCCTCGGGAGTGTCAAAGAGGTGGAAGTCTAAATGGGGAACAAGAGTAAACACGCGTATGTGCCCCCATCTCGGTCACCAACGCCGAAAGCCAAATGAGGCCATGGTGGATCGCCTGACGGGCTGCAACGGCGGGAGGTGCGCGAGTGCGGAATGGGAGGCATGGTCTTGAAACCCAACGAGTCTGTGATATGTTCACCCCTGAAACACGGGCCCTTTGCCATGCGATGGGACGGCGGCGATGGGCCACCCGGCTCGGATGCATTGTAGATCATCAGTCGTCATAGTCGTAGCCTTGATGATGCCACGGTGGTGGCCCGAGACACCAGAACCACAAGGGGAGATTTGATCCACGATGACGGAGGAAGAAGACTTTATAATTCATGACAAACAAAGCGGTACGGCCAATTGTCTCGGCGTAAACTGATGATGTATGTTGTAACCATTGGACGAGGAACCCGTCCTTCCCAATCCAGGCCCGAGCCTCTCCTCTCCCTGACGTTAAGAAATTAAGATTTTACCAAAAGGAAAAGACAGATACAAGAACATGCACAAGACTGTTGGACCAAACAGTGGTCAGCCAGTCAAGCTCGGTTCCCCGTTGCGCCCGATCAAAACAAATCTAGATAGATGCTCGTACGCTGTTGATGCTATATTTTGTGTGTTCGAGTGTGTAAAATAAATGTCCTTTTCGAGTCCCACTGTAGAAAAGATCACGTAGAGACATTGTAAGAAAAGGGAGGAATAGTCCATCATTATGTCGTGGGAACACTTTATGCAGTTGGGGTATATTGCCGGCCGTCCACCTCATCAAATCAGTTGATCTCCTGGATCCAAATCTAGTAGAACGTTAGCATGTCTCTAACCCAGAGGGTTCGATGCCTCATTTTACTCACCTCCAATTTTCCAACCTCGAGCCGCTGTTTGCGAGCCTGCGACTTGACACCCATCATGACCATGTCCAAGTCGTCTTGGTCGCCCATAGTAATCATGTCCTGAGGAGAATCCTCGTCTCGGACCTTGATCTTGAAACGACGACGCAGTCCAAACTTGTCGCGCACACGATCTACGAGATCGGGGAATTCGACCGCGGTTCCGACCATGATGTAGCGGACATCGTCAGCGTGCACCTTGACCCTGACCTTGCGAGCTTCAGGTCTTCTCGACTGAGCTCGTGACGAGCCCGAGTTCGACAGAGATCCGGTTCCACGCCTGGGGTTCATCATCTCAAAGTCGCCCTCATCAATAGACCCTCCATCGTAGTCGCTGCCATCATCATCCTCCTCGTCAATGTAACGTTGCTGATTGCGGCGTCCATTCGACCTGCGGGATCCTGCACCGTACATGTCGTACAAGTCGTCGGGATAGGCATCGTCGTCGTCGACGGGAGACCTTCTTGTCCGGTCCCTGTCCCTTTGGGAGTAGCCGCGACTCGTGGCGTTGGAAGGAGCTCGCGAAGGTTGTGATGGCCGCCTGTCCTGTGGGGACTGGTACCTGTCCTGAGGAGAGTTCGCCTTCTCGTACCTGTCCTGGGTCCTTGCTCTTTCAATGTTAAGTTTCGCCGGCATGGGCTTCGGACCGTTGCGCACAGAAGCACCCCGGGAGGGAAGTTGTCCGCTGGGCTTGTCATTCTCCGGAGGAGGTGTTGGGGGGAAGACATTGTTTGATCCTTGTGGCGCTGCGGGCCCGCCATCCTGTCGCGCTCTGCTCGCGAGGTTGGGCTTGACCAGGTTAGTAGCGGCGAAAGAAATGTTGTCGGCTGGTCTGTCATCCTTGACATCCGCCTTGCCAGCCTGGTTGGAGTCTCAAGTTAGCAAAAAAAGTCGTAACGTCTCCCGCACGTAGCACGCGGGTCCTGGGCTGTCAGAGAACGTACATTCTTGATTTCGGAACCAGCGAAGCCAGTGAATGCATTGGCCCGGTCCGAAGCCGCAACCAGACGAGCTTTTCCAAGATAGTCCTTCGTCTTCAGGTTCCTAACCTTGGCCTCGTTCGGCCGGTAAACAACCCCGACGGGGATCGAGAACACGGTGTAGCCCTGAGAGTCAATTAGTCAGATGTTGTCAGAGCTGATACGAGAAACTTAAGACGTACCTCTGCCTCCTCTCGGATGGCCTCGTCGATGACGTTGTGGTCCTCCACTACCTTCTCCTTCACGGCGTACGACAGATCTTGCATACCGGCGTCCTTCTGTTGCAGGTAGATGTAGCACAGACCTCGGTTGAAGAGAACCTCGCAAGAATAGAGCTTGAATAGCAGGCCAAGCTGTGCGTAGTCGATCATCGTGTTACCGCGAAGGTAGAGCAGCGTGTCGTTGAAATTTGCCAGCGCCTCCTCAAAGTCGCCCAGGAGGAAGTTCGAGACACCCTGTTGGAAATACGCGACAGCGAGATATTGATCCAGACGGATAGCACGCTGATAACATTCGACCTGAGAAACGAGTCAGCAGAGTTCGCGGGGCAGATCATGATCGGATAAAGTTGCGGGTAGACTCACGGCCTTTTCGTGCTCCCCCAGAGTGGCGTGAATCACGCCCATATTGAAGAGGATCTTGGACGTGTCGGCAATTGGCTCAAAGTCCTTCAATGCCTCATCAAACTCGTTGTTGTCGTACCGCGCGAGGGCGGAGACCCAACTTTCTATTTCCTACAGCGAGCGTCAGTGGATGCGATTTTTCGACGGTGGTTGAGAAATAATGACAAACCTGTTTTAAAGACATGTCTGCTTAGAGATGACTTTGTGTGTTGTGAGAGGGAAGAATTGAGGCAGGCGTTCGTGTCCGGTTGACGAACGACTGTGGCCTCGTGCAAGATCGGCACTCCACGCAGCGCAGTCCTGAAAGAGCTGGGCAGATATCCAGACACGAGTCGGTGGGGCTTTCTGCGGATAGGTTTGCGAAAACTATACCCCCACTGCAGACCCACTGGTCAATTAAGCTGGGTGTGCGTTCCAGGTGAAGTTGCGGGAAGATCCAGATGTAGCGGTTGACTCGGCTCGGTCTGGCGGGCTTAGTCGGTGTGATGTAAAGGTCCGATGAGGTGGTGAGAAGAGCCCCCCGCCGTACCAGTCCTTTCTTCACGGTTGCTCCGTCCCTCACCAATAGATCACCCCACTAGTGGGCACTTGGCGTGTGATTGCTTCCGTGCAGCAAGCCCTTCGATTCGATTGATCTCGACCCAGAGCTCCAACTTGGCGCCTTCGAACGATTCTGTTGCTCGGAACCTCTGTGGGATGTGCCGGCGTCCCTTGAATTCCGGCTGAGCGCGAATTTCTCTGATCGGCGTGCCCAAGGTCCAAAGAAGAAGGCCGGGGGTGTCCGGTCCACGCGGCAGAGTAAAAATAGACGGATTATCGATTTTGTGAGCCTTGGTAGAGCGGGATATGTCTGGCGTGCAGGCAGTAAGATGAGTATGTAGGTACGAGATGCAGGTGCGAGGTGGCGTGCGTAGTGGGTGGGTTGTATAGATGTAGGTTCCAGCCCGAATCCGTCACAGTCCTTCTTGCTGTTCCGGCAGTGACACTCTCAGCGATGCGACGACCAGCTGACCCAAGGGATTCCAAGACCCAGAATCTGGCAACTCTCGTCTGATTGCGGAGGCGAGTCTGTCGGAAAGGACTGAAATTGGATGTCGAGGGGTCGGGAGTGGGAAGAGGGGGGTTGGTTGCTCAAAGTCGCAGGGCGGTTGCTCTGATCGATGAGTGGTGGTGTGGAGGGAAATGAGTGGATGGTGGACGACAAGCCAGCGCCTAACCGGAGGGATGGGAGAAGTAAGGAGGAACGGCGCGCCAGGCGTGCTCTGCTCTGCAACTGGATCGGGGAGGGAGAAAAAAAGTGGCAGAGGTGCAGTAGTAGTGTGCGGAGGGCTCTCTGGGTGGGCAGGGGGGCATTGTACACAAGTATATCATGCACGGGCTCGGGCTCGTAGCACCAGCACCAGCACCAGCGCTGGATCCCAGTTGATGATCTGCCCTTGGTCCCGCGGCCGCCCTCCCTCAAACACCACCAACAAGACCTGCCCGTCTCAAACCGCTTGATGGTGCCTGTGCGTGGACCTGTCAGTACACGATGAAGCAGCCTCGAGCCAACTGGTGTGACTGAGTGAACCAGTCCCTGTGGGCAAGGGGTCTGGGGGCGCAGGGGAGCTGGGGGGGCCTGAGACGCTCGAGGCCGGGACAAGGGGCCCTGGCCACTTGACAGCGGACTGAGATGCCCAGGGGGTGAATCTAAAACGCCACTGCTGGGCACTGTCTGGGGACATGTCTTTGTTCTACCATGGTCTTGGTCCATTGGGCCCATTTTGCCCTGTTTGTTTTGGCAGTCGGCAGACCGGTGGGCTGACCGACAGCCAGATGAGGTCGATCCAGCCTGTCATGGCTGTGAGAACCAGAGCTACAGCGTCTCAAGTGTTCCGGGCAGCGATTTACCCCAAGATGACGGGCTGTTTGTGGGCGCGCAGAGGGAAACAAAACGAGCATTGATGGCCGTTCGTTCCCCAGAGGCCTGGTCGTCTTGGATGTGATCAGACACCATCGAATGTTTTCTCGCCGGCATCGAATGTTTGGGGACTCAGTACTCGGTGGGATGGAGGGGAGGGAGGCCCGACACAACCGACACGCCCCGTCCAAATGCCAGGGCGCCTGTCGACAAGTGCCGGGCACGAGCAACAGACACTGCACCACCGGGTTGGCACTTTCTTGGTCCATGTCATTGGACCCGCCCCCAAGCTGGCGATACCAGCCTGCCAGCCACTGGGTGAGGGGGCAGCTGGATTAACCTCGCCGTGTACGTCTCAGGACGGCATGCGCAGCCTGTCAAATTTGGCTCCAGCCGCCCGCCAAGTTGCCTCATCCCGCAACTGCGGTCCTCGGGTCTCTGATGACTGGTGTTGGCAGGCCGGCCAGCACAGCCAACACAGCCAGCACAGCCAGTGGTAATGAAACCGCCCACTCCGAGCTGGCTGGCTGGGCGACGCCCCAAGCCACATGGCAACGTTGGAACCGTTGGCAGTGTGGAGAGTGGTGTCTGTCACTGCCTGCTGTCTAGTCGATGGAACTAAGACATCTGGTTAGCTTCCATCACGCCGTGGACAGCATCGTTCTCCGCGCGGTGCGAGCCGGGTGGGGCGGAGCAGCCGGCACCAGCAGCATCCCTGGCGGAGAGATATCTCTCTCTCTGGCTCGGTCACAATCACCTGCGGACGCACTCGTGCAGTCGTGCTCCTCTATGCCGTTTCTTGGGCGACAGGGCGACAGGGCGACAGGGCGAGTGAGTGAGTGAGTGCAGCAGCCGCGGGATCGTCCATAACGCCACGCCGGTATAGGGTGTCACAGGTCGGTCTGAAATGTTGACGCCCTCGCAGATCAAGGCCCTGGCTGGGTTCAATGCACCAGGTCGTTGAGACAGCGGCAGGGTCCAAGGGCCCTCGATTGGCCTGGAGCGCTCCTGGGCATCCGGACTCGCCCCTGTCCAGCTCGGCGCTTAATTCTTCGAGTCTAGGCCTACCCCCTCTTTCCTCTTCGGGCCCATGGCAGAACACGCTTTACGCTAAGGCAGGCAAGCACCAGCACATCGGTACCTTCCCGCACGCTAACAGCCAACTGAGCACCCCGAATCTGCACTTTTGCTGTGCCAAGCTTGGTTGGCATGGTCAACGATCTCCTTTTGTGGCGCCCAAGTTCCATGGCCTTTCTCGAAGAAAGTCTGCATCTGTTGAGCAATGCACCTGAGCGGCGCAGCTGGTGCGGCGAGTACAAGGTACAACCGTCTATGCACTTCTCGTGGCGCATGGGCGCACGGCGGACGACATCCACTTCTGACAGCATCGTGACCGAGGACATCGGGACGGCCTGCAAAGGACGGGGCCGGAGCTGCACATCATCGGATAATTGGAGATCATGGACGGGACGGCACTACTCGTAACTTGGCCATGCGTGGCCGGCTGCGATGCTGCAGGCGACACCTACAGAGTGGACGGACTGGCTGGCAGGGCCCAAAATGCAGCCGGTATCACACCCTATTTTCGGATAATCTTGGACACCTCTCACCACCCAATTCGTACTCGCACCGAGACGACAGGCACCTCGGGCAATCACAGACCACAGGGTGGCCAGTGGTGAAGAGATCCCCGGCGGATTGGCGATTGAGATCCCACGTGTCCATGCAAACTCTATCGGCCAGCTGTCGGGCGACAGCCCACTGTGGAGAAAGCCTATCCTGCTCGTTATCCCGCCTCCTGTGCTACTGGCCACCGAAGGGTTTACTCCAACGCGCTCAAGCGGTATAATTGGGAAGATATGGACGTGAAGATACTCTGCACGCTGCATTCGGAAAGGCAGGCAGCCCAACCTCGATTGGGATGAAGCGCTCGCATCTTCAGATGATACTCTCGGTGCGAATAAGCATTCCTCACATGCACCTGCACTGACCCTCTCGCCCAAGAGTCCCCCATTGGCCGCTGGATACGACCTCGCGACGAACAGCTTGAAAGCTTCTCGGGCTCTCCTGCAAGCCTGGCCGTTTCCACTACCACCTCAACGCCCACGCTCTGACGCAACACCGCATGCCTCTCTAAATCCTCTGTTTGGCGGGGTGAGACCAAACGAACGGCCCGCACGCATCAGTCGGATGGAGAAACCACGCAGTACTCGTCGGCTTCTGCGTTGGTTAGTACAGTAGGGTTACATTTTGGGGTTATGCACGGTGTGGACTTCGGCTGCTCCCATATTGGGGTTCCACAATTCGAGAACTGACCGGTGCATGGGAATACTGCGGTACCTATGGGGAACCTGCGAAACTCGCTTCCCCTTCAGGTGTTTGAAGGGTACCTAAGTAACAAGAAGGCCGTCCTGCCGTCCTGCCGTCCTGCAGCCACCATCCCATACACCTGATGTGCGTTGGATGACTTTTGCCTTGGGCCTTCCCGCTGCAAGATCTGCAAATGCAGGCTCCATAAAGGGTCCGACATCGACCTTGTCCTGCAGCTTTGTACACTATGTACCTGTGTACACGCAACCGCTGGCCGGCTCTTTTCCTGACAGCCAAGTGGGTCTATATCCCTTGACCAGACAGCATGGCGAACACCTGAATCCCATCGAAAACCTCCTGTCAGCCATATTACCGAGTCAGACCGGCCAGGTTTTGGTCTGCTCACAGTGGCCTGCCTGTGTCCGTCAGAGTTCCGCGACCTCCTTCGATCAACGGCGCGCGGGGAACACGGAGTACTACTAGTGGTACGGAACTTCAGACTGGGGCGATCTGACGTCTTGCCTTGTTTCCTTGTATATCCACATCGTTACAGTGTTTGTCGGCCTTGTTGCACTCGGGGCCGCCAACCTGTCCGCCCCGTCTTCCGTGATCAACATTGACAGAACCCATCGTTACCACACCGTTCTAGGAACCTTGCTGCAGCTCTCAGCAATACCTCGGCACTGCTTGTCCTACTTCAGGACGCCGGCTGCTCCACAGGCTGTATTGATGGCAATCTGAAAAGCCAAGTTCTCAACAAGATTCGTGTCGTGGTACCCAGCGAAGACTTTCGAAACTTCCCCAAGGGCTGCATCGACCGAGTCGAAACGGTTGATCGTGGTCTCAGTGCAAGACCAAGGCGACCGATTACAGCGATGAACCCTCCACAGGCTGCCATCAGCCGCAGGCTTGGCTCTGCGACAAGGCCTCTAACGCCGGCGGGGACAGGCACCACCCCTTGTCGAATGCTGAACCTTCGTCTCATATCCCCATGCTCGCCTCGGGGAGAATCTGCTTCCGGTCTGTAACCGGTGGAGCAGGACCTTTATTCGTGTTTTCCCTGCGACAAGGCTCGCCGCGAGGCCTCGAATTTTTCCTACCGTGCAAGCCAACCGCGCCCATCCCGGCATCCCAGCTTTAGTGGCCGGGACTACTGACGTGTGCGACGGCAGCTCGGAAGCGGCCTGGACTTTTCTGCCGCTCACTCGGCCGGCGGAATCTCGCGCGGCATCTCAGGTTCAGTCGTCTCAACTGTAGGGAAACTAAGATCTTCAGGTATCGTACGCAATGACTCAATTGTGCTTGACAGCAGGGGCCCTTGTCAGCGGCATCACACAGTCGTCAGT
Source organism: Diaporthe destruens (assembly GCA_036986855.1). Taxonomy (NCBI): domain Eukaryota; kingdom Fungi; phylum Ascomycota; class Sordariomycetes; order Diaporthales; family Diaporthaceae; genus Diaporthe; species Diaporthe destruens. Next base: position 125,984 of record BTXE01000009.1, on the reverse strand, counting down.
CACATAACACACTCCTTGCCGAGCCGAGTCTGCCCAGCGTTGTCGTCTCAACATGGCATATCACATCCTGTCAGTTGGCAGTGCTATGTTCCTGTTTGAGTACTGGTTGACACTCGTTACCATCGTACTGGGTCGCGCGGTGACTTCTGAGCTTGAGGACATGCCATGCTTGACTCGTCTGAGGGTAATGGGATTTGCGGCCTGGGCAGCATAACCAAACAATAGGGGCTCACATGTCATGCAATCACCAAACTGCTGCAGAACCCCAAAGCCGGGGACACCTGAGGCAGACACTATTCATGAGAACGATGGCAGAGAGCGGTTGCGTTTGGCATGCATGAAGTGGATCATACTTCCGCTGGACTGGATTCTTCTATTTACGATCTGTACTGCTCTCTCCTCCAGTGAGGCACACGATCGCCAGCATCTTCCCCGTCCCGTCGGTCTGATCTGCTCTGGGGGAGGTGGGACCAAATATTCGAGGAGAACAATTATCATATCCTGGCAGATGAAGCCTCGCAGGCCCAAGCCTGGACACCTGAGATGGCATGAGTGACGACCCCGACATTGCCGAGAACTTCTGGGCTCATAGCATGCCGTTCTTGACTTCATCCTTTCTCTCCTCCCACAGCGTCTTGCCAGTGCAGGAGCAGACAGTTTTGTCATTGTCCCACACCCCAGCACTCCGCGCAATCACACCAACGACAGTATTCTCGTCGTTGTGCAGAGCTTTACCCGAAGTCTCATCCTGGCGGGTCACGACGAAGGCATGCCCGATAACCTCCCACACTTGGAATGGCCGGTCGAGGAAAACGCTACCACGACCGTCCGCCCCGATCTCGACGGTGCCGAGATCTCCCCTCACCTGATCCTTCTGGTCAGGCTGGCTGGTGAGGTCGCCCTTCCATACCGGCCCCGTGGAGGATGCGCCCTCGGCCAAATTGCCGTACTCGCGGATGGTGGCTCGGTAGGTACCAGGGTCGACACCGCGCAGCGTCAGGTCCACGAGCGTCACCGCCTTTGACACCTCGACCATGCGCGCGAGGCCTCTCACCTCTCTGCTCTTGTGGTGGTCGGGAACCTGGTCTCGCTCCTCCTTGCGCTGGGCATATGTCTCAAGTATACTGACTGCCGAGCCTACAATTGATGACAGGAGTGAGACCGGGAGTCAGCCTATGCGCTCAGCCACCACATGATCGTGCGATTGTGCCCATATGTCACGCAACCCGAAGAGACAAGCTTTTGTCATATGGTTCACAAACGCCATATATGCATGGATAAGGGGAATCGCATTAACAGCGTAGGGTTGGGCGGGATGGCAACTCACTATTTGATGATCCCGACCCCCTCAGGATCGCATCCCTACCGGTAGCCTCGATCGTCGCGACTATGGTTGATGGCGGTGCTGTAACATCATGCCGACAATCAGCGACAAGTCAAAGGACGCGTTGAGGCCAATCACTCAGGTCCTGACCCGTGCCGTGCCAGGCCACCTCGTGGTACTCCTTGGGGCGGCGCGTATCGAGAGCAGCAAAACGAAACACCACGGCCCGATGAGCCCATACCTGTGCCCTCAACTCTGACGAGCTGGTCCTTCAGGTTTGCCTCAACCTTGGAGATGCCAGCGACTTTGTAGAGCGAGTCTGAAACATCCTTGACGCAGCTTTCGCAGGTCATAGGAACCGCGAAGAGGGCCTGCTTGGTCGCGGGGTGTTTCATTAGCCACACTGGACCTCCTTAATAACCGCGAAGCCGCGCCTCCTGGTGCGATAATAGGCCTCCGTTGCTCGGCGTCTAAGACCGCATCCAGGTTCGGCTCTGGAACCGGCACGAGACAATGACGCACCTCAAATTTCTGGTCGACTGTCATCTTCGAATTGCCTAATGAGTCGTGCTTTTGAGAAAGGGCTAGGGAATGATCGCTTGGTTGCCGCCGCGTATGAATGTAATATGCGCCTGCTGAGCCGAATAGAGCAATGCCAGAGAAACCACGCAGATGGCGGAAGGACCTGCTCATCGGAGGTGGACAGAAGAAGGAAGAAGTCTAGAGAGGATGCACAGAATTCAGGGTCGTCTATGTCACGCCAGTTCACCAATGTCAGTTGTCATCGGTCCATTTTGTATTGCTTTGAAATCGCCTGGCGCCCGGAGTTCCGCCGCTTTCTCGGGACCTGTCAGTGGGACCGACAGGACGGAAGACCCCTGTCTCTGCTGCGGAGTTTGGACCAACACGGCTGATTAGATAAGCCACCTCTCAATTTTTGGATCCGCAGCTCTGCCTGTCGAGTGCAGCGATGCCAGAGGCGACAGACGACGCGAGCACAACCCCGACTCCGGCATATATCCCAGTTGAAACCCGTGGTAGTGTGCCCAAGCTCCAGCTCGCCGGTGGATGAGGGGACGCGGCTCCTCGTGAACCTCCAACATGTCGCAGACAGTCGGTCTCGTGAGTAGACACCCCACCCATGACCTGTCGCGACCACCTCGTCGCTACAGCCGTGCACGCAGTGGACTGACAGCAGGACCGGTGTGCAGACCCGACTTGCCTACTCAAGGGTATGGCACAACATCTCAGCCTCAACACCACACCCGACCCTGAGCACGATCAAGTCGCCGCCCGAGGCCATCACGCCCCCCTCGCTGGGCCGCCTGGCGTCGCGGATCGCGACGCTGCTGATGGGCAAGCACAAGCCCATCTTCGACCCGTCCACCGACTGCGGCGACTACGTGGTCGTCACCAACTGCGCGGCGCTGTACACGACGGGCAACAAGAAGTGGCGCAAGAGCTACTACCGGCACAACACGCGGCCGGGATCCCTCCAGGAGGTCACCATGGACGTGCTCATGGAGAAGCACGGCGGCAGCGAGGTCCTCCGCAAGGCCGTCAGCGGCATGCTGCCCAAGAACCGGCTGCGCAAGAAGAGGCTCGCGCGGCTCAAGGCCTTCGAGGGCGAGGCCCACCCGTACGACCAGAACCTGGCCCGGTTCGGCGGCAAGGTCGTCGGGAGCGAGGGGTGGGCCGAGGTTGCCGAGAAGATCCGGGAGGCTGGGGCTGCGAGGTTATGAGGGGGGGGGGGGGGCGGCCGCGCTGGGGTGGGTGAGAGGTTGCAGCGGTACGATCTGATGGGCGATATAAACAGACAATATCCCCGTGGGAAAGCTGGGCCCCGGCAGGTGTGTTTTGCTCGGGTGCCTGCCAGCTGTGTATAAACTGCTAGGAATGGATCGTTGGGCCAATTTCTACGAGTGGGTATCCCCAGCCAAGGATGGTCCTGTTTGCACGTTGCACAGTGAATATGTTGGACATGCTATTTGGGGCAGAAAGGACATTGGACGTGATGTACTTGATGGTCTGTTGTTGATTGATAGACGAACAGTCAAGTCATCTCCAGGGTCCGTAAATACGCTTGATGAGAACCAAATACTGGCGCTTCGGGAACTAGGAACCGGACAAAATATCCAGAGTTGCGATGTAGAAAGCAATTGATACCTTTACCGGCCATGCCGGCACTCAGGATGATCGGTATGTTGCCGAAGCAGGACGCTTGTGCTACCTTGTGCGGTAGCACTACCGGCATGCGGAACCTGATACAGTTGCAGTGATATGGCCATTGGGGGGTATCGATTCGACTTCAGCAGACGAGTCGGTTGGTCGGCAGGGCGTGTAAGCACGGGTGTCCTGAAGATTGAGGGTCCCAAGGACATCACATCTTCTGAGCTGGGGAGCCATAGTATGCAATTTGACCCAGCACAGTATTGTCGTAATGGAGTGACGGTGGGTTCAGATAGCAAATGCATCACACGGTTCGTTGGAAAAATGTAGATGCAATGGTTGATCACAAGTAGATTTCAGTCATCTATAAATGTACTCGGTATGAACCAGACCTATCTTATGCAATGGGCTCATGAGAGAGTTTCTGCCGCCAACTAGAGTATGATCCAAATAGATGCCTGTCCCAGCGACTAGATCGTCAAAGATTAAAGTGAACGAATTACAAAATGTTATATAACTCATAAAGATTTGTCAAGAAGCCGTTTTGCGAGGTTTAGGACCGAGATACCTCGCACTTGATGAGACCGTTTGGACCAGATTGGGGTGCGTACACCTCGGCGTCCTTGCCGGTGTTCTTGAGCCCCTTGTGCCAGCTCAGATCTGAGGGAGGAGAACTGTTAGCCTTTGCTTCACCTTCAGGTATCTCGCGGATAGAGGACAGAGAGGGCGTAACCTACCGATCTCGAAGTAGTGCTTGTTAGGCAGTGAGTAGCTAGCCAGCTCGGTCTCGGGCACGGCCGCGAGGATCTGCTCGCACATCTTGTACATGGTGTTCTGCACGCTGGGGCTCTCGTCCTCGGCAAAGGTCTTCATGGTGATGTTTCTGGCAGCCTCCCAGGCAGCATCAAACTTGGGGGTTGCGTCGCGGACGGCGTCGAGCCCAGGGAAGGCCTTCCACGTCCAGGAGGCGTCGACATCGGTGGACAGGATGCGGTCCCAGGTCTCGGGCAGGGTGGTGTATTCGTCGCGGACGAAGCCGTGGAACTCGGAGCCGGTGCTCTTGAGCACGGTCAGCCCCACGATGCCGCTCCTGAGGCTGACGCCGGCGTCCCGCGAGACGGCGGCCTCGACGTTGCGGGTCTCGTTGCCGTCGCGGTAGAAGGAGTGCGGGTGGGGCTTGCCGTCGACGACCATGCGCGTCCAGCGGTGCACCACGACCTTGATGTGGGCGGTGGTGATGTGGGCGTAGGTGTCCAGGAAGTGCTGGCCCAGGATGGAGGCGAAGAGCTCTGGTGGGTTGACGGGGTGTTGCTTTGCCTTGATGTAGATGGTGTTCTTCATCGAGTCCGTGGCCACCACGACGCTGTTGTCCGCCTCTGTGTATCTGACCCAGGGGTGTTAGTCCGTATTGGGGCACGGTGCGTGGGCAGATAGATAGATCTCTTACGATGTCTCGATCTGTCCCTCGAGCAGGCAGGTTACTGTCATCTCCGTGACGGTCTGAATCCCCGTGGCCTCGTCCCTGTGCACCTTGTAGACGCGGACATTGTCCTTGCCGTACCGGGCGGATGCGAGTCTGGGCATTGTGTGAGATGTGCCGGTTGAAAAGGGGGTGGTGGTGAGCAGAAGCGGAGGGGGGCAGGAGAATGGTATGAGATGCAACACAAGGCACGCAACAGACAGGTAATATGTTATCGAGCGTATCAGACCGGCTCTGCCACCGACTCGGGGAAGGACGGAGAAGCACGCAGGCACTCGGAAGAGGCTAATAACGGAACGCTACCACTCAAACAAGTCTTCGCACGATGCTATTCTGAGTCACGTAGGTTCTAGGTCAGACCGCAAGGTGAGGAGGGGATGGAGTGAGCTATCCCAGCGTCACGGCCAAGGACAGGGAGGGGGCGGCGTGCGGTATGTTTATATACTTTAGTAGTTGGCTGCCGGGGATAGCAGAGCAAGTAAGTACATATGTACTTTTGTCTCTTGAGCACTACGCATACGCATACGCAGTGGCCAGTGGCCGCGGACAAAGTCGAGTGACCAACGGGGCCAGAACGGACCAACCACGCACGCGAGAAAGCACCGGCCATCTAGTTTATCAGTAGAAATGGGCAGATGCACGCGATCATGCTGCCGAGCCGGGGCTGGTTCCTGCCAGAGAAGAAGCGTCAGGGCCTCCCAGCTCCACGGACCGGAGCCCCAAGGAGCCCCACAGCGGACGGTCGCCAGCGCCAGGCCGGGCGGAAGCCGCCGAGACCTGAGAACGTGGGGCTCTTTCTTTGAGTCGTCTTTCCTGAATGAGCCGTTGCGCGTCGACGAGTGTTGCTGAATGACTGGTCATGTCTGTGGACAATGTGTTTGTTGTCGCCTTCTTGCTCCTATTGTCATGAGTATCTCAATTCTCACATTCACACATTTCTCTCACTCTCGGCTGCTTGCCTGGCTCCCTGCCTGTAAGACGTGCCCATCTGCCGGTCGCACCGAAAGGGAGTCTAGGCCGTTGGTACAGGCCTTCGTCTATCTCATATGTCTTAGATCTTCCCGCTGCCTTCTTGCTGACCAGCCGGGCCTCCTGCAAACAGGGGTGGTCTTGCGACCAGCTCTGGCCGTGCTTGTTTCCCTGTCAGGCAGGCAGGACGTCGTCCCAGTTACACACGACAGGGCTTGTAGCCAGCCCATAGGGGCAGAGGGGCCACACATGTACGTACTGTAGATTGCAGCTTGCAGATTGGCAGGTTGCAGATTGCGGGGAGCTAGGTCACGGTTGAGGATAAACATGGCCAGATCGGTGTCAGCCTCAGATACCAGATGCCTGTCCCATCGTACGACTGCACCCTGGTTTCTGGGAAGCTTGTCTGGTTGGCCCGAGATATTGCAAGGCACAGGTTGGGCAGCGAGCAATGACAAAGAAGTATTGCCAGCCTCAAGTCTGGAGCTGGCCATTGAATGAGTATAAATCTGGGCACTGTCACGTCACATGGAGCACATGGAGCATCTAGACTAGCTTCTCTGTGAGCATTGTTGCTTTGACGTTGGATCATGTCGCTGTGTTTCAATACTCTGCCTGGGAAGAGTCAAGGCAGGTATTGTATTTCATGCCAGGACGGTATATTGTGTTGTCTTATTATACTACACTATATTCTTGCTCTCACCTCTGTGTGCTCTGTGTGGCTTGAGTGACGAGTCCATGACGATGATGGATGTCTGCAACGCTGTCACACCCTGACAAACCAGAACGTCTGTGGACATATTCATGTGGAAAGTGGATAGATGGCCACATAATTGACAACCCAGGCACAAAGTATTTCCCTAATATTGGGCTGCACTTGTCCAAGGTCTGGCGGTGTGGTCTACATGTATTGTGTGTGATGTGATGTCTTACAATGTCAAGTACCGTAGCGTAGCAACCACAGTCCAATGCGATGCAGCCTTGCCCTACAAACTCCAGCTAGGCACGGTCTGTTCCGCCTCCCGGTAACAGGGATTCCCGTCCCCTGCCGCAGGGCACATCTACCTACTAAGTACCTTAGCTGCCTGGGTACTGTACCAAGCCCACCCCACCCCGAGTCCATTGAGCCTGCCCAGGCATGGTCGGCCTGGCAGCTGTCAATGCTCAATCTGCCGTAGCCTCCCGTACTGTCGCATCGGGACCAGTCGCCGACCATTGATCACCAACTCACACATGCATCCCGCAGACAACACTACCTGGCCCATCATATGTGCGACGATCTAGAGCACTAGCCTGCCAATCTGCTTTTTTGTCATCTACCACCCCCATCCACGCAACGTGCCACCATACGCCTGGTCTTCTATCTGCCAGGCACCATCGACGATTAACACTCTCCCCTCCTCCTACCTCCTGCTACCGCTGCTGCTCGCCTCACCGCAACGAAACCGAAAGCGACCCCGAGGCCGACCCCGCCCGAAGTTGATCTGAATTATCCATTTATCACAATTCCGATACGAAGAGGGCGATATCTTTGGTGGATGGCATAGGCAACCACGAATGCTGGGGCGACAGCGATCGCCCCCTGAGGAGGACAGATGGACGACGGGCCGCCGACCATGCTGGGCTCGTCGGTGACGCCCACCCAGACCCCAGCTCAGAAGGAGAGGCCCTTCAGTCCACAGTCGTCAAGCACCATCTCTGGACCCCGACCCAGCCTCGACCTCAACGATGGCGGCAACCTGCAGCCTCCTCTTGCCACCAACGGCCCTGCCTCCGTGCGCAACATGTCCACCTCCGCCATGAGCTTCGGCCCGAGGGGCTCAAGCCTCAATGCCTCGTCTATGGCCGGCCCGGGGAGCTTCAGCTCCGACCTGAGGAGTCAGATGGGGCAGTCGCGTGCGGGCTCAAGGATGGACATCTACAACAGCTTGGGCACGCTGGAAGAGGCGGGCGACCCCTCGGCCAGGGACAGGCTCCTTGCCGATCTACGAGACGACCTCGCCAGGGAGAACAAGATCAAGGAGGGCAGTGAAAATATGCTCGAGGCACTCAACAACAAGAAGCCAAAACACGTCAAGGAGCAGAAGGCAAAGGTCGAGGCAGAGCTGAACGCCTCCTATGCTCGCATCCGGAACCTCAAGCTGCGCATCGAGGACATCCAGCAGGCCAGGGCGGCCCCCACCACGCCAATACGGGCTCCCGAGGAGTTCTTCCCCCCCAGCAGAGGGATCCGGTCGCCCCAGAGCGCATCGAGGAGTGGTGCTGGCTCAGAGATCGAAGAGACCGTGGACCCCACTTACCAACTCGGAGAGCTCCTGCAGGCTCTGGAGGCCACCGGTCTGACGCCTGAGTACTACGTGGCGAAGGCGAATAGTCTTGTTGAGTTATTCAAACAGCATCCAGTGCTCAAGTACGACCTCGTATGGTCCATCTTTGGCCTCAGGGTGCAAATGATGCTGGTAAGCGACAGCAGGGAGGTTGTGGCAGCTGGCTACAGGATGACCCGCTACGCCATGTCGGACAGGGTGTCTCTCAAAAAGATACGCACCCTCAACACTGATTACATTGTGATCTCGTAAGTGAAAACGACAAGCATTTCAAGGGACTGCATACTGATATTCCCTAGGTCTTTAATCAAGGACAGAAAGGCCGATCTGGAGAGGGAACAGGCATTGAAGTTCGTGCGCGCCTTCTTGGACATTAAAGATGGTGTGCAGGAGCTGTCAAGAGCGGTCGTCAGGACAGTCGTCTCCATTGCAGAGCACAACGAAGACAGGCTGCGGTCGATATGTCTGGAAACACTGGCTGAGATCCTGGTCAGAGATCCTCAGCTGGCTCTTGCCTCGGGAGCGATGGCTGTCCTCTGCGATGCCCTCACGGAAGGCTCTTACAAGGCCCCCGAGAGTCTGATTTCGGGCTTTCTGTTTCTGCTGGACTCCCCCCAACGGCGAAAGTATCTCAGACCGGGATATGATGTGGAGGTCATTTTCAATGTCTTCACTGATGTCTTCATCTCCAGCGAAACCATCTTGAAACACAATTCCAAGGCCATCTCTTCGGCGCTCAGGACTTGGTCAGGTCTCATGTACTTGTCCATGTACAAGTTCAGGGCCATCAAATCCCTGATAGCAAGCTTAGTAATACCCAACCCGCACGCCAGAGACACCGTCATCGACCTTCTCTACTCGCTGCTGCGAATCAAGTCGCCGGCATGGGCGACGCCATTTCTGGCCGGCAGAAGGCTCACAACTTATGGGAGGGTCACGGCGCTGAACGCCACAGCACAGAAAGGCGCACAGGCATACACCGAGGACGACGGAGGGGAGCAGAATTTCGTGGACCACTATACGGCACTGCTCCTGGCGGCGCTGATTCGGGCGGACCTCGTGCCGACGCTTCTGAACCTCGCCCGGGATGCAGAGGACGAGACGCTCAAGCGCAAGTCGACCTTGCTGTTGGGTGAGGTTCTGAGGCTTTCGAGTCGTCTGCTGCCGCCTGCATGGAGCAGCGAGTTGCAATTCTTGCCGGGGCTATTCTCAGACGCTGTGCGATTCAAGGACAAGGACCACTTCGTCGCCACAAGCCTGGTCTACCAGATCAGCAGCGTCAGCCGTACCCTCTATCGGTCCTCTCCGTATGTCTTCACATCTGCCGGGCTTGCATCACATGAGATATCAAACCCGGGATTAGAAGAGGAGCAGGCCAGAGCCGCGCCCGTTGTCAGCGTCGATGAAGGCACGTTCCGGCAGCTTCTGGTTGACTCGTACGTTCTTAGTAGCAGCAACTACCTCAAGTGGAACTGGGACATTATCCTTAAGGTCATAGAGGGGCCTCTGACGATCAACAAGCGGGTTGAGGACGCAATCAAGGCGTCGAAATGGATGAAGAGGTTGATGGGTTTCTACCGGCCGTTCAAGTACCGGTTTTCGGACATGAAGAACACACGAAACACGCAGAAGTATGTCAGAGCGGGTTGCGCTCTGATGCAGGCTCTGCTCCAAACACCACAAGGCCGGGCATATCTGGTAGACAACAAAGTCCTGAGGCAGCTCGCCGAGTGTCTGGCTCAATGTGATCCGGTGAGTAACATCCTGTGGCTCGCCTGTACAGGACTAACCCCTCCCAGAAAAGCGGTTTGACCGCACGGGTGCCGCTGTTTTCCAGAGACCGGCTCTTGGATACGCTAAGCGGCGGATACGTTGCTATGCTTGGTGTTTTGACAGGGGACGTCAGGGGGCTCGAAATGATGAACCGTTGGAGAATGTTCAACATGATATTCTCCATCCTGGACGGCCAGCGACGCCCCGACCTGATCAAGATGATGCTTTCACACTTTGATTACAGCATCCAACACCACCCTCAAGTCCTGCTCCAGAAGGCCATGACCGGCAATACCAAAGAAATCCGGATGTATGCTACTAACATTCTCGGGAAACATGCCAACAACCCCAAGGCCAACCTGAGTGGCGACATGAAGTGGGCCATCAGGGCTCTTGTGACGCAGCTCTACGACCCCGAGGTTGAAGTCAGTGCCACCGCGATCAAAACACTCGAGAAGGCGTGTAACACCAAGAACTACCTGGAGATGATCGTTGAGTGCAAACCGGGGCTCGATCACCTTGGGGAGATCGGCGCCCCCCTGCTGCTACGATTCCTATCGACCTCGATCGGCTATCATTACCTGGATGGCCTTGACTACATCAGCAACGAGATGGACGACTGGTTCCTCGGGCGCAACGACACGTACGTGAAATATGTCGAGGCCAGTCTCGCTCGTGCCTTTGGCGACGGCCAGGACGAGCCCGCGAACCGCCTGAGCCTGCTGGGAGACGACCCGGATGCAGAAGCCGACCCGCACGTGCCACCACACTTTTACCGTGAGCTCACGCGCACCGAAGAGGGCTGTAGGCTGTTGCAGGACAAGGGCCACTTCGCCGAGTTCGCGGCCACAATCAAGGAGCACGGCCTAGAAGCCGAGGACTCTGAAATCATGACCAAGGTCAAGGGATGCATGTGGGCTGTCGGCAATGTGGGCTCGATGGAGCGTGGCGCACCGTTTCTCGAAAGCTGTGATGTGGTGCAGGACATCGTACGCATCGCCGAGTATCACGAGGTCATGAGCATGCGAGGGACGGCGTTCTTCGTCATCGGGCTGATCTCGCGATCGGTGCACGGGCTCGAGATGCTGTCGGAGCTCGGGTGGGACGCAAACACGAACTCGATGGGGAACTCGACGGGATTCTGCGTGCCCAGCGACCTGTCCAAGTTCTTCTCCCTGCGGCCCTGGAACCATGTGACGGCGGGCGCCATCGTGCTGCCAGACACGCAGAGGACGGAAAAGAGCGCGAAAGCGCCAGTCATGCCGTCGCGGCCACGATCGGACTCGCTGATGGAGGCCATGGGGCCCCCGACAGGCGAGTACGACTACGTCAACACGGGCGCCTTCGACCACGACGAGCCTGTGGAGCTAGACCCAGACCCGCTCAACCACAAGATCCTCGAGCTCTTTGTTGACCTCAGCAACACGGTCCGCTTCCCAAAGGCCCGGGCCGAGCTGATACAGCTCAAAGAACAGAAGAAGCCACCGGGGTTCTCCAACCCGCGACTGTTCCGGCGGGTGGTGGCGCTGATGGAGACGCACCACTACAGGCTGGGTGCGCGCCGGATGCTTGAATTGTTCGAGCGCAGCGTGCTTCGAGACGTCGTGTTTGAGGACGATGGGGAGGGCGAGGAAGCTGAGGATCGCACTGAGATGCCGCAGGAGGCGTCGGGTGCGGCTACGCCGGCTGATGAAAAGGATCAGGAGAATGAGGCTGAGGATCTGCCTCCTAGCGCTGGGTAGCCCATTCAATGCGAATGGGTAGCAGTGGGCCTCGGCGAAGGGGGGGCACAGAACCACGCCCGCATTCCAGTGTCAAGTTGTGGACATGACCTGCTGCTCAGCAGGGGGATGGCGGTCGGAGGGGAGGTAGCGATACATATTTTTTGTACTATAATTGGAGGTCACGGTTCTGCATCTGGTGCGGTTGGCTGGCAAGCCCATGGGCCCAAAAACTGGAGAGGGGAGAGGCGTTGTTTGAATACCCCGTGTGGACTGTACCACCACCATATGGTTTCTTGATTTGGGCTCGTCTTGTAGAGCCGGAGGGAGCGTGCAAAGCAAAGGAGAAAACAACAGGCGTAGGTCGGGGCGATGTCATTTTTTTTCTCAATGCGTTCAACACGAGCATAGAAGGGGTTCTACGGGGCATCTAGGAGCATGGAGGCCGACAGGGAGATATCACGGTGGTTATTATGGCCGGCGGCTTGTTTGTACAACAAGGGGCGTGATTCACTCTCTGGTCATATCATTTGCGAATCCTGTGGTGCTTGCCGTCCTCAACTTATCCCTATCAGTAGTCGCACGCATGGCTCGATATTTCATCATAGGTGGATTACGTGATGGACTCTCGTCTTCGGAACTCTCGTCTTCGGATTCTAGGTTTCTGTCTTGGCGACCACATCCCACCACAGCACGCACACCCGCCCCGCACCACTGTGACATGAGACGATAAAAGTCCTTGTGTGAAGACGACAATCAACACGTGAGACAGTTTCTTGTCCTCCCCCGGCGCACCTCCGGACCACGGCCGGCGGCCAAGAAGATGGTGCAGGGCCGACTGCTGGTGATCGCCGGCTCCGACTGTTCGGGCGGAGCGTAAGTGTTTCTTCAGCCCACAGAAAGACAGACAGACAAGACACACACACACCGTCGCTCACATGTGAAACCCCCCTCCCCGCAGCGGACTCGAGGCGGACCAAAAGGTCATCGCGGCGCATGGCTGCTACGCCATGACGGCGACGACGGCGCTGACGGCGCAGAACACGCGGGGCGTCTACGACATCCACGCGGTGCCGCCGGCGTTCCTGACGAGGCAGATCGAGGCGTGCTTTGACGACATTGGGGTGGACGTCGTCAAGACTGGCATGCTCGCCTCAGCAGAGACCATCACGGCCGTGGCGCAGGCGCTCGACGCGCACGGCTTCAGCGGCAGCCTGGTCGTCGACCCGGTCATGGTGGCCACGACGGGCGCGCAGCTGCTGCCCGCCGCGGCCCTGCGCGAGCTCCGCGCCCGCCTGCTGCCGCGCGCCACGGTGCTGACGCCCAACGTCCCCGAGGCCCGGCTGCTGCTGCGGGACGTGGGGCTCGGGGGTGTGCTCCCCGACGATGCCGTCTCGGCCGCGGACCTCGAGGCTGCCGGCCGGGCGCTGCTCGCGCTGGGGCCCGAGTGGGTCCTCGTCAAGGGCGGCCACGCGCCGCTGCGCCGCCGCGACCTCGCTGCTGCGGCTGCCGAGGCGGAGAGGGAGGTGGTCGTGGATGTGCTCTGTGGCAGGGACGGCTGTGTGATGAGGATCGAGACGGGCTACCAGGCGAGCCGGAACACGCATGGCACGGGGTGCTCGCTTGCTTGTGGGTTTCTCTCCTCCTCCTCCTCCTCCTCCTCCTCCTCCTCCTTCTTCTTCTTCTGCCCGTACGGTCTGTCTGGTCTGGGCTGCTGTTGTAAAGGGGCTCAGCAGAGGGAGGGAAGAACCCAGGCTGACCGGTCACTTGCACAGCTGCCATCGCGTCCAACCTCGCCAAGGGCATTCCGGTCCCGCAGGCCGTCAAGGCTGCGTGTCGCTATGTCCAGGCTGGCATCCGCACTGCCCCCGGCCTGGGCGGCGGCAACGGGCCACTCAACCACTTCCACTCGACCTATACGCTGCCATTCTCACCGTGGGTTCTATCTATCTAGGTCCTGTATATATGTGTGTGTGTGTGTGTTGCTGACCTCAAGTGCTGCCACCGCCAGGGGCCACTTCGTCGAGTGGATGCTGGAGCGGCCGGACGTGGCGCCGGTATGGCACCGCTTCATCCACCACCCCTTCGTCATGGCCATGGGCAACGGCACACTGCCGCTCGAATCCTTCAAGGGCTATCTCATCCAGGACTACCTCTACCTGGTGAGTGGCGGGCCCCCGTCGACCCTCCGCACGCCGCCGCTGCTAGAACAGAACCCAACTGACCCGATGAGTTCCCGACGGAACAGATACAGTTTGCCCGCGCAAACGCTCTCGCCGGCTACAAGGCCAGGAACATGCGGGACATATCTGCCGTGCGTCCACCAAATCTCACAGAGTTTAAGACACCGTTACAGCACTAACGCCGACGCACACCAACAGGCCGCGACCATCGTCTCGCACATAGACAGGGAGACCTCCCTTCATCTCACGTACTGCGAGGGATTCGGCGTCTCGCGCGACGAGATGGAGGCGACCGAGGAGAAACAGGCCTGCACGGCCTACACCAGGTGCGCAAGACCCCCCCCCCCCCCTCTTTCCGCTGGCAGCAGCACGACATCAAGCCGGCCGTTGTTTCTTACCTTGTCCCAAGATACGTCCTTGACATCGGCCAGTCCCAGGACTGGCTCGGCCTCCAGGTCGCCCTCGCCCCGTGCCTGCTCGGCTACGGCGCCCTGGCCAAGATGCTGCATGGACACCCCGAGTCTGTCAGGCGGGGGAACCACTACTGGGACTGGGTCGAGAACTACGTCGCCGACGACTACGTGCAAGCTGTCAAGACCGGCTCAGGTGAGCTCGCCGTCCCCCGCCCCTCCTACTTCTCGCCGCTCGGGGAGGCAACGGGAGACGATGGCTGACCCTGGTGTTCCGCGGCCAAGAACTCATCGAGAGGAACGCCGTGCTCCACTCTCCGTCTCGCATCGAGGAGCTCGTCGAGATATTTATCCATGCTACCAAGGTGAGTTCCGGCCCGTGGGCAGGCCCCACACCCTGCTCGATTCGGAGACGAAACCCGTTTGCTCATCTGTCTTGCAGATGGAGATTGGCTTTTGGGAGATGTTCCCACATGGTCAGGACTAGCCATGTTCTGGAGAACCCTGTAAATCGTTCGATGTCGACTATACATGCATACACCCAAAGTCAGACCAACCCCGAGATAAAATCTTAATAGCCCTACGCAGAACACCCGAATGTCCACCTCCACTTCGTGCAAAGACCAAGACACGCAGGGAGATCCGCGCAAGGTTGACATGTGCCAACCAATACAGTATCACCGACTCACGGCTCTAGGAAACCTTGACGCCCCAAGTCGAGGCTATGCGACGTGACACACGAGAGGGCGGACTGCGGAGGCCCTATGCTGTGGCCGTCATGCCAGCCTGCGGATTGTCCACATACGTCCATCAAGCCTGCCCAAGGTCCCTTGCCATCGTGCCACCCGGGTCCTGCGCCCAGCTCGACCTGATTCGGCCCTTCTCGGCGCTCCTCGAGAGCCAAATCATCCTCGCACGGCTACCTACCTACCTCGCTCGCCAACATGTCAGGACAATCCGGTCGCTCGAGACATGATGTCCTCCTGGTGTGTTTTCCCTTCCCCTGTTCTCGATAGCCAAACGTCAGGGATCAGCAACCATGTCGCGAGGGCACTGGCACGGCCCCACGAACAGGTCGTATGCCTCTTCCGTCCAAGTGGGGCCTGCTACGAGAAACACGGTTTACTAGATCGCTCCCGTACGATATGCCTTGCTACCCACCCGGGGATCTAATTATGATCTTCTCTAGAGGGACAGGGGCGGAGCCGATCGGGAGGGACACTGGTCCTCCATGACCCAGGCGGGGTCCTACGGCCCCGAACGCCCTCAGCGTTACATAGGCTCAATATTAACATGAGCATCAATCAGGTGATTTTGTGTTTGGTGAGGGACTTGTTTGGTAGGGCAGGGCATGGGGCAGTGCTGCCCAAGCCAGAATGCTCGTCCTCCAGGTCGGATACTGCCCGATCGTGGGACAACGCCACGAAGTTTATCTCCCCAAGAACCAGACTACGAGTTTTGGGACCCTGAGGGGCAGTTTTGCAACACTGACCACGCCTCCCTCTCTGCTGCCATCACGTATTGTTGACATCGCACCCGGGGCGCGCCGCGAGAAATGATCCTCGGCCGAGGCGCTTCCCACTCGCAAGTTCCCACCCCAAACGTCAGAGACACACACACTTGACTCCTCACGGCCTCACACGGACACCCTGATTCTATCTTTATTTCATCATGCCACCTTCAACATGACACAGCCCGCCCGCCCAATGTCGGGATCACACATCACGCGGTGCAGCCTCCACGTCTGTTTTGCGCACAACCTCCTTCGTCCCCTTGGCCAGCAGCTAGGGCTGTTCGAGCCTAGCCGAGAGCTACCCCCATCGAGACATATCTCTACAGCTCCAGCGTCCAAAACAGGCAGGGGCTCTCAGACGCCAGGTTCGCCTGACAGCAGCCCTAGGGCGTTGTCTGGAGGCGTGCGGCTGACTCGGACACCTGTATACTTGCGACCCCCTCGTACCAATACGTGAGTGCCAATATTAGATCCCAGGAGGGAGGCCATCGACCAGAACAGCAAAGGGCCGAGGGGTGCACAGCTGCCCCCAGGACGAGATGAGGGAGTAACACACAGATGCCTCTTGCTTCGTGAGCGCTAGCCCAGCACGGGACACGAGCCTGGGCCCTGAGGATAGGATAGCATGTATGTCTCTGCCCGTCTGTGTATCTATCTGTCTGTCTGTCTGCCCGCCTGGTTCGAGACACCGGGCGTCTGCCTCAGACCCGCCTCGTCGGCGATATATCGGCGACAATTGGCCATCGGGCTCAAACCAGAGGGCAGTCCCTGGGGTTTCGGCCGATTGACAGCCCTCCTGACGCGCGTCTATTCACATGCATGGTTGGACGAGGCCATGGACGTTTTGCGCAGGGCGTCTGCGAGCACGGCGACGGCGAGCATCTATCTGCCTTGGCCCCCTCCCCCTGAGATTAGTGTGTTGGGACAGTAACGCAGAGTCGTCGCCGGCTCCTGCGCTCCTTTCTGTCTGCCCCCTTCCCCCTTTGTCCCTCTCTCTCTCGGAAGGGAAGCAGATCGGCAGAGTTCGCCCGGCTGCTTCAAGGGCGCGACGTTGGGGCGAAGTGTATGTTTGGATTGCTACTTTGGCCCAGCTGTCAGTGGTCCCCCGTTCATGTTGACCGCGCGAGAATCGAATCATTTTAAGTTCGCGATAATCTAAGTGGCGGCTTCCCCCTCTTGCCAGGCAGGCCTCATGGGGGAATCTCATTGGGGCCCGCCAATATCACCATGCTGAGATGGGCAAGGTATGGCCGTCACCAGGTGAAGGGAGCCGGCGTGTAGTAGCCTTCACAACTACGGCCAGGGGGAGTTCACGCCCCCAACTGCCGGATCAATAACGAGCCTTCTCTTAGGTGACCGTTGACTGAGGCCCTCCGTCTCGACGCCGGGGCGACTTTGGCCGGCGCGCGGGCTTGCGGCCGTGGTGAGAGACGGCCGCCTTGGGAGTTGCTAAATCATAGGCAGGTAGGTCCTGGTGAACCCCCTGGCCCGCTGGGGATCAAGGGCCAGAATCGTTGTCAGCGCGACGACGTCGCGGGGGCTATCTCACACCGAGATCTGCCGCCAACGTCCTGCTTGGCAGTATTGTTTTAATCTGAATTACGGCGTGGCTTGTCACGAGCCTCCCGTCACCGGTGGAACAACTCCAGGGTATTCCACAACTCCAGGGTATTCCAAGGAGACCACGGTCAGCATGTCTCCCAGGCTTGCCACCTGGGCTGGGTATTCCAGCAGACCCTTTGTGCATAATTCGCGCGGCTAAGTCGCTCCCGCCGTGGACTGCACAGCTCGCTGCTGCCATCCCGAGGACAGCAGAGATTGTGCTGTGCGTGCTTCGGATGCTGCCCCAAGCACGGCCCTGTTCACCCCATCTTTCGACGCTCGCAAGCGTTACTTTCCATCGCGCAACACAGGCTCACCGCTGACAGGAGGTCCGTCCATGAATCAACCCTGTGACTGTGAAGCATACTGTCAGACAGTTGCTCCGAGTCCAGGTTTCGTTTTCTGAGGTACCTCCTCCCCTCCCCCCGTGAGTTTTAGAGGGCAGGCAGCTATTGGCACCGAAGCCGTCGAGAGTCTGAGCGCGGGCTAGGAGACTGGTCAGGTACTCTGTACGTCGACTGTGTTACAAGTTTCCTGAAGACACAGTCGACACAAGAGGGCAAGCGTAAGGAGCCGCGCACACAGCCCCCATCCGAGCCCCGAGACAGGTATTCCTGATCACTGGATTGCGCAATGACTGTACGACAAGGGGCTCAAGCGGTCCAGTTTCCCCTCAGGTTTCTCGTTCGAAAGCTGCCACGGGACACATTTCATCTTCATCTTCTCGTCACGAGGGACGCGAGCCCTATCCGAATTACAAAAGATGGGCCCATGCGGGTTGTGGACGACGCTAGACATGGCGTCAAGATTAGGTTCGATCGAGCCTAGAGGACATGGCCGCCTCGCAAGTCCGACAGCGCTGTTAGCCTAAAGCCATGCAGGGCAGGGCTCGCTAGCCCGGCATCACAGACGCTCCTGCTCAGTGCTTCTTGTTTCGCTCGGGGTTATTGTGCGGGCACCACAGGGGCAAGGGGTGCTGAGTGGGCATCGAGTCCTTCCGGTTTGCCGAGGGTAGCGGAGCTGTATCTGACCTTGCTCCTACATGGCCCCCGGGGCCGTGGTAGTGAGCTCATGAGCTTTGGTATCCAGCCGTCGAATAGCCGGCCCACCGCTTCCCCTCTTCATCCTGAACAGAGCAGAGGTGACAGCGGAAGCTTGCTGTAGCCTCGCGGCCGGCTCACTTCGCCGCAAGGCCAAGGACGAGGCCTAGGGGAGTATTCAAAACAACCGTCCCTGTACTTCCCTTCGACGGCTCCTGTTAGCAGAGGAGCCTCAGCCCTGCCTTAATTAGGACCTAAAGTCTAAGTCGACGGGAACGATGTGATGGTTCGGAGATCTGGCGTGGTGTTGGTCTTCAAGCTGGCCACAAGGTTTAGCTGTCGTGCGAAGGGAAAGGCAAGCTAGCAACCTGTCAAGATTGAACAGATGAGACCTTGTGCGCCCGCAACAGAAGAGATGCCCCACGTTTCTTCGCCATTCGGAGTCAAGCTCGGGGCACTTGGTCGGCTATGCCTACCCTCGACTGGACGGATGGGCAGAGGGTCCCTCAGCCCCTCCTCTGCCGCCTTGCGCTCGTTCGGTCCGTCTCCCAACGTGACCAGGACTGGGGCCCAGCAGGGGCAGCTCTCGCCGCGCGAATGTGCCTCTAGCCGAAGTGGACGCACAGGAGGCGGCTAGACACGCAATGTCCAGAGCTTCGAAGGGCCCAGGCGTCCTGCGACCCAGATTTTAGTAAAACCTTATACCATTATTTGCTTCTCTTTGGCTGGACCACCTGTGAGCGGATGGCGGCACGGTGGACCTTGATGCATTAATTATTCAGCAGAGAGGCTCGGCTGCCCAACAGGGCGCAGCTTGATGTCGATCCTGGAATGAAAATGCCACACTGGAACGCCGCACCCGCATGGATGGCCCGGCTCGTTGTCTCGCAGCTTCTGCCCGTTATCGTCAATTGGGGTGAGTTGTTGCCGACAAAAATGAACATCATCCTCGAAGCGGAGAGCCAATAGGGCCAAGTCTCAGGCCAAGTCGTGACGTACATGGCTTGTCCAGAAAGCTGGGAGGCAGGGGATCCGACGACAAAGAGGCCAGACTGACAGGGTCACTCGTTGTCGGCACTGTGTTGCCTTCACATTGATTGTAGCAACTCGATGGCAGATGACATGGCCGCCGGAAGGGGAAACCTCGCTGGTGCTCAGTCCGGACGAACGCCTTTTCTGGCATGTGGTATGTTATGCCCATTAGCTTGGA
The DNA here is from genome assembly GCA_036986855.1 of Diaporthe destruens. Taxonomy (NCBI): domain Eukaryota; kingdom Fungi; phylum Ascomycota; class Sordariomycetes; order Diaporthales; family Diaporthaceae; genus Diaporthe; species Diaporthe destruens. Next base: position 106,263 of record BTXE01000009.1, on the reverse strand, counting down.
AATCCCAATGTGAGCAAGGCACGGACGCGAGCACGCTAGCCGCATCGCCAGCTCCCAGCCTGCCAGCTCGCAAGGCCTATACACGGGTGAGATCTGCCAACACGCCATGCGGAGGAGATTGCGGCCATGGCTCGTTCTAGACGGAGATCTTTCAGCCGAGAGATTAACGCATGGGTCAAGGCTCGAAAATGCCCTCTTGTAACAAGGGCAGATGCTGCCGCCACGGGATCAGTCTCTGTTGGACGGGCTGCCCATCTCCGTGCTCCTGGCGCCCGACAACCCAGCTTGGCATGTTGTCTCCCGCCATCCTCTCGTGCCGAAAAGAGCTGAGCTGGGAGGCATGCATGGTCCTTGGAACCGTGAAACGCCATGTCAGCGACGATATCATCCTGCCAGATTTGCACCGCCGTGGTCCCGCCAGAACTCATGTCTGCCGCGATGACCCCACCTGTTGTCCGCTCAAGGTTTGTTGGATTCAAGCATCAATGCTGAGGAGGAGATTTCTGCCTGCTTGGGAAACCCTACACTGACACATTCTCGGTGGTCATGCGCAGAGAAATCGCTGTCCCACCGTGTCCAAGTGTTCAAGCCTAACACACCTCGTGGTTGGCTGATATCGTAGAGAGTTCAAGGCAGCACCCTGTAGTCCAACATGAGCCAAAGAGCCACCCGGAATTGCCCTTCTGAGATCGGTTGCGGGAACCAAACAAGCGCGTTGATCTTGCCTTGTCCGGCCGACTGCTGTGTGTGCTCGAGGGGCCAGGGTGCAAGGTGCCATCAACTGAAGATGTCTTCGCCAGGCCTGGACTGAACGTGCAAACCAGTCTCCAGCCATCGGTGACCCATGATTATTTTCAAAGTACTGATGCATTCCCTCGACCATCGGATGGGCATTGAGCCATATCGGCCGTGCCAGCGCTCCTAGGGTCCCAAACACGGCATTGCCGATTTCGGCGCCAGTGCTCTCGGCGGCTTCCTCAGCGCGGGAGCTCAACGGCGGTGAGAGTTGTCCTCTTCAGAATGCTCTGTGTTTGTGGCTGGCCGTATCCTTCGCGGATAGCCTGGGCGATGGAGCTCGCAAAGAACTGAGACGAGATGTCGCTGTCTATTCTGATGCCTGAGCCCTGCCCCAAAAGGCTATGACCTCAGGTCTCTCTGAGCAACAAGTTCGAATGTTTGAGATGATACCGCTATCACCGGCGTAGTCTAACGCCAGGACTTGAAAAGCCTTCCCCGTTCTCGAACGGGCGTCTCCAAGGCTCCTGGCAGAGCTGCAGCGAAGACAGGTTTCACAAGCCCCTGAATGAACAGAAGGGGAGGATGAGCCACCTGACGACGGAAGGGGATCGCGAAAATTACGTTATCGAAGCTTGCAAAGACAAGATGGACCCCGAACACAGGATGGCGGACGATAGCTTGGACCAGTGCTCGGGAAGATCGATGGCTAGAGTGCCCTTCCCGCATGTCGTTGCTTCGTCTCGCCAAGATGCACGACGGTGACCATTGACAGAAGAACACCAAGGACACAACGCGACGAACGTAGCCGGAGAACCAAGCAAGACTACCCACTATGCAAAGTCAGCCAGAACAGAGGCCTCCTCTTCGGCCACGGCGTTCTGAAGCTGTAAAGGCTGCCATAGCCCACAAACCAATAGGGATAGAAATCGCTCCATAGTAGTAGGTCCCAGAGGGCCAGAAAGACTCGTTTGCATGACACCTCCGTAGCATACTCGGCGTCCTGCATCTCTTTGCAAAGATCCATTGAGTATCAACAGCCAACTCCAACTGTCCTACTTGTCGGTCATCAGCGCTGAAAAGTTGCGAGCCCATCGAGATTTGGCGTGAGGCTTACAACCGTGGAGCACTACAGCCGAGAGCCGCAAAGCTTGGCCGAGCATATCAGGAATGTCTATCACAATCATGTTGGACTCATCGACCCTTGACGGCATCTCGAGGTCCGGCTGGGCCGCGGCCGCCGGCAACAACACCGTGGAAGAGAGGCTAAGCCGAGCCATCTGCCGTTCGGAGCATCATCGATCGGCGGGGGTCCGTACTGCGGTCATCTTGTCTCTCATTGGCGCAACGCACGACAACTGACAAATGGAAATTAGCACACGAATTGCGTACTCTTCATGGTGCTAGAAATGAGCTGCTGCCTCTTTTTTGTTATACGAAAAGATGCGCTCCAATGCAGTGTCGTGGCCGGGGTTGTCTGCGTGATCAGCAGGCAGGGAGCTTAAACTATGCCAGCTCAACAGGGCCGACCCCACCCTGGGTGTGCTCTGCTGTCGTACAAGACTTCGGAAGTGGTCACGTGTGCGCGCGGTGATGCATTGTGCTGCTGTAGTGTCCAGACGTGGTTCGGGCTGTGTGTGTTGGTCTCAAACCTGAGGCTATTCCTGCCCCGTGATAATTCAAAAAGCTTGGCTGGGCAGTCGGCCGTCAGACGCCAACCTCTGGCTCGCTGGTCCCGAGTCCCGACCCCCAAAGGTGGTCTGTTCGGTACCATAGCCGCGGGAATGACTAGCCATAGTAGACTAGGTCGCCGCGTCAATGTGAGAAGGATGATCGTGTTGTAGTGCGGGGGAGGGCGGCACATTCGAAGAGGCTGAGGGCTTCATTGGCAGATCCACTTGTGAGGGAGGCCGATGTAAGCCAGGAAATCCCAGGCGTCTGGGAGGGCTGCTAAAATGCTCAAGATCTTAACCCTGTGCAAATCATCCAGAGGGGGCTTGCCTACTGCCTGATCAGACTTAGCTGCTGCCTAGCCCGAGCGCCGAGCAAGCGCACTGTGTGCATTGTAGCCGACCTGGTACAGGAGGGACTGCTGAGAGCCTGGGCCGACCGATCGTATACATGCTTGCCGATAGCCCACTATGCATGCGACAGCCATGACAGAACAGCAGAAGGGACATGAGTTCAGTCGCGGTACCCTGTCATCCGCGTCCTCTCCTCCTTCGTCTACTTTGTATTGCGCAGACGGCCTGCCCCGGACCACAGCTGTTGGCCGAGGAGAGCTGCTGTGTCCACAGTCCCGGCGGTACGGTCGACTTCCGAGGGCTGCAACTGATCGGACGCCGTTTTGAGTTCTTGTCTTCACCGCAAATATGGGCCCCGTACCAGTGGCGGTTGGTCTGTAAGGCACCACCCCCCGGTGACCCAGGCACATGTTCGGCAACCTTTCGGGCCCGCGCGCGGCTTGCCTTCATGGGATGTTGCGACCAGGCGACCTTGCACAATCCCGCAACCAGAAATAAATTGGCCCCCGGCGGGTGCCACGTCGAGGTTCAGCCGTTCCAGCACGAGTTACCAGCTGGGCGGGAGTCGTGATGGGCAAGGGTCTGTGCCACGATCCTTGCAAAGCATAATTGATAGCCCGAAGCCTCGGCTCGGTCTGCGCTTATGGCTGACCAACCTTCTTATCGCGACAGTGTGGCGGACGCTGCAGACAGGACACCATCCCCGCTTCTGGAGGAGGACCGACGGGACATTGCGGTGTAAGGCGGGCAGCATGCCGAGAGAGCGTGGCAGCCACCCGGACGAGCATGTGATGGGTCCGTTGTCTTTTTATTTTTGTGGCAGGCAGGTCATATCTTGAGGAATCCTATGAACAAGATCCTTTCGATCATCGAGCCTGTACATTTTAGGAGCCCAGGGTGTCGGATGCAACAGCCCCTGCTCCTGATCAGCTCGCTGGCAAAGGTGTGTTGCGGTGTGGCGTTCGCTGAGACCAGTGCCGTTGTTACCCTCCCTCTCGCGCGAGCGAGCTGCATGCCCCGGAGCTGTGTGATCTGGAGCAATTTTCTGGAAATTCGGTTCCAGATCCTAGTTTCGCGCCAGCCGTGGGATAAAATTGGGTCTAGACTAATTAGGGATGGCCCAATAGCCTCCCTCGGGGCATGGGCGGGCTGCGTGGGCTCAAGATGGATGCTTCATCAGGATCGATGTTCGATGCGACTGATGCTGCAAGCCTGGCATGCAAGGCATGGGCCTGAAATTGCGCAATGAGAGAAGATGCGCCCCGGGACGGTGTCATCTGCTGGTCCGTATGACCACCGACCGGGCCTAGTATTGGCTGGACGAGCTACCTGCGTCAGATCCATGCAGTTTCGCCCGAGGTGAACAAACGAGCATGGCCTCTCACTCGCCAGCAGCGGCCAGGGGCGGACGCGGACGAGGAGCAAGACCGCGGGAAGGAAACGTGGTTCAAGCAGCGGACGGAGGGCGAGATGTAGTGTAGGCTGGTAGGCTGGTCCTCCATTGCATCGTACAGTACGTGTATGCATCCAAGAGAGGAGCGCAGCGCAGGTGAGATGTGACGGGCCAAGGCCTGCAGATGGTGCAGCGGCAGAGTCAGTGGTGCTCTGCTCTGGGCTGCTCTGGTACTGTGGTAGAGAGGTCTTGGTCTTTTCCCTATCCGCCGGGGCGGTCAGAGGCCGCACCTCTCGTGTGCGGTGGCACCTCGCAACGGGGCCCCTCTCCAATCACTGGGCGGGCAGGCCGAGCTCGTTTCCGTGCAGGCATTGTCAGACAGCGTCAGGTCGGGGGTGCTCCTGACTGCGCAGGGCCAAGTACCGCATGATTGATGACTGCGGGCGATTGGCAGGGAGACGATCAGATACTTGATTCCCGGGTCGATTCTTTCCCACGTTCTTTGTTGGTAACATGGCGAGTGGTATATGGTGACACGGATATCCAGACGGCTCGCCAGGCCGAGCGCTAAATTCATGCCTATGCACACCAACAACACCGTACCACAGGTACCTCGTCATGGAGGCCGGGCTAGCGAGGCAGGCCTTCTGCACATCAGTGGGTAACGCCACGTGAGGTCCGTTTTGGCGGTTGCAGACCTCGGGATACACAGCGTGATGTCGGCCTGATTGCCTGGGGGTAATTTTGCAGAGCCCGCCCTAAGCCTGTGCGCGGCCCGTCGCCCTTGGTCGACCGAGTTGCTGCGGCGGGTTCGGTTTGGATCCTCGCACAAGAGGCGGGAACGTCCGGGAAGGGGCACATCCGCCCCTCAGTGAGTTGTGACTGTCGACTGTCGGTCGACTGCCTCGAGGACGCACGGACGTGTTCTCGATCTGCAAAAGCCTGCACGGGCGGCGTGCTGCTGGGCGTCGTGTGGTGTACGGAGTACATGGTACGCAGTGCCACAGTGCACATGATTCGGATACGACATGCTGCACAAAAGGCCCATCGTACTCCGTAAAACGGGGTGCTGAGGCGGTCCAGGGCCCGCTCGCGAGAAGGTCGACAACAAGATTGGCGCAGGCGCATGTGCAAAGAGAAGGGGCAGAGGGCGGAAGCCTCGGGACCGGGTCACGACCGGCACAATATTTCCGTTGTTTGTGGTTCTCAAGGGTCTCGAGGGCCCACCGGCAGCAGCAGGAGAGGAGGCAGATCCCTCACACGCCTGGGCGTCGCTTGGTCACTCGGTCGCGACGGCGGGTGGTCTGGTCTGGTCGTGCAGCACCCGTGCCTCAGGAGCTCGGGAGCAGGTACCAGACGAGGGAAAGGGCCCAATCTCGGGAAGTTGCCGCCCGCGCACGCCTGATCCGACACCTGCTGTTGAGCGGCTGCTGGCGAGGGCTGCGAGTGCACGGCGTGTTGATGTCAACAGGAACGGGCTGGGTGAGGCCATGTCCAAACTTAAGTCGGGCATAGCATAGCATAGCATGGCATGGCATGGCATGGCATGGCATCGCGTTAGCAGATACGCTTTTTTAGTCGAACCCGACAGTCTGGGTCGGAGAGAGATCTGACAACGGCCCTACTGCGCAGAGGCTTCCTTGACGCCGCTCACCAGGTTCTTTAGGCTGCTTGCTAATTTAGTGGGAGACGGCACCGGCAGTCCAGGAACAGCCCGCCCGCCCAGGTGGGTTGCGAGGCAGACAGGTAAGGCAGGCAGGCGGGCAGGCAGGCGGGCAGGGAGGCAGGCAGGGCTGCTGGCGGGCTGACAAGGCAAGTACCAGCACCGGGAGGACTAAGCTTTATTAGCATCCTCGAGTCACGTTTTCCCCGAGACACCTGACACGGCCGGCCAGGCCAGTCTAGATGTCCTCGCCATTATCATGCTCTCCACAGTTGACACTGTGGTTGATTTGATGTTCGAGCCGTCAGCCATCAGCCGTCAGCCGTCATGGATTGATTGTTGGACTGCTGTCGGAGGCTTGGCGGTGATCAAGCAAGGGGCGCAGGGGGGGGGGAGGATGAGGGCAGCAGGGCAGAAGGAAACATCAGGTGAAAAAAGCAAAGAGAAGGATTGATTGACAGGCCCACTCATCACTTTCCAGACGTCATGGCGCCTGATTCAACGTTGAGTATGTCCAATGTCTGCCTGCCGCACTCCCTGAGAGCCCCGAGACATGGCCGGAGCTCTCCCCTTCCTGACCGTGTGCAGAGAGAGATGCTTGAGAAGAGAGGTTCGAATTGCCAGATCACCAAGCTGTGTTTGCCAAGAGGTTGCAACTTGGAACAGCACATTGGTGCGGTCATTGGGTCGCATATGAGCATGCCCCAGTCACGGTGTCATTATTGCCATCGGGTTGATCAGTCTCGAGTACGAAGTATGATGCAAATACACGCACAGGTTGGCGTCGAAAACAGGAATCTTGGCCCGGGGACTGGGACAGTTGATCCACAACCCAGGGATTGCTGCACAAACCCCCTTCCCAAGCACGCACGCGACGGCCTCAAGGCCCAACAATTTGACAGCCTCTCGAGACCCCCGAGCTGTACTCCGTACTGCATATGCCTCGTCGGAGGGAGCAATCTCCTTGCATCCCGTCGTCGGTCGCACAGACAGGTTCATCTAGACAGCGGTGAGGAGGCCGACAGCACTGCGTGTGCTGGATAGAGCAAGGAACGGCAGGATGCAATTTACAGATTCCCATTCCCAATCCCATTCCCCGTGCTGGCCCGCCTCATCCAGGCATCTCACCTCTGGCATCGATCTACAATGTCAAGCTGATCTCGGTTCGATGCTCCATTTGTCGGTCGGGCGTTGACAGGACCACGATTCAACATACCAGCGTCCGCTAGCTAGCACTAATGCGGCTCTGGCACGCTAAGAGGCTAAACGTCGCTTCCACTCCCACCTCCTAGCGCTGGACGAGGCTGCCCCAGACTGCCAAAACGACCAGGTGCTGCCAGGCCTGCCAGGCCTGCCAGGCCACCGCTTGGTCCCAACCCAGCCAGCCCAGCCCAACTCCATCCCTCCTCTTCCCGTTCTCTGGAACCCACAAGCAGCAACAAGCGCGCCAGATCTACGAAACTACGCTTACCGAGAAACTCTAAATCACGTCCTCTCGGCCACCTCGTCCACCGCACTCGAGGGCCTCACCACCTCCCACTGGGGTCTGCCAACCGACCGGCAATACACACAGTATTACGGAGTACCCTGCCACAATCCGCCGCCGGCTAAATTGTAATATACCTACCACATATCGATTCCTGTCACACCGCTGCGATGCGGCTGACAGCCCTGACACACAGAGCGAGCTGCCCGGCTGCTAAGCCTCGACAGGCTGGGAGATGCCCACGTGCAGGCTTATACCACAACGCTGGCCTCGGTCCTCGATCCTCGATCCGCTTGTCCCAATGTCTGTGTGCTGCGATGGGGCCCTTCACTTCGACCGCGTCTGTGGGGCTGTCGCTCGAGGATCACATGTGGGAGTCATTGGCACCCGCAAACAATTCCACTCTGGCTTGGGCAGCAGAGATCGTTATCCAATGACGGAGTACTGTGTAATCCCAGCCAGCGCTCTTGAGTCATTTTGCCTTCAAGGCCCACTCGCCTCCATCCTGTCTCATGCCTGTCAGTATCGTCCCCGACGCCGCGGGTCGCCGGAGCCGAAGCGGCACGCTCAAACACAGTCTGTGTGTGGCTGGAAATTCAGACACGCCCTACGCTGTCCAGCATCGACTACGCCCTGTCGTGCAATTCCACATCAAAACCAGCCTCAACAGTGCAAGGGGACCCCTCTCCGAGCCTCTATTGTTCAACAGCGACGTGATGGCTTACACAGACCTGTGCATAATAAGCTGATAGATGAGCCGTACAAAACATCCTTGATCGGACCTGGCTGAATGGACCAGGGACGGCAGGATCGGCATGTAAATCCGTCTCAAAAGCCCTCGGCCGCTTTCGACTGCCAATTTCCCCCATCATGATTCCTCACCTACAGATGGGGGGGGGGAGGGGGAAGGCTGCATCAACGGTGAGTGAAGAGATCAGATTCCGTTTCCGAACTCTGAGCACTGCACGGCCCAGCCATTCTCGCGCGGACTGCGGTGAGAACGGCTCTCTGTGCCTGGGAGGAGGATGGTTCTCCTCAGATAGACCCATAGTCTGTGCTGGGATTAACAAAGCTTCAACCTCACCAGGCTTCAAGCGATTTGCTCCTGACCCTGGTGCCGTCACATCCTTCCTGCAGCGATGCATCTGGAATGCCATGCCAAAAGGATGGGCCCAGCCATTCTCCCCAAAAGTACGGGCCCACACCTATTGGTGCCCCCCAACTTTCTGAGGTTAGCGCCGAAATCTACATTGAAGATCTTCCAGGATATGGTGATATTCCCACAGTGTGCGGTGGCCCCGGAGCTTTCCGCCTGCACACTGTCTGACCCTCAGTGGCCGCGAGAGAAGAGGCGCCTCTGATGAGCCTCCTCCCCCCGTCCTCGCCAATCTTCATCCTTGCATATACGACTGCATAGCTTCTCGCTGAGCAGATCCATTCAACCTGATATCGTACGGTAGGTATTTCCATGGCTGCCGGTTGTGTGGTACGATGCGTGCAATTTTGACTGTCGTATCCACCTTCAATTGTTTTTTTTTAAGGTTGATCTGGCCGGCCATCTGGAACGGACATGGCAGAGCTTCTGATAAGATTGGAGCAAGGCGGCGACGAAAGGTGATGTAAGTGATAATAAACCTCTATGAGATATACTCTGGGAAGGGGCTGCTCGAGCCAACCTTGTCGCTACTGCTTGGGCTATCCGAAGTCCTTCGGGCCACTCACTGGTGACTTTACCATGTACTGCGCAGTGTAACATCGAGATTTCTCAGGGTGGCATTGCCTCGGCTCCAACCAGTCAAAGGGCATCTGCCTTGGTCGCGCTTACTGCTAACATCCCAGCAGCTGGGAGGGGAGACATTTCTCTCAATCTTTCCCAACGCCACCCTCCCTGCCGCTCAGACTGACTGTCGCTCAGACTGACTGTCTTGTGTGCCTTTCAACAGGCCTGCAGGCGTGCCTCGCCATGACCACAGCACCCCTCTGCCCCCAAGGTTTCCAAAGGGGGAAGACTCGCAGCTACTCACCCCTTCTGCAAGAAGCATTGCGAGTGTGGTTCACGCTTGTCTGCGAGATTGAACACAGGGACCAGGGTCCGTTACTTGGACTCATCGGAGACATGCAATTCAGCTGCCCAGGACCCAAATCGGCATACACAGGTGGACATGCCGGGAGATCCCAGGCAGTGGAGGGTGGGCACGCTGGGCTGCGTTTAGCAAGTTTCGTCAAGCCACACGTCGACCACACCCACCGCGCCTGGGGGGTGGGAGCTCTGAGACTGGTTCATTTTGTCCAACTGTAGGGAGAAAAGTGGCCCCTCAACCAGCGGCGCCCATCACACCCACCGCATACCCGTACAGTCAGTAGTCGTCAGACACCTGACACCCACAGGACATTGGGAGATGGCCGTATTATCGTTGCCTCTGCCGGTGGCCAAGGTGCGAGTCAAGAGAGAAATGATCCGGAACCGGCGAGGCGACTCCTGGGTCGGCTCGGCAGGAGGAGGTATCCTCTTGGCAGGCAAATTGAGACAACATCTCGACGTAGGATAGTTCCGTGCCGTATGTACTGTAGCTGTGGGATGTGCATTGCATAGCCAGGTCCCGTTTTCAAGTTCCCGCCTGGCCGGTTGCTGGCGGGTTGGGCTGGCGGGCTGGCGGGCTGGCGGGCTGGCGACGGACGACCACCGTCACGTCCTGATTATCAGTCTTGCTGCTGGACTGTGCTGCGCTGCATGGTACGGAGCACGGGGTACGGAGTACATACGCGACCCACAGATACCTAGGTACGTACCTCTTTGTGGCTCCGCATGCATGCGTACAACCAGGTAGGTGGGTGTGTGGCAGGCCCGAAAGAAGTCTCCATGATACATCAGCTGGCAGACGGCTTCTTCCATGCCCATTGAGGGCGAACCTGGGCGCCCACAGCATCCTGGCCCGGGTACGTGTCCACTGATCAGCCGGTGGTTTTTTTCTCCTTTCCCACTCCTGCCAGTCTGTCCGATGGGTGATGAGGACAAGCAAGGACTGCAGGCGGTTGATGGTGGGTGGTGGCGGTTAGCCGGGGGTAGGGGGATAGGGGGTAGCGAGGGGGGGGGGGGCTCGCAGGTTTCGTACACCAGGGAGAGAGCGCTGGGAGCGGTTCAGTGGGCGAGTGAGAGAGTGACTGCCAGCCAGGCTGGCTGGTAGGTGGTGAGCGAGTGACATGGGGAGGCAGGTGAAAGAGAGCATTGACAGCTGGTCCTGGTCCCAGTCACGGCCCTGGTCCTAGTCCTGGTTGGTGGTTCTGAGGAGGTGTTGGAAAGGTCTCAGCCCGCCTTCCTCCGCTCGAACTGTCGAATGAGGCAGTACCCCACTTCCTTACTTCCTTGCCTCCGTGTCTCCTGCCTCCGTGCACAAAAATTCGGTTTACACGCGCAACTCGAGCGCACGGGCCACCCTAGCCACTTTCTCGACGCCGCCGCAGTGGGCAGTAGGCACAAGGCAGTCTTCCGTCAACTACCTCTTGGTCTCTTCTCTTGGGTAGGCACGGGCGGTACCCTCTGCTTTCCAACATTGACCTTTCCGCTTCCTCCCAAGCTTCGCCTTCCTCATGCCCCCCCCTCATCCGATCCACCTCTGACCAGGCCAAATTCTTTCCTTGACCACAGTCCAAGACCCCCGCTGACTGACCAGAGTCTTGTCGTGTCGAGGACGCTCGTCCATTAATCACTGCCCACGCTAAGCAACGCTACTGCCCATAGCAGCTAGCAGCCTCACGCTATCCCTCCGTGGGTCTTGACGAATACCCCCGCCGACGCTCACTTGCGCGCCCAGTGCAAACAGGCAAGGAATCAGCAGCTGATAGAGAGAGCACACGAGACAGCCTCAGGACGGCAGACGGCCAGCATACCCAGGTGGCCCAGCACAGCGCGCCGCCCAGGCCGGAACTCACTCCAGGTTTGCCCACAGGACAAGGTGCACCTCGGAGACGTCGAGGACTACTGCGACAGTACAACCTCGAAAGGGCTTGGGGATCATCGGGCAGCCACATCGTGATCTACGTTTCCCCAGGTGCAGCAACGCAGAGCACAGGTACTGGCTGCATTGCGTGCGTGCATCCTACTCAGGTACACGCCTTTTGCCGTCAGGGCGTCTTACCCCGTCGCGCCCTCTTGTTACCCCCCCCCTACCAGCCTACACACCTACACACACCTACACAGTACCTTGGGCTCGTGGGTGGTGGTCCAGACCAACCGACCGACCGTCTGGGGGGACCAGGGTTGGAACTCTATTACGGAGTGAGAGGCGGTTTTTTCATCGCTGAAGTGACTTCGATCCATCCACCCATTCACCACAGCCAGGCAGTCGGGAGCTGCTGCTGCGCTCTGCTCGGCTTCTGCTCTCTCGCTCACTCTCACTTCCTTGCTCGCCCGCTCGCCCACCCCCCTCCTTCCCTCTCGCCCATCCGCCGCCGGGCAGGCCTTCCTTCCGCCTCCTGCCTTGCGATTTTTTTCCCTTTCTCCACCCGGGGGGACCTTCACCTGCTGCAGCGCACCTTTTACCAGGCCACCCCTCATCCTACCTCTCACTCGCACCTCACAATCAAACAATTTCAAATCCTGGACTGGTCGCCTCTCTGTCTGCTGGGTTACTACCTTGTCCCATCAATCCGGTCTCGACCCTCAACCCTCGATCCTCGAGACCTTGTAACCCCCAGTATAAAATCGCGTTGCTGCCCACCTGGCCACGCTAACCCATCCGATCATCCCTCCTTCAAAATACCAACCAACCTAACCCGGGTAGCCCTTTCGTTTGACGGCACCCGACACATTTTTTGGCGAGCTGCAAGTCACCACCTTAGGCTCGCTCTAGATCTCTCATACCTCGTCAACCCCACGAGGCGGAGCCATACATCACGTCAAATAATAAGCATCTGCTGGTTGCGGAAATCCCACCAGCTCACAGCACCCCCAGCCAGATAATTCTCCGTCCGCCTGATTTCATCACCTTGCTGGTGGTGGTGGTGGTCCTGGTTGATCCTTCCAACCGCAGATCAACACACAAGACACGACAAGACACGACGCCTGCCAGGACGGACTCGGACTGACGATCTCATCTCCTGGCAATTCAACAAATCGCCCTGGTCCTCACACCCCTCAACTCACCCAGCAACACGCTATTTTAGTCGTTGTCATCTCTGCCAACTCCGGGGAATATCACTCCAGAGCACGGGGTACACATAGCCGGAACAGTGCAAGGACAGTTGTTCAGTACTTGGACAGACGACAGGCAGACATAGAGACACCTGTGAGAAAGAGACATCTACGTCCCGCTCGAGCATCAGGACCCGGACCCGGACCCAGAACTAGGCCCAGCCTTCCTTACTTGCACTGGCACTAAAATAGTGTCGTGCTCGCGCTATCTCTCCTGGAGGCTCCACCACGCCTTCTTCCTCGCACTAGGACGGAGTACCGAGTACGTTCAGGGTGCTTGCACCTTGGGTCCCTTTTTTTGGTGCGAGATTTCGCGCCTACTAGACTGGTTGGACGGACTGTACATCATCCAACCTTAAAAGCTGCCCCGGCCGCTCTTACGTCTGCTAGCGCGCACCCGCCCTCTTGCTGGAGAATCCATACATATTACACACCCATCCGGCTCCAGGACGGACCAGGCCGATTTTCCACATTACATATCACACAACAACAACAACATCTTTCTGTCTGCCGGCCTCATACCCTGCTACAGCACCAAATCGCCTTGACCCACGCTCCGCATCGCCACTTGATCACATCCGACCTCCTCGGCTTCACGTCAAGCAGGAGTCGGTCGTCTGTCAATCAGTCAACACAAAACCCGTCTTAAGTCGACCGCTGCTCCCTACCGCTTATGGACAGAACGGCGAACGAGTACTCAGGTTTGCCTTCGCCATATCCCAGCAACTTTGGCGACTCGAGGTCTGAAGCTTCATTATCAGATCCGTCGTCGGCTCAGCAGTACTCGCAGGCTGAGGGTCGACCAAGCGGCTACTCCGCCACGCCTACTCCCACGTCCGAGTACAACGGTTACCCGAACTCGGCGCGGTCAGAAACCTTCCCAAATCATCTTCAGCATCGCGCATTCCACCAGTCAGGTGTTGGAGGCACCAGTATGGCGCAGCCAAACCCAACAAGTCCGTCCATGCCTTTGCAAGATGGACGCAACCATCAAAACCCCCAGCCAGACCACCAGCAAATCAAATCTGACAATGATGTACCCATAGACCCCAGCATAACAGCTCCGAGCCCTACGCAGTACCAGTACCCGCAGAGCCCTTACGGCCAGCACCCAGACATGGGCCATGCAGGATACGGGCACTCGGGCGTCTACCAGCAGCGACCAGACTGGACTGGGTACGGAACAACCGGCGCGCCCATCACGCCAGGTCACCACGTATTCCCTCAGACTCCGACCAGCGCCTCGAGGCCCAACGCCCAGGTAGGTCTCGTCGCGTCGCCCTTCCTATCCGGCCGGCTGGATCTACTCTCAAGCCTGGCGTCTTCCTCGCATCCTGTGTGTTTGTTTGGGGAACAGAAACTGATGATGTCTGTCTAGGTCTACAGCTTTGTCCCCATACCAGGGGCTCAGCAGCACAAGCGACCTCGTCGACGCTACGAGGAGATTGAGCGCATGTACAAGTGCGGATGGAACGGCTGCGAGAAGGCATATGGCACTCTGAACCACCTCAACGCTCACGTCACCATGCAATCGCATGGACAGAAGCGTGTTCCCGAGGGTATGTGGTAACAATTTCCTACAGCTCCGGCACTCATAACTAGGCGGAGTGGCGGCGGCACATTGACTTGCCACGGAACTGCCGCCCTCCAATCCTGAGCCAACCCGCCGCCTGCGACTGCCCCCGTCTACTTGTGAACATCCGAGGCCGCTCTTACTGACACTTGGCTTTCGTCTGCAGAATTCAAAGAGATTCGCAAGGAATGGAAGGCGCGAAAGAAGGCCGAGGAGGCCGAGCGTAAGGCGAGGGAGGAGGAACAGGCACGGACGGCACCGGGACCGAATGACCCCCAAGGAGGACACGACGGCCAGCAGCCCGCGTCTGTCGGCGGGTACGCATCAACTCGCCTGCCACCGATAGGGTACCAGCCGACGACCTACCCAGCCCCGCCCAACGTCTCGATGCCCAACGAGTACAGCAGCAATTACATTGCTGCCAGCGGTTACAACCCGCAGTCGCCTTACCAGCAGTCCCACAACCAGGTGTATGGCCAGCGTACGTATTTTCCGGCGGGAGTATAGTTGTTCTGCCCCCTTGTGCGTGCTGACTTTTGCTTTTATAGCGAACGGTGGTCAGCCTAACCACTGATTCTGCTTGCTCCTTTCATGCACGACCAGCTGATCCAAAGAAGAGGTAGCCAACCCGATGCAGCAACGAATGTCGAGCATGACCTAATGCGGCAGCTTGGACAGACTGTGGTGGCGGACCACTTTGGCCACCCCACGACATCATAGGTGGCTGATGACACATGCGCAGGCCACCGTGATGGCCTTCTGATCCCGACGGAAGCGAGCTTCTAGGCGATTGCTAAGACGAGACGGGGGTGGACGTGGTGGGATCTATATCCATGCCTGGGAATACTTTTCGGCACAACATCATGCGGCATACCCATGCCGATGGAGTTGTGCCTCGCCGGCGCTTATTCGACCCGTGGTTTCGTTGCAGTAGAATTACCCGAGAGGGAACTTATGGAATTGAGAGAAAAGGAAAAGAAAAAAAAAAGTCAGGGGTGGAATACACGATTGAGGAGTACCACGGCAGTACACGTACCTGGTCGACCAGCAGTCGGGGGAGGAAGCAGAAAGTTTGAGAAGTTGGTATTACCGGTCGACAGAGCACGCAGAATCCGCAGGGGCCGAGCCGATGGCTGGCGAGGATGTGGAGGGTGATGCGCACGGAACCCATAACACTCTTGGGAGGCGCGAGGCAACAGCAAGACAGACCGATTATACAGCAATGTAACATCACTGATTTGATATTTGCTCAGAAGAGCGGGCGAGGCAGGGCACAGATTGCGCAGCAGGACGCGTCGGATCCACCTGTGCGAAGTACTGTGAGAGGTGGACTGACTGGAGGAGGCTGACCGGATAATGTGGGATTGTGATGGGCTGCCTGGCTGCGTGGGATGAGAACTTCACGCATGGGCTACGAAGCACGAAGCATTGCGTGCAGGAGAGTGATGGCAGTATGGAATGGTGATTTGCATGCATAGTGATCACAGGTGGTGGTGAGCTTAGGCCCACCGTCTGGGATTTTGGAGTTGTGCGGCTGCTGCTTGGATGCGCAATGTGCCTACGCCCACAGAGGAGCAGACTTGGCAAAAAGTACATGGTCACAAGTAGCGCAGCGGTACAGTGGACCGGTACCACAAGAGGGGGGGGCGACATGGCATGTACCACATACAAGATGCGGGTCCCGTGTGTGTAGTAGGCCAGAGGGATAAAAAAGGCTGGGGGCCCAGTCAAGGTTGTAGTGTAGACACAAGCGTTGTTGGAAAGGAAGGATTTGGGGGGGGGGGGGCGCGTCTGCATGGCGTGCCGGGGTCAAGGGGGGCATGGCTTGACCAGCGCTAGAAACTTTGTACCACCCACCCCTCGGGAATTATGGTTTATCAATATGTGCCTGCTAGCGTAGTGCAGCTCCTTCTGCCTCTCTCTCTGTCTCTCGGTGTGTGTCGTCGAGCACCATCATGACCATCATGACCATCATCCAGACGTTTTGAGGACTATTGTTGACTGATGGATGGAACAGTGACGTTTCTCAGCCGGCCATCGTCTTCTCTTGTCCCTCCCGCATTCGGAATCCTCCGGTGTCACCATGTCACATACCGTGATGATACATCAGCATCCGTCGAGGCAAGGGGAGCGAGGAGGAGGAGGAGGAGGAGGATGGTCCCATTCGGGGTGGGTTGGTTGGGTTTCGAGGGGGGGTGCATTGATGGGCAGGCAGTGGGAGAGAGTGATGAGCGGCAGAGAGAGAGAGAGAGAGGCTGGAGGGGCCATTCAATCTTCCGGGCTCCCCAACACACAAATCCGGTTGGTGGGTTGTGCCAACCCGCCCCCCTCCCATCCCCCCCCTCCCCCGATTCTTTTTTTAATTCGCTGCCTCCTATTACCCCGAAAGCCACCCTGTTTTGTTATTTTATTTTATTTTTTTGGGTCAAGGCCTTCCTTGGTGGTGGGGTGTGGGGTTCGCGCACGGTGTAGGACCGGGGCGGCATTTATCAGGAGGATGGCGAGTGGTTGGTTTGCAAATGTGCAATGTGCATCGTGCAGCAAGCACCCCGTACATATTTTTGTTGTTGGTCATGGTGGCGCTCCGGGGTGGCTGATCAGGGCCGACGGGGCGCGTCTTGCCATGTGGGTTTTTCTCTTTGGCTTCCCTGTCTCATGTCAGCAGAAGGAAGGAGGAGCAGGAGAGGAGGGGGGTGTGGTTGGCCCGGGGAGGCGTGGGCTGCCCTTCCTCCTCGATGTTGTGGGGGGTATCTGGGAGGGGGTGAGGAGATGGATCTCGCACTGAGCTGATGCGGTGCGACAGCCGGGAAGGGCCTCAGTCTTTGGGGGTGGGCTGAGCTTAGCCACCCTGAGGTACGGAGCACTGTACCTACCTGCTGACTTGTCGCTGCTGCGTTGCTGTTTTGCTTGTTGTCAGTTCAGGAGGGCGGGTCAGGTCAGGTCAGGTCAGATCAGGCCAGGCCAGGCCAGGCATGCGGCGCCGTGGCATGCCATGGCATGCATTGCCCTTTCTTCCTGTACTGGGGATGCATATCACAGCATGTCGACCGCAAGGGGACCAGCCTGACTGCAGGTCGATCAGATGTCTTCTGCCAGTCTTCTGCCAGTCTTCTGGGCTGGCCTTGGGGCCCCTTGGGGGAACACAAGGCTAAGGCACGTCATCTTTTAGTTCTTGATTGTTGCTTTGTTCTCGTGCGTCTGTGCCTCTGTGGCTCCCGGGGTTGGCTGTGTCACACAAGGGCATACAAGGGCATACTGACGTCCGATGATTAATCAATCAGCCACGGCATCCCAGATCCCAGCTCGACCGAATGGAATCACAAAGGGGGCTCTGCTTCTGCCTCTCTGCTTGTGCTACGTGTTTGCTGCATGTTTCCGGTGCCGGGACTGGGCCCCGGGGGTCAGCAGGCTGGATACGTATGTGTGTACTGTGTAAGAGAGAGAGAGAGTGTGTGTCTCCGTCTGTTCTACTACTAATAATACTTGTCAATCAAGTTCAGCCGTTCCATATCACCGGGTCCTGCTTTTTTTTCGGTTGTCTGCTGTCACCCAATCTCACACCTTTTGTTATTTTTATTTTTGGCCCCCCATACCGTTTCGATCCTCTGCTGACAGCTCAGTCCAACGGGTCTCCATCGAGCTAAGGCTTCCCACACGGCATCGAATGCATACAAGCGCTCACTGGCACGTCCTTAGACACACCACCACACTGCGTTGTGTGCACGAGTAAGTTCACACGGCGGGTTTTAAGTTAGGGTGACGCGCTGTCGGGATCTCTTGGGTTCAGGCAGATACGCGAGAAAGTCTAATGCCCGCGAACCCTTGACCTTGTTTCTTGGGGTCCTCGCCAGTCTGTGTTTCGAGGGGGGAAGGAAGGGGGGGGGGGGCAACGCGTGGGCCCACGATCCCGGTTCGTCCTTCCCAAGATCGGTCCGTCCGTCCTCTGGACCTGTCTGTGCCTCTACTGAGTATCCTCGACCACCCCCCTCGTCTCATCGGACCTGTTGTTTTGGTACTGGGCCAAAACTCAAAATCACAGCTAAGCCACTCTCATCTTGTCGCCACGCCACGCCGCCCACGCGACAGCGTGCCCTCGCCCAAAGCCTCTTTCCCCACGCGAATAAGAGTGCTCGCAACCTTGGAAAGTGAGACGACTTCTCCACCCACCCACCCGCCCGGTGGCGCACGACTGGCACCCTGAAGCTTTCCCGACCTCGTTTTTGGTTTCCCATTCCGGGAACAGAGACCGTCTCATTCGGGAGCGGGTGCGCGACTCGAAACCGAGCGCGCCGCCCCCCAGCCCAGCCGGGCCCAGCCCAGGCGCCCCCAGGCTTTGCGAGACAGACCGAACGAACACGTACCAGCCAAACCCACTCACCCTTCCCCCCACCCGCCCCGAGCTTAAAGATTTTTAGGTTCTCGCAGAGACCGGACGAAGCTTGGCCCAGTGGCCGATGTGACCGTGCCGGTTATCCGGTCCACTAAGACAGACGACGCCCGCCGCCGGCAGTCCCGGTGGCCTGGCACCTGGGCTGAGATGGGGTTCGGGCTCGTCAGGGCCGCCGGCGACGACGGTGCCAGTGCCAATATTGTACCTTCAAGTACGTACGGACGTACGTCGCTTACACGCCCTATGCACAATTACTATACGTCCACCACGCGCGCACGCGCAACAACAACAACACCAACACCACCAACACCACCCTCTCACCAGTACAGTACACACAACACACAAGGCGGGAGGGACTAAGGCACTGCAACGGTACACAAAAACACCCCAAGGGTGCCCACAAGGCCTGCCGCAACGCCGCCGGTCCGAGTCGCCCCGCCCGTCCCGCCACGCACCCTGCTGCACGTCTCCTTGCTGCCCCCGGCCGGGCGCACAAACTCCCTCTCCGTCCGTCACGCCGTCACCCCGTTGGTCATCTGACAACGGGCCCGACACAACGCCTGTGGGGCCGCAGGCGAGGGGGGGGGCGACCGCAGCATCGGTGAGGGTTTCTAACTTTTTCTTCCCGCACCCGACATCGCACACCGTGGAAAACCTTCTCGCGTCGCCGGGCGCGTGCACCTCTCTCCTCACGTGCCTACAGTACTTCATGTGCCAGGTGGTACCGATAGGGGACAAGGACGGGGCAAGGCGTGCCCTGCAGCCGTTTGGTACTTGTTGTTCCTGCAAATTGGCCCCTCGTGCCGGGGTGCCGTCTTTGGTGGTGGTGGTGTTACGTGACCAACCCGGGCAGATCGGCGGCGCCTTGTAGTTCTGTACCGTTCTTGTACCTGGTGCTAAATTAACATTTGATCGGGAACGTCGGGTCTCCCAGGGGCACGGCGCACTTGGGCCGCCACCCGGCCGGCCCGGGCAGCCCGGTCGCTCCGGTGGCATCTTTCTGATCTGATCTATGTTTTGTGGTTTTAGCTTGTTTGTGGGGAAACCTGGGGGGTACGGGCAGACTACACTACATTAGTTTGATGGGGGCCAGAAGGCAGAGGGAGAGGCAAGGGAGAGAAGAAAAAAAACGATCAGTCACTTCCCAAGGCCGACCGGCCGTTGATCGACGGCCGGGGGTGATGGGCGCCAGGGACTGCGGGAGCGAAAAGGGTGGATGGGCTGGTTGGTTTTGAGGGGGGGGGGGGTCGCGGGTGCACCAAAGGCAGCCTGTCTGTCGGCCGAAAGCAGCATGGGGGTTTGGTCGCTCCGTGCCGAGTCGGTTCGTGCTGGTGCCCGGCTCGGCCGGTCGACTGCCTGGGCCGGCTGGTCTCTATAGCAGGAATGTTAAAAACCAGTTAGTTCGTGCATGAGTATCTGCGGAACCCCACGATGGCATGCTGTTAGTGCTTGTGTAGATTGGTTCCTGGTCAGTCGTATACACAGCATATAAATATATATTCACCTAGGTACGTGCGTATGCGTTGACAAAGACACACACACCTCTTGGCATCGCGGGTTGGTCCTGCTGCTGCTGCTGTGCGCATGCTGGCTGCACCATAGAGAATCTCGACTTCTTACACTACTTGACCAACAACAACCAACCAACCTGGACCCCCCTCCCCTCTGACGACCAGGATCGAGCCCCGGCTCAGGTCGCTTCTTGGTCCGTCCTCGCCGCCGACCCGCCTGCCGGGTGCTGATGCTACACTGCGATTCTCACCCGCGTAACGTGCTACATCTTGCATGGCCTGTTCAATGAACACTGTCTGTCTTTGATGAAATCACATGTGCTTATGGGGCACGCTTCAGCCTGAGACGCCACCTTGTATGACCTAGGTGGTCAGGTCAGATATGACTGAGCAGGCCGTCTACCTGACAGGTCAGGAATTGTTCCAGCGCCCAAGAATAGAAGCGCAAATAGAGCGGTGGAAACCGTCAAAGAAGACCTCCGCGTGTGCCTGTGCAAATGCAGGGCATGGGTGGTGATAAGGACAAGAGGTCATGTGTGATACGTACTAATGTACAATGCGACTGTGGGAGGCGTCCTGAGACATGACGTCGGCTACTGCAACCTGTTTTCCGACGATTTCGACCTCCTTCTCTCACTGCGGTCTTAATGCGCAACACCGCCGCAGCCATTCGGTGGTCCCATCACACAGGACTTCCGAAATTTGAGCACATAACGATGATGATGACGATGACGATGCATTTCCCTTGAGCACAAAGAATGGCAGCGCGCTCGCCAGCTGTTTGAAGAAGCCAACAATCGTTCCCAGCCGTCCTTCGCTTGTCACCTGCGCAGTTGCCAAACCCCGCTGTTTACACGCTGTGGGAGGCTTCATGCGTGCATCTTGGTTCTGCTGCTTCCTCCAGGCTGTCTTTTATCTGTTTTCTGATCGCATATCTGTATCTGTCGGCCGTCCAGCACGACTCACATTCAATCAGCTGTGATGGAGTCAACAAGTCCCGACCCTCTTCTGAGTCAGGGGGAAAATCTGCAGCAGCCGGCCCCGACAGAACGACGACGGCCGACCTTCACCAGTCCCGATCCCAAGGGCAACACTGCAAAGGTCCGACTCAGGCCAGTCCTCGAGCAAGGCGTCCCTGCTCTCGCACCAGTCAGTGCCCGTCACCGGCACCTTTCCCCTCGGCTCTCTCAGGGTCCACCAGGCCATGGACTCCCCCAGGCCGCGCCCACAGCCAGAGCCGCCCCGGCCACACCAACAGCACGCCGACCTGTCCTCCTCCGAGATGCCCCCCCTGGAGGACGGCCCCGGCGCCGAGGATACGCCTCCACCACCAGCAGCAGCAGCCCTCGGCGGGGACGTCTTCCTCATCCTCGACCTGCCCCCGGGCTCGACCGTGGGCTGCGACGCCAGGGCCATCAACACGGGCGCCTCGGGGTTCAAGGGCATCCGCGACATCCCGCCCGGCCCGCACTTTGTCTGGGTGTCGGAGCCCAGCGCCCTGTCGCGGTGCGGGTACTGGTTCGTCGCGCGCCCGGGGAGCCCGCGCGTGCGCGTCAAGCAGTGGGACAAGTACAACGAGGTCCTCGCCGAGCCCGCGAGCCGCTTCGAGCTGCGCGACCACAGGGACAACGTCGCCAGCCTGTACCCGCAGCTCGTCCCGTTCGGCCACGGCGGCGGCGGCGGCGACGAGGCGCAGGAGCTGTGGGGCCGGCTCACCTCGGGCGTCGGCGAGGCGCTGCTCGCCCGTGTCACGGCGAGGGCCGGCGGCGGCGGCGAGTGGCTCGTGGCCACCTCGGACACGGCGCAGGGCGAGTCCGCCTTCCCGCAGGCGACGACCGCAGCTGTACAAGGCCGTCGTCGGGCCCAGGGAGCTGCAGTTCCTCTTCCCGGAGGGCGACGTCGACCTCGCCGCCGCGGCCGTGGAGCACCAGCACCAGGCGGGGGGAGTCACGGCAGACGGCGCGGACGCAGCCGGGCCCCCGGACACGTCGTCCGAGATCCTGCGCCTCGTCGACACCCCCGGCACGGGCGCCACCGAGGCCGACGTCCTCGGCGAGCTGCAGCTGACCTTCCTGACGGGCCTGCACCTGACGAACCTGTCGTGCGTCGACCAGTGGTGGCACCTGGTCCTCAAGGTCGTCCTGCGCGCCCACCGCCTCGCCCTGTCGCGCCCGCGCCTCGCCGCCGCCCTGCTCCGCGCGCTGCACGCGCAGCTAGCCTACGACGAGGCGTACGTCTCGGGCGGCGACCAGGGCACGGGCATCCTCGACATCGTCCCCGGCAACAAGCGCAAGCTGCGCCGCGCGCTGGCGCTGTACCGCCGCAGGCTGGACGAGCTGCTGCTGGGCCTACCGGGCGGCGGGGCCACCGCCGACCAGGGGCTGGTGGGCAAGGCGTTTGGGGAGCTCGAGGCGTGGTTCTGGAAGCTTGGGTGGGACTTGAGGACGGGCGGCGGCGGCGATGGTGGACCACTGGGGACGAAGCGGTCCGTCCGCGGCCCAAGCGGTGTTATTGGGGCGGATGGCGAATACGATAATGATGATGATGACGACGACGACGACGACGATGATTACAAGCCTGTTATTGTTGATTTGGACGCTGAGGGGCGGGAGGTCGGGCTGGTCTCGTTCAGCTGAGGCCGTTCGTTGCTGGTGCACATGTGGTTGTGGGCAGGCAGCCTGGGCTCTGGCCCTGGGTTTCTGAGGCATGCAGGCCAGGAGGCATTCACGTTTCATACAGGAGCATGGTTTCTCTATGGGTCTTGAGTAGCAGGCTGAAGTAATTTGATGAGCAGGTGCTCGCGCATAGGGCACGGTGATCCCTAGACTCCCGGGCGAATATCGTAAAGGCATCGTGTACAAGCTCTGCTTGCGTATCCACCGCGCAGTCACGATGTCCATCTTCTAAACCTCTGTGGGATAACCTCTTAAGAGTTGATACCGGAGCTGGACAAGCCACAGGGGCTCTTGTATGCCACCATACAACCTCTTGCAGGTGTAGTGGTGTTGGGGTAGTACTGCTATATACGACATGCATTGGTGGATATCTCGCACTACAAGCACGGGCACGACGTGGCATTCTACATTTCTACATTGCCGACACATGATCACCTTAGGAACAAGGCTCTTGGCCACCAAGGAGTTGTCTGATAGATCCCTTGACGTGGCTGGTGGCAGCATATCCCGGCCAGGAGTGTGGCATGATGTACACCCGAATCTGGTTGTAGAGGGAGAAACACTGCGTTTTCGTGATGAGTGATCCAGGCAATTTGTTTGCAGGCTGTGCTGACTCTCCAATTCTGCCAATGTGTAGGAGAACTGGCTGGCAATCGGTTCATGTTCTGACATGACCAGACCACTGCTCGAGTGTACTTGCAACAGAGTTCTGTGTTTTTCCTTGTCTGCCTCATCTTTCACATCATCCTGTATGACAGTATCGAGTTGAACTGGGACGACCTGGCCGTGAATCCAGCCTTCTATCACTGTTAATGAAGTAGACCCCTATGGCATTGAAGCGGGGACATGTCAACGGGGTAGGACCAGGGCACGCATGCTTTCACATTTCGCGGAGGCCAGAACACGCCCGCACAACAGTTGTAATCGAAGCCACACGCTGGATTTGTTGATTGTTCGTTCATTTGCCGTATCCCTTTACTGCAGCCCGGTGGAGCTTTTTTTGCCATGCAAATGCAAACCTAGGAAAATGAATTCCCCTTTTGATCCGTGTTGATCCATGAAAAGACTCCCGATCCGCAACGAAACCTGAAAAGACCAACGGCAATCCCTCCCGAGCTGGTAGGCATTGTCTTCTCCGCCAACGCCGTGAGGATTTCCTGTTGCCGCCTCTCTATCGCCAACCTCCCCAGACCAGCACCACCAGCATGGTAGTAGTAGCAGCAGCACTGATCCGCCACGCCATTCCGATTGTGCGACGCTTTAACGGTACGACTTCTGGAATCTGGCACGGGCACCTGGACCGCCGAACTTCTTGGCTCGCAGCGACGGTTGTCGGCGACGAGGAGGGTACGGTCGAACTGGGTCAGGGCCTGCTTGAGCAGGTTCTTGGTGTGCTCATCGACGAACTTCTGGTTGTAGGCGATCAGGGCCTTGGAGATGGCTTGTCCGGATGGCGCTGTTCACATGTCAGTATTCCCGGGAGACAATCAGCAGATGTAGGGTCACGGCGGTTGTCCCTTGGTCTGGAGCAGGGAACCAGTAGGACCTGAACAATCGCCATAAACCCTAGGGGGAGCAACGTACTAGACTGGGAAGTGTGACCACCACCGGAGACACGGACACGGATGTCGAGGCCAGCGAACTTGTCGAGGCCGACGACGAGCAGAGGCTCGTAGACCTTCAGAGATAGCATGTCAGCCGTCCATTCTGCAACTCAAAACCGTCGCAGCCGTGGGATTGTCCTCCTCTTCATGCCCATGTGCCGTCTCTCCCATCATAGGAACATCCGTCTCCGTGTTGACAAACTGTGGGGCCGTCTTCCAAAGGGTCCTCCTCGTCTCGCTCATGTTCGTACCTTGGTTCGGAGGATGGCAGGCTCAACAAGCTGGAGAGGGCGGCCGTTTGACCTTGATCAGACCCTTTCCGGTCTTGGCGTGGGCGACAGCCTAATTATTTCCATCAACAGTCAGCACTTTTGCTAAATCCCCCTGGTGGTGAATTGTCGCATTCGAAATCGGTGGGCCGGGGCCATGGGAGACTGACTGTCGCGTTTCGCTTCTTGCCGAAGCACTGAACTGACTGGGTCGAAGCCATTGTTACGGTGGTGGCTGGGGTTGTCAGTGGTTGAGAGGGCGTTGTCGTCGACGGCTCGTTTCAGTGCGATGGATGAGAATTGGGGCGAGGATGATTTTTCGCTACTGGCCGCCCAGGACGACCGTCCATTGTGGGCGGGCAAAAAAACGCTATCCCGTATTAGTACGGGTGGCACGTGACTGCGCTTATCTTATCTGCCATGTCCGCGAGTACTGCCAAACCAAGCGACGACAGCAACGTCCAAGTCAGAGAGTATGCACTGAGTAACTAATTCTAGAATAACGCCAAGTTGTGCTCGCACTTGCATCCCAAGCGTAGACCAGATTTATACGTCACTGGAGACTGTAGGAACCACTTTTACAATATTCTGTTCTGGAGGCCTCGGGAAGGCGGACTTGGTGCAGAGCGATTACAATTACATACAGATCCAACCCGCGCCAAGCACCGAGTATCTCATTCAAGAGAACTCACCCACCTGTCCCAGTCCCCCAGAAAGTGCCTGTCCAGACCGGAGCAAGAGGACCATGTCACGAAAAGGAGTCGGCCTGGCGGCCTTTGACCGGAGCCGGATAACCTCGGCCCAGTACGCCAGCCACGGCAGCACGCTGCGGTCGGCCAACGCCCAGGCCCTCGAGACGCAGCTGTCGGTCTTCAGGTCGCTCCTGCAGCAGTTCGCCCAGACCCACGCAAAGGACATCCGGTCGAGCCCCAGCTTCCGCGCCCAGTTCGCCCGCATGTGCGCCGCCATCGGCGTGGACCCGCTGGCGAGCAGCAACAGCGGCTCCTCCTCGTCGGGCGGCGGCTCCATCTGGGCGCAGCTGCTGGGCCGCTCCGTCAACGACTTCTACTTTGAGCTCGCTCGTCCGCGTCGTCGAGGTGTGCGGCGAGACGAGGAGCGAGAATGGCGGGCTTATCGAGGTGCGCAAGGTGAAGGAGAGGATCATGAGCGGTCGCATGGAGGGCTCGCAGGAGGTGACCGAGTGAGTGTTGCCACCAGGCTGCCCATGCCATCTCCCAGGCGGTGGAATAGATTCTGACAAGACGGGACAGGGATGACATCCTGCGCGCTGTTGGCACCCTCAAGCCTCTGGGGTCATCGTTCTCCGTCATCAAGGTCGGCAGCAAGCCCTACATCCGCTCGGTCCCAAAGGAGCTGAACACGGACCAGAGCGCAGTCCTCGAGGCGGTCCAGGTCCTCGGGTACATCAGCGTCTCCATGCTGATGGCGAACCTGCACTGGACGCGAGCCCGGGCCGGGACCGCGCTGGACGACCTCCTCGGCGAGGGCATGCTGTGGATCGACAAGCAGGCCGATGAATGGGAGTACTGGAGCCCTGGCTTCATGATCGAAGCGCAGGAGATTTTCTCTCCCGAATGAAGTGGGCTGAGCTGGTTTGGCCTACACCATGCTGCCGTCGAGCCATGTCTCGTCCGTGGGAACGAAACTGGTCATCAAGACCCCTTGGGCTCCCATCTCCAGGAGATGCAAAACCGCCGGATAGACAGTCACGCTGGCGATCCAACCACCCCGGCCGCCTACGGCCCGATTGCCGACAGGCCAGCAGTACCGTTCGAAGGCAGTTGACACACAGCTGTCCAGTCGTCACACGAAGCCTGTTGTCTTCCGGTCGGCGGCAAAGTCGCTCTAAGCTTATGGGGTGCGAAACGAGCACTTTCCTACCAGGCACAACTCAACACCCGAGTGTCTCCTGTGTGTCATTTGCACGCATAGGCCTTTGCCTGTGATAAAAACAAGGCAACTGCAGATCACCCAAGTGTTTCCGAGAGGGAACCGAGCGCGGAATTCAAGACGAACCTCACGCGGGTTCACGTGTAAGGATGGGACATTTTTAATAGTTTGCTAGACATAGAGCGTTACAGCCTGCAGTAGCCTTGGGCTCAGCAGCCCACTGTACGCTTCTCAACTCCGAAACTAAGGAACTTTTTAAACCATGCATTCAGACTTAAACCTGTTTCTCGTCCGCATGGGCACCCGCCTCCTTTCCACAAGAAGATGCCTCGCCGTCAAATCCGGCGTCTTGAGGCACTGTAGCAGATACTCTAACATGAAGCCGTGACTGGGACAAACACCAAGTCAGCACAAAGAAAAATGCCAGCCTCTAATTACCCCCAAAAGCCAATCTACGAAAAAACGCCGTGTTGTGCAGGAGCCGGAAGCCTCCTTGTAAGATAAGTGAATCACGTCACAGCCGGTTAGTGATGGTCACGTCTGGATATACTCGTCCCACCGCGACTGTCTCCCAGGTTGGGCAAATTACCAACGACGGTTGTTGAGTGGCATTGCGTTAGCGCCTCCTGTTGGACGTGTTAGCAGTGGTCGATGCGATTGTTTGGTCGTAGGTGCTTACCTCGGTCGCCGCCGCCTCGGTAGCCACCGCGGCCCCCGGTACCCGCCGTAGCGGCCACCACCGCCACCACCACCGTATCTGGTCATCTCAGCCAGGCGGGGGTCGATCTGCTGCTTGGCCTCTTGGAGGACATTCACGAGATCACGAGCCTGCTTGGAGTCTAGAGCGGCATTAGCAAAGCCTGCGCGCAGGAGGAGATGTGTCAAGAGGTACTCACTGTCAGTGGTGAAGAAGGTGATGGCGGTACCCAGCTGGCCAGCACGACCAGTACGACCAATACGGTGGATGTAATCCTCCGAGTTGTTGGGGTAGTCCATAGTTCAACACTGTGAGTAATGTTGCGAACATCTTGAATAAGTATGGTTAGCAGGCGGCCAGTTGAGTGGTATAGCAAACGTCCCAGCATGGACAGATGGCATGTGACATCTAATTATGTTCATGCTTTTCTCGGTGGTCTTTCTCCTTGGCAGGAGGGCTATCCTTGCGAACATCATTGCCGGATTGGAAAGTCCATTGCTCCAGGGTCCTTGGGCCTTGGGAATCTTGGAGACAGCTTGAACAAGGTCAAGAAATGCCAGCTCTACGCTTGTACCAGAGCAACTGGACAGGTACAAGAGAAGAAGCACGAGTGCAGCACATTCAGTCCGAGGTCTGCTACAATCGTGAACCAAGACTCCTCTCTCAGAGACCAAAAAGACACTTGCAAGGTCTGGCAATTTGCGCAATCAAGAGAGCCCCTGTACACCAGAGTAAAGCACGTCAAGTAGCGATGCTGGAAGCTGCTTTGGGGATGTGAGAGGAATGGGGGCGGGGCGGGGGATGGGTGTGGCGATTATACATACCGATACCACGGGAAGCCACATCGGTGGCCACCATGATGGGGGCTCTTTCCTGTCTCTGAACTGGTCCAAGACCCAGTCACGCTCGTTCTGCTGCTTTGTCACCGTGGATGGACAGCGCCGGCCAGCCATCCTGACGGAGGAAACGGGTGATCTCGTCGGCGACACGCTTGGTGCCGGTGAAAATAAGAATCTTGTTGTTCTTATCGTCCATGATCTTCTCCATGTGCCGGATCATCTTGTCACGCTTCTCTGACTCGTTGCAGACCTCGACGATCTGGGTGGATTCGATGGTTGGCGGCCAAGGTCCATGGAACCGATGTTGACCTGGATGAAGTCCTGGAGGAAGTCCTTAGCGAGGTTGCGGACCTCCTTGGGCCATGTGGCAGACCACATGAGAGTCTGACGGTCAGGGCGAATCTGGCCGATGATCTTGCGGATCTGGGGCTCGAACCCATGTCCAACATGCGGTCTGCCTCGTCAAGCACGAGGTAGGTAACACGGCGGAGGTTTGTCTTTCCAGCCTCCAGCATGTCAATGAGACGACCGGGGGTGGCAATGCAGACCTCTACACCGCGGGAAAGATCACGAATCTGAGGACCCTTGGGCACACCACCGTACACACAGGTGTTGCGGATGCGCGAGGACTTGCCGAACTTGGTGATCTCCTGCTGGATCTGGACAGCTAGCTCTCGGGTGGGAGCGAGAACAAGCACAATGGGGGCCGTCACCCGGTGCCAGGAGAGGCTGGGCATTGATGTGGACGATGGAAGGAAGACAGTAAGTAAGTGTCTTTCCAGATCCAGTCTCTGCAATACCGACGACATCGCGGCCGGAAAGAGCCATGGGCCAGCCTTGCGACTGGATAGCGGTCGGGGCGGGGAAGCCCTGGGCCTTCAACCTCGTCCATGACATAGCGAGGGAATCCGGCCTCGTCGAAGGTCTCAACGGGCCTGGGGACCTCGGTACCGAATACGGCAATAGAGTGGTCGCGTCGGAACTTCTCGACCTCGGCATCGGACCTGGAACTGACATCGGGTGCTCTTTGTAAAAGGACTTCTCGAACTTGGGCATGGTGCTGGGGTCTGTGTCGGCTAGTTAGCATGGTCGCGACAAACACGGCAGAAATGCTGCTTTGGAATTCAACTTGCCCCAAGTCTGCCTTCTGCAAGCCTGCTCCGAGGTTAGACATGCGGTCACCGCCTCCTCCGAAGCCGCCACCACCGCCGTAGCCACCACTGCAGTCAGGTCAGTATTTTCTTTCTATACGCAGTTTTCGTTGATGTCGACATGATCCGTGATTCTGCACGCCTCAACTGAGGTACGCGGCGGAAAACACCTTCATCTTTGATTGAAAGGCTTGGATGTAGTGAAGACTTACCCTCCGTAGCCACCGCCACCTCCGCCGTAGCCACCACCACCGCCGCCGTAGCCACCGCTGCGGTCACTACGATCGTAACCATTCGAGTAACCTCCGCCGCCGCCGCCGCGGGAGCCGTATCCTCCGCCGTAAGACATGGTGCTGTCGGGCGTTTTGTTGTGGTTTGGCTTCAACTCTGGAAGGTCTTGCTTGGGTTGGGAAAGGACACCGTTTGCGGGGGTGTTGGAATCAATCAATACGTTGCCACAAAGAATCTCTGCGATGTGGTAGCACAGAGAACGAAAGCCAGATGAGGATGACCTGGTCCTGTTGATGATGAGACGTGGTGTGGTAGAGAAAGAGATGGGTGGGTTGAGAGAGGAAGAGGTGTCGGCAGAAACTTGCGACATAAAAAATTTGGGTTTTGCCTGATAACGGGAACAGAAAAGCCCATCGCCCAGACAAGGGAAGGGGTCCTGGGGCGATCTGGGCGGTCTGACAAAAGTGGGTTCGCGCTAGTTAGATAAGCACGCAAGCGGGAGCCGGAGTCAGGCAGTGCTGGGCAACGAATGCCCACTGCTGACGGCTGAAAAGCTGGTGGACCAACCAGGACCTGAGAAGCTTGAACGCACAGGCCAGCTCCTAACCAACAGCGGCGCCAGTCGCAGTCGCACTGGTGAATCTCCGCCTCGAGGCCTCCTCAGGTCTCACTCTGCCGCACGTCAAGATGGCACTGCATGTAAGTAAGCACGTTCATAAACATTATAATGAAAAGCAGTCAAGACCATATCTACTTGGTACTCGTCGGCAAGACACATGTACTGCGAGACATTATATGAAGGACCCTGAATTATACATCCCAGCCAGCCCTTATTGGTAGCCCAAGCCGACCTTGCTCGTTTCGTCGTAACATCTTGCGATCACTTCGTTTCCAGCTGCCAATCCCGTATGTGAACGGCATGTCTCATCCAGATCAGGATCGTGTACCACTTCCCCAAGCCCGGCCCCTGGCCGGGGACACAACACAAGCACATGCGCGGCAGGTGATCGCTCACGTTTCGATGAACTGAGGCAATCACGTTCGCAGGCCACGTCTGTACACATCCCAGGCGAGGATGCTTGACCTAGTATGAGGGGTTTGGCCCAATCGAGTAATCCCCCTTGTAATCCGAAGGGGGAGGTCCGGCCACAGATGCCGGGGCCACTGCGGTCGTCACCAAAGTGCTTCTGCGCAGGGCGGCGAGCCTCTTCTTCTTGGTAACGGTGTTGATGTAGGTGCCGATGGATGAACGAGACCAGGTTGAAGAAGGGCACCCAGGTGTTCTCGGGCAGGAACTTCTGCGCAAAGGCCAAGCACACTGGCGAGGTGATCCAGCTGACGCGCATGACCTTCCAGAAGCCGACGCGGACAGTGGCCCGCACCTGGTGGTAGGTCCTGGCACCGGCATAATGGCCATTGCGCTCAGATACACGGGCGTTCTGGATGGGAGCAATCTGTACAGGTTGTCAGCATTGACTACCCCCGTGTGTGCACAATCATCACGCATGCGGAGACGTACGATAAGGTTTGCTGAAGAGAATCTGCAAGATCTTGGCGCGCAGACTCGTGCGCCCCTTGAAGACCTTTTGCAGCACCCAGTCAACAGTGAGCCAAGCGGTGCACTGACGAGGGGCACCGTATGCTGCCATCTTTGGCACACCGCTACGTGAATAATGGCCGTTCTTGTTGCGGTCCTTGGCCAACCACGACGCAATGAACTCCTGGGCGCCGGCAAGAGTGCCGGCGGTAAGCATCTTGGTCCGCATTGGGTTCTCCTCAAGCTGCTTGATATAGGCCTGCGCAGTGATCCATGTTAGCCGGTAGGTCTAGCGCAAGTAGTCGCTATGGCCTGTCCACAGCGGTGGCGGCTTGGTAGCCAGGCGAAGCTCTGCCGCCCATGAGTGCGACATACCATCAGATAACCTTTTGTGCCCGCCATCTGCTTGCCGCCGGTGAGGGCCGTCCCGACCGCCTCTGATATAGGGTGCTTGCCGGTCGTGCCGGGAAGGGGGCCATCCTTGCCCAGAAGCTCGGCCGCGGCAGAGACGGCGGGGCCGCGACGCCCTCGGCCTGCTTGAACGTCTCTCGCTCGAACTTGACTGACATGATCGCGGTAGGCTATCCTAAAACCGTCGCAGGTTGTGGAAGGACGAGACCTGGATGGGGCAGGTATGGTCAGCTTGGTGAGTTGCGAACCGTGCAGGTGGTAGCCAGCCGCGAGCTCGAGAGGTGGCTGGTCGTTGGGACATAAAGTGGGACCGAGTTCATTGTTTACATGCATGTCTCCGCACGGCCATTGGACTGGACGGGGCAACGAGAGCTTGTCGCGCCTGTCGCGAACCTCGTGGAGAAAGAGTGGTTTTACTTACGAGCAAAGGGGGTCTGCAGCAAGACCTGGTTCTCAACCAAACCAAGAAGTGAAGCAACGACGGCAAGTCTTCCAGCCTAGGAAGGGGGGAAGCGGGAGATCAATTGGAAGAGGCAGAATCGGGGAGGTTGGTCTATTACCCCATGTCGTACACAATTGGGGCTTCGTGCATGGGTGCCAGGGTGTAGCTCGAAGCGCGCTGGGGTTCGCTGGGCCAGTCTAGCCCTTCTGGTCCTGCTTGCATCAACAAACCTTCCCCAGAAAATGGAGCTCTGGGGGGCTGTTAGGGCACAACAATGATTTTTTGGGATCCACTGTCATATCATGCTGTACCTCGATGTAACCCTCTATCCGACCCCAATTTGTTCACGAATCCGGCCAGTCTCTGCCCGAGGTCCTCGTTTTCCAACCTCGGGCCTTTATAGGACGGTCAGTGTTGCTGCCTCTCTTGAGATCTCGCAGGCGGTCACTCATGTTTACTCCGTACTTGTACTTGCTTGACCGGTCCGTATTATTCTGGTGTATAAAAGTTGCTCAATACCCTGGGCGAAACTACAAGCCCTGAAGCTCCTCGATCCCCGGCTTCCCCGCGCTGCTCTTCCGCTCGTCGCCGCTCACAGATGGCGATGAGAGCGCTGCAACTGCCATTGCTGTAGTTGTTGCACGATTTCCAATCTTCACACCGGTCGTCCCAAACTGGTACATCCAGCTAGTCTCCCAGCTCCCATCCTCGCACTGTCGTTCCAGCAAAGCCGGCGATCTTCCTCGCAGGGCAAGCCACCGAGGCGCACCGAGGGATGCGCATGGCCAGATCCATTGCGCTACCATCCTGGCCGAGGCATTCAAGCAACCGCGACTGAGGAGTGGCCGAGCGTCTCATGAAGCTCACTGTCACTTGAGGATCCCAGCAGACGACAATGAAGCCCAGGCAGCAGTCGGCGGAGGATAGTACCTGGTTCCCTCTATGTATGAACGCTCCAAGAGCATGGATCGTACAAGTTGCAGTGTGTGCTTGAATTCATGGCCCCCGATTATAGGAGTAGAAGCAAGCAAGGACGTTTGCGCTGACGATAGGATCGACTCGAGCCCTCTCGCGGTCGAAATATGTCTGTGGTGCTGTTCAGCCGGAACAAATTTCTCTGTTATATACTTCGATGCTCATAAAAAGAGTAGCTCACCATGAAACTGCCGTCTTCGGTTGACGTACTCTGCCATCAAATCAAGGATTGATGTGGCAGTCTGACCGAAGGCGGTCCAAGAGCCAGCAAAGCGAGAGCCGTGGTGTCAAGGTCATCGGGCACCCAACAACCCTTTGAAATTAAGCAAGGGTTCCTCTACCGGGGAGCCTTCGTTAGTTGCTTGCTGCCCACTCGAAATCTGAAGCAAACCGTGTCTCTTTTCAGGAGATAAGAGCACATGACCTACCAGCAAAGAAATTCCAGGTCTTCTTTGACCCCCATTCGAGATCAACGAGAGTTCTGGCACAGTCAGTTCTTGTATGAGACCTATACGCGGTTGTTAACTCACCGATCGTTCAGTACATCCAGAATCAAGAGTCTTGCGAAGTTGTCCGCGAAAGAGACTCCGCTGCTCGTGACTGAATTGCAGTTATTGGCGTTCTGAGATAGATATCTCCAGCCCTTGCTGACTGGGCTATTGAACATCTCGTGCATGTGTTGAATTGTCGACTCCTCAAAGACCAACCCTCGAATACCCAGTTCTCGAGCAGCATTGATGTTTACCTCTTTATCGTCAATGAAAAAGACCTGGCTGCCATCTAGACAGATCTCGTTCAACACGTGGCGATAGAATTCCGTTTCTGGCTTCCTTGTGCCAGCTGCTGCCGAGGTGAATATGCGATCGAAGAGTGACCAATCCATTTTGGAGTCCAGGTCTTCGAAGTCCTCTTTGCCGACGTTAGACATAGCATACAGTTTGACTGTGGGGTCCTGTTCAGCTTATGGATAAGTTGAATGATTGTCTCGTTACGCTGAAGTGATCCTCGTGCTTGAGCAAAAGCCTCGGCGATCTCGGACGCCGCAATTGAGAATTGTTGGCCGCTTCGTTCGTAGCAAGCATCTCGTGTGATCTCACCACGTTCGTAGCTGTTCCAAGTGGGTGTCGACCGGATATCTCTCAACTTCCGCGCGGGAACAGTTGTCGTTGTGGCAGACCATGTGAAAAGGACATCGCCGAGG
Organism: Diaporthe destruens; assembly: GCA_036986855.1. NCBI lineage: Eukaryota > Fungi > Ascomycota > Sordariomycetes > Diaporthales > Diaporthaceae > Diaporthe > Diaporthe destruens. Next base: position 72,354 of record BTXE01000009.1, on the reverse strand, counting down.
TCGAAGATGACTGCCCGGGGAGGTGCTTGTAGGGAACACATTTTCTCAATGCAGACAATGAGTTGCTTGAACCTATTGCTCAAGAAACCCCCGGGGTAATCAAGCCCTAAATATATATTCAGAATTGGGGCTGCACTTTGATCAATTTAGTCCTGGCCTTTGCCCCTGGCTGGTGTACAGTGGCTTTGGACCCCTCCTGAGTATTCGCTGGGATGGAACGAGTCATCATCGCCCCCGAAAATGGCGAGAAACTGGACTTCGACCGAGGGGTGCATGGGGAGCTGATATGAGAATGTATCCACTTCCTCATTTGGGACTGACAAGTCTCTTTTCAGCTCGTATGGCGTCTTACAAGGGATTCTCTTGGCGGGTTTATCACACCAACGAGCGCAAGAGTATAGTGGAATGGAATTGGTTGAAAAGAAGAATTCACCCGAGAAGTGTGACCCGCTCGGTAGTTCTATTGAAACGTGGGTACGTGGTGGGTCTGCGAAAGGATTCCTCTCCATCCAGATTTCCTTCTCCTCTGATCGTCAGAATTTTACTAGTGAAGAGCGGTGAACGTTACTCGAACAATGGATGAGTCTTTTGGGATTCTGAAAAGGTGTTAGTCGACGAGATCGCAACGCACGCCGCTTACTATGTATTCATTGCCCATCCCACCCGATTCGCTCTGAAAACACATCTACATAACTGGTCTTTGCATGTATGTCCTGGTCTCAAGGGAATCATCAAAGTCTTGTCTTGTCCCGGATGACTGCTTGGCTGTCCTACAGTCGCCGGCATAGGTGGAGAAGAATCCGTGTTGAGCGGCTTTGAATCTGGCCTGTGGGTTGGTTTACAACGGGGCCAACAAAACACTGCCAAGAGCAAATGCACCCTCATAAGCCCTTGTTCAGGTTGAAATATTCGAGGCTACAAGAAGAAAAGTGTAGTCAGGCCTCATGGCTGAGTGAGATCCACACTTTTTCACTAACCTTACTGAGCAGGCTACATGCCAGTTCGTTTTGCACCGCTCAATGGCGGCCCTTGAGTGAACCTGGCCTGTTGTTTCTAAACCGTACGGCCCAAATAGGTGTCATTTCAATTCCAATTTCAATGTGAATGATTGAGGCAATTTATTGAATCGACAGCACACTTCGACTTGCTCATCTTCCAAAGCGTCTTCAACAACAGACTTCGGGACCTTTCACAAGTCTCCCACAAGCAGCAGAGCAGTTTTTGTGATAAAAACAAGCAACCTAAATTCGGTTTCGGCATTCATTGGTGCGAATCTATGTGTTATCTGAGATGCATTGACAAAAAAATAAATTGGGAAGTCTGAAGCGAACATTCCCAGAAAGCAACTCATCTCGTTCACCCGGTGATGGCTTAAAGACCCTCATAAATGCCAGTTCCGAAGAACCCGCTAATCCCGCCAGGACATCCTCAAAATACCCTGTCACGGGCTGTGCATGAGTACACTGAGCCACAGAATGAGCCATAGTTGGAACCCCAAGTCTCCAAGGTGCATTTGGATGTGTTTTCAACACCTGCGCACATTGGAAGTGTAGATCTATCAAGTTGCGAACCAGAAGTAATGAGACTCAAGTTTATGTTTTGAAATTGAGGTGAAACAATGCAAGACGGGCTAAGCAGAGCAGCACTCCGCTCGTATATCGCCGTCAGGTGAGATCTTGACGTTCAAGGCTTTTCCCCTTACTGCTTTTTGTCTTCATGTCCAGAATGTCAATCCAGGACCATCAATGTATCGATGTGTATCATAGTTCTTCCTATACAAAACTGGCAGTGTGCATGCGTTCAACACGATAATTCGAATGCTTTCCTGGACACTGGAGAATGCAGATGATTCTTGCCTGCGAGTGGGCTTGGGACACAATGCCTTGCATTCGAGGGCTGGGAGCTCAGACAGCAGGCGGCTGTTGAGCTCCACTACTAGGAGAGACTTCGGGTGCCCTGATACATCAGAGCAGTCAAGCACTGCCTGGACGACAAGATACCAACAAAGGTCAAGGTCCCCCCTTGTGTGATGTGAGTTACTACCTGGGCACACCACTGCCCAATTTGTGTTTGCTCGTCAAAATCCGCTCTCTACCAGAAGTGTTTTCCCTCAATCTCACAATACATACGCTCTGTATCCAAGGTCATTGAATTATGGCGCGCTCCAACGTTTCCGTGGAAACTGCCCAGCCCTCCCAAACCGATGCTGAGCTCAAACGCAACTTGTCTCCCGTTCGGAAGCTCGGTCAGACCGCCGCTCAGTGTTTCCGCAAGATGTCGCTGAACGTGCCATCACCACCTCCAGAGTCTCTCAATCCGATGGCAGGCGATGCCCCTCCCACCATGGACCCTGACCACAGCCACTTGCAGACTACTGTTCCGCCTCTTTTCGCACCGCCTCCTGGATTGCCTCACCCGCAGAGACAGCCCGACACCTCAGGATTGCGCCCTCCCCCAGGTTTCCCTGCTCTTCCTCCCCGAGGCGCGATCTTTGGCTCGCAGCATTCGCCACCGCCTCGTCGTCCTGGCGGTACCCATCTCGAGAACTGCCATTCACTCAGCAAGACGCGCGTGGTAAGTTGGCATCTTTGTGTCGTGGTCAGCACAACTACTCCAGATACGTCGCTTTCTGACTACACATCAGTACGATGACACCCTGCGGTGCGACAAATGCGGTCATGGCTCAGACTTTGGCTGGTTCTACCGCTGCTGCCACGACACAGAGACGCGCCTCTACGAGTCGGTTCGAGATGGCAATACTGTAAGCACTAGACCGCCGAAACCTAATCACAGAGGAGAATTTGCTGACAGCGAGGAAAAAGGAGTACTTTGACACGTACGGAGAGACGTTCAGCCACCTCCTAAAGCGGCCCGACAGGGGTCCCGCCGCACGGTCAGACAAGCTGAGCCTCCTCGAAGAGCTGACGCCTGCACAGCTCGAGTCCCTATCGGCGCCCCAGTTTGCCAAACTCCTGAAGCAGCGGGTTCACGCGAACAAGCAGGCGATCACTGACCGGTTCGGCGTCCTTGGCCTGTCTACCCCCGGGAGGCCTTTCCTGAAGAACGAGACCCAGGAGTGCAAGCAGACATTGTGCCCGGCCTGTGGAAAAGGCATGATGGGCGAGGAAGTGTCCTATATTGACCTAGACGGCATCCTTAGGGGCGATATCCCGCCGACGGTCGCGCTCGGCTACGGTTTCCGCAGGAGTGGCCGCCCGGTGGCTGATGTGAACGTTGTCCGCAATATCGGACTGCGCAAGATCCCCGAGAAGAGCGCCCAGGCCGTCCAGACTCCCCAGGGTGGCCAGACGGTGCAGGGCGAGGGCAAAGAGGCCGAGGAGTGCAGTGTGCCAGACCCCAAAGACGATGACGAGGCCGGCTTCAACAACTCGACCTATCCCCTGACACCTTCCAACACCTTCCTCAACGTGACCGATAGCAGCGAGGATCTCCTGGAGCTCTACACGGACGGGTCCTCGGTGGAGGTCTCCCAGGATAATTCGAGGGCACAGGACAAAGCTTCTGGTGAGGAATGAACGATTTCGTCATGCTTTCCAAGGGGCTGCCGCGTGAATGGGCCCACTACAACTTGGGTTGCGGAGCTGGCCAGCTCTTTTGTCTTGCGAGCTGTGCTATTCGTCTAGAATAGTCTGTGAATGGGAACTCGGGGACCGCACCATGGGTCAGAAAACTTGCAAGCTGATTGGTTCAGAGATAAAGAGCTCTGATTGGTTCGTTTTGTGGGGCTATAGAGGGGAAAGCTATGAGGAAGCTTACCCCCCTACCCCCTACCTCCTATATATGGGGGGGGGGCGAGGGTTAGGTAAAGAAAGAAAAAAAAAGTATTTAATTTGTAAAAGAATTGAAAGAATTAAAAGAATTAAAAGAATTAAAAGAATTAAAAGAATTAAAGAATTAAAAGAATTAAATAGAATTAAAAGAATTAAAAGAATTAAAAGAATTAAAAGAATTAAAAGAATTAAAAAAATTAAAAGAATTAAAAGAATTAAAAGAATTAAAAGAATTAAAAGAATTTAAAAGAATTAAAAAAGAATTAAAAAGAATTAAAAAGAATTAAAAGTAATTAAAAAGAATTAAAAGAATGAAAAAGAATTAAAAATAAAATATAATTAAAATATAATTAAAATAATTAAAAATAAAATATAAAAATAAATATAAAAAAATATAAAAAAATAAATAAAAAAATAAAAATAAATAAAAAATAAATGAATTATAAATTAATAAATAAAGAATTAATAAATAAATTTTTAAATAAATTTTTAAATAAAATTATAAATAAAATTATAAATAAAATTATAAATAAAATTATAAATAAAATTATAAATAAAATTATAAATAAAATTATAAATAAAATTATAAATAAAATTATAAATAAAATTATAAATAAAATTATAAATAAAATTATAAATAAAATTATAAATAAAATTATAAATAAAATTATAAATAAAATTATAAATAAAAAAAATTATAAATAAAATTATAAATAAAATTATAAATAAAATTATAAATAAAATTATAAATAAAATTATAAATAAAATTATAAATAAAATTATAAATAAAATTATAAATAAAATTATAAATAAAATTATAAATAAAATTATAAATAAAATTATAAATAAAATTATAAATAAAATTATAAATAAAATTATATTAAATATTAAATATTTATATTTATTAATTAATTTTTTATATTTATAAAAATTTAATAAAATTTATTTTATTTAATTATATATATTTAAAATTTTATAATTATTAATAATTATTAATATTTTTATTATTATTTTTAAAAAATATTAATAATATAAATATTTTTTTAATATATTTATTAATATTTTTTTAAATTTATTAAATTTTTTAATTTTATTAAATATATTAAATTTATTAATTAAATAATTAAATAAATAAATAAATTTAAGTTTTATATTAATTAAATAATAAATATATTAATTTTATAATTATAAAATAAAATTTTAAAATTTATTATTTATATATTTTTAAAAAATTATATAAAATTAAAATATAAAAATATAAAAATATAAAAATATGAAAATATAAAAATATAAAAATATAAATAAATAAAAATAAATAAAATAAATAAAATAAAGAAAATAAAGAAAATAAAGAAAATAAAGAAAATAAAGAAAATAAAGAAAATAAAGAAAATAAAGAAAATAAAGAAAATAAAAAAATAAAGAAAATAAAGAAAATAAAGAAAATAAAGAAAATAAAGAAAATAAAGAAAATAAAGAAAATAAAGAAAATAAAGAAAATAAAGAAAATAAAGAAAATAAAGAAAATAAAGAAAATAAAAAAATAAAGAAAATAAAAAAAATAAAGAAAATAAAGAAAATAAAGAAAATAAAGAAAATAAAGAAAATAAAAAAATAAAGAAAATAAAGAAAATAAAGAAAATAAAGAAAATAAAGAAAATAAAGAAAATAAAGAAAATAAAAAAAAAAAAAAGAAAATAAAAAAAATAAAAAAATAAATAAAATAAATAAAATAAATAAAATAAATAAAATAAATAAAATAAATAAAATAAATAAAATAAATAAATAAATAAATAAATAAAATAAATAAAAATAAATAAAATAAAAATAAAATAAATAAAATAAATAAAATAAATAAAATAAATAAATATATAATAAATAAATAAAATAAAGAAAATAAAGAAAATAAGAAAATAAAGAAAATAAATAAAATAAATACTTATTAAAAATTTAAATAAAAATTTAAAAACTATTAATAGTTATAGGCCCACCCACCTAAACCTAGACGAATAGCTCCCAGGGCCCCGGCAGGGGCTTTCCACCTGGTTTTACCAAGGGAGGTAGTGGCAGAAGAGGAGAAAGAGTCACGAGTTCTTGTCAGCGGATTGGGTGCCTTGGCTAGGTAAAACGGGAGAAGCTCGTGACAAAGACCGGGACTCGGTCGAGCTAAGGGTGGAGGAGAACCTCCCTCTCGAGTGTGCCCTTGCCCAAGGATTGGGTATGTTCCTTGGCTTATTTGATAGACTGCATGCTGGGCATCTCGAACGAGACGCCAAAAGAAGTGCGAGACAATGTGACACCGTTCCCCAGATATCTTCTGCGGCCATGAGAGGTGGGGATGCATAGTAGTGTGAGCAGCTAGCGATGCGGCATGTGCTATTCGTCTAGAATAGTCTGTGAATGGGAACTCGGGGACCGCACCATGGGTCAGAATACTTGCAAGCTGATTGGTTTAGAGATAAAGAGCTCTGATTGGTTCGTTTTGTGGGGCTATAAAAAGGAAAAGCTATAAGAAAGCTTACCCCCCTACCCCCTACCTTTTATATATAAGGGGGGTAAGAGTTAAAATAAAAAAAATAATTTAATTAAAAATATATAATATATATTAAATAAATAAATAAATAAATAATAAATAAATAAATAAATAAATAAATAAATAATAAATAAATAAATAAATAAATAAATAAATAAATAAATAAATAAATAATAAAATTAAAACTATAAATAAATAAATAATTAATTTAAATTATATATAATTATATAACCTATATAATTAAACTATAATAAGAAATAATATAGTCGGGCCTTTAACTAAACTTCCTTCTTTTTATATAATAATAAATAATTAATTAATTACTTATTATATATATATATAATACCCGTATTAATATAAATAATAAAAATAATAAAAAATAATAAAGAATTTATATAAAATATTATATATTTATTTATAAAATATATTATTTATATAAAATTAAAATTAAATAATAAAATTTTTAATATTTAAAATATAAATTAATTTAAAAATAATATTTAATTTTAAAAAATATATTAATAAAATAAATATATAATAATATAATAATATATTTTTATTATATATAAAATATAATAATATAAATAATAAAATATTATATAAAATAAAAATATAAAAAACTTTTAAAATTTAATTATAAATATTTAAAGTTTTTAATTTTAATTATTAAATAATTAATTAAATATTAAAATTAAATATAATAAATATATTAAATATATTAAAAAATTATAATATATTAATAAAAAAAAAAATAATAAATAATAATAAATTAATAAAATAATAATAAAATAATAATAAAATAATAATAAAATAATAATAAAATAATAATTAAATAATAATAAAATAAAAAAATAATATTTAATTTAATAAAATTTATATTTTAAAAATATATTATAATTTATTTTTTAAAATATTAATTATTATTTTAATTTAATAAAAATTAAAACAATAAAAGTTTAATAAAATAATTTAAATATTATATAAATATTTTATTTATCTAAATTTTTTATTAAATTAAAAATAATAATTAATATTTAAAAAAAATAAATATAATATATTTTTTAAAAATAAATTTAATTAAATTTATTATATAAAACTTTTTATAATAATTTTATAATTTATTTTTTAATTTAAATATAATTAAAAGACGACTTTTTATATTATTAAATATAATATAAAGTTATATTTATTAAAGAATAAAATTATTATAAACCGCGGGCTATTTAATTTTATATTAATAAGTATTATATAAAAATATTAAATTATTATATAATTTAAACTTTTTAAATATAAGTTTATTAAAATAAATAATTATAAAAACGGCTATTATTTTAAAAAATTTAATTTTATTTTATAAATAAATACTTATTTAATAAATTTATTAATTTTATAAAATTATTTAAAAATAATTAAAACTAATTCATTATACTATTAAAATTAAAATATAATTTTTAAATAAATTAATTATATTTTATTATTATTTTAAATTTATAATTTAAATAATTTTATAATTAAAAAATTAATTATAAATAATTAAATTTATAATTATATAATAATAACTTTTATTTTAAAATAAATTAATTAATATTAAAAATAATTAAAATATTTTTAAAAAAGTTAAAAAATTATAAATTTAATTTAAAATAAATTAAAATTTATAAAAATTTTAAATTTAAATTTAAGAATTTTAATTTAAAATTTATAATTTTAAAATAAAAAAATTAAAAAATTTTAAAAAAAGTTTAAATTAAAATAAATAAAATTATAATAATATAAAATAATTAATTAAAATTAATTAAAGATTTATAATTATAAACTTTTTAATTTTATATTAAAAAATAATTAAATATTATATAATTATAATTATTAATTAATTAAATTTTATATTATTTTTTATTAAATATTATTATTAATATAAATAAATAAATAATTATTATTATTATTATAATAAATAAATAAAAAATAAATTTATTTATTTATTTATATAATTATTAATATAATATTTTTAAATAATTTTATTTTTATTTTATATATTTTTATATATATATATATATTATTTTTTATTATTATTTATTAAATATAATATTTAAATAAAATTAAAAATAATAAATTTTAAAATAATATAATTATAATAAATAAATAATATAAATTATATTTAAATATTAATAATTAAATAAAATATAAAAAAATAATTAATTAATAAATATATAAAATATATTTTTAAAATTTATAAATAATTTTTTTAATTATTAAAATTTTTTTATAATTAATTTTAAAATAAATATAATTTATATTTTTTTAATAATTATTAATTATAATTATTTTATTTTATATTAATAAATAATTTTATTATAATTAATTAATTAAATTAATATATTTATTAAATTAAAAATATATTTTAATTTATTTAATTTTTATTTATAAAATATAATATATAAAACTTATTTAATAATATTTATTATTTAATTAAAACTTTATTTATTTATTTAATTTTAAAATATTATTTAAAATTTTATTAAATATATCTTTTAATTTAATTTTAAATATTATAAAAATAATTTTTTAAAATTTTTTTATAAATATTTTTATTAATATATAAATAATAATAATATTTATTTATTTATTAAATATTATTTAATAAATAATAATTAAAAAAATTTTATAAAAAAATAATATTTTAAAATTATTTTTATAAATAAAGTTAATTAATTATTAAATTAAAAAATAATTATTTATTAATTATTTTAATATATAAATTTTAATAATAAAATTTAATTTTTTAATAATTAATTAATATTTTTAAATAATATAATTAAATATTTAAATAAATAATTATATTTTTTAAAAAAATTATAATATTTTTTTAAAATAAATTAATTAATATATTATTTAAATTTATTTTAAATATTATTTTAAATTTTAAATTATAATAATTATAATAATTATAATAATTATAATAAGTATAATATTTTTAATAAATAATTTTTTATTAAATAATTTTTTATTAAATAATTTTTTATTAAATAATTTTTATTAAATAATTTTTATTAAATAATTTTTTATTAAATAATTTTTTAAATTTATAAAATATATAATAAATATATTTTTAAAATTTATATATTAAATTTATTTTATTAAATTACATATATTTAAATATTTTATTTTTAATATAAAATTAAAAATCTATAATTTTAAATTTTTAATTAATTTTATTTAATTATTTTATATTTTTATAACTTTATTTTTTTAATTTAAAATTTTTTTATTTTTAAAACTATAAATTTTAAATTAATTTTAAAATTTAAATTTTAAAGTTTTATAAATTTTAATTTATTTTTTAAAACTTATAACTTTTTTAATTTTTTTTAATATTAATAAATTTTTTTAAAATAAAAAATTATTTTATATAATTATAAATTTAATTATTTATAATTTTTTTTTTTAAATTATTAAAATTATAAATTTAAATAATAAAATATAATTAATTTATTTAAAATTATTTTTTAATTTTAATAATATAATAAACTAATTTTAATTATTTTTAAATAACTTTAATTTATTAAATAAATATTTATTTAAATAAAACTAAACTTTTAATTAAAATAATAACCGTTTTTATAATTTTTTATTTTAATAAACCTAAAAAATTTAAATTATATAATAATTTAATATTTTTATATAATATTTACTAATATTAAACTCACCCACAGCCCACGACAGCTTTATTTTTTAATAAATATATTTTAATACTATATATAAATATTAAAAAAATACTTTTTTTAAATTAATTAATAAAATTAATTTATATTAAAATTAATAATACTAGTTTAAATAAAATAAATATAATTTAATATTATAATTATTAATATAAAAAACTATTTTTTAATTATATTAAATTATAAAAATAAATTATAAAATTATTATTAAAAATTTTATATAATAAATTTAATTAAATTTATTTTTAAAAAATATATTATATTTTTTTTTTTTTAAATATTAATTATTATTTTTAATTTAATAAAAGAATTTAAATAAATAAAATAATTTATATATTTAAATATTTATAATTATTAATAATTTATTTTAAATATTAATAATAAAAATATTTTTTTATATATATTTAATAAATTTTTAAATTTATTTATTAAATAATTAATATAATAAATATATTTAAATTTAATATTAATTAAATAATAAATATATTAATTATATAAATTTACAATAAATTTTTAAAATATATTATTAATATATTTTTAAAAATATTATATTAATTTATAATATAAGAATAATTAATTAAATAATTAATTAATATATTAAAATATTTATTAATTTTTATTTTTATTAAATTAATTATTATAAATTTTATTATTAAAATAATTAATTAATTTATTAATTAATTTATTAAAATAATTATATAAATTAAATTAATTAAAAAATAAACTTTTATAATTTTAATTATTAAAAATAATTAATTATATATTTTATTAAATATTTAATAATTATTTATTAATTAAAAAATTATATTTTAAAAATATAATATAAATAAATTATATATTATAAATACAAAAATATAAAATTATATTTATATATAAATAATAAAATAAAATATAATAATTAATTAATTAATAATTAATCAATATTAAATAATAATATATAAATTATTTTTTTATTATTAAATTATTTTTTTAATTAATTTAATAAAAATAATATATTTTATTTATTTTTTTTTAATAATTTAATAATATATTTAATTATTAATTTTAAAAAAAATAAATAAAAATAATTTATTTTTATTAAAATTTAAAAAAAATATTTAATATAAAAAATAATTTATATATTTATTATTTAATATTGATTAATTATTTAATTAATTATTATTTTTTATTTTTTTTTTATATAATATAATTTATATTTTTGTATTTATTATATATATAATTTTATTTATATTATATTTTTTGAAATTATATAATTTTTTTAATTATATAATTATTAATATTTAATAATATATAATTATTATTTTTTAATAATTTAAATTATAAAGCTTTTATTTTTTTAATTACTTTAATTATATACTTATTTTAATAAATTAATTAATAAATTATTAATTATTTAATAATACAAATTTTATAATATTAATTTAATAAAATAATTTATAAATATTTTAATATATTAATTAATTCTTTATTAATTATTCTTATATTATAAATTAATCTAATATTTAAAAATATATTAATATATTTTTAAAAATTTATTGTAATTTATATATTATATATTTATTATTTAATTAATATTAAATTTAAATATATTTATTATATTAATTATTTAATAAATAAATTTAAAAATTTATTAATATATAAAAAAATATTTTTATTATTAATATTTAAAATAAATTATTATAATTATAAATATTTAAATATATAAATTATTTTATTTATTTAATTCTTTTATTAAATTAAAAATATAATTAATATTTAAAAAAAATAAAATAATATTTTTTAAAAATAATTTAATTAAATTTATTATATAATTTTTAATATAATTTTATAATTTATTTTTATATTTAAATATAATTAAAAATAGTTTTTTATATTAATAATTATAAATTAAATTATTTTATTTTTATTTAAACTAGTATTATTAATTTTAACTTATTAATTTTATTAATTAATTTAAAAAAAGTATTTTTTTTAATATTTATATATAGTATTAAAATATATTTTATTAAAAAATAAAGCTGTCGTGGGCTGTGGGTGAGTTTAATATTAGTAAATATTATATAAAAATATTAAATTATTATATAATTTAAATTTTTTAGGTTTATTAAATAAAAATTATAAAAACGGTTATTATTTTAATTAAAGTTTAGTTTTATTTAATAAATATTTATTTAATAAATTAAGTTATTTAAAAATAATTAAATTAGTTTATATATTATTAAAATTAAAAAATAATTTTTAAATAAATTAATTATATTTTATTATTTAAATTTATAATTTTAATAATTTTATAATTAAAAAATAATTATAAATAATTAATTTAATATTATATAATATAATTTTTTATTTTAAAAAATTTATTAATATTAAAAAAAATTAAAAGTTATAAGTTTAATTTAAAATAAATTAAATTTATAAAACTTTAAAATTTAAATTTTAAAATTTAATTTAAAATTTATAGTTTTTAAAATAAAAAATTTTATTAAAATAAATAAAGTTATAAAAATATAAAATATTAAATAAAATTAATTAAAAATTTAAATTATAGATTTTTAATTTTATATTAAAATAAAATATTTAAATATGTATTTAATAAAATAAATTTTAATATATAAATTTTAATAAATATATTTTATTATTATATTTTATAAATTTAAAAATTATTTAATAAAAAATTATTTAATAAAAAATTATTTAATAAAAATTATTTAATAAAAAATTATTTAATAAAAAATTATTTAATAAAAAATTATTTATTAAAATATTATACTTTATTATAATTATTATAATTATTATAATTATTATAATTTAAAATTTAAAATAATATTTAAATAAATTTAATTATAATATATTAATTATTTATTTTAAAAAATATTATAATTTTTTTAAAAAATATAATTATTTTATTTAAATATTTAATTAATTATTTAAAAATATTAATTAATTATTAAAAAATTAATTTTATTATTAAAATTTATATATTAAACTAATTAATAAATAATTATTTTTTAATTTAATAATTAACTTTATTTATAAAAATAATTTTAAAATATTATTTTTTTATAAAATATTTTTTTAATTATTATTTATTAAATAATATTTCAATAATAATATATATTATTTATTATTATTTATATTTATAAATATTATATAAAATTTTAAAAAATTATTTTATAATATTTAAATTACATTAAAAGATATATTTAATAAATTTTAAAAATATTTTTAAAATTAAATATAAATAAAGTTTTAATTATAAATATAAATATTATTAATAGTTTTATATATTATTCATTTTTATAAACTACAATTAAATAATTAAATATATTTTAATTTAATAACTATTATTAATTAATTAATTCTATTATTAAAAATTTTATTATCTTTAAATATTATTATACTTAATTTATTAAAAAATTCAACTTATATTTATTTTATTAATTAATTATAAAAAATTTTAATAATTAAAAAAATTATTTATAAATTTTAAAATATATTTTATATATTTATTAATTAATTATTTTTTTATATTTTATTTAATTATTATATTAAATATAATTTTTATCTTTTTTTTATTATTATATATTTTTTTAAATTTATTATTTTTTAATTTTATTAAATATTATATTTTTAATACATATAATATAAAATATATATATATATATATCTAAAAATTATAAATAAAATAAATTATTTAAAAATTTATATTTAATTATATAATAAATAAATAAATTTATTTTTTATTTATTTATTTAATAATAATAATTAATTTATTTATTTATTTATTATAATAATAATATTTAATAAATAATATAAAATTTAATTATTATATTATATTATATAATATTTAATTATTTTTTATTACATTAAAAGTTTATATTAAAATCTTTAATTAATTTTAATTAATTTTTATATTATTTAATTTTATTTATTTTTTTAAACTTTTTTTAAATTTTTTTAATTTTTTTATTTTTAAAATTATAAATTTAATTAAAATTCTTAAATTTAAATTTAAATTTTTATAAATTTTTAATTTATTTTAATTAAATTTTATAATTTTTTAACTTTTTTAAAAATATTTTAATTATTTTTAATATTAATTAATTTATTTTAATAAAGTTTATTATTATATTTTAAATTTAATTTATTTATAATTATTTTTTTAATTATAAAATTATTTAAATTATAAATTTAAATAATAATAAATTAATTAATTTATTTAAATTATATTTTTTTTATAGTATAATGATAGTTTTAATTATTTTTAAATAATTTTAAAATTAATAATTTATTAAATAAGTATTTATTTATAAATAAAATTAAATTTTTTAAAATAATAGCCGTTTTTATAATTATTTATTTTAATAAACTTATATTTAAAAAGTTTAAATTATATAATAATTTAATATTTTTATATAATACTTATTAATATAAAATTAAATAGCCCGCGGTTTATATAATTTTTATTCTTTAATAATATAACTTTATATTATATTAATAATATAAAAAGTCGTCTTTTAATTATATTTAAATTAAAAAATAAATTATAAAATTATTATAAAAAGTTTTATATAATAATTTAATTAATTTATTTTTAAAAATATTTATATTTTTATTTTTTTAAATATTAATTATTATTTTTAATTTAATAAAAATTTAGATAAATAAAAAATTTTATATAATATTTAATTATTTATTAAACTTTTATTGTTTTAATTTTTATTAAATTAAATAATATTTAATATTTTAAAAAATAAATTATAATATTTTTTAAAATATAAATTTTTATTAAATTAAATATTTTTTTTTATTTTTTATTATTTAATTATTATTTTATTATTATTTTATTATTATTTTATTATTATTATTTTATTATTTATTTTATTATTATTTTATTATTATTTTATTATTTTATTTTTTTATTAATATTATTATAATTTTTTTAATATATTTAATATATTTAATTATATTTAATTTTTAATATTTAATTATTATTAATAATTAAATTAAAAACTTTAAATATTTATAATTAATTTTAAAGTTTTTTATATTTTTATTTTATATAATATTTTATTTATTTATATTATTTATATTTTATATTAATAAAAATATATTATTAATATTTATTATATTTATTTTATTAATATATTTTTTAAAATTAAATATTATTTTTAAATTAATTATAATTTTAAATATTAAAATTTTATTATTTAATTTTTAATTTTATATAATATATATTTTATAAATAAATATATATATTTTTATAAATTCTTTATTATTTTTTATTATTTTTATTATTTATATTAATACGGGTATTATATATATCTATATAATAAGTAATTAATTATTTTTATTATTATATAAAAAGAAGGAAGTTTAGTTAAAGGCCCGACTATATTATTTCTTATTATAGTTTAATTATATAGGTTTATAATTATATATAATTTAAATTAATTATTTATTTATTTATAGTTTTAATTTATTATTATTTATTTATTTATTTATTATTTATTTATTTATTTATTTATTTATTTATTTATTTATATTATTTTTTATTATTTATTTATTTATTTATTTATTTAATATATATTATATTTTTTAATTAAATTATTTTTTTTTATTTTAACTCTTACCCCCCTTATATATAAAAGGTAGGGGTAGGGGGTAAGCTTTCTTATAGCTTTTCCTTTTTATAGCCCCACAAAACGAACCAATCAGAGCTCTTTATCTCTAAACCAATCAGCTTGCAAGTATTCTGACCCATGGTGCGGTCCCCGAGTTCCCATTCACAGACTATTCTAGACGAATAGCACATGCCGCATCGCTAGCTGCTCACACTACTATGCATCCCCACCTCTCATGGCCGCAGAAGATATCTGGGGAACGGTGTCACATTGTCTCGCACTTCTTTTGGCGTCTCGTTCGAGATGCCCAGCATGCAGTCTATCAAATAAGCCAAGGAACATACCCAATCCTTGGGCAAGGGCACACTCGAGAGGGAGGTTCTCCTCCACCCTTAGCTCGACCGAGTCCCGGTCTTTGTCACGAGCTTCTCCCGTTTTACCTAGCCAAGGCACCCAATCCGCTGACAAGAACTCGTGACTCTTTCTCCTCTTCTGCCACTACCTCCCTTGGTAAAACCAGGTGGAAAGCCCCTGCCGGGGCCCTGGGAGCTATTCGTCTAGGTTTAGGTGGGTGGGCCTATAACTATTAATAGTTTTTAAATTTTTATTTAAATTTTTAATAAGTATTTATTTTATTTATTTTCTTTATTTTCTTTATTTTCTTTATTTTCTTTATTTTATTTATTTTATTTATTTTATTTATTTTATTTATTTTATTTATTTTATTTATTTTATTTATTTTATTTATTTTATTTATTTTATTTATTTTATTTATTTTATTTATTTATTTATTTTATTTATTTTATTTATTTTATTTATTTTATTTATTTTATTTATTTTATTTATTTTATTATTTTTTTTATTTTTTTTATTTTCTTTTTTTTTTTTTTTTATTTTCTTTATTTTCTTTATTTTCTTTATTTTCTTTATTTTCTTTATTTTCTTTATTTTCTTTATTTTTTTTATTTTCTTTATTTTCTTTATTTTCTTTATTTTCTTTATTTTCTTTATTTTTTTTATTTTCTTTATTTTTTTTATTTTCTTTATTTTCTTTATTTTCTTTATTTTCTTTATTTTCTTTATTTTCTTTATTTTCTTTATTTTCTTTATTTTCTTTATTTTCTTTATTTTCTTTATTTTCTTTATTTTCTTTATTTTTTTTATTTTCTTTATTTTCTTTATTTTCTTTATTTTCTTTATTTTCTTTATTTTCTTTATTTTCTTTATTTTCTTTATTTTCTTTATTTTATTATTTTATTTATTTTTATTTATTTATATTTTTATATTTTTATATTTTCATATTTTTATATTTTTATATTTTTATATTTTAATTTTATATAATTTTTTAAAAATATATAAATAATAAATTTTAAAATTTTATTTTATAATTATAAAATTAATATATTTATTATTTATTAATATAAAACTTAAATTTATTTATTTATTTAATTATTTAATTAATAAATTTAATATATTTAATAAAATTAAAAAATTTAATAAATTTAAAAAAATATTAATAAATATATTAAAAAAATATTTATATTATTAATATTTTTTAAAAATAATAATAAAAATATTAATAATTATTAATAATTATAAAATTTTAAAATATATAATTAAATAAAATAAATTTTATTAAATTTTTTATAAATATAAAAAATTAATTAATAAATATAAATATTTAATATTTAATATAATTTTATTTATAATTTTATTTATAATTTTATTTATAATTTTATTTATAATTTTATTTATAATTTTATTTATAATTTTATTTATAATTTTATTTATAATTTTATTTATAATTTTATTTATAATTTTATTTATAATTTTATTTATAATTTTATTTATAATTTTATTTATAATTTTATTTATAATTTTATTTATAATTTTATTTATAATTTTATTTATAATTTTATTTATAATTTTATTTATAATTTTATTTATAATTTTATTTATAATTTTATTTATAATTTTATTTATAATTTTATTTATTTTTTTTATTTTATTTATAATTTTATTTATAATTTTATTTATAATTTTATTTATAATTTTATTTATAATTTTATTTATAATTTTATTTAAAAATTTATTTAAAAATTTATTTATTAATTCTTTATTTATTAATTTATAATTCATTTATTTTTTATTTATTTTTATTTTTTTATTTATTTTTTTATATTTTTTTATATTTATTTTTATATTTTATTTTTAATTATTTTAATTATATTTTAATTATATTTTATTTTTAATTCTTTTTAATTCTTTTTAATTCTTTTTAATTCTTTTTAATTCTTTTTAATTCTTTTTAATTCTTTTTAATTCTTTTAAATTCTTTTAAATTCTTTTAATTCTTTTAATTCTTTTAATTCTTTTAATTTTTTTAATTCTTTTAATTCTTTTAATTCTTTTAATTCTTTTAATTCTTTTAATTCTTTTAATTCTTTTAATTCTTTTAATTCTTTTAATTCTTTTAATTCTTTTAATTCTTTTAATTCTTTCAATTCTTTTAAAATTAAATACTTTTTTTTTCTTTCTTTACCTAACCCTCGCCCCCCCCCCATATATAGGAGGTAGGGGGTAGGGGGGTAAGCTTCCTCATAGCTTTCCCCCTCTATAGCCCCACAAAACGAACCAATCAGAGCTCTTTATCTCTGAACCAATCAGCTTGCAAGTTTTCTGACCCATGGTGCGGTCCCCGAGTTCCCATTCACAGACTATTCTAGACGAATAGCACAGCTCGCAAGACAAAAGAGCTGGCCAGCTCCGCAACCCAAGTTGTAGTGGGCCCATTCACGCGGCAGCCCCTTGGAAAGCATGACGAAATCGTTCATTCCTCACCAGAAGCTTTGTCCTGTGCCCTCGAATTATCCTGGGAGACCTCCACCGAGGACCCGTCCGTGTAGAGCTCCAGGAGATCCTCGCTGCTATCGGTCACGTTGAGGAAGGTGTTGGAAGGTGTCAGGGGATAGGTCGAGTTGTTGAAGCCGGCCTCGTCATCGTCTTTGGGGTCTGGCACACTGCACTCCTCGGCCTCTTTGCCCTCGCCCTGCACCGTCTGGCCACCCTGGGGAGTCTGGACGGCCTGGGCGCTCTTCTCGGGGATCTTGCGCAGTCCGATATTGCGGACAACGTTCACATCAGCCACCGGGCGGCCACTCCTGCGGAAACCGTAGCCGAGCGCGACCGTCGGCGGGATATCGCCCCTAAGGATGCCGTCTAGGTCAATATAGGACACTTCCTCGCCCATCATGCCTTTTCCACAGGCCGGGCACAATGTCTGCTTGCACTCCTGGGTCTCGTTCTTCAGGAAAGGCCTCCCGGGGGTAGACAGGCCAAGGACGCCGAACCGGTCAGTGATCGCCTGCTTGTTCGCGTGAACCCGCTGCTTCAGGAGTTTGGCAAACTGGGGCGCCGATAGGGACTCGAGCTGTGCAGGCGTCAGCTCTTCGAGGAGGCTCAGCTTGTCTGACCGTGCGGCGGGACCCCTGTCGGGCCGCTTTAGGAGGTGGCTGAACGTCTCTCCGTACGTGTCAAAGTACTCCTTTTTCCTCGCTGTCAGCAAATTCTCCTCTGTGATTAGGTTTCGGCGGTCTAGTGCTTACAGTATTGCCATCTCGAACCGACTCGTAGAGGCGCGTCTCTGTGTCGTGGCAGCAGCGGTAGAACCAGCCAAAGTCTGAGCCATGACCGCATTTGTCGCACCGCAGGGTGTCATCGTACTGATGTGTAGTCAGAAAGCGACGTATCTGGAGTAGTTGTGCTGACCACGACACAAAGATGCCAACTTACCACGCGCGTCTTGCTGAGTGAATGGCAGTTCTCGAGATGGGTACCGCCAGGACGACGAGGCGGTGGCGAATGCTGCGAGCCAAAGATCGCGCCTCGGGGAGGAAGAGCAGGGAAACCTGGGGGAGGGCGCAATCCTGAGGTGTCGGGCTGTCTCTGCGGGTGAGGCAATCCAGGAGGCGGTGCGAAAAGAGGCGGAACAGTAGTCTGCAAGTGGCTGTGGTCAGGGTCCATGGTGGGAGGGGCATCGCCTGCCATCGGATTGAGAGACTCTGGAGGTGGTGATGGCACGTTCAGCGACATCTTGCGGAAACACTGAGCGGCGGTCTGACCGAGCTTCCGAACGGGAGACAAGTTGCGTTTGAGCTCAGCATCGGTTTGGGAGGGCTGGGCAGTTTCCACGGAAACGTTGGAGCGCGCCATAATTCAATGACCTTGGATACAGAGCGTATGTATTGTGAGATTGAGGGAAAACACTTCTGGTAGAGAGCGGATTTTGACGAGCAAACACAAATTGGGCAGTGGTGTGCCCAGGTAGTAACTCACATCACACAAGGGGGGACCTTGACCTTTGTTGGTATCTTGTCGTCCAGGCAGTGCTTGACTGCTCTGATGTATCAGGGCACCCGAAGTCTCTCCTAGTAGTGGAGCTCAACAGCCGCCTGCTGTCTGAGCTCCCAGCCCTCGAATGCAAGGCATTGTGTCCCAAGCCCACTCGCAGGCAAGAATCATCTGCATTCTCCAGTGTCCAGGAAAGCATTCGAATTATCGTGTTGAACGCATGCACACTGCCAGTTTTGTATAGGAAGAACTATGATACACATCGATACATTGATGGTCCTGGATTGACATTCTGGACATGAAGACAAAAAGCAGTAAGGGGAAAAGCCTTGAACGTCAAGATCTCACCTGACGGCGATATACGAGCGGAGTGCTGCTCTGCTTAGCCCGTCTTGCATTGTTTCACCTCAATTTCAAAACATAAACTTGAGTCTCATTACTTCTGGTTCGCAACTTGATAGATCTACACTTCCAATGTGCGCAGGTGTTGAAAACACATCCAAATGCACCTTGGAGACTTGGGGTTCCAACTATGGCTCATTCTGTGGCTCAGTGTACTCATGCACAGCCCGTGACAGGGTATTTTGAGGATGTCCTGGCGGGATTAGCGGGTTCTTCGGAACTGGCATTTATGAGGGTCTTTAAGCCATCACCGGGTGAACGAGATGAGTTGCTTTCTGGGAATGTTCGCTTCAGACTTCCCAATTTATTTTTTTGTCAATGCATCTCAGATAACACATAGATTCGCACCAATGAATGCCGAAACCGAATTTAGGTTGCTTGTTTTTATCACAAAAACTGCTCTGCTGCTTGTGGGAGACTTGTGAAAGGTCCCGAAGTCTGTTGTTGAAGACGCTTTGGAAGATGAGCAAGTCGAAGTGTGCTGTCGATTCAATAAATTGCCTCAATCATTCACATTGAAATTGGAATTGAAATGACACCTATTTGGGCCGTACGGTTTAGAAACAACAGGCCAGGTTCACTCAAGGGCCGCCATTGAGCGGTGCAAAACGAACTGGCATGTAGCCTGCTCAGTAAGGTTAGTGAAAAAGTGTGGATCTCACTCAGCCATGAGGCCTGACTACACTTTTCTTCTTGTAGCCTCGAATATTTCAACCTGAACAAGGGCTTATGAGGGTGCATTTGCTCTTGGCAGTGTTTTGTTGGCCCCGTTGTAAACCAACCCACAGGCCAGATTCAAAGCCGCTCAACACGGATTCTTCTCCACCTATGCCGGCGACTGTAGGACAGCCAAGCAGTCATCCGGGACAAGACAAGACTTTGATGATTCCCTTGAGACCAGGACATACATGCAAAGACCAGTTATGTAGATGTGTTTTCAGAGCGAATCGGGTGGGATGGGCAATGAATACATAGTAAGCGGCGTGCGTTGCGATCTCGTCGACTAACACCTTTTCAGAATCCCAAAAGACTCATCCATTGTTCGAGTAACGTTCACCGCTCTTCACTAGTAAAATTCTGACGATCAGAGGAGAAGGAAATCTGGATGGAGAGGAATCCTTTCGCAGACCCACCACGTACCCACGTTTCAATAGAACTACCGAGCGGGTCACACTTCTCGGGTGAATTCTTCTTTTCAACCAATTCCATTCCACTATACTCTTGCGCTCGTTGGTGTGATAAACCCGCCAAGAGAATCCCTTGTAAGACGCCATACGAGCTGAAAAGAGACTTGTCAGTCCCAAATGAGGAAGTGGATACATTCTCATATCAGCTCCCCATGCACCCCTCGGTCGAAGTCCAGTTTCTCGCCATTTTCGGGGGCGATGATGACTCGTTCCATCCCAGCGAATACTCAGGAGGGGTCCAAAGCCACTGTACACCAGCCAGGGGCAAAGGCCAGGACTAAATTGATCAAAGTGCAGCCCCAATTCTGAATATATATTTAGGGCTTGATTACCCCGGGGGTTTCTTGAGCAATAGGTTCAAGCAACTCATTGTCTGCATTGAGAAAATGTGTTCCCTACAAGCACCTCCCCGGGCAGTCATCTTCGACCTCGGCGATGTCCTTTTCACATGGTCTGCCACAACGACAACTGTTCCCGCGCGGAAGTTGAGAGATATCCGGTCGACACCCACTTGGAACAGCTACGAACGTGGTGAGATCACACGAGATGCTTGCTACGAACGAAGCGGCCAACAATTCTCAATTGCGGCGTCCGAGATCGCCGAGGCTTTTGCTCAAGCACGAGGATCACTTCAGCGTAACGAGACAATCATTCAACTTATCCATAAGCTGAAACAGGACCCCACAGTCAAACTGTATGCTATGTCTAACGTCGGCAAAGAGGACTTCGAAGACCTGGACTCCAAAATGGATTGGTCACTCTTCGATCGCATATTCACCTCGGCAGCAGCTGGCACAAGGAAGCCAGAAACGGAATTCTATCGCCACGTGTTGAACGAGATCTGTCTAGATGGCAGCCAGGTCTTTTTCATTGACGATAAAGAGGTAAACATCAATGCTGCTCGAGAACTGGGTATTCGAGGGTTGGTCTTTGAGGAGTCGACAATTCAACACATGCACGAGATGTTCAATAGCCCAGTCAGCAAGGGCTGGAGATATCTATCTCAGAACGCCAATAACTGCAATTCAGTCACGAGCAGCGGAGTCTCTTTCGCGGACAACTTCGCAAGACTCTTGATTCTGGATGTACTGAACGATCGGTGAGTTAACAACCGCGTATAGGTCTCATACAAGAACTGACTGTGCCAGAACTCTCGTTGATCTCGAATGGGGGTCAAAGAAGACCTGGAATTTCTTTGCTGGTAGGTCATGTGCTCTTATCTCCTGAAAAGAGACACGGTTTGCTTCAGATTTCGAGTGGGCAGCCAAGCAACTAACGAAGGCTCCCCGGTAGAGGAACCTTGCTTAATTTCAAAGGGTTGTTGGGTGCCCGATGACCTTGACACCACGGCTCTCGCTTTGCTGGCTCTTGGACCGCCTTCGGTCAAGACTGCCACATCAATCCTTGATTTGATGGCAGAGTACGTCAACGAAGACGGCAGTTTCATGGTGAGCTACTGCTTTTTATGAGCATCAGAGTATATAACAGAGAACTTTGTTCCGGCTGAACAGCACCACAGACATATTTCGACCGCGAGAGGGCTCGAGTCGATCCTATCGTCAGCGCAAACGTCCTTGCTTGCTTCTACTCCTATAATCGGGGCCATGAATTCAAGCACACACTGCAACTTGTACGATCCATGCTCTTGGAGCGTTCATACATAGAGGGAACCAGGTACTATCCTTCCGCCGACTGCTGCCTGGGCTTCATTGGTCGTCTGCTGGGATCCTCAAGTGACAGTGAGCTTCATGAGACGCTCGGCCCACTCCTCAAGTCGCGGTTGCTTGAATGCCTCGGCCAGGATGGTAGCGCAATGGATCTGGCCATGCGCATCCTCGCGTGCGCCTCGGTGGGCTTGCCCTGCGAGGAAGATCGCCGGGCTTTGCTGGAACGACAGTGCGAGGATGGGAGCTGGGAGACTAGCTGGATGTACCAGTTTGGGACGACCGGTGTGAAGATTGGAAATCGTGCAACAACTACAGCAATGGCAGTTGCAGCGCTCTCATCGCCATCTGTGAGCGGCGACGAGCGGAAGAGCAGCGCGGGGAAGCCGGGGATCGAGGAGCTTCAGGGCTTGTAGTTTCGCCCAGGGTATTGAGCAACTTTTATACACCAGAATAATACGGACCGGTCAAGCAAGTACAAGTACGGAGTAAACATGAGTGACCGCCTGCGAGATCTCAAGAGAGGCAGCAACACTGACCGTCCTATAAAGGCCCGAGGTTGGAAAACGAGGACCTCGGGCAGAGACTGGCCGGATTCGTGAACAAATTGGGGTCGGATAGAGGGTTACATCGAGGTACAGCATGATATGACAGTGGATCCCAAAAAATCATTGTTGTGCCCTAACAGCCCCCCAGAGCTCCATTTTCTGGGGAAGGTTTGTTGATGCAAGCAGGACCAGAAGGGCTAGACTGGCCCAGCGAACCCCAGCGCGCTTCGAGCTACACCCTGGCACCCATGCACGAAGCCCCAATTGTGTACGACATGGGGTAATAGACCAACCTCCCCGATTCTGCCTCTTCCAATTGATCTCCCGCTTCCCCCCTTCCTAGGCTGGAAGACTTGCCGTCGTTGCTTCACTTCTTGGTTTGGTTGAGAACCAGGTCTTGCTGCAGACCGCCTTTGCTCGTAAGTAAAACCACTCTTTTCTCCACGAGGTTCGCGACCGGCGCGACAAGCTCTCGTTGCCCCGGCCAGTCCAATGGCCGTGCGGAGACATGCATGTAAACAATGAACTCGGTTCCCACTTTATCGTCCCAACGACCAGCCACCTCTCGAGCTCGCGGCTGGCTACCACCTGCACGGTTTCGCAACTCACCAAGCTGACCATACCTGCCCCATCCAGGTCTCGTCCTTCCACAACCCTGCGACGGTTTAGGATAGCCTACCGCGATCATGTCAGTCAAGTTCGAGCGAGAGACGTTCAAGCAGGCCGAGGGCGTCGCCGGCCCCGCCGTCTCTGCCGCGGCCGAGCTTCTGGGCAAGGATGGCCCCCTTCCCGGCACGACCGGCAAGCACCCTATATCAGAGGCGGTCGGGACGGCCCTCACCGGCGGCAAGCAGATGGCGGGCACAAAAGGTTATCTGATGGTATGTCGCACTCATGGGCGGCAGCGCTTCGCCTTGCTACCAAGCCGCCACCGCTGTGGGACAGGCCATAGCGACTACTTGCGCTAGACCTACCGGCTAACATGGATCACTGCGCAGGCCTATATCAAGCAGCTTGAGGAGAACCCAATGCGGACCAAGATGCTTACCGCCGGCACTCTTGCCGGCGCCCAGGAGTTCATTGCGTCGTGGTTGGCCAAGGACCGCAACAAGAACGGCCATTATTTCACGTCGCGTGTGCCAAAGATGGCAGCATACGGTGCCCTCGTCAGTGCACCGCTTGGCTCACTGTTGATCTGGGTGCTGCAAAAGGTCTTCAAGGGGCGCACGAGTCTGCGCGCCAAGATCTTGCAGATTCTCTTCAGCAACCTTATCGTACGTCTCCGCATGCGTGATGATTGTGGCACACACGGGGTAGTCAATGGCTGACAACCTGTACAGATTGCTCCCATCCAGAACGCCGTGTATCTGAGCGCAATGGCCATTATTGCCGGTGCCAGGACCTACCACCAGGTGCGGGCCACTGTCCGCGTCGGCTTCTGGAAGGTCATGCGCGTCAGCTGGATCACCTCGCCAGTGTGCTTGGCCTTTGCGCAGAAGTTCCTGCCCGAGAACACCTGGGTGCCCTTCTTCAACCTGGTCTCGTTCATCATCGGCACCTACATCAACACCGTTACCAAGAAGAAGAGGCTCGCCGCCCTGCGCAAGAAGCACTTTGGTGACGACCGCAGGGGCCCCGGCTCTGTGGCCGGACCTCCCCCTTCGGATTACAAGGGGGATTACTCGATTGGGCCAAACCCCTCATACTAGGTCAAGCATCCTCGCCTGGGATGTGTACAGACGTGGCCTGCGAACGTGATTGCCTCAGTTCATCGAAACGTGAGCGATCACCTGCCGCGCATGTGCTTGTGTTGTGTCCCCGGCCAGGGGCCGGGCTTGGGGAAGTGGTACACGATCCTGATCTGGATGAGACATGCCGTTCACATACGGGATTGGCAGCTGGAAACGAAGTGATCGCAAGATGTTACGACGAAACGAGCAAGGTCGGCTTGGGCTACCAAAAGGGCTGGCTGGGATGTATAATTCAGGGTCTTCATATAATGTCTCGCAGTACATGTGTCTTGCCGACGAGTACCAAGTAGATTATGGTCTTGACTGCTTTTCATTATAATGTTTATGAAGTGCTTACTTACATGCAGTGCCATCTTGACGTGCGGCAGAGTGAGACCTGAGGAGGCCTCGAGGCG
Source organism: Diaporthe destruens (assembly GCA_036986855.1). Lineage (NCBI taxonomy): Eukaryota > Fungi > Ascomycota > Sordariomycetes > Diaporthales > Diaporthaceae > Diaporthe > Diaporthe destruens. The sequence goes on along the minus strand of BTXE01000009.1, from coordinate 46,393 downwards.
AGATTCACCAGTGCGACTGCGACTGCGCCGCTGTTGGTTAGGAGCTGGCCTGTGCGTTCAAGCTTCTCAGGTCTGGTTGGTCCACCAGCTTTTCAGCCGTCAGCAGTGGGCATTCGTTGCCCAGCACTGCCTGACTCCGGCTCCCGCTTGCGTGCTTATCTAACTAGCGCGAACCCACTTTTGTCAGACCGCCCAGATCGCCCCAGGACCCCTTCCCTTGTCTGGGCGATGGGCTTTTCTGTTCCCGTTATCAGGCAAAACCCAAATTTTTTTATGTCGCAAGTTTCTGCCGACACCTCTTTCCTCTCTCAACCCACCCATCTCTTTCTCTACACACCACGTCTTCATCATCAACAGGACCAGGTCATCCTCATCTGGCTTTCGTTCTCTGTGCTACCACATCGCAGAGATTCTTTGTGCAACAGTATTGATTGATTCCCAACCCCCGCAAACGGTGTCCTTTCCCAACCCAAGCAAGACCTTCCAGAGTTGAAGCCAAACCACAACAACGCCCGACAGCACCATGTCTTACGGCGGAGGATACGGCTCCCGCGGCGGCGGCGGCGGAGGTTACTCGAATGGTTACGATCGTAGTGACCGCAGCGGTGGCTACGGCGGCGGTGGTGGTGGCTACGGCGGAGGTGGCGGTGGCTACGGAGGGTAAGTCTTCACTACATCCAAGCCTTTCATCAAAGATGAAGGTGTTTTCCGCCGCGTACCTCAGTTGAGGCGTGCAGAATCACGGATCATGTCGACATCAACGAAAACTGCGTATAGAAAGAAAATACTGACCTGACTGCAGTGGTGGCTACGGCGGTGGTGGCGGCTTCGGAGGAGGCGGTGACCGCATGTCTAACCTCGGAGCAGGCTTGCAGAAGCAGACTTGGGGCAAGTTGAATTCCAAAGCAGCATTTCTGCCGTGTTTTGTCGCGACCATGCTAACCTAGCCGACACAGACCCCAGCACCATGCCCAAGTTCGAGAAGTCCTTTTACAAAGAGCACCCCGATGTCAGTTCCAGGTCCGATGCCGAGGTCGAGAAGTTCCGACGCGACCACTCTATTGCCGTATTCGGTACCGAGGTCCCCAGGCCCGTTGAGACCTTCGACGAGGCCGGATTCCCTCGCTATGTCATGGACGAGGTGAAGGCCCAGGGCTTCCCCGCCCCGACCGCTATCCAGTCGCAAGGCTGGCCCATGGCTCTTTCCGGCCGCGATGTCGTCGGTATTGCAGAGACTGGATCTGGAAAGACACTTACTTACTGTCTTCCTTCCATCGTCCACATCAATGCCCAGCCTCTCCTGGCACCGGGTGACGGCCCCATTGTGCTTGTTCTCGCTCCCACCCGAGAGCTAGCTGTCCAGATCCAGCAGGAGATCACCAAGTTCGGCAAGTCCTCGCGCATCCGCAACACCTGTGTGTACGGTGGTGTGCCCAAGGGTCCTCAGATTCGTGATCTTTCCCGCGGTGTAGAGGTCTGCATTGCCACCCCCGGTCGTCTCATTGACATGCTGGAGGCTGGAAAGACAAACCTCCGCCGTGTTACCTACCTCGTGCTTGACGAGGCAGACCGCATGTTGGACATGGGTTTCGAGCCCCAGATCCGCAAGATCATCGGCCAGATTCGCCCTGACCGTCAGACTCTCATGTGGTCTGCCACATGGCCCAAGGAGGTCCGCAACCTCGCTAAGGACTTCCTCCAGGACTTCATCCAGGTCAACATCGGTTCCATGGACCTTGCCGCCAACCATCGAATCACCCAGATCGTCGAGGTCTGCAACGAGTCAGAGAAGCGTGACAAGATGATCCGGCACATGGAGAAGATCATGGACGATAAGAACAACAAGATTCTTATTTTCACCGGCACCAAGCGTGTCGCCGACGAGATCACCCGTTTCCTCCGTCAGGATGGCTGGCCGGCGCTGTCCATCCACGGTGACAAGCAGCAGAACGAGCGTGACTGGGTCTTGGACCAGTTCAAGACAGGAAAGAGCCCCATCATGGTGGCCACCGATGTGGCTTCCCGTGGTATCGGTATGTATAATCGCCACACCCATCCCCCGCCCCGCCCCCATTCCTCTCACATCCCCAAAGCAGCTTCCAGCATCGCTACTTGACGTGCTTTACTCTGGTGTACAGGGGCTCTCTTGATTGCGCAAATTGCCAGACCTTGCAAGTGTCTTTTTGGTCTCTGAGAGAGGAGTCTTGGGTTCACGATTGTAGCAGACCTCGGACTGAATGTGCTGCACTCGTGCTTCTTCTCTTGTACCTGTCCAGTTGCTCTGGTACAAGCGTAGAGCTGGCATTTCTTGACCTTGTTCAAGCTGTCTCCAAGATTCCCAAGGCCCAAGGACCCTGGAGCAATGGACTTTCCAATCCGGCAATGATGTTCGCAAGGGATAGCCCTCCTGCCAAGGAGAAAGACCACCGAGAAAAGCATGAACATAATTAGATGTCACATGCCATCTGTCCATGCTGGGACGTTGCTATACCACTCAACTGCCGCCTGCTAACCATACTTATTCAAGATGTTCGCAACATTACTCACGTGTTGAACTATGACTACCCCAACAACTCGGAGGATTACATCCACCGTATTGGTCGTACTGGTCGTGCTGGCCAGCTGGGTACCGCCATCACCTTCTTCACCACTGACAGTGAGTACCTCTTGACACATCTCCTCCTGCGCGCAGGCTTTGCTAATGCCGCTCTAGACTCCAAGCAGGCTCGTGATCTCGTGAATGTCCTCCAAGAGGCCAAGCAGCAGATCGACCCCCGCCTGGCTGAGATGACCAGATACGGTGGTGGTGGCGGTGGTGGCCGCTACGGCGGGTACCGGGGCCGCGGTGGCTACCGAGGCGGCGGCGACCGAGGTAAGCACCTACGACCAACAATCGCATCGACCACATGCTAACACGTCCAACAGGAGGCGCTAACGCAATGCCACTCAACAACCGTCGTTGGTAATTTGCCCAACTGGGAGACAGTCGCGGTGGGACGAGTATATCCAGACGTGACCATCACTAACCGGCTGTGACGTGATTCACTTATCTTACAAGGAGGCTTCCGGCTCCTGCACAACACGGCGTTTTTTCGTAGATTGGCTTTTGGGGGTAATTAGAGGCTGGCATTTTTCTTTGTGCTGACTTGGTGTTTGTCCCAGTCACGGCTTCATGTTAGAGTATCTGCTACAGTGCCTCAAGACGCCGGATTTGACGGCGAGGCATCTTCTTGTGGAAAGGAGGCGGTGCCCATGCGGACGAGAAACAGGTTTAAGTCTGAATGCATGGTTTAAAAAGTTCCTTAGTTTCGAGGTTGAGAAGCGTAACAGTGGGCTGCTGAGCCCAAGGCTACTGCAGCTGTAACGCTCTATGTCTAGCAAACTATTAAAAATGTCCCATCCTTACACGTGAACCCGCGTGAGGTTCGTCTTGAATTCCGCGCTCGGTTCCCTCTCGGAAACACTTGGGTGATCTGCAGTTGCCTTGTTTTTATCACAGGCAAAGGCCTATGCGTGCAAATGACACACAGGAGACACTCGGGTGTTGAGTTGTGCCTGGTAGGAAAGTGCTCGTTTCGCACCCCATAAGCTTAGAGCGACTTTGCCGCCGACCGGAAGACAACAGGCTTCGTGTGACGACTGGACAGCTGTGTGTCAACTGCCTTCGAACGGTACTGCTGGCCTGTCGGCAATCGGGCCGTAGCGGCCGGGGTGGTTGGATCGCCAGCGTGACTGTCTATCCGGCGGTTTTGCATCTCCTGGAGATGGGAGCCCAAGGGTCTTGATGACCAGTTTCGTTCCCACGGACGAGACATGGCTCGACGGCAGCATGGTGTAGGCCAAACCAGCTCAGCCCACTTCATTCGGGAGAGAAAATCTCCTGCGCTTCGATCATGAAGCCAGGGCTCCAGTACTCCCATTCATCGGCCTGCTTGTCGATCCACAGCATGCCCTCGCCGAGGAGGTCGTCCAGCGCGGTCCCGGCCCGGGCTCGCGTCCAGTGCAGGTTCGCCATCAGCATGGAGACGCTGATGTACCCGAGGACCTGGACCGCCTCGAGGACTGCGCTCTGGTCCGTGTTCAGCTCCTTTGGGACCGAGCGGATGTAGGGCTTGCTGCCGACCTTGATGACGGAGAACGATGACCCCAGAGGCTTGAGGGTGCCAACAGCGCGCAGGATGTCATCCCTGTCCCGTCTTGTCAGAATCTATTCCACCGCCTGGGAGATGGCATGGGCAGCCTGGTGGCAACACTCACTCGGTCACCTCCTGCGAGCCCTCCATGCGACCGCTCATGATCCTCTCCTTCACCTTGCGCACCTCGATAAGCCCGCCATTCTCGCTCCTCGTCTCGCCGCACACCTCGACGACGCGGACGGCGAGCTCAAAGTAGAAGTCGTTGACGGAGCGGCCCAGCAGCTGCGCCCAGATGGAGCCGCCGCCCGACGAGGAGGAGCCGCTGTTGCTGCTCGCCAGCGGGTCCACGCCGATGGCGGCGCACATGCGGGCGAACTGGGCGCGGAAGCTGGGGCTCGACCGGATGTCCTTTGCGTGGGTCTGGGCGAACTGCTGCAGGAGCGACCTGAAGACCGACAGCTGCGTCTCGAGGGCCTGGGCGTTGGCCGACCGCAGCGTGCTGCCGTGGCTGGCGTACTGGGCCGAGGTTATCCGGCTCCGGTCAAAGGCCGCCAGGCCGACTCCTTTTCGTGACATGGTCTCTTGCTCCGGTCTGGACAGGCACTTTCTGGGGGACTGGGACAGGTGGGTGAGTTCTCTTGAATGAGATACTCGGTGCTTGGCGCGGGTTGGATCTGTATGTAATTGTAATCGCTCTGCACCAAGTCCGCCTTCCCGAGGCCTCCAGAACAGAATATTGTAAAAGTGGTTCCTACAGTCTCCAGTGACGTATAAATCTGGTCTACGCTTGGGATGCAAGTGCGAGCACAACTTGGCGTTATTCTAGAATTAGTTACTCAGTGCATACTCTCTGACTTGGACGTTGCTGTCGTCGCTTGGTTTGGCGTACTCGCGGACATGGCAGATAAGATAAGCGCGCAGTCACGTGCCACCCGTACTAATACGGGATAGCGTTTTTTTGCCCGCCCACAATGGACGGTCGTCCTGGGCGGCCAGTAGCGAAAAATCATCCTCGCCCAATTCTCATCCATCGCACTGAAACGAGCCGTCGACGACAACGCCCTCTCAACCACTGACAACCCCAGCCACCACCGTAACAATGGCTTCGACCCAGTCAGTTCAGTGCTTCGGCAAGAAGCGAAACGCGACAGTCAGTCTCCCATGGCCCCGGCCCACCGATTTCGAATGCGACAATTCACCACCAGGGGGATTTAGCAAAAGTGCTGACTGTTGATGGAAATAATTAGGCTGTCGCCCACGCCAAGACCGGAAAGGGTCTGATCAAGGTCAACGGCCGCCCTCTCCAGCTTGTTGAGCCTGCCATCCTCCGAACCAAGGTACGAACATGAGCGAGACGAGGAGGACCCTTTGGAAGACGGCCCCACAGTTGTCAACACGGAGACGGATGTTCCTATGATGGGAGAGACGGCACATGGGCATGAAGAGGAGGACAATCCCACGGCTGCGACGGTTTTGAGTTGCAGAATGGACGGCTGACATGCTATCTCTGAAGGTCTACGAGCCTCTGCTCGTCGTCGGCCTCGACAAGTTCGCTGGCCTCGACATCCGTGTCCGTGTCTCCGGTGGTGGTCACACTTCCCAGGTCTAGTACGTTGCTCCCCCTAGGGTTATGGCGATTGTTCAGGTCCTACTGGTTCCCTGCTCCAGACCAAGGACACCGCCGTGACCCTACATCTGCTGATTGTCTCCCGGGAATACTGACATGTGAACAGCGCCATCCGACAAGCCATCTCCAAGGCCCTGATCGCCTACAACCAGAAGTTCGTCGATGAGCACACCAAGAACCTGCTCAAGCAGGCCCTGACCCAGTTCGACCGTACCCTCCTCGTCGCCGACAACCGTCGCTGCGAGCCCAAGAAGTTCGGCGGTCCAGGTGCCCGTGCCAGATTCCAGAAGTCGTACCGTTAAAGCGTCGGCACAATCGGAATGGCGTGGCGGATCAGTGCTGCTGCTACTACTACCATGCTGGTGGTGCTGGTCTGGGGAGGTTGGCGATAGAGAGGCGGCAACAGGAAATCCTCACGGCGTTGGCGAGAAGACAATGCCTACCAGCTCGGGAGGGATTGCCGTTGGTCTTTTCAGGTTTCGTGCGGATCGGGAGTCTTTTCATGGATCAACACGGGATCAAAAGGGGAATTCATTTTCCTAGGTTTGCATTTGCATGGCAAAAAAGCTCCACCGGGCTGCAGTAAAGGGATACGGCAAATGAACGAACAATCAACAAATCCAGCGTGTGGCTTCGATTACAACTGTTGTGCGGGCGTGTTCTGGCCTCCGCGAAATGTGAAAGCATGCGTGCCCTGGTCTACCCGTTGACATGTCCCCGGCTTCAATGCCATAGGGGTCTACTTCATTAACAGTGATAGAAGGCTGGATTCACGGCCAGGTCGTCCCAGTTCAACTCGATACTGTCATACAGGATGATGTGAAAGATGAGGCAGACAAGGAAAAACACAGAACTCTGTTGCAAGTACACTCGAGCAGTGGTCTGGTCATGTCAGAACATGAACCGATTGCCAGCCAGTTCTCCTACACATTGGCAGAATTGGAGAGTCAGCACAGCCTGCAAACAAATTGCCTGGATCACTCATCACGAAAACGCAGTGTTTCTCCCTCTACACCAGATTCGGGTGTACATCATGCCACACTCCTGGCCGGGATATGCTGCCACCAGCCACGTCAAGGGATCTATCAGACAACTCCTTGGTGGCCAAGAGCCTTGTTCCTAAGGTGATCATGTGTCGGCAATGTAGAAATGTAGAATGCCACGTCGTGCCCGTGCTTGTAGTGCGAGATATCCACCAATGCATGTCGTATATAGCAGTACTACCCCAACACCACTACACCTGCAAGAGGTTGTATGGTGGCATACAAGAGCCCCTGTGGCTTGTCCAGCTCCGGTATCAACTCTTAAGAGGTTATCCCACAGAGGTTTAGAAGATGGACATCGTGACTGCGCGGTGGATACGCAAGCAGAGCTTGTACACGATGCCTTTACGATATTCGCCCGGGAGTCTAGGGATCACCGTGCCCTATGCGCGAGCACCTGCTCATCAAATTACTTCAGCCTGCTACTCAAGACCCATAGAGAAACCATGCTCCTGTATGAAACGTGAATGCCTCCTGGCCTGCATGCCTCAGAAACCCAGGGCCAGAGCCCAGGCTGCCTGCCCACAACCACATGTGCACCAGCAACGAACGGCCTCAGCTGAACGAGACCAGCCCGACCTCCCGCCCCTCAGCGTCCAAATCAACAATAACAGGCTTGTAATCATCGTCGTCGTCGTCGTCGTCATCATCATCATTATCGTATTCGCCATCCGCCCCAATAACACCGCTTGGGCCGCGGACGGACCGCTTCGTCCCCAGTGGTCCACCATCGCCGCCGCCGCCCGTCCTCAAGTCCCACCCAAGCTTCCAGAACCACGCCTCGAGCTCCCCAAACGCCTTGCCCACCAGCCCCTGGTCGGCGGTGGCCCCGCCGCCCGGTAGGCCCAGCAGCAGCTCGTCCAGCCTGCGGCGGTACAGCGCCAGCGCGCGGCGCAGCTTGCGCTTGTTGCCGGGGACGATGTCGAGGATGCCCGTGCCCTGGTCGCCGCCCGAGACGTACGCCTCGTCGTAGGCTAGCTGCGCGTGCAGCGCGCGGAGCAGGGCGGCGGCGAGGCGCGGGCGCGACAGGGCGAGGCGGTGGGCGCGCAGGACGACCTTGAGGACCAGGTGCCACCACTGGTCGACGCACGACAGGTTCGTCAGGTGCAGGCCCGTCAGGAAGGTCAGCTGCAGCTCGCCGAGGACGTCGGCCTCGGTGGCGCCCGTGCCGGGGGTGTCGACGAGGCGCAGGATCTCGGACGACGTGTCCGGGGGCCCGGCTGCGTCCGCGCCGTCTGCCGTGACTCCCCCCGCCTGGTGCTGGTGCTCCACGGCCGCGGCGGCGAGGTCGACGTCGCCCTCCGGGAAGAGGAACTGCAGCTCCCTGGGCCCGACGACGGCCTTGTACAGCTGCGTCGTCGCCTGCGGGAAGGCGGACTCGCCCTGCGCCGTGTCCGAGGTGGCCACGAGCCACTCGCCGCCGCCGCCGGCCCTCGCCGTGACACGGGCGAGCAGCGCCTCGCCGACGCCCGAGGTGAGCCGGCCCCACAGCTCCTGCGCCTCGTCGCCGCCGCCGCCGCCGTGGCCGAACGGGACGAGCTGCGGGTACAGGCTGGCGACGTTGTCCCTGTGGTCGCGCAGCTCGAAGCGGCTCGCGGGCTCGGCGAGGACCTCGTTGTACTTGTCCCACTGCTTGACGCGCACGCGCGGGCTCCCCGGGCGCGCGACGAACCAGTACCCGCACCGCGACAGGGCGCTGGGCTCCGACACCCAGACAAAGTGCGGGCCGGGCGGGATGTCGCGGATGCCCTTGAACCCCGAGGCGCCCGTGTTGATGGCCCTGGCGTCGCAGCCCACGGTCGAGCCCGGGGGCAGGTCGAGGATGAGGAAGACGTCCCCGCCGAGGGCTGCTGCTGCTGGTGGTGGAGGCGTATCCTCGGCGCCGGGGCCGTCCTCCAGGGGGGGCATCTCGGAGGAGGACAGGTCGGCGTGCTGTTGGTGTGGCCGGGGCGGCTCTGGCTGTGGGCGCGGCCTGGGGGAGTCCATGGCCTGGTGGACCCTGAGAGAGCCGAGGGGAAAGGTGCCGGTGACGGGCACTGACTGGTGCGAGAGCAGGGACGCCTTGCTCGAGGACTGGCCTGAGTCGGACCTTTGCAGTGTTGCCCTTGGGATCGGGACTGGTGAAGGTCGGCCGTCGTCGTCTGTCGGGGCCGGCTGCTGCAGATTTTCCCCCTGACTCAGAAGAGGGTCGGGACTTGTTGACTCCATCACAGCTGATTGAATGTGAGTCGTGCTGGACGGCCGACAGATACAGATATGCGATCAGAAAACAGATAAAAGACAGCCTGGAGGAAGCAGCAGAACCAAGATGCACGCATGAAGCCTCCCACAGCGTGTAAACAGCGGGGTTTGGCAACTGCGCAGGTGACAAGCGAAGGACGGCTGGGAACGATTGTTGGCTTCTTCAAACAGCTGGCGAGCGCGCTGCCATTCTTTGTGCTCAAGGGAAATGCATCGTCATCGTCATCATCATCGTTATGTGCTCAAATTTCGGAGTCCTGTGTGATGGGACCACCGAATGGCTGCGGCGGTGTTGCGCATTAAGACCGCAGTGAGAGAAGGAGGTCGAAATCGTCGGAAAACAGGTTGCAGTAGCCGACGTCATGTCTCAGGACGCCTCCCACAGTCGCATTGTACATTAGTACGTATCACACATGACCTCTTGTCCTTATCACCACCCATGCCCTGCATTTGCACAGGCACACGCGGAGGTCTTCTTTGACGGTTTCCACCGCTCTATTTGCGCTTCTATTCTTGGGCGCTGGAACAATTCCTGACCTGTCAGGTAGACGGCCTGCTCAGTCATATCTGACCTGACCACCTAGGTCATACAAGGTGGCGTCTCAGGCTGAAGCGTGCCCCATAAGCACATGTGATTTCATCAAAGACAGACAGTGTTCATTGAACAGGCCATGCAAGATGTAGCACGTTACGCGGGTGAGAATCGCAGTGTAGCATCAGCACCCGGCAGGCGGGTCGGCGGCGAGGACGGACCAAGAAGCGACCTGAGCCGGGGCTCGATCCTGGTCGTCAGAGGGGAGGGGGGTCCAGGTTGGTTGGTTGTTTGTTGGTCAAGTAGTGTAAGAAGTCGAGATTCTCTATGGTGCAGCCAGCATGCGCACAGCAGCAGCAGCAGGACCAACCCGCGATGCCAAGAGGTGTGTGTGTCTTTGTCAACGCATACGCACGTACCTAGGTGAATATATATTTATATGCTGTGTATACGACTGACCAGGAACCAATCTACACAAGCACTAACAGCATGCCATCGTGGGGTTCCGCAGATACTCATGCACGAACTAACTGGTTTTTAACATTCCTGCTATAGAGACCAGCCGGCCCAGGCAGTCGACCGGCCGAGCCGGGCACCAGCACGAACCGACTCGGCACGGAGCGACCAAACCCCCATGCTGCTTTCGGCCGACAGACAGGCTGCCTTTTGGTGCACCCGCGACCCCCCCCCCCCTCAAAACCAACCAGCCCATCCACCCTTTTCGCTCCCGCAGTCCCTGGCGCCCATCACCCCCGGCCGTCGATCAACGGCCGGTCGGCCTTGGGAAGTGACTGATCGTTTTTTTTCTTCTCTCCCTTGCCTCTCCCTCTGCCTTCTGGCCCCCATCAAACTAATGTAGTGTAGTCTGCCCGTACCCCCCAGGTTTCCCCACAAACAAGCTAAAACCACAAAACATAGATCAGATCAGAAAGATGCCACCGGAGCGACCGGGCTGCCCGGGCCGGCCGGGTGGCGGCCCAAGTGCGCCGTGCCCCTGGGAGACCCGACGTTCCCGATCAAATGTTAATTTAGCACCAGGTACAAGAACGGTACAGAACTACAAGGCGCCGCCGATCTGCCCGGGTTGGTCACGTAACACCACCACCACCAAAGACGGCACCCCGGCACGAGGGGCCAATTTGCAGGAACAACAAGTACCAAACGGCTGCAGGGCACGCCTTGCCCCGTCCTTGTCCCCCTATCGGTACCACCTGGCACATGAAGTACTGTAGGCACGTGAGGAGAGAGGTGCACGCGCCCGGCGACGCGAGAAGGTTTTCCACGGTGTGCGATGTCGGGTGCGGGAAGAAAAAGTTAGAAACCCTCACCGATGCTGCGGTCGCCCCCCCCCTCGCCTGCGGCCCCACAGGCGTTGTGTCGGGCCCGTTGTCAGATGACCAACGGGGTGACGGCGTGACGGACGGAGAGGGAGTTTGTGCGCCCGGCCGGGGGCAGCAAGGAGACGTGCAGCAGGGTGCGTGGCGGGACGGGCGGGGCGACTCGGACCGGCGGCGTTGCGGCAGGCCTTGTGGGCACCCTTGGGGTGTTTTTGTGTACCGTTGCAGTGCCTTAGTCCCTCCCGCCTTGTGTGTTGTGTGTACTGTACTGGTGAGAGGGTGGTGTTGGTGGTGTTGGTGTTGTTGTTGTTGCGCGTGCGCGCGTGGTGGACGTATAGTAATTGTGCATAGGGCGTGTAAGCGACGTACGTCCGTACGTACTTGAAGGTACAATATTGGCACTGGCACCGTCGTCGCCGGCGGCCCTGACGAGCCCGAACCCCATCTCAGCCCAGGTGCCAGGCCACCGGGACTGCCGGCGGCGGGCGTCGTCTGTCTTAGTGGACCGGATAACCGGCACGGTCACATCGGCCACTGGGCCAAGCTTCGTCCGGTCTCTGCGAGAACCTAAAAATCTTTAAGCTCGGGGCGGGTGGGGGGAAGGGTGAGTGGGTTTGGCTGGTACGTGTTCGTTCGGTCTGTCTCGCAAAGCCTGGGGGCGCCTGGGCTGGGCCCGGCTGGGCTGGGGGGCGGCGCGCTCGGTTTCGAGTCGCGCACCCGCTCCCGAATGAGACGGTCTCTGTTCCCGGAATGGGAAACCAAAAACGAGGTCGGGAAAGCTTCAGGGTGCCAGTCGTGCGCCACCGGGCGGGTGGGTGGGTGGAGAAGTCGTCTCACTTTCCAAGGTTGCGAGCACTCTTATTCGCGTGGGGAAAGAGGCTTTGGGCGAGGGCACGCTGTCGCGTGGGCGGCGTGGCGTGGCGACAAGATGAGAGTGGCTTAGCTGTGATTTTGAGTTTTGGCCCAGTACCAAAACAACAGGTCCGATGAGACGAGGGGGGTGGTCGAGGATACTCAGTAGAGGCACAGACAGGTCCAGAGGACGGACGGACCGATCTTGGGAAGGACGAACCGGGATCGTGGGCCCACGCGTTGCCCCCCCCCCCTTCCTTCCCCCCTCGAAACACAGACTGGCGAGGACCCCAAGAAACAAGGTCAAGGGTTCGCGGGCATTAGACTTTCTCGCGTATCTGCCTGAACCCAAGAGATCCCGACAGCGCGTCACCCTAACTTAAAACCCGCCGTGTGAACTTACTCGTGCACACAACGCAGTGTGGTGGTGTGTCTAAGGACGTGCCAGTGAGCGCTTGTATGCATTCGATGCCGTGTGGGAAGCCCTTAGCTCGATGGAGACCCGTTGGACTGAGCTGTCAGCAGAGGATCGAAACGGTATGGGGGGCCAAAAATAAAAATAACAAAAAGGTGTGAGATTGGGTGACAGCAGACAACCGAAAAAAAAGCAGGACCCGGTGATATGGAACGGCTGAACTTGATTGACAAGTATTATTAGTAGTAGAACAGACGGAGACACACACTCTCTCTCTCTCTTACACAGTACACACATACGTATCCAGCCTGCTGACCCCCGGGGCCCAGTCCCGGCACCGGAAACATGCAGCAAACACGTAGCACAAGCAGAGAGGCAGAAGCAGAGCCCCCTTTGTGATTCCATTCGGTCGAGCTGGGATCTGGGATGCCGTGGCTGATTGATTAATCATCGGACGTCAGTATGCCCTTGTATGCCCTTGTGTGACACAGCCAACCCCGGGAGCCACAGAGGCACAGACGCACGAGAACAAAGCAACAATCAAGAACTAAAAGATGACGTGCCTTAGCCTTGTGTTCCCCCAAGGGGCCCCAAGGCCAGCCCAGAAGACTGGCAGAAGACTGGCAGAAGACATCTGATCGACCTGCAGTCAGGCTGGTCCCCTTGCGGTCGACATGCTGTGATATGCATCCCCAGTACAGGAAGAAAGGGCAATGCATGCCATGGCATGCCACGGCGCCGCATGGCCTGGCCTGGCCTGGCCTGATCTGACCTGACCTGACCTGACCCGCCCTCCTGAACTGACAACAAGCAAAACAGCAACGCAGCAGCGACAAGTCAGCAGGTAGGTACAGTGCTCCGTACCTCAGGGTGGCTAAGCTCAGCCCACCCCCAAAGACTGAGGCCCTTCCCGGCTGTCGCACCGCATCAGCTCAGTGCGAGATCCATCTCCTCACCCCCTCCCAGATACCCCCCACAACATCGAGGAGGAAGGGCAGCCCACGCCTCCCCGGGCCAACCACACCCCCCTCCTCTCCTGCTCCTCCTTCCTTCTGCTGACATGAGACAGGGAAGCCAAAGAGAAAAACCCACATGGCAAGACGCGCCCCGTCGGCCCTGATCAGCCACCCCGGAGCGCCACCATGACCAACAACAAAAATATGTACGGGGTGCTTGCTGCACGATGCACATTGCACATTTGCAAACCAACCACTCGCCATCCTCCTGATAAATGCCGCCCCGGTCCTACACCGTGCGCGAACCCCACACCCCACCACCAAGGAAGGCCTTGACCCAAAAAAATAAAATAAAATAACAAAACAGGGTGGCTTTCGGGGTAATAGGAGGCAGCGAATTAAAAAAAGAATCGGGGGGGGGGGATGGGAGGGGGGCGGGTTGGCACAACCCACCAACCGGATTTGTGTGTTGGGGAGCCCGGAAGATTGAATGGCCCCTCCAGCCTCTCTCTCTTCTCTCTGCCGCTCATCACTCTCTCCCACTGCCTGCCCATCAATGCACCCCCCCTCGAAACCCAACCAACCCACCCCGAATGGGACCATCCTCCTCCTCCTCCTCCTCGCTCCCCTTGCCTCGACGGATGCTGATGTATCATCACGGTATGTGACATGGTGACACCGGAGGATTCCGAATGCGGGAGGGACAAGAGAAGACGATGGCCGGCTGAGAAACGTCACTGTTCCATCCATCAGTCAACAATAGTCCTCAAAACGTCTGGATGATGGTCATGATGGTCATGATGGTGCTCGACGACACACACCGAGAGACAGAGAGAGAGGCAGAAGGAGCTGCACTACGCTAGCAGGCACATATTGATAAACCATAATTCCCGAGGGGTGGGTGGTACAAAGTTTCTAGCGCTGGTCAAGCCATGCCCCCCTTGACCCCGGCACGCCATGCAGACGCGCCCCCCCCCCCCCAAATCCTTCCTTTCCAACAACGCTTGTGTCTACACTACAACCTTGACTGGGCCCCCAGCCTTTTTTATCCCTCTGGCCTACTACACACACGGGACCCGCATCTTGTATGTGGTACATGCCATGTCGCCCCCCCCTCTTGTGGTACCGGTCCACTGTACCGCTGCGCTACTTGTGACCATGTACTTTTTGCCAAGTCTGCTCCTCTGTGGGCGTAGGCACATTGCGCATCCAAGCAGCAGCCGCACAACTCCAAAATCCCAGACGGTGGGCCTAAGCTCACCACCACCTGTGATCACTATGCATGCAAATCACCATTCCATACTGCCATCACTCTCCTGCACGCAATGCTTCGTGCTTCGTAGCCCATGCGTGAAGTTCTCATCCCACGCAGCCAGGCAGCCCATCACAATCCCACATTATCCGGTCAGCCTCCTCCAGTCAGTCCACCTCTCACAGTACTTCGCACAGGTGGATCCGACGCGTCCTGCTGCGCAATCTGTGCCCTGCCTCGCCCGCTCTTCTGAGCAAATATCAAATCAGTGATGTTACATTGCTGTATAATCGGTCTGTCTTGCTGTTGCCTCGCGCCTCCCAAGAGTGTTATGGGTTCCGTGCGCATCACCCTCCACATCCTCGCCAGCCATCGGCTCGGCCCCTGCGGATTCTGCGTGCTCTGTCGACCGGTAATACCAACTTCTCAAACTTTCTGCTTCCTCCCCCGACTGCTGGTCGACCAGGTACGTGTACTGCCGTGGTACTCCTCAATCGTGTATTCCACCCCCTGACTTTTTTTTTTCTTTTCCTTTTCTCTCAATTCCATAAGTTCCCTCTCGGGTAATTCTACTGCAACGAAACCACGGGTCGAATAAGCGCCGGCGAGGCACAACTCCATCGGCATGGGTATGCCGCATGATGTTGTGCCGAAAAGTATTCCCAGGCATGGATATAGATCCCACCACGTCCACCCCCGTCTCGTCTTAGCAATCGCCTAGAAGCTCGCTTCCGTCGGGATCAGAAGGCCATCACGGTGGCCTGCGCATGTGTCATCAGCCACCTATGATGTCGTGGGGTGGCCAAAGTGGTCCGCCACCACAGTCTGTCCAAGCTGCCGCATTAGGTCATGCTCGACATTCGTTGCTGCATCGGGTTGGCTACCTCTTCTTTGGATCAGCTGGTCGTGCATGAAAGGAGCAAGCAGAATCAGTGGTTAGGCTGACCACCGTTCGCTATAAAAGCAAAAGTCAGCACGCACAAGGGGGCAGAACAACTATACTCCCGCCGGAAAATACGTACGCTGGCCATACACCTGGTTGTGGGACTGCTGGTAAGGCGACTGCGGGTTGTAACCGCTGGCAGCAATGTAATTGCTGCTGTACTCGTTGGGCATCGAGACGTTGGGCGGGGCTGGGTAGGTCGTCGGCTGGTACCCTATCGGTGGCAGGCGAGTTGATGCGTACCCGCCGACAGACGCGGGCTGCTGGCCGTCGTGTCCTCCTTGGGGGTCATTCGGTCCCGGTGCCGTCCGTGCCTGTTCCTCCTCCCTCGCCTTACGCTCGGCCTCCTCGGCCTTCTTTCGCGCCTTCCATTCCTTGCGAATCTCTTTGAATTCTGCAGACGAAAGCCAAGTGTCAGTAAGAGCGGCCTCGGATGTTCACAAGTAGACGGGGGCAGTCGCAGGCGGCGGGTTGGCTCAGGATTGGAGGGCGGCAGTTCCGTGGCAAGTCAATGTGCCGCCGCCACTCCGCCTAGTTATGAGTGCCGGAGCTGTAGGAAATTGTTACCACATACCCTCGGGAACACGCTTCTGTCCATGCGATTGCATGGTGACGTGAGCGTTGAGGTGGTTCAGAGTGCCATATGCCTTCTCGCAGCCGTTCCATCCGCACTTGTACATGCGCTCAATCTCCTCGTAGCGTCGACGAGGTCGCTTGTGCTGCTGAGCCCCTGGTATGGGGACAAAGCTGTAGACCTAGACAGACATCATCAGTTTCTGTTCCCCAAACAAACACACAGGATGCGAGGAAGACGCCAGGCTTGAGAGTAGATCCAGCCGGCCGGATAGGAAGGGCGACGCGACGAGACCTACCTGGGCGTTGGGCCTCGAGGCGCTGGTCGGAGTCTGAGGGAATACGTGGTGACCTGGCGTGATGGGCGCGCCGGTTGTTCCGTACCCAGTCCAGTCTGGTCGCTGCTGGTAGACGCCCGAGTGCCCGTATCCTGCATGGCCCATGTCTGGGTGCTGGCCGTAAGGGCTCTGCGGGTACTGGTACTGCGTAGGGCTCGGAGCTGTTATGCTGGGGTCTATGGGTACATCATTGTCAGATTTGATTTGCTGGTGGTCTGGCTGGGGGTTTTGATGGTTGCGTCCATCTTGCAAAGGCATGGACGGACTTGTTGGGTTTGGCTGCGCCATACTGGTGCCTCCAACACCTGACTGGTGGAATGCGCGATGCTGAAGATGATTTGGGAAGGTTTCTGACCGCGCCGAGTTCGGGTAACCGTTGTACTCGGACGTGGGAGTAGGCGTGGCGGAGTAGCCGCTTGGTCGACCCTCAGCCTGCGAGTACTGCTGAGCCGACGACGGATCTGATAATGAAGCTTCAGACCTCGAGTCGCCAAAGTTGCTGGGATATGGCGAAGGCAAACCTGAGTACTCGTTCGCCGTTCTGTCCATAAGCGGTAGGGAGCAGCGGTCGACTTAAGACGGGTTTTGTGTTGACTGATTGACAGACGACCGACTCCTGCTTGACGTGAAGCCGAGGAGGTCGGATGTGATCAAGTGGCGATGCGGAGCGTGGGTCAAGGCGATTTGGTGCTGTAGCAGGGTATGAGGCCGGCAGACAGAAAGATGTTGTTGTTGTTGTGTGATATGTAATGTGGAAAATCGGCCTGGTCCGTCCTGGAGCCGGATGGGTGTGTAATATGTATGGATTCTCCAGCAAGAGGGCGGGTGCGCGCTAGCAGACGTAAGAGCGGCCGGGGCAGCTTTTAAGGTTGGATGATGTACAGTCCGTCCAACCAGTCTAGTAGGCGCGAAATCTCGCACCAAAAAAAGGGACCCAAGGTGCAAGCACCCTGAACGTACTCGGTACTCCGTCCTAGTGCGAGGAAGAAGGCGTGGTGGAGCCTCCAGGAGAGATAGCGCGAGCACGACACTATTTTAGTGCCAGTGCAAGTAAGGAAGGCTGGGCCTAGTTCTGGGTCCGGGTCCGGGTCCTGATGCTCGAGCGGGACGTAGATGTCTCTTTCTCACAGGTGTCTCTATGTCTGCCTGTCGTCTGTCCAAGTACTGAACAACTGTCCTTGCACTGTTCCGGCTATGTGTACCCCGTGCTCTGGAGTGATATTCCCCGGAGTTGGCAGAGATGACAACGACTAAAATAGCGTGTTGCTGGGTGAGTTGAGGGGTGTGAGGACCAGGGCGATTTGTTGAATTGCCAGGAGATGAGATCGTCAGTCCGAGTCCGTCCTGGCAGGCGTCGTGTCTTGTCGTGTCTTGTGTGTTGATCTGCGGTTGGAAGGATCAACCAGGACCACCACCACCACCAGCAAGGTGATGAAATCAGGCGGACGGAGAATTATCTGGCTGGGGGTGCTGTGAGCTGGTGGGATTTCCGCAACCAGCAGATGCTTATTATTTGACGTGATGTATGGCTCCGCCTCGTGGGGTTGACGAGGTATGAGAGATCTAGAGCGAGCCTAAGGTGGTGACTTGCAGCTCGCCAAAAAATGTGTCGGGTGCCGTCAAACGAAAGGGCTACCCGGGTTAGGTTGGTTGGTATTTTGAAGGAGGGATGATCGGATGGGTTAGCGTGGCCAGGTGGGCAGCAACGCGATTTTATACTGGGGGTTACAAGGTCTCGAGGATCGAGGGTTGAGGGTCGAGACCGGATTGATGGGACAAGGTAGTAACCCAGCAGACAGAGAGGCGACCAGTCCAGGATTTGAAATTGTTTGATTGTGAGGTGCGAGTGAGAGGTAGGATGAGGGGTGGCCTGGTAAAAGGTGCGCTGCAGCAGGTGAAGGTCCCCCCGGGTGGAGAAAGGGAAAAAAATCGCAAGGCAGGAGGCGGAAGGAAGGCCTGCCCGGCGGCGGATGGGCGAGAGGGAAGGAGGGGGGTGGGCGAGCGGGCGAGCAAGGAAGTGAGAGTGAGCGAGAGAGCAGAAGCCGAGCAGAGCGCAGCAGCAGCTCCCGACTGCCTGGCTGTGGTGAATGGGTGGATGGATCGAAGTCACTTCAGCGATGAAAAAACCGCCTCTCACTCCGTAATAGAGTTCCAACCCTGGTCCCCCCAGACGGTCGGTCGGTTGGTCTGGACCACCACCCACGAGCCCAAGGTACTGTGTAGGTGTGTGTAGGTGTGTAGGCTGGTAGGGGGGGGGTAACAAGAGGGCGCGACGGGGTAAGACGCCCTGACGGCAAAAGGCGTGTACCTGAGTAGGATGCACGCACGCAATGCAGCCAGTACCTGTGCTCTGCGTTGCTGCACCTGGGGAAACGTAGATCACGATGTGGCTGCCCGATGATCCCCAAGCCCTTTCGAGGTTGTACTGTCGCAGTAGTCCTCGACGTCTCCGAGGTGCACCTTGTCCTGTGGGCAAACCTGGAGTGAGTTCCGGCCTGGGCGGCGCGCTGTGCTGGGCCACCTGGGTATGCTGGCCGTCTGCCGTCCTGAGGCTGTCTCGTGTGCTCTCTCTATCAGCTGCTGATTCCTTGCCTGTTTGCACTGGGCGCGCAAGTGAGCGTCGGCGGGGGTATTCGTCAAGACCCACGGAGGGATAGCGTGAGGCTGCTAGCTGCTATGGGCAGTAGCGTTGCTTAGCGTGGGCAGTGATTAATGGACGAGCGTCCTCGACACGACAAGACTCTGGTCAGTCAGCGGGGGTCTTGGACTGTGGTCAAGGAAAGAATTTGGCCTGGTCAGAGGTGGATCGGATGAGGGGGGGGCATGAGGAAGGCGAAGCTTGGGAGGAAGCGGAAAGGTCAATGTTGGAAAGCAGAGGGTACCGCCCGTGCCTACCCAAGAGAAGAGACCAAGAGGTAGTTGACGGAAGACTGCCTTGTGCCTACTGCCCACTGCGGCGGCGTCGAGAAAGTGGCTAGGGTGGCCCGTGCGCTCGAGTTGCGCGTGTAAACCGAATTTTTGTGCACGGAGGCAGGAGACACGGAGGCAAGGAAGTAAGGAAGTGGGGTACTGCCTCATTCGACAGTTCGAGCGGAGGAAGGCGGGCTGAGACCTTTCCAACACCTCCTCAGAACCACCAACCAGGACTAGGACCAGGGCCGTGACTGGGACCAGGACCAGCTGTCAATGCTCTCTTTCACCTGCCTCCCCATGTCACTCGCTCACCACCTACCAGCCAGCCTGGCTGGCAGTCACTCTCTCACTCGCCCACTGAACCGCTCCCAGCGCTCTCTCCCTGGTGTACGAAACCTGCGAGCCCCCCCCCCCTCGCTACCCCCTATCCCCCTACCCCCGGCTAACCGCCACCACCCACCATCAACCGCCTGCAGTCCTTGCTTGTCCTCATCACCCATCGGACAGACTGGCAGGAGTGGGAAAGGAGAAAAAAACCACCGGCTGATCAGTGGACACGTACCCGGGCCAGGATGCTGTGGGCGCCCAGGTTCGCCCTCAATGGGCATGGAAGAAGCCGTCTGCCAGCTGATGTATCATGGAGACTTCTTTCGGGCCTGCCACACACCCACCTACCTGGTTGTACGCATGCATGCGGAGCCACAAAGAGGTACGTACCTAGGTATCTGTGGGTCGCGTATGTACTCCGTACCCCGTGCTCCGTACCATGCAGCGCAGCACAGTCCAGCAGCAAGACTGATAATCAGGACGTGACGGTGGTCGTCCGTCGCCAGCCCGCCAGCCCGCCAGCCCGCCAGCCCAACCCGCCAGCAACCGGCCAGGCGGGAACTTGAAAACGGGACCTGGCTATGCAATGCACATCCCACAGCTACAGTACATACGGCACGGAACTATCCTACGTCGAGATGTTGTCTCAATTTGCCTGCCAAGAGGATACCTCCTCCTGCCGAGCCGACCCAGGAGTCGCCTCGCCGGTTCCGGATCATTTCTCTCTTGACTCGCACCTTGGCCACCGGCAGAGGCAACGATAATACGGCCATCTCCCAATGTCCTGTGGGTGTCAGGTGTCTGACGACTACTGACTGTACGGGTATGCGGTGGGTGTGATGGGCGCCGCTGGTTGAGGGGCCACTTTTCTCCCTACAGTTGGACAAAATGAACCAGTCTCAGAGCTCCCACCCCCCAGGCGCGGTGGGTGTGGTCGACGTGTGGCTTGACGAAACTTGCTAAACGCAGCCCAGCGTGCCCACCCTCCACTGCCTGGGATCTCCCGGCATGTCCACCTGTGTATGCCGATTTGGGTCCTGGGCAGCTGAATTGCATGTCTCCGATGAGTCCAAGTAACGGACCCTGGTCCCTGTGTTCAATCTCGCAGACAAGCGTGAACCACACTCGCAATGCTTCTTGCAGAAGGGGTGAGTAGCTGCGAGTCTTCCCCCTTTGGAAACCTTGGGGGCAGAGGGGTGCTGTGGTCATGGCGAGGCACGCCTGCAGGCCTGTTGAAAGGCACACAAGACAGTCAGTCTGAGCGACAGTCAGTCTGAGCGGCAGGGAGGGTGGCGTTGGGAAAGATTGAGAGAAATGTCTCCCCTCCCAGCTGCTGGGATGTTAGCAGTAAGCGCGACCAAGGCAGATGCCCTTTGACTGGTTGGAGCCGAGGCAATGCCACCCTGAGAAATCTCGATGTTACACTGCGCAGTACATGGTAAAGTCACCAGTGAGTGGCCCGAAGGACTTCGGATAGCCCAAGCAGTAGCGACAAGGTTGGCTCGAGCAGCCCCTTCCCAGAGTATATCTCATAGAGGTTTATTATCACTTACATCACCTTTCGTCGCCGCCTTGCTCCAATCTTATCAGAAGCTCTGCCATGTCCGTTCCAGATGGCCGGCCAGATCAACCTTAAAAAAAAACAATTGAAGGTGGATACGACAGTCAAAATTGCACGCATCGTACCACACAACCGGCAGCCATGGAAATACCTACCGTACGATATCAGGTTGAATGGATCTGCTCAGCGAGAAGCTATGCAGTCGTATATGCAAGGATGAAGATTGGCGAGGACGGGGGAGGAGGCTCATCAGAGGCGCCTCTTCTCTCGCGGCCACTGAGGGTCAGACAGTGTGCAGGCGGAAAGCTCCGGGGCCACCGCACACTGTGGGAATATCACCATATCCTGGAAGATCTTCAATGTAGATTTCGGCGCTAACCTCAGAAAGTTGGGGGGCACCAATAGGTGTGGGCCCGTACTTTTGGGGAGAATGGCTGGGCCCATCCTTTTGGCATGGCATTCCAGATGCATCGCTGCAGGAAGGATGTGACGGCACCAGGGTCAGGAGCAAATCGCTTGAAGCCTGGTGAGGTTGAAGCTTTGTTAATCCCAGCACAGACTATGGGTCTATCTGAGGAGAACCATCCTCCTCCCAGGCACAGAGAGCCGTTCTCACCGCAGTCCGCGCGAGAATGGCTGGGCCGTGCAGTGCTCAGAGTTCGGAAACGGAATCTGATCTCTTCACTCACCGTTGATGCAGCCTTCCCCCCCCCCCCCCCATCTGTAGGTGAGGAATCATGATGGGGGAAATTGGCAGTCGAAAGCGGCCGAGGGCTTTTGAGACGGATTTACATGCCGATCCTGCCGTCCCTGGTCCATTCAGCCAGGTCCGATCAAGGATGTTTTGTACGGCTCATCTATCAGCTTATTATGCACAGGTCTGTGTAAGCCATCACGTCGCTGTTGAACAATAGAGGCTCGGAGAGGGGTCCCCTTGCACTGTTGAGGCTGGTTTTGATGTGGAATTGCACGACAGGGCGTAGTCGATGCTGGACAGCGTAGGGCGTGTCTGAATTTCCAGCCACACACAGACTGTGTTTGAGCGTGCCGCTTCGGCTCCGGCGACCCGCGGCGTCGGGGACGATACTGACAGGCATGAGACAGGATGGAGGCGAGTGGGCCTTGAAGGCAAAATGACTCAAGAGCGCTGGCTGGGATTACACAGTACTCCGTCATTGGATAACGATCTCTGCTGCCCAAGCCAGAGTGGAATTGTTTGCGGGTGCCAATGACTCCCACATGTGATCCTCGAGCGACAGCCCCACAGACGCGGTCGAAGTGAAGGGCCCCATCGCAGCACACAGACATTGGGACAAGCGGATCGAGGATCGAGGACCGAGGCCAGCGTTGTGGTATAAGCCTGCACGTGGGCATCTCCCAGCCTGTCGAGGCTTAGCAGCCGGGCAGCTCGCTCTGTGTGTCAGGGCTGTCAGCCGCATCGCAGCGGTGTGACAGGAATCGATATGTGGTAGGTATATTACAATTTAGCCGGCGGCGGATTGTGGCAGGGTACTCCGTAATACTGTGTGTATTGCCGGTCGGTTGGCAGACCCCAGTGGGAGGTGGTGAGGCCCTCGAGTGCGGTGGACGAGGTGGCCGAGAGGACGTGATTTAGAGTTTCTCGGTAAGCGTAGTTTCGTAGATCTGGCGCGCTTGTTGCTGCTTGTGGGTTCCAGAGAACGGGAAGAGGAGGGATGGAGTTGGGCTGGGCTGGCTGGGTTGGGACCAAGCGGTGGCCTGGCAGGCCTGGCAGGCCTGGCAGCACCTGGTCGTTTTGGCAGTCTGGGGCAGCCTCGTCCAGCGCTAGGAGGTGGGAGTGGAAGCGACGTTTAGCCTCTTAGCGTGCCAGAGCCGCATTAGTGCTAGCTAGCGGACGCTGGTATGTTGAATCGTGGTCCTGTCAACGCCCGACCGACAAATGGAGCATCGAACCGAGATCAGCTTGACATTGTAGATCGATGCCAGAGGTGAGATGCCTGGATGAGGCGGGCCAGCACGGGGAATGGGATTGGGAATGGGAATCTGTAAATTGCATCCTGCCGTTCCTTGCTCTATCCAGCACACGCAGTGCTGTCGGCCTCCTCACCGCTGTCTAGATGAACCTGTCTGTGCGACCGACGACGGGATGCAAGGAGATTGCTCCCTCCGACGAGGCATATGCAGTACGGAGTACAGCTCGGGGGTCTCGAGAGGCTGTCAAATTGTTGGGCCTTGAGGCCGTCGCGTGCGTGCTTGGGAAGGGGGTTTGTGCAGCAATCCCTGGGTTGTGGATCAACTGTCCCAGTCCCCGGGCCAAGATTCCTGTTTTCGACGCCAACCTGTGCGTGTATTTGCATCATACTTCGTACTCGAGACTGATCAACCCGATGGCAATAATGACACCGTGACTGGGGCATGCTCATATGCGACCCAATGACCGCACCAATGTGCTGTTCCAAGTTGCAACCTCTTGGCAAACACAGCTTGGTGATCTGGCAATTCGAACCTCTCTTCTCAAGCATCTCTCTCTGCACACGGTCAGGAAGGGGAGAGCTCCGGCCATGTCTCGGGGCTCTCAGGGAGTGCGGCAGGCAGACATTGGACATACTCAACGTTGAATCAGGCGCCATGACGTCTGGAAAGTGATGAGTGGGCCTGTCAATCAATCCTTCTCTTTGCTTTTTTCACCTGATGTTTCCTTCTGCCCTGCTGCCCTCATCCTCCCCCCCCCTGCGCCCCTTGCTTGATCACCGCCAAGCCTCCGACAGCAGTCCAACAATCAATCCATGACGGCTGACGGCTGATGGCTGACGGCTCGAACATCAAATCAACCACAGTGTCAACTGTGGAGAGCATGATAATGGCGAGGACATCTAGACTGGCCTGGCCGGCCGTGTCAGGTGTCTCGGGGAAAACGTGACTCGAGGATGCTAATAAAGCTTAGTCCTCCCGGTGCTGGTACTTGCCTTGTCAGCCCGCCAGCAGCCCTGCCTGCCTCCCTGCCCGCCTGCCTGCCCGCCTGCCTGCCTTACCTGTCTGCCTCGCAACCCACCTGGGCGGGCGGGCTGTTCCTGGACTGCCGGTGCCGTCTCCCACTAAATTAGCAAGCAGCCTAAAGAACCTGGTGAGCGGCGTCAAGGAAGCCTCTGCGCAGTAGGGCCGTTGTCAGATCTCTCTCCGACCCAGACTGTCGGGTTCGACTAAAAAAGCGTATCTGCTAACGCGATGCCATGCCATGCCATGCCATGCCATGCTATGCTATGCTATGCCCGACTTAAGTTTGGACATGGCCTCACCCAGCCCGTTCCTGTTGACATCAACACGCCGTGCACTCGCAGCCCTCGCCAGCAGCCGCTCAACAGCAGGTGTCGGATCAGGCGTGCGCGGGCGGCAACTTCCCGAGATTGGGCCCTTTCCCTCGTCTGGTACCTGCTCCCGAGCTCCTGAGGCACGGGTGCTGCACGACCAGACCAGACCACCCGCCGTCGCGACCGAGTGACCAAGCGACGCCCAGGCGTGTGAGGGATCTGCCTCCTCTCCTGCTGCTGCCGGTGGGCCCTCGAGACCCTTGAGAACCACAAACAACGGAAATATTGTGCCGGTCGTGACCCGGTCCCGAGGCTTCCGCCCTCTGCCCCTTCTCTTTGCACATGCGCCTGCGCCAATCTTGTTGTCGACCTTCTCGCGAGCGGGCCCTGGACCGCCTCAGCACCCCGTTTTACGGAGTACGATGGGCCTTTTGTGCAGCATGTCGTATCCGAATCATGTGCACTGTGGCACTGCGTACCATGTACTCCGTACACCACACGACGCCCAGCAGCACGCCGCCCGTGCAGGCTTTTGCAGATCGAGAACACGTCCGTGCGTCCTCGAGGCAGTCGACCGACAGTCGACAGTCACAACTCACTGAGGGGCGGATGTGCCCCTTCCCGGACGTTCCCGCCTCTTGTGCGAGGATCCAAACCGAACCCGCCGCAGCAACTCGGTCGACCAAGGGCGACGGGCCGCGCACAGGCTTAGGGCGGGCTCTGCAAAATTACCCCCAGGCAATCAGGCCGACATCACGCTGTGTATCCCGAGGTCTGCAACCGCCAAAACGGACCTCACGTGGCGTTACCCACTGATGTGCAGAAGGCCTGCCTCGCTAGCCCGGCCTCCATGACGAGGTACCTGTGGTACGGTGTTGTTGGTGTGCATAGGCATGAATTTAGCGCTCGGCCTGGCGAGCCGTCTGGATATCCGTGTCACCATATACCACTCGCCATGTTACCAACAAAGAACGTGGGAAAGAATCGACCCGGGAATCAAGTATCTGATCGTCTCCCTGCCAATCGCCCGCAGTCATCAATCATGCGGTACTTGGCCCTGCGCAGTCAGGAGCACCCCCGACCTGACGCTGTCTGACAATGCCTGCACGGAAACGAGCTCGGCCTGCCCGCCCAGTGATTGGAGAGGGGCCCCGTTGCGAGGTGCCACCGCACACGAGAGGTGCGGCCTCTGACCGCCCCGGCGGATAGGGAAAAGACCAAGACCTCTCTACCACAGTACCAGAGCAGCCCAGAGCAGAGCACCACTGACTCTGCCGCTGCACCATCTGCAGGCCTTGGCCCGTCACATCTCACCTGCGCTGCGCTCCTCTCTTGGATGCATACACGTACTGTACGATGCAATGGAGGACCAGCCTACCAGCCTACACTACATCTCGCCCTCCGTCCGCTGCTTGAACCACGTTTCCTTCCCGCGGTCTTGCTCCTCGTCCGCGTCCGCCCCTGGCCGCTGCTGGCGAGTGAGAGGCCATGCTCGTTTGTTCACCTCGGGCGAAACTGCATGGATCTGACGCAGGTAGCTCGTCCAGCCAATACTAGGCCCGGTCGGTGGTCATACGGACCAGCAGATGACACCGTCCCGGGGCGCATCTTCTCTCATTGCGCAATTTCAGGCCCATGCCTTGCATGCCAGGCTTGCAGCATCAGTCGCATCGAACATCGATCCTGATGAAGCATCCATCTTGAGCCCACGCAGCCCGCCCATGCCCCGAGGGAGGCTATTGGGCCATCCCTAATTAGTCTAGACCCAATTTTATCCCACGGCTGGCGCGAAACTAGGATCTGGAACCGAATTTCCAGAAAATTGCTCCAGATCACACAGCTCCGGGGCATGCAGCTCGCTCGCGCGAGAGGGAGGGTAACAACGGCACTGGTCTCAGCGAACGCCACACCGCAACACACCTTTGCCAGCGAGCTGATCAGGAGCAGGGGCTGTTGCATCCGACACCCTGGGCTCCTAAAATGTACAGGCTCGATGATCGAAAGGATCTTGTTCATAGGATTCCTCAAGATATGACCTGCCTGCCACAAAAATAAAAAGACAACGGACCCATCACATGCTCGTCCGGGTGGCTGCCACGCTCTCTCGGCATGCTGCCCGCCTTACACCGCAATGTCCCGTCGGTCCTCCTCCAGAAGCGGGGATGGTGTCCTGTCTGCAGCGTCCGCCACACTGTCGCGATAAGAAGGTTGGTCAGCCATAAGCGCAGACCGAGCCGAGGCTTCGGGCTATCAATTATGCTTTGCAAGGATCGTGGCACAGACCCTTGCCCATCACGACTCCCGCCCAGCTGGTAACTCGTGCTGGAACGGCTGAACCTCGACGTGGCACCCGCCGGGGGCCAATTTATTTCTGGTTGCGGGATTGTGCAAGGTCGCCTGGTCGCAACATCCCATGAAGGCAAGCCGCGCGCGGGCCCGAAAGGTTGCCGAACATGTGCCTGGGTCACCGGGGGGTGGTGCCTTACAGACCAACCGCCACTGGTACGGGGCCCATATTTGCGGTGAAGACAAGAACTCAAAACGGCGTCCGATCAGTTGCAGCCCTCGGAAGTCGACCGTACCGCCGGGACTGTGGACACAGCAGCTCTCCTCGGCCAACAGCTGTGGTCCGGGGCAGGCCGTCTGCGCAATACAAAGTAGACGAAGGAGGAGAGGACGCGGATGACAGGGTACCGCGACTGAACTCATGTCCCTTCTGCTGTTCTGTCATGGCTGTCGCATGCATAGTGGGCTATCGGCAAGCATGTATACGATCGGTCGGCCCAGGCTCTCAGCAGTCCCTCCTGTACCAGGTCGGCTACAATGCACACAGTGCGCTTGCTCGGCGCTCGGGCTAGGCAGCAGCTAAGTCTGATCAGGCAGTAGGCAAGCCCCCTCTGGATGATTTGCACAGGGTTAAGATCTTGAGCATTTTAGCAGCCCTCCCAGACGCCTGGGATTTCCTGGCTTACATCGGCCTCCCTCACAAGTGGATCTGCCAATGAAGCCCTCAGCCTCTTCGAATGTGCCGCCCTCCCCCGCACTACAACACGATCATCCTTCTCACATTGACGCGGCGACCTAGTCTACTATGGCTAGTCATTCCCGCGGCTATGGTACCGAACAGACCACCTTTGGGGGTCGGGACTCGGGACCAGCGAGCCAGAGGTTGGCGTCTGACGGCCGACTGCCCAGCCAAGCTTTTTGAATTATCACGGGGCAGGAATAGCCTCAGGTTTGAGACCAACACACACAGCCCGAACCACGTCTGGACACTACAGCAGCACAATGCATCACCGCGCGCACACGTGACCACTTCCGAAGTCTTGTACGACAGCAGAGCACACCCAGGGTGGGGTCGGCCCTGTTGAGCTGGCATAGTTTAAGCTCCCTGCCTGCTGATCACGCAGACAACCCCGGCCACGACACTGCATTGGAGCGCATCTTTTCGTATAACAAAAAAGAGGCAGCAGCTCATTTCTAGCACCATGAAGAGTACGCAATTCGTGTGCTAATTTCCATTTGTCAGTTGTCGTGCGTTGCGCCAATGAGAGACAAGATGACCGCAGTACGGACCCCCGCCGATCGATGATGCTCCGAACGGCAGATGGCTCGGCTTAGCCTCTCTTCCACGGTGTTGTTGCCGGCGGCCGCGGCCCAGCCGGACCTCGAGATGCCGTCAAGGGTCGATGAGTCCAACATGATTGTGATAGACATTCCTGATATGCTCGGCCAAGCTTTGCGGCTCTCGGCTGTAGTGCTCCACGGTTGTAAGCCTCACGCCAAATCTCGATGGGCTCGCAACTTTTCAGCGCTGATGACCGACAAGTAGGACAGTTGGAGTTGGCTGTTGATACTCAATGGATCTTTGCAAAGAGATGCAGGACGCCGAGTATGCTACGGAGGTGTCATGCAAACGAGTCTTTCTGGCCCTCTGGGACCTACTACTATGGAGCGATTTCTATCCCTATTGGTTTGTGGGCTATGGCAGCCTTTACAGCTTCAGAACGCCGTGGCCGAAGAGGAGGCCTCTGTTCTGGCTGACTTTGCATAGTGGGTAGTCTTGCTTGGTTCTCCGGCTACGTTCGTCGCGTTGTGTCCTTGGTGTTCTTCTGTCAATGGTCACCGTCGTGCATCTTGGCGAGACGAAGCAACGACATGCGGGAAGGGCACTCTAGCCATCGATCTTCCCGAGCACTGGTCCAAGCTATCGTCCGCCATCCTGTGTTCGGGGTCCATCTTGTCTTTGCAAGCTTCGATAACGTAATTTTCGCGATCCCCTTCCGTCGTCAGGTGGCTCATCCTCCCCTTCTGTTCATTCAGGGGCTTGTGAAACCTGTCTTCGCTGCAGCTCTGCCAGGAGCCTTGGAGACGCCCGTTCGAGAACGGGGAAGGCTTTTCAAGTCCTGGCGTTAGACTACGCCGGTGATAGCGGTATCATCTCAAACATTCGAACTTGTTGCTCAGAGAGACCTGAGGTCATAGCCTTTTGGGGCAGGGCTCAGGCATCAGAATAGACAGCGACATCTCGTCTCAGTTCTTTGCGAGCTCCATCGCCCAGGCTATCCGCGAAGGATACGGCCAGCCACAAACACAGAGCATTCTGAAGAGGACAACTCTCACCGCCGTTGAGCTCCCGCGCTGAGGAAGCCGCCGAGAGCACTGGCGCCGAAATCGGCAATGCCGTGTTTGGGACCCTAGGAGCGCTGGCACGGCCGATATGGCTCAATGCCCATCCGATGGTCGAGGGAATGCATCAGTACTTTGAAAATAATCATGGGTCACCGATGGCTGGAGACTGGTTTGCACGTTCAGTCCAGGCCTGGCGAAGACATCTTCAGTTGATGGCACCTTGCACCCTGGCCCCTCGAGCACACACAGCAGTCGGCCGGACAAGGCAAGATCAACGCGCTTGTTTGGTTCCCGCAACCGATCTCAGAAGGGCAATTCCGGGTGGCTCTTTGGCTCATGTTGGACTACAGGGTGCTGCCTTGAACTCTCTACGATATCAGCCAACCACGAGGTGTGTTAGGCTTGAACACTTGGACACGGTGGGACAGCGATTTCTCTGCGCATGACCACCGAGAATGTGTCAGTGTAGGGTTTCCCAAGCAGGCAGAAATCTCCTCCTCAGCATTGATGCTTGAATCCAACAAACCTTGAGCGGACAACAGGTGGGGTCATCGCGGCAGACATGAGTTCTGGCGGGACCACGGCGGTGCAAATCTGGCAGGATGATATCGTCGCTGACATGGCGTTTCACGGTTCCAAGGACCATGCATGCCTCCCAGCTCAGCTCTTTTCGGCACGAGAGGATGGCGGGAGACAACATGCCAAGCTGGGTTGTCGGGCGCCAGGAGCACGGAGATGGGCAGCCCGTCCAACAGAGACTGATCCCGTGGCGGCAGCATCTGCCCTTGTTACAAGAGGGCATTTTCGAGCCTTGACCCATGCGTTAATCTCTCGGCTGAAAGATCTCCGTCTAGAACGAGCCATGGCCGCAATCTCCTCCGCATGGCGTGTTGGCAGATCTCACCCGTGTATAGGCCTTGCGAGCTGGCAGGCTGGGAGCTGGCGATGCGGCTAGCGTGCTCGCGTCCGTGCCTTGCTCACATTGGGATTTCCAAGCTAATGGGCATAACATACCACATGCCAGAAAAGGCGTTCGTCCGGACTGAGCACCAGCGAGGTTTCCCCTTCCGGCGGCCATGTCATCTGCCATCGAGTTGCTACAATCAATGTGAAGGCAACACAGTGCCGACAACGAGTGACCCTGTCAGTCTGGCCTCTTTGTCGTCGGATCCCCTGCCTCCCAGCTTTCTGGACAAGCCATGTACGTCACGACTTGGCCTGAGACTTGGCCCTATTGGCTCTCCGCTTCGAGGATGATGTTCATTTTTGTCGGCAACAACTCACCCCAATTGACGATAACGGGCAGAAGCTGCGAGACAACGAGCCGGGCCATCCATGCGGGTGCGGCGTTCCAGTGTGGCATTTTCATTCCAGGATCGACATCAAGCTGCGCCCTGTTGGGCAGCCGAGCCTCTCTGCTGAATAATTAATGCATCAAGGTCCACCGTGCCGCCATCCGCTCACAGGTGGTCCAGCCAAA
The DNA here is from genome assembly GCA_036986855.1 of Diaporthe destruens. Taxonomy (NCBI): domain Eukaryota; kingdom Fungi; phylum Ascomycota; class Sordariomycetes; order Diaporthales; family Diaporthaceae; genus Diaporthe; species Diaporthe destruens. The sequence goes on along the minus strand of BTXE01000009.1, from coordinate 15,948 downwards.
GAGAAGCAAATAATGGTATAAGGTTTTACTAAAATCTGGGTCGCAGGACGCCTGGGCCCTTCGAAGCTCTGGACATTGCGTGTCTAGCCGCCTCCTGTGCGTCCACTTCGGCTAGAGGCACATTCGCGCGGCGAGAGCTGCCCCTGCTGGGCCCCAGTCCTGGTCACGTTGGGAGACGGACCGAACGAGCGCAAGGCGGCAGAGGAGGGGCTGAGGGACCCTCTGCCCATCCGTCCAGTCGAGGGTAGGCATAGCCGACCAAGTGCCCCGAGCTTGACTCCGAATGGCGAAGAAACGTGGGGCATCTCTTCTGTTGCGGGCGCACAAGGTCTCATCTGTTCAATCTTGACAGGTTGCTAGCTTGCCTTTCCCTTCGCACGACAGCTAAACCTTGTGGCCAGCTTGAAGACCAACACCACGCCAGATCTCCGAACCATCACATCGTTCCCGTCGACTTAGACTTTAGGTCCTAATTAAGGCAGGGCTGAGGCTCCTCTGCTAACAGGAGCCGTCGAAGGGAAGTACAGGGACGGTTGTTTTGAATACTCCCCTAGGCCTCGTCCTTGGCCTTGCGGCGAAGTGAGCCGGCCGCGAGGCTACAGCAAGCTTCCGCTGTCACCTCTGCTCTGTTCAGGATGAAGAGGGGAAGCGGTGGGCCGGCTATTCGACGGCTGGATACCAAAGCTCATGAGCTCACTACCACGGCCCCGGGGGCCATGTAGGAGCAAGGTCAGATACAGCTCCGCTACCCTCGGCAAACCGGAAGGACTCGATGCCCACTCAGCACCCCTTGCCCCTGTGGTGCCCGCACAATAACCCCGAGCGAAACAAGAAGCACTGAGCAGGAGCGTCTGTGATGCCGGGCTAGCGAGCCCTGCCCTGCATGGCTTTAGGCTAACAGCGCTGTCGGACTTGCGAGGCGGCCATGTCCTCTAGGCTCGATCGAACCTAATCTTGACGCCATGTCTAGCGTCGTCCACAACCCGCATGGGCCCATCTTTTGTAATTCGGATAGGGCTCGCGTCCCTCGTGACGAGAAGATGAAGATGAAATGTGTCCCGTGGCAGCTTTCGAACGAGAAACCTGAGGGGAAACTGGACCGCTTGAGCCCCTTGTCGTACAGTCATTGCGCAATCCAGTGATCAGGAATACCTGTCTCGGGGCTCGGATGGGGGCTGTGTGCGCGGCTCCTTACGCTTGCCCTCTTGTGTCGACTGTGTCTTCAGGAAACTTGTAACACAGTCGACGTACAGAGTACCTGACCAGTCTCCTAGCCCGCGCTCAGACTCTCGACGGCTTCGGTGCCAATAGCTGCCTGCCCTCTAAAACTCACGGGGGGAGGGGAGGAGGTACCTCAGAAAACGAAACCTGGACTCGGAGCAACTGTCTGACAGTATGCTTCACAGTCACAGGGTTGATTCATGGACGGACCTCCTGTCAGCGGTGAGCCTGTGTTGCGCGATGGAAAGTAACGCTTGCGAGCGTCGAAAGATGGGGTGAACAGGGCCGTGCTTGGGGCAGCATCCGAAGCACGCACAGCACAATCTCTGCTGTCCTCGGGATGGCAGCAGCGAGCTGTGCAGTCCACGGCGGGAGCGACTTAGCCGCGCGAATTATGCACAAAGGGTCTGCTGGAATACCCAGCCCAGGTGGCAAGCCTGGGAGACATGCTGACCGTGGTCTCCTTGGAATACCCTGGAGTTGTGGAATACCCTGGAGTTGTTCCACCGGTGACGGGAGGCTCGTGACAAGCCACGCCGTAATTCAGATTAAAACAATACTGCCAAGCAGGACGTTGGCGGCAGATCTCGGTGTGAGATAGCCCCCGCGACGTCGTCGCGCTGACAACGATTCTGGCCCTTGATCCCCAGCGGGCCAGGGGGTTCACCAGGACCTACCTGCCTATGATTTAGCAACTCCCAAGGCGGCCGTCTCTCACCACGGCCGCAAGCCCGCGCGCCGGCCAAAGTCGCCCCGGCGTCGAGACGGAGGGCCTCAGTCAACGGTCACCTAAGAGAAGGCTCGTTATTGATCCGGCAGTTGGGGGCGTGAACTCCCCCTGGCCGTAGTTGTGAAGGCTACTACACGCCGGCTCCCTTCACCTGGTGACGGCCATACCTTGCCCATCTCAGCATGGTGATATTGGCGGGCCCCAATGAGATTCCCCCATGAGGCCTGCCTGGCAAGAGGGGGAAGCCGCCACTTAGATTATCGCGAACTTAAAATGATTCGATTCTCGCGCGGTCAACATGAACGGGGGACCACTGACAGCTGGGCCAAAGTAGCAATCCAAACATACACTTCGCCCCAACGTCGCGCCCTTGAAGCAGCCGGGCGAACTCTGCCGATCTGCTTCCCTTCCGAGAGAGAGAGGGACAAAGGGGGAAGGGGGCAGACAGAAAGGAGCGCAGGAGCCGGCGACGACTCTGCGTTACTGTCCCAACACACTAATCTCAGGGGGAGGGGGCCAAGGCAGATAGATGCTCGCCGTCGCCGTGCTCGCAGACGCCCTGCGCAAAACGTCCATGGCCTCGTCCAACCATGCATGTGAATAGACGCGCGTCAGGAGGGCTGTCAATCGGCCGAAACCCCAGGGACTGCCCTCTGGTTTGAGCCCGATGGCCAATTGTCGCCGATATATCGCCGACGAGGCGGGTCTGAGGCAGACGCCCGGTGTCTCGAACCAGGCGGGCAGACAGACAGACAGATAGATACACAGACGGGCAGAGACATACATGCTATCCTATCCTCAGGGCCCAGGCTCGTGTCCCGTGCTGGGCTAGCGCTCACGAAGCAAGAGGCATCTGTGTGTTACTCCCTCATCTCGTCCTGGGGGCAGCTGTGCACCCCTCGGCCCTTTGCTGTTCTGGTCGATGGCCTCCCTCCTGGGATCTAATATTGGCACTCACGTATTGGTACGAGGGGGTCGCAAGTATACAGGTGTCCGAGTCAGCCGCACGCCTCCAGACAACGCCCTAGGGCTGCTGTCAGGCGAACCTGGCGTCTGAGAGCCCCTGCCTGTTTTGGACGCTGGAGCTGTAGAGATATGTCTCGATGGGGGTAGCTCTCGGCTAGGCTCGAACAGCCCTAGCTGCTGGCCAAGGGGACGAAGGAGGTTGTGCGCAAAACAGACGTGGAGGCTGCACCGCGTGATGTGTGATCCCGACATTGGGCGGGCGGGCTGTGTCATGTTGAAGGTGGCATGATGAAATAAAGATAGAATCAGGGTGTCCGTGTGAGGCCGTGAGGAGTCAAGTGTGTGTGTCTCTGACGTTTGGGGTGGGAACTTGCGAGTGGGAAGCGCCTCGGCCGAGGATCATTTCTCGCGGCGCGCCCGGGTGCGATGTCAACAATACGTGATGGCAGCAGAGAGGGAGGCGTGGTCAGTGTTGCAAAACTGCCCCTCAGGGTCCCAAAACTCGTAGTCTGGTTCTTGGGGAGATAAACTTCGTGGCGTTGTCCCACGATCGGGCAGTATCCGACCTGGAGGACGAGCATTCTGGCTTGGGCAGCACTGCCCCATGCCCTGCCCTACCAAACAAGTCCCTCACCAAACACAAAATCACCTGATTGATGCTCATGTTAATATTGAGCCTATGTAACGCTGAGGGCGTTCGGGGCCGTAGGACCCCGCCTGGGTCATGGAGGACCAGTGTCCCTCCCGATCGGCTCCGCCCCTGTCCCTCTAGAGAAGATCATAATTAGATCCCCGGGTGGGTAGCAAGGCATATCGTACGGGAGCGATCTAGTAAACCGTGTTTCTCGTAGCAGGCCCCACTTGGACGGAAGAGGCATACGACCTGTTCGTGGGGCCGTGCCAGTGCCCTCGCGACATGGTTGCTGATCCCTGACGTTTGGCTATCGAGAACAGGGGAAGGGAAAACACACCAGGAGGACATCATGTCTCGAGCGACCGGATTGTCCTGACATGTTGGCGAGCGAGGTAGGTAGGTAGCCGTGCGAGGATGATTTGGCTCTCGAGGAGCGCCGAGAAGGGCCGAATCAGGTCGAGCTGGGCGCAGGACCCGGGTGGCACGATGGCAAGGGACCTTGGGCAGGCTTGATGGACGTATGTGGACAATCCGCAGGCTGGCATGACGGCCACAGCATAGGGCCTCCGCAGTCCGCCCTCTCGTGTGTCACGTCGCATAGCCTCGACTTGGGGCGTCAAGGTTTCCTAGAGCCGTGAGTCGGTGATACTGTATTGGTTGGCACATGTCAACCTTGCGCGGATCTCCCTGCGTGTCTTGGTCTTTGCACGAAGTGGAGGTGGACATTCGGGTGTTCTGCGTAGGGCTATTAAGATTTTATCTCGGGGTTGGTCTGACTTTGGGTGTATGCATGTATAGTCGACATCGAACGATTTACAGGGTTCTCCAGAACATGGCTAGTCCTGACCATGTGGGAACATCTCCCAAAAGCCAATCTCCATCTGCAAGACAGATGAGCAAACGGGTTTCGTCTCCGAATCGAGCAGGGTGTGGGGCCTGCCCACGGGCCGGAACTCACCTTGGTAGCATGGATAAATATCTCGACGAGCTCCTCGATGCGAGACGGAGAGTGGAGCACGGCGTTCCTCTCGATGAGTTCTTGGCCGCGGAACACCAGGGTCAGCCATCGTCTCCCGTTGCCTCCCCGAGCGGCGAGAAGTAGGAGGGGCGGGGGACGGCGAGCTCACCTGAGCCGGTCTTGACAGCTTGCACGTAGTCGTCGGCGACGTAGTTCTCGACCCAGTCCCAGTAGTGGTTCCCCCGCCTGACAGACTCGGGGTGTCCATGCAGCATCTTGGCCAGGGCGCCGTAGCCGAGCAGGCACGGGGCGAGGGCGACCTGGAGGCCGAGCCAGTCCTGGGACTGGCCGATGTCAAGGACGTATCTTGGGACAAGGTAAGAAACAACGGCCGGCTTGATGTCGTGCTGCTGCCAGCGGAAAGAGGGGGGGGGGGGGTCTTGCGCACCTGGTGTAGGCCGTGCAGGCCTGTTTCTCCTCGGTCGCCTCCATCTCGTCGCGCGAGACGCCGAATCCCTCGCAGTACGTGAGATGAAGGGAGGTCTCCCTGTCTATGTGCGAGACGATGGTCGCGGCCTGTTGGTGTGCGTCGGCGTTAGTGCTGTAACGGTGTCTTAAACTCTGTGAGATTTGGTGGACGCACGGCAGATATGTCCCGCATGTTCCTGGCCTTGTAGCCGGCGAGAGCGTTTGCGCGGGCAAACTGTATCTGTTCCGTCGGGAACTCATCGGGTCAGTTGGGTTCTGTTCTAGCAGCGGCGGCGTGCGGAGGGTCGACGGGGGCCCGCCACTCACCAGGTAGAGGTAGTCCTGGATGAGATAGCCCTTGAAGGATTCGAGCGGCAGTGTGCCGTTGCCCATGGCCATGACGAAGGGGTGGTGGATGAAGCGGTGCCATACCGGCGCCACGTCCGGCCGCTCCAGCATCCACTCGACGAAGTGGCCCCTGGCGGTGGCAGCACTTGAGGTCAGCAACACACACACACACACATATATACAGGACCTAGATAGATAGAACCCACGGTGAGAATGGCAGCGTATAGGTCGAGTGGAAGTGGTTGAGTGGCCCGTTGCCGCCGCCCAGGCCGGGGGCAGTGCGGATGCCAGCCTGGACATAGCGACACGCAGCCTTGACGGCCTGCGGGACCGGAATGCCCTTGGCGAGGTTGGACGCGATGGCAGCTGTGCAAGTGACCGGTCAGCCTGGGTTCTTCCCTCCCTCTGCTGAGCCCCTTTACAACAGCAGCCCAGACCAGACAGACCGTACGGGCAGAAGAAGAAGAAGGAGGAGGAGGAGGAGGAGGAGGAGGAGGAGGAGAGAAACCCACAAGCAAGCGAGCACCCCGTGCCATGCGTGTTCCGGCTCGCCTGGTAGCCCGTCTCGATCCTCATCACACAGCCGTCCCTGCCACAGAGCACATCCACGACCACCTCCCTCTCCGCCTCGGCAGCCGCAGCAGCGAGGTCGCGGCGGCGCAGCGGCGCGTGGCCGCCCTTGACGAGGACCCACTCGGGCCCCAGCGCGAGCAGCGCCCGGCCGGCAGCCTCGAGGTCCGCGGCCGAGACGGCATCGTCGGGGAGCACACCCCCGAGCCCCACGTCCCGCAGCAGCAGCCGGGCCTCGGGGACGTTGGGCGTCAGCACCGTGGCGCGCGGCAGCAGGCGGGCGCGGAGCTCGCGCAGGGCCGCGGCGGGCAGCAGCTGCGCGCCCGTCGTGGCCACCATGACCGGGTCGACGACCAGGCTGCCGCTGAAGCCGTGCGCGTCGAGCGCCTGCGCCACGGCCGTGATGGTCTCTGCTGAGGCGAGCATGCCAGTCTTGACGACGTCCACCCCAATGTCGTCAAAGCACGCCTCGATCTGCCTCGTCAGGAACGCCGGCGGCACCGCGTGGATGTCGTAGACGCCCCGCGTGTTCTGCGCCGTCAGCGCCGTCGTCGCCGTCATGGCGTAGCAGCCATGCGCCGCGATGACCTTTTGGTCCGCCTCGAGTCCGCTGCGGGGAGGGGGGTTTCACATGTGAGCGACGGTGTGTGTGTGTCTTGTCTGTCTGTCTTTCTGTGGGCTGAAGAAACACTTACGCTCCGCCCGAACAGTCGGAGCCGGCGATCACCAGCAGTCGGCCCTGCACCATCTTCTTGGCCGCCGGCCGTGGTCCGGAGGTGCGCCGGGGGAGGACAAGAAACTGTCTCACGTGTTGATTGTCGTCTTCACACAAGGACTTTTATCGTCTCATGTCACAGTGGTGCGGGGCGGGTGTGCGTGCTGTGGTGGGATGTGGTCGCCAAGACAGAAACCTAGAATCCGAAGACGAGAGTTCCGAAGACGAGAGTCCATCACGTAATCCACCTATGATGAAATATCGAGCCATGCGTGCGACTACTGATAGGGATAAGTTGAGGACGGCAAGCACCACAGGATTCGCAAATGATATGACCAGAGAGTGAATCACGCCCCTTGTTGTACAAACAAGCCGCCGGCCATAATAACCACCGTGATATCTCCCTGTCGGCCTCCATGCTCCTAGATGCCCCGTAGAACCCCTTCTATGCTCGTGTTGAACGCATTGAGAAAAAAAATGACATCGCCCCGACCTACGCCTGTTGTTTTCTCCTTTGCTTTGCACGCTCCCTCCGGCTCTACAAGACGAGCCCAAATCAAGAAACCATATGGTGGTGGTACAGTCCACACGGGGTATTCAAACAACGCCTCTCCCCTCTCCAGTTTTTGGGCCCATGGGCTTGCCAGCCAACCGCACCAGATGCAGAACCGTGACCTCCAATTATAGTACAAAAAATATGTATCGCTACCTCCCCTCCGACCGCCATCCCCCTGCTGAGCAGCAGGTCATGTCCACAACTTGACACTGGAATGCGGGCGTGGTTCTGTGCCCCCCCTTCGCCGAGGCCCACTGCTACCCATTCGCATTGAATGGGCTACCCAGCGCTAGGAGGCAGATCCTCAGCCTCATTCTCCTGATCCTTTTCATCAGCCGGCGTAGCCGCACCCGACGCCTCCTGCGGCATCTCAGTGCGATCCTCAGCTTCCTCGCCCTCCCCATCGTCCTCAAACACGACGTCTCGAAGCACGCTGCGCTCGAACAATTCAAGCATCCGGCGCGCACCCAGCCTGTAGTGGTGCGTCTCCATCAGCGCCACCACCCGCCGGAACAGTCGCGGGTTGGAGAACCCCGGTGGCTTCTTCTGTTCTTTGAGCTGTATCAGCTCGGCCCGGGCCTTTGGGAAGCGGACCGTGTTGCTGAGGTCAACAAAGAGCTCGAGGATCTTGTGGTTGAGCGGGTCTGGGTCTAGCTCCACAGGCTCGTCGTGGTCGAAGGCGCCCGTGTTGACGTAGTCGTACTCGCCTGTCGGGGGCCCCATGGCCTCCATCAGCGAGTCCGATCGTGGCCGCGACGGCATGACTGGCGCTTTCGCGCTCTTTTCCGTCCTCTGCGTGTCTGGCAGCACGATGGCGCCCGCCGTCACATGGTTCCAGGGCCGCAGGGAGAAGAACTTGGACAGGTCGCTGGGCACGCAGAATCCCGTCGAGTTCCCCATCGAGTTCGTGTTTGCGTCCCACCCGAGCTCCGACAGCATCTCGAGCCCGTGCACCGATCGCGAGATCAGCCCGATGACGAAGAACGCCGTCCCTCGCATGCTCATGACCTCGTGATACTCGGCGATGCGTACGATGTCCTGCACCACATCACAGCTTTCGAGAAACGGTGCGCCACGCTCCATCGAGCCCACATTGCCGACAGCCCACATGCATCCCTTGACCTTGGTCATGATTTCAGAGTCCTCGGCTTCTAGGCCGTGCTCCTTGATTGTGGCCGCGAACTCGGCGAAGTGGCCCTTGTCCTGCAACAGCCTACAGCCCTCTTCGGTGCGCGTGAGCTCACGGTAAAAGTGTGGTGGCACGTGCGGGTCGGCTTCTGCATCCGGGTCGTCTCCCAGCAGGCTCAGGCGGTTCGCGGGCTCGTCCTGGCCGTCGCCAAAGGCACGAGCGAGACTGGCCTCGACATATTTCACGTACGTGTCGTTGCGCCCGAGGAACCAGTCGTCCATCTCGTTGCTGATGTAGTCAAGGCCATCCAGGTAATGATAGCCGATCGAGGTCGATAGGAATCGTAGCAGCAGGGGGGCGCCGATCTCCCCAAGGTGATCGAGCCCCGGTTTGCACTCAACGATCATCTCCAGGTAGTTCTTGGTGTTACACGCCTTCTCGAGTGTTTTGATCGCGGTGGCACTGACTTCAACCTCGGGGTCGTAGAGCTGCGTCACAAGAGCCCTGATGGCCCACTTCATGTCGCCACTCAGGTTGGCCTTGGGGTTGTTGGCATGTTTCCCGAGAATGTTAGTAGCATACATCCGGATTTCTTTGGTATTGCCGGTCATGGCCTTCTGGAGCAGGACTTGAGGGTGGTGTTGGATGCTGTAATCAAAGTGTGAAAGCATCATCTTGATCAGGTCGGGGCGTCGCTGGCCGTCCAGGATGGAGAATATCATGTTGAACATTCTCCAACGGTTCATCATTTCGAGCCCCCTGACGTCCCCTGTCAAAACACCAAGCATAGCAACGTATCCGCCGCTTAGCGTATCCAAGAGCCGGTCTCTGGAAAACAGCGGCACCCGTGCGGTCAAACCGCTTTTCTGGGAGGGGTTAGTCCTGTACAGGCGAGCCACAGGATGTTACTCACCGGATCACATTGAGCCAGACACTCGGCGAGCTGCCTCAGGACTTTGTTGTCTACCAGATATGCCCGGCCTTGTGGTGTTTGGAGCAGAGCCTGCATCAGAGCGCAACCCGCTCTGACATACTTCTGCGTGTTTCGTGTGTTCTTCATGTCCGAAAACCGGTACTTGAACGGCCGGTAGAAACCCATCAACCTCTTCATCCATTTCGACGCCTTGATTGCGTCCTCAACCCGCTTGTTGATCGTCAGAGGCCCCTCTATGACCTTAAGGATAATGTCCCAGTTCCACTTGAGGTAGTTGCTGCTACTAAGAACGTACGAGTCAACCAGAAGCTGCCGGAACGTGCCTTCATCGACGCTGACAACGGGCGCGGCTCTGGCCTGCTCCTCTTCTAATCCCGGGTTTGATATCTCATGTGATGCAAGCCCGGCAGATGTGAAGACATACGGAGAGGACCGATAGAGGGTACGGCTGACGCTGCTGATCTGGTAGACCAGGCTTGTGGCGACGAAGTGGTCCTTGTCCTTGAATCGCACAGCGTCTGAGAATAGCCCCGGCAAGAATTGCAACGCGCTGCTCCATGCAGGCGGCAGCAGACGACTCGAAAGCCTCAGAACCTCACCCAACAGCAAGGTCGACTTGCGCTTGAGCGTCTCGTCCTCTGCATCCCGGGCGAGGTTCAGAAGCGTCGGCACGAGGTCCGCCCGAATCAGCGCCGCCAGGAGCAGTGCCGTATAGTGGTCCACGAAATTCTGCTCCCCTCCGTCGTCCTCGGTGTATGCCTGTGCGCCTTTCTGTGCTGTGGCGTTCAGCGCCGTGACCCTCCCATAAGTTGTGAGCCTTCTGCCGGCCAGAAATGGCGTCGCCCATGCCGGCGACTTGATTCGCAGCAGCGAGTAGAGAAGGTCGATGACGGTGTCTCTGGCGTGCGGGTTGGGTATTACTAAGCTTGCTATCAGGGATTTGATGGCCCTGAACTTGTACATGGACAAGTACATGAGACCTGACCAAGTCCTGAGCGCCGAAGAGATGGCCTTGGAATTGTGTTTCAAGATGGTTTCGCTGGAGATGAAGACATCAGTGAAGACATTGAAAATGACCTCCACATCATATCCCGGTCTGAGATACTTTCGCCGTTGGGGGGAGTCCAGCAGAAACAGAAAGCCCGAAATCAGACTCTCGGGGGCCTTGTAAGAGCCTTCCGTGAGGGCATCGCAGAGGACAGCCATCGCTCCCGAGGCAAGAGCCAGCTGAGGATCTCTGACCAGGATCTCAGCCAGTGTTTCCAGACATATCGACCGCAGCCTGTCTTCGTTGTGCTCTGCAATGGAGACGACTGTCCTGACGACCGCTCTTGACAGCTCCTGCACACCATCTTTAATGTCCAAGAAGGCGCGCACGAACTTCAATGCCTGTTCCCTCTCCAGATCGGCCTTTCTGTCCTTGATTAAAGACCTAGGGAATATCAGTATGCAGTCCCTTGAAATGCTTGTCGTTTTCACTTACGAGATCACAATGTAATCAGTGTTGAGGGTGCGTATCTTTTTGAGAGACACCCTGTCCGACATGGCGTAGCGGGTCATCCTGTAGCCAGCTGCCACAACCTCCCTGCTGTCGCTTACCAGCATCATTTGCACCCTGAGGCCAAAGATGGACCATACGAGGTCGTACTTGAGCACTGGATGCTGTTTGAATAACTCAACAAGACTATTCGCCTTCGCCACGTAGTACTCAGGCGTCAGACCGGTGGCCTCCAGAGCCTGCAGGAGCTCTCCGAGTTGGTAAGTGGGGTCCACGGTCTCTTCGATCTCTGAGCCAGCACCACTCCTCGATGCGCTCTGGGGCGACCGGATCCCTCTGCTGGGGGGGAAGAACTCCTCGGGAGCCCGTATTGGCGTGGTGGGGGCCGCCCTGGCCTGCTGGATGTCCTCGATGCGCAGCTTGAGGTTCCGGATGCGAGCATAGGAGGCGTTCAGCTCTGCCTCGACCTTTGCCTTCTGCTCCTTGACGTGTTTTGGCTTCTTGTTGTTGAGTGCCTCGAGCATATTTTCACTGCCCTCCTTGATCTTGTTCTCCCTGGCGAGGTCGTCTCGTAGATCGGCAAGGAGCCTGTCCCTGGCCGAGGGGTCGCCCGCCTCTTCCAGCGTGCCCAAGCTGTTGTAGATGTCCATCCTTGAGCCCGCACGCGACTGCCCCATCTGACTCCTCAGGTCGGAGCTGAAGCTCCCCGGGCCGGCCATAGACGAGGCATTGAGGCTTGAGCCCCTCGGGCCGAAGCTCATGGCGGAGGTGGACATGTTGCGCACGGAGGCAGGGCCGTTGGTGGCAAGAGGAGGCTGCAGGTTGCCGCCATCGTTGAGGTCGAGGCTGGGTCGGGGTCCAGAGATGGTGCTTGACGACTGTGGACTGAAGGGCCTCTCCTTCTGAGCTGGGGTCTGGGTGGGCGTCACCGACGAGCCCAGCATGGTCGGCGGCCCGTCGTCCATCTGTCCTCCTCAGGGGGCGATCGCTGTCGCCCCAGCATTCGTGGTTGCCTATGCCATCCACCAAAGATATCGCCCTCTTCGTATCGGAATTGTGATAAATGGATAATTCAGATCAACTTCGGGCGGGGTCGGCCTCGGGGTCGCTTTCGGTTTCGTTGCGGTGAGGCGAGCAGCAGCGGTAGCAGGAGGTAGGAGGAGGGGAGAGTGTTAATCGTCGATGGTGCCTGGCAGATAGAAGACCAGGCGTATGGTGGCACGTTGCGTGGATGGGGGTGGTAGATGACAAAAAAGCAGATTGGCAGGCTAGTGCTCTAGATCGTCGCACATATGATGGGCCAGGTAGTGTTGTCTGCGGGATGCATGTGTGAGTTGGTGATCAATGGTCGGCGACTGGTCCCGATGCGACAGTACGGGAGGCTACGGCAGATTGAGCATTGACAGCTGCCAGGCCGACCATGCCTGGGCAGGCTCAATGGACTCGGGGTGGGGTGGGCTTGGTACAGTACCCAGGCAGCTAAGGTACTTAGTAGGTAGATGTGCCCTGCGGCAGGGGACGGGAATCCCTGTTACCGGGAGGCGGAACAGACCGTGCCTAGCTGGAGTTTGTAGGGCAAGGCTGCATCGCATTGGACTGTGGTTGCTACGCTACGGTACTTGACATTGTAAGACATCACATCACACACAATACATGTAGACCACACCGCCAGACCTTGGACAAGTGCAGCCCAATATTAGGGAAATACTTTGTGCCTGGGTTGTCAATTATGTGGCCATCTATCCACTTTCCACATGAATATGTCCACAGACGTTCTGGTTTGTCAGGGTGTGACAGCGTTGCAGACATCCATCATCGTCATGGACTCGTCACTCAAGCCACACAGAGCACACAGAGGTGAGAGCAAGAATATAGTGTAGTATAATAAGACAACACAATATACCGTCCTGGCATGAAATACAATACCTGCCTTGACTCTTCCCAGGCAGAGTATTGAAACACAGCGACATGATCCAACGTCAAAGCAACAATGCTCACAGAGAAGCTAGTCTAGATGCTCCATGTGCTCCATGTGACGTGACAGTGCCCAGATTTATACTCATTCAATGGCCAGCTCCAGACTTGAGGCTGGCAATACTTCTTTGTCATTGCTCGCTGCCCAACCTGTGCCTTGCAATATCTCGGGCCAACCAGACAAGCTTCCCAGAAACCAGGGTGCAGTCGTACGATGGGACAGGCATCTGGTATCTGAGGCTGACACCGATCTGGCCATGTTTATCCTCAACCGTGACCTAGCTCCCCGCAATCTGCAACCTGCCAATCTGCAAGCTGCAATCTACAGTACGTACATGTGTGGCCCCTCTGCCCCTATGGGCTGGCTACAAGCCCTGTCGTGTGTAACTGGGACGACGTCCTGCCTGCCTGACAGGGAAACAAGCACGGCCAGAGCTGGTCGCAAGACCACCCCTGTTTGCAGGAGGCCCGGCTGGTCAGCAAGAAGGCAGCGGGAAGATCTAAGACATATGAGATAGACGAAGGCCTGTACCAACGGCCTAGACTCCCTTTCGGTGCGACCGGCAGATGGGCACGTCTTACAGGCAGGGAGCCAGGCAAGCAGCGAGAGAGAGTGAGAGAAATGTGTGAATGTGAGAATTGAGATACTCATGACAATAGGAGCAAGAAGGCGACAACAAACACATTGTCCACAGACATGACCAGTCATTCAGCAACACTCGTCGACGCGCAACGGCTCATTCAGGAAAGACGACTCAAAGAAAGAGCCCCACGTTCTCAGGTCTCGGCGGCTTCCGCCCGGCCTGGCGCTGGCGACCGTCCGCTGTGGGGCTCCTTGGGGCTCCGGTCCGTGGAGCTGGGAGGCCCTGACGCTTCTTCTCTGGCAGGAACCAGCCCCGGCTCGGCAGCATGATCGCGTGCATCTGCCCATTTCTACTGATAAACTAGATGGCCGGTGCTTTCTCGCGTGCGTGGTTGGTCCGTTCTGGCCCCGTTGGTCACTCGACTTTGTCCGCGGCCACTGGCCACTGCGTATGCGTATGCGTAGTGCTCAAGAGACAAAAGTACATATGTACTTACTTGCTCTGCTATCCCCGGCAGCCAACTACTAAAGTATATAAACATACCGCACGCCGCCCCCTCCCTGTCCTTGGCCGTGACGCTGGGATAGCTCACTCCATCCCCTCCTCACCTTGCGGTCTGACCTAGAACCTACGTGACTCAGAATAGCATCGTGCGAAGACTTGTTTGAGTGGTAGCGTTCCGTTATTAGCCTCTTCCGAGTGCCTGCGTGCTTCTCCGTCCTTCCCCGAGTCGGTGGCAGAGCCGGTCTGATACGCTCGATAACATATTACCTGTCTGTTGCGTGCCTTGTGTTGCATCTCATACCATTCTCCTGCCCCCCTGCTTCTGCTCACCACCACCCCCTTTTCAACCGGCACATCTCACACAATGCCCAGACTCGCATCCGCCCGGTACGGCAAGGACAATGTCCGCGTCTACAAGGTGCACAGGGACGAGGCCACGGGGATTCAGACCGTCACGGAGATGACAGTAACCTGCCTGCTCGAGGGACAGATCGAGACATCGTAAGAGATCTATCTATCTGCCCACGCACCGTGCCCCAATACGGACTAACACCCCTGGGTCAGATACACAGAGGCGGACAACAGCGTCGTGGTGGCCACGGACTCGATGAAGAACACCATCTACATCAAGGCAAAGCAACACCCCGTCAACCCACCAGAGCTCTTCGCCTCCATCCTGGGCCAGCACTTCCTGGACACCTACGCCCACATCACCACCGCCCACATCAAGGTCGTGGTGCACCGCTGGACGCGCATGGTCGTCGACGGCAAGCCCCACCCGCACTCCTTCTACCGCGACGGCAACGAGACCCGCAACGTCGAGGCCGCCGTCTCGCGGGACGCCGGCGTCAGCCTCAGGAGCGGCATCGTGGGGCTGACCGTGCTCAAGAGCACCGGCTCCGAGTTCCACGGCTTCGTCCGCGACGAATACACCACCCTGCCCGAGACCTGGGACCGCATCCTGTCCACCGATGTCGACGCCTCCTGGACGTGGAAGGCCTTCCCTGGGCTCGACGCCGTCCGCGACGCAACCCCCAAGTTTGATGCTGCCTGGGAGGCTGCCAGAAACATCACCATGAAGACCTTTGCCGAGGACGAGAGCCCCAGCGTGCAGAACACCATGTACAAGATGTGCGAGCAGATCCTCGCGGCCGTGCCCGAGACCGAGCTGGCTAGCTACTCACTGCCTAACAAGCACTACTTCGAGATCGGTAGGTTACGCCCTCTCTGTCCTCTATCCGCGAGATACCTGAAGGTGAAGCAAAGGCTAACAGTTCTCCTCCCTCAGATCTGAGCTGGCACAAGGGGCTCAAGAACACCGGCAAGGACGCCGAGGTGTACGCACCCCAATCTGGTCCAAACGGTCTCATCAAGTGCGAGGTATCTCGGTCCTAAACCTCGCAAAACGGCTTCTTGACAAATCTTTATGAGTTATATAACATTTTGTAATTCGTTCACTTTAATCTTTGACGATCTAGTCGCTGGGACAGGCATCTATTTGGATCATACTCTAGTTGGCGGCAGAAACTCTCTCATGAGCCCATTGCATAAGATAGGTCTGGTTCATACCGAGTACATTTATAGATGACTGAAATCTACTTGTGATCAACCATTGCATCTACATTTTTCCAACGAACCGTGTGATGCATTTGCTATCTGAACCCACCGTCACTCCATTACGACAATACTGTGCTGGGTCAAATTGCATACTATGGCTCCCCAGCTCAGAAGATGTGATGTCCTTGGGACCCTCAATCTTCAGGACACCCGTGCTTACACGCCCTGCCGACCAACCGACTCGTCTGCTGAAGTCGAATCGATACCCCCCAATGGCCATATCACTGCAACTGTATCAGGTTCCGCATGCCGGTAGTGCTACCGCACAAGGTAGCACAAGCGTCCTGCTTCGGCAACATACCGATCATCCTGAGTGCCGGCATGGCCGGTAAAGGTATCAATTGCTTTCTACATCGCAACTCTGGATATTTTGTCCGGTTCCTAGTTCCCGAAGCGCCAGTATTTGGTTCTCATCAAGCGTATTTACGGACCCTGGAGATGACTTGACTGTTCGTCTATCAATCAACAACAGACCATCAAGTACATCACGTCCAATGTCCTTTCTGCCCCAAATAGCATGTCCAACATATTCACTGTGCAAC